>CAWUFW010001331.1:192500-1563701 GCA_963921515.1 Calotriton arnoldi
TCCTCTCTCTCTCTCTCGCTCCTCTCTCTCTCTCGCTCCTCTCTCTCTCTCGCTCCTCTCTCTCTCTCGCTCCTCTCTCTCTCTCGCTCCTCTCTCTCTCTCTCTCCTGCTCTCTCTCTCTCTCGCTCCTCTCTCTCTTGCTCCTCTCTCTCTCTCTTGCTCCTCTCTCTCTCTCTTGCTCCTCTCTCTCTCTCTTGCTCCTCTCTCTCTCTCTTGCTCCTCTCTCTCTCTCTTGCTCCTCTCTCTCTCTCTTGCTCCTCTCTCTCTCTCTCGCTCCTCTCTCTCTCGCTCCTCTCTCTCTCGCTCCTCTCTCTCTCTCGCTCCTCTCTCTCTCTCTCTCGCTCCTCTCTCTCTCTCTCTCGCTCCTCTCTCTCTCTCTCTCGCTCCTCTCTCTCTCTCTCTCGCTCCTCTCTCTCTCTCGCTCCTCTCTCTCTCTTGCTCCTCTCTCTCTCTCTCTCTTGCTCCTCTCTCTCTTGCTCCTCTCTCTCTCGCTCCTCTCTCTCTCGCTCCTCTCTCTCTCTCTCGCTCCTCTCTCGCTCCTCTCTCGCTCCTCTCTCTTGCTCCTCTCTCTCTCTCTTGCTCCTCTCTCAAAAGGAGCATATCGGCACACAAAGTAGTTTTGTTCAGTGCCAGGGACTACTGTGGCAAAGTGAGCTTTTTGAGACCAAAAATTGTTATTGCTTTTTGCCAATGTTTGTTGTAATGGTGAAGATCTGGCAGTTCCCACAAAGTTTTACAAAAAACATATCGGAACAAGACATGCACTGACAAAACCAAAAGGCTGACCACCAATATCAGACCTATTGGCTTTGCCAATGCTCGTTTATTTTCCATTATCTTGTTGAAACTGGTTGCACTGATTTTCCATTATGAATATTTTTGGGAAATATTAGCATGCTTAAACATTTTACTAAATGATGCTTCAAGGAAAATTCACCTAAGATTTCAAAGTAGTTAAGCAAAACGTTTTGTTTCCTAGTTGCATTTTTTTGTCAACATTTTATTTTGCAAGCAAAGGATCATCAATCTTGCTTTCAAGCTTCTGAAGATATTTGCAACTAATTAGTGAGCATTCTGGGAGCAATGTATGTTGCCTAATATTGTTAAACTTTGCCGTGTGAACACATTGTTACACTGGAACCACTGTCAGTAGTGCAGTCCGAGCTTACATTTCCTTAGAGCGCTCACCCTAATAAGAAAGGCTTTGTATTAATGAACCATAAATGCAAGTTCAAACAGCATTAACGTATGGACACAAATATTACCTTGCCTGCAGACAATGCCCTTCCCTGATCCATAATGTGGTACTGTAAACTGGCAACCAAAGGGTTTGTGCTGCAGGGGGTTGGGCCTACTTGTCCCAAGGACAAAATCAACATGAAAACTGTGTGCCCTTAACCCCAAACAATATGTCCTGGGTGTCGAGCTATAGGAATTCCCCACCCCTGCTGTTTGGACGTGTGCTTCAACCTCAACTTGAATGTTTGCATATATCTTCATGATGGCCTGCTTAGTATCTGTAGCATTTTCTTTTAGCTCCTGCTGACTCCATATTGTTTTTTTCCTTAATTCTCTGTGCATTCCTAGATGTCCACCTTCTCATCTCTCCCATTGTTCTCCCTTATTCCTTATCTGCTCCTAGTTGCCCTCTGCTCAACACCCATCCTACTTCGCCTCTCCTTCCTTCCCATGTGTGCTTCTTGTCAACCCAATACCCGGCTGTCATTGCCTCTCATTACTCAAACCACCCTTCCTTTTTCCGTACTTAGGCTTGTACCACCCCCTTCCTGACACACTCTTGAGTTCTCCCCCCACCCCCCTTTTTCTTTCTGTATGCTTCATTCCTAGTGGCTTCTAATTCCAGCCTCTGGGACTTGATCTATATATATATATTTTTTTTTTCCTTTTCCTTTTCCTTCAATCAAAAAGCAAGATATGCTGAAGGATTGCTTGCCTTCAATTTTCAATCTTTCTTTCCATGTAAAAAGGTCAGAAGGCAAGGAATCCATCATAGTCCTTCCTTTATTCTTGTTATAGAAACTGATGAATGTCTGTAAGAATGCTCTTTTGCCATCCGACCTTTATTTGAAATAGGAGCCAAAACAGAGCTGTATTGAAGGGAAGGGCGGCCTTCAGTACAGTCTGCCTTTTTGTTCCCTTGTCTGGCTTTAATGTGCTTGCTCTAGATGAGTTAGCACATTAAACCTAATCTTGTTGGCTTTTCAAACGCTTGTTTTCTCAGTGACCCAAACTATATAATGTAAATTCCATGGTTTATATTTGCTCCATCTCTTATACTCGCACATTTCTAAAAATGAATGGCATATGGCAGTTATGGGCTTTAGTAAAATCCTGTTTTCTTCCTTTTGCACATGAACTCCCAGCCCACTGAAATTTTTAAGGCCTTGGGGAAAATTTATTTTCTTTGAGCACAGCGAGGAACCACGTTAACATGCACCTTTTGGGGAAAAAAGCATAAGCTATTAATTTGAAAGGAATGGAAATAGACATAAGATTTGTAGCACTGTCATGTATTGTGTCACTTGAAACTTGTTTAAAAGGTAGATTGTCATTTCATCAATAATAATTTTACATGACTAGATGGTGTGTGATAAGAGCTTGCATGTGCCAGTTTCTAGACCCATAGCATTGGTCTGTTAAACGAATTATTTAAGTTTGGGGGCCATTTAGAGTGTGTATGAATACCAGAAGCTCTGTAAATTGGTTGTGGCTGACCCTGCCAAACTCTTGGTTCCCCTCCTCTTGAAGAGGTGACAAAACTGCCTGTTTTCCAGTGAAGAAGACTCATCAGGCCTGCTCTCAGACTTTAGACTGGGTGCCAATTTGCTGCAGGGCCTCCAGTGTGTACATGTTAAGAGGCCTTGTGGTTTTAAGGCAGGTCTTCTGAGGTTCTTCTTTTTTTTTTTTTTTTTCTTGCTTCGGACTGTCAGGCGAGCACATTAAAGCACAAAGATGGATGATAGTATGTCATTGAACCCTGTCACCAACTCCTACTCTGGAAATATAAGACAGGGGGAGCATGGGTGACCTGCCCTGACGTACACTGCTCTGGGACAAAGAGCAATATGGCTCAAATTTGGGTGCTTACATCACTATCGGAAGGGTCAAAGGTAGTTTGGTGATGGAGCTAAAGAAATCTAGGAGTATATTATTAATCACATGCTCTGATACCATGGAATACCAGTACCTTCCCCACACTTAATTCTCAGTTACTTGAAGTGGCATCTGTTTGACCATGCCATTCAGTGTGAAGATTTCAGGCAAACACCCAGCCATGACCTCAGAACAAAGTGGGTAGATACAAAAATTAGGGAGAATTCGGTACATCAGAGCATGCATTGCTAGCCCTCAGGAGTAGTGTAACTGTTGCAAATAGCATTGTGGGAAGGGTTTGAGGTGTTTGCAGAGAGCCTCCAATCAGTACATCTAGAGACAATTATATTAAATGCATCTGATGGCCGCCATGATGAATTGTAAAAAGGTACGCTGTTTTTAATAATAAGGCAGCCATTTTGTAGAGCAGCTGTTCTCATTGGAGAGTGGGTGATGACCATACTGTTGCTCAGTCCGCCCCAAAGGATTTGGTGAATTTGTTAGCATAGAGGCACAAGTGAGTCATTCTGAGCTAAAGCAGTCGGGGCCCAAACATATGGGTGAGTAAATGGGAAAAGGATCTTGTGGCGTCAACAGCACTGTTGGTATCAGCTGCTGACGCAGGGACTTCCGCAATTTTCCTTTCTGCTGGCAGTATGAGAACCGTAGCAAGGCCTGTAGCATGCATGATTTCAGCTTCTGGCTTAAAGGTCTTGGTTGCAGCTGTGGTGTTTTGTTTGCTTTTTACTTGCAGTGAGGCAAGGTTGTCCAGACATAATGGGGACCTTCATTGTAGCCTTAACTGGCCATGGCATCAAATTGAAAACTATGTCCACAATGCTCTTGTGCTAAAATGCAGTTCGCAAACATTTTCCAAGAGTATAATTTCCAAGCCTACTTCTTTGAATTCTTTTGAGTTCATGAAAGTCATAAATCTACACTAATGCAAGGACATATAAAATGGGTGCATTTTGTGACGTTAAGATTTGAGCCCCTAATTAGGTCAGGCATTAATCAATACCTTTTTGTTTTTATTTAATGTCTATCGCATATCTGCAACAAAAAGTAGTTTTCCTTCAGTGCCAAGGACTAGTATGGTGGCAGTGTAAGCTTTTTGAGACCACAAAATATTTTTGCTTTTAGCCAATGTTTTTGTTGTTGTGGCGAGGGCCTGGCAGCTCCCACAACACTAAAGTTTTACAAAAAACATGTCAAAACAAGACATGCATTCACAAAACCACAAGGCTGACCACCCATAATCTGGTTGAAACTGGTTTTACACTGATTTTCCATTATGAATATTTTTTGGGAAACACCAGCATGTATCAAACACGTTTTACTAAATGATGCTTCAAAGAAATGGTACCTAAACGTTTACAGTAGTTAGGAAAACCTTTTCTACAAGTTGCATAGTTTTTGTGAACATTTTATTGTGAAAGCAAAGAATTATCAATCTTGCTTTCAAGCTTCTGAAAGTATCTGCATCTAATCAGGGAGCATTCAGAAAATTTGGGACCATCCTTCTAACCTTTATAACCATCCGAGCATTGTCCTCCAAATTTGGCACACTCTTGATGTACATGGTTTCCCCCACAAGTTTGGTACAGATTGATCAAGAGGTTCTAACTTATTACAATTGCAAAAGTGGGACTTCATATAAAGTGAGGTTCATCCTTTGTCACCCCTCTGTAACCTATTATTTACTTCACCAAACTTTCTTTTGGAAAATGCTTTTGAAAAGTCCTAGTTGAGTTGTTGGCGTAAGTTCAACCATTCTTTCAATTTTCACTCCGGTGTTTCAAAGATATAGATGTGTAACTATCTTACACGTTAAATGTTTATTAGCTTAACCAGTAAGTTAATTATTTCCCTGGAAGTAACATTCATTAAAATGTCTGTTAGTTTATATCGGTTTAAGGTTGCTTTGTAGCTTTCAAGACGCTCTATTGAAAGACACTTTTGGCCATTTCCCATTAGGATTGTCTTTTGTAGTGGGAAACAAAGATTTGGGGGGGAAAAAGCAGACCGTACCAAACCTCTAGCTGAGGTCAAACAGAAGGTATTGACAACTAGTTCTATAGCAGTCCTCAAAAAATCATACAATTGTTACCAGAGCTTGAGGTCTAGTGACTTGAATAATCTACTCGACCTAACTGTAATGCCCTTGACCCATAAGTTGGTCTTAAATTGTGTGATCCTAGGCAAATATTTTATTCCACGGAGTTGCATTTTTCTTTATCACATATGAGATAACCTTCAACTATGTGAGTTCATTATGACTGCTGTGCAAAAAACTGTTTTGTTTAATCCAATAGACTAAACTTTTGCTCTATGTATAATAAGAATTTAGCTCACATATAGGGTACACATGACCCCTGACTTGAGTTTTGATTCACTAATACCATTGTCATCAGGGCGGAGGCAGGAATGTCTCGCAGTTTAGTTTCAAAAACTCTTTCAATAAATATATCACTAAAGCATGATGTGGTAGCTCACTGTCATTTACAAACAGCACATTTTTCATTGAAATGGCCACATGCTTTCCGACTGACATGCAGTTTTACTGAAAAAACTATAGCATGTACAAATATGTGGAAATAGTTTCAGCAAATCTTTATCATTTGCTCATTACTGA
The DNA here is from genome assembly GCA_963921515.1 of Calotriton arnoldi. Lineage (NCBI taxonomy): Eukaryota > Metazoa > Chordata > Amphibia > Caudata > Salamandridae > Calotriton > Calotriton arnoldi. Next base: position 198,250 of record CAWUFW010001331.1, read on the forward strand.
GTAAAGTGTTTTGATTTGTTTTCATCCTATTATTTCCATCACACTTCATTACAAAAAAGTGCTTTTCCTAAGTGCTGATATATTGTGAAATATTTGTAAAGTTCATTTACAAACCATTTAAATGTTATTAAAACAAAACCTAACATCCTACAGTCTTTTATTTGACCCTCATTCTACCCCAAAACGATTGTCAGACAGTTAAAAGAAAAACAAATCTTTAACATTGCAGTCAAAGAAAGAAAAGAAAACGCCAGCCTAAAGGAGAAAATAACCAGCAGTTTTTAAGAAGATATTGGCTGACCTTTGGCCCCTGTCTTGAACTCGCAGCAAATGTGATAAGATTTAAAGGCATCCTTATTGCTCATTCCCTTTCTGAATGAACAGAGAATGTATTCTTTGCCAGGTCGTGCTCTCACCAGAATGGGCCAGTAGGCCCTAAAATAGTGTGCCCTGATTAAACCTGACTAGCCATGTTAAGTGGGCAAGTAGATTTTTCGAAGCCTCTTTAGGTTCTTCAGAGGGCGGAACCCCCCCCCCCCCACCTTCAATACCTATAACGTTGATGGAGATCCCGATAGGGATTTTGCAGTAGCTCAGCATGTTGACTAAGGTCTTAGCTGAGTGAAATGTCAAGTGTGGACAGATGTTGGGGTATTAATGAACACAAATGGTAGAAAGAGGTATGGAAGTTAAAAAAACAACAAAAAAACACTCGCATAACTGTCAAAGTGGACCACATGTTATTCTGGCTAACGTGGATTGGAAGTGTGCATTATTTGAAGGAATGACATACAAAGAGAATGATGTCTGCATGGGACAAGTGTTAGCAGATTGAATGATCATCCTTTCTAGAGCACACTGCAGTCGTAAGAATATGCTTTGGTTTTAAGCAACTAGGTAAAAGTATAGTATCTGGGGAACGAAGCTCCAGAAGCCCCATACTTGTATGCTTGAAAAGGCTAGACCCACCATCAACAACAAATATTGTTAAAAAAACCTCTGAGCATAAGTGAGCAGTCACAGACCCTGTCATTAATATACCTGCATACAATAGCAGTCATGGTGGAGGTTTACAAAATCGTGATGGCCTCTGCTTCGTAGTAAACTTGTGCGAGGCTCAAGTATCTGTAACCAGCAGAGGTTAGGCTCGACTCCAAAACGAGGTAATCTTTCAAAGGGCTTCATCTCACCATATACAGTGTTTTGCCATGTTTACGGCCGTCTGCTCAGTTGCAGAGTATCTTTCTGCAATGCGGGTGTGGGCAGCCTTGTAGTAGAATAGATTTGTCTGTAAGAAGTTTGAAGAGCTGTAAACAGCATTGACTAGAACCATCATGCAATTTATGGAAAGAAGACCAGAAGTAAAGATGGTATTTCGGTCTTTTAACATTTCAAAAGGAGGACTGTAGTTTCTTGACCCATGACCTTAAGAGTGGTCAATAAAGATTTAAATCTCCTGGCTTTGGATTTTTATCTCTCTGTAGGCTTTTGAAAATCGGACCTACGTGATGAAACTTAAGCAGACTATTCAGAAAACTCTTCCTTGTTCATTAGTGTTTCAGGTATAACTCTTCTTTGTGTTCAGTAATTATCCCTGCATGTGCAGGTGTATGTAAAGAGTTTCCGAAAGTATGCATTATACCTTCAGGGTCTGGGTTTCCAAATCTTTATTGTAATCACTAAGATGTATTTCTGATTTTGCTATATCCTCTTCATTTTGTATCAGTAGTTGTTTTCAACACTTGCTTGTATCACATGGTCTTCAGTGGAGCTTTAATTGTGATGCCTGGTGATTGCCAGTGCAAGACGGTGCTGTTAACAGAGTGGTCTGCTCAGTAGGTTCTCCAGAAACAGCTTTGCAGTGGGTGGCGACAGGGAACTTAGGGAAGGAGCCATGGTTCTCTAATATTATGATGCCATTTTGTGAGCAGCCATCCACATACAGCTGTATTTTATGTAGCTAATTAGCAGTAGTGCTTAAAAGAGAAAATAATGTTGCACTTTTTATGGTAGCAGTGGAAAGCTGTGCAGTGTGTTTGAAGGCCTAACACAATGCTCGGTTATTGATCACGCTTGGAGCCTTGTGTACAGTTCATCTCAGTCTGCCTTCTTGGTGTGTAATAGCTCTGGAATATGGGTTGTAAGGCACCCTCAGAATTTCCTATACAAAATTGAAATAGTTGCAAATTAAAAAAAATAAATATTTAAAGGAGCACATCAAATTCCTTGAAAACAAAGATGGAGGCCACAAGATGGCTAAAAACTGTTTATTATATTGTTCACACCACAGAAGTGCAGACCAAATGATTTCTTAGTGTCATGAATTTCCAAAAGAAAATAAGTTGATTTAATCTACGGTACATCCAACCATGTTTAATATCCTCTTAAAGGACATCACCTTCTTCCTTGTGTTGCTGCCAAAGTGCTCATATTGGTTTAAACACCGTGTTTAAGTGGTTTGAGGTTTCTGTAAGTTGATACTGAAGTAGGTATGTGGAGTTGTACTTCCTTCAATGAGGCCTACGCAGTTGGTGTTAATGGGTTTGTTTTCTCAGTTCTGCATTGGGTTGTCTAAAAAAACAGGACTAGTTGTGTTGGGCCTGGTAGGAGTTTATTTTGAGTTTTGTTGTACTTTTAATTGCATTAATGGCAGAAGAAATTTTCTGCATTAGTGGTATGAGTGCATTTAGTTTTCTGAGGCACGTTCCAGTCAGAGTGGGCAGTGGTGGAAGCCAACTTCACCGAAAAGTATTTTTTCACGCCAAGGATGGGGCCACGGAATTGTTATTTAGGGGACACATTTAAATGCTTTAAGTATTGCTTTAGAGGTCCCCCAATGTCCTTCAAAACTTTGTATATAGCATTGTTTCGGATTTTTACCTGCATAGTACTTTATACCAGAAAACGTATATTTGGCCTTTCCCAAGAGTATGAATATAGTATCAACATTTGATTCTTTCGCTGAGTTTATGCCTCTGCCAAGATGTCCTTAATGAAGATTATAATCGTAAACTGATTTCTGATGGATACGTGTACCTGGGAATTCCTCATCCTCTGAATATCCCCAGGTGCATGTGAAAAGCAGCGAGTCTCCTGGGATCCCCAATGCTGCCCGGCGCAAAGTCACCTTTAATCCACTTTGGATTCACTATCTAAAATAACGAGGCAGGCGCTGGAAGCTGGAAGGCAAGAAAAAGGTTTATTACTCTTAGAGGAGACCACGTCAACTGCTGACACCAGGATGTCTTCAGGGAGGTGTTCTACTGGCAATGCTTCTGACTCTTCCTTTTATACAGTTTTACACAATGTATTTGTTTCTTTTATCATGGTTACAAGCTTGGAGTCTCCGCCCGGGCAGGTTGTCACACAAGCCTGACATTGTTTTATCAACATGGTTACACAAGCCCAACATTAACTCTCCTCCCACCCAGGTCAAAAACAGACAATTTAATTGCATCTGGACCTTGCTTCAGGGTCTAAAAACGAGTGAGACCGGCCGAATCTAAGAGTCCGTTCTGTTGATAAGAACAGGTCCCATTGTTGGCAAAAAACCAGTCTTGCTGTGTGTAGTGCAATAAACCATGTTTGCAAGTGTCTGTTTGGTATTTGTAACCCGTTTGTGCAGGGATGAGAGGAAAGACGAGTTTGAGGCAGCAGGTGATGTTGATGTTTGTCGTGGAAATAGTTTATAGCCCCCAGCACACATATCAGGTTTGGTCAGAGAGTCCGAAGGCTGCTAGAGGACAGGGTGAAATGAAGGTGACCAACAGAGTACAAAATGGCTGTGGTAAATCAGAATGACTGTAGTTTATGTGCACGTAGGAACTTTCATCAGACAAGATGGCGCAGAATGTTCATGATTGTGTTTTGTTCTTAACAGTCGCCCCTTTGAACATAACTAGCCATCTTGTCAGTCTATTTCGATCTCCATAATGTCCTGTATTTCTTGTTCATACATTACTCTAATTTTTGTTAACTGAGTGTCCATAGTCTTAGGGCGCAAGGCACTTATGCAAAGAGAACACAAAGGTGGTATACAGTGTACACCCAAACAGTAACCACATATTGCCAATACTGGGACCAAGAGAAACATTGATATTTTCCAACCCCAGTCCTTTAAGATGCCCCAAAGCCAACTTCCAATTGTCCAAGTCTCTGATCCTTGATGAATTTCTGAAGACAGTCTGTGGAGATGTTCGATTGCTTCATAGACAGAGGGTGAATTATCAGGGATGTATATGCAGCAACTGGCACCAATGATGCGACATGCTCCTCCACGATCCGCTAGTACCACGTCCAGGACCATGCGGTTTTGTAGGGCCACCAGACGGACCGCTTGAAGCTCGGCAGTGTTGTTGGTGAGGATGCCAGCTGTGACGTTCAGGGCGGTTTCTACCGCTTGAGACAGATGTCTCATGGCTCGGCTGTTTGCCATCGGACCCCATAGCGGGACGAGCCCTTTTGCTTCGTCAACGAACTGTGATGCGGCAGAGTCTGCTTGATCAGTGTCTTTAGAACGCTTTTCTCGATGATGCTCTGCAGGGGCTGTGTAGGTCGGTGGCAAAACAAAGGCGATGTAGCACGTGCCCCCCAGTTTCTTGGGAGCCAGGTGTAGGCTTTGGTTCCACAGACAAAGTACATATTGGGTGATGCAACAAATGCTGGAGGATTGGCAGTGTTCAAAGTCCTTACAATGTTACAAGTGCTGTGACCCACATTCTTAGTCCCACGGCCTTCAATGCATACAAGGCCAGAGACGTTCACCACAGATAGGGCCACAGTCAGTGTTGCAGCAGTTCTTTTCTTCAGGTAGGAAAATGTGGCTCTGACAGGATTATTGAACACTTGTATTTCCACTCGTTCTTTGGAGGGGACATTCATTGGGAATGTCGTATTGGAGGTGTGGGGGCAAAAGGGAGCTGCTGTTCTTCCTGTTTGGTTTAGCCAGAACTCGTTGTAGAACTGAGCGATTTGTCCCATCGGAAGTGGCATTGTCTTTGTAACTTTCTTGTAGGAGCATCATCCAGGCAAGGCAAGATCCATGAACAGAAAAGGGTGAAGGGATGAAAGGGATGGAATGTTCAGTGGCATGTGGTAGCAGCCCACAGACCCAACAGTTAGTGGCATTGGTGGCAAGATTGTGCTGGTGCAGCATCTGTACGAAAGAATTATTCCAGAATTCTTTGCGTCGTTCTCGGAGATGTGGCGGTAGTGATACCAGGTAGTGTTCTTTCTTTGTGATTGGTTGCATGGTTGGTGCCAATGTTCTGTATGCAGGTGCATTCTCTTCAATGATCCAGAGTGTGACCATTAGCAGGAGGCAGGTGAGAAATGCAGCTACAAGTGCAATTGTCTTTGTACTGTGCAGTTCAAAAGTCTTGGTGTCTTTGCAGTGGCTTTGCAGGTGTTCCGTTTCTTCCATCATCTTCGAGGAGCTCACCAACTGTTAGGACCACAGACTTTTGTCTGGTGTTTTTCCTGGTAGCGTCGTTTGGCTGTGCTACCGATCTGAGACTCTGACTCAGTTAGTGGCCTGGTTGTTAGAGCTCCCCCCTTTTCGTCGATCTTAAGTTGTACCCTTCCTTGGATGGCACCGTGGGGTCGGGAAATTCAGACAGTTGGAGGGTGTCTTCTTGTGGGTAGCAACTCAGAGCTGGTCGGTCTTTTTGCGAGTACTTCCTCTTGCACCTCCACCTCTTCACAGGTTGCCAGCGTTGGAGGGACTTTCTTGCAGTGGTGGGCGTGCAGCCAATTTTTTTTCCTTCCACTCGGAGGGCAGTTCGAGTGGTGATCAAGACTTGCCAGGGGCCCGTCCACCTGGGCTCCAGATTCTTCGTTCTTTGGAAGTTGCGAACTAGGATGAAGTCCCCAGGCTTTATCACATGTCCTGGGCCCCTGGATATGTCAGGCAAGGCTTGCTGCACCTGTTGGTGGATAATTGTTAGCTCGTTTGTCAATTTATGCAGATAGTCTGACATTAATATGTTCGGGACATCGTTAATGGAGGTGGAGTCTTGGTGCCGCCCAAATGTTCATAGGCCTGCCGAAGACCACTTCATACGGGGTCAGTCTGTGTTTGGTCGGGGTGGAGCGCATTGATAGCAATGCCAATGGAAGGGCGTCGGGCCATTTCAACCCGGTTGTGGCAACTATTTTGGCTAGCTTTAGTTTCAATGTTGCATTGTCTCTCTCTACCAGGCCCGCTGATTGGGGGTGGAAGACGGCATGGAATTTTTGTTTTACCCCCAACCCTTTCAGTATGTTCTGTATCACTTCGGCTACGAAGTGTGGGCCGTTGTCGCTCCATAAAATTCTGCAAAGGCCGTACCGGGGAAGAATTCTTTCAACAATACTTTTGCAGTGGCTATGGCAGTATTGTCGCGGGTGGGATATGCCTCCACCCATTTGCTAAAAGCGCACACAACCACCAGGACATATTTTAGACCATGGCATCTCTCTAGTTGGATGTAATCCATTTGAAGGACTTCAAAGGGGTGATCAGGGACTCCAAACCCTCCCGTGGTACTACTGTCCCTTTCCCTGGGTTGTGTTGTAGGCATACTATACATTGTTGTACTAGGAGCTTTGCAGATTCTGTTATCTTGACATTATGCCATACTCTTGTGATTAGTTCAATCATGGGGTGGAGCCTATGTGTGCTGGTAAATGTGCCATGGTCAATATGGGGATGAGGTAGGCATTGGGTAACAGCCATTTATTTCCGTCTTTAGTTCTCCAGCAATTTTCCTCGTCTTTTAGTCCCACCTTTTCCCACTCGGTCAATTCGTCTTGTGTGCCTGTAGTCTGTATGTCCCTTACAGTGGTCCTAGCATCAGTCCATTGTTCAGCTTGTGACCTGGTCACATACATTCGTGTCATGGTTCTGTCTTCTGCTGTGGCTCGGGCAGTAACGTCTGCTAGCGCATTTCCCTGTCCAATGAGATCTGTCACTTTCCTATGTGCTTGGCATTTTATCACTGCTAGCTTTTTGGGGAGGAGGACTGCTTCCGTCAAGGCGGAGACTAAATCTCCATGCAGGATGGGTGTACCGTGTGAAGTCAGGAACCCTCTTTCTTTCCATAGAATCCCGAAATGGTGAACCACCCCGAAGGCGTATTGGCTGTCGGTGTATATGTTAACTGTCGTGCCAGCTGCTAAAATACATGCTCGTGTGAGGGCAATGAGTTCTGCTTCCTGGGCGGAACGTTGGGCAATACGGGCTGTTTCTAGAATGGTTCGGGCTGTGGTGACAGCGTATGCAGCTGAGGTGGTGCCGTCGGGGAGTTTGATGCACGAACCATCCACCCATAGTTCTCCATCTGGCTCTAGAAAGGCGGTGTCTCTGAGGTCTACTCTACTTTTTGTTTGTTCATCGGTTAGTGTCACACAGTCGTGTAGTGGAGCCACGTTAGAATCGTTCTCGGGTAGGGGTAACAGTGTGGCTGGATTGAGGGTGGTGCATCGCTTTAGGGTAATGTGCGGTGCTAGCAGGGTCAACTCATATCCTGTCAGTCGGGCGCTAGTCAAGTGTTGGGTTTTGGTCTGGTTCAGTAGTGTGTCGACTGCATGGGGTACTAAAACAGTGACTGGATTGGAGAGCACTATTCCTTCGCTCTGGCGTATTGATACCGCTGCAGCTGCCACAGCGCGCAGGCACGCTGGCAGTGCTCTGGCTACTGGATCGAGGGTGGCAGAAAAATATGCACAAGGGCGTTGTTTGTGACCAATTGATTGTGTTAGGACAGACAATGCACATCCCTCCCTTTCGTGTGTGTAGAGGAAGAATGGTTTGGAGTAATCTGGGGTTCCTAGGACTGGTGCTGAGCAAAGGGCATTGCGTAGTTCTTTAAAGGCTGTCTGGCATTCGGGGGTCCAGGGGAGAGGTGAGGGGATGTCCTTAGCTAGGAGGGAGAGAAGGGGTTTGACAATGAGGCTAAAGTTCGGTAACCACTGTCTGCAAAACGAGGTGAGGCCTATCAAAGAGCGGACTTGCTTCTGATTTTTGGGGACAGGGGTGTCTAGAATTGTCTGGATCCTGTCAGGCGTGAGTTTTCTCCCTTCTTTTGATAAAAGGTGACCCAAATAGGTCACTTGTGATTTACAGAACTGCAGTTTCTTTCGGGAGACCTTGTGACCATTCTCAGCAAGGAAATGGAGTAGTTTGATGGTGGCTGTGACGGCTATTGGTATGGTGTCTGCTGCTAGAAGGATGTCGTCTACATATTGTATTAGTGCCACTCCATCTGGCAATTGTATGGCGTCCAACTGTCTTTTAAGCACCTGGCTATAGATACTTGGGCTCTCAGTGTACCCCTGAGGTGCTCTACAAAATCTATACGAACGGGAATTTAGGGTAAATCCAAAAAGATAGCGGCTGTCCTCGTGTATAGGTATGGAAAAGAAGGCGTTCTTGAGGTCGATCACAGTGAAGGTGGTGGCAGTGGAGGGGATTAAAGTCAAAATTGTCGTGATGTCGGAAACTACTGGGTATTGTGGTACTACGATTTTGTTTACCTCCCGCAGGTCAATGATGAAGCGGTAGGCTTTCCCATCTCCCTCTCCCTGTCTCTTTACAATCGGTAGTATGGGACTGTTACAAATGTTGCTCACTACTTCCTCTACCACCCCTGCCTCTACCAAAGAGTGTATGATCTCTGTTAGTGCTTTCTCACCCTCTGGCGATATTTTGTACTGCAGTACCTTCGGTAGGGTTGCGTCGTGTCGTATTGTTACGTGTACTGGGTCAATCATCATTCGTCCTACGTCTGAATCAGCCCTAGCCCATAAGTGTGATGGCAAAGTGTCCAGTAGGGATGTGTCAGTCTCAGAGATGGAAAACATGTGCTGAAAAGGGTTCTCTCTATGGCGTTGGGGGTTGTCATACAGGATGACACGCACTCCGTCTGGTGAGCATCTGATAGTCGCATGGAAGTGTTTCAAAAGGTCGAGGCCCATAATGGCGTCTGGGGTGTTAGATGAGAGGAGGAATGTCGTTTCGACGCCATTGCTGTCAAGATTAAAAGGGATGGGTCGGGACAAAGGGTTGGTGGAGGGCGTACCGTCAAATCCTATTGAGGTCACATGTGAGCCTGACAAGGGTGCCCTTGGAATCAGTCGTTTGGATAGTGCACTACGTGTTGCTCCTGTGTCTACCAAAAATGGCGACCTTGTGCCCAGGACCTCAGCGGTAACATAAGGGCCTTGCTGATCAACGCAGAGCTCGACTGGATCCCTCCCTTGCCCCTGGCTGTCCTATGCAAAGTCGTACGTATTGTCATAATCTGTCTGTTGGTACTGATTCTGTCTGGGATGGTCAAATGCGTTCACTCTTCCTGGCCTTTCCTCGCTTGCTTCACTCGCGTACCCTCTCCCACGTCCTCTTCCTCTCTGTCCACTTGCTATTTCCTCGCCCTCTGCCCCTAGCAGCTCCTAACAAAGCCGGGCATTGGGATTTCCAGTGTCCATATTTTTGCAAAATGCACATTGATCCTGTCCTAGGTCTTGGCGTCCTACATATGATGTAGATGGATTGTTCCTAGGTGGCTGTACTCTAGGGGTATTCTGCTGGTTTCCTCCCCCATATTGCTCCCCTCCTGTATTCGCCCCCTGGAGTTGTGTTATCATTACCCTTTCCTTCAAGTCCTTCTTTTTCCTTTCTGTAGCCCTGTCATTTTCGTTTCTCTGATGCTCGTAGTACTGGGCCATTTGGAGAATGGCCGTCGGTTTAGATGCTGCCCAACTACTTTCGCTGGCTTGTCGTTTCTGGGATACATCTGGCAGTAATCCTTTGACGTAGTTCTGCACAAATAAGTGGTGTCCGGTTGCGGTGGACATGTCTTGTCCACTGTAATCAGAGAACACAGTTTCAAATCTGGAGAAGTACTCTGAGACGTCCTCTTGTGGTTTCTGGCAGCATGCGGTTACTATGGACCAGTCTATCTTTTTCTCTGGGATCAGCGTTTTCACTTTCTGCACTATTTTGTCAGGGAGGTCTAATATTGCTTTAACTGGTTTTTGACCAGGGTTCCGCTGTTTATCTAGTGTGTCGAGTTGTTCCCAGGTATGACCAAACAGTTCGGTATGGTTTACTTTCTTAACCTGTTTCCACACATCTGCTGGCAAACATAACCCGAAGAACAAGTCTATGTCGGCAAGTGTCATTATTGTTGATCCCAGAGCGGTACCTAGCTCGGCGTAAACAGCGGTGGGGTTCTTTCGTAAATCCGGCAAAGATTTACGGAAGGTCAGGATGTCCTGTCTGTCCCATGGCTGATACACCCAATTGTAGACCACCCTTCCTGTAGCGTCTTGATGGTTTATATCGTCATTAGTCCCTTGTCCTCTAGGAGGTACCCAGTAAGGGGCAGCTTCTTTTATTGGCATCATGCTATCTGTTTTTCCACTGGGGGTCCTGCTACCTTAGTTGTCCTGTCCCTATCTATCTGTCCTTGTTCTATGAGGTGACGCAATACTTCTAGTGTGGATGAAAATAGTTCTGCAACATCGTTGTCGCTTTCATCTCCGATGTCTACCTTCCTGTAGAGAGCCACTAATCGCTCGGGCCCTACGTTTTGGTACTTCTCTTCATATGCAGTAAGGGTGTGGTAACAGAGACGTACAATAAAGTATCGTTTGCGGTTTTCAACATAGGAGTCGCATATGTCTGTTACGTGTTCTTCTGTTTCTTTCCTATCTATGAGGGTTTTAACTATTTTATCAATGCCTGCTCGCTCATTTTTACTTAATCGCGGGACCCTGGGCGCTCCTATTTCCTTGGTTCCTACCTCTACTACTGCCTCCTTTGAGGCATTTGGTGTGGGTGGCTCGGTGGGAGCAGAGGTGGTGGAGACGGAGGCGATCGTGCCATCTCCAGCTATACTTTGGGGGTCCTGGCGTTGTACTACGGGATGAGTAGGGGCTTAAGGGGGTGGCATGTATATCATTGGGGGACCTAACAATAAATCATCATCTACCCCCTGTTTTGCTGGTAAAGAGTTAAGGGCGTTCTAACAGGGCATTGACCTGATATTTTTGATTCCTGTTCCTTTTTATCGATTTCCTTTTCTTTTAGTTCTTCTAACTTTTTACAGGCTTGGTAAGCTGATTTTCACGTTTCTTTATCTTGTCTAGCTTAGTCTCTTTTCTTTCGTTGAGCTGCTTCTTTTCGCCATAAACCAAAACTATCAAACATGGCTGGTCTAGCTTTCTTTTTGTGGAGAGCTAATTCTAACGTTTCTATTTTAGCGGGATCGAAAGATCCCGTCAGTGGCCACTGATTTACCCGATCCTTCCTAGTGTACTTATGCCATAGTTTGTTATAAGCTACGGTGGCTAATCCATATTTTACGTACATGTCCTTGTTAGGGGTGCCTTCCGGCGGTGCCGGATGACTGACCTCTAACAAACGGTCCGGTCCAAAACAATCAAACAATCTAGAGAAAACAGGCATGACGTATTTAGCGGTCAAAATGAATATCTCAATTAATGTTAGACAAAAGTCTGCACTACCTGTCCTTCGCTGTCTGCAAAGAGAGAATATTCCTATTCTACGTTGTTTGCAAGCAGGGAATGTCTCAAATAACTCAAAAAGGAATACTAGTATTTCTATCAATCAATCAATTTAAGTCATGTTTTCTCACGACCTTACCCGGACCGTATGGACAGTTCTTCGTATTCCCCTTCCAGCGCCTGGTTGTCCTCTTACTCCAACAATCAATGCGGCGTTCCTGTAAGGCCCCAGTCAGGACCGCAGGTCACTCGAGAGAGGTCCGTTCGGAACCGGTGAAGTTCAGTCAATTGGCAGCCAGACGAGGGTCTCTTTCAGGCAGGTGCACTCCAATCATTTAGTCGTTCACTCCGTCGTTAGGACCTCTCTACTGGACCCACGTGTCTCTGATGGGCCCCCCCGTTGGGTCGCCAATTTGTGAAAGCAGCGAGTCTCCTGGGATCCCCAATGCTGCCCGGCGCAAAGTCACCTTTAATCCACTTTGGATTCACTATCTAAAATAACGAGGCAGGCGCTGGAAGCTGGAAGGCAAGAAAAAGGTTTATTACTCTTAGAGGAGACCACGTCAACTGCTGACACCAGGATGTCTTCAGGGAGGTGTTCTACTGGCAATGCTTCTGACTCTTCCTTTTATACAGTTTTACACAATGTATTTGTTTCTTTTATCATGGTTACAAGCTTGGAGTCTCCGCCCGGGCAGGTTGTCACACAAGCCTGACATTGTTTTATCAACATGGTTACACAAGCCCAACATTAACTCTCCTCCCACCCAGGTCAAAAACAGACAATTTAATTGCAGCTGGACCTTGCTTCAGGGTCTAAAAACGAGTGAGACCGGCCGGATCTAAGAGTCCGTTCTGTTGATAAGAACAGGTCCCATTGTTGGCAAAAACCAGTATTGCTGTGTGTAGTGCAATAAACCATGTTTGCAAGAGTCTGTTTGGTATTTGTAACCCGTTTGTGCAGGGATGAGAGGAAAGACGAGTTTGAGGCAGCAGGTGATGTTGATGTTTGTCGTGGAAATAGTTTATATCCCCCAGCACACATATCAGGTTTGGTCAGAGAGTCCGAAGGCTGCTAGAGGACAGGGTGAAATGAAGGTGACCAACAGAGTACAAAATGGCTGTGGTAAATCAGAATGACTGTAGTTTATGTGCACGTAGGAACTTTCATCAGACAAGATGGCGCAGAATGTTCATGATTGTGTTTTGTTCTTAACATGCAGACTGGATCTGGAACGTTTTCATAGCTCTCCCACGCTAGTAAGGGGTGCCTGCTCCACGTTGGCACCGGAGTCGACTTCATTGTGGTTTAAAGTGCCTCATCAATTGTGCCACATCAGTTCTTTTTCTTCAGCACTGTGGATTCTGAGCTCGCTCTGTTGAGACATCTCTCAAAGATTTTACTACAAAAATGTGGTACACCCCTAAACGCTCAGGTTTCAAATATTGTGTTAGATGTGATGAACACTTGTCTATTTCAGAACCTCATGATGATTGCCTTTGATAGCTTGAGTCTGACCACGATACCAAAACCTGCGATTCCGGTTAGAGAATGCATGCCAAGACCCTAACACAGCTTCCCCGCCAGAGTCTGTGAGACTGCCAAGGCAGGAAACATGCCTCTCAGTGGAAGTCGCCAGAGGCTTACTTTTCGAGGTCCGGGAAGAAGCACAAGAAAAAGAGGAGACATTGGGAATATTCAAAATGCTACTCCAAAGGCAAGTACTGAGATGATCCCAGACTCCCTAGGATTCATCTTCAGAGCCTGAATTGGTCAAAGATCCAATCCTAATAGAAGTGGTGTCCAAGGCTTCCAGTCCCTTCATACAGCATGATCCGGCGCTGAAGCCTTAGGCTCCTCGGGCCTTTCTATAGTTTCCCTCTCTGGTTTAGGACCCTGCTATGCTCCTCAATGCTATGTTTGACTGCTTCAGATGGACCATAATCTCCTTGGGGAGTGTCTTTGGACCAAACATGACCTTTAGGTTTGTGAGGTGTCTTTCGTCGGCAGGCTTCCTCTTAGCCCTGTTTGCCTCCTTCTTTTTTTTATTTTTTTTATTTTTATAGCCTTGACATCCTAAATTGGTGCCTTCAACAGCGCCAATACCGTTTCCATCTACAACCTACCCTACCTCGATCGTGGAGTCTGACCTCTGCTTCGGTGGTAAGAGCTTCCGCTCTGCCTTCAGGGCCCTCAGACCAGCCCTTGGAGCTTCCTCTGAACAGATCCTGAAGGAAAGCTCAGTGGGTGTTGGAGGAGGAACCATATAGAAGGCAATCTTCCTACAACGACACAGTCCCTGCTGTTTTAGGTACTGATTCTCTTCCTTTGGAGGAAAATCCTGAGGAGGTCATTTTATTTTAGCCACAGATCCTGATTACAAGCTCTGGCAGTGGTTATTGGCATGGATACCACTCCGGAGCCAGACTTACTCACTTCTGTGGGTCCCCCACCACCAGAGATAAGTAAACCTGTATCACTCCGCTATAAGGAAAGTAGCGGAGGTGCTTCAACTTCCTTTTTGCTCCGTTGAAAGCCATTAGTCCTCTTTAAATATGACCTTCTGGAGCCTATTTTGACAGCCAAGGAAAAGCTTCCATTTCTACATCCGTCATCAAGGTTTTGGCCAGGTGATTTAGCCCTTCAACTGGGAGCCCTTCTTCTCATCTCTCATCCTTCGCCGACAGCATAAATATTCAAACCTCATGTTGTATTAGGCAGGCTCCTGGGGCATTTACCAGGGCTCCTGCTGATACAGAATCTAAGAAATTGGAGGCCTTTGGCCAGAAAATATTTTCAGTGCGCAGCCTGACATTAAGGTCCCTACCGGCCAAAGTTATAATTCCGTCCCGGCTGGGAGCTACTGAATACGAAGTGTGGAGAAGTCCAACGTGGGGGACCCTCTGTGAATGCCCGAGGGGGCAGTTCTGAACCAAGCGAGTACGCTAGTAGAGTCGACGACGTCGACTCTACTAGCATAGACTCGGGACGGAAGTACAACCGGTTTAGAGTGAAGCGTACTCCTGGCTCCACCGGAGGGTCCCGCATCCAGGACCCTCGAATCTGGCGGATCGCGTCTAACTCCTGTTAGATTGCCGGGACGGATTGGCTACCGGCTCAGAGAACTTGGACACCTCCTGGCTTTGCCTCATAGCCCTGAAGAAGTCTTGGGGTACCTCCCCGGACGAAACACGTGTTGGCTGGACAATCGATCAGCAGTAAAAGAAGAACACAGCACACAAGATTGTTCACTTTGTCTTTATTGAAACATAGATTGTTTGTGTTATTACGGAACTTTGAAAGAAGGAGTACTTACTCTACTTTGTTACGTTGACGTGTGCACAGGCTTGCAGCAATCCCGCTAGACCTTGGTCCAAATTCGGGGGTTCTGGGTGTTCCCCCTCCTGTCAGCACCGTCTCACACACCTTAAACTCCTATTAATACACTTATACCCGTTGCAGGCGCCCTTCTACAGACCACATCTGACCAAAACCCTGCCCTTTGCTTGTACATTTGTAAACGTGTTACAAAGCAGCTCCCATATTGACCTATGGGAGAGATAGCCTTTCAACAGTGAAAACGAAATGCACAGAATTTCACCATTAGAACATGCAACAACAAGCATTGGCATAGCCAATAGGTCTCGCTTTTGGGACCTTATAAGTATTTAGTTATGCAGCACAATATCCTTGGTGCAACAACATCAACTGTTGCATGGCTAAACACTTATAAGGTCCCAAAGGCGAGACCTATTGGCTATGCCAATGCTTGTATATTTCTAGCGATGGTTTAGCCTAGCATGCAAATGTATATTTAGTAACTTTCACTGAATAATCTAATTAATTTGTACCAGTCCCTAAATCTGTAAAGTTTCGAAGCTTTACACAATATTTTGTGAATAGTAGCCTATTGATCAATTGTGCAGCTGCTTGGTAACACCAGGCCTAGAGGTGGGAGCCTGCCCTGTACCTAGTGCAGTAATTTTAGAACACACTCAGAAACTGGTAAGCCCAGAGCCTGTCGGTTTACTCTTCGGGGAGTTTGGGTAGAGTACTGTGGGAGATAGATGAAAATGAGTGAAGGAGGAGAGGAAAAGGATTAAAGAAATGCAGAGAAAAAAATTATAAGATTGTAGAAAGGGATAATGATGAGAGAAAGAACATAAGGACGAACAAACAAGACAAGGAAAGAGGATGTCAGAGAGGAAGAAGGAGGGAGAGACAAAAGATGGGAAGAAAGGAAGAGAAGAAAGAGTAAAGAAGTGGAGTAATAGGACAGGAGACAAGGTTGGTAATAGGGAAAAGTAAATGAGGAACTTTGAGACCCTTAAGAAGGAGCACACCTTTTAGTGGCAGCAGGGCCCAGAGATGCACAAAATTGTTGTATGGAACACCATGAAAAAGCAAAACGCATTAATGCCAACTGTTTTCAGCCTCTTTAAAAAGTGAAGAAAAAAAGGACAATCTGTGCCAGTGAATAAATATCACTTCCTCCAATGAACAGCAGGAGAATTAAAAGTTCTTTCCATGAAGCAGGGCATTATAAAAACAACTGTGATACAACCTCTAGGTATGGTCAGCGCAAGGAAAGGGTGCATATAGGTGACTCACTTTACTGGAAAGCATGATGACAACACCATCTTAAGGGAGGTCCATGACTTCCTAGAGATGCAAACAGATGATCTCACCCTGCACACGTGACATCGACAGCATGTGGCACCACAGTGGGGAGTGAGGGGGCAGAACTGTGAGTGCACAGAGTTAACTCATACTTTCTCATCAATTTCCAATGGTTCTTTGCTGCTTTCTTTCTCTGTCTTTAGATACCAGACTGCCCCAAATTTTCTGAAAAACTATTTTACCCAAGAGAGAAGAGCAGAGTGCAGTAAAAAATACATTTGTGCTAAACAAGATCACGCACACGCATACACACGCACGCATACACACACACGCATACACACACACACGCATACACACACTAAACATGAAGACGAGCAGGAGGTAATAAAGAGCATGGGTGGCGTAATTCACAATCGCATGTTGCGATAGCTGCAAAAGTAAAGAAATAGATAAAAACATCTATTTCTTTACTTTTGTTATATCAGCGACCCGCGCTTACTTTTAATTTTAAAAGTAAAGCGCGGGTGCCGCGATTATGCGAAAGGGAAACAAAAAAAAAAGTTAAACAAGCACGCGAGTGGTGCTTGCGCGTAACCGCAGGGAAAAGGCCATGACGCACGAGCGTGTGGTCAGCTTTCGAAACCCCCTAACTTAAAGTCTCGCCAGAGCAGCGCTTGCGCGCTTCTCGAGGCTCGACCTAAAAACCAGTACATGTCCTACCTTTCCCTCACACTGCACCCTGCCCACAGGGGTACCTTGGGCCTACCTCAGAGGTGTCTTATATGTTAGAAAAGGGAAAGTTAGGGCCTGCCAAGTGGGTGCACTTGCCAGGTCGACATGGCAGTAGAAACTGCGCGCAGACACAGCAGTGGCAGGTCTGAGAACCCTTTGAATGGCTGCTGGTGTGAGTGGCACAATCAGTGCTGCAGGCCCACTAGCAGCATTTGGTTTACATGCCCTAGGGGCACACAGTGCACTGTAATAGGGACTTGGGAGTAAATCAAATAAGTCAATCATGGAAACACCAATCCATAAACCTAATTTACAGTAGGAGCACTTGCACTTTAGTACTGATCAGCAGTATTAAAGTGCGCAGAAACACTAAACCAGCAAAAACAAGATCCAGAGCAGGGGTGCCGCCTCCATTAGGGCGGAGGGGTGTCGCCCCACTGCTTTCTCGCAGTGCGAGAAGCAGAAACAAAAAAATGGTAAAACTACCATTTTATGTTTCTGCTTCTCGCACTGCGAGAAAGCAGAAGTGCCTGGTTGGGGGCGTGCGGGTGACCGGGTCTGCTGGAAAGCAGGGGAGGCATGACTAGCCCAATGCTGTGGGCCCTGACTGTATGGTCTGCACTCTGGGGCCTACATAGAGAAAATGGCCTGCCCATAGGCGCCCGGCTGGGAGCCGTCCTCACCAATCGCAACGCTGCCATTGCAGCTTTGTGATTGGCTTAGGGGAGGGAGGCTGCCTGTGGAAAACGCAGACCCGGCCAGGAGCAGCAGGAAAACGCGGGACCCGGCCAGGAGCTGAGGCGGCACGTGACCCCCACCCCCGTCATGCAGGCTGCGACTGTTTGCATATGCCCTGGGAAATGAATGGCAGCACAAGCTGAAAAAGTGCTGTCATCCTCTTACCCAGCTCTCTTTGTGTCAAAAGACAACATACCTGCTGTATTATCGACATTGGTATTGTTACTGTTTAAAAGATTGTTGACATGTTTTAGGGGGTCATTAAATGATTGTGCAGCGCTTTGACCCCCATTTGGGGCCTAAGTTTGCGCTTTTAGGAACATTGTGTTATTAATTACGTGGGGGGCGCCTGGAGTAGAGCTTCGAACCTTTCTTTCAGTGTCTTTAAAGTCCGATGCGCTGCTACCTTGAGAGAACTCTGCGTCGCTCCCCCTTTAATATTTTTGGTGCGTTCCCTTCGTGTTTACTGTACCGTAGCCATCTGCGCAGAATCTGGAAACCCGAAGCGAGGTGGGATGTAGAACGTGCGTGTCACGCTAACAAGGCCTTCGTTTTACGCATGACCTGACTCGCATGACGAGGTCGTACATTTATCACCAATGGCTCAGTTCCCTTTGAGAGCCCTTGGTATATGAAATGTCAGTGCCCGGATGGAAGCATTGCTTGTTCAAGGGAGGGACCTAGGCGAGTGTCAGCCTGGTTTGGCAGTTAAGTAAAGCCAGGCAGGGGAAGCCAAGTGATTTTTGGCAGTTAGCCGGAGCGGGGATTCGGTTCACAATGTTCACACTTGCCTTGTATGCTGTACAATTTACAAACCTGGGAAGGAAAATGCTGTTTGTGTGCGTCACCGCTGATGGTTATTGATTTAAGTCCAATTGCACCCCAGGCCAAAACTCCCTTGAATAAATCCGAATATCCACGCTTAGCAGCGCTTTCTTGCAGAACACGGTGCTGAGTGCACTGACATGTTCTCCCTCACCTGCTGCGTCTTCAGTGCGCTATGTACGCGGTGGGTGTGTGGCCAGAGGAGTGGCTAGTGTGCAAGTGATCAGTGTGTGCTAACTGGTGAATGCGGAAGCAATGCCCGAGTTTAGTGGGAGGTCAGTAGATGTAAAGTTTATTAGGGTGCAGTGACTGCATGAGGACCTGTGCTGTTTCCGTGTGTGGCAACTCCACCAATAGAAACAATAACATGGGAAGCCTTTGCTGTTACATGCAGGCATTTTTTACACAGAGTACTACTTGAAATGCGTTCATATTTTCTGCACTTTTTTTTAAATGGCGTTTCTTGCATGAAAACTGAAAATTAATTTTAGGAAATAGTGTCCTCATATTGATGTTTAGCACTGCACAGTCAATGAATGTATTTATTGTGTAGTTAAAACCATTACAAGTGTATCAGTGTGTTCAAAAGTTAATATGGACAAATGATAACATCAGCATACGCAAAGATTTTCCTCTATAGCTCATAAAAATTGGCAATTTCTTAAATGATAAATAATTCAATCGTATTGCTTTATTAACCTTCCTGCTTTCTCAAATTTGCTTGAAAATGCACCATTTGTCCACTCTTTTTTTCAAAACCACCCATAGTTCGGGCTCGCTCGCAACGATCGCTCAGTGCAGTACGACAATTTTACGCCCCAACATTTTCAAATTTCACCAGCCGCCATTGATCCAGAGTACCTCAAAAACCAGGAGGTCAGAAGCAAAAAGACAGGGGAAACACGCCAAAAGATGCCAGGTGTAACATAGCCATTAACTAAGTATCTACTGTTCTGGTTTGAAGCTGTATGCCTTATTTATGAATTTCAAGCTATCTGTATCCACAGCTTCAAAAATCGTCCTCTGTTCTGCTTGGTAATCTTACATTAAATGTTTCAAGGCAAGTAATACTTAGCTTCCGGAATCTATATAAAGTGTGAGTTGAGCACACTTAAAAGACAACATAAAACATTTTACGGAAATGAGGGTAGCCCAGCTTTATAAGAAGTGATGCAGGAAACAGCATACACAATCCTTCTTGCTGCACATTAACTCTGCCTATTTTTTTCCAAAGTGTCAGAAATTAATAATCCTTTAGACAATGGGCTGTTTTAAAATATGGAGCTTGCTAGTGTTTTGTTAAATACTTAATTTAAAGGTGTTTAATTGATTATTTGGAGCGCCTGTTGAAGGAACATTGATACTAGTTCATAAAATGAGAATGATTGCAGGTCTGACATAAATGACCTCATTTTGAACGCATCAAGGAGTACAAAATGTTGCTTTAAAGAGAGGCTGAAAATTTCTCATAGATGACGCGTGTCAAATTTGAAACAATGTACAACTCTGGAATTGGGCTTCACTCAAGTTGACAATTGTGATGGCGTTAAGTAGTGTGACTTATGTACATTTTTATTTACATCTATTAACTAAAAGCCACCCAATCTACCTGTTATGGTGAACTATGCAACCATAACTGCAGCCCCGCTCATCCTCTATTACTTATGATCTTGCACATCAAAAATATGACAAATTTCATAAATGTCATTGGTGATATTGCATCAATATTACTTAATTCACAGCTACAAACCTAGTGCAGGTGTTCTGTCTTCTAGCAAAATAAAAATGACAGAACTTAACCTGAAGACTACCTGCTGCACTTGGTACAGTCAATCATTGGGAATAAGCACACAGCTTTAAAAAAAAAAAAAAAAAATGTCTATTGCATAGAACAGATAATGCAAAAGTAACAAATACAGATTTTGAGCTGGGTATTCAATTCCGTAAATGCATTTTCTTTCAAACAGGAGTTATTATAATAATGAAGTCCCACAATGCCTGACACGAATGCTTTTATAGTTAGTCGCCTCTTACTTGGATATAAATCTTTAATCACTCAGAATTTTCTTGTAATAGTGGCATATTAAGTATGTCTTTATCCTTGAAACCATGTAGTCCTCTGTCCTATATCGAGCTTTGTTTTAAAAAACAAGGTATCTTAAGTTCCAAGTAATCTCTTGCCATTGAGTTGCCCGCCCACCCATTGTTTTGAACTTGACTTCTGAAAAATGTAATGCAGTGGAACCTATGTAAGGAGCATACTGCTTGACAGGGAACAAAAGTAACTCTAAATGGTATCAAAGGATTACATGTCATGTTCCACCCGACAGGGAAAGCATCAGAAATGAAGCCAGTACAGCTTATTTGTGCCACATGAGCAACCAATATACCTTTCCTAAAAACATCAACGCTCAACTTGCTCTTTCCAGGCTTCTGGAAAGGTAGCTCGAATCCCCTAGATAGAATGCTTTCTGTGCATCAAGGGTGAGGACCACTTAATTATCTGCATTGTCCCTGCCTTGCCAAAGCATCTATAAGAGAATCTGCATGTTGTTTCCTAAGGACCTACTGGGCAAAAAGCGCACCTGTGTAGGGTGGATAACTCAAGGTCATTAGGGGATTGAATCTGTGGTCATTAGTGGATCGAATCAGTATCTTAATATTAGTGTTCTACAATGATATAAGCCGGTAGCTGCCGCACTTGAGGGGTTCCTTGCCAGGTTTCGGTATCAGTACTATAATTGTCTGCTTGGGTCACAATTACCCTATTCATTCAGCATCCAAAAATGTCTTGCATAACCGCAGTGAGGTCTTGATCTTATTAATCTTAGAGTACTCGGTCCAAAACCTGTCTGCACCTGTGGCTTTTCCAGTGTTTATCTGTAACTTTAACTTCTGGGACCAAATGCTGCTGCCCAAGTTTGCAGCCTACTGCTAGTCTAGAAACAGTAATTCAATCACAAGGAAGTCTCATCTTGTTTGGAGGTGGTTTCATGTCTAGACTCTTATAGTTCTTTGGGAAAGTTGTGAAACTCTCCAAGGATGTCAAGTAGGTGTGTGAAGAGCACACCCTGAGGTGCAGAGCACCAGAATGGCAGACATCCCCCTCTTGTTGATGTAATTGCTGCGCCAAAACCCTCTCGTCCTTTTCCCATGTTCATAGTGTATTAAGTGGAGGTTTTGCCCCGTTCAGTACTTGTAAGTGTGAGTCAGATGGAAAGCCATAGTATTGTCTGAAAAGTTCATAAAGTGAGTCTTTTAGTGTCATCTGATCATCTCGGAATTATGCTTTCGTAGTGCCAAATCCCTTGACATGAGTCCCCTGGCATAGGTTTTTGCTGGTTGCCCAAGTGTATGGTCTGAAATTATAGAGCCGTTATTGTCTAGAGGAAAGTCTGTGAGATGAGGACGGTTTCTTCTTCTATATGTCTGTTTTATAAGGATTGATGCTCCATCTACACCTGGGTGACATCACTACAATCGGGTCAATCCGCAAAAGCACTGGACTGTGGTCTTAGATATTGCCCCATTTGAATTGAGCACACATTTATTTACAAGCAGCAGCAAGGTAGAAGTGAAATCAGTCAATACTAGTGCACCTGGCATGCACAGAGGACATAAATGTATGTTTCTTATCTCATGGTTCTAAGAGTCTGCAAAATCTGAGTGAGTGATCCTTAAGTCAGGCAGTAGTCCTCAGGCCTGCCTGATCTGTCTGGGATCGGATCAGCTACCCTGGTCCAGTCCTTGTGCCTACCGAACTCTGGCACCATCCCAGTAGTTGTGCGAAGGACAGTTCAAGACCAGAAGGCACATAAACTGAAGCCACCACCAGTACTTCACACACACTGAAATTTGAGTGAAAATGTAACGTCCCTCAATATTATCCCACCCTCCTGAACCATCAACGGTAATGATTTTCCTAAATAGAATGGCTTCCCCACCACGTTTGTATGTAGCTTAAGCAAGTTTCGCCCCGATTTATCACCACGTTGCAAGCATAAAGTACCCCACCCGCAAAGTCTTGTTTTCAGTTTTGCGATCTTAGAAGATGAAGGGTGCATCTTTTGCAATAAAGCAATGTCTGGAGATTTAGGAGATAGGAATAGCAATGTTTTCTTATTTTTGGTGTAATGTGTCAGCCCATTAACGTTCATCAATGTGATGCACAGGTCTTTACGCATCATCCTAGATCCATGTTGCAAAGGACTGGACCGGTGACATGTCTCATGTAGCAGTAGCTAGTAATGCACTTGAGTGCTTCCTCCTGCCCCAGAAAGCACAGGTTAATGCACAGCAGTGGGAGGTATAAAGAGCGAAAGAGGGAGCACAGAAGGATATTGTATGCACACTTGGGATAGTGACTCCAGAGTGGAATTTAAAAAAAAAAAAGGTAGACATTTGAGAAACAGTGACAAAACGGACCTCTGGGTTTCAAAGAAGTCGGCTGTGTGGCCATTGAACCCAGTGAGTTGTCTGAACCTAACTTCACTAAGCAGCCATTCCTCATATGTTAAGGTTCTCAGAGGTGATATAACTGTGCAGGAGAAGCAACTGTGTCCATCTAACACCCCCTTAATCATATTGCAATGTCCATCTTACAGCAGACTATTACGATCCTCAACTTTGTCCAAAGTATTTCAAGGTTTGTGAGGGACAGGAAGTGGGTGGTGTGTGGGCAGCACTTGTCCTTGTCTCGTTGACAGACCCTCGGAGCCAAGCTGTCTGGCCTTCCACCTATTCTTGAGTAATTCCAATTGGTCTTTCCATTTTTGGTGCATTGGCTCCGGTATCCTGCCCTCACCTGTTTGACTTGTTGGCAAGCTAGCATCTGATAGTTCTCATATCAATGGTTGTGACATATCCATGGTGGTTTCACCCATGCGTTCCAAGAATGCGTCCAAGTCGTCCTGCTCATACAATTAATTTTTCCTGCAGTTTAATGTTGTTAATATGGTGACTGGTTCTGGATATCTATCTATCTGATGTTACACTCGTGAAGCTGTAGGCTTATGGCGAGGCGTTTCGTCTAAATAGTCTCATGGGACAAGTCTGCGGAGATGAAAACCTTATGGTTCGCGTAAGGAAAAGTACCATATTTTCGTTTTGGCAATATTGCTGTTTGTTGTGTCTATGGATTCCAGAGGAGATGAGCCAGAAGGGGGCGTGATGCATCGGGCTTAGGTGGGTGTCATGTGCAGCTTATTGAGATTACCCTGTTGGCTTATTGAAATTTCAAAGGAGGTGTGAAAGTCTCTCCCAAAAGAAACACAGAAATGTCTCTAGGAAAATTATAGCATCAGTGTCATTTTCTGGAGGAGAAGTAGTCCTGACTTTGTCCTGCCTACTTCTTTGCTCCAGGTCTGCTGCCTTTTTGCGGAGCGCTCAAAGCTCTTGCCCCAGTCCAACATCCTGCTGAGTTAGTCCAGCAGGTTCTTTGCTGCTTCAAGTTTGTGTTCCATAGAGCCTAGCACGGTCTGAAAATTTGCCATATTGGAGAGGACAGATTTAAATTTTTGTAAGCGTGTCAACCATGCTTCCTTGCAACGTTGATATGGATACTATAGTTGAAGTGAGCTCCTTCAGGATCATTTCCATAGTGACCGTGGCCATGGTTGAGGTGCCCTGATCACCTTGGTCTCTTCTTTGGCCCAGCGCAACACCTCTGAGAGGGAAGGTGAGATGTAACATTGTGGTTCCATGGCTTGTTCCATATTTGCAAGAATGCCTCACTACATCAGTACCCACGTGTAGCCAATCAAGGATGTGCCACAGTTTCCATCAATTATAAAGGACCCACCGTCCACAAACTCCCCATTCTTCTTGGCAGGCAGGGGAAGGCTGAAGTCAGGGGCCAGCCAAGCAGTGAGGGGACACTGGTACAGTGTGAGCAGAGTATCATGGGTGCACACTCATTGCAGGCGGTAAATAAGCAAGGCTGATGAGTACCAAACTGACCTCTGTTACACCAGTGTAGAAGCGAGCAGGTTTCTTTGGGTTCTCTGCTTTACACCTATGACCGTTCATAAGCTGGACCCAGTCATTCTTTAAGGTATCTGCCTGCGTCACCTGCTCTCTGCTTTGTGCTGTACATACGTCTGCACACGAGGTGCGTTGTGGGGTGCAGGGAGTGATGTTTCCGCTAAGCCAATCGAGGCTCCCTCTTGGGTGCTGGCACCACCTCTGGATATTGTCACACGGCCCTGTTGCCTTTGTGATCCAACCACCTCTCTTCTGTCAAGTGGTCAACGGGAGAGATTCTGCAACAGTGTTCACAGGTGACAAGATTAGCCTATGTGGTCTGGTCTGTGGCACATATTTCTCCCTCCCGTCTCCACTCTCCAGCAGGTTTGGGGAACACGTTTCCTGGGTCAGAGGCAGTCCCTTGTGGCCTTTGTGTCTCCTGTTTTTTTTCTCCTATCTTTGGGGTTGGCACGGATCAGTCCTTCTTTCCTCTCAGCCACATAGAGCCTGTTTCAGGGTGAGGATGATGACCCTCTTACAGAAAGTTGGCACATGGTGGGTCGGGTTGCATGGTGCCTTAGAGAGTTTTGGTCATCTTGCTTGTGGCCTCTCCCTGCTTCCCCATTATCTTTTGAAAAGCCTTGAAATGCCTCTACAGTCTCTTTTTAAAATATGGAGTGAAAAAAAAAATGTCCCATCACTAGAAGCTGAACCACAGTTCGGTGAACCTTGATTGTCTGTAATTCTCCTCACCACTGATGTTAATTTAGGGAGGTGGTAAATTGAAGCTGTATTAGATGTATCTGTCTTTGTTTTCTTAGTGTTTGAAATCCCCAGTGATCGTAATGAGACACAAAAAAGCCACTGGTTCATCCATCAAAGTAATAACGCAATATGGATCGTCCATGTTCAGGCTGTATACCATATTAAGGTTGTCTTTTCTTGAGCCTGCAGCATTGTCTCAAATACTACCCCTATTCAGACGTCGGACCTAGAACTAAGAATCTTTACTTACAGTTTTTCTACAATAATATTGCCTCCCGTCCTGAAAGATTCAAGTTTGCGGTTAAACAATTATACCTTTTTAACCTTCAATTACCGTTTATATTCTATGAACACATCCTGATTATCTTTTATATTCTAAGATTATTGGTTTCTCTTTTTTTTACTTTCTGCACTTCTACATCACCTAAAAACACACTTCATTGAAACATTGCTAAAATTTTGTTAACATCTTTGACTGTATCCATCCCCAGCTGCTGTTCAAACCCTGCACATGAAGCACCCCCTCGTATGTTCTGACCTTAGCTGAGTTTCAACCAGTTCTTCCCTTATCCTTTCTTGATTTTATTTAGATGTTGTGTACAGTGTTGACAAGACTGTGAGGGTTGCAGAGCGCTTTTCAGAGGATAAACAATAAGAAATTGTGTGTATGAATCATCAGTTAAGTAAAGGTATAAAAATTAAGACTCTAAAATACATTACTTTCTGGAGAACATATCTTGTATGTCTCGCCCTGATGGGAAACATTTCTAATGACTGTGAAGTAGGTGTTCACCTTAATATTTGGATGACTAGAAACACCCCTGAAATTAAACACTGTTCTTTTCATCATTTACTTTAAGCATTCCCAATGAGTTGCTGCATCTGTCATTTCCTCTTGTCTGTCTCTCCTGATTCTTAAGGGCTTATTAAGAATGGTTAACAAGGCTATGAATTTGTCTGGGATTGGGGGAGCACTTTTACCCTTGATTTAAACAACTGAAACAAACTGGATTCTTTCGCCTTGCTCTTCGTGGCTTTCATGTCTTTTTCATCCTTTGTTAAAGATGTTCCTTGTTTCCTCGCCAGCGTGACTAGCTTTTTGTGACCAGCTTTTAGCGTCCTATTACTGTCCTCAAATCTTTATACTCTATCAACAGTCTTCAGAGTTTGCTGTATCATACTGAATTTAGAGACCATAAACTAAAACTCCTTACAATGTTCTTTTCCAGTTGTGAGGGATTTTGTAAATGGCTCTTGGGTAGACTTGCAAGTGGGGGAGCCCTCTTTGGATTTTCACCAGTCTTATATTGGAATGCTTTTCTTTTTAATCATTATGTAAAAACTATTTTACAAATTAACTAATCCATCTTGAGGTCCCACAAGCTGGTCATTTTCCAGCATTAAGTGACCTGCTCTGGTCTCTCCCATATCCTGAGTCTCCCATAGTTAAACAGAACTCTTTTCCTGAAAGGAAGCCAATGAAGACCGTGTAGATGATGTGCTTTCTAACTGGCAAATTCAAAAGAAGGCAATCTGCCGCATTTTGGATCACCTAAAGCTTCTCTAGCAGATACCCAGGCAGACCAAAGTAGAGGGCATTGCCATATTCCAACCTCGAGGTTATCAAGGCTTGGAAAACCGTCTTTTTTGCTGTGAAGGACAAATAGTGAAGAAACTTTTTCATGAACCTCAGTACATAAAAATGTTATTAGGCCTGCAGGTTTAGTAATTGGAATAATCTACTCAACCTAACTGTAATGTAGTTGGCCCGTAAACTGGTCTCAAATTGTGTGATCCTAGGCAAATATTTTATTTTACAGAGCCACCTTTTTGTTCTTTATCACAAGAGCACCTTCAGCTATGTGAGTTCAGCATTACTGCTATCAGAAAATCCTCTTTTGTTTGATTTAATAGACTGTATGCTCCATAAATAATAAAAATCTCTCTCGTATAGGTTACACATGATCCCGGACTTGCCTCTTAGTTCACTAATTGCATTGCCCTCAGGGCGTGGTCAAGAATATTTCCCAGATCATGTGTAAAAACTCACTTCTAATTAAAATATTAGTAAAGCATGATGTGGTAGTGTGCTGTCATTTTACAGGCAGCACGTTTTCAATTGAAATGGCCATAAACTTTCGCACTAACATGCAGTTTTACTGATAACACTATATAGCATATAAACAATCTTTGGTAATTGGGATTCAGCAAAAATGGTTATTTGCACATCACCAAGTAAAGTGTTCCGATTTCTTTTTATCCTATTAAAATCTTGTTTTTCATCAGAGTTACAAAAAATGTGCTCTTGTATCTAATGAAATATAATTTGAAATGTGTGTACAGTTCACTTCTTAGATATTTAAATAATGTGTGTTTGAAAAATGACCTGACATCCTACAGCCTTTCATTTCACACTTTGTACATCACGTTATTCAGACAATTCACTGTACAAAATCCTCCACTTATCCTTTCTCAGACTTCCAAACTGACTTTTGACCTCGGTCTCTGAACTCAGAACAAATGTGACAAGATAAAAACAAGATTTAAATGCATCTTTACTGCTCATTTGTGAGTGAACAGAACTGTTCTTTGTCAGCTCGCCAGAAGTAGGCCCTAATAATAGCTCGCTCTGATACAATCTGACTTGCCATAGCGAGTAGATTTCCCAATGCCTGGTTATTTAGACCATTGCTTCTTTTAACAGAGTTTTTCTGTTTTTAGGTTTTATAATGCTATACATCTGCACCCAGTCCATGTAGTTAAAGAGGCTATTGCACAAGTGACAGAGGTCTTCAAACTTTTTGATGCCGAGCCCTCCTTCCCGTCAAAAATGTTTAGGCATACGTGCCCCCTCCTGACAAAAAATTCTAGAACCTCGTACTCATCATCGAGAGCCATAAACGTCCCCAATTTCCACAGAAAATCATTTTACGGTGGGAAATGATATTAAACAGTGAGTTTAGCAAACCAAAGATTTGTGGGTAACTGTTGTTCGGTGTCTGAGGCTTACCACACAGTTCAAACAAAAAGTTTTCAAAAAGAATCAAAAATGCACAATGGTACTTTATTTTTCACAAGCAAAACATAATTTGACAAAACTTATTTGGATAATAACACCTTTTTGAACTAATGTGATGGGTGTGCCTGTTTTTCTCCAGAGAGGCGGTCAATCTGTGGTTGCACCTCATTAGTGGAATAGCTTGAACTAATAAATTTCGCTATTTCCTTCTTTATCTGACTATACATTGTAACTCTCTTATGTCAACTCTGTGGGAATAAACATTTATTTTAATTATTTTTTATTTTTAAATTGGCGTAGCTGTTCATTTCTTCCTCAATAGTAAGATTTACCATGGGGCTCTTATGCAACAAGCATATTCCCACTTTGTTGCATTATAGAAGGAACCATTGTATTGTTTGATGTACACTGAGACCCATGGATGCAAGGACTACCCACATAGGATACATCACGAGACCTCTCTTTCTCTTTTTTCTGCCCCTACATTAGGGTGGTCTGTTTTGAGTAGTTTCTTTTGTTTGTGGGTATGCGTTTTGTGTTTCATACAAATTATTAAATTTTGTATTGTGTCTCTCACGTGTTGCCCAGTGTTAGCAGATTCATCGTGAATTCTATCTGGGAATAAGTGAGAATGAATGAAGGATAAACTCCTGTGCAGACTCCTAATAATGATCCCCCTACTTCCGGTATTCTGCTGAGGGATTGTCTAGTTGTTTTCCGAATTACGAATTACGGATGCTACGTAACGACGCGCCAAGTGGTGACGCGCGTAGGACGGCATCACAGGTCTTTTCCTTGATAAGGCGTAGGGAAACGGGATTTCATTACCTTCGCGGTGCCGGGAGTGCGAGGCGGTCTTGCTAATGGGCTCACCTTGACCGAAGTAAGTGTTCTTAGGCGGAGCCCTATTGCAACTACTTGATGTCTGTTTATACCATACTTATACTACTATGGGAGAGACTTGTGGTTGTTGATAACTCACTCCCCTGCTCACTTTTGTAGCTTTATTGGTCTTACGACGAGCATGAAGAATGTCTATTGTGGGCTCAGACCTACCTATCGTTGCTGAGCTACTCTTCTCCATATTAATAATGCCAGATATATTGTTAGTCCTTGTGAATAGAGAGAGCGAGTGTCTTTGATCAATAACAAAAGACGGGAAAAGGAACGACTGAATCATGTTTATATGTCGTGTTTTCCGTCTTTGGCAATTAATCACTTACTGTGTGTGTGATTCCTTTTACTTTATGTTGTGAGTTTTTCTACTTCTTCTTTTTATTTACAATCCGCCCTGTTGTACCTTAGTGTGTGACTACAGGGAGCTATCCGCACCCCCGCCAGTTCCAGTTTGACCCTTTGGTAAACTCGGTAAGAGAATGTTATTGGAGCGGGTTGAGTGATTGTTTGTCTCCGATTAAAGTTTTAATGTGCATTTGAGCATATGAATTAAAGTATCTATGTGCTTAGACAGTGACTTTACTTGAAGAGCACCATAGTGGTACATGCTATCTGCACCTCCATTATACCTAGACAGACTCACTTAATGTTCTAGGAGTAGTATACGAGGCAATTGACAAAGTTTATGTCAACAGTGGTTTAGATGTACTTTGGGGAGTGTGTTGATTTACACTACTTATGGATTTGTGAATGGGTACATAGAGATTCTTGAGAGTGAGTCTTGGCACACAATTTCGGGTTTTCGACTTTTTAAACGGGGCACTACACTACTTCACTATGCACCTCACGTATCTTGCGTTCTCTTGATTTTACGATTTTTTCTTGCAGGTTCCTTATGGAGAGCAAAGGGCTCTACCATACCATATTCCAGAGTTTGGCACTGAATCGGGTGCTTTCTTTTCTTTCTCTCACCTCTGGATTATTAGGAGGTAGGGATAGTAGTTTTTTCTTGGGGATTGATCAGGTGGAAGTCCTGAGGAAAGCCGGGGTATTATCACGTGCCGGCTGAAACATGTCGACATTCTAGCAGAGTGGAGGGGTAGGGCTCTATTAATGAGTAGCCATTACCACCATCCACCAGGTTGGATTAGACCATTTCCTAAATCTGGACAGTGTACCCAGTATTAAAGGTATAGCAGGGATACACTGTTACCAGTTTTATCAACTCACTTCTGCAATTCTTTTTCACTTCTTTGATCCCTCACTATTTTTGTTTTCTCTTATATGGTGTTTGTTTCCCCCTCCCTATTGCTCCACCTCCAGCGTTGGCTAGCGCGGAGGTGTGTTAGCAGGCCCTATGATGAAGCATGACACAGCTTGCTGTGTGTGAGGGCAGTTTTAGATACACAGTGTGTGCCCTGTTTCACTCCTCTCTACAGTATGTTCCCGTTCTCACACCTCTCCTGAGTTCACTTACCACATGAGCCTTTTTTACAGTCCCTTTTCTTTTTTGTGTGATTTATGATGTTGTAGGAGGGCGATTTGGGACTATTTCCTCTTACCTCTTTTTCTGTGATTGTGCACCTCATTAGTACCAGTTTAACTCTCAAATCTAGCAATAAACAACAAAAAGGTAACCAGCCCAGCTCTGCACAGGGCCTTCTCCTGCGCGCGCAGCAACACGTGGCACTACTTTTTAGTAACTTTTGAACCAGTTAACCTATAAAAAAATGTTTTCGTTAAAATCAACTGATTATGCGGCAAATGATGGATTATGTGGCAAATGCAGAAAATCGTGCGCGGCCGCACAATCTCATGCTCCCAATGCCCTTGAGTATAATGGCTGTAATGCATGGGCTGCAACTTTGGTGCAAGGCATCAGAGGAGAACCATACTAAATTTCAAGGGATGCTGACAGCTTGGCTTTTGCAGATGCATGGAACTGGAGATTGCTGAACATCATCCATCATAATTAAAATATACCATTTACAGTTATTAACAAACTGTAAGGTCTAAGTAGGATAATTTCTTTCATTCCAAGGGAGGAAGTGGCCCCTTAATCTTCTTTCACACTGTTTTTCTAAAAAGGGTTTCATTTTTACCATTATGAAAACAGACGCTTCTATTTTAGCAAAAACGGACTCCTAGTTTTATTAGTTTGCTGCTGTTGTTGACTTCAGTCATTTTGGAGGGGGGGTGTGCAGAGGGCGTTGAGCGTCTGAGCGTGGGGGCGAGGTCAAAGGCGTGGCTAAAAAAAAACAAAACAGTTTTTTAGGTTTTTCACCATGAGGTAGATACATATAAAATGTTACTCAATATGAAATGCACTTTAGTACATTATGAATCCTCTGTTAGGTAATGCACTGCAAAGGTCTGTGTGTAACTAGAGAGCTACAGAATTAAATCTTGGTTAGTGCAATGGAGAATAGTGATTTGTGTATTTTTAGTGCTACGTGGTGACAACCTGTGACAGAAAGCACTGTGAATATGTAAGTCTTTATTCTATACTTGCATCACACACAGTATAAGATAAACTGCTACAAAATGCGCAAAATGTTTTGCGATAAAATGCTGCTTCTTAAATATAGATTTTAGTAATACCCAGACTGTACATAGTGCAATTTTTTTGTCCCTTGAACACCTCAGGGTAGTAAGTGCTTTGTAAATACATTCACAATTAAAAGCACGCACTTCAGAGCTAGGTTGTCCATTCAGAAACACCTTTTCTACTAGGGTCTTTCAGTACATTGATACTCTTATGAAAATTAATTTGAATATGAAACTGAAGTTCCCCAACATTTTAACTAATTGTCAGCTCCCACAAAACGTATCAGGGCTACTGATCCGCTGATCTAAAGTCCGCTACAGGAAAGTCAGAACAGGAATTCGTAATGTGGCTGCCAGTAAGTGACACTTTACAGCAGCAGACTGTAATGCATATTACCGGGTGTAAGGGCACTTTTCTGGATATGTGTTTGTGTCTCTTATACTCCTAAGTTGCTCCCTTTGAAACTCTTGACGTGGCTAATTCAGAAAACAAATTTACCACCTTGGGAAATGACTGACTCTAACATACGTTTTATGGAAAAGGTTGCATTATTTGGAAGCATGCAGAGCGCTCAAAAACAAGAACCTTCAGTTGGCCGCACATTTTGGGTCTTTACAATTGTATTAACACTTGCTCTAGCCCATCCCCATGCCTAATATTGCCCTCCCTAACTGTCTAGCCTTCCTCCTTTAACATAAAAAACCCCAAATTTGATAAATTAAGCACTCCTATACTTCCAACACATTTCACCACAGTTTCTTTTCCAGCCTGCCCACCCTAGGCCAGGCTTGATCTGTTTTTTGATCGTTACTAACCTTCAACACCTCCTCAGGGATAGTAAGCGCTATGTAAATAGAATTAAAAGCACGCACTTTAGAGTTCAGTTAACTCTGTGCACAATAACTCTAAAAGAATAAATCTTAGTCATCACAAAGCTTCCAGTGATTCGATCAATTAAAGCCTGTACCGGCTCTAAAGCATCCTTTACATTTGCAGATTACCCTTTGCATTTGCAGATTAACTTGTAGCACACGTTTGCATTTCTTTCAGGCAAGCAGGCACCCTAGCAGGAAACCTTGTTTAGCTGTCTGACCGGTTTCGATTTCACAGCACAGGACACTCCCTGAATGACACTCCAGCTGAAATATTTTAACTATTGGAATTAACCGTTCGGAAACGGATGTGATTTTCTGAGTTCCAGGCAGAAATGGGGCTGGGAAATGCACGCCCCCTTCCCATGACTCAACAGCCCCCCTGGGGGTCGCGCCCCACAGATTGAAGAACTGTGGTGTAAGGTGTAAATTCATACCCTGTACTTAATTAATTCCATCAATTGCTGGTGGTAGATACCAGCACTGGTTTTTGGGTTGCTTGAATTTTTATTATTGGTTTCTGATAGAGACTTCTAACTGCAGATACCTCACTTTAGGATATTCCTCAGACCGACTGGAACTGGAAAATCTTGAGCAGTCGTGTTGGCGTCGCCCGAGTCGAAAATGACGTTGCAGTGCCCACATAAGCGCCACCCTGGCATGCTGACATCATTTGGTAGGGTCAGACACCACCTGCCCCAGTGGTCTTCAGTTACTTCCGACAAGTGGATGCTTCATATTGTGTGGAAGGAGTATGCCCTCTCATTCATGGAAACCCCTCCCCTCCGCCTTTGCCGCCATTCTAAGAACTGCTGACAGAGTGCCACCTCTGATCACTCCATCAGGAAGTGCGGACTCTTGGCTAAAGGAGTCATCCAGAGGGTGCCTGCACCAGAAGTAGGTTGTAGTTGCTATTCTCGCTACTTTTTGGTGCCGAAAAGGGGTGGAGGACTTTGTCCTATACTAGCTCTGCGCCCTCTCAACTTCTTCCTGAAGAAAGAGAAATTCAAGATGCACATGTTGGCTCTGTCTGTGCTGGACCCTGAAGACTAAATGGTAATGCTGCACCTGCAGGATGTGCATTTCCACATTCTTCCTGCCGGCCCACAGGCATTACCTGTAGTTCGCGGTGGGTTCGAGCATTTCCAGTTCGATGTGCTCCCTTTCGACCTTGACAGTGCCCCTTGGGTGTTCACAAAAGTGATGGTGGTGTTTGTAGCCCATATATTTATATTTGTACATAAGGGAGTGACTAGAAGGTAAACACTCAGTAGTCTGGATAAACCCTGGGGTAATCATTTTTTCTTGTCATTGAGTTTCTGTAACCATAACTCTGAAAAGTACTGAAAAAACTACTAGAGCTGTAAAATAACATATGCATGGCTTTCTTTGGACGCCAGTAGCATGAATGCTGGATTCGGATCCAGTTATTCACTGCTACTATGCCACAGCACTAGGAAGCAGAATGGTTTCACACTGTTGTAATATTGCAGGGAATACCAGCTGTGCAAACTGAACCATCAGAGAGTTTACCAGTGCAGCGTTTACACTCTACTCTGAGCAGAGTGTAGTCTTGAACTCAGATTGGTATGGAAGTCAAAGATGGTGGGTTGCAGGAGGCCAGGAATATTTTTTTTATCTTTTGAGCAGGGAGGAGAGGAATTGGTGATGTGGGCGGGTGACATTTGATACGACTGACCACCAAATACCTCCCCAAACACTTTGACTAATGGATAAGCTGAAGGGATAAAATCCTACCTCAAGGCTAGATGATTGTCTCAGAAGCTCCATTCGAAACCCCCACCTATACAGTCCTGCAAAATCATAACCATGTATGATCTTCACAAGATATTAAGTGAAGTAAAAAAACCTTAGCTTGATCATGAATTTGAAGCTTTTGCTTGAAAGTTTAATCAACAAAATGATGAGCTAAACATAGTATGTGATTTGAATGCTTAAACTTAATTTCTGCCGATCTCTTTCATGCAGGATACAGGCATGACATGCGTTAGTGCGATCCTGCTTGTACAGCCCAAAGGGACTTGCACCACTAAAGAGAAAGAAAAAAAAAAACAAGAAACCATTGCACTCTGGTTACTGGTAGCCAGTAGAAAGGCTCAAAAGTTCTGTTCAGACCGGACGATCCATGGGCTAGGGTCAGTCTTCCTACAATCCGAATTAAGGTTCTAAAACCAAGGGACAAACCTTGGGTCAAGTATGGCCCCATCCATGAAAATTCTCTCCTTGACCCTGCATCCAGCAATTTGGCTAGACAGAGCTCTTTACCAGTACGCATATGCAAGCTTGGGAATACACTCACAAAGGGGATTAGGAACACCAACAGCAGTTGACAATTCAGATTATAATTAAAGGCTACCTTTTCCAAAATGTTGGACCCAATACAGCCCATGCTGCAGCTGTCAAGTTGTTTGTATGGTCTGCTTCCTATCCTACCCTCACACTCCTGTTTAACAACTTCCTGCATAAGCCACATGTCCATGCCTCTGCACCAAGTCTGGAGCGTACTTCTGGCCCTCACACAGGACACCAAAACTCAGCACTATTATATGTGACATAGTACCAACAAACATCTCCATTCCATGCACTATAGATGTAGTAGTTACTAGCCTTTCTTTTGTAAAGTATTTGGGGGCCTTAGCAAGAGGTAAGAAAGAGCTATATACAGGAGCGACTGGTATAAAGGAAATGTGGTGGGGAAGTGCAGGGGGGGGCAGCACGAGGGGGCTAAAACAAAGGAGGAGGCTTGTTTTGTGCTCCATCGGGAGCTGGTAGCCTGTGCCTGCTGATCTTTTCACCCAGCAACACAGCTGGGTTGGAGAGCTGTCAGTGTGCATGACGGTTTGGCGTCCTAAGATGACTGGCCAAATTGTCATGCGCACTGACAGCAGGGCCCGCCACTCCTCCTCCCCCTGCTGTAGCGCTGTGGCCCCACCGCCAAGACTCTGCCACAAGACGAAAAATAAAATGATCTGCATTAGGATACTTTTATTTTTCGTTTCTCTGCGGGCAGTAGGGCGATGCTCCTCTGCCATAGTGGAAGAGCCTCCCCTGGCTATATGAATATTGCAGTTCAGTACAATGGAGAGAGCTCTCCAAAATACCATGCAGCTAATCTTGTACATTCTCTGCAGTGCCTAAGATGAATTGTATCCCAAGGCGGCTATTACAGGAGATGCAGGAAACGTGTTTGGCTTGATTGAATGTACTCTGTTTAGGCTATGAGGAAGGTTTCATCATTAATTCAGATTCTATATGGTGATCTGACTGCATGTGTGAAGTGGTGATAATATATGCCTGCACAAGACCAGCATGACCTCTGTTATCTGTTTGTTTATTTTGGCACTGGAACCACTCGCTATGCAGATTGGAAATGACTTGTAATATGAATGTATATGGGGAAATAGTCATTGCTTTCAACAGATACGTTGATGGAGCAACCAAGGAGCTCAATAGGGGCAGTAAAAAATGAGGACTGAATTCTCTTGGGTGTTCGACTATTAAATCAGCTGGGCAATAATGTGAGGTATTATCTGTCGGTATAAACAATATAGGCACAATGGTTAAAGAAGAAATATTGCTTAGTGACTAGGATTATTAAAAACCTGCATATAAAGTGGAAATGTGACTTGGAGCATGTTGTGATGGACAACTTCAAATTAAATACCAGATCGCTGCGAAGTTATGAAACTGTAATAAACTAGAACCTTTATTAGATGTCGAGAGGTGATGAAGCTACATAGGATATATCTTGTGTTGCTGCAAGAATCTAACACACTGGCATGTGAGTGAGAATGACTTCATAGGTACATAAACCTATACCAAAAAGCCTAGGGCCCCTACATAGCTTAATTTTCAAGTACTACTGAAAATGAGCAAAACAGTATCCTGGTGATTAGCACAAAGTCCATAGCAGCCCAAAATCTGTCCATTGGGATGGTCAAATGGGCGACAGGCACTGGAGGCTGATAGCTGAATCTTCAAATGGCTACCAGAGAACACCAGGAAAATGGCTACACAGGCCCTGATTACCAGCAGACTTGACTATGTCAACACAATCTGCTCTGGAATCACTGAATCTATTCAACAAGCTCCAAGCTATTCAAAACAATGCAGCAAGATTCCTCCTCAATCTACCTCGTAGCACTCGCGTCACCCCATCTCGGAGAACAGCACTGGCTCCCAACCTACAAACGCCACCAGTTCATACTGCTCACAATCACATAGGCACCACACAACACTGGCTCGGCATACCTTAACAGTCACATACACTTCCACACACCTCCGCTCAGCCGGACTCTTACTGGCACAGCTACCCCGCATCCGCAAAGCCACAGCTGGAGGCTGTGCCTTCTCTTATATCTCCCCCAAAGCATTGGACAACCGCCCTTGCTACATCAGAGCCTCCTCATCGCTTCTCGACTTCTGCAAGAAGTTGAAGACATGGCTTTTCCAATAACCTCATCAAGGAGACAGCTCCCCGCCCCCCCTGCAATGTGCCTGGATACCCTCATGGGTGATTAGCGTGCATTACAAATAAACCTAGCACTGGATCAGGGACTATGGAAACACTAGGTTCAAATGAAAGAGTGTTATGCCGTTTGGGTAAAAAGACAAAATTATTAACAAGTAAATGTTTTTCTGAGGGCAGACAGCCTGTGCAGAGCAGGCAGATAGGGAAGTGGAAAAGTAGGCTTTAGGCGAGCAAAGAGTATGGACTTGGAATACTGTAAGGAGTTGAATTGTAAATAGTGGAACATAGGATAAGATTGTGAAAAATCCTAAAGTTTGTAGAGGAACTATTTAATACAATGTAATGCTGCCTTTTGTACGAAAAAGAAAGTGATTGAACTGTAAGCATGGCCCCTTTCAAGATACTGCATAAATTCAAGTTTGTTACATATACAGTGTCTTCCTGTACTATCTTTGTACAGAGGAGGAGTGAATTGTGCCTACTGACAGTGTGAAGCAACCACTAAAGTCTGCATGAAGATACTTCTGTTTTATGTAGCATTTTTCAAACAACTAATTCCAAAAAGAAATGTGGTACTCCTTTTCCAAATTTTTCTATGTAGCTTTGCATTCTGACCTGTTTATTAAACTAATGCAGGATGTGAATTTTTAAAGACGGTCAGTCTTTGTTCCCTTGATTGCGAGATAATGTATCTCCCATGAAGAAGGAATAAGTGTAGTTTTTGTAGAGCAAGCCAGTTCCCATAAGATCTAGGTCTTTTGTTGTGGGAAATAGCAGAGGATGGCATGAAAGAAGGGTGTTTAAGGACCGCTTCTTACTCCAGACAGGAAATATCAATTTGTTTGCAGCAAGTGTGGCTGTAGATGCAAATGCTCTGCATACTCCTGCCATCTAGAGTTGGGCAGTGACATTACAATTTGTTTTTCTTAGAGTCTTCAAGTCAAAGGATGTGCTTGACTCCTTCGTTAGCTCACATGCACATGGGCACCGACTCCACCTTTTTTTTTTTTTTTATTCTCGCCATCTGCTTTGGATGTGTTCAGCAACAGCTCAGAGATAGACGCGTTCCTCACAGATTTTCTAGGCCTAACTGTTCCAGTCTTTGAGACCTTAGACTCAAATTACAATCCCTGCTCAAGGTTCTCCCAATAGGAACACCTTTGAACTTGTACTGACCACTTCGTCTCAACAGCCAGGCAGCTAACCCTCCGGTCCCTGTCTCTGGAGTCTTGTTTTCGATCTCCATGGAGCTGGCCTGGAGAACGCGAGCAAGAACGGGGTGATGGAATGCACACCCTTCTTATTTTATCTAAGATGCAACACGAAATATCTGGTTCGGACCAGCACGGCGTTTGCAACCTTAGCCTCTTGTTGACTACAACAAGATGTCCTATGAGGTGTACTCGCCTTTCGGTGCAACGACTTAGAGGTACCAAAAGGAAAGAACTTGGGTGCACTTGTAAATGCAGCAATAGTAATCCTCCTAGATGCCAACATCTTCGGTGAACATGATGCGCTGGGCATCTAAGAGGAAGAAGCTGTCCTCTCTGGGATCCTAATTGCCTAACTGACACCTAGTTCCGAGTTTCTGTCCTTGAATGCCCAGAGGAAGATCAAGGCTGCGTTCCTTTTGCATCAACACCATCATGCCCTCACAACAAGAAGGCACACAGCTATAAATACCACCCTAGCGCCGAGCCAAGGGATGAAACCCACTCATGTAATCACTGTTCTGCTGAGGCAGAGCACTGCTCACGCAGGAGTCTGGTATTGAACCCCGAGCAGGGCAGAAAGAGGGTCTAAGCCTGTGGCCCACCGCCTCTCTCGAGTTCTGGTTGGCATCAAGAGAAGGTGTTTGTGCTGATCAAGCTCCCGACATTGGGTGTCGTAGGTACATTCCTCGATCCCGGTCTGCCTCCACCCCCTCCCCCCTCCCCCCCCCCCCAGAAGGGCACTAAACCGTCCCCATGAAGATGAAATCAACTCTGAAAGTGCCTCTGAGACGGAGCACTAAGTTGACATAGAGGGCTCCTTTGATGCTGAGATCTGAAGAGTCCTAGGCTTCTATCCTGAGTAGACAGGCTGAAGACCTCGATATCAGACAGAAGAGGCTGTGAATTCACCCAGAAACTGGTAAGATTTATGCTAAATCACCCCCAGGAAAGCCATTGAACACCCGGTGCCTAAGATGCACAAGAACATGGCAACAAGCCCTCCTCCCCAGCCTTCAACAACCAGGCATTTATCATCATCATCATCATCTCCTACCCCACAGCCATATTCACCTCCACCAGAATCCTCTGAGGCAGCCCTTTCGGGGAGGGGGAACCCTATGACCAGTCTGCCTGGGGCAGGGGATGGGGATGACCTTTGGGACGACTACAATGTTGACCCTACAGATGACCCTGATCTACAGCATTTCCCTACCAATCCATCCCCACTGAATGATATCCCTGCGTATCATGCGGTCTTTCAGAGGGCAGCCTGTCCTCATAAAGATGACATGCATGTCCTGCAGGAAGAGGATGATGTTTTGTTGGGGACCCTCTCCAAGACCGAATACATGGGCTAATTCCTGCCCATGCTCAAGGGCATGCTTAAATCAGCCCCTCACAATTTTAAAGACTCAGTTATGGGTAAGGTGATCACACCTTTGGTAGAAAAGAAGTTTAAGGCTTTTCCTACCTACCTCCTTTACATGAGGCCCCCATAGGCTCTCTGGTGGTGCATACAGCAAGAAAGCAGACTTCAACTAAGAGAATGTGAGACCGATGCGGGGCCAAGAACCTTGATGCCGCTAGCAAGCATATAGCAGTTGGTGCAAACCCCCAGTGGTGCATCACCAATATGGTGGGGGTGCTTCGAGGTAAGACCGCTATAACTGGGGAAAGCTGAAGGTATTGGTACAATACCCCTCTGAGTTGTACAAAAAGAGGGACGAGGAGCTAGTTGCGGAGGAGAAAATTATTTCTAACACCATTGTTAATGTTGCAGACATTGCTTCCTACAATGTAATTGGAAGCATCCTGCTCTGCCGCCATGCATGGTTTCTCTGCTCTGGTTTCAATCTGGAGGTCCATTAACATTTTGTCCTCAAGTGGATGAGATGTTAGAGAAAATCAAGGATGAGATTGCAAAGTAAATGAGTGGCCTGCAGTCTGCTGCTCCAAGGGACAACTTTAGTAGGCAGCAATCCAGGGGACTCACTCTACCCAGTCGCAAACCTCCCAGCATCAACAACAGGCGTTTAATGAGTCCCAGGCCGTCAGAGCATACTCAAGTGGCAGTTACTGAGGCAGCAATGGAAAGGGTAGAGGAGGCTTTGGTGGAAGAGCCTGTTGGGTGGAGATTAAAGCATTTCCACATTTACTGTGTGGAATGTGCCTCAAGTCAGTGGGTACTTGTAGTAGTTCAACAGGGCCACTGCTTGGAATTTCGCAGCACCCCCATTATCGTCTGCCAAAACCACGTCACCCTTGTACAGGGAGTGATTCAAGCTCATCCAAAAGGGCATGATACAGCCCGTGCCCCCACACCAACTGGCTAAAGGAATTTTATTTGCTGTACTTCCTCATTCCAAATTAGGACAGCTCCATCCGGCCCATGGTAGATGTGAGGCCAGTCAATCCCATCCTGTTGGAGCATTTCCATATTACAACCTTGCAGGACGTCATCCTGCTGCTCCACTATGGTGACTTCATGATGGTTTTCCCCTCAAGGATAGTTCCACATCCCCCATGCCCATCACCAGTACATCTGCTTTGTGGTAAGTGGACTCCCTTGTAGAGTCTTTATCTCTCCATGTGTCGTATCCAAGTGTCTGGTGGTAGTGACCGCTCATCTATTGGAGTGGGCATCCACGTCTTCCCATTGCTCGATGACTTGCTGATCAAGAGAAGCAGTAGATTACAATGGCTAGCACACATTCAAATTGCTGTATACCTCCACAGCCAGTGGTTCACTGTAACCCCAAACATGTTCCACTTCCAACCCAAGCATACATGGCCCTTCCTTGCCTTGATACTAAATGCTGTTATGGGGACAGCATACACTAACCAGTAGAGTGTGATGGCATTCCTGCAGTTGCTAATTCCTTTTCAGTCTGCTAATCTGCTCAACGTAAGACTGTAATGAAACTTGGTTATAATGGCGTCGTGCACAGCAATTGTGCCCCACGCCAGATTATATATGTGCCTGCTCTAATAGTGCCTTGTGTGTGGTAACAAGCAGAGAGTCACTGGGAAGATATCGGGTTGATAATGGTCCGCACTGTCTGCAATGGTGGAACAGCAGCAACCTGTTGCTTGGTAGTCCTTTCTTAGACCCTCTCCTGCAGGTGACCATTACCACTGACGCATTGGGGCGCATATCTCTGCAACATGACGGTGCAAGGTACCTGGACCCCTCGCCACAAGGGTTGACACACCAACTACCAGGAGCTGGTAGCCATCCTTCCAGCCCTCAAAGGCTTCTACAGGCTTATCCACGGCAAGTAGTCCTCATAAAGACGGACTATGTGACAGACATGTATTACTTGCAAATAAAGTGGAGGCGCACTGTCTCCCCAGCTGTGTGCACTAGCACAAACGCTTTGCTTCTGGATAGTCTACAACAAAATCCATGTTTTAGTGGACCACCTACAGAGGGTGTTCAATGACTGTGGACCTGTCAAGCAGGATGCATCAACAAGCCCATGAGTGTGAGCTCTGCCCACAAGTCCTCCACAGGTACTTTCAGTGGTGGGGAAACCCCAGCCATCTACCTGTTTGCCCCCCTCAGAAATGCAAAATGCCCTAGCCCAACCTCTAGGTATCCACAACCACACTCGCAGTCCATGGACAATGCACTATGGATGAACTGGTCAGGAATATTTTCCTGCGCTATTCTGCTTCTCCCACTCATACCTTCGTGAGGGAAATGAGACGGGTGTTCATGATTCTCATCCAGATTGCCCCAACTTGGGTGAGACAGGTCCACATGAGAAGCTACTGATCAGGTCGGACTTTCTGCGGCCAAATTGGGTCCCCAGGCAGCTCAGCCTAGTGATCTGGCAGCTGAGGTCCTAGAGCTACCTACTTCGCTCTGAGGCGTGTCTGAACATATTGTGTGAGGCGCATACACTTAGCACACTTGCATGTTATGCAGCCAAGTAGAAGAGATTTGTCTATTACTGCATCTCCAGCCACCTATGCCCCTTCAATGTAAAAATTCAAGATATCATTTATCTGCTGCATCTCCATAAGGCATGTCTTGCGTATACCTTTATACCACTCCACTTAGCTGCTATAGCAGCATACATTCAGACCAGGTAACATTTATCCCTCTTCAGTATTTTAGTAGTAAAGGTGTTCATGGAGGAACTCAAAAGGGTGATATCCCAAAGAACATCTCTATCCCCGTCATGGTACCTTAACATGATCCTCATAAGGCTTATGGCCTCGTTTTGAAGTGCTTCATTCTTGCGACTTTCCTGAAGGGAGTTTTTTGTCATACGTTCACTCCGATCAATTAACTAAAAGCATTTACCATTGAGGAGCCATTCATTTAGGTACACAGTAACAGGTAGTCCTTAGGACTAATCCAAAATCCCCATCTAAGGTAGTGTTACCGTTCCACATTAACCAAACTGTTGCGCTGCCCAAGTTCTTTCAACAAGCTGATTCTGTAGCAGAAAGGGCATTGCACAACTTAAGCATCAAGCGACACTCGTGCGTTACGTTGACCGGACTAAGACCTTCCGTAAAACGGATCCGCTTTTTGCAGCTTTTGCAAAATTCCATAGAGATCACCCTATTTCCAATGCAGACAGTGCAAAGTGTAACAAACTTGCTATGTCAAAACTAAAAGTGTAATTGTTGCACCACCCATGGCGAACTACACATTACAAAGGGGACATCTGCCAAGCAGCTACCTGGTCAACACTACAAGCCTTTACAAAGCATTACTGTGTATGCGTACTAGCCCATCAACCGGTTACGGTTAGGTAAACTGTGTAAAGAAGGTTACGCTCCACTTTCACCCAGTGAGCGAAAAACAATCTACTGTGGAGTCGGTGCTCATGTGCATTGTGGATTAAGGGGGGTGGGGGAGTCCCAACCCATCATGTGACTCGAAGCTTCTTCGAAGGAAAAGCAAGTTGTATTGTCTGAACCAATATTAGATGGCAGAAGCATAGCATGTGAATCTACAGCACTAGATGCTATGAACAGGCGCTTACAGGGTACATATTTTTTTTCTTATACAACATATTCCTAGCTTTCCTGGGAGGGGCTTTATTTTTTTGTATGCCATCAGGGTTTTTGTAGTTTCAGTTCTCTGCTCCCTCTTGTAATTTTGGCCTTTTGTATGAGACTTCCCACCTTGGGGGTTAGAATCCCATCGTACAAGGTCATGGATTTTTCTTTAGTACTTCAAACTTTGGGCTCTTTTAAGGATATTTGGGGTTTAGCCCCCTTGTCAACTGAGTGTTCTCCTTGATGAATACTTGCAGCCACCTATTCCTCGCCTTCTGAATCTCCCCAGTTGCCAGACTATATCCGGAAAACATACGCAAATGCTCCTGCATGTTGGCAGGTAGGTGCCTTTGTCCTACGTCATGACTCAATTATGTCTTTGGACATGACGATACAGAGCTAAATTCAGGCATCACCCAAGAGAACTGACATTTTCTCTTTTTCTGCATCCCTTCAAGCCACCAACCCCACCCCCTGAAATGCAGATCAAGAGCTTTCCTACTGATTCTAGTAGTTTACCAAACCTCTTTTTGTACTTCAAGTGATTTAAAAAAAAAAGTTATTTATTTGATTTAAAAAAAAAAAAAAAAACAATGGAGATGTAAATGTGCAGGGATGTTACCCCAGAAGATAGCTGGTTTCCAAACATGGCAGGACTGCTGGAAGCAGATTTGGATTGCAGATCCTCATGATGACTTGCTATGCTGCCTCAGCACCAAATGTAACTCTGTATCACAAATCCTTCCAGATGCTTCCCAAAGCCATCAGGGAGGTTCAAGCCAAACGTTACATCTGAGCACAAAAAACGGGGACAAAGGCCAATCCAGGTCAGTTGATCCAGATCACCAATATAGATTAAGTTGAAGGTA
Source organism: Calotriton arnoldi (assembly GCA_963921515.1). Taxonomy (NCBI): domain Eukaryota; kingdom Metazoa; phylum Chordata; class Amphibia; order Caudata; family Salamandridae; genus Calotriton; species Calotriton arnoldi. Next base: position 242,333 of record CAWUFW010001331.1, read on the forward strand.
AAATCAAGGGAAGAGTAAAAAAAAAAAAAAGAATAAGAAAGCAATGATCTTAACTTTCCAGAAGCTCCTGATCTTAAGAGAGGTCTCCCAGTTTATGTTCCAAAAACTGAAGCTGACTCAAACTTCCCCTTTGGACCCTATGGCGAACCTGCACACAATGTGTCCCGAGTTCCCCAGGCCACTGTTGACTTGTCTGTAATTTGAGGCTTTCAAAGAGACTGCAGGTATGTATGCCATATGACACTCCTGACTGCATGGACTTGATGGCTTCATTTGTGCTTTGGTGGCACTGGATCTGTATCTGATTTTTGCTCAGGCCACAGATTCTGAACCTTGGCTAAGGTTCGATCTACAATTGCAAAGGTGCAACCAGTTATCAAGGATAACTCTCCTACAGTTCCTCTACTTCGGCAGCAATAATTCAGGACGATGGAGGCTATTTGTTTGCGTTTCATTCTCTAACAAAATAAGGTCCTCAATTTGCCCAACATGATAGTGATGACAACTTTGAGGAGGTGGATAACTTGCTGCCCTCTAATTCTACTGATTCTAGCTTATCTCGGCTTACAGAATTCCCATGGCCTAGATTCCTCTCCTAACCCTTGATTACTCTGTGGGACTTCGTAATGAAGAAAGTGCCTATTTCTCTGTTGTGGTTAGGAGGATGGCAAAAGTGCAAGAGCATTCCATCCCCACTGAGAAGACCCAGGCAAATCTTGTACAAGAGATTTTGCAACATGGACCTTGTACTTCAGAACCTCTGTGACCCTTTAATAAGTCCCTGGTTGACCCTATTTGGCCAGTAGCTTTCATAGCCAGTGGTGGATCGCCTCATTGCTAAATGTCATAGAAAGGCTCCTGATGTCCTCCTGTTTGACACAAGATCAGACTCTAGAGAGAATGGTGATGCAGGCCTCCACGTACAAGGTGAATCTTAACTCTTTTCCTGCAGTTTCTCTGGATGGCTAATCCAAGAGGATTGTCACTATGGGCAGGAGTTTTATTCCCCCCACCTCCCCAGGGAGTCGAGACTCCTTGACGCCATGATCTTTATTTTTAAGGTGAAAGCTACTTTTCCAGCTTTTATGGTTCTTAGGCTTCTTTCCCTATTAGTATCTGCAGTGCCACATGCCGGTCCTTCAGTGTAATCTGCTTTTGCAGTGTGCTCAGTTGGGGAAACATTTTGGATAAGATGGGTGTCTCTGAGCTGGCTCATGATCTCCAGCGGTGGCTGATGGATGGCAATATGACTTGGAGTAGACATCCTAATTTTCTTTTCTTTTGGAGTGGGCTTTCGGGAGAAGTAATGTTCTGACACTTTGCCGGTACAAAGTCTGCCTTTTCAGTAACACTTCGAGTCTGGGGCATGGAAGACATAGACTACGGAGGTCACCATGCTGGGATGGTGGGCGACTTGTGGCTCAGGGGTGTCTTGTTCACGGGGGAGGGGGGGTCGAAGTTATGATAGACAAATATCTGCAGCTTCTGGCATGCAGGAACTACTGCAGAAGTTTTCCCGATTCAGTATTGCACATACTGTGACTCACATGGTGAGGAATCTTAGGTTAGATTAGCCACCAGAGAGAACCCTTACCAGAGGTAATTAACTCATGTGTTAGTCAATATTCCTACAAGACTAAAAACTAGTTCCATGCAGGAACTGCCTGTTTCTTAGAAGAACCCTTCAACTATTGGTATTGTATTTATTGTTCATCATTTAAATCATAACTGTGTGATGTGCTAGAAGCTAGCACCTTGAGGTGCCTCAACCCCTGATATTTTGCGCAAAGGTAGCATTCTTCAGTCAATATCATGGATTCTCCGAGATCTGCAAAACAGCTGTTAGAAGCAATGAACCATTGCATGTAGGGGCTGTGCTAGAAACGTATGCAAGCTGCAAGTTAATAAACATTATTATCGTAGTACTAATAGTGCGTAAGACTGTCCTATATCAGCACTCATCCTTAAAATGGGAAAGCTTCTGAATAACTGCCACTATTTCCAACCTCGGGTAGGGTTATCTCACCCAAGTGCACCACAAGTTCCTTTATCCGGAATTTTGTGAAGTTGTATATCTCCAAGACACTTCCTCCCACAAAAGACCACAGCGAAAGTGACTTCTTGTTTTAGCCTGAGATCATTATGTTGAAGATACCATTACCCTCCTGGCTATCTGAAGGCAGATAACCCCTCTTTGCAACCATCTTGTTGTGTGAAAGCCTTTCTGCCAACTTTTCCATGTCACTTATCACACCTTCTACCTATTCTTTTTAAGTCGGCAGCACGCAGACTTCTGGAACTAGAAGTTTTGCTTTTTTTCTAATGTTTGGGCTCCAAAATGTTGAAGTACGCTTGGTTTAAAAGGCAGGACTAGCTGCAGCAGTCTCACTTGATAGGTCACTTCGCAGCTATGTGACTGAAAGATCCACATCTGTACCAGCCTTTCAGAGCCATGATGGGGAGAGACAGACATGAATGGAATAGAACACATAATCCTAGCAAAACAAGTGTTGCGTTAAATAAAAGCAGAAATTAGTAATATTACACCGTAATCATATCTTGGAGTATTATATTTCCAGTCTTTCATCTATGGATTCAGTTAATTTCTTTTCATCCCTTGAGTAGCAAAAACGCAGAAGCTTTAAGGGGCTCTGGCAAAGAAATGTATTTGCAGCTTGGTTGAAGTAAACAGTCCAGCATGTTGACATTCAGTTAATAGTAGTTCCAGTACAAAGAGGCAAGAACAGTAGAACAATTTTCGATCCTTGATTAAACATTCCTCCCCCTCCCTAAGGTACAATGAGGATCATGGAACACTATCTAGGCCCTGTGAACCCCCCCCCCCCCCCCAATAAAGAAAGCTGGAGCAGCATTTCTTGTGGTGCCCAACCAATGGTGTGTTATGTCATGCACTTCTTCTCCCGATACACTGAAGTGCCTTCACTTGATGGTTTACCAGACCAAGAACTTAATCCACATTTGCTTCCTCTCATTTAGACCAGACACTTGAACTATGGGTTCACTCTTTTGTATTATGGATAAGTTGCAGCTGGGGAAGTGAAGGCTGGTAGCTCACTCGGAGGATGTTCCTTCCATTCCCTGATAAGGGAGTTATCTTTAGTTTTTAATTTACCTACCTGGAACAGGCACCTATAAAACATACGTTTGCAAACACTTGATTCAAGGGTTAATTTTACAAATTCATAAGATGACTTCCGTTAGTAAATTACAAACATTAGTGTTGTACAAGAGAAAAATAGACTGCAACTCAAAGTATTAGGTAGTCAGTCATCCATCCTTTAGCTACCCAGCCTGATGGATTATATTAGTGAACTTTCATACGTGATTTTCAGTTGTGTAGAAAACGCTCAAAATGTCACTCCATGATGCTAATGCTGTTTTCCTTTCTTCCAGAATTTGTCAGAGCACTTTTAAGAGTGCTGTTTTTGTCAACATAATTATGGACAAAACATGCAGTAATCTTCGTAAAAAGAAACACTTTTTGCGCAATCAGGTATTTGGAAAGATTTAAAAATATTTTTAGTTGTCTTGTCCTCCACAATGTGCCCATTTCGCCTGTTGTGATTGCTAAATGTACATCAAGGTGTAGAGTTCGAGTTGCACCTTAAGTAATGTTTAGTAGTCTTAATTGGTTATTGTATGTAACTTTATTTTTTTCTCAGCAAAACGGTGAAAATGAGCCAGAGGTGGAAGAAAATAGGCCCGGCACGCAGAAATTTCCTTTGAGGGACAAATGTTTTCAGACTGATCACCATCATCATGGCTGCTGTGAACAAGGTATATATATATTTTTTTTTTTAAAGAACTAAATAGTTTACTCGCTTTCTTAGATAACTAATTTCATGCCTAAAAAGAGCAGTTTTATTACAGTGGCTTGCTCCCATTTGTTTGCATTTATTATTTGTTTGAGCTCTGCATATATTTATTGTAATGAATAAATATATGTAGCCACTAGTCACCCACCAATTTTCAGCCTCATTTCAATTGTTAGTAGTAAGATTATGCACAATATTAGTGGAATCACCCGACGGTATGTAGCTAATTCATCCCAATTCCTTTTTTATTAATTTCTTTTTGCCTTAACTGAGAACTTGGCATTCCTGAGTTGAGTAATTGGTAGTAATAATTGTGTACTATTTAAGGCAATTGCCTTTAAAAAAGAAACACCTAACTGGGCAGCGGGGAACAACATATAACCTATTTTATCAAATATTCCGTTTTGTCTTAAGAACATTCTAGTGGTGGTAAAGTCACATTTACAATATTTACTTTTGTGTCCAAACTTGGCTGTTGATGTTGACTTGTGCAGTTGTACCAAGGATGTCTTTTGCAGAATTCTATTCAGTGTCAAAATTGTTCATTCAAATTAAATGGTTTAGCAGAAACAATTTGTTGAGAAAAAGGGATGTTGACTTACTTAGTTGCCTCTTGGAGTTTGATTTAAACAGGTGCAATTCAGAGCAGATTATTGAAAGAACATGAGTAATGCTCACGCCAGAAGGAGCCCGTGTGTTATGAAAGAAATTAACCTGAAATGATTTGGAGTTTTTGCTGTTTGGCTTTTGCAGTCTACAGATTAGGTTTCCTCCAGACATTTTCTGTGCCTGAGCCCCTATGTTTACCGTAGTAAAGAGTATTTGAATGTTCATGTCTTACTTACTGATACTCAGACTGCACTTTTTACTGGTTCTTTTTTACACATTAACCTGGTGGATTATGGAGGTGGGTGAGCGCCTTTTTTGTGTGGGGTTTATGGGGTAGTCTGTGGTTACTAGGCAATAACTGTTGGGGTAATTGTTGTTTATCACTGGTGTCCTGCGCCCACAGTACTATTTCACATACACTGAATGAGCGAATACTCTATTTTATCACTTGACTCATAAGATGGGGTAGTCGAGCAGTCATGGCTTACTCCAGGAAATGGTGTGGGGTTTGAAATTCTGAAACAGTGTGACTCTGCAAATAACACGCAATAATGTTGAGATGGTTTGTACTTTGCTTGGAGAAAATACAGATGGGTATCAAAACCGTAGGCCCAACCTTAAACTCTTCAGTAGCTCCTTAGCTCGGAGCACTAGACCAAGCGTGAGTTACTGGTAACTTCCCTGCTACTTGTAAGTAGCTCTCCCGTGCTCAATCTATACAATTTGAAACTTTTCCTTGGCTGAGGTAATATATGTAGACCAAAATTCTGACTTTGTATTCTAGACAGTGTGAGAATTGTAAGAACTCATAAATCTATGTTCAAAAGCCGATATGTGGCTAATCACAAATCAAATGTTAGGAACTATTACCTGTAGCTGGTTGTGACGTGACCAAACTTATCAGTTTCCCAACTTATCCTCATACTATAATTTCAAATCATAGACAACTCTTTCAAAAGAGCTATTCATCCAGGTCTTAATCACAATTCGGTATCATAATTTACCTTAGTATGTTAATAAGTCCAAAGTTAAGGACTAATATTTTGAAGTTTAAACAGTGTCTGTAAAAATATTTACATTTTCTTTATTAATCTCCAGTTTATCTCTTCTTTATAATTTAAAGTGCAGATGTCTCTTTCATGTATAATGGTTCTCCAGCTGAAACTTACATTTAGTGGAACCATAATCTTCTTCTAGTTTTAGAGATTTGTTATAATGGTATTGCAAATTCACTTGCAACTCCTCATCCACATTCAACCTTCTTTCTACAGTCCATAATTTGTGAATCCATAAGGGTTCAAGCTTCCTTAATTTTAGCATTCTGTCCCTGCCACTTTGATCATGTAAAATTAATCTGCGATAATTTCTGTTTTAAAGTTTTCTCCCAAATGTATTGATTAATCCATAGTTGTGACCAGACCTTTTACATGCGTCACTAAAATGGAGGTCTGCTGGTCCACTCATGGAAAGTGTTGCTTCTGTGAGCTTCTCTAGACCCTAACGCTAACATCCCAAGTGTATTATTTTATGTTTGTGTGTATGTGTACTCTGTGAAACATGTATAGTGTGTATATGAGTGAGACCAGAGTAATGGAGGCATGTGTGTTCCATTTTTGGAAGGCCCTGGTCTATTTCTGTACACAAGATGGATGTGACTTTGTTTCGTAGACAGTGGAAATGCATTGCTGACAATCCCGAAGCTGGGGGAAGGAGACCTAGACTGAAGTGGGGACAGAATAGACTAGCCTCCTTTAGTAATTCGGTTCGAGCTTGAGAGTAGCTTTTCATTAGTCTTCAAGGGGACCAGTACCCAAGATGTATTAGCCCAGGCACCAGAAAACTAATTGCACATGTAGCCTGTTCTGTGAACTATTAAGTTATACGTGCATACTTTTATTTACCAAATTAAAGCACTGGGTTGGACAGTCTTTTATTGTGCTTCTGGGTGATTAATTTCTGAACTTGTACACCCCACACTATCTCCCTGAAAAGCTTGTGACTGCTCACCACCACTACTCCTGAGATTGAATTGCTGAAGGGAATTTGAAGAAATTCTACTTGGCCCAGTGTTGCAGAGCCCTAATAGTACAGACCCCAGCCCCCACAGTGGAGGCCCAATAACTCCTGCTTGCCTCATGCCCGCGAACAAGGTCTGACAGTCAAATTAGGAGTCCCAGTAGGATAAGAAGGTCTTATCAAGCTCTCTTGGTGCTGCATGTTAGCTCATATTGAGTTGTCTGCTATTTGTGAGTCTGGCTTCAATCCATAGGTTTTTGTGACACTGTGATGAGGCTTGCGGCCTGTAAAAAATGAGTTTGATGTTGAGCATTAAAAAGCTAGTTTGTTGGAGGATGCTTCGGAACTGTCAATTCAAGGGGCGCAAAATTGTAAAAGGAAAAAAAAAATTGTACTAGTAGCTTTCTCAGATTTTTGACATATCATTGAGGATTCTTTTTCCCCCGTGACTGGGCATAAAGTGTTTCGCTCAGGATGGTGTGATTGCTGCAACATATGAACCCCCTAGACTTGTGTACTGAAGCTGTAGACTGCATGCCCTGGACACCTTGCATTGAAGCTTGTCCTCTGGTTAGGTGAGATGTGCTGCTGTGCTTCCCTACCGAGGACGAGGTCTGGACTAGACTGCTCGCAGCACTCCAGGGTTTCATTTCTGCGCAGGCATACGGACTGCACATGCGCAGTTGGCGGTGCCAGAACTGAGCTGATACACCTAAGACGTTCAACCTAAGCCCGGGCAGGAGAGTGGAGGAGCAAGTGTGTGCTGCTGGGGCACAGGGCGGGTGCGGGGCGCTGCACGTGAGTCATGTTTCTGCTTTTTTTAAATACATGCACTTACTACGTGTGGCCGGGTGCAGAGTTTGTCCAGGCAGGGGGCATCTTTACATCGCTGTTACCAGGTGAACATAGGTCAGGTGCCACAACCCCTGTAGGTTCAGTTCTATAGTCAATGTGATGCATTCTGGGATTTTTAGTTTACCGAATCCTATTCTGGGTGCACTTTAGTTAGTTATCACTGTTACTTGGTGTACAACCCATGTCTAATGAGGACCTTTGACCCCAATTTATTTTACATCCACATGCAAGAGACACTTGAACTCTGCCAGAACAGCTTCCTGTGCCCGTTGAAACAGCAGTGGAGCGCCAGAAGTTTCCTTTCAGGTGCAGTGAGAGGATGGGGCACGAGAGTGAAGGTTCTGGATGTGTTATACTATCTACCAATGTCTCCCAGGCTCTGGATAGGTCTAGTGAACCCTGGCCACATCTGGCTTCTCTGAGCAGCGCTGCACTTTGATATCCCACCCACCTTTCCTGTTCTGTTTGCCATATCACTACCCTAGATCCCTCTGGTGCCTTTCAGTTCCGTGTAATTTCTAGATTTGCAAGTATAACAAGCATTTGCAATGCAATCGGTCTTGTCTTTGGGACCTTATATGTATTTAGCTATGCAGCACATTAGCCTCGGTGCTGAAACATCTACTGTTCTTTAACATGGAGGGAAAGTAAGCACCAAACTGTGTGATACGCCAGGTATGGGAACACATGGAGAGGAATATTGCCTTTTAGTGGGAAATGGTATAGTCCAAAGCTCTATTTTTAATATAAAATCGGGGCCTTTGGTGGTCATATCACTGAAAATACAAGATTTGAAAAAAATATTGTGGTCTATGGGTGCTCGTGGAAGACCATTTCTATGGACTGGAATCTAGAGAATGCTAAAGTGATTCTGGTATTTTACTGGTCGTTTTCTATCAAGACAGTTAAATAGAGGCAGTTGAACAAGCAGAAAGCAATTCTGGTATTTTATTGACCTCTGCTGGTCGTTTTCTATCCAGTCAGTTAAATAGAGGCAGTTGAACAGAAAACAAAAGTCCCTAAGCGGAAGCAGACAAGTCCTAGGGCTGATCTCCTGAGCCCACAAAGTACATACACATATAAGCATATACTAAAGTATATACAAGAGGTCTCGAATGCTCGACCTAAAAACTAGGTCCTGAAACCTGCTTGTAGCTTTAGTTTTAGCAGTGTTTGGAAACCAATGTAATAAGTAGTGTTCTGGGGTGCAGGGGACCTCCCTCTCCACGACTTCCGTGAGCACTGTAGTGTTCTCCTCCCTATATACAGTAATGTTGGGTAATACCAAAGCATGTGCATGAATTCCTCCCCGCCACACGATGGTCATCTCGCATTGGTCGTGTTAAAGTGTTGTTTCACTCGCCCAGGAGTGAGATATGCCCTTTGCAAGATACAGACTTTATGAGCTAAAAGTGGGCATTTCTCTATACCTTAGGGACCCTCTCCAGTATGCTAGCCCAGTCCTTCTTGGGTACGGGGTTCCCTAGGCCTGTCTCCCAGCGTGTCTGGAGGGCGGTGATGGGGCGCAATATGTCCTCCCCGTTTGCCCTATATAGGCAAGTAACTGCCTTGAAGGTCTGTGATGACGTGATCATGTAGTGACAGCTCTTATGGTGGGGAGGTACAGTCGGGCCCGCTTATCAGTGTTTACGCATTGCTGCTGTTACAGTGTCATAGAGTAGGAAGTGGCCCAGGGGCAAATAGTGTCACGAACGGAAGTCCTCAAGCACGAGGAGTACCTCTGCTGGTAACAGGTTGCCCAACATGGTCACTCTCACATCCACCCATTATGTAAGTCCCTGCCAGTCTCCTCTGGGGTAGCACCTTTAGCGATATGGGAGTATGGTATCTTCATGTGTGTTTTCTGTAAGCAACGGACCCAACAGCGACACATCACTAAATTCTGTGGTATCTTCCTCAGTAGGGCATCTAAGCTGTAGTAGTATCCTAAGAAGGTGGTGGAGGTCAGGGACAAAAGGACCCATCTCACTCCCAGGTGTTAGTCTACTCATAAGAGTCTCTTTATATTGATTTCTGTATTGTGACCAGGTATAAATCATTCTTGGTCGGAGTGTATGAGTCGAGGCATGTGTGGGAGAAGCCTAGTGGCAAGTATCCGGGTAAGAATCTTCTAGTCTATATTCAGCATAGACAACGGTGGATATGTCTTTGTCGTGAGCTGGTATCCCAGGTTTGAGCAGGGGCACCAAATGGGCTTTCCGGGTGGATGATGGCAAAAGGGCCGTGTCTATCTGCCTTTATAAAGGTCGACAAGTTTGGGAGCCAAGTCGTCTCTGAAAGCAGTATAGAATTTCACTGGGAATACATCAGCCCCCGGTGTTTTGCCCCGAGCCATACCTTTTATAGCTGCCGGACCTCCGATAGAGTGATCTCCCCATCTAGCTCCTCTGCTTCCTCAGGAGATAAGGTCGGGAACGTCACCGGTGCCAGAAAAGCATCTGTTTCGCCAGTGGGACAGTCTGTGGTGGTGAGTAGTAAGTGTAGAACTTGCGATTAATGTCCGCTTGCCGGTAGACCCTGGTACACTGGTCAGTCTCAATCTCCACTATAGCTGATCCCCCACTTAGCAGGGTTAGCGAGCCAAGTCAGTAGTGATCCCGTATGGTCTTGCTCTGCATGCGCCCTAGTCATATAGGCCTTCTAATCAAAGCATCACAATTTTTCTACCTTCTCTGCGACTGATTCCTTGGCCACCAGCAGTTCTGGTTGCACTTCTGGGTGTCCTGGCCTACGCTGTTCAACTATTCTCAGAGCATCTTCAGCCGATAGCACTTCGGTTAGCAACGTGCATTGCGCTTCCAGCGATGCCGCAATGCACTGCCCTCTGAGCACGGTCTTGAAGGCATCCCACTCCATCTGAGGGGACAAGACCCTGCCAGCATTTTCTTTGAAATACTGTCTGATGCGATCACCCACTGAGGACCGAAAGGCCTGGTCCTCCAAGGACTCCAGCTTTAGTTTAAATCTTGGGATTCAGGGTAGAATCCTCCCTCCATCTCAGGGTAAGTAAAACTGGGTTATGATCTGACATGGTTCTAGAGAGATATTCGATGATTTGTACTGAGCTGTGTACGTCCGGAGTACAGACATATGCATCTAAGCGCAAATGTAAGTCATGTAGTGATAAAAGGAATAGTCTTGTTCCTTTGGATGTTGCAAGCGCCGGGTGTCAATGAGTGCCCGTTCCGTCTGCTAGTCCGAAAACACACGAGCCACACTAGTAGTGGGGGGGAGGGTCTCAACAGGGGGGTGGGGCAGTTGAGCGGGGGTCCAGAACACAATTATAGTCCCCACACATGACGATTGAGCCTGTCAAGTAAGGGGTAAAGATTCTCAAATTCCATGAAAAACAACCCTTGGTCCGTGTTTGGTGCATTTACATTAAGGCTATCTCTTGTCCTTCAAGTCAACCAGTCAGCACCACGAACCTGCCCGATGGGTCAATAAGGGTTCCTCTACACTGGGAGGGAACTCCTGGGGATATCCACACTAATACTACCTAGCATATGCCGAGTAGGTTGTATAATAGACCAGACCTCTCCATCTGCACTGTAGTCCAGCCCTTTCTTTAGCTTTCAGGCGTGTTACCTTACCTCTCTTGGTCATGGTGTGCATCCCCCGGACGTCCCAGGATAAAACTTTATAGGTCACTGGGGTTTCCATCTTGTCTGGTTAAGGATTCCATAGTGACTCCACTCGCTCTCTAATACACAGTAACTTGTTCTCATCCAGCCCTGTGACAAAAGTTGAACTGTTTGTGGGGCACAACTCCTTTTCAACATTTGAACAACAGACCATCAAACTCCCACTCCCCAGGACAAGCAGGAAAATGCTCCCCCATCCAATTCTCAACTAAGTCGCTAATACTCATGGATGTACCCACAGAAAATACAACAAACAAGAAGGGGTGGTGAGCGCGGTGGTCACAGATTAAGGGGGGGGGGGTAGTTGGGGTTATTTAACATTTACATCCCTTTTGTTCCTTCCTCCATGATGTCGCTTGATATATCAACAGAACTGCAGCCGTTGTATACTGTTCATATGTAGGTGCGCGCTCTGTGCTTTTGCATAAATATACAGGACTGTTGTCCTCCTGTCTAGCCTGTTCGATTTATTTTGATGCAGTTTACTGTAACAATGTTTACTCTGACATGAAATGAAATAAGTTTAAAAAAAAAAAGTAAAAGGAGGGCTGGTGAGCGTCCTAGAGCCCCTAGCCTCAGGGACCTCCACACCCATCACATAGTCGAGAAAATTGAATGAAGAACATGCCCAGGGGGCGACCCAGCTTCTCCACAGTTCTCACAATGCACTAATTTGGCAAAACCGCCCCCAGAGGAGCTGGAACCCGGCTCCAGTTCGGAATCCCAGATCTCATCTCCATCCATCGACGCTGCTGGGCTCGTCCCTTCACCTCTGAGCGCTGCCACCACTTCCACCGCTCTTTGCTGCTCTCTGTGGATCTCCTCACCTGTGCATATCCTCTGGGCCCTCTTCTCTCCACGTCTCGATCTCTGCCTTCTGGTAGGCCCCTCGGAGATCTCTGTCTGGGTATGCCGGTGGATGTTGATCAATCCACTCCCATGCCTCTTGCAGGGATCGAAAGAATTGCACCCGTCAGGGGTCACAACACACAGACTAGCAGGGAACAGCATGGCATAAGGCAAGCCCTTTTGGCGAAGGCAATGTGTGCTGACCGTTTTTTGTTGTTGTTTTTTTACCTTCTTTGTGAAGTCTGAGAAAATCATGGCTTTGCTATTGTCCACCTTGATGTCCCCCTTCTTTCTGGCTTGTTCCAGGATATAGTCACTGTCCCTGTAATATAGTAGTCGGGCCACCACTAGTGTCGGGGGTGCATCTGTCAATGGGGCCCGTGCCGGCACCCTGGGGGCCCTTTCCAATGCACAGAAGGGTGAGAGCTCCTCAGGTGTGATCTCCTCCCTCAGCCATCTCTCCATGTAGTCCAGCATATTGTTCCCCACAACCCTCTCTGGAAGGCTATTCGCTCAAATGCTGTTCCTCCTCTATCTGTTTTCCGCTTCTTCTGCCCTTTGTTCCAGTATCTGCACTTTTCCTTCCATAAGTGTCGTTCACGACGAACCAGTAAATGGAAGGGAATCTTCGCCACCGTTCTTTCGGTTGTGGTGACTCGTTCTGCCAGTCTTCGGTGGTCATCCTTGAGAATGCCCAGGTTTGCTCCCAATGTGTCTATTTTCATCTCTAGTACTTCTCTGGAAGTGATGGCCTGTAGGATATCTTGCACTGTGGGATACTCGGGTGACCTCTCCAGAGTAGTAATTGTGTCATTGTCTGGCACATGGGCAACCGAGCCACTGGAGGCCAAGCTACCCCCAGTTCAGAGCCTTTTTTCCTAGTCAGTATACCCATGGTGGCGACTACAGGGTGGAAAGTGCTGCGAAGTGAGAGGGTAATTACAGTGCAGCTGCACCATTTCAGAGGCACCTCAGTGCTAATTAAGGCAACGGAGCAAATGGATATATATTGGAGTCAGCAAAGTCGTACACCTCAGTACGAACCCCCCCCCCCCCAGGGCGCCTCACCAGCGTTTCTCCAGGTATCCGGTATCACAGTTCAATCACAGTTCCTCCCCGTAGCGGAGTGGAGGCCCTCTGGCTAAAGTTCCTGATGTGATTGGTGGCAAATAGGGCATCACTCTAGGCCCACCAGTCAGCTGTAGTCTCAGGGGATGGTGATGCCAGCCACAGCGTGTCCAGTACGGGTTTTCAGACTCGTGAGCAGGGACCGGACATCTCAGGGGTGTAGTCCCACGTTATCCCAGAGCAAGGACCTGGGCGCAGCTGCCATGTGCCCTTCAAAGATGCCCCCCCCCCCTCCCCGAGTCCAGGTTGGGGCCACTTGCTAGCAGAGCACCAATTGGGAAATGCTGCGCTCGTCACCTCTCATCTGCTAAGCCCTGGGATCCATACACTTCCCCACCAGGTAAGTCTTCCCAGTCCCACCTGCAGCGATCACTTCTACGAGGTTGACGGCAATATTACTGTGCTCCAGGGCAATGTGGTTGGGTTTGGGCCTCGCCAGGGCAAATCCTCAATCTGCACCTCCAGTCATAACACATAGTAGGCATGGTTACAAGCACCCCACGGATAGTATGTCTCAGTGGTGTCCTCGTTCCTGGTCTCCCCTGTGGCCGTATGGAGGACTATGGAGATGCTTCTGCAGTATTCCTGGGTCCCCACTAGGTAAGACATGTTCATTTCGGCCCACTAGAAGCGTCCCGGTGGGGCGCTGCTGTAGCCCCTCACAGCCAGGTAGTCAGCAAGCGGGAATAAAATGTCTTGCAAGGGAGGAGGAGGGTAGTGGTTCGTCCTCGGGAGCTCTGGCGGATTTGGCCGCACCCCATTGCCGGTTGGCCACGCCCCTCCCTCCCCCACCCCCGTTTAAACCTATTTGTTGGTGGCTATTTTCAAATTATTTTATTTATTTTATTTGCTGTCTTGCAGAGTATCAGCTGGAACCTGGAGACCCTCCTTTATTGCAAAAGCCACTGCAGATGTCAAGATCTGGAATTTTGCAAATTATTGATTGCTTTAAATCAGGTAAGAACCTTACATTTTACTTTTTGTAGGGTCTTTTGTTCTTGTTGCAAAGCAAAATGCTTTGTAGATATGTTTTAAAGTCGCACCTACCCAGCAGTAGGCCATTATATGTGAAAGTGACAGAGGAACATGTGAATACTGGAATCCTCATGCAAGAGTGGGACATGTGTGAATATTTTGGTTGAAAAAATGTGGTTTCAGGCGGATGCTTCTAACAGCAGATTTCTCAACTTTAGAATATGCCTAGGTACTAGACCTGACCCGGAAGATTGAAACAGCATTGCTCCTTACCGTTGGGCGGCATCATACCGCTCTGGATTGATTTTATTCTGCCTCGGAAGGGACGTTGGAGATGCATGTAAACATCCCTGCTCGTTGACACCAGTTCTTTGCTTTCTGTGCCTTCATACTTGCTGCCAACTTCTTTCTAGTCGGTTCACAAGTTTTTTTTTTCCTTACAAATATGTGCAAGGGCACCATCGTAAAACAATTTTAAGCCTTGTAGGGACTGTCACAAACAAATCCTATGACAGATCACCACATGGAGTGACTCTGGTGTCTAAGTTCAGATCAAAACTCCAAGTCCTGCAAGGAGTGTGACCTTATGAATCCGAAGGTGATCTGAGAACGCGAAGTGAAGCAAAGCTGTATGTCACTGAACACAGAAAGAAGCCTTTTGAGAGGGCCAATTGCAAACCTTTGGCACTCTTTTGGCTCCCTCTGGCATGCCTTCGGCCCGAGGATATGTGTAGGCCTCCAGTGAGATTACCACTGGTGGGCCACCCTATGGGGAATCTGCCTTGTTCAACCTGCCTCTGTTCCGCTCTTGACATTAGAGCCAACTTCTAATACAGCTCCAAAATCCACAGCGGTCATTGCAACATTGACGCACTCTGTTGCTATGTTCTTATCCGACTCCGAACCGAATCGATCTCTGCCTCGACTGAGGTTGCATTCTAAAGCTGTATCGATGCACCCAGTCCCAGTTCAATCCAACAGAACCATGCCTGTCGTGCAGAGCCTCACCCCAGGTTCTCACAGGCAACACTTCCGAGGTTGCATTATAGAAAGCGTGCCTGGTGCCAGGAGACTCTTCACCTTTTGGAGTTGGCATATCCCTGGTCGTCAGCCCATGGTGGGATCTTTAAACGCCGTGGAGGCTAAACTCCGCAGTCGGCACGTGGGGGATAAAGAGTTGCGATTAGATCCTAGGGTGGCACTTGGAATCTTCCAGTAATGAGGAGAACTCCAGCTCGATCTTCTCACCATCGAATGTTTCATGTCAAAATATTGCGTACTGGAAATTTGAATGAGGTACTCTCTCCGAGGGAGTGGGGGGTGCTTTCCAGATAGAGGGGAGCATGGTACTCCTGTACGCCTTTCTGCCGCTACCTCTCATGCCAAGAGTTCTGAAGCAGATCAGGAACAACCGGTCCCAAGTCATCCTAGTGGCTCCACACTGGGCTAGGAGATGCTAGTACCCGGATCATCTGCACATGAGCATATGTCTTCCATTCATGCTACCGCTTTGGAGGATCTCCTGTCACAGGAGCAGGGCAGGGTTATGAACCTGAAACTGCGCAATCTACAGCTCCATACATGGAGATTGATCAGTGACTGTTGATTGCGTTTAACCTTGCTTTCGATGTTGTGGATGTCATCCTTGCTGCCAGGCATCCTTCTACAAAGTCTGTTTACACTAGACACTGAGATAAATTTGTGACCTGTGAAGGCACCCACAATACAAACCCTTTCCAGGCAAAATTGTTGCATGTCTTTTTTGCTTCATCTCAAGCCCAACAAGGACTTTCATTGGGCACTATTAAAGGTCATTTGTGAGTCTTTCGGCCTTTATGCGTTTGCCAGACTTATCGTCCCTGTTCAAATCACTTGTGGAATGAGACTTCATAAGCCTATGACATGTTTCCCCCGAAACCCTTTGTGATGCCACTGTGGAACCTCAGTTTGGTACTTGCTTTCCTCACGTGCTCTCTTTCAACAAACGCACAACTGTCCACTGCGTCTCCTGACTTTGAAGACAGTTTTTCCTGGTCGCTGTAACTTTAGTTTGTCATGTTAGTAAACTCCACGTGCTCTCTGTGCAGCCGCCTTACACCACCTTTTTTCCTGAGAAATTGGCGTTGAGGACCAGGGCAGCCTTTTTTTTCCAAAGGTTGTGACTTCTTTTCACATTGGCCATCAATCACTGTCCAAATGTTTTTTACCCTGTTTCATCCCTCAAAGGAGGAGGAGAGACCCTTGAAGAGCCTTGAGCTTCTACATCGGTTGCACTAAAAGCCATTGGGTAGATGGTCAGCTTTTGTGGGATTCTCCGGAGCAAAGAAAGGCAAGACCATGTAGAAAAGGACTGTCAATATGGATGGCCCTCTGCATTAAATCTGGTACATAATTGCCACGAAGCAGACTCCGGAACGACTGAGGGCCCATTCCACCAGGGCCAAGGCTGCTGCCACTGTGCTGACATGCGTAGTGCCGGTCTGTGACATCTGTCAGGCAGCGATTGAAGACGTCCGTGTACAGGTTCACAAACCACCACAGCCTTGACAGTCACGTCCTAGAAGGGCATTTTAACTGTTCGGTCCTACAGTACTTTTTGGTCGGAGCCATGCCACAGAAGTTAAAAGTATCCATTACAAGAAAAAGTTACTTGCATTTGGTAAGCTCTCTCTGGTGTAAACAGCAGATTTCTCACCGCCCTGCCACCTCCCCTTTCTGCGGTTGATGCACAGGGGGGTGGGGCCTATACGTGGCTTTATCGTCACTCTTTGGGCAGGGCGAAGTCAAGTAAGAGCAATGCTGGTTAAACTACAGGATCCAGTCTGATGTCTGGGGATATTCTAAAGGTGAGTAATCTGTAAGAGTTTTCACCAGAAAGAGAATTACCTAGGGTAAGTAAAGTGTTCTTCACTTAACCGCTGATTTTTCTGTCAATGTCTGTGTATTTTTTATTTCTAAAAAATATCTTATGGGGAAAGATAACTATAGCTTTACCCACTGCATGGGTTGAATGCAAGGTCTCAACACCACATTTAACATCTTTGGACTGGGTGTGGACCAGGCTCAGAGTTGTCTTCAGCCCTTGCTTGTGCAGTCACTAACCAAGGAACGTGCAGCAAAGGTTGGGCAAAATGCTGGGCCTTTTGCCAGGTCATGATCCCAATACACTGCTCAACTCGCCTCCCTCTTTGCTCAACCTTCAGCCATGGGGGATTGTTGCAGGGTGCATTCCGGCCTCCACAAATAAGTGTACTTTTTATTTTTATTATCTGCTTTTTGGTCTCCCAGGTGCCATCGGGGTTTGGGTCAAATTTGGGATTTCATTGTTGCCTATCTGAAAGAGACACGTTAGTGATAGATTCCTTACCTTAGAATATCCCCAGGCGTCAGGCTGGATCCGGAAAGTTTTGCGTAGCAGTGCCCTTGCGCTGCCGGTAGGCGGCGTCGTGCGGCTCCGCGTCCGCCGCCGGGCGTCGTGATCGCCGGGATGACGCCGCGGGCAGTACTTAGGCGCCGCCCTGCGCGCTGACGTCAGTTCTTCTTTTCCGCGCCAGTAAGCGCAGATCCGGGAAGAGCAGTGCCCTGGTCAATTTTTGACCATACTTTTTGGTGATTTTTCACTGTTTTTTCCATCTTTAAGGTGTCGTAGGGATGCCCGGCTTCAAGCGATGCGGCGCCTGTGCGCGGATGATGTCCGTCACCGACCCGCATTGGGAGTGTCTCTTCTGCCTCGGCCGAGGCCACGACACCGAAGTCTTGTCCCGAATGCCAGGCCCTCAACCCGAAAGCTTTGCGAGAGCGGTCTCGAAAGCTCCTCGAGGCCCGGCATTCGGCTCCGCGGAAGCCCCGGTCGCGTGGAGAGGTCCAGGGGTCGCTCGCGGAGTGCACACCGGTCGTCGGCGTCGAAGTCTTCTTCGTCCGGTAAGTCCAGGCACAAGAAGTCCAAGAAGCATCGTCGCTCTCGGACTTCGCTCGCCGGTCTCGCGACTCGGCTGAGGCCCCTCCCGGCACCGTCCCCGCCCCCGCGGCCCCGGACTTGCCTGTGGAGTCGCCCCGCCATACCCGCCCTTCCCGGGTTCGGGGCGGATCCGGCCAAGGTACAGGAGTTCCTGTCGGCCATGGCCCGCCTCTTCGGGCCTTCAGGCCCTCCGGTGCGCCTTCGGGCCCCGCGGGCCCTGATGGGGTTGCTCCGCGCCGCCGGCGGCTCCGGCCCCGGCGCCGCTCGGGCCTCCAGCCTCGATCCCGGCTCTGGCTTCGGCCCCGGCCTCGATCCCGGCTCCACAACCCCCATCGACGCCGGTCGACCTCACGACACCTCCGCCGGCGCCGATGTCTCCGGTGCCAGCTCTCGACGCCGCCCTGGGCTCCGGGCGGCGTCGTCCCCAGTTCCTTCCGGCTCCGGACATGGACCCGGAGCGACGCCGCCGACGCCGGCTCCGCGCCGATGGGACCTTGGGTCCCAAATGTCCCTCCTCCTCCTTATTTTGAACCAGAGGAGGACCAGGAGGACTGGGAGGGGTCTGATGACCCTCTGACACGCAACTGTCAGTATGATGAGGACTGG
This sequence comes from Calotriton arnoldi, assembly GCA_963921515.1. Classification (NCBI taxonomy): domain Eukaryota; kingdom Metazoa; phylum Chordata; class Amphibia; order Caudata; family Salamandridae; genus Calotriton; species Calotriton arnoldi. Next base: position 260,830 of record CAWUFW010001331.1, read on the forward strand.
ACAGAGAGTCTAGGGAGGCCAGTGGTCTGGATACTTCTCCTGACACTGGCATGCTGTCTCCTCCCGTGGCTACGGAGGAGGGGGCCAATTTTGGTACGGTGTTGCGTAGGGCTGCTGGGGCCTTACGCCTCCAGCTCCCTACTTTGACGGTCAAGCCTAACATCTTGACAGAGGTGCTTTCAGCCGGCAGCCTCCTCTGCGGAGACTGTGCTGCCGTTTAACGACGCCCTCACTGACGTTCTTTTGGGCGCCTGGTCCAAGCCCAACACAGGGGCTCCTGTGGATCGGAACGTGTCACGACGCCATCGCCCGCTCCGGGCGACCCCCTGTTTCTTTCTGTCCACCCCACTCCTGAGAGCTTGGTTGTCCAAGCCTCCGCTTCCCAAACCGCCTTCCCTACCGCCTCCTCCGGATAGGGAATCCAAACGCCTGGATCAGTTTGGGAAGAAAGGTTTTTCTTCCTCCAGTGCTGGCTTGCGGTCCGTTAACACCGCTTGTCTTTTGGGCCGATATACCCACTCCCTGTGGGATTCGGTGGCGGATGTTTTGCCCCAGTGCCCTGAGGAGGTCCAGGCACTGCTTTCCCGCGCCATTGCGGAAGGAAGGGATGCGGCCAAATACACTATCCGTTGTGGCCTTGACACCGCCGACTCGCTGGGCAGGTCGATTGCAACGACGGTGGCGCTCCGGCGCCACGCCTGGCTGAGAACCACTGGTTTTTCAGGGGATGTCCAGAATACTCTCATGGACATGCCCTTTGATGGAGTCGGTCTTTGGGTCCAAAGCAGACCATGCGTTGGAGCGCTTTAAGGACTCACGGGCTACTGCAAAGTCCCTGGGCCTTTCTGCTACACGCCCTCCGCTGCCCTCTGCTTTTCGCCCCTATCGTGGCCACGGTAGGGGCGCCCTTCACGTCAGCAGCCCAGCCACCGGCCCGCGCAGCAGGCGTCTTCGCGTGGCCGAGGACGTGGATTCCGCCGTGGCGGATCGGGCAACCAGCGTGCGGGTCAGGCCACCACCTCCAACCCGTCCGCGGCCTCCAAGCCCTCCTAGTCCCTCCTTTCAGGTGCACGGCACGCCAGTAGGGGGCAGGGTCCGCCATCACCTTCCCCACTGGCGCACCATCACCTCGAACAGGTGGGTCTTGGACATTGTCCGAAGGGGCTACTCCCTCCCTTCGAGACCACCCCCCAGCCATGCCACCTCAATTCCACCGCGTGTCAGGGGATCACTTGGTGCTTCTACGGAAGGAAGTCACGGCCCTCTTGACCAAAAGGGCCATCGAGCATGTTCCGACCCCAGAAGTAGGGCGTGGTTGCTACTCCCACTACTTTCTGGTGCCCAAAAGGACAAGGAGGACATGCGTCCCTATCTTGGACCTCCGGAACGTCAATCGCTTCCTCCGGAAGGAGAAGTTCAAGATGCTCACCCTAGCTCAGGTCTTGACTGCCCTCGACCCTGGAGACTGGTTGGTAGCGTTGGACTTGCAGGACGCGTATTTCCACATCCCCGTCCTGCCGGCCCACCGGCGTTACCTTCGGTTCACGGTAGGCCCCGAGCATTTTCAGTTCACCGTGCTCCCTTTGGCCTTACCAGTGCCCCTCGGGTGTTCACGAAAGTGATGGCGGTGGTCGCAGCTCATCTGCGCCGGGCAGGGGTCTCAGTCTTCCCTACCTCGACGACTGGCTGCTGAAGGCGGGCTCGTCCCAGGCAGTCGTCTCCCACCTCCAGACTACGGCCGAACTCCTGCACTCGCTGGGGTTCTCCATCAATGTGCCGAAGTCGCATCTGATTCCTTTCTCCACAGCTCCTTTTCATCGGAGCAGTTCTGGACACGACGCAGTTTCGGGCCTATCCTCCCGAACGGCGAGTCCGGGGATATTCAGGCTATGATTCCGATCTTTCGGCCTTTATCCTGGGTTTCGGTACGGATGACCCTGAGGCTGCTGGGCCTCATGGCCTCCTGCATCCTGCTGGTCAATCATGCCAGATGGCATATGCGGGCTCTGCAGTGGGACCTGAAGTTCCAGTGGGCGCAGCACCAGGGCAACCTGTCCGATCACGTCCAGATCTCGGAGGGGACTGCAAAACAGTTGCAGTGGTGGCTCTCGAACCGGCAATGGGTCATGGGCAGATCCCTCTCCCTTCCCCAGCCAGAGCATACAGTTGTGATGGACGCGTCCCTTCTGGGATGGGGCGGTCACATGGGAGAGGCGGAGATCAGAGGCCTCTGGTCTCCGGGCGGAGTCCCGGCTCCATATCAACATTCTGGAGCTCCGGGCGATCCGACTTGCACTCAAGGCATTCCTTCCCTCTGTCAAAGGGAAGGTAGTGCAGGTGTTCACAGACAACACCACCGCCATGTGGTACTGCAACAAACAAGGCGGGGTGGGGTCGTGGACCCTTTGTCAGGAGGCTCTGCGCCTCTGGACATGGCTGGAACATCAGGGCATGTTCCTGGTGGTTCAACACCTGGCCGGTTCCCTGAACGCCAGGGCGGACTGAACTCCAGCCGCAGGTGCATGATGGATCACGAATGGCGTCTTCACTCGGAAGTGGCGCAAGGACTCTTTCTACAGTGGGGAGAGCCTTGGTTAGATCTATTCGCCACCGAAGAGAACGCGCAATGTCATCAGTTCTGCGCGTTGGAATTTCCAGGCGGCACTCGCTCGGCGACGCTTTTCGTCACGAGTGGAGTTGCGGTCTATTGTACGCCTTTCCGCCTATACCACTTCTACCCAGAGTGTTGAAGAAGATTCGGCACGACCGGGCCCAAGTCATTCTTGTGGCTCCGGACTGGGCTCAAGAGTTTGGTATCCCGAGCTACTCAATATGAGCATAGATCCCCCGATCCGTCTGCCTCTTCGGGAGGATCTTCTGTCGCAGCAGCAGGGGACGGTCCTCCACCCGAACCTGTCCAGTCTTCACCTGCTTGCGTGGAGACTGAGCGGCGGCAGTTGATTCCTTTCGACTTGCCTCCCGAAGTTTGTGATGTGATTCTGGCAGCCAGGCGTCCCTCCACTAAGGTGGTATACGCCTGCAGGTGGAACAAATTTGTGGCATGGTGCACAGCAAAGGCTGTGAATCCCCTTTCTGCCCCTCTTTCTGAGGTCCTTCTGTTCCTTCTCTCTTTGGCCCAACAGGGTTCTGCCCTGGGTACCATCAAGGGTTATCTTTGTGCTATCTCGGCCTTCCTCAGGCTCCCTGATCAGCCCTCCCTTTTCAAGTCCCCTGTTGTTAACAGGTTCTTAAAAGGCATTACTCACCTCTTCCCTCCTGTTCCGTTTGTGATGCCTCAGTGGGACTTGAACTTGGTTCTTACCTTTTTAATGTGCGCTCCCTTTGAGCCTCTACATAACTGTCCTCTTCGTCTTCTGACTCTGAAGACAGCCTTTCTGGTGGCCATCACCTCCGCTCGGCGGGTGAGTGAGCTCCAGGCTCTATCTTGCAAACCTCCCTTTCTGTCTGTTCATCCAGACAAGGTTGTTCTTCGGACGCCGTCCGTCCTTCTTGCCAAAGGTGGTTACTGCTTTCCACATTGGGCAGACCATCACTTTGCCCACCTTCTTTCCGCCTCCGCATCCTTCCAGAGAGGAAGAGAGGCTCCACCGTCTGGACCCAAAACGTGCGCTCTCTTTCTATATTGACCGCACAAAACACTTCCGGGTGGATGACCAGCTCTTTGTTGGCTACGTGGGCGCCTGAAAGGTCGGGCGGTGCACAAGAGGACCATCTCCCGCTGGGTTACCTTGTGCATCAAGACCTGCTATTCTTTGGCTAAAAAGGAACCTCCTGTTGGGCTGCGTGCCCATTCCACCAGGGCAACGGCTGCTACCACGGCCTTGGGCCGCGGTGTTCCGCTGCCGGTTATCTGTCAGGCGGCTACGTGGGCCTCGCTGCACACGTTTACTAAGCATTACTGCCTTGACAGTCAGGTCCGGAGGGACGGCTTCTTTGGCCGTTCTGTCCTCCAGGACTTCCTTGTCTGATCTTTGTTCGCAGACCCACCACCGGGTTGGTATTGCTGGGGTATCTATTCTAAGGTAAGGAATCTATCACTAACGTGTCTCTTTCAGATGCACAAGTTACTAACTTGTGTAACGATATATCTGTAAGAGACAGTAGTTAGTGATAGATTCCTTACCGCCCACCCATCCTCCCCCGTTCTGCGAACTGATTTCTAGGGTTAAGGACATCCCTTTCAGGGCCCTAGTATTTTTCAGACACCTGTGTCAGCTTCTTGCATGGCTCTGCGTTCCTGGCGCGGAAAGTCGTGTACAGAACTGACGTCAGCGCGCAGGGCGGCGCTCAAGTACTGCCCGCGACGTCATCCCGGCGATCACGACGCCGACGACGGACGCGGAGCCGCATGACGCCGCCTACCGACGCGCAAGGGTACTGCTACGCAAAACTTTCCGGATCCAGCCTGACGCCTGGGGATATTCTAAGGTAAGGAATCTATCACTAACTACTGTCTCTTACAGATATATCGTTACACAAGTTAGTAACTTGTGCTTTCAGTCTCTTCACGTTGTCTTGATCTTCTTGGAATTGTTTTCTCAACCGTTCTTTTGGGTTGTTGTTTTTTTGTGCTTTATATGATCAGAGCACCATGTTGATGGATGTCAGTAGCAACGGAAATGTTTCTGATGAGTACAGCTAACCAGGTCATGTTGGGGTCTGCATTCCCCATAATGGACAATGTGCAATCTGTTTGTTATTCCTTTGTTTTTATGCCCGCTGTCTGCTTGAAAGTGTGCAAACTTTCGCATGTTAACGGACATGATTATCAAGTCATTTAACCCTTCAGAGCCTGCTGGACACCATTTGTAACACACATCTCTAACACTACGTATAGGATTAGCATCAGATCTCAAAAAGGGTTTTTTTGCGTAACGAAGTTTCATGGCATGTTTTGCGTCCTTCTGTTTAGTTTTTGTTTTAGCAGGAAACAAAAATTCCTATCAAGCTACAATGGAAGAATCATTTTTGGATACTTCACTGGGTGTATCTGCACAGAGCTTGGGATGCCAAAAGGCATTGCCAGTTGTGCAAATATTCCAATCAGTTGCGTGCAATTTCTCTAAAATATGTGATAATTATGAGCAAACCAAAAATGGCCATTTTTATGGAAACTGAAACCTAAGCATAACTAGAGTCTGTATTACCGTATATACTAAAGGGCGAGTATGCGAGGCTTATGTTTTTGTACAAATGCTTGTTACTCTTGTTGCATTATCTTTTTTAACTGTGCTACGTGTTACTGGCTGATCTGCTCTTGAATCATGATTTAAAGTTTGCAGTGCATTTTCTCCGTTTTTGAGGGCACGTAACCTACTTTTTGATTACATTTGCTAAATTTGGAGGGAAAACTTGTAAATTGTCTAAAAGTGGGCCTGAAATTGCATGTATATTCTGGAAATACCAGGTTGCCTCCCACTGGGGAGCTTGATAGGCTTAGAACTGCTCACTACCTTCATTGTAAAGGATGGCCATTCTATTTAGGCCTACTTCTGACTGTTTTATTGTATCAACATGCTCCTCTTGCTTTGTGGACCACTGATTTCAGTATTTGTTTTTGTATCAAATTCCTTGACTAAAAATTATACCGTATTTGTGTTTCAGGGACAAAACAACTCAAACATATATTGTTAAAGGAAGTGGATACCATCTTTGAGTGCAGATCATGCCGCAGTCTGTTCAGAGGATTACCGAATTTAATTACTCACAAGCAGTACTACTGCCTTTCCAGGTTCAGCATGGATGGTATTACGTTTTCTGTTGAAAATATTTGACTTCAAGTTATACTAACTTATCATAAGGCAAAAGCAAGTGTATTAACCCGCTTTGCGTTTTTAAAAAAACAGGAGGAAATGAGACTGGCTGTTAGCAATGTAAACCAAGTCATTCAAAATTTCTTTTGAGTTTAAATTAGGTTTCACTTGTGATTATCACTTTAGCATGAATACAAGTTATCACTTTAGCATGAATACAAATCATCATTTTCGCACATTGTACATCTGATTTGAAGGTAAGTGGTAGAATTTATTGTAGGTTGGAATACTTGTTTTGTAGCAACATTTTGAAAAATATGATGCTTTACAAACTCCTTTACGACAACACTAGATTTTGTTTATTAGAGAGAAACTGTTCACTTATTTTTGAATTTACACTTCTGTACATTGTGGAAACTTTTTGCTTTCAATTTCCCAGACCAATGAAAGTCGTTATTCCGTTAACAATTCTGGATATGTAATCCTTCTCAGCCACACTATCAAAAAATTGCAATTTCTCAAACAAAAATTGTATACATGGAAAGTGCTGCATATTTATTATTGAAGACCATTTTTTTGATTCAACATGGTTTTTTTGTTTGGAATGTACAGCTTTCTACAAGTCTGTTTCTTAAGGTATGCCTTTACCACACCCAATCATTCCAAACAGTTAAAAGTAAGAATTGGCCCTCTATTACAAAATAGATGAAATGTTAGTTGCTAAAGGTGGCATGGCAGTGCACCTTATACGGGTCGCTTGTTGCAAACCCACCCTAACGTTACCTTTTTTAAATTTTTATATATATATCCACAACAATTACCAGTCTTCCTTCAAAAACTGGACACCGACACCGCAGACTCAGTTGAGATTATGGCATTTCTTTTCTAGCCTGCTGTAACGCGTTTCGACAGGATCCCCTGCCTTGCACACAAACTGAGCTCCATTGCTCCGCTCCCGTTGTTTGGAGCAGCAGTCAGTCACATGGTGTTACTGACATAGATAACATACTACCAAACTGTATTCAATGCATTTTAGTACAAGTTACACCACAATACATTTCTTATTGAAAATCCATTTTGAATTGCATGATTTCTTTACACTTTCATTCTATCGTTTCTTTTACATTTTTTTCTTTCTTATTTTATAAAAACTTTTTTTCGTTTTAACTTTTTTGTGCATACAATTTTTGTGCATAATATTTTTGTAAATAAAATTTGTGCCGTGTATCAAAGTGTAAAATAATATAAAACAATTCTATGTCCAATACTCTCGGAAATCAGCTTGTTTCTTGGAACCCACTTCGGCATTCGTTTTGTTATTTCACTAGTGTGATTATTTGGCAAAACATTGATGCCATTAGCAAATCTATGATCCATCTGACCACAAAATTGCTCCTGTTGAGAAGTCCTGCCATGATCTTATGCAGCCCCCATGTTGTAAATATCAAGTTTTCATGTTTGTTCTACATATCTGTTCCCTGAGTGCAATATATATATATATATATATATATATATATATATATATATATATATATATATATATATATATATATATATATATACCTATCTATCTATCCTACTGGCGGTCGCCAGTAGGTAGTTATAGTTAGGACCTAGTTACCATAGGAAAAGCGTTTTTTTTGATTTGCCAATATCTTTGGCGCCGTTAGACGAATCTTCGTGAAATTTTACAAAAGACAGGGTTGGACCGCTCAGTTTGTGTGTTGAAAGTTTCGGAGTGATTCGTCAAGCGGGGGCCCAGAAAAAAGGGGGGTCCCTAAGCGCGTTTTCCCCATGTTAATTTCCATAGGAACTTTATTACAGGCTACAGCTCGAACTGCTGAACGGAATTACACCAAATTTGGCAAAAAGGTAGGTCTTGGTTTAGACTGCGCCCTTTTTGTTAAATGGTGTAAATCCGTTCAGTAGTTCCTGAGAAATTTAAAAAGAAAAATATCGATATCTGAGCACCGAGGAGGGTTTGCGAACCCTCCCGAGCACGAGCTCAATTCTGATTGGCTGCCAACATTCCAAACCAGGAAGTGTTGGCAGCTATCTTGTGACTCGGTAACCGAGTCACAAGAAAAAGGGGAAAAAAGGTTAAAAACAACAAAAGGGGGCAGGGTAGAAACACCCTGACCCCTAGGCCTGCTCAGGGGGTCCCACAAGGACCCCCAGGGCCCAAAAAAGCATTTTTAATTTTTTTTTCAAGCTGCAGAATTCGCGCTGGGAGCGCGAATCCTGCAGAGAAAATTAAATAAAAACAAGCGCAGGTTCCCGCGCTTTGTTTTCAAAAAGCCCCCGGGTGGGCCAGGTCCCGGGGGCAATCAGTTATTTATTTGTAAGTGCCCGCGGGGGCCCCCGCAGCCCCGGGGACCGCCACCTCCCCGGGGCTTTTTATAAATGCATGGGGGGGTCCCAACCTCCCCCACGCTGCCCCGGGGACCACCACCTCCCTGGGGCTTTGACGATGGAGGGGGGCCGCTCGGCCCCCCTCCTGGAGCCTTCCTTGGCCCTGGGTACCGCCACCCCCCAGGGCCGGCTCCTGCAGTGTCCTGGGGTGCCCACCCCCGGGACACTGCTGTTTGCTATGGCAATAGCAAACTCTGCTTTGCTTCCTTGAAGCGAGAGCAGGGAAACCTGCTCTCGCTTCAATGAAGCAAAGCAGAATTAGCTTTTGAGCAAGGGAGCTGCATGTCAGCAGCTCCCCTTGCTCAAAAGCAATGCCGGCTCCCGCAGGAGGCGGGGAGCCGGCGGGACCGTGGGGGCATTGGGGCTCCCCCCACGGTCCCCAACCATGAGGCCAGGCCCCAGGGGATGGGGTCCCCGGGGCCAGAAGTGCCCTGGAAGGGGGCCATGCGGCCCCCCTCCCCTGAAATTATAATTTAAAAAAGAAACGGCAAGGCCGGCCCGGGGGATGGGGTCCCTGGGGCCATAATTGGCCTAAGGAGGGGGGCCACGTGGCCCCCCTCCCAAAAAATAAAAAATGTTGGCCAGGCCCCAGGGGATGGGGTCCCCGGTGCCAAAAGTGGCCCAGTAAAGGGGGGCCACGCAGCCCCCCTCCCATAAAAAAATTAAAAAATAAAAAACAAAAGCCGGCATCTCGCCGGAGGCCCTGCCCCCTCCCTGCACCACTGTGCAAATGCGGCCCCTGGCGCTTTGAAAATTGGGGGATTAAGACCCCCTTCAGTCCTGAGGGTCCCTGGGGGCCAACTAGCCCACCAGGTACCTCCAGTAAGCGCCACAGACCTGCGTTGCAGAGAGGTGGTCCGAAGCCACGCCCCTTTTTACACCTCTCTGCAACGCAGCTCTGTGGCGGTTACTGGAGGTACCTGGTTTGCTAGTTGGCCCCCAGGGACCCTCCGGATTGAAGGGGACTTAATTCCCCAACTTACAACGCGTCAGGGGGCGCGTTTGCACAGTGGTGCAGCGAGGGGGCGGGGCCTGAAACAAGTGGTTAAACTCGCCCCCTGGCGTGTTGTAAATTGGGGGATTTAGTCCCCTTAAATCCTGAGGGTCCCTGGGGGGCAACTAGCCCACCAAGTACCTCCAGTAAGCGCCACAGAGCTGTGTTGCAAAGAGGTGGTCCGAGGCCACGCCCCTTTATACACCACTCTGCAAACGCGGCTTCTGGTGCACTGCTGGTGGGGCGATGAGGTCCTCGTGTATCCTGAGGATCTCAGGATACAAGTGGAATTCATCCTACGAGCAGCAGTGCGCCACAAGCCGTGTTTGCAGCGTGGTGTTAAAAGGGGCGTGACCTCGGAACACCTCTCCGCAATGCAGCTCTGTGGCGCTTACTGGAGGTACCTGGTGGGCTAGTTGGCCCCCACGGACCCTCAGGATTCAAGAGGATTTAATAGGGACATTATAGTTAGAAGTTAGCATTTAAAAAAAACCTTGAAATTCACTGAAAAAACCATAGGTTTCAGGGACGTTATAGTTAGAAATTATCATTTAAAAAACCTTTGAAATTCACTGAAAAAACCATAGGTTTCAGGCACGTTATAGTTAGAAATTAGCATTTAAAAAAACCCTAGAAATTCACTGAAAAAACCATAGGTTTCAGGGACGTTATAGTTAGTTGGACATTTCACTCGTACAAAACCAGAGAAATTCCGCTGTTATAGTTAGTTCAGCTAACTAGAACTCGCGCCCCCGCAATGCACTGCTGATGACGTCACATATTACATCATTCATGACATGGTCAGTGACATCACTGATAATATCTCAAATGACATCACTGATGACATCATCCACGTGAAAATCTGATGCACCTCCTAACACCCTAATATAACCTTTGATACACCCACTCTAAAATACAGACTACCATTTAAGAAACCATAGACACACCAATACCAGTTACTACATACGCACTCACTGATTCCTAGGTCTACACACACATCCACTCATTCACCCATACAGTCACTCATACATGCAGTCACTCATCAATACAACACTATCATATGCACTCATTCACCTATACAGACACTCGCACACCGCCACTCATCCAGAGTTACTCACACACCTAGTCAGTCATGCAAAGAATCAATCACACTTCCATTTACTCACGTATAGTTATACACACACCACCTCACTTATTCATACAGATACTAACGCATACTTAATCTCTTATACAATCACTGATACAAGTACACACTCATCCATACAGCCACTCTCACAATCACTGACTCTCATGTATAGTCATTTATATACTCCAACTCTCACATACACTGCCTTTTACATATGTAGTTACTTGGACATGTACCACTGAGACATCCATTCACTCACCAACACACCCATACACACACACTCACCCACCCATACACACACACTCACCCACCCATTAAGCTGTTTCCACATGCACTCTTGAACCCATACACCCAGTGAATCAACCACTCACACATCTATGCACAGAGTCACACACCTCCCACCCACCCACCCACACACTCAGGCACCCATACAAATACTCAGGCAACCAATCAATAACCCATATGGACACTCATGTAGATACTCACCAACCCATGCAGCAGCTTACACAACAACAGACTGATACAGACATTCACACAGTTTAGTCACTAACCCATGCATTCAGTAAGACACATTTAATCACTCACTTATACAGTCAGTCACGCACCTACTAAATCCTCCATCCAGACACTTATACACCCACTCATTCTTAAATACACCTTGGCATATATATAAAACATATTTAAACTTTATAGAAACAGTCACTGGATGATGTCATCAGTGATGTCATCAGTGATGTCACTGACCATGTCATGAATGATGTAATATGTGACGTCATCAGCAGTGCATTGCGAGGGCGCGAGTTATAGTTAGCTGAACTAACTATAACAGCGGAATTTCTCTGGTTTTGTACGAGTGAAATGTCCAACTAACTATAACGTCCCTGAAACTTATGGTTTTTTCTGTGTGTGTGTGTGTGTGTGTGTGTGTGTATATATATATATATATATATATATATATTATAATCTCAGTGAGTAAAACTACAATTCTTTCATACTGTTTTAATTATTAGAGTGTGGCACCAAAGACTTACATTTGTGCTTTTATAAAACTGATTTTAATGCTTCGGTGCAGCATGAAAAATGACAGCTAAGGCTTTATTACTCGGCTGTATGACACTTTTGTACTTAATGGGTTAAGAGCCTCACATTTGGAATGTATGTCAGTTGCTTTTTAGCTCTTGGCTACTAGACCGCACCTGTGCTGTCTGTTGCAAGACATATTCTCTGCTTACAGTGAGCTTGGAGCACACCCATTACTTACCATAGGTTGTATTTTTTGTCACTCATTTTCTTGCTTCTTATTTGTTGGCTTGTGTGGGCTTTACTTCCCCATCTTGTTTGTTCCACATCTGGAGCATAGATATCGTACTTGTGTACACTACTGCTCATTTTTCAGTTGCTACTTTTTTCATTTTGCTTGGGCACTCCACGAGAGGGCAAATTTTTCAGCTTTCTCCCTCTTGTACTACCCCCCCGCACTTGTGTTGCTCTTTCTTCACTCATGTCCTTCTTCCCGCCTCCCTTTGTGATGCATTCCCCCTTGCATGCTTCATCACCCTGCCTCACTTTGCTTTTCACCCATGTCCTTCTCCTGCCCCCAGCTCCCCATTATTCTTGTCAATTTGCTTTCCCCCTCTCCGCTCAACACTGCTTTCTCATCAGTTTGCTGTGGTTTGCTTCCTCCCACCCACGCCCCATTGTTGCTTCTGCTTGCTCCTTCACAGCCCTTTGTATTGCTTTGCTTCCACCCACCCTCTTGCACTACTTTATTTTCCTTTTTGCTTATTTATCCAACTCTGAATGGTAGACAAGACAAAAAAGGAAAGGTAATGTCATTTTGTAAGCACATGCATACCTGTTGCACATGCCTACAAAATGGCGTGGCTGGACGCATAATAGGCTTTTTTTTCTCTTTTTTAGCATGGCTAAGACCATTGGCAATGCCAGTTGGTACCAAAGGGGAAATCTACTGACTGTGCCAATACTTGTTTGGCTGTAGCCTTATTACCATAGTGTTGCCAAATTGTTTTTAACAATGGTGATGTGGGTAAAGTGTATTGAAACACAGTGGAATGGGTGGTGACTGTTTTGCCCGCTACACATTGCAGCACTTTACATTGCTTTGGAGAAAATCTTTGCATTTTTATGCTGTGAATAAGCCTGTATCCACTGTATAAATGTTAAATTTCACGTCATACTCCTGTAAATGAAAGGGGCTAATATTAACCAATTTTATCGTACTCAGATTACCAACTTTGAAAGGGTGGAAGGCGAGTCGGCCTTGCTGGGATTCAAACTTGTGACCAGCAGATCACGACTTACCATAGCAATTAGTGTTCAATTCACTGGGTCATCCTTAAGCCGTTTTTTGAAAAGAAAAAAAAATACCACAGTTTGATTAGTAACTATCCCACTGTGATTAAAAGGCCTATTGTGAAATAAGGACTTGCATAAGAAATTTAAAAAGGTATAATTCACTACTCTATTTTTTTATTTAGTTATTTCTAAAGGTTTTGATTTTTACCTCCCCTTTAAGGATGTAAATAACATCCAACACCAAGCATCCTTACAGAACAAATGAGAATGTCAATGACTTGATGAAAAAATAATCGATTAAAGTTTCAAGTTGATTGCAAATGTAAGCCTACACTTCCATCTGTTCTAAACTAAATGGTAATCCATGTAGCTTCACATCCATTACTCATTATATTGTAGAGGACTAGCTTCTGTGTGGATTTATCTTCCAGAGTCGTCCTAGTCATGAGTAGATGTTGTTTTTTTTCTTTCTAACAAGCCCCATTGTCTTGTAGTGTAACCCATTTGTTGCACCATTAGAAGTTAATAAGGCCTTTGCTTTTTGGTCACTTGATAAAATAGTACACCAAATGCACTAGTGGATTTTAAATAAACCTGTTCTTGTCAAGTCATTAGCCGGATTGTAGAAATATGCAAAGGGCAAATCCAAAGATTAATAGTTTACACTGTTCATATTTGTTTTGAGTTGCCACTGTTTTCTTTTTGATGGGGCAAATACAATAACACAACAAAGAAGAGTATATTTGTAGCATGTGTTGACTGCAGATACACATTCTATGCACACCCCTGCCATCTAGTGTTGGCCCGGACTTAGCAATTTCTTTTTCTTGAGGAAGTCTTTTATGGTCGACGACGTATCTCCTCCTCGAGGCATTCCGCATGTTCAACGGTTCCTTTATGATTTTCTTTCCATCATACATAAGGCACCAGCAAACGTTGGAACTGTGTAAATATTGAGTGAAAGCAATCAACTTCCACATCATTGCCTTCCCCAGGTCAAGAATGTTTGTCTCTGGGTAATGGAGGCTAAAAAAAGATTCCGTAAGTGCCCTCGGTGCGGGGCAAAATACACCTATTCAGACTCGCACGATGTCTGTAATCTGTGTCTGTCGCCAGAGCAGAAGGAGCAGGACTGCACCATGTGCAACCTGTTAAATAAACAAGACGACACTAAGAAGCTGACAAGATCGAAGGCTTGCCCATAATATGGAAATGACAGGAGTCCTAGTTCTCCCAAGAAGAAGAGCACTGTGAGGCTGAGCTAGACACTTGGGTAACGGTCGGACAGGGGTAAGTCATCGCCAGCTCGCACTACGTCACATCTAGCGAGGGAGAAGAGCCCGACATGCAAGTCGAAGCCATGATGCACCAGGGTAGGGGCCCAGGATGAAAACCACTCGAACGGCCATGAGTACAATTGACCCACCCCGTGCCAATTAGATTATACATAATCCTCCCCCTCCACACCACGGTGCGCCACAGCCCTCAGGCTCTGGTCAACATCGAGAGCATGCATCTGAGCAGAGACAGGGTAAAAACGTTCTCGATCGGGCGGCAAGACCCAGAGGGAGGGATGGAGTCGATACCAGGTCAACATTAGTGCCGAAACAGCCATCAACATCGAGCCACACATCTGCCAAACACCCAGACCAGGCTTTGCCTCCGGGCAAAGCATCGGATCCGAAAAAAAATGCTTGGCGTTGAGCCATTCGGACTCAAAGTGCATCAACACCAACAAAGCCAAGACCGCAGTCATTCTTCGATGCCGAAAAAGACCTTAATTCCAACAACGCAAAAGACAAACTTGCCTTCCTCAGCAACAACCCCATTGCCAGAGAAACGGGCAAAAACACTCCACACGCCTGTAATGCAAAAGGAAAAAGGCAATGTATTGGAAGGCCTTCATGAAAAAAGTCATAAAAAGGCCAAAAGACAAGGACAAAACCAAAAAAGGTATCTACTGAGAATAGGGGCATAAGCCCCATGCCATTAAGTCAACCATCATTACCACGCATGATATCCTCCTCACCTACCCAGGAAATGGAGGGAGGAGACATCCCAAAACAAGAGGCTTATTACTATGACTCACAGGGAGACACTGCACATAGCCCCGATACATGGGACAACTATGATGTGGTACTCCCAGACACTGACATCGAATCACCTGTCCCAACTAAGGCATCTCAACCTGAAGATACCTCTTCGTATCATAGTGTAATTCAAAGGGCAGCCAAATATCACAAACTGCCTTCGCACACCACTGAGGAAGAAACTGACGGCCTAATAGAAACACTTATCAAGACCTAGAGGACGGTCCAACACCTGCCAATAATAGGATCCATGCTGAAAGTCTCAAAAGACATTTTTAAAGACCCAGTAAAATCAAGGGTACTTACGCCCGCTATCGAAAGAAAATAAAGATTCTCACCTTCGGACCCTCTATACTTCAGAGGACACCCTGCTGCAGACTGCTTAGTAGTAACAGCACGTAAAAGAGCTGCGTCACAGTTCAGGGGGAAGCCCCACCTCCTGGTAAGGAGAGCAAGCGCATTGATGCAGCAGGGAAGAGAGAGTCAATTGAGCATGCCAGTCACTGGAGGATAGCAAACTCTGTGGGCCTCCTATTCCTGTATAATAAAACAACATGGGCTGAAATGGAGGAACTATTGCAAAATGTCCCGGACCAATACAAAAAGAAAGGGGAAGAGCTGGTTGCAGAAAGACAAATCTCAAAAGCAACAAGTAGGTGTGCAATGGATAGTGCAGACACAGCTGCAAGAGGCATCATTTCTTCAGTAATGTTACATCACCATGCATGGCTTCGCATATCTGGATTTAAGCCGGAAGTTCAACAGCCTATTCTGAACATTTCATTTGATGGCGAACATTTCTTTGATCCTGAGTTTGCCACACCGCTTCAAAACATGAAAAAGGACAGACTGCCAAATCCATGCGTGCCTTACAGACAAGATCTCCTAAATAGCAACCTTTCGGAGGTACCAAGGCTGGAAGGCCTCAAAGAACAACATACAGGAGACCCCAAGTTACCGATGTCAGCAACAGCAATAACACCAGCAATCTGCCCGTGGATATTACAGAGTTGGTTTAAGTCCAGAGTCCAAGGTAGAGGAACACCCACAAATGGAGCCTCTTTCTCCAACCATTCCCCCCGATCACACATTACCTGTCGAGGGAAGGTTACAACAATTCCATCAGTTGTGGCCGCAAATCACATCCGACCAATGGCTGAATTACTACATCCTATGTGAACACTTCCACATGGTGACACTACAGGATGTAATACCTTTTACTACAGGAAGGCGATTTCATGACGGCACTAGATCTAAAGTACACGTATTTCCATATACCAATCCATCCGGCGCATCGCCAGTACCGACGGTCTGTGGTAAGTGGGCGTCCCTATCAATTCAAAGTACTACCATTTGGTGTGACCACAGCCCCATGCGCCTTCACCAAATGCTAAGCTGTAGTAGCTGCAAGTCTACGAAGGGAAAATATACGTTTCTTCCCAAATCAGTAAGATTGGCTGATCAAGAGTTTCAGCAAACAAAAATGTCTACAGGACACTCAAAACGATGGCCTCTTGCGTAGCAATAATACCACATGCAAGACTACACATGAGACCCCTTAAAGAGTGCTTAGCATCACAATGGCCACAAGGGGGGAGCAACCTGGAGGATCTAGTGTTGGTTTCACCCAAGGTCTATCACTCACTACAGTGGTGGAACACACTGAAAGGAAGAGCATTCAAAGACCCAATTCCCAAGTTACACGGGTAGGGGTGCTCAAATGGAGGACATTATAGTACAGAGCCATTGGTCTGCAGAACAACAGACTTCATGTCTATGTGCTGAAACTCATAGCCATACAATTAGCTCTCAAAGCATTCCTACCCAACATAACAGGGAAGAATGTTCTTCTACGCACAGACAATATGGCTGCAATGTATTACATCTAGAAACAAGGAGGAACCCATTCATTACAGCTATCTCACCTAGCGCAAATCATATGCAAATAGACCAGCAAACACAAACGCCACCTCCTGGCACAGTACATACCAAGGATGGACAACTCCCTAGTGGACCTACTAAGCAGGACGCAACAACAAGTCCACGAGTGGGAAGTTGACACTCCAGTCCTTCAAACATACTTCCAACAGTGGGGGACTCCAACAATAGATCTCTTCACCACCTTAAAAAAACACAAAATGCCAATACTTAGCATCCAGGCACCCACATTCCAAGGGCAATGCACCATGGATGAACAGGTCTGGGATATTTGCGTACACTTTTGCACCTCTCCCACTCCTTCCTTACGCGGTCAGGAAACTCAGTCAGACTTTACTAATTATGATACTCATAGCCCCAACATGGGCACGTCAACCATGGTACAGAACCCTGCTGGAGCTCTCCCTAGTATGTCACGAGAAACTTCCCACCATTCCAGATCTTCTAACTCACAGTGGGGGTAGGGCACCCCAATGTAGCACAACTCAATTTTGCAGCCTGGCTCCTGAGGTTTTAAAATTCAGGTACTTACAATTAACTCTAGACTGAATAGACATTCTAAAAGAAGCCAGAAGACCAACCACAAGGGCGTGTTATGCCCCAAAAGGGAAATGGTTTGTTCATTACTGCGCAGCAAACAACATAAACCCTTCCTCACCATCTGAACAGCAACTAGTATGTTACTTGTTACATCTTCAAAAAGCATACACATGTATAAGACATTTAGCTGCAATTGCTGCACACCTACAAAACAGGAAACATCAATCTTTTTTTCGTTTACCTGTCATTAAAGCATTCATGGTGGGACTTGAGTCATTCCTCCGTATACACATCCTGCACCAGTGTGCAACCTAAACATTGTATTAACACGTTTAATGTTCCCACCATTTGAACCAATGCATAAATGCCAATTCAATTTCTAAAATGGAAAGTAGCATTCCTTGTTGCTATTACATCACTCACAAGTCAGCAAAATACATGCACTCACAATTGAGGAACCATATTTCCAAATATTCCAAGATAAATTGGATTATGAACAAACCAGAAGTTTGTGCCAAACGTTTTATAACCCCTCTCCATTTTAATCAAACATTAGACTTACCAGTCTTCTTTTCCAAATCAGAGACAGTTGCAGAAAGGGAATTATATACACTAGATGAATAACGCGCCCTTATGTGCTATGTGGAAAGGGCAAAAACATTTAGGAAAACGCAACAGCAATGTGTAGCTTTTTCAAACCCAAGCAAAGGGAATCCAAACTCAAAATCAGGAATTGAAAGATGGATAATAAAATGTATACAAATTTGCTACATCAAAGCAAAAAGAACATTACCAACAACGTCAAGAGCTCATTCAACAAGAAAGCAAGCAGCATCAATGGACTTGGGGATTATCCCGCTAACAGACATTTACAAAGTGGCAGCATGGACAAACCTGCACACTGTTACCAAACACTATTGTGTGGATTTACAAGCCACACCACAAGCTCTAGTGGGACAAACAGTTCTAGGCACATTATTTCAGGACTACTGCTGTACAGTCTATTCATAGCATGTCTATCTGCAGCTAGCACATTCTACGAATGGAGTATGTTACCCTGTAAGCATCTTTTCATAGCGTGTAGTGCTGCAGATTCACATGCGCCCTCCCGCCTCCCTGGCAGGTATTAGATGGTGATACGTATACATAATACATTTGAACATGCTTAACAGCAAACGCTAACTTAGCAGACTATAGCCTCACTTTCTGTATGACCGGGAAAAACATAATCTAACAAAGGAACCGTTGAACATGCACAATGCCTCGGAGATAAGACGTACGACATTGGCCATAAACGACTTCCTCGAGAAAAACAAATTGCAAAGTACGGGCCTAACACTAAATGGCAGGAGTGTGCATAGCATGTGAATCTGTAACCGTGCACTCTAAAGAGATGCTTATAGGGTAAGTAACATACGCCTTTTGGACCACTCGCATTGAATTCTGGAACAGCTAATTACTGTTTGAAGAAATCTAATGTTCGAGGCGTGTGTGCTGTAGATGCACATGCTTTGCATAAGTCCGCCATCTAGTGTT
Source organism: Calotriton arnoldi (assembly GCA_963921515.1). NCBI lineage: Eukaryota > Metazoa > Chordata > Amphibia > Caudata > Salamandridae > Calotriton > Calotriton arnoldi. The sequence goes on from CAWUFW010001331.1 coordinate 279,556, forward strand.
GGGCTTGGATGATTACAAGTTGTTTTTTTCCCAAGAAGTTTTGTTCGAGTCACGAGGCTGTGACTTCTCCTCTTGGTAATATTATGCATGGTCATCGATGCCATCTTCAGATTATTTTTTTTCTGGTGACTGGTTTGGATGTAATCTCTCATGCTTCGGTTCGAGACTCCTTCAGGCTCCATTCAGTTCTTTAGAAGATATCCAATCGATGTGTCTCGATCATGTAGTTTTATTGCGTCTGAGCGATCACCCTTCTGCGTAGCTGGTCGTCAGCTCACTTCCTCGGGCCACGCTCGGCCGGGCCTCCTTTCTCCACTTCCCACGCCTTTCTGAGAATGACCTGCTAATGGAACGAACTCCGTTCTGCTTCTGTCCAAAGTGTCACTCCTTTTGCAATCTATGCCTCTCGCTCGATCATTGAGAGGAAAGCTGTGAGGCCTGCAAGTCTTTTAGATCAAAAAACACTCTTCGAGATAGACGTGCTTGACACCAAGAAATGCACCGTAGGCAAGCAGACGATGTACTGGACAACAGGAGGAAGACCAGGACGGTTCAGCAGCTCAAGAGAAATCACGATCGATGATTCAGAGTCCCAATCCGATCAGGACTCTGCCACTCTTCAGCCGGCACAGAAGCATCGGACAGTGAGTACTTTTACCCTTGATCCAAAGGCCAAAACATCGACTCCAACCAAAAAAACTGCTCACTGTCCGCCACTGCAATAAGGCCATGGTGCGCACCGAAAAACTGACTCAGCTTCTGGGCCTACAGCCCCTCCATCAGCGGTCTCGGCACCAAAACAAAAACATTCCATTTCGGATCCGACCACAGCCCCAACTAAATCAAAGCTACCTCCACTGAAATGCTTCGTTTTCGAATAGAAATCTCCACTGGAGCCGATCTTCGATCTAATGCAAGAACGGTGCAACGTGAAGCAAAAGAAACGCTCCTGAACCTAAGAAAATTGTGCTTCAACCAGCAAAACCTCACTCTTCTCTAAAAGAAATCTGTTATCTTTCCAAGAGGCTTCCTCTACAGCCTCCAAAGAAGGATGCTGCCACTAGCCCATTACATATCCCTATTCCAACTTCACCAAACCTACCATCGACTCCACCACCTCACTCACTACAATTATCTGAGGCAGGTGACATGTCTCCTCATTCACCAATGGTAGAGGAAGATGAGGATATAGCGCAAAACATACACCCAGGAGATGCTTGCGATTACTATGATATTGAACCACAAGGGGATACAGACCCTGATCTCTATCCCACAGGACCATCACCACCTGATGATGCTTCTGCAGATCTGGTTTTAATATCAAAGGCAGCAATTTTCAATCAGGCCCCTTATATAAGGACAAAATAGAGGAGGATTTACTTTTTGCAACTTTATCAAATGCTCCGAGTGAGCACAATACCTACGGGCACTATACGTCACACAGGCTACATTTTTATAGACCCTGTCAAAGCTAGAGTCATAACACCACGCATTGACAACAAATATAAGGCTACACCATCAGATCCTATGTATATTAGAGGTCAGTTAACCCCAGACTCTCTGGTAGTCTTTAATGCAACAAAGACAGTTAACTCCCTAACATCAGGAGATGCACCACCTCAAGAGAAAGAGTCTAAACTAATAGATGCTTCTGGGAAACGTGTAGCTGCACAAGCTGCTAATCATTGGCGCATAGCCCCTAGCCAGACTCTGTTAGCTAGATATGATAGAGCCCACTGGGACGAAATGAAGGGGCTCCTCTAACACCTCCCAGAGGAACACAGGAAAGGGGGACAGGAAATTGTTAATGAAGGAAAATTCATTACCAACAATGCCATTAAATGTGCATTTGATGCAGCCAACACCGCTGCAAGAGGTAGAAATACTAGTATCCTATTGCGTTGGCATGCATGGCTACGTGTTTCAGGATTTAAGCCTGAGGTACAATAAGCTATTTTAAACCTACCTTTTGATAAGGAACATCTTTTTGACCCTCAAGTGGACACAGCCCTTGAGAAAATGAAAAAAGACACATAGGTTGCAAAATCAATGGGGGCTCTACAAACAAGCACATACCATGGTTTCTTTCATAGGCTCAATTATTAGCAAGGTGCAAGATCTGCCTCATCAGACAACACAGGGTCAGCATATAATAACCAGGGACAAACCTCTACTCCTAAAACATTCTACAGAAGTTCTTACAAAGGAAACTATTTTAAAGGAAGAGGCAGAGAGAACAATACCCATTCCTCAAACTATACGAAACAATGGCTTCCTTACCATTCCCCCAGTCCGCTTAACCTCTGTCGGGGGTCGTCTGCAAAACGTTCTTCTTATTTGAAAATCAATTGCAACAGATCAATGGGTGTTGGATATTATCCAACATGGTTACTGTCTGGAGCTCATTACAACTCCTCCAAATATCCCACCTCGCAAACACAAATTGTCCATTCAACATCAAAATCTCCTACAACAAGAAATAACCGCTCTACTACAAAAAGGAGCAATAGAACTAGTTCAAAAACAGTTTCAGGGAACAGGAGTATACTCATTATACTTCCTTATTCCCAAACAAGATGGGTCGCTATGACCCATTGTCGATCTCAGACCACTAAATCATTACATCATGTCAGAACACTTCCATATGGTCACGCTTCAGAGGATCAATCCTTTGCTACAGAAAGGAGATTTCATGGCTACCTTAGACTTAAAGGACACCTACTACCATATACCTATTAATCTCGCACACAGAAAATATCTGAGGCTTTAATTCCAAGGAAATCATTATCAATTCAAGGTTCTTCCCTTTGGGATTACCAGCGCACCAAGGGTATTCACAAAATGTCTAGCAGTAGTGGCAGTGCAGCTACGCAGACGTAACATACATGACTTTCTATATTTAGACTGGTTAATAAAAGCAAACGGCCTCAATCTTTTCAAACAAAATACTCAACAAACCCTAACCCTGCTACGTCAACTAGGGTTCACCATCAACCTACAGAAGTCACATCTACAACCAGCTACCATACAATCATGCCTAGGAGCCATGCCCAACACACATTCAGAATTGGCATACCCAAATGCTGACAGAATACAAAGCATAGTAACATTAAGTTTGAGGCATGTGAGCTGTAGATCACATGCTTTGCATACTCCTGCCATCTAGTGTTGGGTCCGGATGTTTGCAAGTTGTTTTTCTTCGAAGAAGTCTTTCCAGTCACGAGGTAGGTGACTACTCCTTTCGGTGATATTGTGCATGGGCATCGACTCCATTGTTAGATTGTTTTTTCTGCCATCGGGTTCGGACGTGAATTGCTGTGCTCCGGTTCGAAACAGTTTCTCGGGTTCCCCTCTGCGCAATCCACTTACCCTCGACGGTATTGATTTCGATCACATATTCACTTTCTTTGTGTATCGTGTCAAATACAAAACTCTTTTCGATAGGGAAACTCGTGGAAGGCCGTCGGGCCTACCCGCGTCGGTCCACCTCGCAATCGATGGAACTGACTCCATTGAAATTCTGCCCTCGGTGCCACGCGAAGTTCCCACGCACCGACTCACACGAACTGTGCAACTTGTGCTTATCTCCGGAGCACAACGAACAGGACTGCGACGCATGCAAATCTTACCGCTCGAAGAAAGCGCTCCACGACCATCTGGCTTCGCGACATGCAGAGCCAACACACCGGTTCCATTCTGGACCTCTTCGGAAAAGATTCAGAAAAAGAGACAAGCGATGCACTAGGGGCCGAGGAAGAACATGAGTATCCTATATCTGTCTCCGAATCCGGCTCTGATGTGGACGTAGACATTCTGCAAGGTCAGCGTATCGTGAGTACCGAACCTCCCTTGCCCCAAAGTCCTACTCGGACTAAGAAAAAGGCTCCGGTCCCACCTCTGCCTTCGGGCCATGGTCGGCACCGTCAAAATGTTTCCAACGTCCCGGCTCCGCACCGAAACACACGTTAAAGCCTTCCGGCTCGGGATCGAGTCGTCCACACTCCGGCACCGAGCCGAAACCTTCCGGTCCGAAACCAGTCAAAGGCCCAACTCCTTCGACACCCAAACTTCTTCGGATCCGAAATCTTCGGCACCAAAGACACCGACACCTTAAACTTCAGCACCGAAACATAAAGATGGTCTGCAACCACCACAGGAGCCCCGTTTCGCGCCCCGCCTTCAAAACCGGACACAAAACAAAAAGAACTTTTATATTAATAAAAAAACTGGACATATTTCAACTAAATTGCCACATAAACGCAAATCTGAGTCAGAGGACACTTATCACATTCCTTTAAAAAACGAAACATGTTGGTACAAACCCTTCTCCTCCTCCATCACCTCCTTCCCCACAGCATTTACTAATTACTCCTACTAATTCGCCACAACCACAAACACCTGGTGATTAGGATGTTGGGGATGGATGGAGGCAATGATCCTTCACCTGCAGACCCCTGGAAGGATTAGAATACGGATTCTCCCACAGATAATGACCCTGACCTTTATCCTACCAAGCCTTCGCCACCAGATGATAATGTAGGCTATATAGAGCTGCTAAGTATAGCTGCGGAATATCATGGGGTACAATTACATAAGGATTCCTTAGAAGAGGATTTCCTCTTTGAAACCCTTAGTAGTTCCCAAAGATCGAGCCACACTCTCCCTATGCTTAAAAGTATGTTAAGACATGTGGACGACATATTTAAGGACCCTGTTCATGTACGCATTCTCACCCCCAGGATAGACAAAAACTATAAACCTGCACCATCAGATCCAGCTCTCATTAAAGGCCAGTTACCTTTAGACTCTTTAGTGGTTTCTAATGCCCGAAACGGGCCAATTCACAGACGTCAGGGGATGCTCCACCTCCAGACAGAGTCTAAGCTCATAGACGCCTTCGGGAAAAGAGTAGCCTCCCAAGCTGCAAATTACTGGTGTATTGCTAATCCCCAGGCCTAATTTAGCCAGATACGATAGAGCGCATTGGGACGAAATGGAGCAATAAATCCAAAGCCCAAGACTTAGTGCAAGAGGGGAAGCTCATCTCTAATTCTTCGATTAGGTGTGCATTAGATGCAGCTGACACTGCGGCTAGAGCCGTCAATCCCAATGTGTTACTAAGAAGACACGCATGGTTAAGGATTTCGGGTTTAAAACCCTAAGTTCAGGCTTCCATTCTTAACACACCATTCGACAAACATCTTTTTGGTCCTGTAGTAGACACGTCCTTAGAAAAAATGAAAAAGGATACAGACGTGGCAAAATCTATGGGAGCCCTACAGTCCCCTTCCAACCGTGGGTCCTTTCGGCGCACCTTCTATCGTGTGGGGTCTCAAAATATCTCTTCAGACACTGCCTCTACACCATACAAAGGCAACAATCAGCCCTCTTCCTCAAAAGGTTTCTTTAGAGGAGGCTACAGATGCAACAATGGCAAGGGTAGAGGTTCCACAACACGTACCTCCCCCGCAAATAACAAACAGTGACTTGGCTACGATTCCCCCAATCATTCAACACCTGTCGTGTGACGTCTTTCACAATTCCTCCCTGCCTGGCAATAAATAACTACAGACAAATGGGTGTTAGGAATTATCCGATCTAGTTATTGCCTGGAGCTTACCAACAATCCTCCAAACATTCCCCTGTGTTCACACAAAATGTCACCTGATCATCTATACCTCCTCAAACAGGAGGTTCAGTCTCTCCTTTTAAAGGGAGCCATGGAGCCCGTACCACTACAATATCAAGGGTCGGGCGTATACTCCCTGTATTTTCTAATACCCAAAAAGGATGGCTCTCTCTGACCCATTTTAGACCTCAGAGAGTTAAATCACTACATACAATCAGATCATTTTCACATGGTGACACTTAAATAAGTGCTCCCGCTTCTACAGCAAGGCGACTTTGTCTACTCTAGGCTTAAAAGACGCATATTTCCACATTCCAATACATCCCACTCATGGCAAATATCTCTTATTTGTGGTAGCGGGCAGCATTACCTGTTCAAAGTGCTTCCATTTGGAGTCACCGCTGCCCCCAGAGTATTTACCAAATGCCTGGCAGTATTCTCTACTCACCTGCGAAGACAACATATTCATGTCTTCCCGTACTTAGACGACTGGCTCATCAAAGCTAGCACTTACATAAAGTGCCTCCAGCACACTCCCATAACGCTACAGTTACTGAACCAACTGGGGTTTACAGTCAATGTGTTAAAGTATCCTCTCCAACCTTCCAACACACAAACCGATCTAGGAGCCACTTTAGATACTCAAAAAGCTCTGGCTTTTCCCAGTGCAGCCAGAATTCACAATATTCAGGCTCTAATCGCTCAGTTTCAGCCCACCCACTCACTACCAGCTCGAGTGTATATCCAACTGCTGGGAATGATGGCCTCTTGCATCATGATTGTCCCCCATGCAAGGCTTCATATGCGTCCCCTTCAGGAATGCTTAGCGAGCCAGTGGAACCAGTCGCAGGGTCATTTGACTGATCTAGTGTTGGTAAACGGCCGCACCCATCGCTCTCTGCAGTGGTGGAACCCACAAAATGTATCAAAAGGGCGGCCCTTCATAGACCCTGTTCCACAGACCGTACTAACAGCAGACGCGTCGCTCACTGGTTGGGGAGCTCATCTCCAGAATCACACAATTCAAGGCTTGCGGAGTCAAAACCAAAAGGCTCTCCACATAAATCATCTAAAGCTTCTAGCAGTGTTTCTAGCGCTCAAAGCTTTTCAAATTCACCTTCTAGACAAAGCTGTCCTAGTCTGCACCGACATGACAGCTATGTACTATATACAAAAACAGGGGGGGGGGGGGGGGACACTCTCTCCAACTGCCAAACCTAGCTCAAGCCATTTGGAAATGGGCCATACACCACAAAATGTATCTCCTAGCAGAACACCTTCCGGGAGTAAACAATCAAATTGTCGACCTTCTCAGCAGACAGAGGCAGCAAATCCACGAGTGGGAACTTCACCCTCAAGTTCTCCTCCCATACTTTCAAATTTGGGGTTTTCCTCAAATAGATCTTTTCACCACACACAAACGCAAAATGCCCAAGCTTCGCCTCCAGGTATCCACACCTTCTCTCCAAAGGTAATGCGATATGGATGAACTGGTCAGGGATATTTGCATACGCTTTTCCGCCTCTCCCACTTATTCCATCAGTGGTTTGAAAACTCAGGCAAACATCTCTCACACTAATCCTAATAGCTCCCACATGGGCCCGTCAACCTTGGTTCACGACCCTCTTGGAGCTATCAATAGTTCCACATCAAAAGCTACATCTCGCATCCAGTCTCCTCACACAGAGCCATGGAGAAATCAGGCACCCAGATCCCAAAGAACTCAACTTAGCAATCTGGCTCCTGAAGTCATAGAGTTTGGATATCTGAATCCTCCTCCACACTGTATGAACATTATCAAAGAGACCAGAGGCATACTACAAGAGCTTGTTATGCAGCTAAATGGAAACGATTTGTTATCTATTGCAATATTAACTATATCAATCCTTTGGATGCTTCCATACAAAATATCATGTTATTTATTACATTTGCAGCGGTCAGAATTAGCTTACACATCCATCCGCTTACATCTTAATGCAATAGCCGCGTACCTCCAAAATAGACATCACTTGTCTCTGTTTAGAATACTGGTTATCAAAGCATTTATGGAAGGACTAAAAAGAGTATCTGAAAGAGACACGTTAGTGACAGATTCCTTACCTTAGAATATCCCCAGGCTGGATCCGGAAAGTTTTTTGCGTAGCAGTACCCTTGCACGTCGGTAGGCGGCGTCGTGCGGCTCCGCGTCCGTCGTCGGCGTCGTGATCGCCGGGATGACGTCGCGGGCAGTACTTAGACGCCGCCCCTGCGCGCTGACGTCAGTTCTTCTTTTTCCGCGCCAGTAAGCGCAGTTCCGGGAAGAGCAGTGCCCTAGTCACTTTTTGACTATCCTTTTTTGTGAATTTTTTCACTGTTTCTTCAACGAGTCTTCACGACTCCTAAGGTGTCGTAGGGATGCCCGGCTTTAAGCCCTGCGAGGCCTGTGCCCGCATGATGTCCATCACGGACCCGCATCTCGAGTGTCTCTTCTGTCTCGGCCGAGACCACGACACGAAGTCATGCCCTGACTGCCGGAAACTTCATCCGAAGGCTTTGCGAGAGCGGTCTCGAAAGCTGCTCGAGGTCCGGCAGTCTGCTCCGTGCCGCACCAAGCCCCGGTCACGGGAGAGGTCGAGGGGGCGGTCGCGGAGCCCCCACCGTTCGTCGGAATCCAAGTCTTCGCGCTCCTCCGGTAAGTCGAAGCACAAGAAGTCTAAGCGGCGTCATCGCTCTAAGACTTCGCCTCGCCGGTCTCGGGACTCGGCTGAGGCCCCTGTCGGCACCGGCCCCGGACGTGCCTGTCGAGTCACCCCTGCATTACCCGTCCTTCCCGGGTTCGGGGGCGACTCCGGCCCAAGTACAGGAGTTCCTGTCGGCCATGGCCCGCCTCTTCGGGCCTCAAGGTCCCTCCGGTGCGCCTTCGGGCCCCGTGGGCCCTGATGGGGTTGCTCCGGCGTCGCCGTCGACTCCGGTCCCGGCGCCGCCTGTCCCACCAGCCTTCATCCCGGCCTCGGCTCCGGCCCCGGCCTCGATCCCGGCTCCGGTGGTGCCGCAACCCCCATCGACGCCGGTTGACCTAACCACGCCTCCGCCGACGCTGATGTCCCCGGTGCCGTTCCTGACGCCGTCCGGGGCTCCGGACGGCGTCGTTCCCCGGTTCTCTCCGGCTCCGGACATGGAGCCGGACCGACGTCGCCCGACGCCGGTTCCGGCGCCGATGAGACCTTGGGTCCCAAATGTCCCTCCTCCTCCATATTTTGAACCTGAGGAGGACCAGGAGAGCTGGGAGGGGTCTGAGGACCCTCTCACACAACAGTGCGAGTTTGACCCGGACTGGGTTGAGGAACTTGGGGATGCCCGTTGTCTAGACACCTCCCCTGACTCTGGCATGCTGTCTCCTCCCGTGGCTACGGAGGAGGGGGCTAATTTTGCAACGGTGTTGCGTAGAGCTGCTGGAGCCTTAAATCTCCAGTTGCCTACTGTGGCTGTCAGGACTAACCTCCTGACAGAAGTGCTTCAGCCGGCGGCTTCCTCTTCGGAGACTGTGCTGCCGTTTAATGATGCACTCACTGACGTTCTTTTGGGTGCCTGGTCCAAACCCACCACAGGGGCTCCTGTGGATAGGAACGTGGCCCGACGCCATCGCCCTGCTCCGGGCGACCCCCTTCTTTCTCTCCCAACATCCCACCCCGAGAGCTTGGTTGTCCAAGCCTCTGCCTCCCAAACCGCCTTCCCTACCGCCCCTCCGGATAGGGAATCCAAACGCCTGGACCAATTTGGGAAGAAGGCTTTTTCTTCCTCCAGTGCTGGCTTGCGGTCCGCCAACACCGCTTGCCTCTTGGGCCGATATACCCACTCCCTGTGGGATTCGGTGGCGACTGTTTTGCCGCAGTGTTCTGAGGAGGTCCAGACACTGCTTACCCGCGCCATTGCGGAAGGGCGAGATGCGGCTAAATACACCATACGTTGTGGCCTTGATACCGCCGACTCGCTGGGCAGATCGCTTGCAACGACGGTGGCGCTGCGTCGCCACGCCTGGCTGAGAACAACTGGTTTCTCGGGAGATGTCCAGAATGCACTCATGGACATGCCCTTTGATGGAGTCGGTCTTTTTGGTTCAAAGGCAGACCATGCGCTGGAGCGGTTTAAGGACTCACGGGCTACTGCCAAATCCCTGGGCCTTTCTGTTGTACGCCCTCCGCTCACCTCTGCTTTTCGCCCCTTTCGTGGCCACGGAAGGGGCGCCCAGTCACGTCAGCAGCCCAGCCACCGGCCCGCGCAGCAAGCGTCTTCGCGTGGCCGAGGACGTGGATACCGCCGTGGCGGTTCGGGCAACCAGCGTGCGGGTCAGGCCACCACCTCCAACCCGTCCGCGGCCTCCAAGCCCTCCTAGTCCCTCCTTTCAGGTGCACAGCACGCCAGTAGGGGCAGGGTCCGCCATCACCTTCACCACTGGCGTCCCATCACCTCGGACAGGTGGGTCTTGGACATTGTCCGAAGGGGCTACTCCCTCCCCTTCGAGACCACCCCCCCAGCCATGCCACCTCAATTCCACCGCATGTCAGGGGATCACTTGATGCTTCTGCAGAAGGAAGTCACGGCCCTCTTGGCCAAGAGGGCCATCGAGTGTGTTCAGACCCCAGAAGTAGGGCGTGGTTGCTACTCCCACTACTTTCTGGTGCCCAAAAAGGACAAGGAGGACATGCGTCCTATCTTGGACCTCCGGAACGTCAATCGCTTCCTCCGGAAGGAGAAGTTCAAGATGCTCACCCTAGCTCAGGTCTTGACTGCCCTCGACCCTGGAGACTGGTTGGTAGCGTTGGACTTGCAGGACGCTTATTTCCACATCCCCGTCCTGCCGGCCCACCGGCGTTACCTACGGTTCACGGTAGGCCTCGAGCATTTTCAGTTCACCGTGCTCCCTTTGGCCTTACCAGTGCCCCTCGGGTGTTCACGAAAGTGATGGCGGTGGTCGCAGCTCATCTGCGCCGGGCAGGGGTTTCAGTCTTCCCCTACCTCGACGACTGGCTGCTGAAGGCGGGCTCGTCCCAGGCAGTCGTCTCCCACCTCCAGACTACGGCCGAACTCCTGCACTCGCTGGGGTTCTCCATCAATGTGCCGAAGTCGCATCGGATTCCTTCTCCACAGCTCCTTTTCATCGGAGCAGTTCTGGACACGACGCAGTTTCGGGCCTATCCTCCCGAACGGCGAGTCCGGGATATTCAGGCTATGATTCCGATCTTTCAGCCTTTATCCTGGGTTTCGGTACGGATGACCCTGAGGCTGCTGGGCCTCATGGCCTCCTGCATCCTGCTGGTCGATCATGCCAGATGGCATATGCGGGCTCTGCAGTGGGACCTGAAGTTCCAGTGGGCGCAGCACCAGGGCAACCTGTCCGATCACGTCCAGATCTCGGAGGGGGCTGCAAAACAGTTGCAGTGGTGGCTCTCGAACCGGCAATGGGTCATGGGCAGATCCCTCTCCCTTCCCCAGCCAGAGCACACAGTTGTGACGGACGCGTCCGTTCTGGGATGGGGCGGTCACATGGGAGAGGCGGAGATCAGAGGCCTCTGGTCTCCGGCGGAGTCCCGGCTCCATATCAACCTTCTGGAGCTCCGGGCGATCCAACGTGCACTCAAAGCATTCCTTCCCTCTCTCAAGGGGCAGGTGGTGCAGGTGTTCACAGACAACACCACCGCCATGTGGTACTGCAACAAACAAGGCGGGGTGGGGTCGTGGACCCTCTGTCAGGAGGCTCTGCGCCTCTGGACATGGCTGGAACATCAGGGCATGTTCCTGATGGTTCAACACCTGGCAGGTTCCCTGAACGCCAGGGCGGACGAACTCAGCCGCAGGTGCATGATGGATCACGAATGGCGTCTTCACTCGGAAGTGGCGCAAGGACTCTTTCTACAGTGGGGAGAGCCTTGGTTAGATCTATTCGCCACCGAAGAGAACGCGCAATGTCATCAATTCTGCGCGTTGGAATTTCCAAGGCGGCACTCGCTCGGCGACGCTTTTCGTCGCGAGTGGAGTTGCGGTCTGTTGTACGCCTTTCCGCCTATACCACTTCTACCCAGAGTGTTGAAGAAGATTTGGCACGACCGGGCCCAAGTCATTCTTGTGGCTCCGGACTGGGCTCGAAGAGTTTGGTATCCCGAGCTACTCAGTATGAGCGTCAATCCCCCGATCCGTCTGCCTCTTCGGGAGGATCTTCTGTCGCAGCAGCAGGGGACGGTCCTCCACCCGAACCGGTCCAGCCTCCACCTGCTTGCGTGGAGATTGAGCGGCGGCAGTTGATTCCTTTCGACTTGCCTCCCGAAGTTTGTGATGTGATTCTGGCAGCCAGGCGTCCCTCCACTAAGGTGGTATACGCCTGCAGGTGGAACAAGTTTGTGGCATGGTGCACAGCAAAGGCTGTGAATCCCCTTTCTACCCCTCTTTCTGAGGTTCTTCTGTTCCTTCTTTCCCTGGCCCAACAGGGTTCTGCCCTGGGTACCATCAAGGGCTATCTTTGTGCTATCTCGGCCTTCCTCAGGCTCCCTGATCAGCCCTCCCTTTTCAAGTCCCCTGTTGTTAACAGGTTTCTCAAAGGCATTACACACCTCTTCCCTCCTGTTCCGTTTGTGATGCCTCAGTGGGACTTGAACTTGGTTCTTACCTTTCTTATGTGCGCTCCCTTTGAGCCTTTACACAACTGTCCTCTTCGTCTTCTGACTCTAAAGACAGCCTTTCTGGTGGCCATCACCTCCGCTCGGCGGGTGAGTGAGCTCCAGGCCCTTTCGTGCAAACCTCCCTTTCTGTCTGTCCATCCAGATAAGGTTGTTCTTAGGACGCGTCCGTCCTTCTTACCAAAGGTGGTTACTGCCTTCCACATTGGGCAGACCATCACTTTGCCCACATTCTTTCCGCCTCCTTCCAGAGAGGAAGAGAGGCTCCACCGTCTGGACCCAAAACGTGCGCTTTCTTTTTATATCAACCGCACGCAACACTTCCGGGTGGATGACCAGCTCTTTGTTGGCTACGTGGGCGCCAAAAAAGGTGGGCGGTGCACAAGAGAACCATCTCCCGCTGGGTAACCTTGTGTATCAAAGCCTGCTATTCTTTGGCTAAGAAGGAGCCTCCTGTTGGGCTGCGTGCCCATTCCACCAGGGCAACGGCTGCTACCACGGCTTTAGGCCGCGGTGTTCCGCTGCAGGATATCGGTCAGGCAGCTACGTGGGCCTCGCTGCACACGTTTACAAAGCATTACTGCCTTGACAGTCAGGTCCGGAGGGACGGCTTCTTTGGCCGTTCTGTCCTCCGGGACTTCCTTGTCTGATCTTTGTTCGCAGACCCACCACCGGGGTTGGTATTGCTGGGGTATCTATTCTAAGGTAAGGAATCTGTCACTAACGTGTCTCTTTCAGATGCACAAGTTACTAACTTGTGTAACGATATATCTGTAAGAGACAGTAGTTAGTGACAGATTCCTACCGCCCCACCCATCCTCCCCGTTCTGCGAACTGATTTCTAGGGTTAAGGACATCCCTTTCAGGGCCCTAGTGTTTTTCAGACACCTTGTCAGCTTCTTGCATGGCTCTGCGTTCCTGGCACGGAAAGTCGTGTACAGAACTGACGTCAGCGCAGCGCGCAGGGGCGGCGTCTAAGTACTACCCGCGACGTCATCCCGGCGATCACGACGCCGACGACGGACGCGGAGCCGCACGACGCCGCCTACCAACGCGCAAGGGTACTGCTACGCAAAAAACTTTCCGGATCCAGCCTGACGCCTGGGGATATTCTAAGGTAAGGAATCTGTCAGTAACTACTGTCTCTTACAGATATATCGTTACACAAGTTAATAACTTGTGCTATACCACCAAGACCTCCACCTGCCCCAGCGTGGAATCTTAACATAGTCCTTACACGATTAATGGGTCCACCTTTTGAACCAATGCATAAATGTGAACTGCAATTTCTCTCATGGAAAATCACTTTCCTCATTGCAATTACTTCACTGAGGAGAGTGGGCGAGCTACAGGCACTAACCATAGAAGAACCTTTTTTCCAGCTTCACAAAGGCAAAGTGGTCCTTCGTACCAACCCTACATTTCTACCTAAAGTAGTATCTGCCTTTCACATCAATCAATCGGTTGAGTTACCTGTGTTCTTTCCTCAACCAGATTCTGTAGCAGAACGAGCTCTACACACTTTAGATATTATAAGAGCTTTGTTATATTACATAGAAAGAACAAAACCATTTCGTAAGACAAAACTTTTTGTTGCTTTTGCTCAACCTCACAAAGGCAATCCTATATCCAAATCGGGTATTGTTAGATGGATTGTTAAATGTATTCAAACATGTTATACGAAAGCAAAGAGAACTTTAACAATACTCCCTAGAGCGCATTCCACTCGCAAAATAGGGGCTACTATGGCTTTCTTAGGAAACATTCCCATAGTTGACATTTGTAAAGCTGCAACATGGTCTACACCACACACATTCACTAAGCACTATTGCGTAGATGTGTTAGTAAGGCAGCAGGCTAATGTAGGCCAAGCAGTACTTAAAACACTCTTTCAGGTAACTGCAACAGCTACAGGTTAGCCACTGCTTTGGGAGAATACTGCTGTATAGTCTATGCAAAGCATGTGGTTTACAGCTGACATGCCTCGAACGGATAATGTTACTTACCCAGTAAGCATCTGTTCTTGGCATGTAGAGCTGTAGATTCACATGCGCCCACCCACCTCCCCGGGTACCTATACCTGTTGCAGTTCTTTCTTATCTTATATACATACGCATGGACATCTCTATTCTACATTTACTAACTCCATTCTCACCCTCTGCGGGAAAACAATCTAACAATGGAGTCGATGCCCATGCGCACTATCACCGAAAGGAGGAGTCACCTACCTTGTGACTGGAAAGACTTCTTTGAAGAAAAACAACTTGCAAACATCCGGACCCAACACTAGATGGCAGGAGTATGCAAAGCATGTGAATCTCCAGCTCTACATGCCAAGAAAGATGCTTACTGGGTAAGTAACATTATCCTTCAACAGTTTCAAACCAGGAGTCCAATCCCAGCCAAAACATTACTAAGACTTCTAAGCATTATGGCATCTTGTATTTTAATGGTTCCACATGCCAGACTACACATGAGACATCTCCAAGAATGGGCACAGTCCCTGGGTCAACTTCACAATCTAGTGTTGGTAGACAGCGGCACACATCACTCTCTGCAATGGTGGAATCCACAAAATGTATCCAAGGGGCGGCCGTTTCAAGACCCAGTTACACAAATAATTCTCACAGCGGATGCTTCCCTAATTGGTTTGAGTGCACATCTCTAAAACCTCACAATTCAGGGGGTGTGGGACTCCAAACACAGCGATCTCCATATCAATCACCTTGAGCTGCAAGCTGTTCACCTTGCAGTAAAAGCCCTATAACACAAAGTTGTCCTAATTCGAACAATATGACAACTACTTATTATATACAAAAACAAGGGGGTACGCACTCTCTCCAATTGTCTCGGTTTGCGCAGAAAATATGGAGATTAGCAATACATCACAACATTCATCTCCTACCAGAACATATCCTGGGGACAAGCAATCAAATTGCATACTTTCTAAGCCGGACGCATCAACAAGTCCACAAATTGGAACTCCATCCCAGGGTCTTCTACCATATTTTCTAAAATGGAGGTTGCCACTAATAGATTTGTTCGCAACTAAGTAAAATACAAAATGCCCAAACTTCGCAAGCCGATATCCACACCAACTATCCATTGGAAATGGCCTAGTGATGAACCAGTCAGGAATATATGCAAACACTTTTTCTTCTCTCACTACTTCCATTAGTGGTCCGGAAACTCGGGCAAACGTCTTACACTGATACTTATAGCTCCAGCATGGGCTCGCTAACCATGGTTTTCCACACGAGAAGCTTCACCTCAACCCGGACCTCCTCACACAGAACCCAGGAACGCTAAGACATCCCAATCCCAAGGAAATTAATCCTGCAATTTGGCTCCTGAGGTCTTAGATTTTGGGTACTTAAACTTACCACAAGAATGCATGGACATTCTTATGGATTTTCGCAGACCTACAACAAGGCAATGGTGTGCCGCTAAATAGAAAATATTTATTATCTGTCAGGAACAAAACATTAACCCTCTTAATGCAAAATTACAGGCAATTACTTACTTATTGCATTTCCAAACCACGGGTTGTCATACACTTCTATTCGCTTGCACATTGCGGCTATTGCAGCCTATTTGCAAAATAGACCGCACTTATCATTATTCAAAATCCCCGTTATTAAAGCCTTTATTGAAGGACTTAAAAGAATCATTCCTCCTGGGCTTCCTCCTGCACCATCATGGAACTTGAACATTGTATTAACACGACTTATGGGTCTTCCTTTTGAACCACTCCATTCTTGTCAATTGCAATACTTATCATGGAAACTCACCTTTTTTAATCGCTATCACTTCACTTAGAAAGGTCAGTGAAATTCAGGCATTAACCCTTGAGGAACCGGTCTTCCAACTACATAGGATTTGTTCTAAGTACTCCCTTGTCCCCAAGTTCCTCCCAAAGGTAGTTTCCAATTTTCATATTAATCAATCCATTGACTTGCATGTTTTTTTACCCCCAACCACATTCTGTTACTGAAAGGGCATTACACACTTTAGATGTCAAAAGGACCCTAATGTGTTATATCGACAGAACTAAAACTTTCAGAAAAACGAAGCAATTGTTTGTCTTCACACCACCTCGCATGGGAAAGGCAATTACTAAATCAGGCATTTCAAGATGGATAGTTAAATGCATCCAACCTTGCTATGCAAAATCTAAAATGCTTTTACCTGTTCCTCCTAAAGCTCACTCCATTAGGAAAATAGGTGCTTCCATGGCTTTTTTAGGGAACATTCCTATTGCTGATAATTGCAAAGCAGCAACATGGTCCACTCAACACATGTTCACAAAACATTGTATGGATGTCTTTGCACGCCAACATGCCACTGTTGATCAAGCGGTCCTGAGAACTCTTTTTCAAACAACTGCAACCCCCACAGGTTAACCACTGCCTAGAGAGAGGGTCTGCTCTACAGACCATGCAAAGCATGTGTATCTACAGCACACATGCCTTGACCGAATTATGTTACTTACCCTGTAAGCATCTTTTCTTGGCATTTAGTGCTGTAGACTGACATGCGCCAACCCTCCTCCCCAAAAACCCTGTGTAGGTTGCGGTTCATATACTTTATATACATGCATCATACTACTGCATGGACATCACAGTGCTAATATAGATCATCCTTACATTCTCACCTACCTACGGCAAAACAATCTGAAGATGGCGTCAATGACCATGCGCAGTATTGCAAAGAGGAGGAGTCACACAGCCTTGTGACTCGAAGAAAACTTCTTGGAACAAAAACAACTTTTATTCATCAGTGCCCAACACTAGATGGCACTTGAAGACGAAATTAGGCATGGTTTGGTGCTCTCCAAGGCATTTTCAATCATGGTTTGGTACTATCTCCTAGGCATTTCCATGTTTTTGTTTGAAATTGTCCATTTGAAAGGACATTAGGTTTGTAACATTTGTCAGCATGTGATGAAACTTCAAGGTCCCTTTACAGGGGACCATGAGGGTTCGCCACACTTCTCACGGAAAGCTAGTAATTAGTTTCCACAACACCAGTGACAAGCAGGATAGCCTCTAGCAACCCAGAAACATGTATGATTAGCCTCCTCATGCGCAGTAACGGGTATTACTCACTTTTTCATGTCAGACATAAGGGAATGCCACCGTTTCCATTCCTAAAAACACACACTTGTCTAGACGCTCAGTATTGTTTGGCTAGCCTCTATATACCTAGGCGCTGATGTTTGCCTGCTGGGTAGCACGTGCTGTTCCTGTTGAGTGCCGAGCTAATCTCAGTGGTGTTGATTGCGTGCCATTTAAATCACTCCAGCCTCCAGGCCGAGGACGAGCTCGAAAAGAGGGTTGCCAGCACATTGTTATAATTTCTCAGTGTCTTTACAGACACATTCAGCTTCTGCTGTTGCTTGTATTATGGTAAATAACGTATTATTAGCATTCTGGCTTGCTTTTCCTATAAGTGTTAGTTAGGCATTAGCGTGAAATGCTCGCATTTGCGTTTTAAAGGCTTTCTCTGCCCTTTCACCCACAGGGCTGTTTAACCGTTGATTCCCTTCAAGTAAAAAATAAAGACAGAATATCTTCAACTAAATTTTATTTTGCATTTCCATAGCTGTCAAGGTTTCAGATTGCCATGTGTGACATTTCAGAATCTTAGTGTAATTATGAGTGACATTTCAACGACTGAGTGACACATTCTCGCAAGCAAAATCAAGCAACGAAGACAAGGGAAACATATAAGTACCAGAAATTACACCCATTATTTCTTGGCGGACACTATAAAATAGTATAACTTACAGACAGAAAGTAAAAATACTGTAAAGAAGTGGGTGGATATGAACACGGTACCCCTCTCACACATTATCTCTTCTTATCCCAGAAACAAGCATTGGAAAAGGCACAAGAGTTGGCTAATTATTTCACGTATATAATATCAACAAGAGAGAGAGGGAGAGGGTCACTCTTATTCCCCCTAACGTATGAATTCAATAACAACAAAAGAGTGAGTAGAAAAGGGACGATGGGGAACGTAGCACGAGGAAAAACCTCTTATTTAAAAGAACCCTCACTCACCAACCTAGTTGGTGACATGCTTCATCATTGGGTTCCCACCAGAGAGGCCGAGTGCCTCCCTGGTGTGCTACGACGCCTGAATTACAGCGGAGCGGGTATTTTGTTGGGGTAGTGTCAGTGCAACAGTGAAGGTAGTGCAAGTTAAAAGATGAAGCATGTCACCAACTAGGTTGGTGAGTGAGGGTTCTTTTAAATAAGAGGTTTTTCCTCGTGCTACGTTCCCCATCGTCCCTTTTCTACTCACTCTTTTGTTGTTATTTAATTATTTCACGTGCAAAAGTTGTTTCTAATAAATATCTTATGTTGTATGAAACATCTGGACACGCAACCAGAAACACGTGCATGCAGCCTTATACACAGACTATACCAAGAGGCACGTAAACAATTGGGGGATGGATTCATGGGTAAGTCTGGATGATGGCTGTATTGGTTAATTTATGCATACCAGTGTGAATGTGTGTGAATACACATCAGTGAATGGAAAGAACGGGTGCTGCATGTGAGCAACGAAAAACTATATATTAGTATTAGCAACTTAACTAGCCTAGGAGATAAAACTTGTCACTCAGGCACTTACTCTTTGCGAAGTGAGCCGGCAGCAATTGGCGGTCCTTGACTGCACCTCGTGGACTCCCGCTGCAAAGTCGCATCATTTTGGCTCAGCTGCATGTGCTCTGGGCTGCTGAGGAACACTCCAGTGGTCTCCAAGGTCATCCACAGATTCACTCTGCCATCGGCGCCGGTGGGGTCTGATCCAGTCACGGGATCATTTACTCCAGTCATGCGAGCAGCTGCGCTGCCATTGCCATTTATTTTGCTCCTAATGTTGCTCTGGATTGCTTGATCAGCAATCCGTGTTATAATTAAACGTGGCATTTTTTATTTTTGGTTTCTCCTTTTTTGGTCTCACTTTTTCACATATGCCCCATTTGTTTTACTGTGACCTCTCCTTGTCCCTTTTTCCGTTCTTTTCGATCCATTAGGCACACAGCTGGGCCGGATATGAGTGAGTCCTCGGGACTCTGAGGCCCTGTGGCCTCTTCTCAAGGGGGCACAAGAGGTGGGAGGGGTAAGCCCCAGTCAGTGCGTGAGAGACCGAGGTATATGTAAGGGCAGGCCAGGGAGGCACCGTGACCGCGAGCAACCCCCGTGGCAATCATTTTGGTTTGGAATGCCACGGCCTGCTTTAGTCCAGGCTGACTGCCTCTGCTGGGAGCCCTGTCTGTCTTGGCAGCTGCTGCATGAACCTTACTGGTAGTCGGTTAGTGTGATGGATCATAAAACTCTGACGACATCCATTGCACTTGACTCTCCTTAGCAGGGCTCAGCAGTATTGAATTAATTACCGCGGGCAGCGGCCATCATAAGCTCCACAGAGCGGGCGGCTGGGAGAGGCCGCTGCGAGCACTTTGCAGCATAGAGCAACGCTGAGAGCCATGCGCCACCCGCAAACCGGGCAGCCCCTGCGCCTTCTTCACAAACTTCCCAGGATGCTCTAGCAGCATGACATGACGCCCTCACCCCCATGGCGCCACTGGCCAATTGGATCAAACAACCGGGCTGGGCCCGGCCCTGAAGTCAGGTTGTCTGACTCAGAGCCGCACTGCGGAATCAAACCTGCTGATACATTGTAGCACTGTGAGCCGGCCAGCAGCGTCCCAAGCCTGCAGGAACAGCGCGCCACGCCGCAGCCACAGACTGCGCGCTGCCAAATGCCACACACTCTAGTTCCTTCCACAGGCTTCACAGTGGCAATTGCCATATGCATATATGCGTGACACTGCATTTCAGTGCGGTGATACGGAGCACCACACTGAAATGGATTAGTCAAACGCCTGATGCGTGGCACTTGGCAGGACTGCATTTCGCAAGTCTGCCATATGGCACTACAACATAAGATACCGTTAGCCGGTCCTGTCTTCTCAGCCAACAGTATATTGCATTGTGGGACTTGTAGTTTTGCTTTTAACACTTTCATTATGAGCTTGGAACCCCAGCATGCAAAGTGCTGTTGGCTAAAATGCCAGATTAGGCCGAAGGTGTTGCTCGTGGCAGGGGGCTTGTCAGCAACATTTAAAAAATTTACAAAACTATCTAGACCATCAAAAACTGCTTGTTACACAAGTCAAGTCAAAAACTCTGTATATTTAGACCATAGTCTTTTAAACACAAATTACAATATATTAATAATGCATAATTTCTCCAATTTCATTACCAATAAAACATACGATAAAACATACAATAAAAATTCAGCACACTTCTCCTACAGTCCCAAATGAATTCTTTCTAGTTTTAAAACTTTTATATAACGGGAAGAGCTTCTAAAACTTATAAAAGCCGACTAAAATCATTGACTCCCCTTCATTTTCTCTCTTACGGACCCTTTTACCGCTTTCATATAATTTCCCAGAGCAATAGCAATATCGAGATTTGGCAACTCCGTAAATAAGGCTATTGCTTTGGCTCGTGATCTTATTTCATATTTGGCAAATATTGAACGTAAATACAGTTTCCGAAATGAGATAAAAGAAAAACAGTCAACCAAAATATGCCAGATATCACTTTTTGATCCTAGCCCACATTTACCATCTGGCTGTATCATTTCTACTTTTATCTTTTCCTCCATTAGCCAGGGATTTATGCCAATTCTTACTCTTAAGATCTCACATCTTACCCCATAATTGGGCAAAGTGTCCAAATACAGGTACCAAGTTTCATTCATCCAGGAATTTCTTAGGCACTGTACCGATTTTTTTATTTTATTTTATTTTATTTTTTTTTTTTTTATTTTTTTTTTTTTGTTCTCAGATATTCCAGATCTATATTCCTTGAGGCTTCTTTACCCTGAATCCTAAGAACTTTTGGTGAATTCTACATCCAATGTACATTGCAAGGGTCTCACATTTAACCTTTCCCCTGCAGAGAGGATTTATTTCCTAGATTCCTTTGCCCATTTTAGGCTACTCAATCGTAACTCCTCTCTGCACCATTGTGAGACCTTCTGCACACCACCCGGATCCTGACGTTTCCAAAATCTTATAAGGGACATTTGGATCTGTATGCTCCATGCTATTGTACCTAACTCCATTCTAATAGCCTGGACCATTGTGGAGCTTAGCAAAGACAATAGCATTTTTAAAATCTTCCCTTCTTCAAGATCCCACCCGCATTTACCACTTAGGTATAGAACTTCTGCTCCATATAAAACTTGCGGGGGTATCATTGCTTCATATGCTTTTAGCAAGGGTCTGTGGGACATATCTCCATATTCTCTATTACATTTTTTTTAGCCCACAGATTGATGTAAAAGCTTTTGCTTTTTGTGCATCTATATGCATATGCCATTTTAGGGCACAATCAAACCAAACTCCTAAGTATCTATACTCTTTTACAATCTCCAATCTGTCTTGACCTAAAAACCAGTTAAAATTCATATCTCTTTTCCCAAAACATAAAATCTTTGTTTTTTCCATATTTACAACTAAAAACTTAGCCTCACAATATTCCTTAAAAACATTTAATTTCCTTTGAAGCCCTATCTCCGTGTTGCTCGTGGCAGGGGGCTTGTCAGCAACATTTAAAAAATTTACAAAACTATCTAGACCATCAAAAACTGCTTGTTACACACCTAAACCAAAAGTAAACTTTGCTCGCATATTTTGTGGTGGTTCAGTCTTTTATTTACATCCTGAATTAAAACATGCTTTGGCAATGCAATTGATTTTGTAATGTGTAGTGGAAAGAGTTATACCTACCCTCTCAAAACAATTGAGGTACAACATGAACAGCACCCGCGCAATCCTCCCGAACGCAAAGAATAACAAGTATTTGCAATGCAATAGGTCTCGCAGTTACGCAAGTTTGAGCTATTGGCATTGTAAATGGCTATGCCTTTTATTTTGGTATTGGTTTTTAAAACATAAATAAGACATTGTCATTTACAATGGCAATAGCTTAAACTCGCGTAAATGCGAGACCTATTGCATTGCAAATGCTTGTTAGCAATGTTGTAGCAAGGTTGCCACTGGGCCCAATGTCAACAAGGAAAAGGGGCACTGCCCCCGGTTGGCAGCAGAAGACAGCCAATGACGAGGCTGAGCCCCTGCGCAAGCCTTTTGTAAATAATTCCCTTTCACTGTATGTTTACGGAATTAGCAATTTGTTCCCCAATCTTTTTCACGTGGGATCGCAATATGCACTGTGCGCATTACCCAGAGGCATAGCTATCAGGAGTGAAGCAGGTGCAGTGGCACTGGGGCTCAGCAGTATAAAGGGCCCGTTGCCCCCTACTTATTGCTGATTTTTGTTACCAAACCAGGACATGGAGGGATGGGGTGGTGCATTCTCCTTTCTTGCATTCGGGCCCCTGGCACCCTGGTTACTCCTCTGCTGGTAGTACCACAAGTCAGGGCACATTTCCGCGAAGGAAATCTGTGCGACATTGTGTAAAAGTACACAAGCTGTTTTTACATATATATGCTGTGTAAAGGCCGGATGTGTGAATAATGAGTTTTTCTTTATCCAGGGATGCAGAATTGAAAAAAACTTAGTGAGTTCGGGCACGCACATGTCCTTTACAAGTCAGGTCTTCACTGTTTGCATATCGTCCCGCTGTATAAACTCGATTTGAAGCGTGAGGCGGGCCTGTGTACTACGGGCCTGTCACAGCCCTGTCTGAGAGGCAGGGAGGGGCCCCCCTGGGGTGGAGGGATGGCTGTGAGATCTGAGGGTTGAAACCCAGGAAGAGGTGTGTGGTGGGTCCGAGGGAGCACCTGAAAGACAAGAAGTACCCGAGGGGGCACGCCCGAGCTAAATGTGGCCTGGTGCCAGGGGGTCGGACCGAGCAGGGAGAACTGATCTGCTGAGCCAGTCAGCATACTGAGACAACACCTATCCGGGGCTAAGTGAACTAGGGAGGGTGAGAGATGGGAAAGGGGGGGGGGGCGAGAGAAGAGAAAACAATAGGTGGGGAGGTGTGAGACGGGAACTCGAACAGTAGGTGAAGAAAAAACAGTGGAGCGGGAGTAAGAGACGAGCATAATCATGGTGGGTGAGAGATGGGAACAGGGGGAGGGGGGCAGGGGTGAGTGATGGAAACAAAGTGGAGGGTGTGAGGTGGGAACAGGGCGGAGGGGTGAGAAGAGGTTGGAGGTGATGAGAAACGGGAGAGGGTGAAAGTGAGAGATGGGTGGAGGGTGAGAGATGAGAAGAGGGTGGAAAGATGAAAGACCATAGTGAGGTGGATGTGAGATATGGTAGCAACATGGCGGAGGGGAAAGGGATGGGAACAAAGTGGGGGGGTGAAGTGGGAACAGGGTGGAGTGGTGGGAAGAGGCTGGAGGGATTGAGAGATGGGAAGACGGTGGAAAGATAAGAGGAAGACAATAGTGAGGTGGATGTGACATACAGGAGCGGGGTACTGTGGATGGGGTACAGGGCGCAGAGGTAAGAAAGTAACAATAGTGTGAGGTGCCGGGAGAGGGAAAGGAACCGGACGGATGAGTGAGAGATGGGAACTGTCTAAAGAAGTGAGAGAAATAAAGAGCAGTGGGCGAGGAGTGCAGATTGGGACAGTGCGGAGGTAGAGGTGGATGGGGTGAGAAAGAAACGAGCGGGTGGAGAAGAGATGGTTGGGGTAGTAATAGGCACCGTAAGGGTAGATGGGTGAGGGATCAGTGGATAGGTGAGGGACTGACGGATAGACCGACGAGAGTCCCGGTCGGGGTGACTGACGGGTAGAATGGAGAGAGAGGAGGCGAGCGGATTGGGAGAAGCAGTTAAGAATAGTGAGAGAGGCGGGTGCAGAGGTGAGAGCGATAGGTGGATGGGGGACCGCGGGAGGGACCGCGGGAGGGACCACGGGAGGGCCGATGGGTGAGTCGATGGGTGAGTACACGAATTGAGGGATGAAAAGCAGACGAGTGACTACTTGGGGAGGAATGAGCGGTTGGAAAGTGTTAAGGGGTGGGGGAAGGAGTGGAACGGTCCAATGGTCGAAGGATGTGTGGGTGAGTATACGGAGCCAGGGTGGAGCGGTAGGGCATGGCTGACAGTGGTGAAATGGGGAGATGTGCAAGAATGTTGTGATGGGCGGAGGGGGAGGCAGGGTAAAAGTGTGAGCGGCTTAGGCAGGACGAAGGGCTGAAGTGTGTGGGAAGGAGTTAAGAGAAACTAGTAAGGGCTATAAGCCTCTGATGTTTGGCATTCTGTAGCCCCAGGGACAGAAATACGCAGGGAAGGACGCTCTTGTGAAAGAACATGCTGACCAGTTATAATAGAAACAAGCATTGGCCGCGTGCGTGCGCGCGCAGTCTGCTCTTTTTCAAAGCACACACTCGTGCTTGTGGCGCGCCGCTGCGCACTCCCGCAAGCTGTATGCTGCCACAAGCACGAGTATGTGCTTGGAAAAAGAGCTGTACGACGGCTAAAGGTCTCCTATGCAGCGCATGCGCGCTGCGTAGGCGAGACCTAAAAATGGACAGATGGCAGTAGCAGGAGGTACACAACACAATTTTCTCACACATGCAGGGAAGATACAACAGAAGTAAATGGCACACAAAAAGAGAGAGGCAATATAGCAGTCCTTAACGTCTGTCAATGTAAACAGGCATAAACTTACAAGCCGTACACATCTCCTGGAAGAAACTGCCAACCTTTTACGGAATTGCCATACATTCATGTTCTCACTTGGGATGATGAAACCTCCCCTTCCTAGTGTGGTGTGCTATACCTGTAGGCTCAACGTCTAGCACTGGAAAGCATCAGTGAATACTAATGTTCACTGGTTCTACAGTCTCCTGTTTATGGGTTTGCTATTTTGGAATAGGTTATGTCCCTTTTGTTGACATTTATGGTCTCTCTTTGCTAAACTGTCAGACATATATTAAAATAGTGTGTGGGTAAGCCAAGATGTTTTTACTAGTGTCTCCCTACCACAAGATTTAAAATAGAAGGGCTGACCAATGGACCCTGATTCTGTTTTACATTGACCAATTTTGGTGCCTAAGTATTATACGCTGGGTGTCAAGCCTTTTGGAACAGTTCCTGGTTTATGAGAAACATTATGCAAGAACATCCAATTTTGGCTTGTGTTTTTTTTTAAAGACTGCATCAGGAAACCTCCATTGTTTCGTAGCATAGATACACCTTGGCCAGAAACTGTGTATGCTTCCCTCCTTCAGATGACAAGTGCAGCTATAGAAGCAGCAGAATATGCTTTCCTCGTTTCGGGGCATTTACATGCCAGGCAGTAGCAGTGCAAGCTTTGGTTCCTCACAGAACTGGTACTGCATGGCAGTAGCAAAGCTAGCTTTCCTCTCATAGAAGGTAGCAAATTCAATCTTCATGTTCCCTACAGAAAGCATTAATTTCTCAAAGAACATATACATTTAAGGCATGAGTAACATGTAGGTTACAGATAGATCTCTTAAGCTTGTGCTTAACTCGCTGAGTGAAATGTGCAGAGGGGTAAGGGAGTAAATGTGCAAGGTCTGACACCATTCTCAGGTGATATTCTGTGTCAGGATCTTAGAGGTCTTGCTGCTGTCACTTGGAGACTTGCTGTTTGTGTTGATTCTTTGGCTTTCCAAATAGTGAGAAATGTCTGTTACTTAGGAGGCCATTGCTATTTGGAGAACTGCTCTCTAGTCAGGCACATAGGATTTGAATGTGCATGCCCCAAAGGTTGTGCAATTCCAACCACTGTGCTCCACCTGCTCAAAATGGTGTGGGCTTCCACTGTACCCAGCAACATATCCACGTGCTTAGTTGCAAGTATGGAGAGGCTAATCATCCATAATGCTAGTCTTCATGTTTAATGGGTATGGGCAGCCTTCACTTTCACAGCAACATGTCTGACTTTTTCAGCCAATCAGTGGGAATTTGCAGTCTCCTTATAGCGGTGACTGCAATTTTGCACATGCCCATCAATAGGCACACCTAGCCTTCTAATGCACATGCACAACTATTCAACTCTCAAATGACATGCCTGCACTGCTTTATTGCCCACAACATGTATAACAAGCTTCAAAATGCATAGCAAAATACAACACCGGTCTCCAAATGCGCAACACTATATGAACCACATTCTCACGGCCATCGACAGATTTGAGCATGAAAATACCCAGCAACAGTTCATGCCAGTCTCCAAATGTCTAGAAACATGTATACACTGTCTGTTAACTAGAGTGCATGTTCCATCAGTACAGACAAGCAAGCATTTTTTTTTTTTTTTAAACCAACACAATAATGGGTTGCTGCAGCTCTATACCTTTAAATGATGTTATTTGTATGCTGCAATAACATGTTACAGCCATTATAGTATGTTTTATTCTGATGGATACTTCTAACTGCTGATTCCTCACTTGTGAATATACCCAGATGCCATACTGGATTCAGAAACTCGAAAAGCAGTGCACCTGCATGCTGCTAGGCATTGCTGTGCGACTCTGCACCGACTTCATTCTACTCTGGAACTGCAGAGTGGCGCTGCATATAAGAGCCACCCATGCACGTTAACCTAATTTCCTTCCTTTCTGCGCCTTCAGACGACTATCCGAAGCTCCGCTCCTTCATTCCTTGAAGAGATTTTCATTCTTAAATTATTCTAGTGTGCAAGGGAACATATCAAAGCCTGCTACTACAGGGTTTAAACCTTGTAAGGACTGTTGCAAACCGATTTCTATGACAGAACCCCACAAGGTGTGCATCTGGTGTTCCAAGACCTGCAATGACTGCCCATATTAATCTAAAAGCCATCCGAGAACGCAAAGCTCTGTGTTTTGCCACAGCTAATCTGCCTTGCGGTTGAACTCTTCAGGTAAGTCCAGGATGAAACACAAGAAGTCCAAGCTAGACACTGCCCCTTCCTGCACTCCTGTTATCCAAAGAAGAAGCAAGGGTGTCACTGTGCCTCCAAGTCTCGCTCCTGTTCCAGTGAGGAAGAGATAGCCACTTTGGTCCTGCTGCATCATGAGTTTCCCGGTTCATCAGCAACATTGAAGCTTTTAGAAAGGCTATGTTGCATATCTTTGGCTCGCTTCCGGCTCCCTCTGGCATACCTTTGGGCTCCAAGAATCTGTAAGGGCATCCAATGGGCTTAGCACCGGCAGGCCTATCCATGGCGCCATCTGTGCCCTTGAAGCCTGCTTCCGATTGTGCACCAGTGTCTGTGCTGACTTTGGGTCCGTCCCAAATTCTGCACATGTCCCTTGGACGTCAACACAGACGTTGCTGGAGGAGTATTCAGAAGCTATTGTGGTATCTGACTCCAAACCCAATTTGTCTCGACGGAGGCAACGCACAGATCCTGATATGGCTTAGCCTATTCCTAATCCCTCAGACTCGAACATTAATCCATAACCATTGAATCACGCACAGACAGCTCACCACCTGCAGATGACATTTGAGGTGATGGGGAAGAGTTGCCCCACCCAATGATGAAGATGCCTGGTACAGGGATGTATAAAATGCCATTGTGTTGGATACCTCACACGACACTGGGTTGGTTTTCCCTCTCCTGGACCAACAAAGGAGGCAAGTACATCCTTTGCAACATTTATTAAGAGGGCTGCTAAAGTCTTTGACCTCCCCCTCCCCACTATTGAGGTAAAGATAAATGTTCTTACTGAGGTCCTTAAGCCTGGCCAGGCACTGACCGAAGATCTCCTACCCTTCAATGAGACCCTTTCTGAAACACTCTTGGGCAAAAGGGTGAATAGAGAGTGCCTGCAGCAGAACTCAGTCAAGGAAACTACACTGCATTCTTCCTCATGCCAAAACTTGATAAGTCACTAAGACCAATACTGAACCGTCGCTTCCTAAACAGGTTCATAAAGACACAAAAGTTCAAGATGACTGCACTGCAAGAAGTCATCCGCGGCTGCGGTAAAATAACTATATTCTTACCTACACATTCCCATGAACCACAAACACGAGGTATCTACGGATCATATTCAACAAGAGACACTACCAATTCAGCGTGCTCTAGTTCAGGATCAAGTCTGCACCTAGGGAATTCCCAAAATGCTTAGCTGCAGTGGTGGCCCGCCTAAGATGGAAGAAAATACATGTCTACCTGTACCCAGACGACTGGCTGATCCAAGCAAGCCCATATATACAGTGCGAAAAGGACTCAGACGGTGAGAACTGTGGGGAAGCTGATGTGCATGATGGCCTCATGTAGTCCGCTGATACCACAGGAAAGGCTTCACATGAGAACACTGCAGTAGTGGATCCAGGTGAAGGGAAGTTGGGAGGATCTAGTGGTTAGAACGCAAAGAGTACAGTAAGAGATGGCATGATGAAGCGTAGGTAATAGAACGGTGGGCAGGCCCTTCATACAATCTGCCCGACAGTGATCATCAACACTGATGCGTCCCACACGGGTTTGGGAGCGCACATTGGTGAACTAAGAGTCAGCGGGCAATGGAGAGCAGAAGAAGCAATCCAGCACATCAGTGTCCTAGAATTTAAAACAGTCTTCCTAGCCCTAAAGGCTTTTCGGACAAAGGTGTAGTGGAAGACAGTGCAAATGGAGATGGACAACTCAAGTGGAATGTTCTGTCTGAACAAGCAAGCAAGGAGAGACGAGATTACATCACTGTCCAAACTAGCCCAAGAGATCTGCAGATGGGCCATCCAGAAATGAATAAAACTCATAACAATACACTTGCCGGATGTAGCGATCGAAGAAGCAGACACACATCCGTATCAGATGAATGGGAACTAAATGACATATTGCTCCAAGAGGTCTTCTGGCTGTATGGTGCACAAGAGATTAAACTGTTCGCAACCATAGAAAACACAAAATGGCGGGACTTTGCACCCGGGCACCTACACTGCCTCTCCCTGGGAAATTCCCAGTCAATAGAATAGTCAGTCGAAAAGTGTGCACAAATTTCCCTGATTCCCCTCATTCCTTTAGTGATAAGCGAGTGCAAACAGTCTCAAATGACACTGATCCTAATTGCTCCACAGTGGGCAAGACAAACTTGCTTCTCAGAGATGGCACAGCGGAATGTAAAAAGGTTGCCAAGAAAGCACACCCTTCTCTCCATGCAGGGAGGCAGGGTCCATCACCCCCCAGGAAACCGCCTGAGTCTAGCGGCTTGGCGCCTGAAGACACACCTGAACCTTCCAAAATGTTCAATGTAAGTTCTAAAGGAGGCAAGAGGGCTAAGCACAAGGAAATGCTGCATGGCAAAATGGCAGAGATTTGTCCTGTGGTGCTTAGCCTATTCCTAATCCCTCAGACTCGAACACTATTCCATAACCATGCAATCACACACACAGCTCACCACCTGCGGAGGACATTTGAGGTGATGGGGAAGACCC
The DNA here is from genome assembly GCA_963921515.1 of Calotriton arnoldi. Classification (NCBI taxonomy): domain Eukaryota; kingdom Metazoa; phylum Chordata; class Amphibia; order Caudata; family Salamandridae; genus Calotriton; species Calotriton arnoldi. The sequence goes on from CAWUFW010001331.1 coordinate 309,234, forward strand.
CTCAGCTGAACTGAAGACACTACGGTACATTACCCACCTGGTAGACAACAGCTTGACATACGCCTCTTTAAAGGTGCACTTAGCAGCAATAGTAGCCTACACCAGAAGGACACATAGGATGGAGCTTCTTCACAAATCTCGTTTTCAAAAGGATCCCGGAATGAGCAAAAAGAAGGGCTCCACCCAGATCGGCGCCAGCACCAATGTGGTGCCAATTTTTCAAGCTGCAAAGCTGTTCCTACCAGTGTGTAACCATTTTGTTATTCCTACTAGTATTAAAAAAAAAAGCATTTGCAATGCAATAGGTCTCGCATTATTAAAGTTTGAGCTATTGGTGTTGCATTATTTAGCAATGCCAATAGCTCAAACTTTAATAATGCCTCGGACATTGGATTTCTTACCCAGAATCATGTGAGCATAACTACCTTCCTTGATCTTCAGGAAAGTCCTGAAAATCTTTTTTCAGAGTCCCCAAGGGATGAATGTATTTATCACAACTCTTGTGTAGCCGCGCCCCGCCCATCAGTGACTGTGCTCCCCGAGATGTGTTCGCAGTTACATGTGGCTGGAGTGCGTCATTGCCGTAAGGGCAGGCCGCACTTTCCACAGGGACCTGTCTGAGTGACAATGGGGCATGGGTGCAGCTGGTACTGGATGGCAGATGCCGGTAAGGGTGGCATTGGGGTGTGTGAAGGTGAGAAGGCTGCGTGGGGGAATGCGAGGTGGTGTCAATACTGGCGCGGACGACGGCGACCCTGGAGGCCATGCTAGTGAGAATGGGGGCGCGGGTGGAAGTGAAACTGGAGGGAAAGATGGCGGTTAGAATTGGGGTCTACGGAGGGCAGAACGGTGGGTGCGTAGAGCAGCAACAGAGTTGGAACGTTGTAATGCCCTTTCGCGGGTGTCTTGTTGATGAGTAACCATTTGAACCTTTTTGTCTTTTCTACTTGTAATCATCAAGACCTTGTATTACTCGGGTCCCCTTTCCTTAAGTTCTCTGTGGTATGTAAATGTATTTGCTGTTGTGGCGACAGCATTGAGTGTCTCTCCTTGCTAGGACATGCCATTTGTAATATTGACAGGCATTCAACTCAGTTTGTTGGTCAGTGCCAAGGAAGTGAGATGCCCACGTGTCTGTGTGTTCCTTTTGCAGTGACCTCCAAGTCTCGGGTTCAGACACTGACGGGGCTGACTTGGCTCTCATCCTTCTGAAGTGACCAAAACTGATCCTGGTTTAAATGCGGGAGGGCTGGCAGGATGGCCGAGTGGGGTGAATGTTCGCCTCGAAACAAGGGGTGATCTACAGGTTGGAAGCTCGAATCTTTGCCACGCCTACTTAGTCTTCCAGCCTTCCCAGGTTGGTAAATTCAGACCCATTACATTGGGTAACGATAAAAAAGTTACTTAGAGCGCTTACAAATTCAATAAGAGCAGTTCGAAAAGCCATATAAAACAAGTTATGAAGCAATAGTCATGCCTATTAAATGCTATACTGCAGCGTGTTCTGCAAAGGGTGCATCTGCAGATATTGATAAAAAAAATACGCCTGCAGATTTAGCAAAAAAAACTTTTTGATTCAAAATGCATGCGTCATGGAACATGGGTGCAGTGCCGGGCATGACGGTGCAAAAGTAAACCCGTCAACTCCCGGCTACTGTTTACTGTACACTGGCGGTCAAAGAGGTGGCCGGTTCATGATATTGTAAGCATCACCTTTGATGGACTGGTGGGTGCGGGGAAGGGGCGGCGGCTAGACCAGCAAATTAAAGCCGAAATATTTCGCTTCAATGTTAAAGAGGAGGAAAAGTATTACTTCTTTGTCATGAAAATATATTTTGCCAGTCACAATTACTATTGGACACTTCTCCAAGTAGCCGGTATCTCGAAAGTGCACCCGAACAGAACCCCAAATGTGTCCGACCTCCTTTTGAAAGGTCGAAAGGCTCAAATCCTAAAAGTGTGTCTGAGTGAAACACAAGTTATACAGATAAATGCACTGAGCTTGGCTGGGAGGGTTATTACCTAATGATGGGTAAAACGGAGCTTTTATAAAGTAAATAAGTGAACTTTTGTACTGGAGGAGGAAACAATGGAATTGACGTATTTATTCGCAGTGACCTTTCACCAATCGAAGTCAGCTCATTCCTTCATCCCGTCCACGAACAAGGAATCCGACAGCAGTGAGCGTAAAGCCTTCCTTCATTGACTTCTTCATGACGCCGGCCACCTTACGGACATGGAGCCGTCTCATGATGGATAGTCCTCTTAAGATCTGTTATGTTTTAGCTGTCCAGCAACCTTCAGAAGGTCTGTGGGCTCTTTCCACCAGACCTAAGGCTGCTACCACCACGCTGGCATACAGAGTGCCTGTCATATGCCAGACTGCTACTAGGGCAGCAGTGCACATGTTCACAAACCACTATTGCCTTGGAGGTCAGGTCTGTCTGAATGGGCATTTTGCCTGTTTGGTCCTGCAGGACTTTTTGATCTGAGCTATTCCACAGACCCACCACTTTAGGCGGTACTGCTTTGCTATCTGTTGGCAAAGTGAGGAATCTGCGGTTAGGAATATCCATCAAATGAATAACTACTTGCTTCGGAGACCTTCTTTCTGGGGGATACTCTTTTACTTCAGAATCCTTACCACCCTCATTCTGTGGAATGCTCTCCTTTTCCATCTAAAAAGGTTCCACTTTAGGAATCTGCACACTGGTCCTGCTACACTTCTGATGGACTCTACATCTAAGGGCACAGACAGGCTCCCTAAAAAAGAATTGATATCCATGCGCATGGGTGACACTTATATGCTGCTCTGCTCATCACTTCTGTAGAGGAATGGAGGTGGTGTGGAGTTGCGCGACACCAACTATCAGCATGTAAGAGCACTCTTAGGCTTCCGGATCGAGTCTGCCGCAAGGGGATAATCGCATGGTGAGGAATCTGTAGTTAAAGTTTTCACCGCGATTCTGCTTTGTACCGAAACCTTATCCTGTCTTGTAAGTAAATATTTGTGTTGATTTTAAAATAAACACTGAAGAATTTTTACAATAAAACAAACTTTTCTATAATGCTCCATAAAATACACAATATAAATCATAACACAATTCAGCTGTGGAGGCCAAGAAGACACAGTTGAGCCCCAGCCTTAACTGTGTAGCATGCATTTTCCTGAAAAATTGGCCTTAATAAAATGTTCCTTTCAAGTAATAACTTGGGCATGAACATAATGGGCCTGATTCGCAAACTGCACCTTGTAGTGCATGTTTTGTAGTACTACAGTAGTATTACAAAAATACCCTTTTGAGTAAGTTTACTACTACGTTCTGTTATTGTCAAACTGCACTTTTTAGGTCTAGCCTAGGCAGCGTGCATGCGCTGTCTGGAAGGCCTAGTGTAATCACTATACGGAGTATAATCCCGCCTGCTGCTTGGGATTGGTTCACTCCTGCACCCCTCTTGCTTGCTGGCTCCTCTTTGGTAGGCGCTCCCGAGACATCACTTCCGTTTATCGGCCAGCAGCATCGCCCAACTTCATTTTCCCTACACTGTAAGTGTTTATATATTATTTTGGGGACTACTTCTTTTTTTTCTGTTTGTGTTACACTGTGGATGCTCATTTCTCGTACTGTGTGCCACCCTTTATTTAATCATTACGGCGACCGCTTCACGGGCTGCCCGCACATAACTTTTGTTTGTCTACACAGGAGCCGCGCTTCATGTTACAGCACGGCACCCATGTTTATATTTCTTTTTTTACGCATCCACTTCCCTCCAACAACTCGCCCCCGCCCCCCTTCCAAATAAATTGCAAGTTTTCCCTCAGTGCCACGGGCCGATTAGATCAGCCCGCTGCTGGAACTGAAAGTGCTTCGGCCAATCCGATCGGCCTGAGGCTCCACCCCTCAGTGGTAGGGGTTTTGGCTGCAGTGTGTGCCATCTCCAGTAATGATGTAGTGACGGGCATTGAAGGAAGGAGAGACCGGCAAGGTGCTTTTTGCTTTTACATGCGTGTGTATTTGTATAAATATCTAGAAATATTCATTCGTTACTGCCATGTGCACTTTGTTGTAAAACATGACTTCACTGGCGCTACATAAACTATGGAGTTGAAGAAAAGCAGCAATTGCCTGAGAGGCCGTCTTGGGGAGGGTTACCAAAATCTTCAACAGCTGCTGCTTCCTGTCCCAGGCACAATTGTAGTGATACTGCTCTGCTTGTCTGCAAATAATATAAATATATATATATATATATATATATATATTTTTTTTTTTTAAATGTGACAACCTCGAAGTTTCAAGTCGCTGGGGGCTGGATTGATCATAAACTGAAACAAATTGGAGCATTGTGCCCGTCCGTCCTTTGATCATCTCACATTCCCTCTTTTTGAAAACTCACAGCACATAAGCTACCAAAAGTACTTTCAAACAACTATTGGTCCGAGCTCAGTTCCCTTACTCTTTTCTGCCCAGAGATAGTAAATCACATGTCTCGCTGTCTGGACTGACCTTTATGATGACCCCAGGCCAGGCTTCACACTGTTGAGCAAAAAAATGCCAGAGACTAAGGTAGGCTATCTAGGCTGTAAAATAATTGCCAAGATTAGCGCAAAAAATGACATTTTTCAAATGAGATGCAAGCATTGTAAGAATTAGTGTCAACAGTTTGGGAATTCTAGTGACAGTGTGATTAATGTGCAAATGAGTTGATGGTGTTGCCTTTTCAAAATGCATGCAGTTTCATTTGCTGTCACCGGATGCAGTCAGATGCACCTTGCCTCTTAGTGCGTTTCAGAGTTTTCGCTTTTAGGAAAAATGGTTTAAACTCTTAATAAAGATTATTGCTCTTTTTTGGGAGGCGCTAGAGGGCGCACGGCAAGATGGCTGCGAGGTAGTGCAGGTCCGCCGGCCGAATAATTAATCCGTCAAATATCCTGCCTTTCCTGCCCGTAATACCTGCCAAAAACACGGGAACAGACTGCGGAACTGAATCGTTTGCACGGTGTGGGTAAATTAAGCCGCTGTCAGCTCAGATCGCTGAGGACAATCGCCCGATCGTATGTGGGCTCAAGATGGCGGCCCGGCGGTCCCGCTGAGCACTGTCCCACTGTGTGGGCGGGTGACGGCGATCGCGACCTGTGTCCGCTGGCGAGTGTTTGCGCTACTGCCCCCGGTGTTCCCTGCGAACTGAAGACAGCCGGTGAGTGCATGGGCAGTGGTAGGGGGCGGCGAGCAACGTTACCCAGGCCGCGGCCCTGCTATATCTCGCAACTTGATCAGCGCCGCGGGCGGATGTGATCGGGGGTGGCGCGGCCCTGCCTGGGGCGCCGGTGCGGCTGCAAGGATCTCGCTGTGAGTGACTGCTCTGGGCGCTGCTTGGATGTGGGTCGCTGGGTAGGAGATGAGGTGCGGAACGTGGAGAAGTGGACGGCCTGTGATTAAGGGGCCGTGATCGGGCCTACCGCTGTCGTCCCGGCGAAGCCTGCCACTGGGGGAGAAAAAGCGCGCACACTGCGAGGACAACGGAGGAGGCAGTGTGTCCTAGAGGGTGAAGTGGGCACAAGCAGAAATCACACATTGTGCCGATCAATTATTCTTTTATCTCTGGGATAATTCTCTTCTGGCACATTAACTTATGCCCAGGACCGGCCGTTACTGTGGTGATGCTTGTGGGCCTACTGAACTTGTTCTCTCTCTCTTTATTGTGCACAGGAAACCATTTCGGGCTACTCACAACAGGAGCCTGTGCTGGGGGCTACAACAGAGGGTACGAGGGGACCCTGCTGACCTAGAGGACAGTTTCTAGACACCAGTATAGCGCACTGGGGCCCAGTGCCGCATGTGGATGCCGTCGACATCACAGGGAGCGGAGACACTGTCTGCTACAGCGGTGCTCTAACTTATCAACCGCACTCTACCAGCGCACGGCGTGGGTGACAAATTGTGCTATTGTGACATTGGGAGGACCGATTTGCTGCCGCTCACTCTCCTGGCCGCTCTGCAATACTTCGATTGCGTGCAGTAAGCCCTGCTCCTGAGAGAGTCGGCCCAGTCAGCGCATTGGAGCCATAGTGGGGACCAAACATGGGCAAAACAGAACGCGGCCAACCTCGCCTCACATTCGAGCCCCGTAGGGCTGGCAAAACCCATCAACGTGCTACCTCCGACTCGGAAATGGAGACATCAAGTGACAGCTTAACCTCTATAGAAAAAACACTCCTGGCATTGCAATCCAGCCTACAGACTATCGACGGCAAAATAGACAACCTAAACTGCAGAATGGATCATATGTCCGCGAAATTGGACAAACATGCTTTGCGCCTGGGTGAGGCGGAAAAGCGAATTTCAGATGCGGAAGATGGCCTACAGCAAATGACCTCTAAGACACTAGCAATGGAAAAAGTGCTTGCAGTCATACAAGCTAAAAACGAAGATTTAGAGGCCAGATCCAGGCGCAATAATATACGGATCACAGGCCTACCGGAATCCACCAACACAGGTCGCCTAGAGACGTATGTGGAGACGTTGCTGCAAGCAATTTTTGGGGCGGAACATTTATCATCAGTCCTGATTGTGGAACAGGTGCACTGCTCTCTGGCTGCTCGTCCTCCTCCGGGTGCCCCACCGCGTCCCATAATCGCGCGCCTCTTAAATTACAGGGACTGTGACGCTATCCTCCGCATGGCCAGAGACAAAGGCTCCATAACTCATGAAGGTAACACTCTGACTTTTTATCCAGATTTCACCGCAACTGTCCAAGCAGCAAGGAAAGAATATCAGCCTGCCAAGCGACTCCTTATAGAAAAAAAGGTCCCCTACGCCATGCTATACCCGGCGCGGTTGTGCATCGAAATGAACGGGAAGTCACAGATTTTCAACACGCCAAAGTCGGCACTAGACTATGCCAAATCTCTCAATTGCAGAACTCGAGCAACATCCAACACAGCAGACGACCACGGAGACTCCTCACATGAAGCGGCTGACTGATCCACCGTCGACACGAGGGGGTGCTACATACCCTTGCGAAATAAACTGCATCACGAATGCCGGCTTTGCAGACACGTCCACATCGATACCACAATTGCGTTCACAGTATGGACACGTGACAAAGACACTGGCTGTTCAGATAAGATTATTGTTATTATTTGAACTATTGTCACTCGTTATATCATTTTAATTTGTATTGCAATAAGGGAGGGACACTTTTATTGTTTTTCGGCCACCTCCCTTAGCATCAGGGAGGTCAACTGTGCTCCAGCGTTCCCCTATGGGTGTTCCCCACAATTGTTTTCAACTATGTTTAGTCCACGGGACTTGATTTGGGAGGTTTGGGATGGCTTTAGCAAGTTGGGGATGCTGAAGTGGGTGGAGGGTGATGCTGGGAGGGAGGGGGCTGGGGGGGGTTAGTTTGTGTGGCTGAATGTGAATCGGATATCACTATGCATACTGGGACAGTACAATGTATCGAAACTATGATATGTATATCAAACAATGCAATTAAATGCCGCAGGTAGACAGTGAAACAATTACTTGCTTGACATGGAATGTGCGGGGACTCAACTCACCTAAAAAGATAAGTCAAGTATTGGCGTACCTCAATCGCCATGAGGTAAAAATTGCCCTTATTCAGGAAACTCACCTGACTAAGCACACCGAGACACATATCGGAGCACAGTGGGCTGGGTACAGGTTGACATCGTCATATTCCACATATGCTAGAGGGGTGCTCACGCTCATCAAGAAGAACCTCCCCTACACCATGATCAAAAGCTGTGTAGATGACGCTGGTCGCTACGCCATCACCCATGGTAGACTAGCTGGTAATTTAGTAACCCTAGTGAATGTCTATGGTCCCAACGTAGACGATCCGGTCTTTTTTGATCGTATACTGTCTATATTGCGAGACTGGCCCGAAGCTACAATAATATGGGGTGGTGACCTCAACACGCATTTAGATCCTAATAAGGATAAATTGAGTGGGGTGGGAGGGCAAGCACCTAAAGCAGCCCGAGTCATCCGGGAGGGAATGGTCGAGATGGGCCTGCTAGATGTATGGCGCTTACACCACACGGAGAGCTTGGAGGGCACGCACGTCTCCATGGCACACGGTAGCTGGTCCCGACTGGACTACTGGTTGATGAGCGAGTGCGTGGGCGACTGGGTTTCTGCAATAGGTTTGCCAAGAACGTTATCCGATCATAGCCCTGTTAAGCTTAGACTGCTCATTCCACACACTGTCCATCGTCAATTTACATGGCGCTTTCACTCGGACGCACTGCTGGATCCACTATACACTCGCACCATACGAGAAGCTATAGTGCATTACTTTGATCAGAACAGGGGCTCAGTCGACAGCGCAGCAGTCCTTTGGGAGGCCTTCAAGGCCACTATACGGGGCAAATGTATTAGTACGACGGCGGGAATCTTAAAAGATATCCGTGGCCAATTGTCCAAAGTTGAAAGCACCTTGGCTAGCCTTGAACGCGAATACGAGCGCTTACCCGACATTCAGACACTGGTCAAAATTAAGAAATAATTACTGGAATATGACGAGCTGGCGGCGACAGAGATCCGATATTTGTCAAAGAGACATGTGGCCCGTGCTTACGGAGAAGGGGGCAGACGGGGGCGCAACCTTGCTGCCAAGATCAAAGCCCGAGAAGATAGGCACACAATTACCAAGATCACAGATGAGGCAGGGGGGGAATCATTACACTACACAAGACATTGTGACGCAGTTCAGGAACACATATGAGGCGCTATACACATCCAAAGGTGGGACAGATATCACGGCTCTAGATGACTACCTATCAGATATTGCTCATGCGTGGCTGTCCGATGGTCATAGGGAGTATTTAAGTCAACCGATCACTGAAGAGGACATTCGCGGGGCGATTAGAGCTCTCCCAAATAAAAAATCCCCAGGACCCGACGGTCTCACGTGTGAATTTTACAAAAGAATTTGCTGAGGAATTGACACCCCACTTATTAGAAATGTTTGCCGAAGCTTATGAATCAGGCAAATTAGCACCCACGCTCAGAGAAGCATTGATCATTACGTTATTAAAAAAAAAAAAAACCTCCACACGCTGCGACTCCTATCGGCCGTTATTGCTGATTAATATAGATGCGAAATTGTTAGCAAAGATTTTAGCCACCAGGCTCCAACCTCTTATGCCGAATTTGGTTCTTCCTGACCAATCCGGATTTATCCCTGACAGGTCAACTTCGCACAATTTACGGACAATATTTGCTATGTTTCATATACTGGATCCCAATTTAAAAGCTGCAGCTGTGATGTTGGATGCGGCCAAAGCCTTTGATTCCATAGAATGGGGTTACTTATTCTTTATCCTAAAGCTGTTGGGGTTCCCCCCCCTGCTTTAGCAACTGGGTGAGACTACTTTATACTGACACGACAGCCCGCGTTCGGGTGGAGGGCAGTACATCGGACCCTATACAAATCAGCAGAGGGACTAGGCAGGGATGCCCACTCTTGCCGCTCCTTTTTGCGCTGACCCTGGAACCCCTGGACAAAGGCACAGAGCAGCGGCATTACGTTTTACCACCGCCCAGTGAACATATCCCTTTATGCGGATGACATGCTGCTGTTCATTAGAGAGCCGCAAACCTACATGGCGCCAGTGCTGCGTGAATATATCCGTTTTGGCCTGTTCTCGGGATTGAGCATCAATTGGACCAAATCTATGGTGGTGCCGCTAACAGAGAAAACGGCTCCCCACAACCTTGACTTTCCACTACTGTGGTCAGCGGAGCCGGTGAAATATCTTGGGGTTTGAGTACATCGGGATCCAGAAAGGGTTATACGCGAGAATTACGGCACAGCATGCACTGTGTTGGAGCGTCAGATCCATAGGTGGGTGGGTTTGCCTCTATCGCTGGCGGACCGCATAGCCCTCATTAAGATGGTCGTGTTGCCCAAATTTTTATATTTGTTTAGTAACATACTTATACCACTATCCAAAGCTTTTTTTAAAACGTTGCAGTCGCTACTACTTCGGTTGATCTGGGGGGGCAAGCAGGCCCTAGTGAGTTGGGAGACCCTCACACTAGACTACAAGAAGGGGGGCTTTAGCGTGCCAGATATGTACCTGTATTATCTTTGTGCCCAAGCACAGTATGCACACTACTGGTACACCACTCACGATTTTATTCCTCATGTTGCAATAGAGGACGGTGATGCACACCCAGTCCCCCTGCGATCCATCTTAACGCACACTTGCAGGGGAACACCACAACATGAAATAAATACGGTTGACACCACGATCGCAGCTTAGCAGGCCCTTGGCCGTATGGCAGCGAAACTGCCACTATACTCTCCCCTGCTCCCCCTTGCATATCACGCAGAAATGTCAGTGATGCAGGAAGAACGTGCTATGCGCCGTCTGGCACTAACTGGGATAGACAAAATGCAGGACGTATTCCCTAACGGTGCTTTTATTACGGAAGATGATTTAAATTACATACAGAATAAAACACTGTTGTTCATCTTCAACTTTCACAGATTGAAAAAGGCGATGCAAGCACATTAACACACGTTTCCAACTGAACCTCCGACATTGCAGACCCTGCACACACTGCTTATTAGCCCCACGAGACAAAAAATGGTCACCAACTCTATAGAGCCGCCAGGGCTGAGAAGGTTATGCCCCATGATAAAAGTATGGCACAGTGGAACACGAAACTCGATCCCCAGATCACGCAAGAGGAGTGGGAGCATTGCTGCCAGCTCACCAGCGCCCTCACATCAAATGGACACTTGCGCATAATCCACTTCAAATACATCCACCAAGTTTATTACACACCGCACAAATTGTTTAAATATGGCCTGAGGGATAGTGATGCATGTAAACGATGCGGGGCCACGGGAGTCAATTTCTGGCATCTGTCATGGGAGTGCAGGCGGGTGGCTGCGTTTTGGGCCGAGGTGATCCGCAGACTGCGGGATATGTCTAACGTTAACCTACAGTGCTCTCCGCAGGTATGTCTGTTGTGCATGGTTCCATTCTTGAAGGGATGCACAGGTAAATTGGTGAGAATAGCTCCTCTTCTGGCTAAGCGGCGGGTGGCAATGACCTGGGAGATCACAGCTAGCCCGTCCCCGGATCAGTGGATCAAGGACTTAGTATACTTTCAGAGACAATCTGGTATTATATGCTGAGGAGCTCCCTGCTCCCTCTCGACCTAAGGACATTTGGGAACCTCTGCTGCAATATTTACGGTCAACCGCACAGGATAATCCATCTGAAGATGACGAACATTAGTACTGTATGATCCAGTAATTTGCATGTCATTTTAGTGTACTTTACATTGGGATATCTGAAGATCTATGTTTTAATGTACTGCATAGCCACAGGCTGTTGTTGATGTTATGAACTTTGCTGCATTTTTCGATGCTGTGTATGTGATATGCATAAGAACCAATAAAACTAATTAAAAAAAAAAAAAGATTATTGCTCTTTTTCTAAAACGATGCTGTCTGATTGTTTGGCCGGCAGCTCCTTGCATTTGCGAGAGTTTGAGCTATTGGAATTGTAAATGACAATGCCTCTTATTTATGTATTTTTAAAGCCTGCAAGAGGTGCGTAAACATGCACTTTGTACTTGTAGTCCTTGCTTACGAGAAGCAAGGCTGGCAGTAAAAGAGGCTCAGTTTCTGCCAGCCTTGCTTCTCGTAAGCAACCACTATAGTGTGTGTTTACGCACAGCTTGCAGGTTTTCAAAACCCATAAATCAAAGGCATTGTCATTTACAATGCTAATAGCTCAAACTCTCACAAATGCGAGACCTATTGTATTGCAAATGTTTGTTTAGTAAGTGCTTTCACTTTTGTAGTAAGTTCCTACCTTCATTATTTTCTATGCAACGGTGTTAGAGTACCAGTGGTTGGCCATGTCTAGTGCTGGACTTAAAAGGAATACCCAGTACGTGTACACTTACTTAAAAGTGGAAGTTACCTTTGCGAATCAGGCCAATTGTGTTTAGTCCTTTCTTCCTGATCTGATCTCTGTCAAGCAACATTTCTGAATAAGTCTTTATTCTGCAAGAGCCCTTCAGATTGCAGAATAGGTAAATAGAGTATTCAAGTCTAAATAAGGCTTCCTCTATGAATGAGAGCAAGTTATCATATTTAGTGATCCCAAATGTTTTAGTGTGATTAGCATGCAGATTGAAAGCTCCTTACCTCACTTTACCTTTCACATGCCATTGTATTTTATATACAGTCAAGTCGCTGAGCTCCTCCAATTGGAAAAATAAGATATTTGTCCAAATTGGTAACAAAATATGGTTCTGTTGCCTATTTCCTTTGGGGTATTTAACGTATCTTGCACTATACACTAACATTTGTAATTTTACTCTGACAAGCTACAAATATTTCTGCAATAGCTCTACCTCAATAAACTGTTACACTTCTGGAGCCTGCCTGTTGCATTCATTGTTTCTGATAGATACTGATAGATACTTCAACCTGTAGATTCCACACTTGTGAAATAACCCCAGACGCCAGCCTGGATCTGGAAACTTCACAAATCTCTTGCATCGCCAGTAAGGAGTGCTGGCTTTGTATCTTTGCCAGAAGTGGAATTAGATGTTGAGCCGAAGGCCTTTAACACCCATTCGGGTGTTGTAACGTCAGTTTTCCATACGTGTTTTTGCCCAGACTTTAAGGCGAGTGGAAAGAATAACAGATCTAGTTGTGCAGTACCAAAAGTAATTTGGGATCTTATTAACTTTCCCTTAAACACATCCATCAAACGTGAAGGTGGGTGGTTCGGTGAGCAATCTGCATATAGAGTATCCACCAGAAGGATTGTTACCGCAGGCAAGTAAGGTTTTCATCTGATGGGTACTTCTCCCTGCATATTCCTCACCTGTAAAATAGATTCCAAAGCAGTACCCTACACAGGAGGAGGGTTGATGGATGATTAGATTAGGACATTCTGCAGGACAGATCTGGCGAAGTGGCCATCCCTACGCACTACGCAGTAATGCTTGGCAAAGGTAAGTAGAGGCTCCTACGTTATCACTCTGCAAATCTCTGCTATTGGAATTCCTTTTATGAGAGCAGAAGTTGATTTACCCCATGTAGAATGGGCCCTGATCCCTTACAAAGGTTTTGAAGGTTCATTTTTGGCCATGCATAACAGAGGACGATCAACCTGGATAATGTCCTTTTCTGCACTGCTTTGCTTTTTCTTGGCACCACAGTAGCCCAAAAAAGCTGGTCTTCCACTCTTATGTCCTTGGTACGATCCATGTAGTAATCTACCACCCACCTAGGATCCAACCTGTGCAACCGCTCCTACTCCTTTGTGGGATGGGTGGGGGATAAAAGGACAGGAGAGTGATGAACTGACTGAGGTAAAAGGAAGTTACCACTTTCAACAGGAAAGCAGCCCTGGTTCGCAACACCAGTTTGTCAGGATGAAAGGTGGGGATTGGTGGGTGAGAGCTGTGAGCCTGCTATTCACTCGCCTGGCTGAAGTAATAGCCACTAAAAATGCTGTCTTTAATGTCAACACTCTTAAGGGGCAACCATGCAGGGTTTCAAATGGAATCCCCATTGTAAAAGTTAAATCTAGGTTATCCCACTGGGGTACAACAAACGGTTTGGGGATACAGATTTGTTAGCCTCTTCAGAAAACGTACTACAGTTCGGTACGGCGGTCAAATACCTCTTTCAGTGCCTACGGCACATCCACGGTGGACCAGGGAAAGTGCGAACTGCAGGACGTGGGACAAATTAGCCTAGAAGGGGTCTGTTGTTGTCTGCGCACCAAGCAACAAAGTTACTCCACCTTCCAGGATAAACAGACTTGGTATAGGGGTGACGCGCTGACAATGACATCTACCACCTCCAGTAGCAGCTGAAAGCAGTTCAGATGTCTCTGCTCAATCTCCAGACGTGAAGCTGGAGGCCACGGAGATTGAGATGCAGACTGAGAAAAGGTCTAGGCTGAATGGGAGCTTGAGCGGGGGGACATATGGAGAAGCACCAAAGGTCTTCAAACCACACCCTTCTTGGCCAATCTGGGCTAATGAAAATGACTTGACCCAGACTTGCCTTATTTTCCTTGGAACTTTAGGAATCAAGGGTTTGGGAGAAACGCTTTCTGCAGCTGAAAGTTCCACTTAAACTGAAACACAGCTCCCTTCAGCGCTGACAGAAGGACAGAGGACTGCTGGCATTGAGCATTTTCCAAGGAGGTGGACAAGTCCACTTGAGGAGTGCCTCACTCTGTGAAGATTTCCTGGACTACCTCTGGCATGAGACACCACATTATGCTGACTCAGGCTGTCTCTATGACATTCAGAGATGCTGCCAGGTGATTGCCAGTAATCCACATCCATTGGCGGGGCCCAAAAATCAGCCTTGGTGATTCCAGGCAAAGGCGATCCTAATCTCCCTTATTTGTTGACATACCACATCGCTGTTGTGTATCCGTCAAGATCTGGATGGACCAACCTGGGAGGGAGGCCTTGAGCGCCAGCTGAATTGTCAGCAGTCCCAACCGGTTTATATGGAGAACTTGTTCTTCAGGAGACTGAAAGCCTCTGATCTCCAGATCCTCCGGAAGAGCTCACCACCCTGATGTGCAAGCATCCTTCACTGCTATAGCCACGGCAGAGGAGGAGCAAATCCCATCCACAATTTAGGTTTGCCTTGTTCCTCCACCAAGACATTTCCACCGCAGCACTGGTGGAGATCCTGATGGAGCCATAGAGATCTCCTCCGTAGTTAGCTATTGTTTGCAGAGGCACCACTGCAGGGCCCTCATGTGCCTACATGCATGCATGACTAGGAGAATGCAGGAAGTTAGTAGACCCAGGAATCTGAGGTCTCTCGAACTGGAATTTGCACACCTTGTTGGAAAAGTGGGACCATTTCTCAATGTCGGTAATCCTCTATTGTGAAGGAAAGGTGTGTAGAAGTGTTGTCCAGTTCGGACTCTATAAGTTGGAATCGTTGGGACGGCCTCAGGTGACATTTAGGCACGTTGATTGAAAAAAGCCAGCTCGAACAGCAGGGATACTGTTGACTGCAGGTGGCGACACCACCTCCAACGAACCGGCTTTGTTCAGCCAGTTGTCCAAGTACGAGAAAATTGGGATGCCCGACTTTCGGAGTTGAGCCGACACCACTCCCATCACCTTCATGAAGATCCAATATGCCAAATAGGATCACTGCAAATTGGTAGTGTACAGAACCCACCACAAAGCTCAAGTGCTTCCGATGTGACCACAGGATCGGAATATGGAAGTATGCATCCTGCAGGTCAAGTGACACCATCCAGTAGCCAACATCGGTAACACAACTTGAGGAAAGTTCAGCATTTTGACCTTTTTGTTACTTCTTGCATCTTTTTTTTATAATATGGAAGTAACATTCTTGGCCTCTTTCCTGCTCCAGCACTAACTCTATAGCTCCTTTGTGCAGGAGTGCTGCCACTTGTTCGAGGTTTGTGAGGTGATCTGGCGAGAGGGAGGAATGCTGTGAGTACATGGGGGCTGGAGATTGAATGTAGGGCAGGGTATAATCTATTTCTACGATTTGTAGGACCCACTGGTCTGAAGTAATGGCCTTACAGGCCAGAAGTAAAGAGGGCACCTGTTCTCCCACAGGCTCCGAGTGGGCTTGGGGAAGCGGACTGGGTGTGCTTTCCTGGTGGTGTGGAGAAGATTTTGGGTGAATCCTCGGCCCTTTCCTCTGGCTCTTCCCCAATACTGCTTAACCAGCAGGATCTACTGCTGTTGAGATTGGGGCTGGTAGGTCTGTTGCTCACTAAATGCAAATCCTCTCAAGAAGTGACAAAAACAATATTGGCTGTAGTCCCTCGAAGGAAGCGGCAGATTTTTAGTTAGTCCGATTTGTATAGCGCAACAGCTGCCTCAGCAAAGAGGCGTCCCGGCGCTTACTACTGGCAGACAACAAAAGACTAAGCCGCGGGGAAGAGATGAGTTTTTATAGCCTTCCTGAACGTCAAGTAGTTATCCAGACTGCGAATATGCAGGGGGAGAGAATTCCAAAGCTTGGCCGCTAGATAGCGGAAAGATCGTCCCCCGGCACGTAGACGTTTTACCCGCGGGACCAGAGCCAAGCAAGACCCCATAGAGCGCAAGGGAGTGTAAGGTACCACCACGTCGGACAGAATACAAGGAGAGGAGAACTTTAAGATTTTGAAGGCCAGGGAGAGGGCTTTAAATTCTATGCGCTTGGCCACAGGCAGCCAGTGTAATCGACGGATTACCCCCGAGATGTGGCATCTACGCGAGAGACCCAAAAGGGCTCTGGCAGCTGCATTTTGGACCCTTTGTAGGCGCAAGACCTCAGCTTTATTCAACCCCAAAAAAGTGAATTACCGTAGTCAAGCCTAGACAGTATGGCCGCCTGAACAATCAGTTGTCTGGTGGACGGGTCAAAAGCCCAGAAGGGGTTTCAGACCCCGTAGAAGGCCAAAGCACATGCCTGCAATCTTCTTAGTGTGATCCTGAAGACTAAGGGTTGAGTCCATCCAAACCCCCAGGTTTTTCACTACCAACTTAGGGGTGGGTGCGCTCCCCAGGGTGTTAGGCCACCAGTTCTCGCTCCACAGCTTGATGTTTTTACCTACCAACAACACCTCCGATTTATTAGCATTAAGCTGGAGGCAGTTGGCGGTCATCCACTCCGCGACCGCCACCAGACCGCTCCTAAACATAGGGGCATCCTGCGTGGAGTCGTCGGAGAGAACCACCACCACCAGCTGCGTGTCATCGGCGTAAGACAATGGAGAGACCCCTGTCCCTGGCTAGATGAAGGTTAAAGGAGTGGGACGTTGTTTTACAAGCCTTATACCACTCCAGTGCTAAATCTGCATTATCCCTTAACACTGGCTTCCAATCGGTTGGAAGGTCCATTATATTAGCTTGGACATCAGGAGAAAAATGTGATGCACAGAGCCAAGCATGTCTATGTTGTGATATTGAAGTACCCACAACTCGGGCCACTGAGTTTGCCTTAACTAATCCTGACTTTGACATGATGTAAAGCATTCTGCCCATCCTGTACCTCCCCTTTTAAAGTGTGCTTTCATCTCTTCTGGCACATAAAGCACCAGCATCTGCGCCATATCTCATAGGCCATGGGTGTAGTGTGCTAGAAGGCAGTAGTCATTCAGGGATGTTAATGCCATGGTGCCAGCGAAGGTCTTTTTCCCCAGGCGCCTCCATCTAAAGGCATAGTTGGGAAGGTCCCAGCCAACTGCCCTGATGAGGATGATGCCCGTATGACCAGACTTTAAGGCAAAGGATGAGATGAAAGCAATGGGCAGTCTGTCAGGGCAGGACAATAGTTACAAGCCATCTGTCTATTAACTGCTGGAGCAGAGGTGGGTCTAGGGGAGCTTCAATGAAAGGCAGCAGAGGTTCCGCAGTAGGAACTGCCCGGAGGAGGACTTCAGTGAGCACATTTGACTTGACCTAGACTTGAGCTGTAGTTCCAGCACCTCAGCTGCCACTTTTACCAAAGGGTGAAAAGACCTCTCTTCTGGTGTGGGAGGTCCTGCTGGAAAGTCAGTCTCCTGGTAAGTGTCCAGCCCAACTGCAGACGATAGGCTGCATGTCCTGGCCCTGGCCCCTTGTGTCCTCATCACCTAAGGTATACAAGTTTAAAGGAGTCCGGTTGAAAAGGTTGTGGATTCTTTGCTTGTAGAATTTCTCTTCCACTAATCGCTGAGCTGCTTTTCTTGACTTTTGTTGTGGTGTGACTTCTGGGACTGGTGCCATGTCCGGTTCTTGAGTTGGAGCAGGCTGTGAAGCAGGTAGATGCACCGCGGCACATCGAAGCACTAGTTCAAAGGAGGCTTGTGCCGGTCCAGGTGGGATGGATTCGAACGGCATCGGGGCCAATTGCATGAACATTGAAAGGCTGTATGATGCCATGGGACCCGAAGGCATGCCAGGTGGCGTTGATGTTCTAGCGGAAACCGAATACATGGCATTTAGAAATGGTGCCAAATCTGAGCCTGAAGTCAAACTCTAGAAAGGCTGGAGCTGGTAACTCTGAGGAGGGATGCTGCAGTGCTTAAGAGTTGGCATAGGTGGAGAAAGATCGGTCATCGTTTCGAAAGCTGAATGATGTCGGTGCAGAGCCTCATGGCACCACCAACTGGCACACACAAGTACTCTAAGTCGTGGTCCAAGTCAAAGATTTGGTCCTGGTACTCGCCAGGAGTTGCCAAAGTCACTCCACATACCAGGCTTTGTCGGCAACAAAATCGTCCAGTAAGTAAAAAAATAAAAAGCACCGGAAATCTGTGAGATACAGTCTCCTCTAGCCACTCATTTGCCTGAGCAGGTGCAGGGCTAGTGCCGTGGCTCTCTATCTAGCTCCCCGAGTCGCTCGACTTTTGAGGCAATCCTGCATCTGGTTCCAGCACAACCATTGTTTCTGAGGATGTCTGCCACTCCACAACCGCCCGAAGAGTTCTGCACAGCCATGCTCCGCTCTTCTGATACTTGCAGACTCCTTCTGGCATGCCTTTGGGCCCCCTGGACCTGTGAGGCCTTCCATCTGGAGGGCCACTGCCGGGTTCTCCCTCCGCGCCCATCACGGCGGCTCCAGTCCAGAGCCACTTTTAGCGCCATGGTTGTCCATGGGACGTTGATGCTTATATCGAATCTATCGATGCCAGTTGAGATACCATAATAGTCTACGACTCTGTGCCAATATTGTATTGTATTGTATTGTAATTGCATTTATATAGCGCTTACTACCCCTGACGAGGCGTCGAAGCGCTTTTTCGGCGAGTAGCACGCTACTCCGGGACCCATAGAGGATTAGTGTTGAATTAGTATAGTGAAACATGCAAGTACATTTTAAGTGATGGATAGGTTAGGCAGTTATTTGGATTTGGAATGATAGCAGAAGGATAGAGGAAGAAAAAAAAGGTTTGTATTTATATAGCGCTGGTTACCCCTGATGGGGTGTTGAAGCATGCTACTCTGGAAGCCCATCAAGGATTAGTGGTGAATTAATATGGTGAAAATATGAAAGTAGTTTCAGTGGTGGATATTAGTCAGTTATTTGGAGTGAGAAGGATAGCGGAGGGATAAAAGGGAAAAAAGGTTTGCATTCATATAGCACTTGTTACCCCTGATGAGTGTTGAAGCGCTTTTCTGGCGAGTAGCACGCCACTCCGGAACCCATTAAGGATTAGTGTTGAACATTAGTCTAGTAAAAAATGAAGTAACTTTGATTAGTGGACATGTTATTCAGTTATTTGGGTAGAGAAGGGTAGGTGGCGGGATAGAAGAGGGAAAGAGGTTTGTATTTATATAGCGCTTGCTACCCCTGATGGGGTTTTGAAGCGCAAGTAGCACGCTACTCTGGAACCCAGAAGTATTAGTGTTGAATTATTATGGTGAAACATGAAAGTAATTTTAGTGGTGGATATGTTAGTCAGTTATTTGGATTGAGAAGGGTTGGGGAGGGTAGAAAGGGAAAAAGGTTTGCATTTATATAGCGCTTGTAACCCTGATGGGGTGTTGAGACGCTTTATTGGCGAGTAGCACGCTACTCTGGAACCCATAAAGGATTAGTGGTGAATTAGTATAGTTGAAAATTGAATATGTTAGACTGTTAATTCTGATTGAAAAGGATAGTGGAGGGATAAAAGAGTGAAGGATTTTTTTTTTTTTTTTTTTTTTTTTTTATAGGTCTTAGCAGTAGGAGGGGGAGAAGGGGGTTTGAGGGGAGGAGTCAGGGAAGAGTTTAGAAAGGTTTGTTTTAGGGCATCGGTATAGTAAAAGAGGTGTCCGATGATGCAAGGAGGGTAGAGTAGGCGAGAGTCTAGAAAGGGTTATTTTGGTGGTCATAGTAGTGGTATGGGGTTTGGGATAAATGAGTGTGGATGTAGAGGATATATTGATAGATGTATAGGATGAGAGATAGGGTAGTGCATTGGAAAGAGTAGTAGAAAGAAGTTTGAGATGAGTCAGAAGGTTGGGCTAGAAGATATATTGAGATAAGTATAGGCTGAGAACTAGGGTAGTGCCTTGGAAATGCTAAATTAGAAGAAAGTGATAAATATATAGATCCATAAATACATTGAAAGTATATAGATACATAAAGGAGGTAAGTATATGCAGATTAAAGATATGGATAGAGGCACAGGATGAAAAATAGGGTAGTGCATTGGATATGCTTTTTCAGGAGAAAAGTTACAGAGACACACAGTTCCAAGTACATGGAAGGTACATAGATGCACAATGGAAGTTAGTACATGTAGACCAAAGATGATATTTATTTATTATTATTTTTTTTTTTTTTCTCTCAACAACATAATTATTGTACATGTTTATACAAAGCAATACACAAAGATAGGTACATGTCTATAGTGAAAACAAATGCTTATATACAGAGGGATATGCTGTAAATTTCTGTTTGCGTATGGTGCTTATGTGGGGAAAAGCCAATTCTTGAGTAGTTTTCTGAAGATAAGGTGGCTGTCGGTGGATCTTATGTTGGGGGTAAAGAGTTCCATAGTTTGGCTGCTTGAACAGAGAAGGATGTGCCACCCATGGTTTTTTTCTTGTATCTTGGGATTTTGAGGCGAGATGCTCCTTTAGAGCGGAGGTTCCTCTGTTGAATGTGTTTGGTGATTTTATTCCTGATGAAGAGTGATCCCATTCCATGTATTGCTTTGTGGGTGATACAAAGCAGCTTGAACGTGGATCTTCTGGCAACCGGTAACCAATGCAGGGCTTTCAAGGCAGGGGATATGTGGTCTCGCGGTTTGATATGTAAGAGTAGTCTGGCAGCCGAGTTCTGAATCCGTTGTAGTCTTTTCATGGTCGTCAAAGGTGATCCGTGGTAGAGGCTATTGGCATAATCGAGTTTGGACAGGACAAGGGAGATGGTAGCTTGGACCTTGTGCGGAAATCCCAAATGAGGGAAAATTCGTCGCAGCGTTTTTATAGTGACAAAGCTTGATCTTGCTAGTTTGTCCACTTGGGCATTCATCGACAGCTTGGAGTCCATGGTCATTCCTAGGTTTCTTACTTCCTTCGATACTTTAGGTGGTGATCCCAGTTCATTAGGCCATGCAGCAAGCGTGTTGTAATGTTTCCAATCGCCACACGTGAGTATTTCCGTTTTTGAAGTATTCAATTTGAGATGGCTCCAAGTCATCCACTGATCCACGGCTCTGAGACAGCTGAAAATTGGTGATTTTCCAATGTCTTTGGGGCATTCCAGTTGAAGGAGTATTTGCGTATCATCTGCATAGTTATAGCACGTGAGGTGAAATTTATTGATCAGTACTGGTAATGACTTCATGTAGATGTTGAAAAGCATGGGTGAGATGATAGAGCCTTGAGGGACCCCTGCTTTTGTGGAGTACGGTTTGGACGAGAAAGGTGGGGTATGGATGACATTAGTTCTGTTTTGAAGGTAGGACGCGATCCAGTCTAGAGCAGTTCCCTCTATGCCGGATTCATAGAGTCTTTGTTTCAGAGTGTCATGGTCAACCGTGTCAAAGGCAGCTGAGAGGTCCAAGAGGAGTAGCGCAGCAACTCCGTTGCGGTCAACTGTATTTTTTAGGTCATCCCAGATGGCAAGGAGGGCAGATTCAGTGCCTCTCCCCGGACGGAATCCTGTTTGGAAGTCTGAGAGTATGTCATTCTCTTCAATGAATTGTGACATCTGGGCGAACGCTGCTCTTTCTACCAGTTTGGCAAGTTCTTGGAAGCCTTAAAGGCAAGGTGCCAGTGTTTTACTGTACGGTGATATTTATTCAGTTATGCAGCCTATGGGCCAACTGCCTGCTATTACATGTTTTCTTCTCTGAAAATAAAGGTTTTTCTTGCATAACACTATTACAGTGTATGTTCTCTATTACAGAGTGTATATAGGAGATTGTCTGTACAGGGAAAACCTTTGTAATTTTGGCATTTTGCCTTATTGGAATTTGTTAGGCTGCATATTTATGTATTTATATACATGTATATATGTATGTCGCGGAAGTGCTATGCACTTGTGATCCCCCAACATACTCATATATATGTATATTTCTATATGCTCCGGGATCCCGCAGATGGGCGGGGATAATTCAGTGCTTATGACTTTGATGAGTATACCCCTGGAAGAGAACTAGGATTACAGGTAAGTAACTAATCCTTGCGCTGCTTTACACCAACGTCCTTCTGCACCGGACGTGTCAAGCGGGGCTGCATGCGAGTGTCACCCGGGCCCACCAACGTCCGTTCCTTTCTTTCTAATGGATATTTCTCACCTTGTGAATATCTCCCCTAGGTGTCAAACTGGATGCAGAAATTTAAAAACTGTACTTTTTGCCAGCCAGCAGGTGGTGTTGCGGTGCTCTGCACCAATGTCGTTCTTCTGCAGAAGTGACGAGTGGGAACGCATACAAGCGCCACACAGGCATCATTTCCTTTCTTTTAGGGCTTTCAGATGGGGATCCAGAGCTCTAGTCCTCTCTTCTGTGAGTCTTTTTCACCTATTTTTTTTTAATTTATTTATTAATCAGTGTGGATGGGGAATATGTCACCCCCCAAAACAACAGAGCTTAAACCTTGTAGCAAATATCGCAATCAAATGTATGTCACAGACTCCCATGAAGTATGCCAGTGGTGCCTGGGTTCAGAGATGAGCACATGCAGGCTCATGGGACCGTGCTGTGCTTCTATATACTCAAGATGGCCACCAGGATTACCATCTGATTCCTGCAGGCAATGGACTGGTTGCTCCGATAAGCACAAGGTTCACAAAGGGAACATCAACCTCCTCAAGTGCAGGATCCCTTAGAGAGGAGGTCATGGGGTCACTGAGATCCCGTTTCATCTCTGTGTGCGCAGGGGAGATCTGCCATGATCCAGGCGGATCCAACACCAGGACTGAAGTAAGCACGGGTATCCTTGAAGCACTACCCTCCTGGGCAGCGGCATCCCTTGGACAGCCCCGGAGCTCCAGCAGAGCTTCTGTTGTGTATAACATACGTAGAGTCAACCCCAGATCCCATCCGCCCATGTCGAGGCTATGTCTTGCCTCCCTATTACTACACCGGTCAGGGAGGCTACTAACTAGAAATCCAAGTGCTCACTAGCTCAGTGGAGCATGCTGCATGCCCAATGGATGGCACCGCACGCAACCTGCTGACTACGTTCCAGCTACTAAACAGAGGGCAAAATGAAACTAGTCTTCTCACATGGGTGGAGAGGTTTACTCATCTTTTACTCCACCCAAAAAATCCATACTCACCTCATGACTTTGGACCATATGCCAGTCCTGCACATCTAATTCCCTGTACTAGATCCGTCCAATTTTTTTCCCAGGTTAGGGTTCTAGTCAGTCTCTCTAGCAGCAGATAGAGGATTAGTGAGAGTTAGCTGGGAGTGACCCTTCTGGGTACAATAGACTAGTGACCTCTTTTGCTCTGTGTATTCTGGCCTGCATCCACCATTGGGTCTTGAAGAGGCGCAGGTTCCAGGTCAGAGAGGGGCCACGCGCAGCTACCAACCCACAGAGAGGGGCCACGCGCAGCTGCCAACCCACAGAGAGAGGGGCCACGCGCAGCTGCCAACCCACAGAGAGAGGGGCCACGCGCAGCTGCCAACCCACAGAGAGAGGGCCACGCGCAGCTGCCAACCCACAGAGAGAGGGCCACCGCGCAGCTGCCAACCCACAGAGAGAGGGGCCACGCGCAGCTGCCAACCCACAGAGAGAGGGGCCACGCGCAGCTGCCAACCCACAGAGAGAGGGCCACGCGCAGCTGCCAACCCACAGAGAGAGGGGCCACGCGCAGCTGCCAACCCACAGAGAGAGGGGCCACGCGCAGCTGCCAACCCACAGAGAGAGGGGCCACGCGCAGCTGCCAACCCACAGAGAGAGGGGCCACGCGCAGCTGCCAACCCACAGAGAGAGGGGCCACGCGCAGCTGCCAACCCACAGAGAGAGGGGCCACGCGCAGCTGCCAACCCACAGAGAGAGGGGCCACGCGCAGCTGCCAACCCACAGAGAGAGGGGCCACGCGCAGCTGCCAACCCACAGAGAGAGGGGCCACGCGCAGCTGCCAACCCACAGAGAGAGGGGCCACGCGCAGCTGCCAACCCACAGAGAGAGGGCCACGCGCAGCTGCCAACCCACAGAGAGAGGGGCCACCGCGCAGCTGCCAACCCACAGAGAGAGGGGCCACGCGCAGCTGCCAACCCACAGAGAGAGGGGCCACGCGCAGCTGCCAACCCACAGAGAGAGGGGCCACGCGCAGCTGCCAACCCACAGAGAGAGGGGCCACGCGCAGCTGCCAACCCACAGAGAGAGGGGCCACGCGCAGCTGCCAACCCACAGCGAGAGGGGCCACGCGCAGCTGCCAGACCACAGCGAGAGGGGCCACGCGCAGCTGCCAGACCACAGCGAGAGGGGCCACGCGCAGCTGCCAGACCACAGCGAGAGGGGCCACGCGCAGCTGCCAGACCACAGCGAGAGGGGCCACGCGCAGCTGCCAGACCACAGCGAGAGGGGCCACGCGCAGCTGCCAGACCACAGCGAGAGGGGCCACGCGCAGCTGCCAGACCACAGCGAGAGGGGCCACGCGCAGCTGCCAGACCACAGCGAGAGGGGCCACGCGCAGCTGCCAGACCACAGCGAGAGGGGCCACGCGCAGCTGCCAGACCACAGCGAGAGGGGCCACGCGCAGCTGCCAGACCACAGCGAGAGGGGCCACGCGCAGCTGCCAGACCACAGCGAGAGGGGCCACCGCGCAGCTGCCAGACCACAGCGAGAGGGGCCACGCGCAGCTGCCAGACCACAGCGAGAGGGGCCACGCGCAGCTGCCAGACCACAGCGAGAGGGGCCACGCGCAGCTGCCAGACCACAGCGAGAGGGGCCACGCGCAGCTGCCAGACCACAGCGAGAGGGCCACGCGCAGCTGCCAGACCACAGCGAGAGGGGCCACGCGCAGCTGCCAGACCACAGCGAGAGGGGCCACGCGCAGCTGCCAGACCACAGCGAGAGGGCCACCGCGCAGCTGCCAGACCACAGAGAGAGGGGCCACGCGCAGCTGCCAGACCACAGAGAGGGGGCCACGCGCAGCTGCCAGACCACAGAGAGGGGGGCCACGCGCAGCTGCCAGACCACAGAGAGGGGGGCCACGCGCAGCTGCCAGACCACAGAGAGGGGGCCACGCGCAGCTGCCAGACCACAGAGAGGGGGCCACGCGCAGCTGCCAGACCACAGAGAGGGGGCCACGCGCAGCTGCCAGACCACAGAGAGGGGGCCACGCGCAGCTGCCAGACCACAGAGAGGGGGCCACGCGCAGCTGCCAGACCACAGAGAGGGGGCCACGCGCAGCTGCCAGACCACAGAGAGGGGGCCACGCGCAGCTGCCAGACCACAGAGAGGGGGGCCACGCGCAGCTGCCAGACCACAGAGAGAGGGGCCACGCGCAGCTGCCAGACCACAGAGAGAGGGGCCACGCGCAGCTTCCAGACCACAGAGAGAGGGGCCACGCGCAGCTTCCAGACCACAGAGAGAGGGGGCACGCGCAGCTTCCAGACCACAGAGAGAGGGGGCACGCGCAGCTTCCAGACCACAGAGAGAGGGGGCACGCGCAGCTTCCAGACCACAGAGAGAGGGGGCACGCGCAGCTTCCAGACCACAGAGTAGCATGGATTGCGGACGTTACCGAATCTTCTGACATTAAAGTCAACAGTTGGAATTTCCGACACATTCAACTTCCAACTCCTTACACTTTGCCCCCCCCCAGTAAGGACATACTCAATATATAACTACTGAAGCTGATGCATCACAATAGTTCTACAATTGCAACTCACACAGAAAAATTGATTAGCAAGTTAGGTTTTGACAGAGACGATATACATTATGTGTCAGCACAATGCAAGAGCATGGCAAGCACCCAAGAAACATCTTGCAACAGCTTGATCTCAGCAAACACCCAATCCATTAATCTCGGGTGCTAGACAAGCCAAAGCACACATCAAGCAGAAATCACAACTATATCACAATTACTTTCATACACTTATAGAAAGCACATACCAGCCTGGATGAGGAAAACTGTACAGTGCAATAGTTGCGATCTCCAAGACCACCAGTATGATCGTCACCTTGACTGAAACTTCCCCCACCAACAGTTGAGAAGCCGCTTCCTCCACTTGATCTGATGCCTCCACAAGGAAGACAACACACCGTACACTCACTTTTTAGCACAGATTCGGACAATGATTATGATGCGGGTGATTAGTGTGCTCAGCCATATCGAGATGACAATTTGTATGATGACTTGCACAAAGCTAGTAGCCTCTATACCTCCCCTGAAATAGACAGTTTCTCACCCCCTGGTCCAGCCACTGAAGAATCTGCCTCCTACAGCTTGGTAATGCGTAGGGCGGCCAGAGTACTTGACCATCAGCTCCCACCTGGAGCTGATGGTAGTCCTCTAGCTGGGTCAAACATCTCCTGAGCCTCTACTGTCATTCAATGAGGCATTGACAGTTACCTTGTTGGGAGCCTGGGCCAAGCCCCCCTGCTTGCCTTGCCCCCCTGCTTGCTCTGCCCACCGCTATCCCCCACTCCCTCCCAACCCAGTCATTAGGCAAACATCGAGACAGTTGCCATACCCCAGGCAACCCTGCATTCTTCTCTCCGCACCGTCCCTTCGAAAGTTCAGGCGTCCACACTCTGATCTAATCCCAACACTTTTCCCACTACTCCACCTGATAAGGAGTCCAAACGATTGTGAAAGCACGTTTTCTCTTCCACCAGCTTTGCTGTCCGTTCAATAAATGCCACCTGCCACTTCTGCCAGCATGTAATTTCTGGAGCCACGCAGCGCCACCTGCTGGTGAGCAGAGGTACTTCTGAAAAGTTCCAGTATCCTAGGGAATATTCAAAACGTGAGGAATCTGCGGCTAGATAGTCTGTACCAGAAAGAGAGTTATCAAAGGTAAGTAACTTGTTCTTCTCTTCCCTGGCCCGGGCCATGAGCAGCTTCACCTGCAGCTCTTTGATGGCCTTCGGATGCATCCTCTGACATGATTCACAGGACTGGTAGTCCTGGTCTGATCCAAGGACAAATTGAAAGGTAGTCAGTGCTAGACCTCTGTCCGTCACTTCCCCTACAGATCTTAAGCCCGAACGCTTAGAAGGAGATATAGTGGGGCGTAAAAAAAATTCTGAGAGGAAAATTCAGTACACCGATGAGCGAACTCTGGATCTGCAGGTTTAGAGTATCCATCAAAAAGATAGTTACCGCAGGTAAGCAACTTTTTCTTTTTGATGCATTCTTTGCATTTTGTTTCCTTTTTTAGGTCTCGCAGACCTGCGTTGCAGCGCATGCGCGCTGCTCGCTCTGCGAGGCTTCTTGTGATCGATTCAGTTTCAGAAGGGGAGTTTAGGCTCCGCCCCCTGTTTTAATTGGCTTGCGTCATCCTCCATGCTAAACGCTGGCTTCACATTGTAAGTGAGGCTTTTTAGTCCCTCCTGGTTACCACCCTGTCCAGTTTTAGCCCCGCCCACCTGGACTGGATGCTTTACTGGCGGCGTGACACTCTCTCCTTCATTAGTCGTGTAGGCACTCTGTTTTTTCATTAAGGAGAAAGCCTTTCCGCAATGGCGACAGCTTGTTTATTTTTGCATCGCGCTTTCACTTAACGTGAAAGCACGATACAAATGTAAACAAGCGGTTGCCTTTGCGCAATGTCGAGAGCTTGTTCCTTTTTGTTAACAAAGACGGTGCTCAAGTGACTTGTTTCAAGTACGGTGTTCCTTATTTTATTCGTCATGTGCATCGCGCTGTCGCATACATACATTCCAGGCAGCCAGCATGGAAGCGAGCACGGTGAAGGAGTGGTCGACAGAGGGAGCGGCAAGCGATGTTGTGACCGAAAGTCACCCTGGAGCACAGAAGCGCACCCAATTTGCACGAAACCACGCGTTTCCAGCTTCTCGGGTTTGGCAGGTTCGTGGACAGGAAGACACCGCCTCCTCGGCCGTCCGGCTTGAGGACAGGCGCGGTGCGTCCGTGGAGAAGTGTGGCTCAATGGTTAGAGCGGCAGACCCTGATGCAGAGATCTGGCCTGGGACCAGGGTTCAATTCCCGCCTCGGCGGGTCTTGGGCTCAATTTCCTCGGACCTGATAATTCTCGCCTCGGTGCCTATTCTAATCATGGGTCCCACTCTGCAACTCTGGGCAATAGCTTGCTTAATCTCCACAACGGCCCCAACAGCGCTGGGATGCCTGGCTTCACCCTGGGGGTGCCCAGGAGTGGACATTTCACAGGGAAAAGCCAGGAAGGGTTCCACAGCGGTATGCGTACAGCGCCAGGACACCTCTTTGGGGGTATAAGTGCGCTTTACAAGTACAAATTTCAATTTCAATTTCAATTGGGGCGTTGCCCCCCCCCCCCCGCCCGTGCCCGCAGCTCCCTCGGCGTCTCTGAACTTAGTTTACTTAAGTTCAGAGACGCCGAGGGAGAACTGAGTCTGAATCATGTCAGTCAGCATGACGTCGGACCGCCCACCCCCTTCAGAGTCTGAAGGGGGTGGGCGGTCCGGCGTCATGTTGACTGACGTGCATTGTCAGACCAGCTAGGGACAGGCAGCAGCACAAGTGCGCATGAGTGGGGAAGGTGAGCGAATTTTTCGCCCCTGCCCAATCATGCGCACTTGTGTTTCCACTGGCTTGCGCATGCCCATTAGGAGCTCCTCGGTCTCCTAATGGGCAGGCGGCGGGCGAAGAGTAACCGTGCCCTCAGCCAATCCTGGCGCTGCAGCAGCGCCAGGATTGGCTGAGGGGTTGCCACTCCAGTGCTGTTCCTGTTTGAAGAGGCGCCATTGCCAACGCGGACCAGGAGCAGAGGCGGTCAGGTAAGTTTTCGTTTTCTAAATTTTATTCTCCCTCGGGCCCCCCGCGAGTACTGCGAGCCGCGGCTGGTTGTACGTACATTGATTGTTCTTCACGGGACTGGATATGTCACCTTTCCCATGTGACGTTGTGTTGTACTTCAGAAAGCCAGGATCAAGCACATGGAAGGCTTTGGCTTAGGTTGGTGGTGTAATGCCTATAATACTATTTGAGATTTTGAAGTCGTATTCGTAAAAAATGACTACATTCCTTATTGCCTGCTATGCATTTATCGCTAGAATCTGTTAATGATGTGTAAAAATCGAGGCTTTTTATTTTGTTTTATGGCGGTATTTACATTTACTAAGCCTGCACTGCAAGTTAGGAAGGAGTGCAATCGTATACAAAAGAAAATATAACATTAACTAAGATTATACCCAATGAATTCTACTAACCTTTTCCAGTGCGTGCCTATCCACTTAGAGATATAGCTGAATGTTCATCTCAACAGACACCATGCAGATTTTGCTAGTTTGACAAAATGCGTCCAGAGCTTCAAGCGATCTCTTGAGACTCCCTCCAACTCGGGCAATCAAAAGTGTCTCGTTATATAAAGCAACACACGAATGCATTTTCTTCCCAGCTTAAGTGTAAAAATTATCTTAGACAAATAACACCGTGTACCAGCAAATCTGTACTATATACATAGGACTGGGGCTCCACGTGCAAAGAACATGAAGAGAAAATAAAAGGAAGTGGAAGGTATAAGGGAATAAAGATGATGTATGTAATTAAAAAAAAAAAAAAGCCTATTTAAAACATTCGAAATAGCTTTTTGTCCAAATTGTTAGCGGTATTGTGTGGAAAAGTGCAAAATTCCCTCATTTTTTCAACGTTTTGTTTGAGGATAAATGGCCAGCCACCGCTTGGGAGCATCTGGGTGGCTTTGCACGTTTTCACGAGTGCCGCCTCCGAAGCGGCCATGGAAACTCCTTACCAGTTGGAGGTGGGCTAACACTTGGAGCCGTTGCGGTTGTGGGTTTACGTCCCTCTAAATTCACCCGGTGAGCGGCGAGGGCTGGGACAAGTGCGTGAACGCTTCTGCTTGTGGTAGCAAGGGAAGGAAAGCACAGCGTGTCTGGGGAAGAGAGAGCGCAGGCAAACGAGAAATGAAACGAACACAAAAGGAAAGCAGAGTGTCATACACATTAGTTAGTGTCTTTCTTTTGAACAAGTTTTGTAAATGTCTTAACGAGTTCTTGGGAGCCGGGTCTGACTGCAAAGCTCATCTTGGTAATTCTTTTAATATCTTTTTGAGGACTTTGAACTCTGTCTGTCGGCATCTGGCAGCGATTCAATTAAATGCTAACATGTAAGAAATGCCTTATCTTTTCATTTCTTATCTGATGAAGCATTTATTTATTTTTCGTTGAGCCTAGGCACTGTGTCAAAACTGGCACTAGGCGAAACTCCGATCCCTCTCCTGCAGGAACATTAATCACCAGAGTTATATTATCATTTCTATTGTTACCTGATAACTCAGCTCATCAAATCCCCCCGGAGAAGAAGCTGAAGAGATACGCGAGTACGGTACAGCTTTTCTCCTTTCGGGTTCCGCGTGCAGTTATGACAGTGCAGCAAGGATGAAGGGCTGCGTAGCTTTTAGGAGGGTGACGGAGGCTGCATTTACCGATTTGTAAAGTAATTCGCAGTGACTATTTTTCTACCTCCGTACTACTTTCATCAGCGCCTTTTCATTCGAGTTAAAGTGCTCAGAAGCTGGCTTAGCGCTACAGGAACGGAAATGCGTGTAAATAAATGCTTAACTGCCGAGTTTGCTCAGTCGTGCTCACAGACGAGGGCTGCAGGAAGTCCACCTGTTGTTTTACAGTCTTGTTTATGCTGCCTTGGGACTGGTCATCTTGTCTCCTTTGTTTATTTAGTAGTCAGAAATACATTTTCATGTCAGTCAATGAATTTTCCTATTTATGAAGTTTTTCCCCTCAAATGTCAGTGTAACAAGTCTCTTGAATCGCCGCGCCCCGTCGTATTCAGTTGTACAACGTTTAATTGTCAGTTGTAATGCAAATTGTCAGTTAGCGAGCTTCCACTCAAATTCCCACGTTTTGCCATTTCTAGTTGTTTTGATTTCACGTTGTGGTGTTTTCAGTAACTAAGTGAACGTTGGCAAGGCGTTCGTGGGCGCGTCTATGGCTCTGTGTAGGTAGTGCTTAGCATCGATTATTTCTAGGAGCTTTCTGTTTTTGCATGAGAAACATTATTCAGATAGCTGCTTCGCACTATATTAACTGCAACCCTACACTCGCGTGAATATTGCTGTTATTTGGTATGAGCTGGACCCCCCAAAACACAACATAGTGTTCTATTCGCTTCTCCTCGTCTATTATGCGCTCCTGCTACAATAAAACATTCCTTTCAAAGCCCCCCGGTGGTCCTTGGAACTAGCAGCAGACTTGGAGCAGTTTACTGCTCACTGCAGCTTTTCTCTGTTAGATGGAGTGTGTGGGGGGTTTACTGAGAGTGAGAGAGCTGGGTGTCTTTACCTGAAGGGGGAGACTGAAAGAGTTTCACTTTTGGGGACTCTGAGTAAGTATTGTGGCCTGTGAGAGTGGGTGCTCTGCCAGAGAGGTGGGTGGAAGCCCTCTCTGCTCAGAAGCAGTCAGTCCCTGTGACAAAGAATGAGCCTCGCATGCCATTCCATGGCAGGGCTCCTGGCCCCGACGCTGCCCGCCTGCTGAGTGAGGTCACTCGGAATCTCAGAGTGAAACTGCAGCCTCATGATTCACAGGAGTTTTTGTCATAATCGGAGCGCTATAGAGCTGTGGCTTTATTCGAGGGGCTAGCCCAGTTACAGGCACAGTAATCAAAAACACTCATGGGGGGTGGTGGGGGGTTTGATTAATAATAACTAATTACTGTTCGAGAGGAGCTGATTTCAGACAAGCATCTAACCTTTATTTATATCCCGTGGTAACAGCATCTGCACTGGGCTTGGCTTTACTCTGTGTTCATCCACCCCCTCCATCAAAATATTGCGCACTGACATTTCTCACTTCTACCAAATGGTGACCAAAAATGGCATAATATGTGCACACCAAGAAGGAAAATAGATTATGTTGTACAGCAAATCCAGACTTTAGTTCCAATCCCACCTACCCAACTTGACCTTATTGTGTGATCCTGGACAAGTCACTTTATTTTCATGTTGCTCCGTTGTATTGCCTGTACAAACCGAAAGCCTCACCAAGCACCCGAAACAACAGAATTAATGACCGTAGAAAGCTGGATACTTTCATTATGTGGGCAGCTCAGCAGGCAAGGAGTTAACATTATTGCAGGATGTGATGGTTTCGTTGCGATGGATAGCAATGTTCCTTTTGTATAGCGCCAACATGTTTCCTCTGGCCACTTCTAAGCGCCCGGTCCATAGTTGAGTTTATGATATTGATTTTGTTTGTTTATATGGCGCCAAAATGCTTTCTCGTGGCCACTTCTAAGCGTCCCCGCTCTAGTTGGATTTATGATATTGTTTTGCATAGCGCCAATACATTGCCTCGTGGTAAGTTCCAAGCGCCCTGTCCCACCAACGCTTTGGTGACATCTTGGACACTGAAAGGGATACCATTGCTCTGTTTCACGAGCACTGATTTCATTTGATGCAAGAACAGCATAGCACGCTTCACGTTAGGTTTTAATCATATGCACGATATGTTGGAATACAGTAAATTGTACATTTTCTTTTATGTATGGGCAGGTAGAACATGAAATCTAAACATATGTTCTTTAGGTCAAATAAAATATTTGCTCTGAGCAAGTTAAATGAATGTTTTCTTCTGTAAGATATTATGGAGTAATCTGCTCTGCCCAAGGTTATTCTTTGCCTTTTGATTTTCTCTTACTCCAGTTTTTGCTCCGCAAGAGTTCAACTCTTGTGTAATCCAGCCAAAATCCTAAGTGTTCTGGTTAAAGGCTAATACTGGGCGCTTCACCTATGGTCAAAGGGACACAATAAGTTGGCAGCCCATGGCAAAGGATAGCAAGCAATGGCAAAGGATAGCAAGCATTGACAAAGTCAATGGGTCTGGCATTGGCAAAAGAGATGGGGGAGTGAACATGATAGGAACGTACACAATCTGAGAGCACAGGATGGGAAAGGACACAGAATGACATGGCACAGGGTGGAGAGAAGCATACATACAATGCGAAGAGAACAGTATAGGTGTGGATGGGAGGGAGAAAGTGCAGACAAAAAGCACAAAGAGTGGTGCTGGCCGAGTGTAAAATGAACGAGTGCAGGATGAGACAAGGACCAAATGGTAGAGCATATCGAGAGAAGCAGAGGATGGGAAAGAGCAAATGATGGATAGAGAGAGGATGAAAAAGAATACGTTGGGCAAGGCACCGAAGGGTGACCGAATGGTGACTGGGATCAGAGAATGAGACATAGTATATTATGGGCTGGTTCATGCAGTGATGGGAGAGGACAGGGTGGGTGAGAGCCTGGAATCTGCAACAACAGAGAAGGGAGAGCACAGGATGGAATAATGTGAGAATGGGAATGCAAGTGAGCACATGTGGTACTAGCACCGTTAGCAGTAGTGCCAGTAATAATAACAGTAGTACTAATGGATGGCAGCAATTACGTAACACTATTAATACTAGTAATAGGAACAGTTGTACTAATGGCAGTAATTGTATAATACTATTAGTAGTAGAGTGGGGGTACTAATAACAGTTGTACTAATGGCAGTACTTATGTAATACTAGTAGTAGTAGAAGTGAGAGTAATAGTAACAGTAGTACCAATGGCAGTAATTATGTAATACTGTTAGGGAATCACAGAAATGTATTTGGCATGTTCCTTCATAGGGAGCACCCACTTTTTTCATCTCACTCAAAGACCTGTCTGCACATATTTCTATATGACTGGTTACAGCCAGCAGCTGTGGGTGCTTCCCGAAGTCTGGTTAGAGCATATTTTTCCAAAGTTAATGCTGCATGCAGTGCAAGACACTGGGCAAGCATACATTTTAAAGGGCTAAAGTTGTCATGCAGAACAATTTACATATTACAGTAACTGTTGAACAAATTAATACAAGAAGATACAGGGCAGTTTTTAATGTGTTTAATATTTCAAGACTATACGTTCCCACTGCTTAATAAGCCTTGCTTTATCGCTGCATTCATTTGCTTTAAAATGCACCATTTGCCAATCTTTTTAAAATTTCTTTCTCAGGAGAGGGACTCTCCCTAGACCCCAGATTTGTCCATTGAACTTGTTCACATCGCTAACTAGTGTTTTCTATTGGAAAGGTTAGAGCCAAAGCAGTCTTGCTTAGTACCCTAGCCCTCTTCAGAAGTCAGACTTGCTTGGCAACCCAGAAATTCTCTGAAATAATGTATGAGTTTTCTTTTATGAATGCCTAGAAGAACTGAATTTGTAGTCCATTTATCACAGAAATAGTGCTGAAAATCGCACCAAAAAGATGCCAATTTTTAAAAAATTTCTTCACGGGGGGAGAACCCCCCCGAACCCACCTTATTGCCGTCGAGCTCGCTCGCATGCGTTGATTCGTTCAGCATACGGCCCACCAGTTTCAAATTCCACCAGCCGCCACTGCTTCAGGACAGTCTCTTTAGTGGGTTGCGCTGCTGATTGCAAATGGCCGCGATTCTTCCACCCGGGGAGGAATCGGAACGCGATGATATCGCGAATAGGGGCAAACCGTGACAATTTAGTTATTAGGTACAAGTAAAACTCGCGCGCTACTGTCACATAAACAGGAGAAAGATGTGTTATTTTGTCTGACTGCGCCCTCTTGTTGGGAACCAGGGACTTGAAGGGAGGGTTGGATTACGTAAAACACAACTGACAGAGATGATGTTTAAGGACCTGTTGGGAAAGCGTAGCCACATTTCTAAGACTTGAGTTGCACCATCCGGTTTGCCGCGGGCTGAGGGGAGGGTGGTCAGCTGTGGTGAATTCTCGCGTGCAGGAAGGAGCCGGTGGTTTGTGGTGGAGAGCGAGTGAATTGGCAGCGTCCGTCCCTGATAAGGTGTCCTGGGAGCGGCTGCTCCTCTTTACTGGGTGTGTCGTGGACGGGCTGGTCTGCCGCTCTCGCTTCCCCTAAATTCCCTGGGTACTTCTATTGTTACTAGCACCGGCGGGGCTCTTGACTTCTGGTATTTAATCTGCGTCCTGGCTGCTGCCGCTCATCAGTTTTATAATTGCTGACCCGGTCGATTCTTTTGCTGCTGGCTTTACCTCCTGAGTGCTTGTGCTGTTCTGTGCAATTGCTGCTGATTTTGTGTTTATAGGTTATTTTATTTCGGTGTGCGCACTGGGGTCGCAGGCCTGTTCCGAAGCTCAGGTGCCAATTCTGTAACAGTGGTGCATGTTGTGGACTCGTAGTGTCGGTTCTGGGCTCCTGCTGTTGTGACTTAACTAACGCTCTCTGCTGGTTCTCATCTCCTGGTTCCAGTTCAGACATCTCGGCTGGCTTCTTACTTCTGGTTCTGTTTGATGGTAACAGTTCTTAAATCTGAGACAATTGCTAACTGACAGTCCTTGTTGCGTGGTTCTAAAGCCGTTCTAGGCTCACAGTATCTGTTCGAAGCATCTGGTTTGTGTTCTAGGCGCTTTATTTGGGTTCTGGGCCCCTGCTGTTGTCTCTGGTCTCCTGGTGACCGTTCTAGACTCCTGGTGTTTTTTCTGATCCCCCCGTGCTGGTTCCGTGGTTTTAAGTTTTTACATTTCTTTGTGCAGTTTTATATAGCGGGAACTACACTGGAAGGTATTGTAGCACTTTAGATGAGCACAAGTTTCACAGTGCGAATAAACCAGCGGAGAGGAGTTTAAAGAAGGGCCCCTCAACGGTCTCTGAGAGGGGCGGGGCCCACCGTGGGTCCTTCTTCAAACAGCAGCTCTCTCAGGATGTCAAGTCTTGTTGGCACATGCTCAGCCCGACCTACAAGGAACGAGGACGTCCGGAAGATTTTTTTAAAACTACCCAACTCGGAGCGGCTGATCGTGGGTGAGTGCTGTCTGTGTGTTTGCTTTATGTCCGCTATCTTGTTTCCCTACCTTCAAATGTCCCCCTCTCCTGCCTCCGCTCTCTGTTTTCCGCCTGTAAGTCCCTCTCTGCCCCTGCCAAATTTACTTCACTCATCCGTTACTGTTCTCCTTTACTTTTCTAACACGTCCTGTCTGTTCACTTCCAGCTTCAAATCGTCCTCATCCGTACCCTCTCACTAGACCGCTCTTTTAGGCCTGGCATCAGCGAAAACCTTCTATTTTAATACAGTTACTCATGTAAAATATAGTTACTCGTATGGACTTTAAACCCGCCCTCCTCCTCCACTGGTCTGTTGCCATGTGCCCGCCAGCACCCAACACCCCCCTCCCCCTCAACGCCCCCTCATGTGGTGTTTGGACACACATATTGATTGCCTTTTGGCAGCGAAGAGAACGGGAGAGGAAGAAGACAGGAGGTTTTGCCCAGGATAATTCCCTTTAGGTGGGAACGCCGAGATTGGAACTTCAGTGTTCTGGGTCCACAGCTTAAGTCAGCATTCCGTTCAGCGCCCCAAGCAGGGTAGAAGCACTTTAATAATCGGGGTTGGTCCTCCGTGCAATAGATCTGATCTGGTTTAAGGAGTTTTTAGAAACGCACCAAGGGTAGATGCAACATTTTAAAAGAGGGACATTTTGAAAAAAAAAGCATTTGCAATGCAATAGGTCTCGCATTTATGCGAGTTTAAGCTATTGTAAATGACAATGCCTTTTATTTATGTTTTAAAAACAAAAATAAAAGGAATTGTTATTTGCAATGTCAATAGCTCAAACTCGCGTAAATGCGAGACCTATTGCATTTCCAATGCTTGTTATAACATGCTGTCATCTGTTCAATCTGATTAAACCTCCCTGATATTGATACTCTTAGTTCATGAAATGTTTGTGGTCAATATACCAACTAGGATTTGACACTCCTCAAAAAAATAACTTTAGTTTTATTTAAATTAAATGTCATAAGGTTTGCCTTGTAATCTTTCATCATATTTTAATGGTGTTGTAGGCCAATTGGCTCAGTTGACAGTAAGACCAAATTGTTAAATTGCTAATATGCATGCCCCTGAATTTCGATGGAAAATGTTCGAGTTGCTAAAAAAAAAAAATCATGGATATCAGTCAGACGGGGTGTAGCAAAGTTATGATATCCTTTTGCAGTCTCTAAAATAGTAGTAGATGCTGAGTTAGGTGCTGTTGGACACAGCAGCTCCTAAAAGCTTTTCCCAAAGAGGCCACAATTGTTACCACTTTAATACTTTAATTCAGAACTAAAGTTGGCAAAATAGAGACCGGTCAAAAGAGGACAGTGCACGTCTCTCAGGCCTCCCACATCTCTGTAGATCTTTTCTTGGTGAAAGTCGAACTTCTGGTTCTGTCCCCTGAAAAGGTAGAATCAATTAAATGTCACGTAGTTCAGTATGGCAGAAAGCAAATTTAACATGGATTTCAAGCTGTTTTAGGCTGTTAAAAAATATTCAGGATGAGTCCACCTTACAGGTGCCAGATTCAAAATATTTCAAACTGCTTCTGAAATACTTAAAAGGTTAAATCATAAAAGACAGGGGGAACACTATGATGAGCCTGCCTGCTGCTCAGTGCCCTTGCCACAGCCCATTTAAGTAGCAGTGCTTACTCCTTTCACACAGACCACTGATTGCAGATTCTTGGTGCTGGATGCCCAATAGCACAGCTGCACTAGATGCCACATTCTCCCCTGTCTACGACTGCTTACACGCACTCAAATCCTCTGTTGCTCTCATTCACCACTGAGGTAGCAAAGAGGATTTGGTTAGTTTGGTACAATTGCTGCAGGCGGCTTGCCTGTGGCAAAGGAAGACTGCTCTACCATGCCCAGTCCCCTACATGAGACATGGAAGAGGAGAGAGGGTGGAGTACTGATGCACTTGAGTGTCTGCTCATTACTTGTTGCATTCTAGCAAAAGATGCAATACATCTGTTGGAGGACATGCTCCTTTAGTAACATGGACTGGCAAAGGAACAAAAACATTTCGGCAATGTAAATGAAATGGTGCGATGGAGTTAATTTTTTCAGTCAAGTGCACATTGCTGATTGTCAGTGCAGAATCTCAGTGTATTGTAGGTAAAGCAAGAGGAGAAAAGTAGACTTCAAATAGAGACCTGAATCCTATACACTCGTGATTTTGCAGCCTTGATGACCTGCTATTGGTCTTCCTGCATTGTTTTCTCTGGGCGTCAGATCAAGGCAGTTGGTAAGGGTGTGTGCACGGAGAATATCCACACTTTTATTGGGGGGACCTGCTGCATGTTTGACTATTCACTTTTTGGGCAAGCTGGATCTATGAAAACGCTGTCAATAAACTGCATACATCATTTATCCTGATTGAATAGTGTCCATCTCAAAACAATGTTGCTGCAATCTTGTTAGTAACTTTTTAAAAATGGGATATGATTTCTTTGGGATTGTGTCTATAGAGAAGGCTCATTCAAACACAGTATGCGGGAGCTACATGCACATTTGTGACAGCCTTATCTTGAATAAGGTATATGTAGTTTTTCTTTTGGGCCCTTTGAAAATAGCCCCCTCACTCATCTAGCCCCCTCACTTGCACTCATCTATACGGCGTTTTTGAATCAAAAGATCTCCGACAATGAAGCCCCCAGGCCTGTCGGGCATTGCAGCGCCGGCTTGACTAGGAGCGCCCAATGATGAAGCATGACACCCTAACAGGTGTGTGAGGTCACCAAGATCTGACCTTCAGGTCTTCCTGCAACACGAGTAACAGCCACCTGGTTCAACCCTTGGTGACCACTTGGCATAGGAGGAACTACCCCGACCTTGATAATGAGTGAGCTGTCTCTTGGGAGGGGCTTAGGTGTAGGACCTCGTTAAAATATCTCGCTCTTCCTTCCCTCCTTTGATTTAGAGGTGCCTCAGCAGCACCACCAGCTTATTCCTGCTCCTGACTGCAGCGCGACCGCCGCAGAATCCTGGATCCCCTGCAGATGCAGCGTTCCTGTGGCGGTCCGACCGCCCCACTCGTAATACTGTGGACAGGCCCACAGTGTGGCAGTGGTCGGACCGCCACCGCGAGTAGGGCGGTCCTATGGACTGCTGGACTCTTAATAAGGCTCTTAGCAAATGGAGGGGTGATGTTGTCCAGATAAAGCTCAAATATAGGAGTAACCTTAAATTCCCAAAATTTGTTGGTTAGCCACCTGGTGGCCTCTCACGCAATACATTGTTCACGGACATAGGCCCAATAGCATGTTTTTATACCTCTGATTTGCAGATTGTGTTAGGATCATGTCAGAATCTTAAGAGACCAGGCTTCAAAAACCAATTAAACACGTATTTCAACCAGGGAACTTGCATAATATTGTTTAAAAACGCTTTTTCCCTGTGGGACTCCCTGTATTCCTCCCTGTATTCCTTAGGTTCTGGCGTAGTCCTCAAGCGGACCCAGTACACTAGAGATTTCAGTGTTATCAGGCTTGAGGTTCGGTTGATGCCCAAGTTAAAAAAAAAAAAAAAAAAAGAGCGAGTTTAAAGGGGTCCTGACCGGACAAGCAAGCAGTGATCTCTCGAAGATGTTTTCTGCAGTGTCCGCATACCCCTAAACCTCTGTGCCGAAGGTTGCAGCACTCTGGACCTTTGCGCAGTAAACTTCCAGCGCAGGAGACTCCGACTGGGAGCACGTGTTTTTTGTGCAGTTGCAGAATAGCCTGGGATCTATGCTGAATAAGGAGTGAGCCTTTACTGAGTTGGGGTTCCCACCTAAGTTTGTCAGAAATCCTGACTTCTAGGTAGTCTGTATTATGGACTCTTTCCTAGGGGTTCTTGCCCTACTCTCACTGCACAACTTCTAACAGTCCCTAATCCAAACACCATATACTTGTTTTTAGTTTCATTTAATTATAAGGCTCTAGTTTTGCAGAATTCCAGAAATGTATTAACTAATACCTGCACCCCCATTGGTGTTTTAGAGATAAGGAGAAAATCATCAGCAAATAAGATTGGTATCTTTTTGTTGTTTAAGACAGGCGAATCGTTCTGGCAGTCTGAAAGTAACTGTACCTCACTTTTAATATATAAGGTGAATAATTTCCCCCGGGGGACGAGATTAAAAGCGGCTCTGAAGTGGGCAAGTGCCACATACAGGTTTTGCTTAAGTAGCAAAGCGTATTTCCGATAAAGAAGAGCCAATGTGAATACCTGATCAGACGTACTGGTCTTTAGTTGAAACTCGGCTTGGAGTGGAGACAAAACATGTTTATCGTTGACTCAAATTAATAGTTTACCCAAGACCTGCCTAGTGAAACTTTTTTGCGAGTTGTCCATAAGGCTTATAGGCCTGTAATTTGAGGGAATACACGGGTCACCCTTTTTATACACATGGATAATTTTAGCAAGTGTCCGGGTTCCTCCCCTCCCCCTCCCCCCCCTTGCTGCTACAGCATTGGAAATAAGATTGATATCGCTAGTCGAAATCAGAGGTTCTGATTTAAACAGGTCACATGAGATTTACCTGAAACAGTGGTTTGGCTGGCTTTAGAGAGTAAATTGCCTCAGCAGTGTCTTCTAAAGTAAAGTGCACAAGGTCTGTTTTTGAAGTCTCAGGTGCAACCCCATTTAATATGAAGGTTTCCGTCATAGTGCTTGGAAGGGTATCGCCGTCGATAACAAGGACCTCTGGAGCATACAGCTCTTGAAAATGAGAAACCCACTTCTCGGGCTGAATATGATGGTGATACACTCTACGGTCATCTCTGCTACAATGGGACAGAATGTGCAAAAAAGATCGGTTATCCTTCAGATTAATAGCAAGAAGTAAATCTTGCCAGATTTTATCATCCCAGTTTTTTTTGCCATTAGCGAGAGCAAATTTATTATTTCCCCTAGCCTCTTTTCTCTCCCCATGCACGGTCTGTGAGAGCCGCCCTTCGTCTCATTTTTGCTTTTTTGCAATCTGGGTTAAACCATTTAAAATCCCTCACCACGGTAGGCTGCCTGTGTGTAAGTTGCTTATAAAAGATGCCTTGTAGCTTGGTGAAAAACAATGTTCGAGGCATGTGTGCTGTAGATACACATGCTTTGCATACTCCTGTCATCTAGTGTTGGGTCCGGATGTTTGCAAGTTGTTTTTCTTCGTAGAAGTCTTTCCCAGTCGCGAGGTAAAGTGACTCCTCCTTTCGGTGATAGTGCGCATGGGCATCAACTCCATTGTTAGATTGTTTTCTTTCCGCCATCGGGTTCGGACTTGTATCGCTGCGCTCCGGTTCAAAAGAGTCCTTCGGGATCCCCTCGGTGCGCAACCCACTGTACCCTCGACTGTATTGTTTTTGTATGCGTTTCCCTCTCTCCGCTTATCGATTTGATCGGGAAAGTCTCCATCTTTGGTCGAAAACATTGTGGGCGGCCTTCTGCTGATGGAACGGACTCCGTTTCAATTCTGTCCTCGGTGCCACTCCAAGTACCCTTGCACCGACCTACACCAAGTCTGCAACTTGTGCCTCTCACTGGAGCACAAGGAAAAAGATTGTGAGGCTTGTGGGTCGATTCGATCAAAAGACTCTTTGGATCGTCGGGCTCGACAACGAGAAATGCAGCGCCAAAGCATTCAACATACTCTGGATATCTTCGGAGAAGAATCAGAACAGGAAAAAGCGACAGCTGAGGAAGAAGTGGGGTCCTTCTCAGTCCCAGAATCTGAGTCCGACTTAGAAATCGAATTGGAGTCTCAGGACGTTCCAGCAGGACAGGGTGCCGTGAGTACTAAAGCCCCCTTACCCCATAAACTCTCTTCCACTAAACATACGATGCTCGGGCCCTGCACCAAAACAACTCGTCAAGCCGTCCGGCTCGGGATCAAGTCGAGACAGATCGTCTTCGAATCCGAAACATTCCACTCTGAAAGACAAGTCTGGTTCGGAGCTGAAACCTTCCGCTTCGAAGGACAAGTCCGGTTCGACACCGAAACCTTCAGCGCCGAAATCAAAAGATCTCCCAGATCCCCGGGAACCGATCTTAGATGTCATGAAGAACAGATTAGACCCGAAACAGAGAGCTATACATCAACCCAGATACTGGACACATTTTAGCTAAAACTCCTTCAAAAAGGAAAGTTAGTTCAGAGGACACTGGGTATAAGATTCTTCTTAAGAAGGACATTGCTACAAGTCCTATCCACCCTACTTTGCCGTCCCCTCCACCCTCTTCACCATTACCACAACTGCCAGGCTCAGATCCACTACGCATAACACCACAGGGGTCTCCTCATACACAGCCTGATTTAGGAGATGATGATGACAATGTTCCTTTACCAACAGATCCATGGGACGATTATATTAATCCACCCATGGATAATGATCCAGATTTATACCCTACAAAACCATCACCTCCAGAGGATAACCTATCTTATCAAGAGCTGATTTCAAGGGCAGCAGCTTATCATGGAGTTACACTGCACAAAGAGGCTTTAGATGACTTTTTATTTGAGACACTAGGGTCTTCACATAGGACTAGTCAAAGTCTCCCTATGTTGAAAGGCATTCTGAGGCATGCAGATGAGATTTTTAAGGACCCTGTTCATGCCCGTATTTTAACACCCAGGGTTGACAAGAAATACAAACATCACTGTTAGACTTGGCATCTTTTGGCGTGTTTCCCCTGACTTTTTGCTTTCTGACCTCCCGGTTTTGACTCTGTTTTTGCTGGTGTGATGATTCTGCGCACTTTCCTCACTGCGGTCCAGTGGGAAAGTGCAAGTGCTCCTGTATAAAATGTGTTATGGATTGGTGTTTCCATGATTGGCCTATTTGGTTTATGTGTCAGTCCCTTGTAAAGTGCACTGCGAGTGCCAGGGCCTATAGACCAAATGCTGTTGGTGGGCTGCAGCACTGGATTGTGCCACCCACGCAAACAGCCCGTAAAGTGTAACTCGGGCCTGCCATCGCAGAGCCTGTGCGCAGCCTGGGCTGCCATGTCGACTTGGCAAGTGCACACACTTGCAAGTCCCCAAACCTTCCCTTTGCTACATGTTAGTCACCCCTAAGGTAGGCCCACGGTACCCCTGTGGGCAGGGTGCGGTGTATGCGAAAGGTAGGACATGCCCGGGTGTGTGCGGCATGTCCTGATAGTGAATTACAGCCTAGTTCGTTTTTCACTATTGCAAGGCTACCTGTTCCCCTAGGCCAGAACGGGCAGTTTTGATTATTACAGTTTATAATCCTAACTGACCCCGGGAACATGGTAGAAATTCGAGTTCAGTATGCCTGGACTCAGAATGATAAAATGAATCTTTTAGTGAAGTTGGTTTTAACATTCTGTGTTTGAAAATACCACTTTTAGAAAGTGGGTATTTTCTTGTCTAACCATCCAAGCCTGCCTCTGCGAGGTTGTGTATTCCTTGTCTGGAATGTGAGTGACAGGGGCTGGGGGATTCCAGGAGACAGGGTGAGTCAGCGCAGGGCTGAATAGCCAGATCGACCTGTAGATGGGTGGGAGGGGTCGCACCTGGGCCCTGAATAGGACAGTGCCTTCCCTCCACAATGCTGGCTCCACCTCCTGTGGTGCGTCTGATGTCCCTGGCCTACTCACTGAAAGAAGGGACGGAGACTTGTCCACAAAGTGCTCCAGAACTGGTTTGAACTAGGCGAAGGCCTCTCTGCCTTCAGAGAACAAAGGAATTTGGGATATAAATATTGGGGCCCTGACCCCATGAATTTAGATCTCGCTGGAATCAAGGAACCTGCCAAGACGAAGAGCTGGAAGAGCTGCCAGGAGGAGTACTGCCCCTTTGCTGTGTTGTTGCTTTGTTGGGTTGGCCTGCAGCTGCTGCTTCTGCCTTGGGCAGTGAAAGGACTGAACTTTCTACAAACTTGTGCTGAGTATCTCCAAGGGCCAGGAACCGAGCTGGCCTCCTGTTAAGAAGTCTCAGGGACTACAAAGACTTCACAAGCCTCTGGGTACCGCTTCTGGAACGCTGTTTCAGTTGCCACAGAGGAAGGGAACCGCAACCGACTCCGTCAACAGGATCCCTCCCTGGCCGGTGACCTGTTTGCACCGCAGACCGCATCGCCCCGCTTCGCATCGCAACCCTGGTCTCACCGTGAGCGACGTCCAACGCCGCCAACATCGAGCCGCTGCTTGCACCGTGACCTGTGGGCACCGCAGTTCGCATCGCATCGCTTCGCTGTGCCAGCCGGACCAGACCGACGCTGTCGCTGCAACTGG
The DNA here is from genome assembly GCA_963921515.1 of Calotriton arnoldi. Lineage (NCBI taxonomy): Eukaryota > Metazoa > Chordata > Amphibia > Caudata > Salamandridae > Calotriton > Calotriton arnoldi. The sequence continues at coordinate 353,415 of CAWUFW010001331.1, forward strand.
CTCAAGAGTCGTGACCGCATCGCATTTGGGGCACCGCTCGCACGTCTGCGACGCACCGCTCCGACTCGCACCGCTGTCCGACGCCAGCTCCCGCACTCCGGCTAGGTCGCCTGCATCGCAACCTGTCAGCACCGCATCGAGCATCGTCTCACCCCGCATCGCACGCCTTGGACTCACCGACTCCGTCTGCACGACGCTCATCGAGCCGCTGCCTGCACCGCATCGAGGGACACCGCACCTTGCATCGCTCCGTCTTGCACCGCAACCGCGACGAACGCCGACCGGCTCGTACACTCCGTACCAGCCACAACGAGAAAGGTACTGTGACCGAGTCTGTTCACGACTCTGCTGGCCCGTATCGACGCGGTCGGCTGGAACTGTTAGACTCTGTGGTTTTCAGCATCACGTTAGGCTCGGACGGAGCTACCGACTCGTACGAACTTTGCTTTTGTGCTATTCCTGCAAAGAAGAAGTTAACGTATCAAGTATTCATTCGTAAAGTATAGTATTGTGGATTTTTGTCGTAATTGGTCTTGTCTTGAGTATATAAAATATTGGTTATTTTTCTAAACTGGTGTGGTGTCCGTTTGTAGTGCTTACACTGTATTACTGTTGGTTATGTGCAAATGCTTTACACACTGCCTCTGAATTAAGCCTGACTGCTCGTGCCAAGCTACCACGAGGGTGAGCAGGGGTTACTTCACGAGTGTAACAACCCTTACCCTGACTAGGAAGAAGGGTCCCTACTTGGACAAAGGTGCAAGCCCTTGCCAACTAGAGATCCCATTTCTAACAATCACCTTCTGATCCTGTTTTTATTAAAGGACAGCTACCTTTAGACTCACTGGTAGTTTCTAATGCTCGTAAGAGAGCAAACTCGCAGACCTCTGAGGATGCACCTCACCCGGATAAAGAGTCTAAATTAATTAGTGCATCTGGTAACAACTGGTGCATTGCCAACACGCAGGGCCTACTAGCTAGGTATGACGGCACACTGGGACGCGATGGAAGGCCTACTTCAATACCTCCCAGAAGAGCACAAGAAAAAGGCACAAGAGCTAGTCCAAGAAGGAAAACCTATATCCAATTCTTCTATTAGATGTGCTCTAGATGCTGCTGACACAGCAGCGACAGAAGTTAACACCAGCATTTTTTTTAAGTCGACATGCCTGGGTTAGGATTTCAAGTTTTAAACCACACATCCAGCAATCTATTTTAATTACCCCCTTTGACAAACAGCATCTTTTCCGACCTCAAGTTGATAAGGTTTTAGAAGAGATGAGAAAAGACACTGACGTGGCAAAATCCATCGGAGCACTTCAGTCACCATCAAGCAGAGGCTCCTTTCGCCACTCATTTTATAGGGGAGGGTCCAAAACTATGTCCTCAGACCCTAACGCTTCCTCATATAAGTCCAACACACAACCCTCTTCCGGCTTCTATAGAGGAGGGTACAGAGGAAACCATTTCAAAGGTTGGGGTAAGAGCACGCCAACGCGTAACTCCCCTTCCCCCAATAAACAGTGACTTACCTTCACTCCCCCGATCATTTAACACCTGTCGGGGAAGACTTCAACAATTTCTCCCCCTTTGGCAATGCATAACATCAGACAAATGGGTGCTAGACATTATCCGACATAGTTATTGCCTGGAGCTCACGAGCAATCCTTCCAATATTTCCACCTCGCACTCACAAACTCTCATCAGAGCACCTACAGCTCATCAAACAAGAGGTATAAGCTCTTTTAGCAAAAGGAGCCATAGAACCAGTTCTGTTACAGTACTAAGGTTCAGGGGTTCACTCTGTACTTTCTAATCCCCAAAAAGGATGGCTCCTGAAGACCAATTTTGGATCTAAGAACGTTAAATCTATACATCAGAACATTTCCACATCGTCACGCTTCAAAGAGTACTTCCACTTCTACAGCAAGGTGATTTTATGTCCACACTGGACTTAAAAGACGCATACTTTCACATTCTGGTTCACCCAGCACAACGCAAATATCACAGATTTGTGATAGCAGGAAAACACTATCAGTTCAAAGTACTCCCATTCGGAGTAACTACTGCTCCCAGAGTATTCACAAAATGTCTAGCAGTGGTGGCAGCACATCTCAGAAGACAACATATTCACGTCTTCCCATATCTAGACGACTGACTGGCTCATCAAAGCCAGCACACACCAAAAGTGTTTACAACACACTCAAGACATTAAACCTACTCCACCAATTGGGTTTCACGGTCAATGCACAGAAGTCTCGTCTTCAGCCTTCACAAATGCAGTCCTATCTGGAAGCGACTTTAAACACTTGCCACCTCTAGCCTCTCCCAATGCAGCCAGAATTCGAAATATTAAAACTCTGCTACTATAGTTTCAGACCAATCAATACTTAGCAGGCAGAACTTTCATGCAACTGTTAGGAATGATGGCATCATGCATTGCAATAGTGCCTCATGCAAGGTTACACATGCGTCCTCTACAACAGTGTTAAGCACGTCAGTGGAATCAGTCTCACGGTCAATTGGTAGACAGCCGCACCCATCGATCTCTGCAGTGGTGGAACACAAAACTTATCAAAAGGGCGGTCCTTCATCGACACTCTTCCATAGATAGTGCTAACAGCAGACGCATCTCTCACAGGTTGGGGTGCCCATTTTCACAATTCAAGGTCTATGGGACAACAAGTACAAAAGTCTTTACATCAACTATCTAGAGCTTCTAGCTGTGTATCTAGCACTGAAAGCTTTTCAGTCTCACCTCATGGGTAAAGTTGTCCTAGTCCGCACGGACAATATGACCGCTATGCACTGTGTACAAAAACAAGGGGTGGAATACATTCTCTGCAACTGGCACACCTCTCTCAGACCATTTGGCGTTGGGCAATACATCAGAGTTCATCTTCTGGCAGAGCACCTCCCAGGAGTGAACAATCAAATTGCCGACCTCAGCAGAAGGCGGCAACAAATACACGAGTGGGAACTTCATCCCCAAGTTCTCCTTCCACACGTTCAACAATGGGGATTCCCATAAATAGATCTGTTCGCCACAGTGGACAACTCAAAATGCCCAAACTTCGCCTCCAGGTTTCCACACCCTCTATCCAAAGGCAATGCCCTATGGATGAATTGGTCAGGGATATTTGCCTACGCTTTTCAGTCTCTCCCTCTCCTTCCATTTCTGGTTCGGAAGCTCAGGCAAACATCCCTCACACTTATTCTAGTGGCTCCCACTTGGGCCCATCAACCGTGGTTCACAACACTCTTGGAACTATCAGTAGTTCCACATCAAAAGCTGCATCTCCATTCCAGCCTTCTCACGCAGAACCATGGAGAAGTCAGACATCCAAATCCCAAGGAGCTCAATCTAGCGATTTGACTCCTGAAGTCATAGTTTGGTTATCTAAACTTGCCACCAGAGTGTATGACTATTCTTAAGGAAGCAAGAAAACCTACTACCAGAGCATGTTATGCTGCAAAATGGGAAAGATTTGTTATATATCGTACCAACTACAATATTGATCCACTAGATGCCTCTATTCAAAATAAAATTTGTTACCTTTTGCATCTACTGCGTGCTGGTCTAACGTACACCTCCATTCGATTGCATCTTGCAGCAGTAGTCGCATATTTGCAAAACAGGCAACATTAACTTTGTTCAAAGTTCCAGTAATTAAAGCTTTTATGGAGGGCCTCAAAAGAGTAATACCACCCAGGGTACCTCCTGCACCAGTTTGGAATCTAAACATTGTGCTGCACGGCTCATGGGGCCACCTTTTGAGCCATTACACAACTATCCGTTACAGTTTCTTTCATGGAAAGTTGCCTTCCTCATTGCGATCACTTCATTGAGGAGAGCTGGTGAGCTACAGGCATTAACCTTAGAAGAACCCTTCTTTCAACTTCATAAAGATAGAGTAGTTCTTCGCACCAACCCAAAATTCCTTCCCGATGTGGTTTCTGCTTTTCATATCAACCAATCATTTGAGTTACCTGTATTCTTTCCTAAACCTGATTCGGTAGCAGACAGAGCTCTTCATACTCTTGAGGTCAGAAGAGCGTTATTGTATTATTATATTGAAAGGACAAAGGATTTTCGTAAGACAAAACAACCGTTTGTTGCATTTGCTACACCTCACAAAGGCAATCCTATCTCTAAATCTGGTATTGCAAGATGGATTGTTAAATGCATTCAAACCTGCTATGCTAAAGCTAAAAGAACTTTATCTATACCTCCTAGCGCATATTTCACTCGTAAAATAGGAGCGTCTATGGCCTTTTTAGGTAACATCCCTATAGCTGACATTTGTAAAGCAGCAACATGGTCCACACCACACACATTTACCAAACACTACTGTGTGGATGTGTTAGCACGTCTACAAGCCAATGTAGGGCAAGCAATGCTAAAGACACTTTTTCAAGCAACATCTACTGGTTAGCCACCGCTTTGGGAGAATACTGCTTTATATAGTCTATGCAAAGCATGTGTATCTGCAGCACACATGCCTCGAACCAATTATGCTACTTACCCAATCAATCAGGGAATTATAAGCGCGTTACTCACCTGCGAGGGTCTCAAGGCGCTGAGGGGATTGGGTGCGCAGCTCCGTTCAGCCAAAGAGCCAGGTCTTGAGGGTCTTCCTGAAGGTGTTCAGGGAGGGGGCGCGTCTGATGTCTGCCGGTAGCTCGTTCCAGGTTTTGGCTGCGATGTGAGTGAATGATCTTCCGCCTGCTTTGGCTCTGTGGATGCGCGGGGTTTCAGCCAGTGCGAGGTTGGACGATCGTAGGTTTCTTTTGGGTACGTGGAAGTTTATTCTGTCGTTGAGATATTTGGGTCTGTTGTTGTGGAGGCATTTGTAGGCGTGAGGACTTTGAAGGTGACTCTCTTCTCCACGGGGAGCCAGTGGACTCTCCTCAGGTGTTGGCTGATGTGTTCGTGTCGGGGGATGCCGAGGACGAGTCTGGCCGCGGTGTTCTGTATTGTTTGGAGTTTGCGGAGTAGGGACTTATTGATGCCGGCGTAGAGTGTGTTGCCATAGTCCAGTCTGCTGGTGATGAGTGCGTGGGTGACTGTCTTCCTTGACTGGGGGGGGGAGGTGGGGGGAATCCATTTGAAGGTCTTGCGGAGGGTGTTGAAGCAGCTGGAGGTGACAGCGTTGACCTGTCGTTTCACGGTGAGTGATGAATCGAGTATGATGCCAAGGTTTTTGGCGTGGTCTGAGGGGGTTGGGGGGCTTCCGAGGACTGTGGGCCACCAGGTGTTGTCCCATGCTGACGTGGTGTTTCCAAGGACGAGGACTTCTGTCTTCTCTGCGTTGAGTTTTAGGCAGCTGTTGTTCATCCAGACTGCGACTTCTTGCATTCTTCTCTGGTAGTTGCGTTTCACGGTGGTGGGGTCTCTGGTGAGGGACAGGATGAGCTGGGTGGCGTAGGATACGATGTTAAGGCCGTGTTGTCGGTCGATGGCTGCGAGGGGGGCCATGTAGATGTTGAAGAGGGTCGGGCTTAGTGATGATCCCTGTGGGACTCCGCAGGTGATTTCCGTGGGGGCGGAGAGGAAGGGTGGTAGTCTGATTCTTTGACTTCTTCCGGTGAGGAATGAGCAGATCCAGTCCTTGTATGTCGGCGTCATGTAGTCTGGCGACTTCCGTGGGGGCGGAGAGGAAGGGTGGTAGTCTGATTCTTTGACTTCTTCCGGTGAGGAATGAGCAGATCCAGTTCCTTGTATGTCGGCGTCATGTAGTCTGGCGACTAGTGTGCGGTGGGAGACGGTGTCGAAGGCTGAAGACAGGTCGAGGAGGATGAGGGCTGCGGAGTGGCCTTGGTGCAGGAGGGTGTGGATGTCGTCTGTGGCGGCGAGTAGGGCAGTCTCGGTGCTGTGGTTGCTTCGGAATCCGGATTGGGACGGGTCGAGGATGGCATGCTCTTCGATGAATCGTGTCAGTTCCCTGTTGACTGTTTTCTCTGCCGCTTTAGCTGCGAAGGGGAGAAGCGAGATGGGCCGGTAGTTTTTGAGGTCGGTGGGGTCGGCCGTGGGCTTCTTGAGCAAGGGCCTGACTTCTGCGCGCTTCCAGTCGTCTGGGAAGGTGCCCGTTTTGAAGGTGGTGTTGATGATGCGTTGTAGTTCGGGTGCGATGCTGTCCGCGGCTCTGTGGTAGATGTGAGGGGTCGGGGGGCCCCCGAGTGGATGCCTTTCATGGTCGTGGCGGTGTCCTCGGTAGTGATAGGTGTCCAGTTGGAGATGATGGGCTGGCTGGTGTCTTGGGGAGGCGGGGAGCCGGCTGTGGCGTCTTTGGGGTGGTTGATGAAGTTGTTGTAGAGTGTTCTGATTTTGAGGTGGAAGTAGGTTCCAAGCTTGTCGCAGAGGTCTTGGGACGGGTTGATGTCTGTGGCTTCGCTGCGTGGATTGGTGAATTCCTGAATGACACTGAAGAGTTCCTTGGCGTAAGCATCTGTTCTTGGCATGTAGAGCTGTAGATTCACATGCGCCCTCGCACCTCCCCGCGCACCTGTAGTTGTTGCAGTTTTCATTATTTACATTACATACGCATAGACATCTCTACTGCACTCACTCCATTCTCACCCTCTTGCGGGAAAACAATCTAACAATAGAGTCGATGCCCATGCGCACTATCACCGAAAGGAGGAGTCACTACCTCATGGCTGGGAAAGACTTCTTCATAGAAAAACAACTTGCAAACATCCGGACCCAACACTAGATGGCAGGAGTATGCAAAGCATGCAAATTTACAGCTCTACATGCCAAGAACAGATATTTACTGGGTAAGTAGCATAATCCTTATGGATACTGAGAATCGTGATGTAAGTGCAGGGGGAGCTTCAAAATCGGATTAAAAAGAAACAAACAAGTCCTAGATCTCAGTGTGCAGTTTTTGGTTAGACATTACAGGTGGCCAAGTAACTCTCCTACGGTTGTTAACTAGCAGGGGTTGAGGTGCAACAGTGCGGGAGGTGGAATTACCCCTTTGCAACGCATCGCCAGAAACAGATAAAAGCAGAGGGTTATGATCACTGTCAAGGCGAGCATCGATCTTCAAGTCCTCTAGGAGGGGCCAAAGCCTGACATCTGGAAAACCATAATCAATAGTGCTTGTGTAAAAACTATGCTTAAAAGTCGGTGACCTTAGAGAGTCAGAGAGGGTCCAGCCGTTTCAAGCCCTAATACCCCAGCCTATAGTGATTGCAGTTAGCTGGAGAGCAAAATGAGAAAAGATATGTTGTTGTCTCCCATCTAACTGAGGGATATGCCACTGCTCATCTTTAGCTTTAGTGAGTTCATTGATATATGGCGATGGTTCCAATGAGATGTTAAAATCACCTACCACTATTAACTTGCCATGCTGAGGGTTGGTATCGATTAGCTCATCTAAAAGAGTTAAAACCAGGGACTCTACCAACCTGAAGTGTTCTAGCATAAGCATTAAATAACACCAATTTCAGATATGAAGGAAATGTAACACCCCCATTAGATCAGGAGTCTGTTGTGAAAGGTGAGTGAGTGCATTGCAATTCATTCTTCATCAGAAGAAGCAACCCTCCACTTTCTCCTCTGTGCTTCTCTGGTAATTGAGTTTCAACACTGTAAGTTGAAAAACCATTGATGCACACCCTAGTTGCGGGCAAGGTCTCCTGAAACATACAGACGTCATAGTTGCTAATGTAGGATAGCCTATCTGGGTATACAAGATTAAGTTTGATGCCGGCCAAGTTCCATGAAATTATAGGCAGACTAGATCGAAAGTTCGATTCTCCCCGTCAGGAGGAGCTTCAGAAGAAGATGCCGCGTCAGCAGGGGTACAACTGGTAGAATGAACTCTGGATTCATCTGGGAGCTGGCCCACGCTCAGCGTGCCTAGCCGTTATGGATGTACTTATAAAAGCTTCAGTATCAGTGGCTGGGTGCATGCTTATTTCAGCAGACTAAGTCGGGTCTAATAGTCAGTCAATAGTGTTCAAGTTGGACAGCTCTGATTGTGTCTCCGGATGGGGCACTTGGGAACAGAAGTTGCAGGGGCGTTTCCTGTTGTCAACAACGGAATTGCTTACGTTTCAGCTGTATATTTACCTTGTTCAATCCCTCTAGTTGACTTGTATATAGTTCAGAATCGATGAGATCATCAACTAATGAGTCATCTTTCATTGTCACAGAAATATAATTGTAATTCACAATGACATTGTTGGAAAATCCACCAGCATGAGGGAACATAGACGAGTCGGGCGTTATGTGAATGGACCAAAGGCTTGCTTGCCTGAGCTGTCTTGGTAGAACATTCGTCATCCGCTGCAGAGTGTAGGTGTTTGCATCCTGTATCCTGGAAGCCTGGCAGAAAAGACTAATTTGAGTTACCAGTTTTTATGGGTGTGGATTTACCATTCTGCTAGTACAGTACAGTACTTAATCTAGCCCACAGAGGGGCGCTAAGCAGGCATAAAGTGGTATTTTTAGGGTCGTAATGCCCTGTTAATCTGTGCACACCAACAGACTTGCATGTTTAAGGGTATTCACCAACTCCCCTCCAGTCTCTTTGCACATTGGAAAAGGTTAAAAGTTTATTGATGAAAAAAGCAAAATATGTTTTTCATGATGTTGAAAGAGAGGGGTAAAGGATAGTGTATTTGCATTTCTGCAGCAGATTGTTGCATAAGTATAATTATAAGTGTGCCTATTTGCTAATGAGAAAATAGTTATCACAATAGTTTGCTGATGGAATGGTTTCAGGCCTACTTCTATGAACTTGTGAATTGCTGAAAGCCATATTCATGTGGGTCTGACTCCAGGTGTAACCCATCTACTTGCAGTCTGCCTATAGGCCTTGGGGCCAGGTGTTTCTTTGCCTTCCATTTTCCTTCACACTCGAGGGTTCCAGGTCAGGGCTTGCCTGGTGGTGTTTGACGCAGGCTTGCGGAGGGTGTGATCTATCCAGTCCAGCGTTTTTTCATGATTTGTTCAAGGACAGCGAGTTGTGAAGTGTGCTGCCATACGTTGTTGTTGCTGGTGTTTGGGCAGCGGATTTGAAGGATTTTCATCAGACAAGTGTTGATAAAGGTCTGGACTTTGTTGGTAGTGGTCAATGTTGTCCTCCAAGTTTCTGCTCCATACAGAAGGACCTTTTTTATGTTGGTGTCAAAAAGTCTAATCTTGGTTTACAGTGTAGCTCCAGATCTTCTTTAGCTGAATGAAGGCAGCCCTTGCTTTGCCCATTCTTGCTTTGAAGTCTGTGTCGAACTGCTTGCTTGTGACATTGCCCAGGGAGCTGAAGGCCTCAACCTCTTCCAGTGCATCGCTTGCATAAGTGACTGCAGTTGTGCGGGGTGTGTTGGCCTTCAGGATCTTGGTTTTTTCCCTGTGGATTTTGAGGCTAAGTTTTACTGATGTAGCTGCCACATTGTCTGTCTGCTCCTGCAGCTGCTGATAGAGAATGGGAGAGTATGGCATGGTCTCCAAAGTCAAGGTCGTCAAGCTGCGTCCAAGGTGTCCACAGGATCCTATTTCTTCTCTCTGCTGCGGACATCTTCATGATCAAATCTGTGGCCAGCAGGAAGAGAAAAGGCTAGAGCAAACGACTCTGGTCCTCACTTTGGAAGGCTTCTGCAAGTTGCCCTCCATGGACTTTCTTGCAGGTCCCTCCCTCGTAAGAATTCCTGATGATTCTTACGAGTTTATCTGGCACACAATAGTGGCAGAGGAGTTTCCAAAAAGTCTCTCTGTCCGTGGTTTTGAATACCTTCTCAAAGTCGAAATTGAAACAGAGGGGGGCAGTTCCAGTCCATCGACTGATCGATTATGATGCACCGTATTGCATTGTGGTCTGTGCAGGATCTATCTTTGTGGAAGCCAGCTTTCTGATCTCACTACTGAGCGTCGACTTGTTCCATTATTCTGTTCAGGATGACTCTGTTGAACACTTTGCGTGGGGTTGATACTCTATAGTTTGCATAGTTACTCAGGTCACCTTTCTTGGGGATCTTGTTGAGATATCTGTCCTGGAAGGAGATATCCCTCCTTCCAGTCTGATGGCACCTTCTCTTCCCTGGTCCTTCGAAACATGGGGTAGAACATGTCTACTGATGTTTCAATGTCTGTTCTCAGGACCTGCTTCCTTCCCATTTTTCAAATGCTTAATGGCTTGCTGCGTTTCTTTAGCTGGTCTGCTGTAGTCGATTGGCAAGTCCTTGTCGTCTGGCTGTATGTCTGGTGGAGAATGTGGCACAGGTTGATTCAGCAGTTCTTCAAAGTGCTCCACCTATCTTCGTTGTTGGCCTGCGTAACCCATGATTACTGGGGGTTGGACAAGGCAGACTCCACTCTCCATATTTCTGATGTTTGTGGTTGAAATGAGCTCCATAACTTCTAATCGCACTGCTATAAAGCGACCATTACGTCTGTAGTAATCATTGTATGAAAAACAAGTATTTAATACTTCATATTTCTGAAATCACTCGTCTTTTTCAACTTTATCCTTCCTTTTAAGACTTTAATCAAAATCTCTCTACATGTGTGTACAACACTGCGTATTGCTTCATATTGTTCTTTCTTCCTATTTCCTTATGCATTTAGTTTGGAATATTTTAAGTAATAATGCAAATGTGCCCATTCTTCCCTAAAATGAAATGCCTACAAACTAAATGTCTGTGTTTGCAGGATCACCAGATGAAAACAGCAAGCAAAGTCAAGCCATAAAAGATCTTCTGGAAGCCATCTATCCAAAAGCGGACAAAGAAGAATATGTTATTAACATAGAACCCATCGAGACTAACCCAAATGCAGTGTTTCAGCATGTTAATAATGTCAGCATTGCAGACAAGAGCAATGAGAGAAGCAAAACTCCTGAACAGGCAGAAGTTCAAGTGCAAGAACCTGCAACAGAGCAAGTACCTTCACCTCCTCAAGCAGAGGTTGCAGAGCCCCTACCTTCTGAGCCTATAAAACAAGATACATCTGCCACACCCTCTGATAAAGAACTACCTAAAGTATTGAAATCTTTCTTGGAAACATCCAAGGTTCCGGGTACTCTTCACCAGTTTACTTGTGGACTGTGTACTAAAGAATTTAATTCTAGACGGGGTATCCGCCGTCATGTGAGAAGAGTACACAAAAAGAAGTATGAAGAAATGAAGAGGTGTGTTGAGATGAAAGCGAAAAAAAAATTGACCTCTCCAAAGATTAGTAAGAAGTTAATCTATAAAACACCAACTACAACTTGTCATGAATGTAAAAAGATCTTTGCAACAAAAGCCAATGTGAGAAGGCATATTGAAGAAGTTCATAAAGGCCACAGAAGAGAGGCTGGCCCTCCTGCTGAAATACCTGCAAAGCCTCAGAAGCCCATACACACAGAGACGGTTTTGCCCAAAAAAACTGTGAAAACTGGGACTGTGAAAAAGGATTCGTCCACATTACTTGCATCTAAATGCCCCCATTGCAGAAGGAAGTACAGTTCGCAAGTTCTGTTAAAAAAACATATGCAAGTAGTTCACAAGACCATTCTGACAGCAGTAGACACTCAGCGACAAAAAAGGCGCTATAATACTGCCAACAAATCTGAAGTAAAGGTTGAAGTCCCTGAACCAGTAAAACCTATAGTATCCTTGCCACTCACTGTTGTGCATTCACCACAAAACGAATTAAAGGGGGCGAATCATGTAAATGAGAAACCCAGCACACAAGCAATGCAGAAATGTAAAGTGAAGGTGGATTCTGAAATTGCCAAATCGCCTGGCTCCTCTGCAACACATGGCGAGCAAAGGTTGAGGAAGCCAAAATTGTCTGCAGGGTTTGACTTTAAGCAACTTTACTGTAAAGTATGTAAGCGCCAGTTTACCTCTAAGCAAAACTTGCAAAAGCACATTGATTTGCATACGGATGGAAATACAATTTTTGTTAAATTCTACAGATGTCCAATCTGTACATATGATACGCGTCGCAAAAGAGATGTAATACGGCATATAACGGTTGTACATAAAAAGACGTCTCGTTCACTCGCAAAGATAACTTCTAATTTGGAAAGCAGAGCAGTTAAAAAGCCGATAGAGTTTGTTCTTAATAAAGAAGATGGCACAGAGCTCAATGATAGTGAAGAGAATGAGATTGCTACAATACAGGGTACTCCCCCTGTATCACCAATTACAAAAATTGAAAGTACCGATGTTGGCATTGAGGTTAAAGTGACTAAAAATTTTACGCTTCTTAGGTGCAATAAATGTGGGAAAGCGTTTGCCAAAAAGACTGATCTGGATCAACATAAAAGAGCCCACAAGTATAATGCATCTAGTTCTCCTGATGAAATTAAGAGCAGAAGTACAAGGTCTAAAACATTTGTCTGGCTATAAAACAAATTGTTTAGATTTTTATTTTCTACTATTTGTCTACAGATGGTAATGTACTTAAAAGAAGCTGATTTCATGAACGGCTTCTACCTCGGCCAGTTACTGGCTAAAATCTTTTTAGAGGAATATGTTCAGCATATCGCCTCCTGAATTGTATGTATGAACTTGAAGAAAAACAAAATGTTTTCACCAAGTGTACTCCGTTAGTGTTTTAAACTTGTTTTTTAAAAAAACTGTTTTTTGGCGTACATATTTTTGAAGTAGGAATTGTAAATGTTTTATTTTGAAAAATGTTATTCCTGGAACTGTTTCAGTGTACTAATTCAAACATTTGAATAGATGATTATGGAAGTACTAATCTGAATGTCCGAACAATAAATGTAGAAAATGGGTAACTTGTACTGATAAGTAATTGAAGCAAATCAGTTTCAGGCAGGGTTAAGTTGGTTCCATTGACAAAAAGCTAACTTGCTAATCATAAGCAGTGGCATTTTATTACACCACTCCCACAAAAGTTTGAATTTCTATGACTTTACCATTGTTGTTCCACTTGCTTTGTTAACAGAAGTAATCATTAAGCTAGAAAAGCATCTCCTTTTTAATTGCTGAAAGGAATTTATTCTTTTGAGAGAGCATTAATGTTCACTTCCAAGGTTGTACCAAATTGTGGAGAATTAGAAATTAGCCAGGAGAAGTCAGTATAAGATTTGGATATTCTTCTTGACCTCTAGCAAAGTCTTTTGTTAACCTGTTATATTTGGTCACGTTACAACAGGAAGGACGTTAGAAAACAAATTATAATGTAATTTCAGTTCAACAGATGCTGGTCTACTTTCTTTTTACTTTGGGTTTGAAGGACTGATGATGTAATATATATATGTGTGTATATATGTGTATATGTGTATATATATATATATATATATATATATACAGGAAATCGACTTGCATTACTGAAACCTCCACTAGAACTGCTCGGTAGCCTATAGAAAAGTACCACACAATTCTGGTTTAGAAAATGCTGCTGCTGTGCCTGTAAGACATCCTTACAACTTATTTTGTTTTTTATTGTAGCATTTTGGACTTGGCTTTTGTACACCCGGGTACGACGTTGAATAATTAGCAGCCTATCGATATAGGAAAGCTTTTTAACACCTCTTAAAAGAATTGAAAATTGTGTTACATGAAGCTGATCAAGTTGGATAGTGCAGCATACGCTTTCATGTGCCCTTTTTGTTTTTTTCCTTTTTGTGACTGATCTGTTTGCCTGGGGCATTTTGATTTGTTGCTACTTTTTTACTCATTCATCATTCATGACCTTTCTGAATTGAACCTAGATTTTTCTACATAGTTTGTTCATTCTTACCCATTCTTCTGGGTTAACATTTCCTTTATTTTTGCTTTCCTGGTCATGTGACCGTAAGTATCCATGTTGCAGTCGATTTCTTCTCTCTGGATGTTATTTCTGGCCCAGATGCTATTGATCCTGCTGTATTGTTTTTTTTTTTTTGATCCTGGTTTACTGTCCTCAAATGTTGAGATGGGTAGTTCAGAGAGCTTGTGTGGAAATGGTAATGTTACCTGCTTATATGTTCTCTCCATATGGCTCGCTAACGGGTTTCACTGACCTCATTTGAAGTCTGTTTTAATGTGGGCTTTTTTCATAGGCAGCCTGATCTTTATGCAGCAACTTAATAGTTTTTCATCCTCTGAAATGTCCTTTAAAGAGTCTTTTTTTTTTTTCTTTCTGTTGATGTTTATTCACAGCCATTTTTTTTTTTGGGTAAAATGTTTTGTGGATAAATGTATATATCTTTTCTTATTATTTCCTCCATCTGCTGTTGCTTTTTTAACCAAAAGCCCCTTTCTATGAGGTTGACTGGTTTGAAAGCTTGGTTGGGGTTGTCTGCTAAGGGATCCAATAACGTAAAGCATTGAGTTTTGTGGGTTCTGACAGATTGCTGGTACCTTTGTCCATAGGGCTGGGATTGGGTATGTGATTTTTTTGTTTAGATTGTCAAGTGTTTTAATGGGCTTAATTTACCTGTTTTCTGCGGTCCTGCCAAAGAATGCTGGTCTTTCTTTTTTCTGTAGTAATTTGCACTAAAGCCTCAGTGTGGGAGTAGTGTTTGTTTTAGTTTTAGGCAGGTCGTTATTGGGCTCATATTGTAATTAGAGACGTCAGTATCTCTTTACCCTCTCCCCCGCATCCCCTCTATTTTCAGTTCTTAATACCGCTGGTTGTGGAGTGCTTATATCACGTCTTCCTTTCTGTTTTTCACTCCTTACTACTTAACACCCACCACCCATTTTATACTAAAATTGTATGCATCTTAGAGTAAGTAGCATAGCTGAAGCAACTTGGGCCAATAACTGGTTGCAGAGACCACAATCTGTATTGGAAGAGTATTTTAACATCTTTAAAATGAAACCTGGTGGAACGATAGCAAAACGAGCGTGGAACGATAGCAAAACGAGCGCTGTGAAGACACTTGTTCAATTATTTCTCTTGGTCTTCAACATCTGTCATCACCTTCAATTCAAAACACATCACTTTCAGTGTTGCTCCAGGTTTTTTAGTCATCAGCCACAAGTCACTAAGCTCCAAGTTCCAGCAGTGATTAGAATTGCAACATTCAGCCCCATGTGCGAGTGATGCCTTCGCTCAGACAGCGAGTTTAGGAGTGAATCATTATCTTTGAGTCACTAAGCACCATGTTTGAAAACAGCGAGGGCATACTACAGAGTTGACGATATGGCTTGTGACATAACCAGCAACTAGTCGTAGGAAGTAGTTATGTAATTGAGGATTGCACTGGGATCGCAATTCATTCTTCAGGGGCTTGGCCCTTGCTCGTTTCCATGTGTTTCCGTAGAAGTAAATATTTCCCGAATTATATGATGTAAGCACTGTCTGTTTTATAGCTCACCCAGTTCTACCCCTCAGTACAAGCCAACACATTGTCTTTTGCACTTGCAGATTTAAACTTTCCTTGCCCTCAGTGCAACACTGGTTATTTGCAGCCCTTAGGGCTATGGAAGCACATGAGGTAGACTGAGCCTAGTTTGGACTGAAGAGACAGAACTTGAGAGGCCAACAGACAGTGGCGTGCAGTGGCTGCCATAACATGTACAAGTGTGTAAGCCGTATATTACCATTTTCACATCTCCAGCAATCCTGTCCATAGCTATATTAATAATGCTCTGAGGGCTTGAGCTCACTTTTAAGTGAAGGTAGTGGTTTGCTAATGTATTTTTTCAATTGGTCCTCAAGAAAGCAATGTTGATTAAGAATTGGTTGCTGTTTTTTTGAAGTTCCAATGATGTCCAATTTCATATCGATATGGATTTCCAACAGTGAGCCCCCTCCCAACGATTCTGGAAATGTTGTTCCCCCTTTTTTTTTTTTTAATTAGTCTAATGGGACATGGTTTAATAATAGTGTCCCCTACCCCAAATATGAAATAAGCTTTTGAGCTTCAAATCCCTACCAGCATCTCTAGCTACCAGATGGTGTTCACTCATCAGCAAGAGTAGTCTAACATTTGTTGTTGTTGTGGCCAAAGGCATGAATACCTTTTTTTATCATATTCAGTGGGTCAGTAAGCTCCCCTTCAGATAGAGAGAGCTGTGGACTGCTGTGAATTTTGCTCCAGACCTACAGAATGTTTATGCCTGCTTCACCAAGTTGAAGGGAATAATTGGACTGCTGCTTTGAACCTTAGATTTCAGTGTGAAGTTCACATGTGATAAGTTAAGTTCAACATCTGATATAGTCAATGCATATGATCACTTCTTGATTGTTCTGTTGACTAAATGGGCACAGTGACGCGACAGGAAAGCACATGTTTGAAAAACTAAGGTCTTTCTGATTGATTTCATTCTGTGAGGACTTTATATTTTCTAGATCGTAAATGTATTTACAGTGTGGAAATTGTCACTTTATATTAACTTTGTTGACTTTTCAGTCATCACCACATTGGACTTTAATAAAACTTAATGTGTGGCAAGTCTTTCTTCATTAGACATGTGCAGGGATCACTCCCCTATTTAGTATCATACTTAAACTATATTTGTGGTAGACATGACATACCAGTAGGTGTTGCAGGAGTGTTTGAAGGTATAGCAATAAAAACAAATGTACACTGCATTACTGTTGATTACATACAGATCATAGTATTAAGTCTTCCTTTTTGTACATGATTTATTTTTGATAACTTCAATTTGGAGAGGTCTTTTAGAGCAGCGCCTTTAATGCAGTGCCTGAATGTATATGCAGTAGAGTGATCTGTTGAGAATAGGAGTAGGTGAGGTGTGCCTCTTATGAAAAGATGCTGTGTAAAGAGGACTTTGTTTAGGGAGAAAATATTAAAACATTAAAAAACATAACTTTCATACATGATTGGCTGTAGATTCTTCCAGAGTAAGAAGGGGTTTTGTTGTAGTTTGACCCCATCCAATTAAAACTTCTGATGTTATGCGTATGCTTCTAGGCACGCACATTTTGATTGTACAGTCCTGTATGGTCTAGAGCTGTTCTTTCGGGATGTGCGTCTGCAGATGATTTTCAATCAAAAGCCTTGTGTAACCAGTTGTTGAGTGCATGGCATAGTGCATGTGCTAAATGAATTATTTTAAGCTTCCAGTCTTACCCTTTATCTGATCTTTGTATGAGTAAATCCTTCTTGTGATTTTTAACATTACTGCATGCAGTGCACAAATGTGGTTGCTGTTAGGCATCTGCTGTTGCGGGCTTAAGTTGGCACCTAAAACAGGTGTTTACAATGCTGTTTTCAGGACATTGTAGTCAGGTTTTTATATTTGTGACTGTTGCTTGGTCCCCGCAGTCATGAGTAGAATTGCATTGGAGGTAAAAAGAAGAAAACCATAGTGGAGACGGAATCAATCTTTCTAGAAGATATAGAGCCATAAGAAAATATATGGACCACGTTCGAGACAAAGTGTATCCCACTTTGTTCATATTAGAGACTTTAAAATACGTTTCGAGACTTGGGTTATGTCTTCTGTCAATATATTAATCTTTTATCTTTGACAGATAAAATCTCTCTAAAGTCCCCAGCCCAAGGATTAAGAATTCCACTATTGTCAGACAATTGCTATCACTAGATAGTCAGGTCAAAAGTGTTTCCTCTGCAGTTGAGCTACATTATCATTACCCAGTTATTAACATTGTACTATTAAGTTTGTCACCTACAATTGAAAATTGATTAAATACTGGTGTCTTATTAGATGAGTAGGGTCCTTTTTGGAGCTCGAAAATGGATTAACAGAAAGACCTGTGTTGTCAACACATGCTATATTCCAAACCCTTTAAGTTGGACCTAGAAGTGTCTGTCTAGGTAATGGCAATTGCTAACTACTACTCCCCCTTGACCACCCTCCACCCTCAAAATGAATTTTTCCTACAACAGGTGTCCTGCATGCGTTCATGTTTGAATTTGGTCTAATGAACAGACAGTCTATCTGGTTGTAGGTTACAGAGAAACAGCCAGATGAATTAGAGGGAAAGATGGGTTTATGTGCAAGCCTTATCCGCTAAACTATTTGTTATACATTGGATTCATTTTAAACCCTTTGAACTAGTGTTTATATTTCAGTTGACTTGGATATAGCACAAATCCATGAAACCTAGCCAACTGGCTTCTATCCTTAGATTGGCTTCCAGGAAATTGAATGTCGATCCCATGAGTGATGAGATCAACATGTTATTCGTTATGTTTGTCACCATTTGTAACAAATGCCTAGAAAAAAACTATAAAATGTAATATCTTTTACTTTGCAGGTGGCTTTCAGGCAGTGAGTGAAGATTGGATTTTAATTTGATCTCATTAAGATGTTTCTTATGTGTTTTTAATTTATGTAATTTGGATGTATTTATGTGGGTCTACCCGGTATTGAGTTTCTTTGTAAGCAAAGTCTTTCCATCTAGAATTTAGATGCAGAGACCAAAAGCCACACATCTTGTGCTATGTAAATATCTAATAAAAACAAATGCTGTGAATTTACTTTTTCGAATTTGATTGTTCTTTTATGAAAATGTATAAAATGTTCTTTGCTGGATGATCAGTGTTATATTCCGAGACTTTTTATCTATGGCCTATGTCTCATGGCCTCATGCTGACATGTAGTATTTTTGTTTCTGATGGTTACTTCTAACTTAAGATTCCTCACCTTTAAAAGAAAAAGAAAAAATCCCCAGGCACCAGCCTGGGTAAGGAAAATCCTTGCAGTAATGGTTCCGCATGTCGGTGAGTGGCGCTATATGACTCCATGATGACTCATTCCTGCCTCAGAAGTTCTGCTACCAACTTTGCCAGTCTTCTGCCGACTCCCAAAAACTTTTCACATTGTGCTAAGGAATGATATCATGCATAACTGTGTACCAGCTGTGCCGAGACTACCTGTAGCAGATGTCTGTCACAAATGCAGTATGCCTATTTTGCTTGGGTTATACGCTCAACTCAAGCACACAACAAGTAAAGCCTCCTGCACCCTAACGTGATTCCGATCTCTAAAGCTAAACTGTACGTCTTGGAACATAATAGGTTGTGGACAAAGTTTAAGTCCTGCTCCAGTTCCAGGTCACAGGCTCGACCTTAGTCCCAGCCACATTGCTGCTCCTGTGAAAAGTCGAATTCCTGCTCAGTCTTCCAGTAAATCAAAGTCTAATTCTAGGCATAACCGTAAGAACGCCCAGTGCGACTCGACCTTGATCCTGCATCTCAATACTTAGATTCGCTTGGGGCCTCAGCCTGAGGCCCTGATCCTATCCGTGTCCTGTTGGCGGCTGGAGAGCGGTGAACTGAGACCGTTCGATCCGCTCTCCAGCCTTTTAACCCCTTGTTGGCTGGCAAGCCGGTTCTGACCGGCTTGCCTGACGTTGCTCGACTGCGTGAACCGGAAGCACTTGAAGTGCTTCCGGTTCATGCCCGGGCAACCAATCATGAGTGGTGGTTCAGGGGAGGCAGGACGCCACGTCACTAATGTGCGCTGCGATCCCTGCCTTCCCCTGGGTGCGGGGGCCCGGCGCGACCGCCATAATGGCGGCATGCCAGAGTGGGCCCGCCTTTCAAGAACGCCCAGTGCGACTCGACCTTGATCCTGCATCTCAATACTTTTGGAAAAGGTATGAAAGCGCCATAAAGATTGCCCTCCAAAGACGTCTTTGCAGGAGTATACCTGACATCTTAGAGTTTCACCATCAACAAACCAAAGTCCCATCTGAGCCACCCCCATTAAGTGGGGCAATTCTGGACAAGGTGGTGTTCAACGCCTTTTCTCTGCCGCAGTGCCTCCGGGCATTCAGGATATAATCTGTGTTTCAGGATCACTGTTTTGTTGATTGTAGCTCTGAGGCTTCTTGGTCGCCTGGCTGCGTGCCCCAAACGCCAGGTGGCACATGGGAAACCCTGTGGTGGGTCCTCTGATCAGAGCGGGACCTTCAATTCCAGTGAGCCCTGCATCAGGGCTGTCTTTCCGACACCTACAGATCTTAAGACTGCGCCTTATTTGCAGTGGTGGCTGGCAGCCACCCGGTGTTCACATTGATGAGAGCCTTACCACTGCTTAGTTTGGGGTGCATCTGAGAAAGGTGGAATTAAAGGCCTCGGCTCTCTGGTGGAGAGCTGGCTCCATACTGCAACCAACAAGGTTGAGTGGCGTGCCAGGAGACGCTGCACCTCTGGACATGGCTGGACCAGCAGAACATCTTCCTGATCGCCAATCACCTGGCGTGGTCTGAGCAACGGTCATCTGGGGGAAGCACAAGTGGTATCTTCATCCTAGAGTGGTTCACAATGTCTTCAATCAGTGGGATACGCCCTGAGTAGATCTCCTCGCCACTGCCATGAAATCTCAGTGTCAACAATTTTGCTCGTTGGAATTTCCTCCAGTACACTTGTTAGAAGACTCATTCTGGCTGGAATAGAAGAATGGACTCCTGTATGTAATTCCGCTGCTACCTCTCCTGCCTTGAGTTCTTAGGAAGGTCAAGACAGGCTTGGTCCAAGTCATCCTCTTCACCCCTGATTGGATCAAATTTTTGTTCCCCAGAGGTCTGAGTCAGAGTATTGATCCTCCGATTGGGCTTCCTCTTTGGAAGGATTTTTGTCTTGGCGACTGGGCAGGATCCAAGTCTCTACAACCTACCCCTCCATGCATGGAAATTCAGTGGCGGCAACTAAATGCATTAAGGTTGTTGATGGAGTTGATTGATTTAGTCTTTACGACCAGATGTCCTTCTATGAAGCTGATCTATGTTGAGGTAAATTTGTTGCTTGGTTTGGTGCTCATAATACCGACCCCTGCCACCTCTTGCAGCCACAGGTTAAACATTTGGATTTTCTTCTGTTAGCCTTGCAGGACATTGAGGCGGACATGGTTAAATGTTATTTTCTGCCCCTTTGTCCCTTTTGCGTTTACCTGACAAGCCATCTTTAAGTCACCAGTTGTGATGCATTTTCGAAAAGGTTTTGTTGCACCTGTTTCTCCCCTGAACCCCACTCTCACCCCCACATAGTTTTGCCTATGTACGCCTGTTTCTTAAGGCTCCTGACACACAGACAAGTCTTACTCATTGCCATTGCAAAGCATGTGAGTGAACTGCAGATTCTTTTTGTGCAGCCGTCTTACACAACCTTCTTTCAAGACATATTGGTACTGAGGATCTGGTCGGCCTTCATACCAAAGTTTGACTCCCTTCTCAAACAACCACAATTCCCATCGGGGTGAACCACAAAAGTCACCAAATTAACCTGTGCTTACCCTTTGATAGCTTGGCACAAACGCAGTCAGGCTTAACATAGAGACAATGTGTTAAGTATTTATGCAGCACACAAACAGTAATAAAGTGAGAATACAACACAAGAAAAATCCCACACCAATTTAGAAAGATAGAGAAAATTGTAATAATTTGACACCAAAAGGAATTAAATTCAATCAGTAGAACCAGAGTTATGAATTTTTAACGTTTTTAGTGGAAAAATGGTGCCGAAAAATATCAACGTGCCAACCACTGGCATCTAGTTGCACTATCCCAGAGCAAAGTCGAAAGTTATGGCCAACCGCGATGGAGCACAGTTCGGATATACAAGGTGGATTGGGCCCAGTCTCTGTTTATCTTCAGGCTTAGAAGAATCTTTGAAGAAAAATGTTTTAAAGGTAAAGTTCAGCGGGGCAAGGCAGTTGACTGTGTCTGAGGAAGTGTCCTTGTTGAGGAGCCACTGGACAAAGTTGCGGTGAAGATTTCTATGTTCGGACTGTATGAATTATTTGGAAGTCGACCATTTCTAGCGAGACGAAGCTGCAGGCTGTAGCGGACTAAGGCTCCATGAGTCCAGATACCCTTCTGAATCTAAGCTGCTGCACAGTATTTGCTGCTATGGAGAGGAACGTAGTGAGAGCTTCTGCAAAGTCGGGCAGAACGATGATGCACCTTGGGCAGATTGGCGAGCAGGAAGTTCCTGGTCTCCTATCTGTTCTCAGTTTTTAGTGGAAAAGTTTGTCATAAATCTTGGTTTTTGGTTGTTTGGGCACCTTTAGCACCAATGCCATGTGTCCAGGACAGAGTGGGCACCACATGGAGGGCAGGATTCCCTTCAGGCAGGCTTCAAGTGTGGGTTCAAGGTTGTTGGAGCTTTTTGCACTGTGGTAGTCTTGAAAACAAGCAACAAGGAAGGTCCAAACAGCAGGGCAGTCCCCTGAAGTACAAGTCAGGCCTTCTGGAAGGCCTCTGCAGGTCCCGTAGTAACTGAGGGTCCAATATTTATACCTGGTGCCAGCCTTTGAAGTGGGAGAATCTTCTAGACTTCCCACACATCTGGTTTTGGAGTTTCCTTTGTCCCCTTCCCAGGAACTAAGTGGTATAGAGTGACAACGGACTGGTGTGAAGTACTTTGTGAGCGTGCCGGAGGCAGCTCCTTTGAAATGTAAGTTGAGCAGGGAACAGCTCCTTCCCTCCCATCCTGGCAGGGTGGCCCATCCTGCCAACACCTAGTCCCCCTTTGTCTCACTGTCTGGCAAGAATACACAAAGGCCAACTATTCAGAGTCATGTTACTAATAACACAGGCTGCAGGCGCAAAATGGTTAGGACAAGAAAATGCCAACTTTCTAAATGACATTTTCATAATTGTGATTTAAAATCTGACTTTGCCATTATAGAGGGTTTTAAATCACAATTCTTTCGAGACCCAACATGATATTTCTACCTGTTCCCAATCAAAAGTTAGCACTTATTAAATGTAACGAGGTAACTGAATGTTATCCTATGGGAGAGGTAGGCCTCACAGTATATTTTCTACACGTAGGCCAAAATGCCCTTTCTGCCATTGTCCACTGTAAATTGGCTGTTGAATGGCTTCCCTGTGGGGAGATGTGGATTGCTCTTATACAGTGGACAAAAGGCTTTGGCGTGGAGAGATGGTTTTTCCCCTTTGAGCAGGAAAACCTCGAGGTCTGTGCCCAGCACCTTTCCTGAACTTTAAAGGATGCCTACCCTGTAACTTTACTTATAGCTCACACCTAGACCTGCCTCCTTCTGTCTTCCTAATCAGCTTGGCTTGAATCTCTGAGGGGGGCAAGTTGCCCAAGAACTAATTTGGAGTGACCACAAGGGAGAGTTTGCCAATTATCAGAGGGTCACTATGTGATACTTTTTCGTTAAACACGCAGGAAGTGCTGCAAAAGTGGGTAGATTGACACCTGTGAACTCTTCCCCATTGGTTAGGGAGTTGGCAAGAATTACTCCCGCCCACAAACTGGGCATAAAAGTGGCACCACCAGTACTCTCCTCTTAACACTCCTGGGCCTGTGTAGACTCAGGACTTTCCTGCTGTCTTAATTCTGAAGGAAGACTGGACATGCTTGCCTTGAAAGCAGGACCCCAACAGTGACTCCAAGGGTCAATTGGCAGACCTCCTGGTTGAGCTACAGGGACACAACAAGCTTCCAGAGGCCTCTCCCGCAACGTCCCAGCTGACCAGTTCCAACTAACCTGCCCTGCACCCTGCTGCTGACTACTGATTGAGTGAGTCCTAATCCCCAAGTGGTGCCCCCCAGGTCCTGGACCCTTGGTTGGTGTCAGAGTGTACTCCTCTTGTTCCCAAACTGTGAAATCTGGGACTTCTAAAATCTTTGCCAGCTTTCTGCCTGGAGAATGGGATCACTATTGAAGCCGCAGCCATCTATGTTGAATTGCCAGTCGGCCTCAGCTCACTGGTTTTCCCTGCTGAAGGAGACCTGACATCCAGAAAATGTTCTACGTCTGAAAGTAGAGGGCTTCATCGGGACAGCCACTGAACAGCATCCCATAGACGTCGAGGCCTTACTGGACTCAGATTCCGTCTGCTCGGAGCGTTCCCACTTCCGTCTATGCCTGCACTAGGATCTCATGTTTCAGCAGCCTGCTCTTGTCAAGCTCTGCTTCGGATCGAGTTTGCATGGCCGACTACGACTTTTTCTCCATAAAAGTTTTTAAGTCAGGAGGTAAACTTTCCACTGGGACGAACCTGGTACTTTTATGCGTCTCCCGCTACATCGTAGTCAGCCTTAACCTTTGGATTTAACCCAGTCTAGTGCAACAGGATAACCTTTTGTTGTGCTCTTTGGTGCCGTTTTTAACTTTAACTTTAAAAATGCATGTTTCCAATTCTACTTATAGGACGTTTGTTGTTTTGGTTTCATATTATTCATTAAAATATTCTCTTTTTTTCAAAATTGGTTTGGGATTTTTCTTGTGTTGTTTTCACAATATTGCTGTTTAAGTCCTCAATAAATACTTTACATATTGCCTTTAAGTTAAGCCTGAATGCTTTGTGCCAAGCTACCAAATGGTTCAGCGAAGGTTTATAATGTGACTTTTGTTCCAGCTGACGAGGATTGTGATTATTTGGGGTGGGTTCTCACACCCTTTAACTAATACTCCCAATTTCTTACCATATGAAGTAATTACGATGGACTAAAATCTGTGGTGCTTCAGGTGTGATGCCTTATTTCCTTCGCTTGGTGGAATCCAGGATCTGGTAGTGATTATGGCTGCCTGGCCCATGGATTTGCAGAATATTTGATGCATGCCGTTTCTGGAGTCTTCGAATTTGCATGCTTTGACAGTTGACAGTAGCATTTTGCTGCTGAATTTCGGCTTTTGTCAAAAGATCTTGTGCTCTTATGGATCTTGATCTGTACAGATTTAGGTCTTCTGCAGGGATGTTTCAGATTTTATTCAAGAAGCTTGGTAGTTTAGGTTGTGAATCAATCCTTAATTTGGAGTTCTAATAAGCAATGCAAGGCTCATGGGGGGTGGCCAGGGCAGCCAAGATGGCGGACGCAGCTTTGTAACGCTCCGTCACATTGCCCCTATAATCCATAAATTATCAATGAAAAGGCGGGACCATGTGATTGAGACAGAAACCTACTGACCCCCGAGACATGGTGGTGCAAGGTGAGTGTTGAGCAAAAACAGCTGAGAAGACTGTAGCGCTCCACGAATATACGGGGCCTGGGAGGAGCCGCGCGAGTTGGCCGGAGAGAGTGCGTGCTCCAGCTCCGAAGTACGCCGAGCGGGGGGGGGGGTAGGGAAACGGCCACACACTGGTATGGTGTTCATCTGAACGACGGACGCAGCAGTGTAAGGTGAGGGGGGGGGGGGAAGCCGCAGCCCAACCCACAAAGCAGGCTAGGCGCATCACAATGCACTGGGGAGCCGTGAGGCCAAATGCTAACGAGCGGCGGCTACAGCAACCACGACCGCAGGAAAGTATACGGAGCCGACCCTTGCCTCCACAACCACAGGGATCACAGGCCCCGGGAACAGAACCTCAAGGGTGGGTCATTCCCCGTTAGGGCCGTGCCCTCAAACGAATTAACGTGGCGGAAAGAGAATCGGAAAGCTGTACAACGCACAGGTCAGTAGCAACAAGAGTAATTGGCTAAGGGGGTCCTTACACTATACGGCAGCCACTTAAGCTGAGCAAATCGAACCGGAGACAGTAGGGACTCGCCGGGAGAACTGACAAAATTGTGGAATGTTGGTGTAGCCGACACAGACCAGGTTTAAGAAGATACAAGGGCACATGAGGAAGCGCAGGAGAAATGCAGCCAACAAATAACAAGGGGGCATCCTATTTCATACCTGCGACATAAGGAGACAAACTATAGGTCAGAGGAGGTAAAGTTGGATCATTGTTACTACACTGCTCTCAATCGCGCTGTCCCCCTTTGACACACGACAAGGCACCGCCTTGCTCTGGATACCATACCCGATCGACATCACCTTGCTGACCAATGTAAGAAGAGTGAGAGCAAACAACCCAACAGCTGAAAGGTGAAACGTATATAGACCGGAAACACAACAGGTAGCAACACTGGAAAGAGCTGGCATGTACCAAACTGACGACAGCGGACCACAGCAACCGCATGGAAAAGTGCACAACGCAGGTATGTGCATAATAGAGCTGTAGGGAAACTGCCTCCGCCGCCGCCACCCACGCCTCTGAGAACCCCCGATGCGGACAAACTCCAAATTAAAACCCTTTGGAGTACACTTGGGACAAGGTTGTGGACACGAAGAGTCCAAAGGATCAGCACATCTGAAGACCATAGTCCACTCCAGCATGAGGATTCTTAGAGGCAAAAATACAACAGGTGCTCTTGACAAGCACGATGAGTCGCTTGAGTTCCGGCCCTGGAACAACGCCTGGTCAGATGCAACCCACCCGCGCTCCACTGGACAAGATGGCAGATACATCGCCTGCAGACGCCATGAACAACAAATTAGACGATGTGCTTGCAGCGGTAGAAAAACTAGGGGCAACGCTGGAACAAACTAGGTCCTCTTTGGAAAATAAAATTGACGCAGTGGTGATAGACCTTTAACTTACTGCACACGGATCACCGAAAACTAGCAGACAAAACACGCTCAATGGAGGACACTCTTTAGTAACTGACCCCGAAGGCCCGCGAGGTAGAAGTGCAGCTGAGAGAAATAACCCGGTACGCACACTCTAACGCAGGGCTGAAGGACGCTCCAGGCGAAATAGCATAAGAGTGGTGGGACAACCAGAAGGCAAGGAAGGAAAAGACGCCACGGACTAAGTGGAAAAAATGGATCCCAGACATGATCCCTGCAGGGAAATTATCACAATACCTCTCTATAGAGAGAGCGCGCACAGAGTCCAAGCGAGAGCCCCCCTCCCCTTTCCAGGATCAAGCCCAACACCTTTACTGTTTTGCGTCCTACACTACAAAGACGGGGACACAATACTGCAGGAAGCTACAGTCCATACAAGTTGTCAACGCGCGAGTCATGCTCTTCCCAGATTATACAGTCGCAGTACAGAAACAAAGAGACTCCTTTCTGCAGGTGAAAAGCCGCCTACGAAGTCTGGACATTAAGTATTCACTGTTTTTCCCGGCACGCCTACGGATGGTGGCAAAAGGAACAACTCATTTCTTTTGACACCACCATAGCTGCTTGAGAATGGATGGATTCAGTGGACCTGGCCCGAACGACTGCATCAATAGAGTTGCGGAGCGATGGTCAACTTTCAGAGCCCTGAAGGAATCATCATGGGAAAAGACGCAGGAATCAAGAAGGAAAGTCGGGACATGCACCGGACATTGAACAAATGATACAAGATCAACGCAGGGCGTTACAGACTGTGGCAGCACTAGGGGAACTTCGAAAGGAGTCGGAATCTGGCGACAGCCCAGCATAGTGTGGAAGTGATGAGGAATCGATAGACGTCGCCTCCTTGTTCCTGCCCCACCTGAGGTTACCCCGCAAACAGCAGACAATATATTACTAACTACAATGGGACCTCATGACCTGTTGGGGCTTGTTGGTTGGACCCTATAGACAGGCAAGTAATAAAAAGAATGCTGTACTGTGTAAATTAAGTACTATGACAAGGACACCATGTATGCCACAACAAATGTTAACTTTATTTTAAACACCATGGTCTGGTAAATGCTATACCGCAATAATTGCGGAGACGGAATGGGACACTGCTCTAAAGCTTACTCGATAATGAACTCGGAATGAGATGTTAATGGTACACAGTCCTGCTCATTGTAAAAAGAATAGGGGTATCCTCTCACTTAGCTCGCAACATCTTGACGAACAAGACGCGTCCCCACTAGCCAACAAAGGTGTAATGTATTGGTTGATGATTTGAACGGCCGCATCCTGCACACACACCCTTATGGTATTAAAAAAAAATCACTTGTGTACAGTTACCTTTTGGATATGTTTTATATACGCGAAGTCATGTGCACAAGTATATGCCCGAACGAAACCCCCTACACACCCCGGATGCAGACCAACACACATACTATACCTTTGCATCCAGAAGACACATTTCACAGAACCGTGACCCACCACATTGATGGCGTCCACTAATATATACACCTGCAACGTCTGGGGCATACGCACGCAGATATGCAATTTACTCATACCTGAAGCGACACCTAGTCCATATCGCCTTTCTGCAAGAAACACCTGAAATATCAAAATTACAAAGGCGATGAGGTGGCCAACTCTATGCCACAAGCTACTCTGCATATGCGAGGGGGGGGGACACTAATCTGGATCAAACCAGGGACGCCCTTTGCAGCAGACGAAACTCATCAACACAGAGGGGCGATATGTGCTAGTGAAAGGCCACTTAGATGGTCAATATGTAATATTGGGCTCTATATATGCACTAAATACTGACCAGCCTGCATTCTTCGCTGCCCTCTCTAACAAAAAATTCACTCTGGCATGGTATACCATGAATATTGGGTGGCGGCGTTTAACTGCGTACTAGACCCAGCCCTCGACCGCTCCCTTCCGCCACCTCCGGGAGCGCCAACCATATCAATGGCGAGAGCACTGAATACATGGCTAGAACACTGGCACCTGGTAGATATATGGCGGAAGCGCAACACGGAAGACAGGATATATTCATACTATTCGGACTTGCACCGTTTACACGTAAGACTTGATAGACTAGTATGCACAAGATCGATATATACAATGGTAACCAGAACTGAATATATGGGAAGGACCCACTGAGACCCCAACCGCCAATTTCTACAGCTAATATGGGAAGGAGCCTTGCCTGCTGTCCCTACGTGGCGCTTACAACCCTAGAGGACCCCCCCATTCCTCTTTAAATGCAGCCATCACCAACTATTTTAAGGACAACAAACCCACAGTGGGCCCGATTCACATAGGTAAACTGAGTGAAAGTCTAACTTTACGACTTTTGATATTCACAAAGGGCATTTACTACTCGTAAATGCCCTTTGTCAATACCAAAAGTTGAACTTTACGACTTTCGGTATTCACAAAGGGTATTTGTGTGTAGTAAATGCCCTTTGTGAATACCGAAAGTCGTAAAGTTAGACTGTCGCCTCATTTTACCTTTTTGAAACGGTCCCAGCGTCTTCACACCTTGTGGAGTGAGATGCTTTTAAGGTTGTAATTAGAGGACACTGATTGAGCATGCAACTGGGACAGCATAGATCCATAGAAGCAGATCTCAAGCGAATAGAGCAAGGACACATTCGCCTGGAAATGCAGACAATAGAATCCCCAGTATTAAAGAGCCAGCTAATTGAAGAAAAGCAGAACTCAGTTCACTAATGGAGAGACTACAATGCCTAAACTATAAAGCACACTCATGCCGCACGCACACCATGGCTGACCAAGCGGGACGCTTATTGGCCTGGCTAATAAGTCAGGAATAGACTTGGGTGCCTATAACAGCAATCAGATCCCCGAATGGCACACTGCACTATACACAGGCAAAAATACACGCAGTACTTACCAGGCGCTACTCCGAGCTATACCAGTCAACAGCAGGAGCCCCTTTAGAGGAGACACGGTTATTCCTAAACACAATAGGTTTACCCCGCCTCACTCCTGAGCAGCGGCTGGAACTAGACGAACTGATTACCCCGGAAGAAATACGAGCAGGTATCCGGGCTCTGGCCAATGGAAAGACTCCTGGGCCAAACAGTTTGCCAACTGAATGTTCTAAAGCCTACGCCACGGTGCTAGTGCCACAGTTAAAACTGCTGTTTGAAGAAGCATTATCAGATTCCATCCTTACAACTTCACAGCGCAAAGCTTTACTTGTCTCAACTCCTAAACCTGACGGGACCGAACCAAGTTAGGTACCTATTGACAGCTGGCATTGCTCAATACTGATTCCAAAATTCTGGCCAGCATACTGTCAGCACGCCTAGCTCCACTAGTACCAACACTGGTGCACCCAGACCAGAATGGGTTTGTGCCTGCTCGCAATACCTCCTTAAACATACAACGATATTTCAGGGTTCAGTCCTTGCACCACAGTCCTGGGCCTGACAGGGCTGTCTGGTGTTGGATCGCGAGAGAGCCTTTGATTCTCTTGAATGGCCCTTCTTATTCATGACACTACAACAATACGGATATGGGATGTGCTTCAGACAAATGGTGAGATTACTGTACACGCAACCACTCTGGGTGCGTACTGGGCAGCTAATCTCTGACACTATAACAATAGGAAGAGGCACCCGACAGGGATGCCAGCTTTCGCCATTACTACTTTAATTGGCTGCGGTGCTTCGCAAGGGGGGAGCGGACTGTGGCATTCAACTGGGGGATGGCGTACACGCGTTGTCTTTATATGCAGAAGACCTATTAGTATACCTTAGAGACGTGCATAACGTGCCAAGCAACATAGCAGATACACTGCTCCACTTTGCGCTGATCTCAGGACTCCGAGTGAACTGGAAGAAGTCTTGCCTATTTCCCTTTAATCCAGACACACAGGACCCAGGCCTAATTGTTAATGAGGTGGCAGTGTCATGGCAACCGAGCTCGTTTCGGTACCTGGGCATCCGCATAAACCATTCGCCGAATGATATACTTGAAAGTAATCTCGGTCAGGCAATAACATCTATCCGGTCTCATTAAATTTTGGGAAAAATTGCTGCTATCAGTCACGGGACGCGTGGCCCTATTGAAGATGGTGGTTTTGCCCAGACTCCTCTATTATTTCTCAAACTTACCCACCTATGTCTCGGCCAAAACATTTCACGAATTTGAGCAAACAATGAGGGAATTTATCTGGAATGAAGGACGCAACAGAGTGGCCCTGTGAAAGCTATATGCGCCAATGGAACAGGCAGGGTTAGCTGCTCCAAATATGGAGCTATATAACCTGGCAGCACAAATGCAGAGGGTGACGAAATGGCTGGCGTGCTTACAATTATATGACACAGCCACGGAACTACCAGCTTGGTTGATGTCTAGCATTCACCATCTATTCCATCCCATCACTAAAACAGCTACAGCGCATCTTAAGCTACTTGCTCTAGCATACCGCTGTTAAAAGCGGAGCCTTCCTCTCACACAGGCGACGACCCCATATGCACCTGCACTGCCGCTGCTGGGAACACCCAGGCACAGAACCATCACGACAAATGCGGAGGTAGCGTCTTGGCACGCAGCTGGGATACATACACTGGGGGACCTGTATGGAGATGGCACCCTGTTAAGATATGATGAACTAATGGATGGCACAAACATATCCCCGGGCAATTCCACCTGTATAACTCGCTGACGAGCACGCTAACATGTGCATGGGGAGACTTTACAAGTGAGCGAGACATCCACCTAATGATACAATACTTGTAAGTTATGGGAACGGGTAGCCATATAGTACACTGGCTAACAGCATCATTACTGACGCACACGGCAAAACCACTCCTGTCGCTATGCACTAAATGGGAGGAAGATAGGGGGAAGCCCTGGACGGAAAAGGAATGGGAATCCATCTTAGCTGGGCCCGCATACTTTCCCGCAGTACGAAATTCTGTCTTATACAGTTCTATATCACACAAAGGGCATACTTAACACCTGCTAAAATAAATAAGTACTTTCATCAGACAAATGCAGCATGCCCTCTCTGTAATGAGGTTGGAGCAGACTTACTCCACATGTTATGGAGCTGGCCACTGTTGCGTGCATATTGGCAGGATGTAACAGCCTATCTGTCCACCTGCACAGACCGCCAGGAACTACATACATGGGGGGAAATGCATGTTAGGGCTGTTTCCCAGGTCAAAAAAGCAGAGTTACTACATGATTTATTGGCCTAGGACTCATAACGGCCAAACGACTAATAACTCGCAAGTGGAAAAATCCAAATCCCCCTTCTAAAGCCTGGAAACAATCATTTCTGGTGTGGGCCCAAGCGGAAAGCACAGCATTGCACAGAGAGGACACAGTAGGAATACGTAAATATCCAGCCGCACACAGCTGGGATGCCATATTTGTCGAACTTCATACCATAATGCAGACTCCTGCTGTAGAAACGCACGCTGGAGATTAAGGCCACAATCGCATATCCATTCACCTTGTCAAGCCTGAATAAATGGGTACTGAGGCGGGTGACGGCAGAGGTGGAATAAATAAGGTATAGGAAATGCATGGGAGTAGATCAGATCTATAAACATCAAGTTCGAGAGGAACGGGGAGTAACAGGACGAATTCTGGGAAAAGTCATCACAACAATCGTAGACTCAAGGCATGGCAAGGCTGTTGATATGGTTTCATTGTTAACTGTTAAGAATCGAATGTTTGTATAAAATCAAGATGTGGTTGTAGCGCGGGGCTGTCTGAGACACTAAGCGTGCATCAACTATTGCAGACTTTGGCTCCACGTTATACAAGTCATCGGTAAATTCTCTAGTTATTTCCCTACATAGGGAAAGAGTAAGCAATTATAATGGAGCAGATGACTGCTATTCAAAGATATCATCATGTAAGCTGTAACTGTATGAAACTAAGACAAAATGCAAATAAAGAGATTTTTTAAAAAAAATCAATGCTAGGCTTATAGCGGATAGTTGAGATATGAAAGTATGCATCCAGGAGTTTTGAGCAGTTATTTCATTTATGCTAGCAGCAGTTTGTTCCAACCTGTTTGTTGGGTAAAGTAGCTCCAGAGGAATGATGTGGAAGGACAGGTCATGGAGGAGCAACAGGAGTTACCATAACCCCCCTCTTAGTTTGTTTGAGATTCTTTTCCTTTTTACTGGGGACTCCTCGCCCCTATGAAAAACCAACGTGTTGTCAAAAATCGTCCTCATGCCTATGGTATTTCCCTGAACTGCGCATGGAGAAAGCCCTGTGCAAAAAACTGGCGAGAAGATGGCGTCAAACTCATAATTCCAGGGTTAGAGAAGCCTATAAAAGAAACATAGCGCTCTACCATGGCAACATTAAACAAGCATTTGCAATGCAATCGGTCTCGCCTTTGGGACCTTATATGTATTTAGCTATGCAGCACATTAGCCTGGGTGCTGAAACATCTAGTGTTCTTTAACATGGAGGTAAAGTAAGCACCAAACTGCGTGACATGCCAGGTATGGGAACACATGGAGATAAATATTGCCCTTCAGCAGGAAATGGTATAGTCCAAAGCTCTGTTTTAATATAAAATCAGGGCCTTCGGTGGTCATATCACTGAAAATACAAGATTTGAAAAAAATATTGTCTACTGGTGCTCGTAAAAGACAATTTCTATGGACTGCAATCTAGAGAATGCTAAAGTGATTCTGGTATTTTTCTGTCCTCTGCTGGTCGTTTTCTATCAAGAAAGTTAAATAGAGGCAGTTGCCAGAAAAATTAAAAAAAAGAAAGTTCCTCAGCAGAAAGCAATTCTGGTATTTTACTGACCTCTACTGGTTGTTTTCTATCAAGACAGTTAAATAGAGGCAGTTGAACAGAAAAAAAAGTCCCTAAACGGAAGCAGACAAGTCCTAGGGCTGATCTCCAGAGCCCACAAAGTACATACACATATAAGTATATACTAAAGTATATACAAGAGGTCTCGAATGCTCAACCTAAAAAAGCGTGTAAGGTTCACATCTCACTACAACTTCAACAGGCTGGAAACTCCTCCAAAGAATTATACAAAGTCCTTAAATCCTTCATAAATTCGAAGGCCTGTTCAACAGATATTCTACCTTCACAAGCTCTAGCTGATGCCCTTGCAAATCACTTTGAAGAAAAAGTTAATCTGATTTACAATAATTTCCCAGACCAATTGGATCAGTACCCAACCTTATTCTTTCCAATGAGGTTAGTACTGGGAGCCTTGAGAATGTTATACCTCTTAGGCTAGACTCCGTTTGTAAAGCTTTGATAGCTGCGAAATCAGCTTCACCTGCATACATTGTTTCATCTAGGATTGCAGCAACACTGGCTAATCAGCTTGCCCTGGCCATTTGCTCTTTTCTAAACTTCTAGATTAGTTCGGGAAGGATTCCGTTAAATTGGAAAGCCGCTCAGATCATTCCTATCTGTAAGAAGGAAAACCTCCCAACCTCTGACCTTTCAAATTCTCACCCTATCTCGTTTCTCCCCTTGCTGAGCAAACTTCTGGAAGGATACATTAATGGGCAATTTATGGAGTTTCTAGAATCCAACAGGATTTTGGACTCCTCCCAATCCGGTTTCCGACCCATGCATAGTACCGAAACTGCTCTCATAGCAGTTACAGACTATATCGGATGCTCTCAGGATGAGAATCAGCCTTCACTGTTAGTGCTGCTTGACTTGTCTGCAGCTTTCAGCACAGTATCTCATCCTAGATTACTCCAAAAATTAGAGGAGATAGGTATGCGGGGTACTGCTCTGTGCTGGTTCATGAGCTTTTCTAGCTCAAAGAACCCAGACCATCAACCTAGGTTGGTTTAAATCTCGCACTCTAGAGCTCAACAAGGGGGTGCCTCAAGGCTCATGCCTTAGCTCCACATTATTCAACCGCTATGTAGCCCCCCTTGCTAAAACCATCAGAGCCCATGGATTCACACCTATCTCGTATGCGGATAATACGCAACTTCTTATCTCCTTTGATAAAGACCCCCCACAATATGAAAGCTATCTCGGTTTGGATGACTGAGAACTTTCTTCAGTTAAATGCTAGTAAAACCGAGATCATGCTCTGTGGCAGAGCCCATCTGCTATGGTCCCCGGATTGGTGGCCAATGGAGTTAGGCACAGCACCTACCCTCAAATCTACAGTAACAAAATGTGGGTGTACGCTTGGATCAGACTCTTACTATGAAAGATCAGGTAGGGGTTACCACTGGCACCTGCTTCCATATGATGAGTCTACTACGCAGAGTCTTTCCTCTACTTCCACTCTCGATACGCAAAACCCTAGTGTAGGCACTAGTGATCAGCCTGCTGGACTATTGCAATGCCCTTCTAGCTGCCACAAATGAGTCCCCACTTGCCAAACTTCAGGTGGTCCAGAACACAGCGGCTTGCCTGATTCATAATATGCTGGCCAGATCAACCTTCGTCTCCCCTTCTACGATCGTTGCATTGGCTTCCTGTGCACATTACAATAATTTTCAAGATCTGCTGTTTAGTGCATAAATCACTGAACGGTAAAGGTCGCAGATACTTGGCTGAGAAACTTATTTCGTACCTGCCAAGCTGACCTTTAAGATCTAAGGTTAAAGCTCTCCTTACTTTTCCTCCAATTTAAAAACACGTTCAGGGGATAGAGCATTGTCTTACTTGGTCCTCCACTGGAATAAACAACCCACTCACATTCAGAAATGCACAGACCACCTGCTTTTCAGAAAGCTTCTCAAAACTGAGCTATTTCCTTACTAATTCTGCCTTGCCAGTGATCTTTCCGGCGCTGAGATACCCCTCCCGGAGTGATTCAAGCGCCCTACAAGTTAAATTAGCATACCATAGCTTGAATTGGGTCTGCTGTAGAGCAAGCTCAGCGTCCCAGTTGATAAATTGTAATTTATGATAGCGGACAATTTGATAAAGATATTTGTGATCGAGGCTCTCTGGCTCTTTACCCGGTCTCAGCCGTGAAGCCGATCCACTGGCAGAGAATGGAAGAGCGGTCGGTATCCTTGTGCTTGGAGATGGAATTTTTCTTGTATGCATTATCCTATTGTTTCGATTTTGGAATATGCCACTGCTGCCATAGAAAAGCGAAGCTACCTCATCTTTAGCTTTGCAGGAAATCTGGAACTCCCCCAGGTATTAATTTCTCTTGTGACGTCCTCTGCCCTTGCCAGTACCAGACGCTGCTTGCGAGAGTCGGCTGTGGAAGTCTTCCCAAGCATAACCTGGAGACTGAGGTATTCCGTTTCAGCTTTTCACCTATCCTTTTGTAACTTCTCTGCTGTTTGCATTAAGTTTTGTATTGTATTAAAACAATCCATGAAAGAGAAAGTGTCAGTTATCTCTGAATGCTGGGTGAAAAGGACAAAAAACCCACAATGCTAGTACTAGCAATCCTATATGATATGACGATTGCCCAGAAACGGCCTGTGAATTTATGCATCTCACAAATGGGTCTTTTTGACTCTGGAAACTTCAGTCTTAGGCAGTGTCTTGGCTTGCCTTGCCTCTCCGTAGCCTGCGGAAGCTTGGCAATTAATTTTTATGGAGTAACTTTGGCAGCTGCTGCTGGGTGCAGTGACTCCGGCGGGTCTTGCCACCCTCCGACCCCTCTTAGAGTGGAGTCCGAAGAAGCCTGTGAGATACACGTTGGCCGGCGTCACAGGACTGAGTTAAGGTCTGACTGCCGCGCCTCTCCTTATGTTGAGTGCTGTGCTTGGGATCAGGAGGCCGGAGCATTGCAACACCCAGCAGGGAGATTGTGTGGCACCACACAGGATGGGAGAGCATGGCAGGAGTGAGTTTTATAGCGAGGATGGAGTTCGTGAGTCAGGTCAACGAGGCTCCACAAGTCAGGAGAATATTTAAAAAAAAAGGAAACAGTCATATAGGCAGGATGTGTTTCAGATCCAGTCCAATCTTGGGAATGGTTAGACTTACTGGAGAGGTTAGTGCAAGCTTTAAGCTTGAAAATGAAAACGAGTAAAAAGAAATAACGAAATACACAGCTGATTACACAACTCAAAGTATTAAGCCATACAGGTCAGACAAACTAGAGGACGCTGCCCTGGCTAACAATGCAAACTCGTTCACACATTTGACCTAAATGAAACAAATTTCCATTTACTTTTTTGATGCAGACAAATAGTCATAAAATATAATTTCTACCGAAATTAAACTACGTCTTTAAAACAATTTTCAAATACACAGTTAATACTATTATGGCAGAGTTACAGTATAGAACTGAACTTTTTATTAATGGGTCATATTTTGAAGGCACAAAGGAAATCCTCAGCACACGTCTGTAGTGTATCTAAACATTTATCTGCACATTGCATGCATAAATATTAACACAGTATTTTGAGTTTCTTGTTTTTCTTTCTTTATTCTTATAGTTTCTCTTCAGCCGTACTCGAGAGTCACGGTTTTTGGACTACGTTGATGACGGAGCTGTCCGTACGAGCTCGTGGATTGGTCAGACGGAGACCTTTCCTGAATGAAGAACCGATTTTAAAGCAGAAGACAGATATTTTACCCTTTGTGGGTTGGAATTATCACCACATAAGAAAAGAATATACCAAAGATTGTAGAGCCTTGAGAAAGTCGCGGGACGATTTCCCAGTGTATGCGACGAAACACGTGTCGGCTGAAGAGAAACTAAGAATAAAGAAAGAAAAACACGAAACTCAAAATAATGTGTTAATATTTATGCATGCAATGTGCAGATAAATGTTTAGATACACTACAGACGTGTGCTGAGTATTTCCTTTGTGTATTCAGTGGCCTTGCCGCAATTTTGGGGGAGGTTGGTGGTTCTCCTCACCTTACAGCACCGTTCAGAATTTAGGATCTATTGAAACTATTATATGTGCGATTTTCCTGAGTGGCGCCGTTTCACCTAACTCAATACCACTGTCTGTTAAAAGGCACTCCTCCTCTGAAATGTGCAATAACTTTAATAATGCAGTATGAGACCAGGGATTCTGTTTTTTTAGCATCTGTAGGACTCTGGGAAACCGCTTCAAATCACTGGGTGGGGCCAATTCGAACAGTGCGGGGAGGGGGGGGTATCACAGGGGCAATGGGGATGAAACCGTGTAACAAATTGCCAAAGAAACTCAACTGGTAACCTAGATAAAAAGCTTAAAAAATGTAAACATGAATTAAACAACAGAAGAGAAAACGAAGGCATGACATATCCCTACAACGGTATCTCAGTGATACCGAGAAAAATAAAATGGATCCAGAATTCAAGCAATTGCAAAGAAAAGTGCAGTGGGAGAGTTGACAAATATATGACAAACATCACCTTTATTTCCACACAAGCTATATCTCTAAATATATAATTTCTTTACTAGATACCTTATATTCGAAATAGAAGCATATAGGAAATATTGAAGAACTTTTTTTGTTAATGATAAATAGTAGTTTCGAACCACAAGCAGTTCAAACCTCTGCTCAGACTGGACTGTTGTCAATAGGAACTGATTAGGTATGCCCTATTTATTAAGTGCAGTTGTTTGCTTAACATTGATATTTGTTCTGCAAGCAACTACGCTTACAAATTGACATTTGCTAGAAGTAAAGCGCAACATGATACAAACACATTGTAATATTGCCGCAAGTGTTACGCAATGTAGCACGTAATTTTAAGTAAAATTAAAAAATTAGTGAGTATGATAAACTCAGTGGCATGAGGAGGAATGGATCAATAGCAAAATCTAGGCAGACAGACAATGTGTGAACACAGACGTGTCAACAGCTGTAGGAAGCACCTATAACCTGCACTATGCATAAAACCCAATGCCCCAGCATACAACCTCCTCACAAATGAATGAAGGAGCTGAGAATTTAGATTGGCAATGGTGAGCCTACCATCTTAGGAGACTCTGGAGGTGTATATGTGTACGTTCAGAAAAATTAACATACATATTCAATACTGGGCTCATTACTCAATTATATTTTAAACAAAGGGATAAAAGGGAAAAAAACCAATCCAACACTCACCTTCAGTAATGCTCTTTCTGGTGGCTACTCTTTCTAAATCTAATCCACTAAAGGTTTCTAAACCTTTAGTGGATTCCCATGTGCCACACTTGATCTGGAGAATTCTTCCAGCAATGATCCAGCGTGCCAGTAGGTGGCATCATATGGCGCTGTGGTGACTGTCACCCCTGAAGTGACAGAGAAACCACATAAATGTTCCACGCTGCCTTCAGCTTCTGCTTTCTTCTTCTGATCCCTCTGACTCTGAGCATACATCAGATTGTTTTGAAACCGTGTTCAGTGTGATGAATTCTTAACTTGGGACCTTTTTTAGACCGTAAGGAGGTTACTCCATGGAACAAGGAGGGCAGTGAGGAGTCTGCAGATAGAGTAACTACGAGAAAAAGGGTTACTCCTGGGAGGTAACTTCTTCTTTTGGTGACTTTTTCTAATTTTAGAATCTTTAGAATCTATACAGTAGCAGTACTTTCCAAAGATGGAGGGTGTGGACTCGGGCCAAATGTCCTGCTTAACCCAGCGGGTGAAGTGACCTTCCTACTATAATTTTGAAAATGGCACTTCAAGAAAGTGGGCATTTTCTTGTCCCAACTATTTGGTGCCTGTAGCCTGGGTCACATGATTAGGTGTAGGTGGCAGTTGGTCTTTGCGTATTGCTCCCAGACAGTGAAACAAAGGGGGAATAGGTGTTGGCAGCATGAGACATCTCTGACTTGATCTGGGGCGGAGCTGTCACCTACCACACTTGCACATCACAAAAACTCAATTGATTTCACACTAGTCCTTTGTGTCCTCAGACAATCTGGGTTCAGGTTAGGGAGGCAGGAAATTCCAGACACCCCTGTAGGGGGAGGACTCTAGAAGCTTCTCCCACTTCAAAGTGGGCACCAGTTATAAGTAGTGGACCCTCATACTCAACTCTTCAGAACATTTCTGGACCACGCATCACAGCACAAGTCTCCGCAAGCCACACCGGCTTCCTTGGCAACAACGCAGGACATTATATCGCAGCTGTTCGTCAACTGTCATCGGCTGTGCTGCTGCATGATGCATCTCAATGCTGCACCTTGCATTACAGCTCCCCATCGATGGCTTCTTGATGCCGGCCCATGCATCTCGTTACAAGGGCTTCACATCTCGACGCCCAGGCCACAAGGTACTTTTGTCAGCGAACTGAACTCAATCCTGTATCCAGTTTCATGCTCCAACCTGGTCAGCCTGAACTTGTGGCGTGGACCCGGTCTACCTAGATCAGATAACCACGGTTGACTTTTTTGCTTGATTTCTACAAAACCTTTAAAATTACATATCTCTGGTTAGACTAATTGGATTGTTGGTGTTAAGTGGCAAATAATTTATTAAAATGTACTTTTTTTTCTTAATTGGTGTGGAATTTTTCTTGTACTGTGTTTTCACTTTATTACTGTTTGAAGTGCTGCATAAATATTTTTGACATTGTATCTAAGTTAAGTGTGACTGCTTTTGGGCCAAGCTACCAGAGGGTTGAACACAGGTTAATTTGAGGGTTGCTTGTGTTTCACCCTGATAAGAGTTGCGGTTGCTGCTTGAGTAGAGTTTCACACCCCCCTCAACAAGTAACTCAATTTCCTATGGTCACATAACTTGTCTTTATTTACGCTGCATATAGTTAATATTGCCCGCTAAATTCATTAAGGAGTTTACCAGTGACACACTGAATCAATTATGATTCAGTTTACATGACGAAATGGGGGGAAAGCCCCTCACAAATTGCCTGAATGCAATTTATTACATACAAATGGGACACTGGCCTTATGTTCCCCTACGAAGCAAGGAATAATAGGTGGCATGGGGGGGTGTAGGGAAAGTAAGGGCTGGGCAAGAGAGGATGCAACGAGGGAGGGATAGGGGACTCAAAAAGGCAGAATACAAAAAATATTTAAATGTAGGAGTAGATGGTTATAATCTTGACCTGTAATATAATCTGCATTAGGAAGGGAATACAAATGCAAGAATATACTCTGAAGCTTTGGGTCTAAAATCAGATATATTTTAAATTTGCAAGAGACCTTACTAAATCTGAATGCACCATACATCATTTGAGCAAACGTAGCCGCCATGACTCCACACTGAGAATTTGAAATGCCCAGTTCTTCTTAAATTGCTGGACAAAGAATGGTCATCATCATAATACTTAAGAACTTGTTGAAGATTAAAACGATAAAAACAGATGAAGACAATAGTGTTAGCAGAGGCAACAGACTCTCAAATCGTGAATGACTTTGTTTTTTTCCTTACATGCCCCGAACTATGATTATCCTTCATTTTCTCAGACTTCATGGTAAAATTATCTAACTATTATTATTATATTCGGTGACTTCAACTGCATACAAGACCACGAGCTAGACACTGCCTATAATAAATGTATGAAAAATAGGAGAAATAGTTCTCTCAGTATGATGTTTACCTTAGATCTAGTTAGTTCTGAGAGACCCCAGAATCAGAAAATGGGACATTACACTTTCTTTTATAAAGCGCACAAACAGTACTCCTGTATTGATATATGCTTAACCCGGACTACAATTTCTCAAAATAGCACACCTCAGATTTACCATTTAATGTTTTCTGACTACTCTGCAATCTTTCTTATCTGATAGAGACTTCTAGGCGCAGATTCCTTACCTTAGAATTATCCCCAGGCATCAAACTGTATCCAAAATTGTTTTCGTGAGCAGTACTCCTGCGCACTGGTAGGTGGTGTTGTTTGGCTCAGTGCAGATCTGGAGAGAGCTACCTTCAGTCATTTTTGACTGCTCTTTTTCGATGTTTTGTCAAACTTTTTTGACTGGTGTGGCTGGGATGTCTACAAAGAAGGCCTGATTCAAGCCCTGTGTCACCTGCCACTGATAAATGTCGGTGACGGACCCACAACTCTTCTGCCTCTGGTGCTAGAGTACGACTTACTTACTTAGGCCCAGTACCCCTCCTGGAGTATAGGCCATCAACCAGGATTCTTCAGCCATCTCTGTCCTGAGCTTTTCTTTCAATCTGACTCCAGGTGTAACCCATCTCCTTGTAGTCCGCCTCGATGCCTTGGCGCCAGGTGTTTCTTGACCTTCTTTTCCCCTTGAGGGTTCCAGGTAAGGGCTTGTGGAGGGCATGACGTATCCAGTCCCACCGTCTTTTCCTGATTTCTTCATGAGCAGGGAGTTGGAAAGTCTGCTGCCGTAGGTCGTGGTTGCTGATGGTGTTTGGCCGGCGGATTTTGAGAATTTTCCTCATGCAGGTCTTGATAAAGGTCTGGACTTTGTTGGTGGTGGTCACTGTTGTCCTACGAGTTTCTGCTCCATACAGAAGGACCGATTTTACATTGGTGTTAAAAAGCTTGATCTTGGTTTGCAACATTAGATCCTTGGAGCTCCAGTTCTTCTTTAGCCGAATGAAGGCAGCCCTTGCTTTGCCGATTCTTGCCGTGGTATCAGCATCTGTGCCGTCCTGCTTTTCTGACACTGCCCAGGTAGGTGAAGGCCTCAACCTTTTCCAGAGCATCGCCTGCAAGAGTGACTGCAGTTGTGCTGGCCGTGTTAGCCTTCGGGATCTTTGTTTTTCCCCTGTGGATGTTGAGCGTGACCAAGACATCAAGATCTGCATCGACTTTCACGCCATGCACCCCAAGGCCTTGGAGCGATCCCTCAAGCTCCGTGCCTCTTGATGTAGACGCCACGACGGTCTCTATCCCGGTCGAAAGGGAAGTCCTGAGATCGGTTGTAGAGCCATTGATCTTCACTGCAGTCGAAGTATTCCCACTCCGGAAACTCCTATGAGAAGAAGAGTGAGAAGTCGAAGAGGTCTTCAACTTCACCCCGTCTGTCAATGTCATCCAGCCAGACGAGTAAGCGTCATCACTCAAGGCGTGGGTCTCACGGTTGAGCCTGGGCCGTCTCTGCTCCTCCCCGAGTTTCCGAGAGCCAGAGCAACCCCTTCCCACCTCTGAGAATTTTATGATGCCATGCACCTCATATTTGGGTGGCCCATCCCTGCTGGAGCGCCTTTGGGCCCCGTGGCCTCGAGAGGGGGCCCATACTGGCTCCCTGCCATTTGGTCTGCCTCCAGTGCCCCTTGGATCCACAGATGGATCTGGACTGGCACTGGTTGTACCACCTCGATCTTCCCCGATCCCGATGTCGACTCTTCTGGTGCCATCCCCATTTTCATCCCTGACTCAGACACTAAGCCGGAGGGGCGTCATCTGATGCCGGCCGGAGCCATACCCTCCAGACTGGAGCCTGAGCCCTATTCCTAAGGGCTAGGACTTGGGGACGTTTTGGAGGGGCCACTGGACCCTGAAAAATATCAGCCTCTAGACCCCAATATGGACTGGTGTGAGGAGTTGGCGCACGTCCGTAGACTGGACATCTCCCCAGATACTGGCTTGGTCTCTCCTCCTACTGTGGCTTTGGAGGAGGAAGCCTCTTTTGTTATTGTGATGAGGACAGTGGCCCCTGGGGTGTGCAGTTCATCTTTGTGCGCCACTGCCCAAGAAGCTGACTGTAAATATTTAGATTTGGACAGATTCCCACCTGACTTGGTGCTCAGCTCAGGCCAGGATTTCCAAGTGCTGCCATCCAACAGATCACCCAATTTTCTAAACCCTGCAACTCACAACGAAACCCTGCAACTCACAACGGAGCACATAAACTGCTTTGTAGGCATTCGAGGGTACCGGGATAGTCAAGATCGGTGCATAAAAAGAAAAATATGATATTGACCATATTTTCCAAAGCCTGATCCACAAGGTTGTGGCAGATGCTAAAAACTTCAACCTCACGTTTAAAAAAATAAATATTTAGGATCCCCTATCTTGTACAGGTACCCGACTTCATCAGTTCGAGATACTAACAAAGCCCAAAGCATCCTGTCTCTATCCTCATTACCAGAGTCTATTG
This sequence comes from Calotriton arnoldi, assembly GCA_963921515.1. Taxonomy (NCBI): domain Eukaryota; kingdom Metazoa; phylum Chordata; class Amphibia; order Caudata; family Salamandridae; genus Calotriton; species Calotriton arnoldi. The sequence goes on from CAWUFW010001331.1 coordinate 396,623, forward strand.
ATGTGCTTAAAAGAACCCTGAAAGAGGGTGTGGCCAACCAAGATGGCCGAGTGGAAGTAATCCACGAGGGCTCCGTGGTAACCTCCATCAGAAAATCGGGAATTGGCACTTAATCCCAGCAGCAACATGCTTTAGTTTTATTCACATATCTGTGCACAACAGATTGGCAACAGAATCAGAACCTGGGGCTCGGCGGAACGCACAGATTCCGAGACATTGCAGGGGCACTGAGGGCGGATGGCAGCTGAGTGGGCCTTCAGTGGGCCGCCAACCCATGAGGGGCTGCAGGAATGACCAGGATGGGACCGGCGGCTGATTGGTGCACCCGGGGACTCTCTGATCCTGAGAGCGCACAGGAGACGGAGGTGTTCGTGGAGCCGGCTGTCAGCTGTGAAAGTCCAGAGAGTAGCCAGCCGACTACTGCAGCGGCCCAGAGAGTCCAGTGGCGGCCCCCCTTGATAGAGCCAGAGTGCTGAGCCGAGCTCTGATGGAGACTTGGTAAGGGGATGCCAGTGGGCACACAGACACCAGGCGCAGTCACTTGAGGGGAAGGTGGCGTACAATGTAAGGCAGCAGAGTATGGATGTGGAAGGGCGTGTGATGCCTGACTCCAAGATGGCGGTTTGGAATTGAATACGAGGGTGAAAGGCATGGAGATAAAGTGAAGACACCCGCGGCTGCTGGCGAGGCGTCTCAGGTGCCTACAGTGTGGAGATTGGTTCTGCCTACTTGCAGATAGGGCCCACGAAGGGAAAGATCGGGCCTTGGCTGGCACGGGCTGATGACCATCACAAAGGACACATTCCCCAGACCCAATGAGCCTATATTGAAGCCAGGGGCACTATGTAGAGGCTATAGCAAAACCAAAGGGGATGATGGACGGAGTGTTGAACATTGCAAGCACTCACCCCCAGTCAACTGATCTGGGTTTAATCCATCATCATTCTTTAGCTCACTCCGCCACCCCAGCTCAGACTTGGCCATATGCAAATCAGTCTGACCCTGTGCCTCATGGGAACAGTCCAGCCCGAACTGCCAAGCCATGTCTTCCCTGGACCGGAAACAAGCATCCTGGGACCGGTTTCTGGCTTACAGCCGTCATCAGCCAGGCTATCTTGAATCCAGTGGCAAAGTGAGCAAGGGACCCACGTCTGGGCATACCCTGCCAACTTAGGGCGAACATAGCAAAACCAAAGGGGATGATGGACGGAGTGTTGAACATTGCAAGCACTCCCCCCCAGTCAACTGATCTGGGTTTAATCCATCATCATTCTTTAGCTCACTCCGCCACCCCAGTTCAGATATGGCCATATCCAGAAACCGGGGAGACATCGCTGCCTCTAATAGGCGCCAGGGAAGAAAGCGGAGCAGGGGTAGACATGGTAAACTCTCGAAGGTGGAGAGACGGAACAACAGTGGAGGTGGACCGAGGGGCCCTGGATGACCCCTGAGACTGTCTGGCTTCGTGATCGCAGAAAGGGGGGGGGGTTTCAGCGGCTCTGGAGGGGACTTGCACGCTCGGCCGTAGACCGTGGGGCATCTGACCCTGGGCTCTTGGGGTCAGGGTGCTCAGCGTTGCCCAGGTGCTGTGTTGCCCTGTGGGCGGTGGCGTCTATGCCACCAAAGAAATGTCAGAGCAACAGGGTCTCCAGTTATTTTACCCTGGTGGAGTCACAGGAGGGGCCGACCAGCCCTCGCGCTGACAGCACAATGGCCCTGACAAAAGAGGATCTCTTGAATTCACTGAGGGACTTCAAGCGTGAGTTATTTGAGGAACTAAAGGCGGACATGGCTTCCTTCCTTCGCTTGGATATTAATGGCTGCCTGACGTAGCTACAGCAGGATGTGGACTCAGTTGCGGCTAGAACATTTGATCTGGAAAGCAAAATACAGGAGTTAGAGAGGCGTGCAGCCCAGGCTAAAGACTCAGCGACTCTCCTCGCCACACAACTACAGTCGTCCATACTAAAGGGCAAAGACTTGGAAAGTAGGTCTCGGACGGATATATAAGAATAAGGAATCTGGGGGCAGAGGGAGCGGACCTGGAGGCCTTTGTGGTGGAGCTGTTACCTGCACTGCCGGGACATACACAATTGAAAATCAAACTTGATAGGGGCCACAGAGTGCGCCCCATGTTGCTCGGGAGAATGAGGCGACCCAGAGATGTGCTTGCTAAGCTCCACTCCTTTAAAGTCAAAGATGCAATCATGCAGGCAGAGGAGGTGTCATTCCAGGGAGTCTCCTGTTCCATATTCCAAGACATTGCTCCAGCTACTCTGGCGCGGCGCCTGCAGTTCCGACCAGTGACCGACAAACTGCAACGAGACTGCATACAATATTGATGGACTTAACCCTTTGGCTTGGCTTTTGAGTTGCACAACAAGTCACAACATGTCCCGGATCTCCACGAGGCGCTGCAGCTCTTGAGTTTAACATCGGAGGCTGAGCGGGTGACCACAGAGGAAGCGGGGAACTTGGTGACCTTGCCAGTGGGACAAAGACCATGGCTTACTCGGGGCTGCTCCAGAATGCGGAAGAAATCCTGAAGGGAGGGGGTGGGAGGGGGGAGTCTGCCAATACTCGTGGTGCAGGGAAAGACTACGATGTTGCTTGCTTTGTGAGAAGGGGCCATTGGTACAAATAGGGGGTGATCACCGGTTTGACGGCCACCCCTGAAATTCACCCTTGAACATACTATGGTGGGGATGGACTATTAAGTAGTATAGGAAGACGGGTGGATCCGCAGGTGGGCGGGGGGATCTATTATAGGAGGCCCGGATATGTTGGGTGCATTCTTGATTTATGTTAAATTAACACAGGTTAGGTTGCCTTAACGGATTTTGACCAATACGCTGGTGACAAGGTAACATTGGGAGGGAATGTTAAGTTCGAGAAGACGTATCTTTGTTCTGTTTGTTCTAATTGGGGGGTTTGTATTGCTTTTTCTTTCCGGTACATGGGTCTCACTGGATTCAATTGAGGAACACACTAGGAAGAATGAGGGAGAGGATGCAGGAACGGCAAACCTGGGGGAGTGGGATGGGAGGCCATGGCAGATCTCTGGGAAGAGCTACATTCCTGGTTAAGGGTCATGGTGTTGACTACACTTACCTGGAACATGAGAGGAACATGTGTTTTGGCCCTGCAGGAGACCCATATCAAACACACCGAAGAACGCAGGTTGAAACATAAGAATTACCCCCTTATGTACAAGTCTTTTGCGACATCCAAGCATTCTTTTTCCACTCCACAGTATGATTCCAACCTGAGGGCTACAAAGAGGACAAGGAGGGGAGAGTAGTTCCAGTGAAAGGTACATTGCATGAACGCGCCTAACACTAACCAAGCAGCAGTCCTGCATGCGTTCCTCTCTATTTTGGGTGCCTTCGCAGAAGGCGACATTATTCTCATGGGAGATTTTAATCTCACATGGGATGCAGAGGTGGACAGCACACAGCCCCATAGGTCTAGTACAGAAAGCTTCCCGAAAACGCTAAAAAAGGCATTTGGGAAATTAAGGCTCCACGACACTTGGCGTAAGTTACATCCAAACGATCTGGACCATAAATTGTTTTCATATTCACACAGAAGCTACTCGCGCCTGGATTATATATTTGTTAGTACTGCCTTGACTCCAGCATTGCAATCGGTCACCTTTCACTCCATTGCTTGCTCTGATCACGGACCAGTGGCCTTGATAGTGGACTGGGAGGCTCCTTCACCCAGACATCGTAGGTGGGTCTTTCCCAACTCATTTATAAGAGATCGCCTCCTAAGAGACTACCTGAGGAACTCAATCAGGGAATACATTCAGAAAAATGTTCCACAGGGTACCTCTCCTTCTACCAATTGGGACACATTTAATGCAGTTCTTAGAGGGCAATGTATAGCCCTGATGGCATTCTTGAATAAACAAAGAGTGAAGGAAAGACAGTCTGGAAGCAGAACTAAAGGCTGCAGAGCAATCACATAAGGAAAACCCGACCTTTGCGCTTCAACGATGAGTGACCGCATTGAGAGGGAAACAACGGTATCTATAGCAATAGAGCATAACTCACCTTATTACGACTCAAATGTACAACATATGAGCAAAGCAATAAGGTGGGTCCTCACTTAGCAAGACAATTGAGGATCAAAAGTGAGAGGGAATACAGAGGGAACATTACTTGTGAGGGGGGAGAGACATCTGATGCAGAAAATGACCAGACTTTGGCAGGCTTGATAAAACTTTTTACTCCGCGCAAGAATCTAATGAGCTGGCCCAAGGGGGGTACCTGGAAGAGTTGACTCTAACTCAGGTTACGCATGTGCAGAACGATGCTCTGGGCGGTCCCGTCACAGAGGAAGAGGTACGGACAGCGTTTAAGGGCTTGAAACTGAACAAATTCCCGGGGCCTGATGGGGTAATGGCCCAGTTTTATAGGACTTATGGTGCAGAAGTTATTCCACATCTGGTGTCCCTCTTTAATTCGATGGCGGAGGCCCGGGCAGTCATGCCATCAATGGGCGCGGCCCTCATCTCTCTCACACCCAAACCCGGTAAGGACCCCACAGTCTGTGGCTCTTATCGCCCCCTTGAACATAGATGCAAAGCTATACTCGAAGATATTGGTCACCAGGGTAGAGGACCTGCTTCCTGGCTTGGTCCACCCAGACCAATCAGGATTTATCAAAGGCAGGCAAATGCACGATAATATCTGGAGGGTTATCCACCTGCTTGAGAACTGCTAGGAAGGCGATTCCAGCTGTCTTGTTGGCATTGGATGCCGAGAAGGCCTTTGACCGGGTGGACTGGTCTTTTTTGTTCCACACCCTCCATAAATTTGGTTTCTGTGAGAAATTAACCATGATAAAGGCCAATTATGCGTCAACGAGTGCCAGAGTGTTGGTGAACGGGGTGAGCTCCGAGTCTTTCCATCTGGTGAGGGGGATGAGACAGAGTTTCCCCTTGTCACTATTACTATTTGCCTTAAGCATTGAACCACTGGCGGCCAAGATCCGGGTGACCCCAGAGATTAGAGGCATACAGTTCGACTCCATTGAACACAAGTTGTCGCTTTTTGCAGACAACGTTCTTTTGCCCCTGACTACCCCTCACCAATCACTAACGGCGCTCTTGAGCGAAATGGAACAATTTGAACAGATAGCGGGGTTCTGTGTTAATTTAACCAAATCTTTCTTGCTGAACCTGACCCTGCCCGGGTCGATGTGGACATGATAGGGAGGAGCACACCATTTCAATGGGCTAAAAAGGGCATCACGTACTTGGGCATTAAAATCACCCCAGGGGGTTTGGGCCTCTTCTGTGCCAATTATCCCCCTTTACTCCAGCAATTAAAGACTGACCTGCGCATGTGGGCCTCCTTGTATCTATCGTGGCTGGGGAGAATCCATGCAGTTAAGATGACTGTACTGCCCAAGTTGCTTTATTTATTTCAGGGTCTACCCGTTGAGCTAGAGCGAGGCTACCTCCCGACACTGCGCACCTTAATAATACGGTTTGTGTGGCAGAAGCGTAGGGCTCGTCTTCAAAACAGGCTGCTACACCTACCTAGGTAGGCCAGCTGTATGGCCTTACCAGACTTCGATCTTTAGTACAAGACGATCCAGTTGAGGGTGATTCCAGAGTGGTCAGTAAGGGAGTCAGATAAACATTGGCTCCATATGGATAGGGCAATAGTGGGGAAATATATCTGGGACCTATTATGGAAACCTAAGGAAGACAAGCCCTGAAATGCATATCTCAGCACAGTGACTAGGACTGCGCTTCAGATATGGGACGAGATGCTTCGACAATTCTCTTGGACGACTTTCCCCTCACCTCTTCCACCTTTTCTCTTTAATCCTACATTTCCTCCGGCATTACATCTGGGCCCCCTTGAAGCCTAGAGGGAGGAGGGGATGTCTGATGATATCTGACTTGTTCCACAGAATACTTTGAATACTGTAGGCGGGAGTTTCACATATCATCGACAGAACACTTCCACTGCACTCAATTAGCCCATTGGGTGCTACAGCCTGCCGTGTGGGACACGGCCACGAGAAACTTGACTCCCATTGAAAACTTTGCTCGACGGGGGGTTGGCACCAAGGGATGTATTTCCACACTTTACACTCTCCTGCATGATTCCCTACTTACTCCGTGTCTGAGGAACGTGGACCTCTAGGAGCAAAGATTACAGAGCGCCATTCCGAAGACCAGCTGATCTGTACTTTGGCTGGATATTCCTAGATTTAATCACTCTATGGGCATGAGGGAGGCCCATTATAAACTTTTGTTTGACTGGTACCTCTACCCTACTAAAATAAAATATTTGTTGGAAGGGTTGTGGCATGTTAGGGGATTTCAAGCATATCTGGTGGGACTGCCCAAGTATTCGACCCTTTTGGGAGGAGATCCTCGCTCATCTCAGGGAGATTTTGGGAAATCCGACTCCTTCTGATCTGGGATTTGTATTGCTGGGTTTACGAAGTGACTCCTTGAAATATAAAACCATTGAGGATAAAACAAATATGTGGCTTTGTTTGGGGGCTGCGAAAATGGCAGTGGCGGCAGCGTGGAAGAGAAAAGAGGCGCCATCTTTGACCAAATGGCATGCAAGACACTGGAGAGCGATCACTATGGAGTGTATGGCAGATATACTGTCAGACACATATACAAATTTTGAGTATATCTGCGGGTCCCCTGGTTCAGTATCTGTTGGAAATGGCCCTTTTTGCAGGGTTATCCCTAAACTTTTTGCTTCTTCCTCCTTTGTTTTTCCTGACCTGTGGTTGTTGGCTATAGAACTCTGGGCTTTTTACCACTGCTGATCAGTGCTAAAGTGCATATGCTCTCTGTGTAAATTGTTATTGTGATTGGTTATACATGATTGGCATATTTGTTTTACCAGTAGGTCCCTAGTAAAGTGCACTAAGTGTGCCAGGGCTGGTAATTCAAATGCTACTAGTGGGCTTGCAGCACTGATTGTGCCACCCAAATAAGTAGCCCTGAAAAGAGGTCTCAGGCCTGCCACTGTGAGCAGTTTGTTAACTGCCATGTCGACCTGGCCAGTGTACCCACTTGCCAGGCATTACCCTTCCCTTTTCTTACACATAGGACACCCCTATGGTAGGCCCAAGGTACCCCCCTGGGCAGGGTGCAGTGTATGTGAAAGGTAGGACATGTACTGGTGTGTGTAACATGTCCTGATAGTGAAATACTGCCAATTTCGTTTTTCGCTATTGAAAGGCTATCTTGCCCATAGGATAGAAAGAGGAATGCTCTGTAACATTTTACAAGCATATCTTCCCATAGGAGTAAGATAGAAAATTGGAGTCTGGTATCCCTGAACTCAGAATTTAATAACACATCTTTTAGTAAGGATGGTTTTTAAATTCTGTGTTTGAAAATAGCACTTTTAGAAAGTGACTATTTTCTTGTTCAACCTTTCTGTGTGCCTCTGCCTGTTTGTGGATTGACTGTCTGGCTTTGGAGTGACAGGGATGGGGAGTTGCAGTGGCTCCAGGAGTCTGGATGAGTCCGCACTAAGCTGAATAGGCCTGAGCTGCATTTGGAGTGGTGGGAGGAGTAGCACCTGTACCTGAATAGGGCTGTGCCTGCCTTCCACAATGCTGGCTCCGCCCCCCTGTGGTGCGTCTGAAACCCAGGCCCACACTGACAAAAGGATTTTGTTGTGCACTGGCAGAGTGCTCCCAGAACTGGTTTGGACTGGGCTCAGAGCCCCTTGCACAAAGGGATCAAAGACATTTTGGGGTATGAGCATTAGACCTAAAACCCCTGAACTTTAGACTATTGCTGGAATCAAGAGGAACCTTTGCTGAGGAGAAGAGCTGAAGAAACTGAGGAGAAGTACTGCCCTTGCTGTGTGTCTGGGGTTGGCCTGCAGTTGCTGTTTCTGCCAAAGAAAGGAGAAGGACTTTGCTGTGTCCCCTGCTTGAAGAAGGACTTTGCTGTGTGCTGTGTCCCCTGCTTAAAGAAAGTCTCCAAGGGCCTGAAGAAGAGCTGGCCTCCTGTTTTGAAGTCCCAGGAACAAAAGGACTTCACCCCAGCTCCCCTGAACTTCCTTGCTGGGAGTTCTGAACTGCCAGGAGGTACCTGTAACTGTGTGTGGGCCCCTGGAGGTTGCTACTGCTGTTGGGAGCTGGAAGAAACTAAAGAGAAGGAAGAAATCCTGTTTCTGACGCCGCCGATGTGACGCAGCGACCTGCACCAAGGCCCGGGGAGCCACTGGTGAACTGAACGACTCAGCGCCCGGCCAGCTCCGCAGCCCCGACGCACTACGACGCCCGCCGATGCCGTTAGTGATCGGCCGTGACCGACGCCAGCGCTCGCATCAACCCAGTCTTCGCCAGAGCCTGCATCTTGTTATCGCGGCGCCGATAACCGCCGCGGGTGACTCGAGAAACTTGCCGACGTCGCATCATCACCGGAGCTAACATCGGCCATCTTCGATGCCATGCATCGTCACCGACTTCATTTTCCAAGGTACTGTTGTTTGGGGGTCTGTGTGACTCCGAGCCCGATGCTGCGATCCTCGCGGGCGGCGCCGTACTTTGGATTTTGTGCTGTCCTGACGTCGGGATAGCCCCAGTTGGTGCTATTTGATTTCTACAAGCTTATTTTTGCAACATCCTTTTTAAAGACACTTTACTGAGTATCTGTATGTTGGATTTTTGTCGTTTTGGTCTTGTGTAGTTTAGATAAAGATATTTTATTTTTCTAAACTGGTGTGGTGTCCATTTGTGGTGTTTTCACTGTGTTACTGTGAGTGTTGGTACAAATACTTTACACATTGCCTTTGGGATAAGCCTGTCTGCTCGTGCCAAGCTACCAAGGGGGTGAGCAGGGGTTATCTAAAGTGTGTATCCCTCTTACCCTGACTAGAAGCAAGGGTCCCTATTTGGACAAAGGTACCTACCTCTGCCAACTAGAGACCCCCATTTCTAACAGTATCTTTTGACCGGTCTCCCGCTATGTGCCTGCCCAACCCGGACGAGGGCCCTACATCTGTTTCAGCTCTGAGGGTGGGCACTAAGCCGATGGAGATCTGGGGATGCGGTGCATGCCACCTGGGTGGTGCAGGCTGTATCCTCAATTGGAGTTATGAATCTCATCTGTATAATAGCAAGAGTTCCAATGTACCATAATTAATTTAAGGGGGGGCAGGGGGAGGGAATTCAGGGTTGTTATGCTCTTTGTGCCGCCCGTCCAGGGCAATTTTCATGATATTGACCTTAGCCGGTTACGCGATTGATGAGACGCTGACTCTATCTTTAGCTATGTATTTCGATACAGGAACGGTATTGTACGATCAGTCCATCTGTTTGTATACCTGAAACTAATAAAAACAGTTTTGACAGAAAAAGAACCCTGAAAAACTTCAATTGAAATGAAATACAATAGAGTTGGTTATCTGGCAGCTGTTGACCCCCAATTCCGAAGCTTTTGTCTTAACTTCTTACATGATATCCTAGCTTCTCTTGGCCCACAAATGCTCCCCTGAATCTTTTGAATTAATTCCTTTGGGAATGTTAACCCGATGCAATTAAACAAGAACGTAAGCTTGGGAAGAATTCATATTTTTAATCAGATTGACTGCTGTATATTGTAAGGGATAGGTTCTGCCATTTTATGAGGGATTTATTAATCTCAGTAAAATCAATTCTTCCCTTGAGGAAGCATATTTTAAACCAAAATGGTTTACACATTTGCTTCATCAAGAGGAGAATTGATTTTACTGTTAATAGGATGCTCTGTCCCCTTGGTTTGTGGGGCCACTCTCTCTTGTCTAGTAGATTTTATTAATCTCTACAGAGGCTTTACCCAGGTTTATATCTGCAATTGCATCCAGTCTATGGTTAACCAAGATACGCAGATAGCACACTTCCTCTTTAACGAGGATATCCTATATTTCTGAATTCCACACCATTATCTCGGTTTTATCCTGATTAATGAGATAGCCTGAGATCGCCCCAAACTCATTGACCAATTTCTCAAACCTGTGCAATGTGGTACTGGCCTTAGACGTGTATAATATCAGATTATCTGCATAGAGACAGATCTTCTTTAAATGTTGATGGATTAGGAAGGGAGTAATCTGATCCTCCCTCACCTTCTGAGCGAGGGGTTCAATATATAGATTAAACAATAAGGGTGACAAGTGGCACCCCTGCCGGGTGCTTCTAGTGTCCAGGAAGAGGTCTGTCACAACCCCATTAACAAGTACTCTATCCAAGGTCTTCGAGTTTAGTGCCTTTAGAGTCTTTATAATTTAGGGATGCTGAACCTTTCTAGACAGAGCCACAGATAGACCCAGTGAACTCGAAAAATGCCTTCGCCGGATCAAAAGTAAGTACTGCTAAGGTAAGGTTGTTATTGGTGACCAAACTAATGGTGCCTATTAATAAACGGGTTAGGTTGTGCATTTGGCACCCTTTCCTAAAGTCTTGCAGATCCTGGTGGATAACTTAATTTGCAACCCGCCCAAGCCTCCTTGTCAATGTTCCCGCCAGGATCTTATAGTCAGTATTCAATAGTTAGATGGGGCGGTACGATTTGCATTTTCTTGGATGGGCTTCAGAATTAATTGAATGTTTTTTTTTCTTTAGCCATTTCTTATCCAACTGGATCCTGGCCAAACACACAAATTCAAAAAGATTCAGATCTTTCACTCTAAATAGTTTTTGAGAATTTATATTGATAACAAAAGTGTCATTCTGTGGAAGAAAAGTATTTGAGAATCTTCGTAAAATGGCGAAACAGGTTGCAATGTGAGGCATATAGTGTTTATTTTGTGCAGTGATTAATAATATGAGGATGTGGTGCCTCTTAATATTGGTTGAGGGGAGTGGACATGCAGTGTTTCTAGGTATAACATTAACTGTCTTTCCTCAATACTGAATGTAGCTGTTAAAGGGTCTCTGATTCCCATGCTGCGTATGGCATTTATATAACAAAGTTTCATTGAGTTTTGCTTGTCTTGTTTACATTACTTTAGAACGCTGAAATTCTTGACCTTGGAGACGTCTGCTTTGTTGATTATTTTTCATTGAAAAGTAATATTTTCTGTAACTACATTCTGATACTGAGACCTAATTTTTTTTGATCAATTTTATTGATTTTTGAATGAACAAAAGGGAACCTTACAGCACAGATAAGCAATAGCCATTGATACAGTGGAGTAATTTTCGATTTGCCATGCACGAATATACACGTCGCTTCCATTTTAAGCATGTTGTCATATGTTATCATAAACTGAGAGAAGACAGAAAACCCATACATCACAATAGATTCAACCATTTGCCCCAAACTTTACTAAGACCTAATTTATATATAAAAATATATTATGAACATTAACAGTTAAAAAATACTAAGCCCAATCTGGATTTATCCTCCGCTCTGTCAGATTATATCGAGAATGATCCTGCTCATTCTAGTAACCTCTGTAAGGAAAATACCTGGGACCCTTATCAAGAAGCTATCTCCCTGATAATTAACAGGATAGGTTCTTCTGCACCGCTAGTGATTGTCGTCAAGGTCAAAGTCGTTGTTGGGTAAGTCTCACAAGAAGAAGATGATGAAATGTTCATTGACTTCTGTGCTGGTCCAAGTCATCGAACAAAGTGCTGGAATGACGTCCGTATTCTGGGCCCAGCTCCCACTAGTCCTCTGCGGAGCCCGAGCCTGTGTCTGCTCTACACCTCCCTTAATTTCCTGGACACGGAGCGACTCCTGCACAACTGAAGAAGTTCTATGAGTCCACACACCTCCTCTTTGGATGACCAGACCCATCTGGATTGCCTTCGGGCCCCATGGGTTCAGGAGATGCCCCAACTGGGTTTCAGCCGGCTGGTTCACCCTTGGCGCCAGTCGGACCCTCTGGATCCGGACTGACTCCAGTTGCGAATCCACAACCTTCTCCAGGATTCAGTCCAGTGCCACTGTTCCTGATGCCACCCACATCCTTCAGCGTCGCCCAATCCATAGTCCTTCCCAACTCCTATACAGATTAGTGTCATCCAATGTCGACTCTGGTGCTGATTGGGTTAATACCTTCTGGGTCAGAGACCATGTCTCCTTTTCCCGACAGGCCCTGTGAAGTGTATGACTGGGGTGCATCTGAGAATCCTTATGGCTACCCTGTCCCCATTGAAGACCCTTTGTCCATAGGCAACTGGTATGAGGATCTGGCTGATGCCAGTGGTCTGGACACCTCACCAGTTACTGGCCTGGTCTCTCCTCCTAGTGTGGCTACAGAGGAAGGGGCTTCCTTTGCTATTGTGGTGCAGAGGGTGGCTGTGGTCCTCAACCTCATGCTAGCTTTGGTGGAAGTCAAGACCAATGTCTTGACGGAGGTGGTCAGCCCGGGGTATCCCACATGGAACCCCACATGCCCTAATATCCTGATTGGGGCCAGGACCTAGCCCTGCATGGGCACTTTCATGCACAAGGTGATTGCACGCTGCCACCACCCCTGATTCTGGGGACCCAGCTTCCGTCACCCAGCAACCCACCCCTGAGACCCTGGTGGTGCAGGCTTTGACCTCTAAGGTTAATCCATGCACGTTCCCTACAACTCCATCGGCTAGGGAATCAATTCCAAGAGGTTGGATACATAAAGCCAGAGATCTGCCCAGACCTTCACCCCAGGGATCCTCTCCCTCCAAACCTCTTTAGTACTCACTTTTGCCAACACTGGCACCTTGTTGGCAGCAGGATCAAGTGCCACCACCTGCCATAATGGCATGCCATAACTTCAGGCAAGTGAGTGGTTTAAACTGTACATTGGGCTAACGCACTTCGATTTAAAAAAAAATAAAAAAAATTAAAAACGTCGTCCCTGCCACAGTCCTCAGGTTGACTGATGGAGGACCACTTCTCCTTATTACGTTATAAACGGCAGGCTGTTTTGGCCAAAGTATCCATCGAGAGGGTACCAGCATCAGAAGTAGTTAGTGGTTATTTCCGCCCTCTGGTGCCCAAGAAGGGCAGAGGACTCTGTCCCATCCTATACATGCACCCTCTCAAGTATTTCCTGAAGGAGGAGGAATTGAAGATGCTCACACTCGCTCAGGTCCGGTCTTCACTCGACCTTGGAAAGTGGTTGGTAGCGTTGGACCTGCAGGGTGCATATTTTCATTACCGCATCTTGTGGGCCCATCTGAGCTGTCTACCGTTTACGGGGGTCAGGATCATTTTCAACTTGCTGTGCTCCCCTTTGGCCTAACCTTACAAACAGAAATGTGTTGAACTGTACTTTATTTGCATGCGTGTGCATAGGAACTGTTGCCTTTGGCCTAACCCGTACGCCTCGGTGATCATGAAATTGATGGCTGTGGTTGCAGCACACCTCCGGAGGTCAGGGGTTCCAGTCTTCCTCAACCTCTACAAGTGGCTGCTGAAGGGGGGCTCACCACAGGCAATCATTACCCACCTCCAGACTACGGCCGACGTCCTGCATTCGCTGGGGTCCACTGTCAATGTGCCTAAGTCACACTTGACTCCTTAGACGCTCCCTTTCATCTGAGCCATGCTGTACTAGGCACAGTTCTGTGCCTTCCCACCTGAGCAGAGAGTCCAGAAAATTTGACCAATGATCCTAATGCTTCAGCCTCGGTCCTGCACCTCAGTGAGACTAACTCTGAGGCTGCTGGGTCTGATGGCCTCCTGCTAGTGAAACATGCCATTTGGTACATGCATGCTCTGCAGTAGGATCTGAAGTCACAGTGGATGCAGCACTAAGGCAATTTTTCAAATCATGTCCAGATATCAGAGGAGATTGCATGAGATCTGCAGTGATGGCCACTAAACCATGATTAAGTCAGTGGCAGACCCCGCTCCTTTCCCCACTCAGAGCTGCCAGTGGTGACTGAAGTATTGCTTTTGGGATGGGGCAGCCATCTGGGAAAGGTGGAGATCACAGACCTCTGTTTTCTGGTGGAGACTCTGCTCCAAATCAATCCTCTGGAGCTGAGGGCGCTCCACAAGCTGGTCCAGGTGTTCACTGACAACACCATTGCCATGTGGTACTGAAACAAACAGGGTGGGGTGAGGTCATGAACCCTGTATCAGGAGGCTCTGCATCTCTAGACATAGCTGGAACATTAAGATATTTTTGTGGTCGTGCAGCACCTGGTGGGATCTCTAAATGCCAGGGCAGGTGAACTCAGCCATCAATGCCTCATGGACAAATGGTGGCTACATCCAGAGGTGGCTCAAGGTCTCTTTCAGGAATAGGGAGAACCTTGGCTACATCTATTCACCACCACCAAGAACGAGCAATGTCAACACTTCTGCGTGCTGTTTTTTCCAAAGTGGCTCTTGCTTGGAGACTCATTTGGACTAGACTGGCATTCAGGACTCCTTTACGCTGATAATGCTCCTTCCCTGAGTTCTGAAGAAGATCTGAGCCGACTGGGCCCAAGTCAGCCTGGCGTCCACATATTGGGTGGACAGGGAATGATGTTCAGGATTCTGGAGTATAAACATCTGTCCTCTTATCAGGCTGCCCTGTTGGGAGGATGTCCTGTCGCAGCAACAGGGCAGGATTCTGCACCCAAACCTGCTCCACTCTCTCCACGCATGGAGATAGAGCGGCGACAGTTGAGTGAATCCATCCTTCCTCCTCAGGTCTGTGACATCATTTTGTCAGCCAGGTATCCATTGACAAAGACCTTATAAGCCTGCCGCTGGAACTAGTTTAAGGCTTGGTGCGCTGCAAAACATATTGATCCACTTTCTGCGCCCTTGTCCAAAGTGTTGTTTGTTCTGTCTTTAGCCCGGCAGGGCCCTGCTCTGGGTACAGTTATGGGTATCTTTCAGTTAACATCTGCTTTCTTGCGGTTGCCAGGTCAACCCTCCTTGTTCAAGTCACCTGTTGTGACACATTTCCTGAAAACACATGTTCCCGCCTAAGCTTTTCAGTATGTCCCAATGTGATCTTAATTTCACTTTGACCTACTTGATGTGCTTCCCCTTCACACCCATATATAGTTGCCATCTCTGATTCCTTGGTGACCATCATATCGGCCAGGAGGTTCAGCGAGTTACAGACTGTCAGTCCAGCCTCCATATATCAGCTTCTTCCCTGACAAACTGGTTCTCTGCACCTGTTTCTTACCCAAGATAATGACACATTTCCATGTCAGCCAAAGTACCACACTGCCAACATTCTCTGCTTCACCACTCCCTTCCAAGGAGGAAGAGAGACTTGACTATCTGATCCTGAAAAGAACACTGTCTTATCTCGATCATACTGAAGAACATTTGGTAGATGATCAGCTCTTCGTGGAGTTCACCACTGCAAAGAAAGGGAAAGCAGTGCAGAAGTGAACCATCTCCAAATGGATTGTACTCTGCATTAGGATCTGCTATGCACTGGCCAAAAAGCAACCTCCTGAGGTCTTGCCAGCTCATTGTACCAGAGCCAAAGCTGTGACCACTGCATTCGCTCATGAAGTTTCTGTCCTGGACATCTGTCAGGCCACTACTTGGGCGTCCCTGCACACATTTACTAAACACTACTGCCTTGACAGTCTGGTCAGTCATGATGGGCACTTTGCCCGTACGGTCCTCCAGGACATTTTGGTTTGAATCAGTTTGCAGCCCCACATCCGGGGGAGGGATTGCTTTGTTATCTATCCTAAGTTAAGGAATCTGTGGCTAGATTCTCTATCAGATAAACAAGTTACTTATCTTAGGTAACGCCTTATTTGTTAGAGACTCGATCTAACCAGATTCCTTACTGACCCTCCCGTCCTCTCAGTTCTGTGAACTGGACCTTTTCATCTACAAAGGTCCTTGTTGGTTTGTAGTTTTGGCACACTAGTCACAATACCTTGGTGAGGCTCTGTGCTTCTGGTATGGAAGCAGCCACATAGAAACTGATGTCAGCGTTATGGGGTAGTGCCTATGCAGGCACCATGCATGTCTCATCCGTCGGAGATGGCACAGAGGCGGAGCTGTTCTTCACCTATGGCCGTGCAGAGGTACTGCTCAAGATTTTCTGGTGCCAGGGTAATAGTCTCAGTAAGGAATCTGTGGTTAAATAAAGTCTCTTCCAGAAAAGGCGTTACCAAAAGTGAGAAACTTGTTTGACAGCATCATAAAGGTGAGCTACGCACCAAAGACCCTATCTTGGCTCCGCTTCAGCCCCTGAGGTTGGGAAAATGCAGAATCTTTTCTTTGGCCTAACCATTCCTGAATGGCAAGACCATAGTTCCCAAGAAGAAGTCCTCCCTATAGACACTAGAGGCCATGTAAATTTGGGAAGTGTCCGCAGCATATGCATAGTTCCCACCTAAGCCGCACAGCCTAGACCACCATTGGGGCAATCTACATAGTGCTTGATTGTCCCTGCAGAGAATGGGAATACACCACTACAACCCTATCTATTGTAGAATACAGCACTTTCTGCCTCTTCCCTTCCTCTGGCAGATTGTGGAATCTACCAAAGTTGCCACATCTGGTGGTCTGAAAGAGGCCCTTAAGGCACCATGGATAATTTAAGATAAAATAGGTAGAGTGTCTGTGGCCCCGTTGTCATTGGGCTGCATCTCCTGTCTCCTCTGGCACAAAGCCTTTTTCCCCTGCCAGGGGGTCCGATCTAGGGAGGGGTCTCGCCATTTTCCCCAACCTAATGGACTGATAGGCTCACTAAACACCACTGACATTTGAAATAAAAGAAGAACAAAAAAGTGAACCAATATGAAAGCTCACCTCCAACTGGTAATCCCGTTCTCCTAAGTCAGTGGTTCCCAAACTTTTTCGACCCACAGCTCCCTTGACTGATTGGCTGCGGCTTCCCATTATTTTACTTTTTTTGGATGGGGGTGAGAGGGGCAGTGGGAGGGGGATTGTATGGGATGTAAGCCCGATCTCAGGGGTACTTCCATTTTTCTCCCTTAAAATAATTGTGAATACACCGGTGAAGGTATTATAATCATAGATGTAGCAAAATACAAAATAAAAACATAACCGTTATTTAATAAAAAAAACACTTGAATTGGTTAAGCCAGAAGCAATACAAGGGAAACTCTTCACCACTGGTGTCTGCTTGCAGGTGGGCCTACTGCACAAGAAAGTCCAGAACTATGATGGTCTCAGGAAGCTTTGACCTTCCTGCAGGTCAAAGGCTTCCTAAGATGAAGGGCAGGGTGAGAGATTGGCAGTAGCAAACATTAACTCTCCTCTGCCTGAAGGTTTAAATGGGCCCTTTTCTTTCATCGACTATTCCTTCTCAGACCAGCCGACACCAGAGTTCTGCAGCAAGGTCTTTAAATATTACCACACAACTACTTTTCAGGCGACTCAAGACTTCAAAGGGATCAGCACAGTTGGAGAAATTACTGCTGCATGAAATACCCCAGAAGCTGCCCAAATCCTCCACCTCATTTCACCTGCTTAAAAATACTTGCACTAGGGTTGCAGCCATCAATCAAGGGACATACGACCTAGGTATGGTTTAGACTGGTTAGCTTCTTGAAACTGTTTGTCTGAAGATTTTGTCTTGCTTCCAGAGGGAGCAGCTGACCAGCATGCAATTTCTAGTCCAGTGAAGTTATTGGAATTCTGAGTAGGTTATAATTTATTGCATTGCTTCAACTGGACCTGTTTAGATTAGTTTTCTTCTAAGGAATGCCAATGTATTTTTCTCATGTCAGCATTGTACATTGAGGATTATCCTGAATATCCCTTGAACATTTGGGTCCAAGAAATATAGTAACAACTGGAGAAAAGTTCATCTTCAAGCTGGGCATTATTACTGACAGCCTGGCCTTAGAGTTCTGATACTCTTGAAGCGCTTTAGGCCAGATGTGAGTAGTTTTGCATGGGCGCCTGCAAGACTTATCTGAAGTTCAGGAGTTCAGACCAGAAGGCCTAGAGGTTAATCTTGCTAACAGTTTTTCAGCTTTGTACATTTTTCCAAGTCTCAAATGAGGAAAAAGGCTAAGGGGAAATACCAGCTTCAGACCAACGTAATGAACTCATAGGTAAGCCTAACATTTTACTTTGCATTGATATGCCCTTATTATGTTGGGACTTTGGTTTTGACCAAGACTTCCTGCTAGATACAGCTGGCCCCCTAAAACTCACATAGGGCGCAGCCGCCACGTTGGTCTTACTGATCACCTGCATTTGTTTTCTACCTGTAGAGGCAGAATCTTTCACAACAAATCGCCACCTTGAAGACTCTGTGCACCCACAGGTCGGCAAAAGAGGGTGCCTAGATTAAAGGGTCAGCCTGCTGCTGGATGCTCAGACATCTTTTCATTATTTTTGTATTCTTTATATTGATTTATCATTCACTGTTCTTGTTAATATTGATATTCAGTTTTGACATTTTCCGTTATATTTGTTTTTCCATGGATTTTGACAACCCATTTCACCCACAGCGAACAGAAATACTAATGATCCTTTGACAACTATGGGAATGTGGTAGATAGATTTGGTTGAAGATTTGACTGCAGTTCAAAAGGGTACCATTAACCAGAAAGACCATATTCCCCAATTTCCTGTATCTGTTTCTCAACATCCCTGTCCTGCAGACCAAAGGATTGTTCTCCAGTTTCCAAACTCACCTAAAACACCTCATAGCCACTGGTAGGAACTGCAGGCTAAATGGGATATCATTGTGATGCCTCATGCAAAGGGAGGGTTGGTGGATCCAGATTTTGTATTATTTGAATGTGTTTCTCAGGCATGTTTTTCAGTGTTGTAGTATCATTCCCCTCCAAACCACCATGCTAGCCTAAAAGCTACAATTTGTACTGCATTTTAAATGGGGTACCTCCAATGTATCTCCTCGAAGTGATGTGGAATAGAATTTAACACATATTTTTGTGGGAGCAAAGAATTGCTAACACCTGTCTGTTTTGAATGAGTATACAAGTACTCCCATACATTTTTCAGTCTCATCACTGGGATTTTAAAATCCCTATTGCACCACAAGTTGTAGGATTCAGGTCTGGAAAACTTGTGCCAAGTAGAATAACTTAGTGAGAATATAGCAATGGATAGGATTGCTTGAATCATTCTTAAAGAGTGTCAACGGCTCTGGCCACAAAGAGTGCTCAGCCCACCACCCACCAAATGTTAATGTGTGCAACCTCAGATGTTTTGATCTTAGTGGTCCTCATTTATGGTGCAGCTTAAATCCCAATAGCACTGTTATTTACTGAGCCATCATATCAACAGTCCTTTGCTACTTAGAGAGGGCTTCCAGAGATAGGTAAGCAAGTGAGTTCCAAAAGCTGAAACGTCCAGGGGCTATAAGTAGATTGCCCCACTATGTCTCGGTCACCCTGGCATTTTCCAGGCTGTTCCACTTCCTGTTCCAAGTTCTCTGGTAAGTCCAAATCTAAATGCAACCATAAAAAAGCAAAATGAACTCAACCCCATCTTCGGCCCCAGAGAGAAGGCACAAAGGCATCAGCTGAAACCAACTCACCTCAAGTTTACCAGGTTGTTATCGACCCTGCAACAGATCAAAGTCCCCAAAGAGGCTATGTTGTAAATTTCCAATGTGCTTCTGGCTCCCTATGGTGCACCCTTAGGCCCAGTGGAAACTCCGGGGCCTTCAGTCAGGTTATCAGCAGTGGTTCCCTCACTGGTGTCATTTGTCCCCTAGGGACCTATTAGCACGCTTGTACCGACTCCAGTAAAGACTTCTTCTTTGGTCACGCGATCTACACCAGTTTCTGTCACCCTGATATCCAGTGCAAACAGTGGCAGAAGATAATCTGCTGCCGTCTGCCAAGCCCAAATTTACAAAAGAGGAATGGATTGTCATGCTGCCTGACTCTATCCCTGTGCCTCTTCCACATTGCAGCTATAAGCAGAAGCTCAATTAGTTTCTTGATTCCAATTCTGTCCCTGTGCCAGAGCAGGGTGCGCCCAAGGATGTTGGTGATGGTGAGAGGGATCGCTTGCTCCCTGCCCAATTAGGCTCATGATGCTTTATACCTGGATTTACAAAGTGCCAGTGGTATTGACTCTTCCCTTGAGACAGAGCTTGGCTCTACACACGGTCCACCAATGGAGAAGAGCGCCTCATTCACAGTGGCAGTTCGGAGGGCAGCCAACATGCTAAAGTTACAGCTGCCCTCCAATGAGATTTGAGACTAAAACAAATATTTTAACAGACATTTCGAAGCCCGAGCCAGCAACTTCGCAATCCTTACTTCCATTTTATGATGCTCTCACAGATACTCCTATGACTACTTGGTTTAAATCATGTTCTTACCCACGTGTGAACACACTGGTGCCAGAAGTAATAGACCGGCACCTGGTTACCCAGATTTTCTCACCATGCACCCTACTGCAGAGAGCCTTATTGAAGAGGCCTCACTCAGTAAAGTGAATCCTAATTAATTTCCCACCACTACTCCAGATAAAGTATCTAAAAATATTGATGCCTTTGTCAAACATATATTTTCTTCAGCCAGTCTGGCATCTGGTTGGGGTCTGTAACCAAGTCTTTCTGTTGAGCTGATATACCCATGCCTTTTGAGACATAGCCAGCGAGATCTTGCCAGCTGTACCGGGAGATCTTAGGGCCTCTTTGGGCCAGAAAAAGTTTGATAGGCAGGACGTGGCCAAATATATTACCCACAAAACATTCAGTTCACTTGATTGCCTTGGGATGGTTGTTGGTACTAGTGTGGTCCTTTGTCAATATGCCTCCATGAGGTCCATTTTAGTTCTCCGGTGACATGCAGGCTTTGCTTATGGACATCCTTTTGATGGGTCCCACTTCTTCAGTTAGAAGGCCCCACCCTCTGGGAGCCTGGATTCAGCACCTCCTTCCGTGTTGGCGGCCCATCATATCTGACAGATGAGTCTTGCGAATTATTCATGCCCTACCTCTTTTTTGCTTCCTGCCCAATATCCCTCCCACACCGGAACAAATTTCAGAAGAAAATCTGTTCATCCTGCTACAGGAGGTACACATCTTCCTCTTCAAAGGTGCCATAAAGAGGGTACCAGACTCTGAGAAAGGTGGGGGTTTTTACTCTTGTTATTTCTTTGTCCAGAAAAAAGATGGGGATCTCAGGCCCCTCAATGCCTTCTTTTAGAAGGACAAATTCAAAATTCTCACATTGGTTCATAACCTATCTGCTCTGATCCGTGGCAACCAAATGACATCCTTGGACTTGCATGCCGCAAATTTTCCTATACTGATATACAGTCCAACAGGTTTTACCTGCAGTTCAAGGTGGGCCAGGAGCATTTTCAGTTTCTCATGCTACCCTGTGACCTTTCCACCTCCCCTCGAGTATTCATGAAAATGATTGCGGTTGTCCATGCCCATCTTCGGAGATCAGCAGTTGCTGCATTGCCATACCTCGATGACTGCCTGCTAAAGGCAGACTCACCGTAATCATTTGTGGACCACCTCTGGACAATGGCAGATCTTTTAACATTGTTAAGTTTCACCTTAAACAAGCCGAACTCCCACCTGATTCCATCTCAGAAGCTTTGATTCTATGGTGCAATCCTGGAATGGTTGAGTTCAAGGCTTCTTGACCTCTTAGCCTCATGCATCCTCCTTGTCAAACATGCCAGGCACACATGCCAGCCCTATGGTGGAACCTGAAGTACTGGTGAGCTCAGCACCAGGGCTGGCCTTCTGAAATCATCCAGAGCTCAGAGGCAACAGCTCAATATCTGCAGTGGTTGCTGATTGGTCGGAGTTTGTCCTGCGACAGGCCTCGCTCCCTTCCTCACCCGAAGTTTACAGTGATGATGGATGCATCACTGTTGGGTTGTGGATGGTCAACTGGGGAAGACTGAGATCAGAGGACTCTTGTCTTCAGTGGAGGGCCAGCTCCATATCAACTCTTTGGAGCTTCAGGGCATTTGTCTAGCCCTGAAGGCCTTTCTGCATTCATCAAGGGGAGGCTGGTGCAGGTTCTCATGGACAACACCATTGGCATGTGGTACTGCAATAAACAGGACGGAGTCGGTTCCTGGGTCGAATTGCACAGACATTACCTGGTGGATCACTACTGGCATCTGCATCCTGAGGTGGTGCAGGGCATCTTCCACCAGAAGGAGGAAAACCCTGGCTAGATCTTTTTGCCACCGTCAAGAATGTGCTGTGTCAAAAAGTTGTGCATGGTTGTTTCTGCAAAAGCACTAGTTAGGAGATGCATTCCGACTGGAATGGAGCATGGGACTCCTGTATGCTGTCCTGCCACTTCCTCTCTTGCCCCAGGTTCTGAAGAAGATCAAAAAATGACCAGGCCCAAGTCTTCCTGGTGGCCTTAGATTGGGCCAGGAAAGTGTGGTACCCACATCTCATGAGCATGGATTTCTGTTCTCTTATCAGGCAGCAACTTTGGGCGTGCCTCCTTCCTCAGCAAGAGGGCAGGGCCCTCCACCCAAATCTATGCAACTTACAATTCTATGCAAAAGATTGATTGGTGGCAATTGACTACATTTGATTTGCCATCTGAGATGGTGGATGCAAAATGCATTTATGCCAGGTGCTGGGACAAATTTTATCCTGTTGCGATGCCCGGAACACAGACCACTTACAGTCGAAGCTGCCAGATTTCCTTTCATTTGCCTTGTAAAAGGGTATTTCTTGGTTCTTTTGCTTTTTCTGCATTTGCTAGACCAACCGCCCTTGTTTAAACATCTGTTGTAATGATGTTTGTTAACGGTTTGGCACACATGTTTCTTCCTAAGCCATTTGTGATACCACTATGGGACCCAAACTTGATCTTGACATTCCTCATACGTACACCATTCGAGCTGATGCATAACTGCTTGCTGCATTTTTTGACCTTGAAGACTGTCTTCCATATTGCATTTAAGTCAGCTCATTATGTGAGAGACCTACAAGGATTGTCAGTACAATGGCCCTGCACCACTATTCTTCCCAGGCAAATTGGTGCTGAGGATTCAGGACTTCTTGCCGTGTTGGGCAATCTATCACTAGAACTCCCTTCCATGTTGGGCAATGTATTACTGTACAAGTATTCTTGCCTCTCCTTCATCCCTTGAGAGAGGAGAGGCTCCATTGGTTGGATCATAAAAGGGCTTTCATTACATCTATTGTATCTGGGATGATTTAGTTGACAGTCAGCTTTTTGTGCCATTCCCTGGAACAAAGAAAGGGAATGCTCTGTGAGGACCTTGTCCAGGTGGATAGTGCTCTGTATTAAGATCTGCTACGCACTGGGCTGAGAAGCAGCCACTGAAATGTCTTAGAGCCCACTCCACCAGGACTAAGGCTTCTACTAGCGTGTTGGAATGAGAGGTGCCTGTCCTTGATTTGTGTCAGGCTGTGTGTGAGAAAGTGCCCTCTTTCTTGCATGGTATGCCCCTACTTTTTGCTGAATTGCTGATGTGCTTTGACTGAGTGTGCCCTGGGCTCCTGCCAATCAGGTACCCAGGGCCTGTGTTCCTTCCCTAAAACTGCATTGAAGCCTAAACCCAATTGGCATCTCTGGCCACAGGTGGGCCCCTGGTAAATGGTACCACAGGTACCCAGGGCACTGTACCCAGAGAAGGCCCCCAAGGGCTGCAGCACTTATTGTGCCACCCTTGGAGGCCCTGTACCCTGACACACACACACTGCCTTTGCAGGCTGCGTGTCTTGGTGCAGAACAAAGTGAAGAGTCGACATGGCACACAACCCTGTGTGCCATGCCCACAAACCACTGCCCTGGCATCCATCAGTCACCCCTCTAGCTGGGTGCCCTATGCCAGTAGTGAGGGTACAGGTGCATGAGCCATGTACCCCTACAGTACCCAGGTCCATTCCTGGGCACTGTAAGTGCAGTGCTGCCATTAAGAGTATATGGTGCTGGGAGCTTGTCATCACGAACTCCACAGCACCATAATGGCTGCACTGAAGACTGAGAAGTTTGGTATCAAACTTCTCAGCACATTAAACCCACACTGATGCCAGTGTGGGATTTAATGTAAAATGCACGACAGAGGGCATCTTAGAGATGCCCCCTGAAACTCGACCAACTCCCAGTGACCTGACTGAGTGGCTGCCGAGGCTGCCACCACCAGACATGTTTCTGAACTCCTGGGTCGAGAGCTTGCCGCTCTTGGGGGCCTGAAACAATGCACATCCTGGGACGAGGTGCCAAGCCTCCTCCCCCAGGATGGGCAGGGTTCACGAAGGAGAAGCTTCAAAGGCATACCGCCTTTGTGAGCCTCTCCAGACCACTTGCTGTACTCAGCAGCTGGTCCCCACTGGTTCTACCCCCCCACTTTGGGCGGGAGACCCGGCGGGAAAAACAAAGTGAGGAAGAGAGGTGTGCCCATCTCTGCCAACTCCACCCCTAAGGTGGAGGAGGTGAGGTGAAGCACAACCTCGAGTCCCTGCCATCTTGAGGATGGGGGGACCCAGCCAACCAAGGACAGGCTCCTGCCCCCCTCCCACTGGAGAGTGGCAGAATAGGGGGTGTACCCACCCCAGGGAAGGGACCCATTGGTCCCTGCCCTTTACCTACCTGTAACGCCTCTAAATTCAGTATTTAGGGGCACCCTGAACCTTCCTTCCTTAGATCCAGCAACAACAAGAAAAGGAAGAAGAAGGACGAGAAGCCGTGCAGAGCTAACAAGAGGACGACGCCCACTGACTTGGCCCCAGCCCTACAGGCCTGTCTCCCCTCGAACCTGCTCCTGCAAAACCCCGGCGTGTCCAGCGGCCAGCAACCTCAAAAACCCCGGAGGACCTGCCTGCCTTCACTTTCCAAGCTGTTTCTCCCGTGAACACCGGACGTGTTTGAACTGCAGCTTCTGGTGCCAGCCAGGAACCGCGAATCCCGCACACTCTGCACCCGCCGAATCGGGCCCGAGCTCGAGTGGGCAAATACCCAGAGGAGGTCCCTCCGGCGATCCTGACCCGAGATCCGGCGACCCCTGACCTGCCTCAAGCCTCCTGACGACGCCTGCAGCCTCAATCCAGAGGACCCCCCCTACCGCGACCAGAGCGGGTAAGAAAATCCGACGTCCCAAGGCACCCCTGCACCCGACGCCCCACGGCCTTGTGTGCCCAAACCAACGGTGCCTAACCAACCCTCTACATCCCAACTTACCCCTCGAAGTGGTGGTAGCTCCTGGAAGATCCTCGTCCCCGAGCCTGCAGTGTTTCTTTGTCCCGGAGAATCTCCATTGAAATCAACAGGGCACCCGACTCAAAACAGCACCCTGCACCCGGCCGCCCTAGTGCCGCTGAGGGTGCCCCTTTGGTGCTAACTTGGACCCCAAAGTGCCCTGAGCTTAACCCTAGGAGCTTTGCTCCCACAACCCCGTGGCCTGCTTGCCAGCAGCCACCAACCGGAGTCCCCCTATCATCCATAGGATAACATTGGGCCTCAACACTCTGCACCCTAGTGCCGCTGAGGGTGCAACAACAGTGCATCACTGACCCTGGGAGACCCCTGAGTCTAACCCCAGAACCCTAATTCAAAAGACCGATTACTTACCTTGAAACCGATAACTCATTTTTCCTCATAGGATAACATGGACACTTTTTCTCCCAAAAAGTTTCTGTGTCGACTTTTGAAAACTACAAATATTCCTTAAAGATCAGCCAAATAACAAAAACGCATTTTCTCAACTGTTTTCAGGAAATGTCCCAGTGCTGAATCCAGGATCCAGCACTGAGTAAGAAAAAGTATCGATAACATAACATACCTGCTAAGTGAATTTCCTCCCATAGGATAACATTGGTGATTCTATGTGAAAAAGTTTTTGTGTCAACTTTTGAAATACAAGAATATTCTTTAAAAATCGTACAAACTACAAAAACGTAATTACTTACCTGTTTTAAGTAAATGTCCCAGTGCTGAATCTAGGAGTCCAGCACTGGATTACAAAAGTAACGTTAAAGTAACTTACCTGTGAATTGAATTTCCTTCCATAGGATAACATTGGTGATTCTATGTGAAAAAGTTTCGAAGTGTCAACTTTTGAAATGCAATAATATTCTTTAAAAATCGTACCTTTAACCAAAACGCATTTACTCACCTGTTTTCAGGAAATGTCCCAGGGCTGAATCTAGGATCCAGTCCTGTGTTAGCAAAAGTAATCTGAAAAGTAATTAACTGCATTTTACTTAAAAAGCCCATTCAATTGAATGTACTATACCTGCAAAGTGTTGCAAACTGCTTACTTAAAACTGTAACCAAAACCAGTACAAGTTACATTGCAATTTTGAACTGTGTTCATACAAGTAATTTACTACTGAAAAGTATTTTTATGCTTACCTGTGCCAGGCTTGTTTGGTTCTAGAAATAAAACAACAGTATATTTTTTATACAAAACAATTGGCCTAGAGTTCAGTTCTTGAGTGTGTGGATTCATTTGCTGACTGAGTGTGTACATCAAATGCTTTACACTGTCCTCTGATACTGCCTTACTGCTCGACCAAGCTACCACTTTAGAGAGTAAGGTTCTATCTAACTTTAACCTCTGCCAAACCTCTGGAGACCCTTGGACTCTATACACACTGTACCTCACTTTGGTGCAGTACATATAGAGCCAGTTTCTTACACTGTGACATGGGTGTTGGTTCATAAATTCATGAAGCATTACTGCCTAGACAGCCAGGTATAACAGGAAGGACACTTTGCGCACTTGGTGTACAACATTTGTTGTTCTGAGTCCACTCTCCAGACCCTCCAACTTGGGGAGATACTGCTTTTTTATTTGCAGTTAGAAATATCCATCAGAAGAACAAGTTGCATACCTTTGGAAGTGTTCTTTCTGGTGGATAATCTGTCTAACCACAGGTTCAGCAATGCCCTCCCACCTCCACGTTCTGTGTAGTAGCCTCTTTTTTATATACAAAAAGGTCTCAAGTTAATATTCAGAACACTGTATTCAACAATTGTTCACACTCCATGCCTGAGAGTGCAGGAATAAAAAAGAGAAGCAAATTACTTCAGAGTGCAATGGCACTTATGCAGCTGTGCTTCATCACTTCTGGGGCGCTATAGAATAGACAAGGAGCCACTCAATGCCACCTAATGGTATCTGGGAGCACTGCAACGAAAAAATCTCCAGATCCAGTCTGATAATTTGGGAATATTCTAAGGTGAGTAATCTGTGGTTAAATAAAGTATCTACCAGGAAGAGCATTACCGGAGGTAAGTAATTTGTTCTTTACCCTATCTTAGATGGATTATTCCTCAGTAATAATGACTAGCAGTTTTTGTTAAAGACATTCTATTCTAAATATATATCCCTAACTACTTGTACGTAGTACAGTTATAAAGCAATGCAAAGGTGCTGTGAAGAAGAAAAAAAAGCTCAGTGGGTTGTATATTAAAACTCTGTGCTTCATACTGTTTTGCTTTATGGTGGTTTTCTTCCATAGATAAGGCGAGTTTCATTTTTCACATGTGCTTAGAAAGCTAACTCGCAGATTAAAAATTATATTCTTTACTTTCCATTAGTTTAGTGCACTTTTGTTGTGGGTTGTAGGCTAACACATTCCTTCCAAGTCTTACTTTCCCACATTTGAAACACGTTCATCAGTCTCCTGCATTTATTAATTTCTTCATGATTAATAACACAGTCAATGCAATCACACCCACCATTAGGATTGGAGTCAAACTGTTGAACATATATGTCTTAGTGTATGCAAAGCTGACACTAGTGTTTCTCTAACTAACCCTTACATACTCTTTCCTGCCGTTTTAATATTTGTTAAAATGGCTGTTGCTGGATACATGGTTTCTAAACTTTCAACAAATGAAGATGTATATGTTAACATCTGTGCTATTCTATTTGCACAATGTGCAACTTAAGCTCCACAGTAATCGCGTATTGATTTTTAACACTAAGGGGCCGAATCCGATTCGGGCCGGAAAAAATACCGACCGACTCGGTACGGGATTATAGTCCGACCGACACGTACCGGCGTTGCCCGACCTGGGAAGTACGATGAAATGCATGTGAATCACGACCGACTCGTACGGAACTCAAGGCGAACGACCGACCCGGACGGAAACAAGCTATCCGGCCGGGAAACCACGCGAATCGAACCGACCGACACGCACCAGGAATCAACCCGAACGAAACGTACCCGCGAACTCCGACCCGCGCAGTACGATGCAATGGGTGCAAAATCAGACCGATTCGCACGGAGCCCAAGCTGTACGACCGACACGCATACAAAACCCAGCCGAACAAACACAATACTCCACGACCGACGTGTACGCCGCATATGAAACTGAGCTGAAACACAGCGGGAACGACTCGGAGAGGCGCGCACGAGATAACTGCAACGTCCTACTCGGTCAGAAGAACGACTCCTACATGCACAATAATCACAAATGAAAAAATACAAAAAAAGAGGGCCAAACAAGCAATGACAAAGCCAATAAATACAGGGGGGGAAAAAAATGGAACAAGGACACACCCCCAACTCCGCCTACATAAAGGCCACAAATCCCTACCATGATCCTTTGCAAATTCCACTGACCTGCCAGGACAGAACACCAGCAGACACACACACAGCTCATCCAACACAAAAGCCACACACCATTAGCACCTCAACAAATAGCACCGTCACACAAACACAGCAAAACCTACACACACACCCTCACCTGCACACACACACACACACACATCAATCACCACCACCACCCATCACCATGCCCCTAAAGAAGAATCCAAAGTTCCTAGATAGTGAATTGGAAGTCATGGTAGACGAGATCCTGAAGGTAGAGCCACAGTTGTTTGGCCCATTGGTCCAACAGACCCCCATGGCACAGAAAACCAAGATGTGGGCGAGGATCGTCGACAGGGTGAACGCACAATCACCATGTTTGCGCACAAAGGAAGACATCCAGAACAGGTGGTATGATGTGCGCAGGAGGGTCAGGGACCTACTGAAGAAGGATTACCTCCTGAGCCAGCACACCGGCAGTGGCCCTCCTGCCATACCAGTATACCTCAGGCCCTGGGAGGAGAAGGTGCGGGCCATCCTACCACCAGTGAGCGTATATGGACTAACAAACATCCCAGAGCCTGGTGAGTACACAACTAATATACACAATATTGTGTGCCAATACACACACATCACTGTCAAGGGGATAGTCAAACCATGCACCCCTAGCAAACCAACAGCAACCAAAAGATAATCATCCCAAGAAGTGTATGTTAGTCAGATAAACACAATACATGCCATGTCATAGTGATATGTAACTGTGTCATGACATGTACAAACCCAATACCAAATAGAGCTAGGCAGTGGCACAAATCTAACCAACAAACACTGTCAGATATTTAGCCACCACTAGAACACCACCTCACAGGGAAGCTCACAGAAAGGAAGGAATCCTGTGTATGCTGGTGAAGTCAGTGTAGCCAAGAGCATGATGGGACTCGTAGTAACAGATAATGGGCAGCCTCACATTTGGACCATCAACACCACTCTGAACCATGCTCACAACACAGGGAGTGGAAAAGGACTGACAATATGGCTGACACTGGGTACTGCTGTGGGGAGCACAAGGCCCTGCTGGGAACTGGGCACCAACAAACAACAGGACCACACTGTCAGCCATCTTGCCATTGCTGTCACACTCACACACAGTGAAGTCCACTCAAAAGGAAGGAAGTACGGGCATGCTGGGAAGGGGGGTGTAGGCAATAGCATGATGGGAGTTGTAGTCACAGACATTGCTCACCCTCACAATTGGCCCATCAACACCACTCTGAACCATGCTCACATCACAGGGAGTGGATAAGGACTGACAAGATGGCTGACACTGGGTACTGCTGTGGGGAGCACAAGGCCCTGCTGGGAACTGTGCACCAACAAACAGCACAACACCACTGCCTGACATCCTGAAAGCCAACTTGCACTCCCTGCAATGCAAGCACGTTGCATGGTGGGATATCTGGCTGGGTGGGAAGGAGGACTGACAGCACTGACCATAGTTACAAGCAGCTCTCCTCACACACCCCTCAACACAAACTCCACATAACCCACCTGGGAGAATGCAATGCCTCACACACCAAATGAAGGTCCCACAAAGAACCACCACCCTGGGTAATGCTGTGTGAAGCACAGGGACACTCTTGGGACTTGTAGCCAAACAAACGCAAGGACTACACTGTCAGCCTTCCTGTCAGCACAGGCACACTACCCCACAGGGAAGCAGAGTCAAAAGGAAGGAAGTAAGGGCATGCTGGGAAGGGGGTGTAGGCAATAGCATGATGGGAGTTGTAGTCACAGATATTGCTCACCCTCACAATTGGCCCATCAACACCACTCTGAACCATGCTCACATCACAGGGAGTGGATAAGGACTGACAAGATGGCTGACACTGGGTACTGCTGTGGGGAGCACAAGGCCCTGCTGGGAACTGTGCACCAACAAACAGCAGAACACCACTGAATGACATCCTGAGAGTCAACCTGAACCCACTGCAAGGGTGGCATGCTTCATGGTGGGATAACTGGGCTAGGTGGAGAAGGATGGCTGGATGTCCACCAAATACAACCAATGCTGGCCATGCACACACCTCATCATTCACATTGAAATGCCCCAGGTATGCAGGACAATATGCTACACCAATATCAACCTCTTACTGTGACAACTTAGGACAATGCAATGTACATGCCCGCATCCAGAGGTACAGTCACAGCTGTCAGGTGTGTGAACCATTGATGCCTGTAGAAACATAACATACAATGTGTGTCTCTTCCAAATACAGGTGATGATGATGGGGACACAGCAGCAGGCAAGGAGGAGTCCCTGTCCCAGGCTCCGGGGGACACTGAGCTCACTGGTGTGGAACAGCCTCTGCCCTCCTCGGATGGCGAAGACCTACCTGGCACCTCCGGTGTGAGTCATCATGCAGCACCAGCAGGACCAACATCTGCACCCCTGCACCCACCCCTCCAACAACTGCCAACACACAGACCACCCCCGCCGACACGGACAGACCAAGGACCACCGATGATAACAGCACAGGGCCCCAGGCCACCGTGGAGCAACGGACAACAACACCACTAACAACCCCCAAGGGGGCCTTGGGTCACCTGTGCGTGCCACCGCAGGTCCTGCACGTGTCGCCAGGGGTGGTGGGAGGGGTGGTAGACATAGGTCGCTGCTTGCAGAGGGGTCTGGACTGCATGATGACCCACAACTGGCACGCATCGCTGATGCGTACCAGGATAGCACCGGAGAGGTCAGACAGGTAGTGGGGATCCTCAAGGACATACAACAGCAGCAGGCTGCCCATCATGCCCGCTTGGACTCCCACATGTCCCGTGTGGAGACACACATGTCTCGCATGGAGTCCAAGTGGGACACATTGCAACAACTCACAGCGGTGCATAGGGACATATTGACATGCCTCCGCCAGATTAGCACCAACATGGCCACACCTCCCTGTGTGCCCACAACATCTGGTGCTGCAACAACTGACACCGCCACGGGGAGAGAGGAGGACTCTGGCGGAGACTCCCCTGCACCGCAGCAGCCTGTACGTGAGGGTCCCCCCCCAAAGAAGAGGGGTCGTCCGAGGAAGGAAAACTGAGAGGTTGAAGGCCACGTACATCGCCCAGGAAGCCAACACCTGTTCCAGAAATTCTCCTTTGTGTGCAAACTTTTCACCCTGTCGAATGCAACACAACTCTCCCACATGACATGGGGAGTTCAAGTTGGACTAATGTATCATATGACTGTGGACTTCACTCAGGACATTTCTGCTACCAAGACTTCCAACTCATCTGGGAACTTTGGATCACAATCCCAATGTACAGCACCCACCATCCTGTGCACTATACACACACACATTTCTGTAAATAAAATCACTAGTACACCATACTTGCCTCTGTTGTTATTCAAATGTGGATACTGTTATGGTGATGATGATCTGCTAAATTACACTGTGTATGCTAACTGCTACAGCAAGTACAACACCGTCATGTGAGTCATGGTGACGTGACACATATGAGGGAGACACACCACTAGGGCTACACAACACAGAGACACCAGGGCCATCGGACTCATCGCCTACAGTGATGTTGCCAGGAAATACTGTGGAATGCACAGACACCACACCTATTCAGAGTCTGTGTCAACTAGCCCACAGGTGCAGTAAGCAAATGTCAGTCAGATGTGTGACCACAGACAACGCACATCCCAAAGTGAAGCACAGGTTTATTACACATTTGCAACATGTTGTTTCCACTACAAATGCAAGGTAATCCCACGTGGCAGTGGCCACACAGTCAACAAGTGCAGAAGATATGAAGTCCAGGGGTGTGTGGCACATCACCTGTAGGGAAACTACTGCTGCCACCCTGAAAGCTGAATCATGGTGTCGGGGGATCCAAGTTGACCAAAGTACTCAGTAAGCACCCTGTGAAGGACAGACATGACACACAGTTAAAACCACTGAAGAACAGGACAGAACTGCAATACTCATTCCCAATACATGTCACAAGACAAGTACACAAAACCAAGTTAGCATGTCAAAACTGTTGGGGAGTACATACTACCTGTAAGGACACATTGCTGCACGCATCCAGTCAAGTAGCACATGGCCACACTCAAACAGCACCAGAGCACCACCCACACATATCATGCAAACTCACATCATTCACATTACATCTCCCTGGATACTCACATTCAGCTGAAGAAGTTGGTGATGAGCTGTGTGCGGACATCACCATCATCATCATCATCATCACTGGCATCGTGGTCCAGGCCAGGATCCTCCACAGGTGGCGGACGTTGGTCATCGTCATCCAGGATGAGAGGCAACTCCTTCCGCACTGCCAGGTTGTGTAGCATGCAGCAGACGATGACAATCTTTCACACCTTTGCTGGGGCATATGGGAGGGCCCCTCCTGTCTTGTCCAGGCAGCGGAAGCGGCTCTTCAGGAGACCAAAGGTCCGCTCAATCACTCTCCTGGTCCAACCATGTGCCTCATTGTAGCGCATCTGGGCTGGTGTCACAGGGTTCCTGAGGGGTGTCAGCAACCACGGCATGTTGGGGTATCCTAAGTCACCTACGGACAGACAAGTGCACATTAGCTGATTTGGAAAAGTGGGCAGTATACTACAGAGCAGAACACACACAATGGTACAAAGTCAGTACACACCGACAAGCCAGGCACGCTGGTTCTGCATCTGTGCCATCATCATCGGGATGCAACTACTCCTCATCACGTAGGCATTGTGTGCTGAACCAGGGAAACGGGCACACACATGTGTGATGCTCATATCTGCAAGACATACCACCAGAGCATTGATCGAATGGTAATGTTTCCGGTTCCGGTATGCCTGCTCATGTGCCTGTGGTGGTACCAAAGCCACATGTGTCCCATCAATGGAGCCAATGACATGTGGCATCCTCCCCAGGGCATAGAAGTCACTCTTCACGTTAGTGAGTTGTTGACGTGTAGGGAAATAGATGTACTGGTTCAGGCATCTCAACATTGCCACCAAAACATCGCGTAGCACACGGCTGAACATAGTCTGTGACATCCCACCGGCAGTCGCCACAGTGTGTTGAAAGGTACCGGTGGCAAAGAAGTGTAGGGCTGCCATTACCTTCACCTTGGGGGTCAGCGGTGTAGGGTATGGCCGGCCAGGTTGCAAATGTGGTGCCAAGCGCACTGCCAAATCCTCAATCAGCTGCCTGGTGAAGCGGTACCGTCGGATGCTGTCACGTTCCACCATCGTTGCCAGGTCAGGGAATGGTCTATGGACAGCTGGAGCCCTGCAGTGCATAGGTTGAGGAAAGAAAGATTGTCAGTCACCCCACATATGTGCCATTCACCATACTCAATTTCACATGATACATCATTACGAGACACAAGTACTTGATGTGTGCGCCGTTCTGTTCGGACATAACTCGCACCTACATGGCCATCATCTAACTTCTCAGTACAACATGTGTGGACAACAGGTTCCAGGTTGTGCTATGGGAAACCATTAGGCTGTGTCACAGTACCCATTTACTGCTGTCACGTTCCACACACACACCACTGACATGTCTGGACAGATGCGCCACAGGCATCACAGCTCATTGACCGGTAGATTCCCAGTGATCCTGCCTTGCCACATGGACACTGGCATGACATGGCGTATCATGTACACGTCAGAAAAACAACCATGACTCCCACAGGTAGTGGCCCCTGTTGCCTCTGCAGGACAGACATGGACGTCTGTGACACACACACGCACAACATCAAAGTCCATGCACAAACAACGTTGATGTGGAGATTGTCTCCCATCATGCACATGGAATCAGAGACATCGGAAACACAACATGCACACAGACTGTGGAGGGGCATCACTATTGTGGCAATGGGCCACCCTGTGACGTACATGCCTTCCCCCATGGGACCCTGGGGGTATGTGACATGTCACACACATACACAACCTGGAAATGTGACCATGCCACATGCTCCAAAATGAACTGTTGCACATCACAGTGGTCATGTGCACAACACACAAAGGACCCTGTCCCCATTAACACATGCACAGCCTGGGTGTGGCTGCCCACAAGTGCCACCACAGAAATCACATGTCAACCCCATACACAGAAAAGGTAATGCAGCCTTACATGCCTTAGGAAACAGTGTGGACTGGGTGTGGTGTTGTAGGTGTGCCCCTGGGTCTCTGGCAGGTATATGTGGCTGGCATACGTTCACCAGTGACAAGCATGGTGACATATGCGACTGACCTGTACAGGTATGCGTTGTACAGCAATGGACCGATCGGTGTGCCCTGCCGGCCCATTGCATCTGTTGTGAGCGGGTACGCGTTGTATCCCGAAATACGCGTTGTACAGCAATGGACCGATCGGTGTGCCCGGCCGGCCCATTGCATCTGTTGTGAGCGGGTACGCGTTGTACAGCAATGGACCGATCGGTGTGCCCGGCCGGCCCATTGCATCTGTTGTGAGCGGGTACGCGTTGTATCCCGAAATATGCGTTGACAGCAATGGACCGATCGGTGTGCCCGGCCGGCCCATTGCATCTGTTGTGAGCGGGTACGCGTTGTACAGCAATGGACCGATCGGTGTGCCCGGCCGGCCCATTGCATCTGTTGTGAGCGGGTACGCGTTGTATCCCGAAATACGCGTTGTACAGCAATGGATCAAACGGTGCGCACGCGTTGGCTGGGGCCTGGCATGGCAACGGACGCGTATTCGAAGCTTCAACGAGTCTGATGCAGTGAATTCAGTTGGCCAGCCACAACAATGTTGCAAAATCATGGGTGTCATGAACTTGGATTTTTGAAGGATGCTGTGGGCGTGTATTAGTGCTGCTATTCCATGGATTGGTCAGATTCAGAAGATGCAAACGACTTGGACCTATCACTTTGGACACATGGGACAGTATCTGCCTCTGCAGCACACATATAATGCTGGCTGTTCCCCTGAGAGCTCACTTGCCTGCACTACATGCTCCAGGACGACATCTGCCACCAACACTGCTGCTGTCTCTGCATCCTCTGGCTACTGCAATGGCACGTACTGTGGAGAGAGCCCCAGCCTTCAGCCTTGAGGAGAACCAGGCCCTGCTGGACAGCCTCCTTCCACAGTACAGCAAGCTGTATGGGACACCAGGGGAGCAGGTGAGTGTGCTGTCCACTGCCTTACTAATTTTGCATGTTGTCTGACTAGCAGGACTTACAGTGTGCACACCACTGGCTAGCATGCTCACTGAGTAGTTCTGAGCCCCCAAAGTGTGTAGTTACATGCACTGAACAGGTACAGTGCAGTAACAGTGCATTCCAACAAGGTTTACTTTCCATGCAATGATACCATGTAGTAACTGCTGGCAAACTGTTCATAGCCATCGTTGCACTGCCTGTGTACATCATGTGCCCCAGTGATTGAGACATGTATATCCAACTGTGTGATGCACGGATATGTTGCATGTGTAGTAATGGCATTTTCACTTTGTCATCCTCACAGGTTGATGCCCACCAGAAGCAGGAAATCTGGCTGACCATCGCCCGGGCAGTAAGATCCGTGGGGGACTACAAGCGCCGGATCCGCAACTGCCAGAAGAGGTGGCAGGACCTTCGAGGCTGGACCCGGAGGATCGCGAGGGTCCAGCTGAAGCTGTCGCCTCCTCGCAGGAGGGGCGGACACCGGACCCTGACCCCCCACATGCTCAGGATCCTGGCGGTGGTCTTCCCTGACCTGGATGGGCAGCTGAAGGCCAGACAGCAGCAAGGAGGGGGTGAGTCCATGACAGCACTGTGCACTTTGTCTGACATGCTATGTGCCCTCCTCTGGCCTGGTTAAACTTCCACAGTACATCAGTCTTGTGGTCCAGGACCCATGTCCCTCTATTGTGACATGCCCACTCCTCATCTGATACGCATATGTGTGGCCCTTACAGTCAGGAAATTGTGTCACTTGGGGACAGTGTCATTGCATTTTGCTTTGCTCAAGGTGGGGGACAGCATTTGTTCCGGTGACTATGTTGTGGGATTCATGGGTGGGTCAATTGCTCACACAATGCACAAGTCCTGACATGTAATCTGGGTGTAACTTTGATATGTGGTCCACTTGCTGATCTGATTCACCACATGTCCCTGGGGTATTTGGCACACCCCCATGCTGTGGGTGGGAACAATGTTTGGGCCTCAGGAGTATGTATATCAAGTGTGTCACACATGCTTAGACACCTGCCTACTGTCCAGGACTCATCCCTCTTACAGGTGGAGCTGGACAGTCATGCCTACTCCAGGGCATACAATAGACTCTGTACTCCCACTCCCGTGGATCATCTGACATGTTGTGATCAGTGACATGTTCCCTCAGGTGTCTGCCTCTGTGTCAGTGTGCTGTGGCTTCGTTGTCAGGACTACTGGTATGTTTGTCGGTTAGGGTTCAGCATGCCATCTGAGATGTGACCATGTGAGACGATACTTCTGTGACTTATAGATGTTTGATCACTTGACTGTGCACACAGGTGTATGCGACTGTGACTTTCAGGCAGCTGTTATTCATTCACAGCACACTGTGAGGTGCTCAGGTTCTGGGAGTTGTGTTTCATGTCCCCCATATGTCCAATTGGCATGACGTGGACAAATACTAGTTCAGATGATGTGGTGTGTGGGGGATGGACATGTGCACTTGTCAGTTACATAACTTGCATTCCCCATGTCCTAGGATTGTGACACAGTGCAGACTGTTGTTGGCAGGCTGCCATGGCCATGTGACTGGAGACAGTGATGTATGACTTTGCAGGCATGCCTGTGTCATGGCATTAAACTTCCTAAGAGTGATCCTGCAGGGGAGTGACATGTGCAACATGCACCCCATTGTGGCATGGACTATCCGGACATGGGTGCATCATGGTGTCTGGTGCTGGTATGCATCACATGCATTTCTATTTAGACTCTGGCCATCCCTTTCTCCGGACACCTGCACTGACTCAGTGGCAAGAGATGTGATGTGTGCATGTTCACATACTTCACTGTGTTCCCTGCAATGTCCAACAACTGTGTAGGTGGTGCATGTGTCCACACTGGGGTCTTACCATCAGACAGGCACCAGACAGATGGGTGCAAGGGCAGGAGGGGTGTGAGTCCCATGGTTGACCATCAGACTGACAATTGGCTTCTCCAAATCTGTGTGAGGAGTTTTGGCAATGTTCTACTAAGGATGCCAGGGCTGGCTCTGTAAGTGCTGTACTTACTGTGGTGTGTGCGGTCAGTGCAGGTGACTGATGTTTGTCTGTTTCCCTAATTGTTTGCAGATACATCCACGGCCACAGGAGGGGACAGCTCCACGGACCAGGAGGAGCAGCGGAGCCAGACTGGGTCAGCATCCGACGAGTGGTCAGAGGGACCCAGTGGCACGGAGGGCGAGGGGAGCCACACCGAGGAGTCCTCAGCACCATCCACCTCAGCTGAGGACCACAGCAGCTCGGAGGATGACTCCCTTGTGGAGGCGGGTGTCAGCAGCCACCACACCCCCGCTAGTCTGTCTGGCCCCGCCACCACCACCACCAGCACCGCCCTCCCATTGGCTCCAATTCCAGAGGTCCGTGGAGGCTCCCGTGTTCGGGAGCATGTCTCCTTCGTGCCAGGCACCGCACCCCCTGCCCCTGTGTCCCCTGCTGCCCTGAGTGAGGAGTCTGTGTACCTACTTCGGCAGCTCCATGTAGGGCAGACAGCAATGCTGAGTGTCCTCCATGCACACACCACTCTGTTGACACAGCTGGTGTCGTTCATGGAGGGCATCTCGACGGGTATGTCTGCCCTACAGAGGAGCAATAAGTCCATGGACTCCTCCCTGACGGCAGCAGTGTCCCTCCTCCAGCAGTCCCTCCCACCTCCTACCTCTGCCCCATCCACACTTCCTGGCACCCTACCTGTCCAAAGCACATGCACACCTGCACATTCACCCAAGCACACAGACACGAGCAGCACAGACACACCCAAAAGAAAGGCAAGACGTGCACACAAGCATCCTCAGGGGACAGATACCACACACACAGGGGATGGGGAACAGACACACACACAGGCATCCACAGTCACTCCGCAGTCCTCCAAATCCTCTCCCTCCAAGACCCCTTCCCTTGCCTCACCTGCAACCCCACCTACACAGCAGGTCTTCCTGTGTGACCTCGGCCTCTTCCCCTCCGATCCTGCAGATCCGGCATACCGGGGGAAGAGGAAGTCCACCCACACAGAGGGGAGTGCCCCTCGCTCCCGGACACCCTCCCCCAGGCACAGGCAGACTGAGGACCCCATTCGGAAGTCCCCCCGGACCAGGAAGGGCAAGACCCCACCACCACCACCACGCAGCTCCACCACCCAGTCTCTCTCCTCCATCCCCCAGGCCACCACTCCACAGGTTCCACCGCCACACCCTGCCCCAGGTTCCCCCACACACCGATACCGCATCCCCAAACTGCTTAGGCCCTCCCCCTGCCACTTGCTCTTCCACCCCCAACCCAGACGCTCAGCCTGTTTGTGCCACTGGTGTGGAGACCGGGTCCCCCCTCTGTCCTGCCCACCTCATCTGCCCCCCTTCCACTCCCTTGGAGGCATGCACTGCAGTGGAGTCCACAACCACCCCGTCTGACTCGGGCACTGCAGTGGTGCCGGCCCCCTGAGTCAGACACCTCCACTGCAGTTGCTGGTGACACTCCTGCACCCACCACCCCTTCACTGCCTCACTCTGGCATCCCCTGATCCTGTCCCTGCGGTGCCTGGCCTGCCCCTTGTATGCCCCTCCAAGGGGGATGTCCCCTGTCCCTACCAGTGCAGGCAAGCAATGGGTGACAAGTTGTCACATATCACCCTGTTGGGACTGTGTATTTGGACTGGCCATTGGCCTTAGTTTAATTTGGACTTCTGATTTTTTATTGACATTTGCTGAATAAAGCCTATTTTTGTTTACTTGTGGTTTTTCTTTTGATGTACATGATGTACATGGTTATCATCATGCATTTGCAGTTGTAATAGTGTTCAGATCAGGGAAATGAAGTGTTGCAGTGATGGACTCCATGTGGTCCATGGGATGTGTGTCCTGTTGTAGTCTGGATCTATGGCATCCTCTGCTGCAGTCTGAGGGTGTGATGTTCAGCATATGACACAGGGATGTACGTTTTGCATTTGTAAATTAACATCTTTGTCTTACAGTGATGCACATCTGGTGGGCTTACCACTGTTCAATGTTCCTATTTCCCTGACTGTGTGCCCATCTCCACTGGACAAGCAGTTTAGCACACCAATGTTGAAGGACTCATCAGTGTATACAGTGCCCCTTGCTTGACACGTGTTTTGGGTGTATGCAGATGACTGACGTGACACTCCCGTACCCAGGCTGATGTGAGCAGAGCCTTCAGTGTGTTGTAGTTGTTGACTCACTGACCAAGTGTTCTGCCGACATGTTTGAGTCGTGCACAGACAAGGCTTGGCACAGCGGACCTTCCACAGCAGTGGAGTGCCCTCATGGCAGTGTGTAATCCCGTGACATTGCCTGGGCCCGTGTTTTGTGTTGTGTAAGCATGTCTGCGCGTGTACCCTTCCCTTTTCCTACACAGGCTGTGTCCCTACGGATGTTCCTGTTTCTGATGCTTGCTGAGTTGTTCTGTGTTCATCAAGCATCTTGGACCTGGTTACTCCGGGATGTGGGTGCATGGCTAACTAAGGTTCATCAGGTTGTCATCCCAGGTTGTCTTTGTTGTCAGGGCTGGGGATGTGGGCAAACGCAGATGGGACACATTCAGGATTCCCCTTGGCACTTGTTGGTTACACATGTCATGTAATTTACAGTCTATGGTAGCTTTCAGTGATTGTGACACGTTGTGTGTGTGACTGCTGCCACTCCTCAGGGTCAGAGCTGCAATGTTGGAAGTTGTGTACGTGTGTTCTTTGTGTGTCACCTTGTCTTCTTCATTGGTGTGTGACTATGGCCAGGATCCCATTGATTGTGGTGGATTTCACGTCATGCCCATGTACCGCGTAGTGTGCAGTGTGTCAGACATTCACGAGTCTTGTTGACTGGCCATGTGTGATGGGTTTCTGCACCTTAGTTCCCCCCACCACCCCTGGGATTGTCATGGGTGCATGTGCAATGTCACCAGTCCATGTGAGCTTCACTGCTGCACAGTGGTGGAGATCAAGGTGTGTGGTGTTGAGTGTGTGCAAATGTGAGTTGTTGCACGGCTAGACCCCTACCTCCATATTGGCCATGGCTGGCAGGCCGTGCTGTTTGATTTGTGCTTGTGTAGGTGTGATGGTAGTTTGTTGCTCAGGACACATGGCTGTGGTTCACAGTGTGAATGACATCTACCTTTGTCATCACAGTGGGATTATCATGCAGGGTAGTGTCACCACAATGTGGGGTCCCTGGGGATTGTGCTGTGGTGGGTCTGTCTCTTGCTGTATTAGTTGCTGTTCCTACTAGCTTGTGTGACATGTGTAATTTGGGCTCCCTCTCATCTAACAATGCCTCTTTGCCCACATAGGGGAATCCGATCCATGAGTTACTTTTGTATGGCACTGTATACACATCTGTGTAATTGGAATTCAGGCCTCCTCATGTGTTGTGTGGTTGCCTGGGGACACTGGCACACACCCCCATCACCTGTTGTGTTTGATATGCAGTGTGGGTCTGCCTGTTTGTGTTTGTGCATTTGCACCACTGCATTGGCATATATTTAGTGTGCCATTGGCTGTATGTTGTTTGGTGGCTTTCCCCTGCTGTCCCTGGGACTCCTAGGTCATCAGTCAGCACAGTGATCATGGTTTGTATGTCCCATTGCTGCCATGGTATGGTATTTGTTCACCTGACATCTACAGTCTCCCTAGGATATCTACATTTGTGTGTCCATTGGTGCAGATATGTGGGTCTGCATTATGATGGTCACTTCTGTCATTGTGTTATTTGTGAATGTTGACAATGTGAGCCCCCATGGGTGATGTTTGTATGCACATGGCCAAAGGTATGTTTTATTTGCACTGCACTGTTTGCCTCACCCAATCTATGTTGCTATGGGACACAAGCACTACTATGCCACTGATGTGTTTGTTGTTGTGTGATCAGGAATCATCCATGCAGTTTGGCAGCTTTTACCCTGACTACACTTCCGTTTTGATCACTGTGGTGATGGGGCTTTGGGCCCCATTGCCACATTGTTCAAAAGGTGCATCAGCTATGGACCCCACACTTCCCTTTTGGTCACTGTGGTGATGGGGCTTTGGGCCCCATTGCCACACTGTTCAAAAGGTGCATCAGCTATGGACCCCACACTTCCCTTTTGGTCACTGTGGTGATGGGGCTTTGGGCCCCATTGCCACACTGTTCAAAAGGTGCATCAGCTATGGACCCCACACCTACCTTTTGGTCGCTGTGGTGATGGGGTGTTCAACCCCATTGCCACAGTGGCCATGGTCGGCCTGCATTGTGGGGGCCGCACACATTTATGTGTGACACATGTGCTAGGGGGTCACATTGTATGTTCAATGTCATGTTCAGTGTTGTAGGCATTTGTCACAGACTACACACGCTTGTCATGGTGTTGGGGGGGATGTAATTTTCAGACATTCCTTATGTGGGAGTATGCTGGTTGTGTCATGCATTACCCATCCTATGAGTAGGGGTGGAGGTAGTGGCAGGCATCCAGCCCCCCCTGAGTAGGGGTGGTGGTAGTGGTAGGCATCCAGCCCCCTGAGGGTGGGGATGGTAGTAGTGACAGGCATCCAGCCCCCCCCTGAGTGGGGTGGTGGTAGTGGCAGGCATCCAGCCCCCCCTGAGTAGGGGTGGTGGTAGTGGTAGACATCCAGCCCCCTGAGGGTGGGGATGGTAGTAGTGACAGGCATCCAGGCCCCCCTGAGTAGGGGTGGTGGTAGTGGTAGGCATCCAGACCCCCCTGAGTAGGGGTGGTGGTAGTGGTGGCCATCCATCCCCCTAAGGGTGGGGATGGTAGTAGTGACAGGCATCCAGCCCCCCCTGAGTGGGGTGGTGGTAGTGGCAGGCATCCAGCCCCCTAAGGGTGGGGATGGTAGTAGTGACGGACATCCAGCCCCCCCTGAGTAGGGGTGGTGGTAGTGGC
The DNA here is from genome assembly GCA_963921515.1 of Calotriton arnoldi. Taxonomy (NCBI): domain Eukaryota; kingdom Metazoa; phylum Chordata; class Amphibia; order Caudata; family Salamandridae; genus Calotriton; species Calotriton arnoldi. The sequence continues at coordinate 439,168 of CAWUFW010001331.1, forward strand.
AGGCATCCAGCCCCCCCTGAGTAGGGGTGGTGGTAGTGGTAGGCATCCAGGCCCCCCTGAGTAGGGGTGGTGGTAGTGGTAGGCATCCATCCCCCTAAGGGTGGGGATGGTAGTAGTGACAGGCATCCATCCCCCCCTGAGTGGGGTGGTGGTAGTGGCAGGCATCCAGCCCCCCCCTGAGTATGGGTGGTGGTAGTGGTAGGCATCCAGCCCCCTGAGGGTGGGGATGGTAGTAGTGACAGACATCCAGGCACCCCTGAGTAGGGGTGGTGGTAGGCATCCAGCCCCCCCTGAGTAGGGGTGGTGGTAGTGGTGGCCATCCATCCCCCTAAGGGTGGGGATGGTAGTAGTGACAGGCATCCAGCCACCCCTGAGTGGGGTGGTGGTAGTGGCAGGCATCCAGCCCCCTAAGGGTGGGGATGGTAGTAGTGATGGGCATCCAGCCCCCCCTGAGTAGGGGTGGTGGTAGTGGCAGGCATCCAGCCCCGCCTGGGTAGGGGTGGTGGTAGTGGTAGGCATCCACGCCCCCCTGAGTAGGAGTGGTGGTGGTGGCAGGCATCCAGTCCCCCCTGAGTAGGGGTGGTGGTAGTGGTAGGCATCCAGGCCCCCTGAGTAGGGGTGGTGGTAGTGGTAGGCATCCATCCCCCTAAGGGTGGGGATGGTAGTAGTGACAGGCATCCAGCCCCCCCTGAGTGGGGTGGTGGTAGTGGCAGGCATCCAGCCCCCTATGGGTGTGTATGGCATTGGTGATGGCCATCCCACCCCTATGGTTCTGCTGTTGCTAGTGTACGTCATTTGTGCATCCCTATTTGTGTGTGACATATTTCGGGTACGTGTCGTTTGTTTGTATTGTTGGTGTTTGACTTACCGTCTGCGCCGTACGCATCCTTGCCGGTCCCGGTAATAGATGTAGAGTATAGGTAGGACCTGCGCAATGGGATTCATGCTTGGATCGTCTCGTTCGGGTTTCTCGTGTCTTCGAGTCGTACTCGTAGCAGGCTTGTTCGTCTCGTAGCCGTGGATCGTCTTGTGGCGCGAAACGGAGCTTATGTACGGCTCGCCCGGATGCTCAAACGTCCCGGACGTTGCGACGGGTTCGGCGCGTACGGAGTGCGCATCGTACTCGTCCGGCCGGAAGGTGCTGTGTATTTGCTTCCGTACGACTCAATTCGGCGTTTACGGATCCGGCTCGGGCGGGGAACAGGAGCTGAATTGGGTAAGTACGGCTCGCTCGGAAACTGGGTTGTTATACGCATCGTACTTGTTGTTCGTCCGGACGAATGTTCGAATCGGTCGGGAAACACGCAATCGGCTGGTTTTTTTTCCGGACGAATACTGTTAGGTGCGCTTCCGGCCGGGATCGGAATCGACCCCTCAATCTTGATTTAACAACGAGAATTTAGTTTCTGGCTAACGGAGTACAGTTACCACTTCTTGTGTTGGCAGAGGTAGCATATAACCACAATACCGAATTGACTCACTCACAGTTACTAAATATGTAAATCCTTTTAATGAACAAATTTCCTTGAACGTCACAATTTATTAACCATTTTTCATTGTTTCTAGAACCTATGAAATCTCGGCGATACCTTCAGTTGCAAACATTATTAGCAGCTGGAGCATTAGATTCATCATAACATATTATTTGTTTACATATGAGTGATCTCTAATAGGCTTGAGTAATCTTTTGCATTCATAAATATGAATTTGTCCTTAAACAAAGAATGAATTGAAAATGGAATTTCGCACATATATTTAAGAACAAGCTCCCCTATTTCCCAATTGCTTGTACCATCCAGCATCTTTGTAAAAACAGCTTTCAAATTGTAATACATTAATCTGTATTGTATAAATTACATGTAGTAGTCATTTTTCATATGGAGTATGTAAAAATGGTATTATTATTTGAGAGGGGTGAGAGCTCCACTCAAGTAATGATCACAGTCCTCATCAGGGAGAACAACAAAAATCACTAAATGAACCTGGGCTTAAACCTTTGGTAGTTTGGCTCTAACGCAGTAGAGGCAATGCGTAAAGTTTTTATGCAGCACTCAAACCGCAATAAAGTGAAAACGCAACCAAAATCCTAAACCAATTAAAAAAAATAGAGAAACTTTTAGTTAATTATTTTACACCAAAATGACAAAACTCCAATAAGTAGAACTGGCGATATGATTTTTAACATTTTCAGTAGAAATAGCACCATAAGCACAGAGTGTGTGAATTGGGGTTATCTGGTCATGTTAGACTGGGTCAAAGTCAAAAGTTAATCCCACCCGCGATGGAGTGCACATTGGGTGCAGGGGGCCAGGTTTGTACCAGTGGAAAGTTTACCCTCTAACTCAGTCCAGTTTCACGCGAGAACCACTCGTCGGCGAGGTCGTTGGCGACCGGGCTGCAGAATGAATACAGAGAGGGGCTCGTCGATGGTGTGTTGCTGAAGTCCCAAGCCTCAGTCATAAGCCCGTGTTGGCGATGAAGTTGTCGTCAGAGCAAACAGTTGGTCGCCGATCAGAACTTTGCATTGGCAGGAAACAAGGGGTGGTTGTTGTCGTTGCGAGGAGCTCTAGGTGGTAAAGTCTGGCGGTCCGTACCTGGGAAGGTCTCCTCAGCAGTCGGATGCAGTTCCTGCGTTGACCTCAGTGAAGTCTGCTTTCATTTGCGAGGAGACTGGGGGGGGGGTGGGTTCAACGTGAAGAAACCAGAGCCTCGAGCCTCTAGTTTTTCACCTGGAGTCCAGTTCTTGAAGTTTTAGAGTTGTGAAATACACTTTAACACCAGTCAAGGGTCCAGGACCTGGGGGTCATCAGTTGGGAGCTAGGACTCACTCTAGAAGGTGCCTGCAGCAGGGCTCAGGGTCCAGTTGGTATTGGTGAGGTGAGGTGAGGTGGGCAGTTGCAGTGAATGCCTCTGGAAGCTTGTTGTGTCCCTGTAGCTCAAATAGAAGGTCAGCCCAACTGACCCTTGGAGTCACTTCTGGTGTTCCTTGTTCAAGGAAGCAGGTTCATCTTTCGTCAGGCTTCAGACAGCAGAGCCGTCCTTCTTTTGAGTCTCCACAGCTTCAGGAATATTCTGATTATAGATTCTGAGGGTGCCACTTTTATACCCAGTTTCAGCCTGTGTGTAGGGGACAACCGCTTTGTCTAACTCCCAACTGATTCTGGTAAGTTCTTCCTTTTTCCCTGGGCATGGCTCCAATCTGTCAAAGGACCGACAGGCCCAGGTGTGGGCTGCATTTGCCAGTGACAGGGCAGGCGTCTTCTGAAGTCAAGGAGGCGCTGGATACAGCCCTCAGGCTACCCTCTGAAGCTCAGGAAGAGACTGGATACAGCCTCCTAGGCCATCCTGCTCAGCAGACCTCTCCCGACGTCCTTTTGTCCCCTGTCTGGAAGGAATACACATCACACCACAGGAGAGCCATTAACAGTCATGTGACCGTTTACACTGGCAGAAAGGCACATTCGGTTTAGGCAGAAATGACAACTTTCTAACAGTGGCAGTTGTGAAATAGTAACTTAAAATCTGACTTTGCCATTTTAAAGAGGACTTTGAATTACAATTCAAATAAGTGGCAGATGTATTTATCCGGCTGTTTGCAAACTGAAGTTATCGGCAATTAAGTATAATAAGGTAACCCAGTGCTAGTCTGTAGGAGAATAGCTTTGCCACAATGAAAAACGATTTGGGGTTTTTCACTGCCAGCACGTGTAAAACTTTAAATGTACATGTCCTACTTATTAAATACCATGCACCCTGCCCTATGAGTCTTTAGGCCTACCTTAGGAGTGAATTATATGTATTAAAAATGAAAGTTTAGGCCTGTCAAAAGGTTTATTTTGCCAGGACAAAATGGCAGTTATAAACTGTACTACAGCCTGAGACATGTTTTATAGTGGTACTTTAGTGGGTGAGACAATGAGTGCTGAAGCCCACTAGTAGCATTTAATTTACATGCCCTTGGTACATTTAATGCCATTTACTAGGGACTTATAAGTAAATTAAATGTACCAATCAGGTGCATACCAATTTTACTATGTTTGGAAGGAAGAGCAAAACACTTTATTATTGGTTAGCAGGAGTAGAGTGTGCAGGGTTCAGCAAAGGAAGGCAAAAATCTGGGGGGATCTGCAGAAAAGGCCAGGTCCAACATGACCTCCCTCAGGCGAAAAGCTAAGTAGACTAATTAATACCTTGATGGGTTTCCTTGCTCAGGTGATAATACATGGACAATTGGCCTCTTCTGCAGTGACAGTTGTCAGTCTTATGCCCCTCTGAACTGAACTATACCCATCTGTCACTATCCTCCTGAGTGACTGCACTGACCCATGGGGATCCGTTCTCCTCATCTGTGGACCCCATCTGTGAAGCTCCTGACTTTAACTTGCTCACAGATGCATCCCAGTCAGTAAACATTACCATCTTGGCCAACAAGGTGATGTGGCACATTCCACACCTTGGGTCAGACTTCAGTCCCCAACCCAGAGAAAATTCTGTCCAAAGAACACAATCAACAGAGGCCACTGTTGCTGTCAACAGCCAGGCCTCTTGCCATCCACTGCTAGGTAGAGACTCCAAACTGGGGCATTGTGCTGATCTCACCACCTGTCTTTGGGCTGGGCAGGAGTCCTCGACTTGCTCCTGAGGTTTCCCTGACCTATTTGGGTACTCAGAGTGGGGGGCAACGGCCCTGGTTGAATGGTACCCTACTACCACTCTCTTCTGCCATCTCAGATAGGGTATCCTGAGACTGGACTCTCTGCCTGGGGTCTGTACCCTGTGGTTGAACAAGAACATGGTGAGGCAGGGCTTCCAGGGGGAGCCCCTCCCCCCATGGGTGATACACTCTGTGTTGTACAGGGATGTACCTGGTGCAGCTCTCCTCTCTTGTGTCTCAGAGACAACACAGGTAGCACCTCCTGGTCGCAAGTAGCCTTGCCAGGGTGAGTCTTGGGATGCTCTGCTCTCAGAGCTGGTAAACCCAGATCCACTGGTCCTCACACTGTGGTTGACCTCCACCTCCTATCCCTTTCTCTCTACTGAACTCTCTGTGTAGGAGTAGTACCTCAGGAAACCTGAGCTTTCAGGGCACACTGGGTGGCTGCCCCCACCTAGCTCTTCTACCACTGGTCCTAGTTCATTTCCCAGGATACAGTCAATGGGCATCTGGGGACTTACTGTGACCCCCCTCTTGTCCATTTCCCCACCCCATTGCAGGGGTACCAGGGCCATAGGGTGGGCAAAGTCCTGGCCATGGGCCTGGGTTACCCCACACCCCTGTCCTAGCAGGTACTGTTCTGGAGAAACCAGTCTTTCATGGTCTGACTAGCACAGGTATCTCTTAGAGCAGTGGCAGTGACCTCATTCACTGTGATCTGGTAAAAGTGATGAATCCAACCCTCGGGGATCACTAGTTTACTTTCTGAGTCTGACTCCCAACTAATGAACACTAGGGCAAGCTCTGCCTTCTGCTACTGGGGTTTACCTCCCCCCAAACCTACTTCTGTGGCATTCCCACCAGTGGATGGTTTCTTGATGCAGACAAGATCCCTCTGCTTGTGCCCCAACTGGTAACAGTGAAAGCACTTGGGCTTAGAAATGGGTGCCCTGCGCCTCCGCCCCTCAGAACCTCCTTCTTATTCTCAGAAGGTGAATGAGAATCCTTCTCGCCCACACTAGCTTGGGGCCCGATTTGGGACTTATCTGTTTTACCCTGGACCTCCCACTTGCTCTGCTGGGGGAGACCTGAACTATCTCTCGGGGCACACCTAGGTACCTTATTTGATACTCTCATACTAACCCATAGGTCAGCCTCCTTCGTAAGGTGTCTGGGTACAGTAAGCTTGGAGTCGATAAGGTGTTGGCGCAACTCTGTAAAGCAATTGCTAAATATGTGCTTTCTCAAAAATAAATTGTACAGCCCATCATAATCACTCACTATGTTGCCCTTCACCCAGTCATTTATTGCCTTACTGGAGTAATCCATTTAATTGACCCAAGACTAGTTAGACAGTTTATGACTGTCCCTAAACTTTAGCTTGTATTTTGCTGAGGTCAGATCATATTTCACAACCAGGGCTTCTTTCATCAGGGCAGACTTCTTCCAGTACCCTTTTCCCAGGGCAAATAGAGTATCTCTCCCTGAATTGGGCATATGTTTACACAGACTATCCCCTGATTCCTCCTCAGGGTCTCTGTGCATTTCTAAGGCCACCTCATAGGCCTCAAACCACTTGACTTATTTCATGAGCCAGCAACATTTTCCTCTCCTCTGGCGCTTGTTTTCTTTCCTTTAAGGCCCTCTTAGCATTTTTGTCGGCCAAGGCTCTCTCTGCCTCAGCCATTTTCTCTTCTGCAGCCACTTTCAACTTGGCACACTGTAGTTTGACCTCTCTCTTAGCCCTCCTGTCCTCCCTCCATTCTGGGGTCAGGCTGCAGGAGAACGCACTACTGCTTGCCCTGGATCTGCCAGGGGACCTCACACCTGTGGGCCCTTCTCTGTCCTCTGGCTTTGGGGCTGTGGTCAGGAGGTTCTCTGCCTTCTCCTCCATTTCATTCTCCCCTTCCACATTATCATAATCTTCCTGCTCCTGCGATGTAGACTGCAGCAGGCATGCTACTCCACGCTATGAGGACTATCTGGTGGTCCAGTTTCTTGGAGCCTTTGGCTAGCTTCAGCCCCTTTCCTTGCACATTTTCAGCTCTGCCACAGTGTAGCCTTGAATATTGCTGAGGTCTACTTCCATTTTTGTAAAACATATAGCAGGTGCAAAGTGTGAGCAGAATTAAATTTGGAAAAGGAGAAAAAAAGCCCAATTAAAAATGAGGATAATCTGAAAAAAAATAGATTTTGATATCAGATTATATCAAGGGAGTTTTGATTTTACACAAATCACTGAGTGGCACTGCACAAACCCACGTACTGAATTCCACCACTGAACAATAATGTAAGAAATTGGATTATTAGTTGATAAAGTTGAGAGCCCTACTGCGGTAATAATCATCCTTGTCACATTGAGCCACAAAAGTCACTAAATAAATCTGCACTTAACTCTCTAGTAGCTTGGCACAAGAGAAGTCAGGCTTGACTTCGAGGCAACATATAAAGTATTTATGCAGCACTCAAACAGCAATAAATTTAGAAACCTAGAGAACATTTTAATAAATAAAATGACACCAAAGCAACAGACATCCAATGGGTAGAACCAGAGATAGGAATTTTAAAATCTTTCAGGAGCAGTCGGGCTGCAGGCAGAATCTGGAGAGTGGCTCATCGACGGCAGGTTGCTGAAGTCCCAGGCCTCAATCACAACACCGCATTGGTGGGGTGGTGCAGTCATCGTTTGGGGTCCGTACCCTGTAATGTTTGTCGGCAGTCAGATGCTTTTCCCGTGTTGGCCTTGGTTAAGTCCACTTGCGTTCATGAGGAGACCAGGGACAGTTCTTTTAGAATGCAAAGAGCCCAGAGCCTTTAGTTTTTCACCTGGAGTCCAGTTCTTGCAGGTATAGGGGTGGAGGAGTACACTCTAATACAAGTCAAGGGTCCAGGACCCGGGGGCACCTCTTGGGGGCTAGGACTCACGCCAGTAGAAGCCAGCAGAAGGGTTTAGGCAGGTTTAGTTGGTACTGGTCAGCTGGACAATTGAAAGGAAAGGTCTCCAGAAGCTTGTTGTGTTCATGGAGCTAAAATAGGAGGTGGACCAACTGACCCTTAGTGTCACTTCTTGGGTCCAGAGTTCAAGACAAGCAGGTCCAATCTTCCTTCAGGCTTCAGACACCAGGGCAGTCCTCCTTCTGGGTCTCCACAGTTCCAGGAGTGTTGTGAGCTAGGTTCTGAGGATGCCCCTTTTATACCCAGTGCCAACCTGTGTGTGGGGGATACCCTCTTAGCCTAACCCTCAATTGATTCTGGGCAGTTCTTTCCTCTCCCCTGGGTTTGGCTCCAATCTCACTAGGGGAAACGAAGGCCAGGCAGAACTAGGTGTTGGCTGTGTTTACCGATGACAGGGCAGGCATCCTCTGGAGTCAGAAGGGGCTGGATATAGCCCTCAGGCTGCCATTTGAAGCTCAGGAAGGAGCTGGGTACAGCCCCCAGGCCATCCTGTTCAGGAGAGGAACACCCCTGACCACACCCAAGGTCCTTTTTTCCCCTGTCTGGAAGGAATATACATCACACCACAGGAGAGCCATTAACAGTCAGGTGACCCTGAACACTGGCAGATAGACAGAACGCTGAACAATGTCAAACATTCACCACAGTACAGAGATCTGGGCCTGAATCCATCGTTTTTTTGCTCCCCATGCCATTCCAGTTTAAACCTAGCCATATGCAAATCAGTCTTGATCCTGCTCCCCTTGGGAACAGTCCAGCCCGGCTTGGCAGTTCGACTGGACTGTCCCCATGAGGGGCAGGGTCAAGACTGATTTGTATATGGCTGGGTCCAAACTGGGGTGTCATAGTGAGCAAAAAACGATGGATTTAACCCAGATCTCTTGACTGGGGAGAAATGTTTGATTCATTCAGCATTCCGTCCATCATTTGTTACCTTTCTAAAAGTGGCATTTTTAGAATAGTAACTTAAAATCAGATTTTACCATTAAAGACTATTTTAAATTAAAATTCAAATAAGCGAAAGAAGTATTTCTCTAGCTGTTCCTAAACTAGTTAAATGTAATAAGGTAACCCGGTGCTAGTCAATGTGAGGCTAGCCTTGCTGCAGTAAAAAAAAACTTTGGGGTTTTTTAACTGCCAGGACGTCTAAAACTTTAAATATATATGTTCAATTTTACAAATACCATTCATTCTGCCCTGTGAGTCTTTAAGGCTTACTTTAGGGGTGACTTACAAGTATTAAAAAGGAAGGTGTATGCAAGTCGAAATGGCTGTTTTAAAACTGCACTGCAAGCTACAGTGGCAGGCCGAAGCCATGTTTTAAAGTGCTACTTCAGTGGGTGGCACAGTGAGTGCTGTAGCCTACTAGTAGCATTTCATTTACGGGCCCTGGGGACATGTAGTATAGTTTGCTAGGGATTTATAAGTAAATTAAAGAACCCAATCAGATGTCTACCAATTTTACCATGTTTGGAAGGGAGAACTCATGCACTCTGCTGCTGATTGGCAGGAGTCAAATGTGCAGTTCTAATGCTAGCAAAAACGGGTTCATCAAAGAAGGGCCTAAATCTGGGATGAACCTTCAGAAAGGGCCAGGTGCAACTGAGAATATAAGACAATTATTAAAACTCCTGTACCAAAATTATATATTATGTAGAACCTCGCTTTCTGGGGATCATTCGGAGAAAATAGATAAAATATTTCAAATCATTAATCAGATTTCATGGAACTCTATGTTCTGCATCTTGATTGGTTAGCATTTCAAGGGTTCAAACTGGATTCTATACATCTGAAACATATTCTGTATACATGTACCATTGTTACTAGAAAAAAACTATTGGGGCAGAAAAGTCCTTCACATGGTGACAAACGTGAACCTATGCCCTGAGTGCCCCAGCTGCAATGACAACTGGATCCCTGGTGCTGATTTCTGTTGCCATGGGCGAACAGGGATCCTGTGTGAGCACCATGATATAGGCCTGTCTCATAGATTGCGGTCTTGTTGGACCAGGGGGGGTGCCTAAAGCACTACTCATAGTGGTGAAAGGCTACTGCCTTTGCGAGGAGTTAAGTAGCATGATCACAGTGGTGGCAACATACTGTGTAGTGATTAGGAGGAGTGAACAGGCCTTTTTACCTCTGTCCCTGGAGTGAGGCCTACAGGGTCACTTATGTAAAGTTCTGCTGCTATGTGCTTAACTCACCCTTGGCCTACCTCAAGTTAGTATGTTGCGTTGTGCAGCTCATGTGGTTGCATGTGTGTGTATGTGTGCCTGTGAATTATACATACATGGAAGACTCTGGGTTCCACCGTGGGAGACCCAGGACTGACTGGAGTAACATATGGAGGTATAAAGCCCCAGACAGATTTGTGTATTGCGGCATTTCTGAGAGCTTGTTGGGATACACACTGGAAGAAGGAGAGCCAGGCTCTTCAGTACCCTTCAAAGGGTGCTTTTTGATTCAGCAAGAGGTCACTGGAAAGGGGCCTGGGCACATCACAGGAAGGAGATGGGGCTGATAAGAGAATCATAAAAAGTAGAGCTGTGGCCATGTTGCAACCTTCAGATGCACGTATCTCTCTGTCTGACATCCAGGTGTGAAGCTCTAGTCACTCCCATTACCTATGTTGTGGGGCTATTAGATTTTGAGTCACTCCTGATGTGATGGACTGATTTCTGTTGGAATGGCAGGACAGAGGAGTGGGCACTTCAAAGGGAAGCAGACCCTCATCACAAACCTCAAAGACTCAGACACTTAATCACATTTGGTGTCTGGAAATGGACTATAAGAAGAGGAACTCACGACCCCCAAAATTGTCAGCTGTTAAGACTTCTGTCTGTGACCAGGACTGGGGGTTAACATCTGCCAGTCGCCCAACTGGGTAAGGGGACATTACCCAAGAAAATCAAAGATCACCTCCTCTAGGAGCTTGGAGCGCCAGTGCCTGCTTGCTTGCTAGGACCAGCATGCCCTGTGAGGAAGAGGAGATACAACAACATGGGAGGCCAGATTCAATAAAAAAACAAAGAAGTTAAGTGATTAATGGATTTTATTATTCAGTAGCTGCAATATTTACTGCATAAAACACATAAGTAGAAACAGTATTTTTACAGAAAATTATATTACACATATAAGTTATTTATTGTATCCATTTGTATCAATATTGAATAGATCTCAATGGTGTTTAGTCATCTAATCATCTGCTGTTATTTCCTGTATATTTTTAAAATCACCAATCAACACCAACACCAAAAACTGTATATATCTCATAACCTGCCCTTGAGGCCTTTATTACATAGAGATGCAAAGCAGAGCCATGAAGATCAGGATAGGGGAACACAGGAGCACAATTTGCTGTGCCTGCAGTGCCATCAAGATGTGCAACCATTTCAATCACTTGAAAAATTCCCCTGACGACATGAGGTGGACCATACTGGAAGCCAACCAACAATGGAATAAAACTTTGTTGTTCAGAAAAGAACAACGATGGGTCTTCCGCCATCGTACACATGAATATGGTCTGAATTATGATATTCCCTGGATTGAATTGTAACATAATGCACATCCTTCAATCTAGACAATGGCATGATGGACACATCTGCATAGCCCCATAGCACTTGGTTGTCTTATTATTTTTTTAATAATCATGACAACCACAGCCACAAGCAACCACAACCCCTTTAGACCGAATAGTAATCGGGGCTATGACCGATATCTACTATGTGCTATTATTGAAATTATCATACTTGCAAACTATTTGCTCCTTTTGCAGTGTTGCATTTACCCTATACTGGAATTTACCCCACACAATACACCTCCCTTGGTGTTAAATTGAAAAAAAAATTTTTAGGAGTTTAAATAATCTTTGGGACTGTCTAGTCACAGTGGACTATTACAGCAGGAGTCACTTTTCCGCTTTTTCCTGTTTCCTTTTTCCTTTCTCTGCTGTAACTTTATTAGTCAGAGAGAGGGTCAGTAAATGACACACCATGATAAGATGGCCACCAGTCATGCATTGTCCTCTTTGCCTTGAAATCAACTGAAATAAGTGACACGCCCCCCACAGTCGACCTTGACCCGGGTAAGCAGAGAGACTGGGTAGGTTCACCGCTGAGGGAACACTGACACAAACATGAGTATAATCTCCTCCTTTAATCTAACAAGGACACCGGAGTCTGTATCCGGACACTCGGCTCACCACGTCAGAACGGACATATTTATCCCTAACTTCTAATGTTTGTTTCCCCGCCTTTACTCTCCATAGCCCGCTAAGAGCATATGTCTTCTGTGCCGACCATGAGAGCATAGCTCTCTGACCAACTGGTAAGGCAATACGACTCAGGCATGGGGATCACAATTGCATTCTGAAGACATTACCGCATATACACATCACGTTCTAAAAAATGCAACACTGGACATATATGACACAAGTATGAATGAAGAAATATCCCAGCTTTGATCTCTAAATGACAGCTTACCGCATGTACACATCACGTTCTAAACATTTTAAAAAATGCAAGGCTGACCATTTATGAAACCAATATGTCAATGAATGAAGAAATATACCCGCTTTGATCTCTAAATGACAGCTTACTTTCTCGTATTATTTCTATGTTGTTCCATGTTTAATTTTATGGTTTTATGTCACTAGAGACTTACCCTTGGCACACATATGAGTCCACCACAAGGTTCTTCTCTCTGGTACATTAAGGGCTGTTATTGCAGAGCAAAAAAGAATTTATTTCATTGTTAGAATTCCTTATGTGCTTCCTTTCGTCCTTTCTGCTCTCAATTTAGGTTGAACAACCATTTTACTTCACACAACTAACAGGTACCATCCACTTATGGGTGACCAAACATGTTATACTTTGTAGTGGGGTAGGCAACTTAGCCCTGCTCTTGGTCCTGAGGAAGCGCAGAGATCAGTCTGACCACTAGGCACGAAACATGTCAACCTGCATTTTCACTTCACGAGCTACTTCGACACGTTAATTGATCTTATAAGTAACACTATCATTTTTAAACCTGACAGGGGAGTCACCAGAATAAAAACCTAAATCTGACTACCACTTAGTCATTTTTAGCTCACCTTTACCACATTACATCGATCACCCCACTTTAGGACACCCTCACACTCACCATACGGCAAAGGAAATAAAAAGATCCCCGCCAAAGTGACCCTTCGGGGGACCCATAGGGCATTGCAGCGTCAGCCCGACGAGGAGCACCCTCAGATGATAAAGCATGACTCCCCTTGGGGTGTGTGAGGGCAACAAGAAACAGTCTTGTTAACTGTCCGCCACTTGGTCTGCCACTGCCTATCCCTCTCTTTCAGGAACAATGACCCCTTTTATTGTTTTGACGTTCTTGTTAAATCCACCCCAGAACTTCGCACTCTCCCCTCAGGATCATTGTGGTTCTGGCTTCCTTTCTTTTGGTAAAGTTTCAGTCTTTGCTCTACTTTTTTGGATGGGTCTCTGCGGTTTAATCTCTGAGGTATCAGGTCCAATGGAGGCATAGATATTATTCTTGGCAACTCCACCTCATTCTGATCTTCTGAACTAGCATGATCCATTTGATGAATAGCCAACAGTGCTATGTAACGTTTAAGGAGGGAGCTGAGAATGGTAGCCTGGAGTGCGCTGGCTAATGCCAGAGCCTTGCGCTTTTATTTTTCTCTTAAAACTGGGGTCCCTGGTGACAAATTGTCGGTGCAAATTTTATCTGAGATATTGTCAACTTTCTCTGGCAAGAGGAACCCTGTGACAATGATGTTAAAGCATTTGGAGGTTCCAGAGATGTGTACTGATGGAGGTGAATCAGTTTGAATTAGCCAGATAAAAAGTATGCTTAGGCAAAGTGCCTTAGAAACCAGTTGGAGAGAGGACTTGTACTATCTTAAAGTTAAGAGCTCAGTGATTCCTTTTTTAACCTCTCAGCAGAGCACAGATCTGTTTCCATACCGATATAATATTCCAGATAAGCGCTTATGAAATGAGGTATTTCGTTTGAGGGTGGGTTTTGACCCTGGGTGGTGTATTAAGGGATTACAAACAGAAGTAGTTAAGAATAATGGTCAATGTCCCTGCCAACGAGGTAGGAAATATTCAGTGAGTCACCTACTGATGGACTGTGTGTTTTTCCTTGAGGAAAGGAAAAAGGTTCTCCGACCTGTATTAAAAAAATACGGGAACCAATCAAGGGAAATGGGTTTAGATTTAATTTATGACCTTAGATTCCAAGATGTAGCTATTGCCACTGGCCAATATTTGTGCAAAATGAAAATCACAAAAAACTCAGGTGACATTCCCCTCCTCTTAGAGCTTAAGATCTAGGCTGGTACTCTTGTGTTACTACATAGTAAGTAGATGCTAAGTGCAATAAGAGGATCTCCTAATTGGAATATGTTTAGAGATGGGAGATTTATCTTCAATTGAAGTACGATTAAAAGAGATCCCGGAGATTGTTCCAAGCTGTGAGGCAAATTGCACTTTGTAATGCCTATGGGGGAAAAATGCACTGTTTGCTATTAGTTACATTTCTATTATTCTTTTTAAAATGCCTAAAACATATGTGAGATCCTGGGTTGTGGATTTAATTGAGCCACGGTATGGAGAATTTTAATGTTAATACGATTGCATTTGTATAATTTTATGATAAGCTGCTATGCACTTTGCACCGTATAATGCCTATTGGGGAAAAATGAACTGCTTGCTATTAGTTAAACTGCTACCACTGTTTAAAAAATGTTTTAATCATATGTGAGATCCTGGGTTGTGGATGTATTGAGCCATGGCATGGAGAATTTTAATGTTTATATGGTTGTATTTGTATAATTTGTAAATATGTGTGGTTGAATGGCTCCAACCATGTATTGTATACTGTCATTTTAGGATATTTAGAATTGTCTATTTTTATAAATTTGGTAGTGTGTGAATACTCCTATAAGAATTTATTTCTTGGAAATAAAGTATTTTTGACTTTGACTACATAACATTTAATATTACCGAGTAATATTGTGGCAAATGCATTTGTAACTATGAGCTTCACCCCTAAATCTACTGCAGGTGAACTCTGTATCCTCTATTTGTATCAGTACTCATGGCAATACGACAATTGAAGGCATGCCATGTATATTCCAATAAAATACGCTTTCCCTTCACTGACATTCAGTGCCATACCCATCGGTGAACACATATATAATATTCGGTGTTGATCATGTGGAGTAGAATTAAGAAACGCTGCTTCTAATTCATAGGTCTTCATTGCTAATTAAAATGCTAATTCATTCTGTTTGTTGGGCAGCACCCCACTATAGCATTCATTTCTGTGGATTAAACGCTGTAGACTGTGCCTCTGGGGATGTTTGCAGAGTCCCTACTATCTCAGTGCCTCAATGTTGTAATACATACAGCCTCAATTGTCTATATATGTTTATGATCTCAGTGAGCTTTTCTCTAGTTTCTGCTATTGATAGGCAGTCTCTTAGGGGATGTGATGTGCAAGTAGCAAGCATTGGCCAGCTTTGCCCTGGTATTGTGAATGGACCTAGATGTATTATTTGTACTACATGGGGAAGATTTCCCTGAAAAACGTTAAATGTTCAGTGTCAGTCAAGCCACTTAAGTATTCACACATGGATCATATTGGGTTGTATGGTCCATCTTGACATACTTTGGGAGTAGTCAGGCAGCTAAGGTACAATACTTCCATAGTATACACTGGGTCTGTTCTGACCACTAGCGCTAATTTGCCTCCACTTAATAGAAATTCCCTAGCCATGAAATTGGTGGGAAGGGATGGTCAAACATTCTCTGGGATCTCTATCTCCTCCTTCTCCACCTCCTCTGATTCTCCAGCCGTTGCTCTCAAAGACTTAGTCACAGTCCTGACAATAAAAGCTAATCCTTTGTATCTTTTAAGTGCTTACCAAATCCCTGCAGTATAAGGGGGACACCTTCTCTGTCTCTGAGGATGAGCATAGAATAGCTGTGGACATCTAAAGTTAAATTCTGAATATCCATATCTTATTGCGGGGTTCTTGGACTTCAAGGCCTCGTAAAATTTGTGCCCCATGTTGGGTACTATATTGTGAACCTCCCCATTTGGGATAGGGGTGGCACTCCCAGTTAGATCTTATTAGCCATAAGGAGTAATATGCGTCTCACCCCCTTCGGAGAAAAGGTGAACAGACAGGTGTCTCTCACTCTTCCCTATGAAGGGTTAGGTTCACCCAGATTCGGGGTGTTATTAGTCAGACAACACTGCCAGAGAAACTCTTATTTGCTAGACCCTGAAAATGGTAGGTAGCAGATGTTGGGAGGGAGGCGAGTTCAGTGATTAGTTTGAAGGTTTCTTTTTGTTTATTCACAGCTTTCTCGACTCATTCATTATAATATTTGATAATGACTCCAATAGCTTTTTAGTGATGATCTAGTTTAGCTTTATTCATCTGATTGTGTTCCAAAGTTTAGTTTCTACTCCAGTAGTGTTTGGCTTATCTTAACTTGAGTCTGATTGAAAGAAGGAGTTCACCTTAAAAGAGACCTTTTGTTTCAATTAATCAATCAATCAATTGCTTTCTTTATTCTACAATACAAGTCATAAAAGCATACAATACATATATAATGATCATAAAATACAAACTATGGTAAAACATGTTAAAACAGTTCAATAAAAAATATAAAATGCAATATCATTACTAAATATCATGTCATTACTAAAGTCGAATAAAAGGGGTTTTAGGAGGTTGTTAAAACCGCTACCTCCAAAATTAAATTGAGAAAGAACAGGAAGGTGGAATAAATAGTAACAGATCCCTATAAGATCCAAATAACATTCATACAAGAATAAAAATAACCACCACACATAAATACAAAGTAAATAAGCATAGATGATTGATGTAATCATCACTTAAACAGTCTGAAAGATGTTAATTGGCTTGAGCATTAGCTATCATTGCCTTTTCACGTATGGCCCACATTGTACCCAAAAACTTAGCAACAGCACATATGTATGCCTGGTTTGGATCCGATCTAAGTATTCTAAGGGCTGCTTGACTACTACGAGTCTCCATCAGCCTACATATAGCTTTGATCCAAAAACGGTGAATACCATCATACCCAAAACAGGCAAAAAGAACATGTTCAACGGATTCGGGGGCAACATTACATATTGGACATACTTCATCTTTGTCAGGGGCCCATCTAGCAGTAAAGGGTTTAAGAGGCAGTGTACCTGTACTTAACTGAAAATATAATTTTCTATCTAAAGGTACAGTAATTAAATCCCAGTATGGTTCCATGAAAAATTTGAATTTAAAATCATTAAAGCCTCCAATCAGGGGATGACCGATACTCGCTCTAACTGCATTTTTGTCCACCCATTGCCAGTAATATTCTTACAGCAACCTAGCTGTCAAAAGTGGATTTAAGAATTGATTGATTCAATAATCCCCAAGACCAATAGCTATAAGCATTTTATGGACCTGTCTTAGCCATGGTATTTTACAAAATGTATCAGCAACCATCACGTCCCTTAGTGCCTCACTATATTGTGCCAGCTCAGGGTGGAACCACAACCTTCTCCAGAACAACAAAGGGTGCAATTTAGCTCTATCTGCCAATGTACATTGACCCAAATCCATCATCAAAGGTTTGAGGGGGTGCTTTGTGATAAATGGACCAAATTCCTCAAGAAACTGTTTTCTGATCTGGTCAACTAAGAACGGTTTGAGACACCCCAGAGCTCTGAACCATAGAAACAAGCACTAATAGCTTTGACATCATACATTTGCAGGATAGGAGCAATGGGTTTCGTGAGGGAGTTGTTATGTTCTCCTGCTAAGGCTCCTGTTATATGCCTATGTTTAAGAGATAAGAGATCCAACTGGGGTTTCCATGAGAGATTCCAGGATAAGGTTACTCCCAGATAACAGAAAATCTCCGGGTTATCAAGAGGCTCGTCCCCCAGCTTGAGCTTCCGTTTTAAAGACCTTTGGGGCCCATTACGATACCCGGCGTAAAAGAATCCGCCAGGCATGGAAGCGGCAAAAATCCGCCCGCACACACCGTCTGAACACCGACCACGCCATTACGATGACACAAACCGAAAACCGCCATCGGCGGAAAAATCACAAGAGATACCGCCCGCCATCGTCCGAGTCGGAGTCAAACCGCCCGCCACGGACGGAAACACGCACGACAACACAAAACCGCCCGCCCTCACGGCCAACACACCGCACGTGAGATTACGATCGCACCGCCATGAGCGCGGGAAAACTACAAATATACCGCCCGCCTGCGCAAACAACGCCGATGAGAATCGACACGGCAGAAGCCATGGCGCCCACGTCCCTGCACAGAAACCATCCGCTGACAAAAACAATCGCACACAACATGGCCAACAAGTCCACACAACAAGGCACGCACAAATACACAAGCACAGTACACATCCCGAAAACACCCCCTGGACAAACAAAAACTACAAAGGCCAGAACACCAGACACAACACACCTGAAAACAACAGACCATGAGGACACACCCACATAGGTAAGTACAAAAGCAGCACTCCCACAGACCACAACCCCTTGCAACATTGCAAACTAGAGAGGAGAGGAGAGGACACAGTGACACAGCAAGGACAGCAGCACACCACAGAAACGCACACATCACAACCACCACCACCACCACCACCACCAAACACCGGCACCACAAACCCCCTGCACATTACACAACACACACCGCACCAGCACCACAAACACCATGGCACCACAAAGAATGCCCAAGTTCACGCCCATTGAGCTGACGGTCATGGTCGACGAGATCATCAAGGTGCACCCACAAATCTATGGGAACCTGGTCCAGCACACACCACTAGCCACCAGAAAGAGAATGTGGAACCGGATCGTAGACCAGGTCAATGCAGTCGGGACCCTGCCCAGGAACAGAGTTGAAATCAACAAACGGTGGAATGACGTCAAGAGCCTGGTCAAGAAGAAGGAGAGCAAGAACAGAGAGCTGGCAGCCGTCACTGGCGGAGGGAATCCCGCGCTCTTCAAGACCTTCAAAGCGTGGGAGGAGAAGGTGCGAGTCATTATACATCCGGAGATCCTCGCCGGATTAGCAGGGGGAGTGGAGGCTGGTAAGTACAAACTAATGTATACCAGCACACCGCTATGTACTCACATGCACTACCACCATGCCACAGCTCCCAGGGACAAACACCCCCATGTCCAGCACACAATACACAACACATCACACACACATGCAACAGACACCACCACACACAGCCCAAACCGAACAACTGTAAGATACGTGGGGACATGTGTACACTCAGCCAGCCACGTAACCACCAACAGGTCCCCGAGTATGCCAGAAGCGCCACAACGAGCACCCACCACACCCATGTGTCCGCCATAGCTGCACTAACCGACAAGTAACAGGTAAGTGGCAGGAACACAAAGTGCAGTGGGTGGGAGGGTGGACAGCCCAAGTACAACACACACCAGGCCCCTAGTCCCACAGCACAGCAAGGAGGAGCATCCCCCACCCCCACAGCCACGTGTCAGCCACCGCAGTGCACACCGACAGCCGAAAGGTAGACATCACGATCCACAACAATCGGTGTCAGTGGGTGTCCAGCCACCACCACGACCCACAACACCCCCCACCCCCACAGACCTGCAACATGGAGCACCCCCGCTTAGAACCATGTGGCATCCAGTACAGTGCACGCCCGAACAACCTGCAGGTGGGAAATTGGACAGGGCTGGATTACTGGAGGCATGAGGACCGTAACACGACCAACACATGGGACATGTCACGTAGCAGACGAACACGCAGCACCGCCCACCGTCACGAACAAGTGAACAATGTGCACACGGACATGAACCACAGACTCACACCTCACATGACCCATCACAGACACAGCAACACCCAAGGAGCCACGTCTGCATGCACAAGCCACACTGAATATAGTACCACACGGCAGCCACTGTGCAACTCATCACACACAACCGAAACACCATTGAAGTCCTGTCCATGTAGCCCCTACTGCCTGTCAACCACACACCCCACAACTACGCCTATGTAAGACAAACAACACTAGACGCAACAGAGCGGAACAACATAAATGCACACGAACACCACTGAACCCATCAAACACACAGACACACCATGCACATACAACATACCATCCATCCCATCCGTCAGCCCCAGTCTCATGAAAGGCATGTCATCCGCACAGCTGCCACACATACAGCAGTCACGCTAAGATACATGCCCATGACCAACCATGTGCCAGAAGTCAATGAAGCGCACGCCACACTGTGAGCAACAACACACAACATGGGCCACACCCCCCCCCGAGCACTGCAGTGATGCACATGGCACAGGGCAGCACGCACACCAAGGAGATGGGACAACTGCAATACGTTGGCTGGCACACAACCATCACTCACTCATAAGGATGCGTTCAATGCCATGTCCAGTAATCACAACAGACAGCAAATATGCAGGCCATGTCAGACATGCACACACCTCAGACCATGCACTGTCATGCTGCCACAACACATGTCACGTTCGGCACCCATGGCTCACAGCATGTACCCCAAAAGCATATTCCCTCCCAAATGCGAATCTGGGGCATGGCCCCCATGTTGCCATATGCGTTCCTAAGCGTCCCATTTGAACACCAAAAGCAAAGTACAAACCAGACCCAGGATGGGCCAGGAGCCCGCATACACCAGAGTCACAATAAGTAGGGGCACAGCAACACACCCATCGGCATGGCCAATCCGTCCCATGCCACATGTGCACAGCACACAGTCCCATTGCCAAGCACACACAACTACAAATGGTACAGCCACACACACGCCTCCGGGAAACCCATGTACGAGATTGCACGAACTGTTAATGTCAGACGACAAATACATACTTCGCCAGGTGCAACACAATAACAAATCTCATTCTCTCCACAGGTGACGAACTGCTGGATGCTGGGGATGGAGACAGCAGCCAGCACAGCCAGCCTACAAGCCCCCAACGAGGACACACGGATGTGGAGGATCTGTCCTCCTCTTCGGACACGGACCACCAAGCAGGCCCATCTGGTGTGGCAGGGCCCAGCCGCTCCCCAGGACCCCTCCTACCCACCAACCCATCATCCAGGGCTGCTGAACATTCCCAGCCCCCTGCTGCCACTGTCGTTGCGGCCACACCCACGGACATTGCGGCCACACCCACGGTCATTGCGGCCACACCCACGGTCATTGCGGCCACACCCACGGTCATTGCGGCCACTACCACTGCCGCAACCGCCACCATCGCCGCACCGACCACCACCGCCGCCACCACCACCACGTCTTCGCTGGCACCAGCCCCAGCGCAGGTGGTGGCCCGGCCGACTGGATCCACCCTGGGAGCCACAGCGAGGACCGTGGTGAGCAATGTGGCTAGTGGGCAGGCCGGTGGCAGCAGTACTGGTAGGAGGAGCAGGGTCAGGGAAACGCAAGTCTCCCCTGGGAGCCATGCCCTGCCTCAAATGGCCAGAGTCCTTGGGGCCTATGAAGAGGCCCAAGGACAATGGGCCAGGTCTGCTTCAGACACGCGGGAGGTGCTGGGGGTGCTGAGGTCCATGGACGCCCGTATGGGCCAACTCGTGGACCTCATGGGCCAGCTGGTGGTGAGGTCACAGCCAGGGACAGCAGCTCCACCACCGCCACCACCTGCCGGGGCGCAGGGTCGAGCAGCAGTGTCCAGTACCCCTGCGTCCACAGCCAGTGAGCACACCTCACCCCCCACCAGCAGGTCGCCACCACACACCCCCTCCCAAACGTGGAAGGGGCCGTCCGAAGTACAAACAGATCTCCCGGGAGGACTACGCACGCTCCAGACGCAAGTGAGGCAGCCAGCCAGCCTTCCTTGACCACCCACTGCATTGACTTGGACTACGATCCCACTCCACACAGCCATCTGGATGGCATGTGTCTGTTGGACCATGGACATGGAACAAGTGGGTACACCCTGAGCATCACGCAGCCGTGACCGACAGCTCATTGTCACTGCACGCACCACTTTTGTCATCACCTCGCACACAATCACATGTCACAGTTTGAAATAAATGCACCTCTTACACAAACTGCTGTTTGTGCCCTGTGTTTTATTTGTACGGAATACAACGGCCACCTTGGGCGGAAAGGCACCTGATGCGTGGCATGGCAATGGAACCGGAGGGCCTGTAGGGACCTAGGGGTGGGAGACAGAACAGGAGCACATTCAATGAGTGTGTCACACACCCATCACACAGTACATGTCAACAACTACAAGCAATGTACACACATCGCACAGAGCAATAGGGCACAATGCCACAGCCACCAACAGTGGCATACTACCCTGGCCATGGAGCGTTGACACACAGCACGCAGTGAACAAACGGCCACCCTGACACAGCACACACACACCTGCACAGATACAGCCACATCAGCCGTCGTACATGGACACTCACCGTCAAGTGAAGTAGTGGGCGATGAGCTGCTGCCGCACATTACCAGCTTCCTCCTCTCCGCTGTCCTCCTCACTCGAGCTGTCCTGGTCTGCGGGCTGGGGCCCTGGTTGATCTCCGTCATCCACGATGAGGGGGATCTGCTTCCGAATGGCCAGATTGTGCAGCATGCAGCACGCCACCACTATCTGGCACACCTTCTGTGGGGAGTACGCCAGCGCACCCCCGGTGCGGTCCAGGCACCTGAACCTGGACTTGAGGAGGCCAAAGGTACGCTCGACCACACGTCTGGTCCTCCCATGTGCCTCATTGTAGCGATCGTCTGCTGGGGTGCGAGGATTCCTCAATGGACTGAGCAGCCATGCCCCATTCGGGTACGCAGAGTCACCTGGGTGTGAGGGACACAGAGAACCGTTGCTATTCCAACTGGACAGGGGACAGCATCGCACAACCAGCACGCCACACCACTCCACATACTCACCGACAATACAGCCACGATCCTGTTGCAGATTGGACATCAGTCGTGGCAAGATGCTGTTGCGCATTATGTGTGCGTCATGGGCCGAGCCTGGGAACTTTGCACACACGTGGGTGATCACCATGTCCGCAAGGCACACCACTTGCACATTCAGGGAGTGCGTGTGCTTCCTGTTGCGGTACAGGTGCTCAGTGGCCTGTGGTGGAACAAGGCCAACATGTGTGCAGTCAATGGCTCCAACGACGTGTGGGATTCTGCCAAGGGCATAGAATGCACCCTTCACTGCCGCCAATTCACGAGCCCTGGGGAAGCGGATGTACCTGTTTCGGTACAGCATCATGGCTGCCAGTACATCCCTCAGCACCTTGCTGAACATGGGCTGGGACATCCCTCCTCCACTGCCCACTGTGTGCTGGAATGACCCAGTGGCGAAGAAATGCATGGCGGCCATCACCTTAGCCGTGGGGGTGACAGCTGTCGGATACACCCTGCGGGGACGGAGATGGGGTTCCAACATGGCACACAGTCGATGCAGGGTTGGCCTGTCCAGCCGAAACTTCCTAATGACCTCTGTATCGTCCATGTCCGCCAGCAATTGGTATGGGCGGTCAATGTTCGGTCTCCGCCTAGGGAAAATGGCAGTGGACACATGTCAAAGCAACACAACACATAGCAATTTCGCATACACATCACTGACATGACTGAGCAAGCACATGAGCCACAGCCCAGCTGTCAAGCTGGGACGGCACGGCCACAATACACTTACACAGGTCTCCCAACAATGGCAATGGCTAGTGATACAAACCACTGCCATGTGCATGCACATGGGGATCTAGGCCCCAATGACTTGCGGGGCGTGCTGATGGGGACTGACTGCATATTCGTCAAGCGGCAACGCCACGGCAACATGAATGTCTGCTGAGCATGGAACTGCTTCCGAGGCTGGATGAGTATGGCACACGACGACGACGATGTGGGCACAGGCTGAGCGGCCAAAACAAGTGGGACCTGTGGCACGAGGGGATATGAGACAGTAGTAGGTGTCAGCACTGCACCCTATGTACAGCACTGTACGGATCACACCTCCCGAAACATTGACAGGTGTCCACATTGACAGCCCCATGCCAAGACGGCTGTGTGCTTGCAGTCACACGTCACAGGTGAGAGGTTACATTGCACGTGCCAGGTGGCAGACGTACATAGTGGGAGCTGGCATGTGTGTGCATGTGTCTCCTGTTCAGGATCCACCAGATGGGCGCTGACTCTGTACTGACCATTGGACACAGCATGTTCCGTGGAAGGCTTGTGTGTGTGGGATGGTGGCACTGGATGTGCCTCCGTTGGGTGGGGGGCCATGCACAGGGCGGGTACGTCGATGATTGCGCATTGTTGGTCACGGTGGGTGCACCCACTAAGATGTGTTGCCCTGTGTTCAATTCCTATGTCCGCATGATGATGGACTGTAGATGTGGGCAGACTACACATTGGTCGATGTGCTGTCTATATGCATGTGCCTTCACACCAGGCACAGCTGCCCCTGCACATGTGACCCCTGCTGGACTCGCTGCTGGGTCTGTGGAGCTGATGCACCTTCTGTGCGTGGGGCGGACAGCTCTCCTCACTTCCCTCATTGCGCATGTCATGACTTTGCCGCAGGTGACATGGATCATGGAGGGCCCACATGTACGCGTGGATAGGCTACACATGATTGTTCACTGGTCGCCACCCCCAGTCAGTGTTTCGAATGGGAAGGTTGTCGTGCTGGTGGTATATTCGATGTGGCGGATGGGCGGGCCTAGGTGCGGGCTTACATTCCGGACATGGGGGTAGTTGGATTGGCGACTAGTTGCAGTACACACGGGACACGTCTCTTCCTTTCCACATCTGGGTCATCCCTTGTACTCACTGACAGTGATACAGTCATCTTCGCCCCAGCCCTCATGTCCTCCCTCGCTCCCCCAATATGCATGTGCACCTGCGAGGCTAGCGCTTGCACAGGCAGCCCCAAGCTCGCACCAGAGAGGGCAAGGAGTGTATGTGTGGGTCCAGTTGCACGAGTGGGCTGTCTCAGGGTATGATGTGTTGCGGGACGCCGTCCACCTGCGTGGTGCCCCAAATGGAGACCCGGCCTGCATGGACTATGCATCACAGTCTTCGCCTTCCGGATCCGCCACCTGCGACACCCAGTGGCTGTGGCTGCCCTTGCGGCCAGGCCGCGTCCGTCTGTGACTGATGGCCCACACATTCACTCTTTGGCCTCTCTGGGGAGGGCTCGGGGTGGTGGCGCACGCGCTTGCACTTAGTCGCAATGGCATGTGGCGTGGTTGGTATAATGGGCAATGGATGGGATGGTGCGAGCCACCTCCCGTGACGTCAGTGCTGCTCGTGCTGTGGTGCGTCCCCCTACACTTCCATTTGACTTGTGCCATGCTAGACGTTGAGGTTCTATTGCCTGCGTGATATGACCAGGAGGAGCGCGAGGAGACCTCTCACACACCATGCTCCACTGCCATCCCGTGCCCTGTATCGCCTGTGCGGATTGACTATGTTGGGGTTACACCTGGTCGACTGGGGCTGTGTGTGCCTTGTCAAGGGGCATGGCGGGCGCATAACAGGATCCAGCTTGTCCACAGAGGGTGGGCTGAGGTGCGCCTGGTACCGCTTTGTACGTGTGCCCGGCTGCTGTGCACACACGTGTTCACTCCCCCCGACAGGTGTCCTCTCACAATGCCCAGGGAAGCGGTGGTGTACTGTTCATGACCCCTCCCAACACGGCGTGCTCCAACTTGGCATGTGCGCATCTACCCGTCACACCCACCCACCTGAGCACTGCGTCCATACGACTTCACACGACACATGTGTGTCTTCCACAGTTGTGCTACTCATTTGCGTTGACATCCAATACCAGTGGACTACATGGTCATGTCACGACTGCCGTGTACTTCACATACTCTCATCCTCTCTCATTCGTACTTGTGAAATGAGTCAGCGGAGACAGTTTTGGTTTCAAACATTATATTGAGTCTTCTGTCCTCTGTGATGCAGTATAGTGGACACTACTGGCAGCGGAATACATGTTGAGGATATACTGAGCATGATTGCAAATGGGATAGGGTGTGGGGTTACATGTGATTGGCTGTTGCATGTGGGATGTGGGCTTCAGAGTTACATCTGCTTGGCCAAGGCTGTGCTAATGTACATTTACGTATAGCTGCGGAGCTGCGGACTTTGACACAGACGGTATACATGTAGCCTACCAGACCGCTTGGCATCATGGGCACAGTCCATCTCAGTTCCATGTGACAGGTTTGCTGCGGTTGTTCCTCAGGCACGCGTGCATGTGAGATGACATCAGGGCATGTGCTTGCGTGCATGCAGCGGCGTGCCACTTGTTGTTGCAATGTGGTGGTTACTGGACATGTCACAGTCACTGGGGTCGTGTTGTTGTTGTATGCACTTGTCGTCCATGCAAGGGTCCTGGTATGGGATTCCCGGGGCGGGGGTGGGAGGGGTGCAGCACCCACAGACTCCAGGCGACCTATTCATGTCCACTGAGCGGTGTGTGTGTCCATGGGCGCTGGATCCATGTCGTGTCCTGGTTGTTCGTGCAGTTCCGTCCATGTGGGTGCGATACACAGACCCCATGCCACTGCCTCCCACGATGCATGCGGTGTTCCTGGATGTGATGGGGAACAGTGTGCATGTCCCGGTCATATCCGATGTCATGGCGATGTCGTTGATGGTGTGGTTACAGTTGCCGGTCGTTTGGTATGGCTGTTGTGGTGGTGACTGGCCAGTCCGTGCGGAAGCTAAGCATGGGTGCGGGGTTGGACATCATAGGTCAATCGGGGAACCTGCGTTGTGGTCCGACGAATTTACAGGTTGTCAGGTATGCGATGCCGTCCAGCAGGGCTTCCATGTCATTGGTGGTGTACATGTTTGCCAGCCAATGTAGCGGATGGTGGCTGTCAAGGTGTTGTTCGTAAGTTGTCCCTTGGAGGACCATGATGGGGCATGCTGGGTGACATTCGATGTAGCTGTTCTCGATGATCCGTCGTGTGGAGGCACAGTGGTCCCATTTCAGTGCGGGTGCGATGTTGGCCACATACGCCATGCCCCCATAGGCAGAGCAGGCCCTGTCGTGTGCGTCCAGAGGGAGGAGTAGTGGTAGCAGGTCCGCCTTTAGACATGCCGGGTTGGAGAGGCATATCTCCACGGGATGCTGGTAGGGACACCTCCGACAGTAGAAGACGGGCATGACGCAGCTGAACAATGTGATGCGGTAAGTCAGTCGGTAACTTACGTTCAGCAGGGACAGGAGATCGCATCCCAATATATGTATCAGGTTGGTTTTGTACAGCTTGAGCTGTCCGGCGTAGTTGGGTAGGTGTGTTGCGGTTGCCATTTCGCAGCGGTGCGTTGTGGTGGCGTGCTCCGGCTGTGTGTGCAGTCTGCAATGTGCACGCTCCGAGGTTGCTGTGAGCTCTGTGTAGTCGTAGGGAGACAGGACTTGTGTTCTGTTGGCTTGTGCGGAGGACATGGGCCCTCATCCCACATGCTTCTCAGACAGTTCAAGGTCAGTGATGTGTGACTCCTTCCAATTAACTTGCATGTGGCCGACATGGGGAGTGTTATTTTTTTCCTCCCCGTCCGTTGTGTGCTTCTGTGATATGCGCTATCTGCCCTGTGGTCGGTCTCCTCGGCATGCCTGTGTTGGTCTATTCTTGGACAATGGCTGTATTCACCGGCTTCTGTCGTAGGGCTGTGGTTTCGGAGTTGGAATGGAAGGTCATTCAGTGCTGTCTGCTCTCCCTTGTGTGGGCGGCAGGCTGCCTTTCCGCTCTGCGTTGGGCCTTGTGTGTGAATGTTATTCTTGAGCCACCTGTTGTCGGTCCCCGGGCTCTTTGGTGTTCCGTTTTATATGTCTTGTTCATATGTGCAGGGTGGTATGGGTGTTTCAGTGTGGTACTGGCATTCCTCTTCCCGAAGGGGCCCTGCTTCTCCTAGTTGGTGTTGCCGCCGCTGTGTGCTACGCCATGTTTGTTACACTGGGGTGTGTCCTGCTGTTGCGTGACTTCACTGACATGTGTGCGTCGGTTGTGTGGCATTGGGTGTTGTCCGTGAATTGGGCGTTGGGGACATGTCTGTGGCAGGCCTGTCACGTGTCATGTGCGTTCGGGGTGGGGCTGATGTGTGTGCTGCTTGGTTGTGTCCCTGTGTCTGTGTGCGACGCATGCATGGCGCTGCGGTTGGCCTCTGCGTTGTGCGCATGTGTGGCGGCGTCATCGCCACTTTGGGGCCGTGACGGGGTGGTTGGTTCCTAGTCCCAGGTGGTGTGTACACATGTGTTACGCGATGTTACGATTTGGCCTGTGTGTCATATGTGGATGCAATGGTGGATGTGTAGTGTACACGCGCTGGTGGGGGTTGTCCGCTTTTCCGCCCTTGCACTGTGTGCGCTGTTTGCGTGCACTTGTTGTGTGTGTGCCTACCTGCGTCTCCGCGGTACGTTGCGTCCTTGGTGGTGCATCAGCAAGAGCATGGGGAGGGCCTGCAGTGCTGGATTCATGCTCGGGGAGCCGCTTCTTCGTTGTCCGTGCTCGGCGTCCGTGTTACCGCTTCGGTTTGTCGTACGGTATCTCTTAGCCGTGGGAGCCGTTTGTTTGCGGTATCGTAATTTATACGCCGGGCGGGACGTGATTTCGTCGGACGGTGTGTGTCAATTGTGCTGCGCCGCTACGTGTACGGACGCACTTTGATGGCGGACGGTGTTGCTGGCTTGCCGGCGGTGTTTGGCCTACTTTTCGCATCGTAATTGGGCGGGCGTGTGGACTGCTGCGTGCCGGCGGTAACTGGTGGTTTTTGCATCCGCCAGCACGGCGGTTGTGCTTCCGCCCGCCATCGTAATGACCCCCTTAATGTTTTAATTTATTATATATATTTTTTATTTTTTTATTTTAAATCATTAATATATATTGTTATTTTTTATATTATTTTAAACTTTTAACTTGCATTAAAAATATTAGTTTATTAATTGTTTTAAAGTAAATACATATGTATACATTTTTATGTTTGTGTGTTTATTTTTTTATTAAGTTTATTTGTTATATTATATTAAAATGTAGATTACATTTGTATTATTTTGTTAAAATTATATTTAATATTTAATATATTTAATATACATTATTATTTTTTATATTTATATTAAAGTCGATATTTTATACATCTATATTTTTAACATTGATATTTTTAGTCCATATTTTTGTACTTACCTGTTTCAGTATTGGAGTCGACATTTTTGGTGTCTATATTTTAACTCCATATTTTTTACATCGATATTTTTTACATTGATGTGTCAGTGAACACTTTGATCAGAAGCTTTGGCCAATGGCACTAAGACTTTATAGTTACCGCTATGTGGCCGGGTAGGTTAAAATGGATTGGTTCGTTACTTTTGAACCAGGCCTTGCTTAATTTGTAAAACAATAAGTGTCATGTCCCAATGTTTTGCTCAGATGACCTCTGTCTGTGCTATCAAATGTCAGCAGTGCCTAATACAAAGGTTGCATATTCTTGATCCCATCTCATGCTTCTTTCATCGACCACTAGCCACTCCCTGTCACTTTATCTTACCTTGCAGGTTCTTTTTTATTCCTGCTTTGTCTTTTTGTTACTGTTTTACAACTTTCTTTTTCTCCTTCTTTCCCCCTTTAGCGTTTTTTTTTTTCTTGATCTGGTCCATAGTCTGATGACAAAATTAAGTACCGGTCCCCTAAAACAAGTACTTGTGTGCCCCACCTACAACCACCAGCTCAAATTGAACTCTGGAGCCAAGTATTGAATGGGTTGCCTTCATATTATTGTGATGCTCTCAGGAGATGCACTGTGAGGTAACTGGACAGTTAATGACGGTCAAAAACACTGCCATAAATAATGTCGTGATAAAAATAATATCTTAAATTGTTACCTTTCTTGAGTTAAGTTCTGACGTACAGGTATGGAAAAGTTGTGTTCCTCACAGTCGCTTTTCTAAGTCTAGTTTGGACTGGAGGTGAGTTTGGAGGGGGTAATGAGAGGGTGGTTACAAAGACTAAAGTTTGAGTATCTCTAGGGAGCTTTATACGGCACGAGGCACCTATTATGGATACATCACACTGTCTCACTCTGCGCCACTATGCACATTTTAGTCTGTGGACCGGGCACATAGAGGGAATGTACACCATATTACATCTAATGCGATAACCATAGTGCAGGTGAAAACCTGTGTCTCCACTGGGAACACCATATTAGTGCAGTAGTAAAAGATGGATAGGCTATTTAAAACAGTCAGTTCGCATTTCACTGTGCAGTTGGAACCTGGACAGTGAGTAACTACACCAGCCTGCAGATAGATTGGGGGCTACCTGTTACCCTTTCCACCTTCACAAGTGGTGCCTTTAACCACTGCTAAGTGGCACACCGTCAGTGCTCCTCCTTATAGCTCCTTTGCCTCTGCACTCTTGTCTGTAGTGCGGAAAGGGCAAAGTGTTCCCTCATTTGCATTGGACATGCCCCCTTGCAAATGAAGGAACTCACTCTCATTGTGCCCCAGGGCACATTTTGTAATACAGCTTCATGAATGCTGCACCTTATCTGATGAATTGAAGCCAATAGCTAGAGTGTCAGTGGAGAGGAGCTGATCCCTATGCTATGGTCTGTAGAAGGTCGTCTTTTGACAGGAAGCTCATGAGTTTAGTCTTCTGGGATGGTATTAAGCAAATTGTGGCGTCACTTATGGGTGTTTGGGTGTGCTTCTGGAGAGAAGTGATTTGAGGATGCAACATGGCAGCCATATTAGAATGGAGTCAATTAGTACTATCAGTTAGTTATTCATAAAAGAGGACAGCGGTTATAGGAAAAAGAGTTACAGCTTTGAGAATACCCTAGACAATCCAGCCATAAGGGGTGAAACACGTTTTGGCCGAGACTATTTCATCATGTACAAAGATATCAATGACAACTCTCCATACTGTTCAATATTGAAGTCATTCAACAATAAATACTGACGGCGTAACTACTGCACCTCTCTATATCATATTCTTTAAAGTTTGAAAACATGTAACCACTTCTTTTGTTTGTATGCAAAAAATACAATATTAACAAAGACTGCAATTGCAATGTTTTATAATGAATTATAATGTTCTGGAAATTCCTAACTCTTCTTTGTTCTAACTTTATTTATACTGGGATAAAGGCATGATCAGCACGATAACTCAAGCAAAATTGATGTATTTTGTAAGCTCCAAATTCGTGCTAGATTGTAAACCTTTTCTTCTTATTACTGTTTAAAAACCATCATATGAAATTTCTTGCAGTGCTTACATAATTCACGGCTGTGCTAAACACATGGGGGCATATTCTCAAGGACTTATCGCCGAGTTAGCAGCACTTTATCGCAGCCAAAGTGGTGATAGATTTATCGCACCATTCACAAGCTGGTGCTAACAGCCGATATTGCCAGTTTTCCTGCGATAGCAGCCGCAAAAAACATCGCCACGGATGACACCGGCAACTAACGCTAATGAGATGCAGAGTAGGCGTTCCTGTGCAAAAAGCAGCGAAAACACCACTTCGCAATATTCTCTACGACCAGCCAGATCGGCGATAAGATCACAAAACAGGTGATAAGGCGCGTTAGCAGCAGGGATTTAACACCTGCTCTTACCTGGTGTTAAGTCGGACGACAACCTGCACCACAAAAGGGAGCCCAGACCAGAGCCACACCTGAAGAACAACAGATGCCATGGAGCTACTGATCATGCAGCTCGGAGCCCCAAGAGGGCCACAACACCCACCGCCACCCCCCCCCAGGACCCCCCCCCCCGGGCCCTACCCCGGACAAAGATATTTTACATCAACTTTACGAAATCATGAACAAAACAATTCGCCTGATGTCGCACAAGTACAACAATTAACATTCATGTGTGGTCAGAAAAAGGAGAATCATTCATTCATCTTTGAATTTCCAAACAAATTATTTTATTCAAATTTAACTCAAAACAACTATTCGGAAGAGTCATGGCGGGTCTTCTCTGGACAATCTGTAAGACACAGCCTGCAAGACAAAATTCAAGATAAGAAGGTGTGTCATGCGCTCATCAAAGGACAGAGAGAGAGAGAGAGAGAGAGAGAGAAAGAAAGAGAGAGAGAGAGAGAGAGAGTGAAAGAGAGGGAGAGAGAGAAGAGAGAGAGAGAAAGGGGAGAGAGGGAGAAGGAGAGAGAGAGAGAAACAGAGGGAGAGAGAGAGAGAGACAGTGAAAGGAAGAGAGGGAGAAGGAGAGAGAGAGTAACAGAGGAAGAGAGAGAGAGACAGTGAAAGGAAGAGAGGGAGAAGGAGAGAGAGAGAGTAACAGAGGAAGAGAGAGAGACAGTGAAAGGAAGAGAGGGAGAGAGAGTGCCGACACTGCGGACCCAGGCCTCACTGCTCACCTGCTGCCACCGGTGTGTCTCCAACCACGTGCCGGTATACACTGCAGTCCACCAGGTCCCTTATCTGAAACGGAGTCCAGATTTATGAATGGCAGAGTCCATATCATTGCACACGCCATCATCGCTTTGCCGCCCCTGCGCACACAGGCCTCACTACTCACCTTCCGCCACCAGCGTGTCTCCAAGAGGGCCCACCACGTGCCGGTGCAAGCTCCAAGCCCGGGGCCCGATACCTTGGCAGCCTCCACATCATGCAGCCCCGCCCCGTGGGCCACCAGGTCACACACGTGATTCTGGGTCTTGATTTCGCAATGGCAGAGATCATATCAGTGCACACGGCATCATCGCAGGCTGCACACCCGCTCAGCCCTATAGGTGCCACTAACTCTGTGAACCGCGAGGCAACGCCACATGGCGGTAGGCCCGCGCTGCCCGCTGGCTCAGGCCTACACTGCGGTCCAGCAGGGCTCACACAAATCCTTACCAGTCCGGACCGCCAGGACGGTGCATCATCGCAGGCTGCACACCCGCTCAGCACTTAAGGTGCCCCTACCTCAGTGCACCGAAAGTCACCGTCCCGTGGCAGTAGGCCCATGCCGGCCGCAGTGTATCCGGTGCCACCAACTCTGTGCAACGCAAGTCATGGACCCTTTATGATTGAGTCCCATGATATGCCAGGCGGACGCAGCCATGTCACCTCCGGCAGTGGGGAAGAACTGGGACACTTAGCGTCGTCGTCCCCCCCTTTATACGTAAGCCGAGTGGGCTGGGTTGGCGTACGCCAGGCCAGCGTAGGGATGTGAATAATTATCCCTGGGCTCTGGGCGTGGTTCATTTCTGGGCTGGACAGGAAACCAACTGATGCGTGTGTCTCTGTTGCAGTGTCTGCGCCACACGGCCCGCAATCGACAATGTTGCAATGTTGCATGCACCCGGAGGGCGGCTGCGCACGAAGGGATTGTACAAGGAGTGCAAGGCCGCTCGGGCTCTTGGCTCATGCATGCCAACTGTTGTGTGTGCATTGCTATTGGTGCACCATAAGCCTAAGGCCGAGCCTCAATTGCAGCGGGAAAGCCACATCACATTCCCAGAATGCAAGCAGTAGTCAGACTAACATTAGGGATGAAAGTTCCTTTGTCTCAATACATAAGGCGGAAGGACATCTGCACCTCCGACCTTGGTCTTGCATGCGGCAGGCACCCCCTGAGAGAGATACCATAGCAGATGATGACGACTCCCACACTACGCACAGCGCTAATGATAGACCAACGTATCCACACCCCACACACAGAAGTCCTTGCTCGAGGTACTCTTGCATGGAATGCCCTTGACACTTACGTACACAACAACCCATACGTCCAAACGTTGCACACACATACGACTCATTGCTCCGAGCTGTGGTATATCATCCACATAACTGCCGCAGGTCAGAAGAGTGCCGGTTCTACGAGAGCCACCAACGCAATGGCAGAACATCCCGGGAGCATGCACAACGCCTGTCACGTGGAACTGTACCGTGACCGAATGCTGCCTGTTAGTGTCTGATGCATTGGTCTGCATGTTGTGGCCCTTGTCTTGCCCGTACTGACACGTACATGGCAATAAAGTCTACCCAACTTCACTAGTGTTCAACTGTGATGAGTGTTGATTAGAATGACAAATCGTGTGCCTCAATGAGCATTGTCTGTACACAGGGAGGGACTGACTGATGCATTTCACTTAGGGGTGAGTCCCTATTGTCAGCTCC
Organism: Calotriton arnoldi; assembly: GCA_963921515.1. Classification (NCBI taxonomy): domain Eukaryota; kingdom Metazoa; phylum Chordata; class Amphibia; order Caudata; family Salamandridae; genus Calotriton; species Calotriton arnoldi. Next base: position 472,975 of record CAWUFW010001331.1, read on the forward strand.
ACCTCTGTGAGCCAGACATAGTGGTTGGGATAGTTGCTGATAGACCTCTGCTCTTACGTGTCTTCAGCAATGTGAGTATGGTGTCCATATTCTTGCCATGTGGATCAATGTGATCCATCACTACAGGCTGAGTCCACCCAGTTTAGTGTGAATAGGTATGCAGAGAGATGTTCTGTTGTCAAATGTGATGGGGGACACTACTTTAGGCCTGCCAACGACTTTGACATTTCATACCCACCCTATTTCTAACATTGCGTGGGGCAAAGTTGAGGAATTGCGCGATTGTTGTTTCAGAGGAATGAGGCCACAGCTAGTGCACACATTCCCAGCCATCTCACTTCCTATGTGTGTCACGGTCAAACATGCCCATTGCTTTCATTTCCCAGGGTGTACCTTTTTGGGCAATCAATGTCCTTACATTCATCCATACTTTCATACTTGATCGATTATGGACATGACACATCTGTGTGAATTTGAATGATTTATTCACATTCGGTGGAGTGTCGGAGCTGGAGCAGTACATGGCCATGCAAACCCCACATTACATTGTAGCCCAGTGGAGGGCCAGCCAGAGTCATTTAGGGATTGACAAGTACATCGGAAGAGGAAGAGTACAGTCCGCAGTCTGATTGCTGTGTCATTGGTAAGCAAACAAAATATGGCAGTCCATGTCGAGGTCCAAGGTGAGTGTCGCAGAGTGTTTCGGGGGACAGTGGGAGGTGTTGTTACAGGGCATGATGCAGAGGGCAGAACCAAGCTGAAACAGGGCATATGGCGGAGAAGACTGCTGCTGGCTCCTTCTTACTACAAAGGTGGAATCACCTGCATCTTCGTCCTCTATGTCATCTGTCTGACATGTGGGTGCTGATGTTTGGTCTGCAGCACTGTGTGCCACTGACACATCAGGGGCCGGAGATGTGGGTGTAGAAGTACCAGCAGCATTCATCAGCAACTGCCTTAGTGGCAGCAAAGCGATGATGAGGATCTGCAGGGCATGGAAGATCCCAACAACTTTTCGCTGGTGTGCATTCGTGGCAGCCATTCTTTCCGCATGCATCCGCTCCATGTTCTCCATTATCCTCAGCATCTGTGCCAACTCTCGGCTGACATCGCTGAGGCCACTCTGACTAGACAGTTGTTCTCCTCTCAGAGTCATGACTCCAGCGATGTCGGGCATGGATTGTTGGACATCATGGAGCGAACTGTGGGTGTCCGTTAGGGAGTGTAAGTGGTCCCTGATGGGACTTAGACACCCACGTATGTCATCTAGTTTGGCTGCCATGAGGTCGAACCCCACCTGCACCTGTTCAGCCACCTCCTTCTGGCAGTCTAACACATGGCCTTGGAATGCGATGTGTTCTTCGGCGAGGTGCTGGGAGCCAGCCATGGTGGTGGGTGCTTCCTGCTGTGTGGTCTGTGCAGGGGGTGGGGTCTCCTCGATGCAGCTGGGCTGCCCTGCTCCTGGAGGTGGGTTGCCGTAGCTGTCCATGAGCTGTTGTAGGGCGTCGGTGTCGAAGGTTTGGAGGTCCTCTTCATCATCACTGCTGAGTTGTCTGGTCTGCTCTGCAGGAGGTGTTGATTGTCCCTCTGCAATGTGAAGGGGAGATGCATTTTAACATTGTGTTGACATGTATGTTGACGCATTGTTCGAGTTTACATACAGACTGCATGACAATGTACATTGTGACTGTTTGGGAGGAGCTGACTATTTGATGCGGGACAGTGGAGATTTGAACTACATCACGGATGTGAGGTTGTACACGTACATTGTCATCTCACAGTTTCCTGCTATGCCAGATGTGATTGGCCAGTTTCTACGCACAAGCGGAACCAGTTGTGTCCTCTGTTCTGTAGTGAGAGTGTTGCACTTTGTACCACATTGTCGTCAATGAGGATGTGCTGTTATTGCTATGTGTGTGTGCTGCATTGTGGGAGAGTCGCCCCTGCAGCTGTGATTTTGCTGCCCCTTATCCCTTTGAGGCGGTGTGCCTTTGACTTCTGTGCTTCTACAGTGCTGAGATGTTGCAGACTTGGCTAATTTTGGCTCTGGTTCGGATTTTGGACTCTTGGGCATGGTTTATCCGCAGATGTGTTGTTGACGTCAGGGGTTGTTTGTGCACGTGGATGTGTCAGGGTGTGACCTGCTCCTTTACGGATGTGTTCCACACTCAGCCATTTCAGTGTCGTGGCGTGCACCATGTCATGATAATTGGACTGTAGCCATGCTGTTCGTCATGCAGTGTCACTTGCATTGTCAGTGTGGCTCACAGACACGCAGCTTTGCTGGTTTTGACACGTGTGCATGGGTTGGTTGTGAGATTGGTGCTGTGTGGGGCAGGACCCCTTTGTGCCCATAGTGGACGGGGGCCTACTTGCTGTTTGTATGTGTGCTGCAGTGTGCCAAGGGGATCAGGGACATGATCCAGAGTCATTGTGGGTGTGCAGTGTGCTCTACTTAATTGTGCATGTGTGCCATTGTGCCCATCTCCCCCCCGTCCCCCAAGTCTCTGTTAGGTACTCACCCTGGTGCTGTTGTGTCAGGTCATGTTGAGCAGTGTCCGGACCCCCAACTCCTGCCACCGTCTCCCCACTGATGACTGTGGCCACCATTTCCTTCATCTCATCCAGCTCCTGGTGTTCCGCTGGACTGCCACCTCCAGTCTGCTTTGCTGCCTGATGGTTGTCAGCGAGTTTCTTCTTGGTTTTGCGCTTCGCATCATTCCAGCGCCTCTTGACCTCTCCAAATGTCCTCCTCCTCACTCCGACTGCATTCACCTTGTCCAGGGTGGACTGCCATATTGCATTTTTATTTGCCAATGACACATTGGAGGTGACGAACAGTTGTTGGTGGTGTTCTATCACCTCCGTGATGATGATCCTGTTTTCCTGCGGACTGAACCTCGTCTTCCTCGTCTTCTTCTCCTTGCCCTTCCATGACCCCGAGGTCCCAGGCTGGTCCTCCTGGGGGCTTGTGGGGTTCTGGTCGTTCTCTGTACTTGCTCCGGCTTCCTCCATGGTGCTGTGCAGTTTTAATTATTTTGTTTGTGTTTTTCGGTGTTTTTATAGTGCATTTTCCCGCATGACGCGTGGGAATTGCAGGCCTGTCGCTGGTTATCGCGGATTTTTTTTATCGTGGTTGGCCACATCGCCACTTTTTTCGCGTTCGTGTTTCGCGTTTTTTTGCCGTCACGGTAATTTTATCGCGGTCATTTGACGCGTTAGCGTGAGACTATCGCATGGTACCGCCGTGTTGAGAATACAACGTTAACACTGTGTTATTTTCCCGCGATGGGCTGCGATGTGCAAAGTTGCATTAAGCTAATTTTGCGATAATTATCACACGTTCTTGAGAATATCCCCCATGGATTTTTAACTGGCACAGAGATCATAATGCTATTTTATGTGTTTTAGATTTGGGAATTTATCAACATTTAAGTTTATTGGTGCATTTTTTAGGATTCCCAGAAATGAGGAATATATGCTTTGTATGCAGAATTGGGCTAGAGAGTGCTCTGCAAACATCATTCCATGGTAATGAATGTTAAATTTTACAACACACTAGAGACAAAGAAAATTGCAATTAAGAGAGGCTTTGAAAGTTCTATGTTTCTTATGATTTCTATCACTTTTTTCTGCACAAAATATGGTGATATTTTAATTAATATGCACATGTTTTTTAAATGTGATTATAAATAAAATAAAAAACAAAGATCCAGATCACCATTGAAGATCACCTACATTTTCATGGGTTACATGACCTGCCTCGGCAAGGCCTGTTTTTCTACAAACCACTCTCTTAATTGTCTCAGAATGCTGATATATGGATATTCACAGAAGAGCCTGGGAGATTTTGAACTATAAAAAATGATGAATACCATATGTAAATATAAAGGTGAGCTAATCTGTAAGAAAAAAGATGCCAGAACACTGACTTTTTTCCAAACAATTTCCTTTGTTTTGTCCTACGTCACGTTTGTTAGGTACATGACTGAACAAGGAAGACATTTGGGGCCATATTATGGTTAGGGTGCACTGCCCAGGTCATCACCGCAGCGCACCATCAAGTGGGTGTGCCAGGTGCAGACATGGTTAGTGTGCACTATATTAGATAATGTGCTGCCCCCAGGGCAGCTAAGAACGTACACCGGTCCTGGGGGCAACACATTAGGAAAAAGTGGAGCGGCTGTTTGAAGCAGCCACTCTTTCTTTCAAAGTACAGGTCACAACATGGCTTGCTTTCAAAGGGGGAATAAAGATCCTCCTGCAAGCAGATGAAGTGAGTGTGCACCTGCCTGCAAGGTAATATCTGGGTGTTCGAGGGGACCCTCTGCCCACCTTTCAGGGGGCTCTCTCAGGGGACACACTGATTCTTGGAGCCTCCCCACAGCTCCTTTAGCTCTGCACCCAAATTTATAATATAACACGGGCAAAGTTGTCACTTATTTATATGGAGCCACACCCCATGCAAATGAGGAAAAGCCCCCTGGAGGTCATGCGGGCACAGAGGGAGTGTCAACCAGATCTGTACTGCAGAAGGGGCTGTGCAAGCATCTGCAGCTAATTCTTTAATACCAAAGAGCCCCCGGACCAGAAAGCGGGTGCACACACCCATTGCACCCCCGGGGCTGTTTGTGTGATACGACCCCTAATCTCGCCCTAAGAAAATGGCCTCAAGACACATGACATGATTAAATTTGCATTTGGTACAGCGCTTGTTCACCTGAAGATTTTTGGGCACTCGACTCAAAGAGCACACATGCCACGTTTCAACTTCTTGTGAAAGGCCAAGTGAATAGTAATGGTCTGAGTGCTGGTGAACACTGTTCCTGAGCTGAGGAGTAAAACCTAATATGAGGCAAGAGGTATTACTAAGCGTGAAGGCTTGCATGCTATATCTTTCAAGCTAAAAAGGGAGGTCACATAGTTCAGCACAATGACCAATGCATAATTACTTGACATGATTCCATTTGTCACTATCTAGTCCAGCTGTGGGGGTTCCCACGCAACATCCATGGTTCGTGACACTGCCCCAGATGTGCAACATAGCTTTAATCTTGGGCAGCGCCAAAAATAACGCCTTTTCAAAGCAGGCGTAATGAGGAGAAATGTTCGCATTTCTCCTTGTTTTTCCCTTTTTCTACATGTGCTGCATTAAAGAACGAGAAAAATGCCTCCTTTGATTGTTTTTGTGCAGGAAGGTGTCCCTTCCTGCACAAAAAACAATCATGCCAACAACACCATGGTGCAAGGGTGCCTGCATTGGCGCTCAGCTGCATTTTGTGTGCTGGAGCTGGCGGAAAGGACAGGAATGCGTCATATCTTGTAGATACAGCGCATTCCTGCCCTTTTTTTTCCTCATAGGGCAGCGCAGCTAGAAAGCTTGCAGCACTGACCTATGCCAAAATATTGTAAATATGCCCCTATGTTTCTTCTTAAACGTCAATGTAATAAGCTTTACTTCTGAGAGTCCTGAGAGAATCAGACAGGAATTTCTGCACCCTGAATTACCTGAATGGCAGGATTAAACTTTGTGAATTGTGCGCAATTGCAAGTTGACTCCTGTAAAATGTGAGATTATAGTGGGAATTGTTATTTTCACACCCGATTCCAGTGTTAATTCCTAATTTTAGGGCCATTTTCCACTTGCACATTCTGCCAGACCGAAATGGCTGGGAGAAATGTCAGATGTTGCAGTTTCCCACTTACCTTATACCTCCACTTTGGTTTACAGCTTCCATTACGGGTTGTCTCAAAAGTACACCCGAAGGCAGAATGAGGGCCTTAGGGCCAGATGTACGACCCTTTTTTGCGGCCGTAAACGGGAGATCCTCCCGTTTGCGACCGCAAGAAAGGGTAATGGCATGTACAAATGCTATTTTGCGAGTCACAGACTCGCAAAATAGTATTTGTGACTCCCGCTATTAGGAAGGGGCGTCCCTTCCTAATAGCGAGTCACCATGCCATGTACAATTGTTTTGAGACTGCATTTGCGGCCGCAAAACACTCGCAGTTTACCATCTACTTCAAGTAGGTGGTAAACCATTCGCAAACCCCTTCCCCTTTGTGAGTATGTGAGGAAATATTTTTTAAGAGCAGGCAGTGGTCCCAGAGACCACTGCCTGCCCTTAAAAAATGAAACTGAAAAGTTTCATTTTTCTTTTTAAATGCATCCTGTTTTCCTTTAAGGAAAATGGGCTGCATTTAAAAAAAAAAAACTGCTTTATTTAAAAAACAGTCCCAGACATGGTGGTCTGCTGACCACAGCAGGCCATCATCCCTTGGAGTGCTAGCCATTCCCAATGGGGTCGCAAATTGCCACAGCCTCATTAATATTCATGAGGCATGCAATTTGCGACCCCATTGGGAGTCGCAAACTGTGTCTGAGACACTGTTGTACATCCCAATTTGCGAGTTGCAAATTGGTGGGTCGTACATCTGGCCCTAAGTGTTTGCACACGGTTACATTGAAGACCATGTAACACTTCCCCTTTAAAACGAATAGTGAACAAAATGTCAACATCAACATTAATGGTTATGACTAAAAACGCTTTACAGAATAGGTGCTTGCACATTGATTTCGTCCTAAAAACAAAGTGTTGCAAAGTAACTTTGATTTTCAGGAAAACTACAGTGTCATAATTAACAACCATGCTGTTAATCAACCGCATTCTTCAACATCTGTGCCCAGACTTTTTAAAAATTCGGACAAACCCTCTTTGAATTCAGAATGTTCAAGGTTTCTCAGGAAAACTTACAAATACCTTCGTGCCCCGGATTCATGGCACATACTCACTAAAGGAGTAGCGCCCAAAGAGGGGAGAAAGTAAATAGCCTAAATAGCACACATTTCCTCCATAGATGGGAGAAGTCATTGACTACGGATCTTGGTTGTCTCTGTGTACAAATTGGTTGCAATAAGTCGACCACACTATCGTAGCCATTAAACCGTGATTTCTTCAGGATCACTTAACAATCAGGGACTTTTTAGAAGACTATTATGATTGATAAATCACTAAGGACCCATGGAAAAATCAAGTGTCTTAACAGATTCACTTATTATCTCATAAAACGTTGATTAATATCATTGCAGTTAGAGGCCTCCTCACTACAGGAAATAGTTCCTATTCCAGCAACACCCTCCCTTCTGTAGCTTCTCCAAGCTTGGATGGATTCCAGCATGTATTCAATGGCAGGATTGCAGTCACTGCTGAGTCAAGGCTGGCCAAGAGAAGTACCGCACTGCAAGAAGCTAACTTACAAGTTCATGTCTCCAGTTTGCAGTTTTCGGAAGTGTGGGCTTTACTTGAATTATGAATTATCAATGTTTCTCCCCGAGTGCTGCAATGCAGCACATATGCAAAGTAATGAAAATGGGGAGAAATGAAAACGTTTCTCCTAGTTGTGCATGCCTCAAGGAGGTGAAGGATTTTGGTGCAAATCCCTGTCTAAAAGTTTTTGTAGATAGGGATTTGCATCAAAACACTTGGGTGGTTGCATGGTAACAACAGAATGAAGTGGTAGCATTCATCGCCGCCATATGGCCTGTTTCAGCTTGGTTCTGCCCTCTGCATCATGCCCTGGAATAACACCTTCCACTGTCCCCCGATACACTCAGCGACACTCACCTTGGACCTCGACATGGACTGCCATATTTGGTTTGGTTATCAATGACACAGCAAGCACACTGCGGACTGAAGTCTTCCACTCCCAATGAACTTGTCAATCCCTAAAGGACTCCGGCTGGCCCTCCACGGGGCAACATTGCAAAGTGGGGTTTGCATGACCCTGTACTGGTCCAGCTTCAACACTCCACTGAATGTGAATAAAACATTCTAATTCACACAGATGTGTCATGGCTATGCTCAATCAAGTATGAAAGTATGGATGAATGTAGGGACAGTGATTCCACAAAAAGGTACTCCCTGGGTAATGCTATCAGTGCGCATTTATGGCCGTGACCCAGATAGGCAGTGAGACACACATTGTCATTCAAACCAACACTCATCACAGTTGAATACAAGTGAAGGTGCGTCGACTTTATTAGCATATGCGTGTCAGTACGGGCAAGATTAGTGCCACAACATGCAGACCAATGCAGCAGTATGTCAGAACAGTCCCGTTGAGCCAATAGCACGTTTCTATGCTGGGTCTTGTAGGCCCATATTGGCATTGAGAAATCAAAAAGACACCCAGCAGTGGCAAGGGGTATTGCTCATGCAAACTGGTCCCTTGGCAGCTGTCAGACCTTGTTCCGGGTCTGTAGGGCAGACAGGGGTTACTGAGCCCGACCTTGGTGTTTGAGGTCATTGGCCACTGGTGACATGGGGTCCATCTTATATGGCTCTCCAATCTGGGCCTCATACAACCCTTTCTTCACTTGACTCACAAGATAGTGAGTGCGAGCAGCCCAAGGCTTCTCATGGAGGGAGGGTGGGGAACAAGAGTTCATAAGTCAACAGTCAACAAACGGGTGCAGTAATGGATTGCCCGACCCAGTGTTTATCTTTCATGTAAAATAAAGTATTTTAATGTCACAGCAAAACTAAAGACTTTGTAATTCAGTGGTAACATAATCCAGGGCTTCAATGTAAGTTGCATTTAATAGTGAGGTGCTACCCCTCCCCTCTCCTTGTGTCCTCTCTACCCTCGAGGGTCGGGATTCTATGTCTACAGTCCCTATCACACTGTGGCTTAAGCATTGATCAGACAAAGGTGTAGATTTAGTCAAATACTCTCATTGGGTAAATGTGCAACTCGGTTCAATGTCTGGCAAAAGTTGCAAGCATGTGCAGTAGGCTCATCCGTGCATACTAGTCGATGGTCCCAGGTGCAGCCCAAGTCCTGCTTTTACCTGCATGTCACTGATGCAGTTGTACCAATGCAGTTCATGCAGTTCATGCTCTGGCCCTCACTGCAGTGGCTCCTATTCTCCAAGGGATCGGGAGCTCAGCTTCGGCTCAGGACAGTGCTTGTGGGACTGAAATCAGTGAGGTTGTTCAGTTTGGCAACTCTTAGCAATGGTGCCCAGTTTTAAAGTGGGTTTCAGATTCCACATTTGCAGCCTCCTGACCGTGGTAATCCGTGGTCATTGGCCTTCAGCAGTTGTAGCCTCTAGCTTGAGCAGATTTGGCACTGGCAGCACCAGCTTTTCAAACCCTTGTCATAATTCAATATATTTATAATAGAGAAACTGCGAGATTGGCTGTCATGCATGCATGAGCCCTGGTCTCACAGCAGCTCGTTGAGTCCTCTGCAGAGCACTCCCTTCCTTGGCCAAGAAGGATTTAGAAATGGAACAGAGTGGGCTGGTTTGGACTCCACTTTTATACTTCTTTTCTAGCAGGGGATCCACTAAGGTTTCAGAACCCCTTTGGGTCGGTTCGCTTTGAAATGTCATTTCCAGGCTACTCCTCAGAAAACAGGCTTAGTGCAAATTGATGTTTCTCAAATCAGGTAGCAATGGGGCTGTCTTCCAAGAATGAGTGTCCAAAACATAGACACAATGAAGTGTACAATCTCGCCAAAATGGCAGGCCTTGCCTAGAAATGTCCTCCCCTTAAACAACAGAAGATACAGTCCCACTCCTCACTCATACCATATACCAAATGGCATTGCTCAGGAAGTAGTACTCATTGCCCCTTTCCTAATAAGGCCCTCAATTAACTTATAAAGGTCTCCATCATCCCTCACTTCAGTGTCTAGGTCTCTACCTTCCAGGACAGGATACAGACAACACTCTTCCACTGTTTGTAGAAGTTGACCTCATCCTCCATCATGTGTCATGCTAAACCAGGGGCATCCAAAATGCATCCCACTGGGCCAAGTACCCAGACTCATACACCATACAAAGTTCTTTCACCATACATGTGCTACATACTCTATGCGCATACATGCATAAGGCATACATTCAGGATGTGAGCACAAGGGTCTGGGTTTCACATAAAAGAGCAACTTTACATGAGAGGAGACAGTAGGCTTACCTCTCCTTGACACAGAAAAAAGGTCTAATCACACTACTGATTCTCAAAACACGGTAAGCAGCCACCATCACTTTATGTGACACTGAGAGAGCAAGGACAGTATTCCAATGCCCTTATAACGGCACATTTTGTGAAACTCTCCAGGTTGCAGTGCAGGTTGTGGCCCTCATATTACCATGGACTGGCCTCTGCATACACACCAGGTTAGCGTGATGCAAGAGCCAAAATATGTCAGGTTAACAGTTTCACATGCAGTCAGCCACTCAAGGCGAGGGTAAACACCTAGGGCCTCATTTACAAACTTTTGGCGTAGGGCAGCTCCGCAAGCCTTCCTGCTGCACTGCCCTACATCAAAAGAAAAGGGCAGGAAATTGCTGTACTATAAGATACAGCGCATTCTTGTCCTCTGTTACTGTGCTGGCACACAAAATGGCTGCCATCCGCCAACGCAGGCCCCCTTGCACCATGGTGCAAAGGTGTCTGCATTGAAATCAGGTTGTTTTTGTGGGGGGAAGGGATGCCTTCCCTCACAAAAACAACCCTTACACCACCCCTGGGGCTGCATAGGCTTTTGACACATTCCCAGGTTTACAGCTTGCTGTAAATCTGGGAATGTGTCAAATGCCATGGGTGTTACGTGGGAACACCCACTGTAACGCTCATGGCACGCCTCCCCATTGTAGAGTGAGGTAGCGCAGCGACTTGCGCTGCGTTGCCTCACTCTATATCTACAAGGGCATGAAAAGCCACGCAGGGTGGTTTTCGTGGCCTTGTAGATATGGCTAAGTCCTGTGACCACCAGAACGTCACAAAAAGTGATGTTCTGGCAGCGCACAGGGCTTGTAAATAAGCCCCCCGGAGGTATAGTTAAACTCTGGAGCCCCATGTGCAGTTGTAGAGTTAAAGGTTTGTGGGAGTTGAACAGGAGCAATGCATTAATGCTGCTCGCCTGTATTCTCAGTTCAGCAAAGTGTTGAAGAGGGACAGGAAGCAGCCTGTTTGTGTGCTTCTGGGGATGAAACATGGGGTCAGGTACTAATAGCCGTATACCCTGGTCCGCTTTTATTTCATGTTCAATCAATGCCCGTTAACACCTTTAGCAGACGGAAACTTTTCAGGACTGCACCGAGAGACAATTCAGCCTTTCTTCACCACTGAGCTGATTCTTTCTCTTTCTCTTTCTCTCCTTTATCCTATTTCTTTTCCCCCAGTTCATCCGCAGTTCATTACATTCTCTGCATCTCGTGTCATGTCTCTCACATGTATAGACACATACGTAGCAAAACATTAACAACTTTCCCAAAGGTCAATAGAACATTTCACTAAATTACAGTTTACAGCGGTTCGAGCCTTGTTTAATGCTACAAAATATTTGTCTGCCGCAGAAACGTTTGGCAGACACTGTTACAGTTCTTGCCCTCCTCAGGGCCACAGTGTATAGAAAATCTGAGGAAAAATGTAAACTTAGAAGGAAAAGAGCTGCATACAAATTCCAAAATGGAATTATGACCCATATGCATTTATCTCGTTCCATGGGCATGTTTTGCTGTGCTGTGGTCTGCCTGTATGAGAATTCTCCACCAATATTAGTAAAAAAACTGCATCGGCAAATCAATGACGTGAAACTGGAAACTAAAGGAAGGGTGAAAATCAGAATCTTCTCAAACGTTCAAGGGAAAAGAAAACCCATCTGCTATGTGACTTCTGAAGGCAATTTGTGTCTGGAACGAAATATGCACAAACACAGATACATACGTGTGGACTAGGCAATGTCTCGTACGTCTGCACACACGAGCTTGCATTCATTCACCGTTGTACACTGACACACTGGTACAGGGCCGGCTTTAACACTGGTGACGCCCTGTGCAACAATGTTTGTTGGTACTCCCCTAATGACCACCTCTGCCACGGATTCCCTCACTAGCACCCTTTAACAGTGCCCCTCAAGTCTCCATAACCACTGTCTCTCAGATTCATTTAGTTTTATAGCACCACTCATACCAGTGTAAGGTGTCAGAGCACTTTAAATCACACACACATTGCACAGAGACAATCATATGTGTGTAAATCAGTGCATAGGAAATGTTACATAAGACAGGACTACAAGGTGTAGTGTAGGAGTGGCATGCCATCGATACTGGTAGGAAAAGAGTCCTTATTCTGGAAAAGCACAAATTCTGAATGTAAAACATAACATCATTGTTAGGGGTTCTCTTTAATAATAAGAACTGTTTTCTACCCAAATGAACCCTTTTGGCATGCAGTTTGCTTGCAGCTTTTTGATGAAAGTTAATAGCTCAATGTTCCATATTAGGATTTTGACTTATAAATGACAAGTAACAAGAGGAGCTCTCTTACAGAAGAAGTAACACACTGACCCATTTACATTATATGCACTTTGTTATCTGCATGGTACTCATTCTTAGCAGCAGGCATTTTAACTCTCTGCGCTACCTTAAAATGAGTCAAAACTCCCACTAGACAAACCTCTGGTCTCTTTCCAGGAAGACGAATAATCTCTGGAGTTGTGTTGACATTTTAATTGATGCTTGAAAATCGCTGGAGGCCAGGAACGCGGCACCAGGTGCTTTTAAAATGGCCCCCACCCCAAGTCACCGCCCGGTGCGGTGGCACCGATCGCACCGCCCTAGAGCCGGCCCTGCACTGGTAAACGTATTGTACTTATAGAGATGCAAAAAACCTCGAATAAGACTTTCTCTTTTGCTTGGCTATCCCAATGCTTGGCCAAGGGATCCCTCTAGTGGGCATCTTTAGTACACCTGAGTCACCAGGACGAGCCTGTGTACGACCGATATCAGCAGTGCGTTTTAATATTTAAGTTTCTATTTCCAGCTTGTTTGAAAGAAGCTGTTTGCGAAGTCTTTCCAATCAAGCACTCCTGGGCTTCCCTGGAAGACTTCCCAAAGAGTTTGTTTCAAACAAGCCAATTGAAACTTAAAAGGAAAAATGTACCTGCTGAGATTGGAGGTATAAAAAAGTTCGTCTTGGCGACTCAGTATGCACGCTGACTGTTCTGTCTTCATTCTCTACTAAAGAGCATTAAAACCGCATCCTCAAGATCCAAAATGTCATCTCCCGCAGTAATAAAAGAGACTAAAGCCCTCATTGCAAGTTCTGCAGAACAAATTGACTGCATGTTTTTCAGCGATGAATCTGCACCACAGATACACAACAATATTGTGCTATTTCTCTACCTGGTTTGACTGGGCGTGGTTTGAAAAAGACCAGGGCTGGGAGCCAAATTTGATTCTGCTCGCGGAATTGGTAGAATTTTGGTCACTCCGCGTTAGGTCAAAATTCCGTCAATCGCCGCATAGCAGAATTTTGCTCCCATTCGAGCAACGCAATGACAATGGGAACAACGCGAGGCTCCAGTAAGCTAACTGGTGAGCAAGATTTGGTGTCTCCTAGAACAATTTCTGATCATTTGGAAGCCTTCCGGCACCATTTTCTAACACGGATTGTCGCGAGTGGTCACGTTCAGAGGGCTGCTTCTCGAATAGCTTTTCTACTCGAAAAGTGCAAAAATCATCTCGAAAATGAATTTTTGAGCAACTATTCTACTTGAAGGATGGTTCAGGTAGTTTTTTAGCACAAAACACATTTTTTCATTTACATTTTTTTTTTCCGAAATCAAGTGCCACAAAGGCTCCAGCTTCACTGCTCTGCTGCTGGGCTGCCCCTCTGTCTCTCTTTTCTGCTTCTTCTGCTTTCTGCCTTTATTTCTGATTTTTCCCCTGATTCTGCTTCTGGCCTTTATTCTGCTTTTTTTCGTTTTGCCTTTTCTTCTCTTTTTTCAGCACCCTCGCCTCTGTGATTCCCCACTGCCACGCCCCCTCCCGTGACCTTTCTCGCGTTTCCCGCCACCCAGCTGTCCAGCCCCCCTGCAGCACTACTTAATGGCAGCTGCTGCGCAGCTGCGCCAAAGGCAAGCCCGTCTGCGCCCATCCGCGCCTGGACCACGCCCAGAGCCACAAACTCTGGTTTTCGGACCCTCCAACGATACGACACCTGCACCCTCCTTGCCCTCAACACAGGACGCCACGCCTACTGGCACCTCGTAGCTCCGAAGGATACCCAAGGACCCTTCTCATGGAGGAACTCAAGCCTCACCTTCACCAAGGCCAACACGCCAGCTCCTCTTGCCACTTAGCTGACCAACAGCACACCCATTTGGCTCAACTGCATCCTCCTCAACACGCACTCCCTCCATAAACACGCCACATAAATCTGGGACTTCCGCGACTCAGTCGCGCCAGACATCGCCTTCCTCACAGAAACCTGGACCAACCCCAGCTCAGGCCCGAACATCGCCACCGCCATCCCCGACGGATACAAAATCATCCGCAAGGACCATGCCGACCAACCAAGAGGAGGCATCGTCATCGTCCACAAGGACACCCTTCGCCTGACCACCGACTCAGACGACTCTACAACAACCATGGAACACCTTCACTTCCATATCCAGACCAACCTCAACAGCACCCTCCGTGGAACCCTCATCTACAGGCCCCCTGGTACCCGCCTGCTTTTCACCAACGCTATCATCGATGTCATCACACCCCAGGCCCTCGCTTCCACCGACTACATCCTACTTGGCGACCTCAACTTCCACCTGGACAACCCCCACGACCAGAACACCGCATCCCTTCTGGAAACCCTCACCAACATCAGACTAAAGCAGCTAGTCACCGTGCCAACCCACTTAGCGAGGCACACGCTCGACCCCGTCTTCACTTCCAGCAGGAACATCACCTATGACCACACCACCAAACTCCTCTGGACTGACCACCACTGCGTTCATTTCACCTTTAACTCTCCCACCATACACCACTGCACCCACAGACCCCCCATTGCAGCTGGAACAAGATCACAGAGGAACATCTCACCGCACTTCTTAGCACCACCACTCCGCCGACCACAGCAGACGCTAAGACCTCAGCTCGCAACCTCCACCAATGGATCACCAACTGCACCAACGCCTTGGCTCCCCTCAAGAAGGCCCCCGGCAAACCACACACCAAGGAAGCCATTGGTTCACTACCGACATCCGCAAATCCAGACGACTCAAGATGAGTTGGAGGAACAACAAAACACTGGACACCGACACAGCCTTCAAAACTTCCACCACCACACACCACCTCCGCCTCAAATCCACAAAGAAAACGGCCCTCCAAGACACCAATAAACAGAACAGTAAAGAACTCTTCGCCATCATCAAGGAGTTCACCAGACACAGCAGCGAGACCACGGACGCCCCCCCCACGAACTGTGTGACAAACTCAGCACCTACTTCCACCACAAGATCAGACTGATCTACGACAGATCCGACGCCCAAGACCCTGCCACCGAGCCTAACATACTGCAGCCCCCCACACTGCACCTGAACCTATGCTGCCCAACTGGACCCCGCTCACCACGGACGACACACTCAAGACCATGAAGAGCATCCACTCCGGAGCCCCATTGGACCCCTGCCCGCACCACATATTTCACAAAGCAGCCACCTGTATTGCCCCCGAACTCCAGCGCACCATCAACTGCTCCAGTGAGACCGCCAACTTCCCCGACGACTGGAAACACGGCAAGATCAATCCCCTGCTGAATAAGTCATCCGCCAACCCGACAGACCTCAAAAACTTCTGACCCATCTCCTTGCTCCTCTTCCCAGCAAAGGTCGCCAACTAATTCATCGAAGTGAACTACATCCTGGACATCGCCAAATCCAGCTACCGAAGCAATCACAGCACTGAGACTGCACTCCTCACCACCATCAACGACATCCACGCCCTCCTCGACTATGGTGAAACTGCAGCCCTTATCCTGTTGATACCAAAGGGGATGATGGACGGAGCGTTTGAGCAAATCAAACACTCACCCCCAGTCAACTGATCTGGGTTTAATCCATCATCATTCTTTAGCTCACTCCACCACCCCAGTTCAGACATGGCCATATGCAAATCAGTCTGACCCTGTGCCTCATGGGAACAGTCCAGCCCGAACTGCCAAGCCAGTTCGGGCTTCTGGCTATTCAGCCGTCATCAGCCAGGCTAGCTTGAATCCAGCAGCAAAGTGAGCAAGGGACCCACTTCTGGGCATACCCTGCCAACTTAGGGCGAACAAAGCGATACCAAAGGGGATGAAGGACGGAGCGTTTGAGCAAATCAAACACTCACCCCCAGTCAACTGATCTGGGTTTAATCCATCATCATTCTTTAGCTCACTCCACCACCCCAGTTCAGACATGGCCATATGCAAATCAGTCTGACCCTGTGCCTCATGGGAACAGTCCAGCCCGAACTGCCAAGCCATGTCTTCCCTGGACCGGAAACAAGCATCCTGGGACCGGTTTCTGGCTATTCAGCCGTCATCAGCCAGGCTAGCTTGAATCCAGTGGCAAAGTGAGCAAGGGACCCACGTCTGGGCATAACCTGCCAACTTAGGGCGAACGAAGCGATACCAAAGAGGATGATGGACGGAGCGTTTGAGCAAATCAAACACTCACCCCCAGTCAACTGATCTGGGTTTAATCCATCATCATTCTTTAGCTCACTCCACCACCCCAGTTCAGACATGGCCATATGCAAATCAGTCTGACCCTGTGCCTCATGGGAACAGTCCAGCCCGAACTGCCAAGCCATGTCTTCCCTGGACCGGAAACAAGCATCCTGGGACCGGTTTCTGGCTATTCAGCCGTCATCAGCCAGGCTAGCTTGAATCCAGTGGCAAAGTGAGCAAGGGACCCACGTCTGGGCATACCCTGCCAACTTAGGGCGAACAAAGCGATACCAAAGGGGATGATGGACGGAGCGTTTGAGCAAATCAAACACTCACCCCCAGTCAACTGATCTGGGTTTAATCCATCATCATTCTTTAGCTCACTCCACCACCCCAGTTCAGACATGGCCATATGCAAATCAGTCTGACCCTGTGCCTCATGGGAACAGTCCAGCCCGAACTGCCAAGCCATGTCTTCCCTGGACCGGAAACAAGCATCCCGGGACCGGTTTCTGGCTATTCAGCCGTCATCAGCCAGGCTAGCTTGAATCCAGTGGCAAAGTGAGCAAGGGACCCACGTCTGGGCATACCCTGCCAACTTAGGGCGAACAAAGCGATACCAAAGGGATGATGGACGGAGCGTTTGAGCAAATCAAACACTCACCCCCAGTCAACTGATCTGGGTTTAATCCATCATCATTCTTTAGCTCACTCCACCACCCCAGTTCAGACATGGCCATATGCAAATCAGTCTGACCCTGTGCCTCATGGGAACAGTCCAGCCCGAACTGCCAAGCCATGTCTTCCCTGGACCGGAAACAAGCATCCCGGGACCGGTTTCTGGCTATTCAGCCGTCATCAGCCAGGCTAGCTTGAATCCAGTGGCAAAGTGAGCAAGGGACCCACGTCTGGGCATACCCTGCCAACTTAGGGCGAACAAAGCGATACCAAAGGGGATGATGGACGGAGCGTTTGAGCAAATCAAACACTCACCCCAGTCAACTGATCTGGGTTTAATCCATCATCATTCTTTAGCTCACTCCACCACCCCAGTTCAGACATGGCCATATGCAAATCAGTCTGACCCTGTGCCTCATGGGAACAGTCCTGCCCGAACTGCCAAGCCATGTCTTCCCTGGACCGGAAACAAGCATCCTGGGACCGGTTTCTGGCTATTCAGCCGTCATCAGCCAGGCTAGCTTGAATCCAGTGGCAAAGTGAGCAAGGGACCCACGTCTGGGCATACCCTGCCAACTTAGGGCGAACAAAGCGATACCAAAGGGGATGATGGACGGAGCGCTTGAGCAAATCAAACACTCACCCCCAGTCAACTGATCTGGGTTTAATCCATCATCATTCTTTAGCCCACTCCACCACTCCCAGTTCAGACATGGCCATATGCAAATCAGTCTGACCCTGTGCCTCATGGGAACAGTCCAGCCCGAACTGCCAAGCCATGTCTTCCCTGGACCGGAAACAAGCATCCTGGGACCGGTTTCTGGCTATTCAGCCGTCATCAGCCAGGCTAGCTTGAATCCAGTGGCAAAGTGAGCAAGGGACCCACGTCTGGGCATACCCTGCCATTAAACCCAGATCAGTTGACTGGGGGTGAGTGTTTGATTTGCTCTAACACTCCGTCCATCATCCCCTTTGGTATCGCTTTGTTCGCCCTAAGTTGGCAGGGTATGCCCAGACGTGGGTCCCTTGCTCACTTTGCCACTGGTTTCAAGATAGCCTGGCTGATGAGGGTTTTGAACCCGAAACCGGTCCCAGGATGCTTGTTTCCGGTCAAGGGAAGACATGGCTTGGCAGTTCGGGCTGGACTGTTCCCATGAGGCACAGGGTCAGACTGATTTGCATATGGCCATGTCTGAACTGGGGTGGTGGAGTGATCTAAAGAATGATGATGGATTAAACCCAGATCAGTTGACTGGGGGTGAGTGTTTGATTTGCTCTAACGCTCCGTCCATCATCCCCTTTGGTATCGCTTATCCTGTTGGACCTCTCAGCCGCCTTTGATACAGTCTCACACCTCACCCTAATCACAAGACTCCACGATGCCGGCATCCACTGCAAGGCCCTGGAATGGATCCACTCCTTCCTCTCTGGCTGAACTTAACAAGTCAGACTACACCAGTTCCACTCCAAACCTACACAGATCAGTCTCCCTGTACCCCACCCTCTTCTACATGGCTCCCCTCACCATCATCATAAGAAACCAGAGACCTAACATTGTCTCCTACGCCAACGGCACCCAGCTAATCCTATCCCTCACCAACGAACCCTCGGCCACCAGAACCAACTTCCACAGCGGGATCAAGGCTGTTGCCTCCTGGATGAAGGACAGCAGGCTCAAACTCAACTCGGACAAGACTAAAGTACTCATCCTGGGACCCACCCCCTCTGCCTGGGACAACTTCAAGTGGCCTGCCGCACTGGGAACCCCACTCACCCCCCACAGACCATGCACGCAACCTCGGCATAACACTGGACTCCTCGCTCACAATGAACCGCCAGATCAACGGCGCATCCTCCTCATGCTTCCACACACACTACGCTTGCTTCGAAAGACTTTCAGAGAGATCCCCCCTGAAGCAAGAAAGATGGCCACCCACTCACTCATCACCAGCAGGCTCGACTACGGCAACGCACTCTACGCCGGCATCACCCATAAATTCGTCAGGAAACCAGAGAACAAGCAAACCTCAGCAGCCAGACTGGTCCTTAACAATCCCTGCCGCAGCCACATCACTGAACACCTTTGTGAACTTCACTGGCTCCCAGTCGACAAAAGAATCACCTTCAAGCTCCACACTCACGCCTACAAAGCCCTCCACGTGCTAGACCAGCATATCTGAACCACCGCCTCGCATTTTACGTTCCCGCAAGACACCTCTGTTCCGCACAGCTAGCCCTTGCCTCCATCCCTCGGATCTACAAGACAAGAGCTGGAGGAAGATTCTTCTCCTACCTCACCGTCAAGACCTGGAGCACCATGCCCCTCAACCTCAGGCAATCCCTGTCGCCCACTCAATTTAGGAAGGTTCTCAAAACCTGGCTCTTCGATTGAACCCAGACGGATCAGCAGACCCCCCCCCCCTCCTTAAGTGCCTTGAGACCATCACAGGTGAGTAGCTGTGTTATACAAACCCCTGATTGATTGATTGAGTGAATGACTTCCTCTTCCTGTCCAGAAGACCCCTTCTAGTTATTGTCCATCCCTTGATCACTGTTCATTTGGACTTTGAGGGAGAAGGATCACCCTCTTCTTTGTCTGCAATCCCTGCTGCATAAACCATTGCATTTTCAAGGATTTGTTTTTGAAGAATCAAGTAAATTAAAGAACTTTTGGATAAGTTTGTTGTTTGATGGAGGGCGCGCACCAGTATTTTCCTTTACCTTTGTTGTTTTTTCTTTCATTTTTAAATTTGATTGTTGGTGGCCAGACGTTGCAGTAGGGGTGTATTTTGCATAAACTTTTTTAGTTTTTTCAAAGTGGAAGAGTTTGCACAGGCTTGGGAGGACTGGTTTTAAAACTTGTAAAGTACGTTTTCTCCATTTTCTTGTGTGTTGTTTGGAAATTTTGCACTATTATTGTGCTAATTTTACTATGGGGCCTAGCCTGCCCAGGCCAAGGGCCATGGCCAGTCAGCAATTAATATATAACTAGGCATTGGGTATATAATATATATATTGAACTGTTGTTTATGAGGGTTTCTATTAACATCTATTGATTTAAGGATGGCCTTGGATTAAATGCAAAATGTGTTTTTTTTTTCATTTTTCAGCTAAGTGTTAAAGTATTTTGGTGAGGTACTTAATTATGCCTTCTTGAGAAAGTTTCTGGCTGATGAATTTTTAAAGTTAACAGAAAATCATTTTCGTTTTTTGCATTGCTGAATTAATGGTAGTGTTTTCTTCTTTGTTTACCATGGCTCCTGTCTTTGCAGGCCAACTGGCAATTTTTTTGTGTGGCCAGTGTGTTTGTGTGTGTGTGTTCATGTTTGCCATAGGCCCCCATTTTGTCCTTGTTCTCCATGCCATGTGGCAGGGTGGCCATTTTGTTTTGTGTAGTCCAGTGTGCTTTGCTTTTGCCATAGGCATGCAAGTGTTCTTTGTTGTCAAGCCTTTGCCCTTGGGGGCCATTGGCCATGTGGCCGGCGACCATTTTGTAGTCAGTGTGCTTTGCTTTTAACATTGGCCTGCATATGTTCCTTGTTTTCCATGACTTTGCCCTTTGAGGCCATGTGGCTGGCGGCCATGTTGTTGTCAGTGTGCTTTGCTTTTGCCATAGGCCTGCATGTGTTCTTTGTTTCCCATGCCTTTGTCCTTGGTGGCCAATGGCCAGGTGGCAGATGCCCATTTTGTCATCAGTGTGCTTTGTTTTTGCCACAGGCCTGCATGTGTTCTTTGTTCTCCATGCATTTGCCCTTGGTGGCCTTGCCATAAGCGCATACCAGCTATAATTATTTTAAGGATTATTCCATTTCCCCTGGTCTGGCCTGGCCTGCACCTGCCGCCTGCCATAGGCCCACACCAGCAATCATTTTTTTTATGGATCAGTTCTGTTAAGCGGAAGCAAAATCAGTCGATACACACAGCTGTCCACCTACAACCCTGGGGCCAGCAGCATCATCAAATCATTGTCAGAGAACAACATTTATAAAACCTCCCTCATAACTTCCCCTCATCCCCATCACTCCTTTTGTAAGGATAGCATTAGAAACCTACATCTGTAATAAGGGGACTCGTTCACTGGACCTGGACTAACATGAGGGGCTATACAACTGTCAGGGGTGGGACTGATTCAGTGGGATCCGGCGTAGAGAAGAGCAAGTGCAACAGCTTAAGAAAATCCAGCATGGCAGTTCATTGAATTCGGTGGATAGGATGGTGAATAAATGGGACCCACAGTTCAGGGTAGAAGTCCTGTTTCGATTTCACTGCTAAGGATAGCTTTTCCATCCCTAAAATGTACCATAATTGATGTAGCCATGCCGTGTAGTCATGCATCCTGTCAGAGCCCCAGACGGAGAGTATGACCTGATGAGCTGCCCCTAATGCCAGGGCAATTTGCCTCCCCCTCATGGAACGTAAAGGGTATGTTACATGGTTAGGGAGCCCAGTATAGTGTAGGCCAGGCCCCTTAGGATGGATTTATTAAAGATCCCATCTATGTAATTTCCCAGAAGTGGACCAGTTTAGGGCAATGCCAAAATAAATGCACTAAGGGGCCCGTCCCCCCCACAGCCTCTCCAGCATTCCTTTGTGCACTCCGGGTACCAGGACTGAAGACGAGCAGGAGTAAGGTACCAATAGGAAACTATTTTATACACCGTCTCTGTGCTTACCATCTTGTATTATGTGTGTCTGGCCCATTAGTAGATGTCCACTAATTCTTTGTTGGTAAGTGCCATGCCCAATTCTACCTCCCATCACTTCTTTCCAGCGGCTTTGTCCATCCTTGGCATCTGGCCTAGGAGAGCATAGATCTCCGTGATAAGATGTCTATTGTCTCTCTTAAGGAAACCCCATTTCTCGAAGGGCAGAGGGCATTTCCCATATGGTTTAAAGGATGGGTGCAGCACCCAGTAGTGTACTTGTATTGGATGCGGTCTGCCTCCCCAAAGCCATAATCCTCCTTCAGGCGGTCAAATGGGATTATCTCCTGGGTGTGAAACATGCAAAATACTCGCTTTCAGCCTCCCTCTTGAGATTGCCTAAACCTGTCCTGCTACATGCCTGGTAAAAAGTCGGAGTTTATTGGTATGTGATTCATAAGGGAGGGGAAGGAGGTCAGCCCGCCCTGGAGAGCCATGGTATCCCAAACTCTGAAAGTGGAAACAGTCACTGGGAGCAAATAGGGACCCCACACTCTATGTCTATGGGGTAGCCACGGTTCTTTCTAGATATGGGAGCTGACCACAGCCTGGTCCACAAAGCAGCAGTATTTCTCGGAGGCGGGGCGACTCCACTCCACCAGGAAGCGGAGCTGAGCAGCTTGGAAGTATCTAGCTACCATATGGACATCCAGACCCCTCTTCAGGGTTAGGCTTTAAAGTAATTGCCTATGGAGCCGAGGTTTCTTCCTATCCCATATAATTTATTGATCCCCAGCTGCCGGGTCCAAAGGGTTTGCTTTGGCAGGGACAAGGATTGGAACACATATAGGATCCGTGGGTGGACCTTCATTTTGACAACAGCTATCCTACGCAGCCATGACAGTTGCAATCATCACCAGTTAGCCAAGTCTGACAGAACCTGTGAGGGGAGAGCTGTGTAGTTAAGTGCCACGGTCTTTGTTATTGTTCAAGCCAGTTTGATTCCCAGATAAGGTATGGACTCTCCTGTCCATTCAAATGGGCATACCAAGCAGAGATAGGCTTCATTTAGGGAAGAAAGAGATAGGTTAAAAATGTGTGATGGCAGTGGGTCAGTGAAGGCAATAATAACATCATCAGCGTACAGCCTAATGATATTCCGATCACCTCTAAAGGGTATTCCCACTTTGATGGCATCGGTTTTCACTTGTTGGGCTAGGGGTTCCATGTATAAGGCACATAGCAGAGGGAAGAGTAGATACCCCTGCCGCGTGCTCCTCTGGATGGAGAAGGGCTGGGACGACACACCGTTGGCCCTCACTGATGCCCATGTTGAGCTATAGATGCTCTGGACCCAACATGGAATTCTGTCTCCAAAGCCAAATTGTTTCAGGGTTGCACAGAGATATGGCCAGTGCACTCTGTCAAACGCCTTTTCGGCATCAATTGAAAGGAGGAAAGCCTCACTTCAGGACTGGTGGATCTTGTCCATGAGGTGAAGGATATGCTTGGTGTTATCCCCACATTGATGACTGTGGATGAAACCAGCCTGATCAGGATCGAACAGGCCAGGACAAAAGGGTTAAAAGGGTTAAAGCAGTGTGCGAGAATGCTTTTGAATAACTAGGCATTGATGTTAAGAAGGGAGTTAGCCCTACAGGACCCGCATAGTGTGTTGTCTTGGCCTGGTTCGGGAATGACGGAGATGGATGCCTAGAGCATGGTGTTGGTGACGTTCCAAGTAGCAGCAAAGGAGTTAAACAACATGGTAAGCAATGGAGCCAGAATATTTTGTAGAACTAAGGGGAGTAGCAATCGGGTCCTGGGGCCTTTAGCAGTTTCAATCAGTCAATAGCTGAGATCACCTCCTCAACCCTAATGGGCTTCTCCAGAGTATCAGAATCATGTGAGGTGCCGATGATTGAGACCTTGGGCACATTGCAGCATCCTGAATCACCCCAGCAATGGGTGAGACCTCCGTGCTTCCCCAGGAGGGGCTTGTTCTGGCTCCTGGAGATCTCTAGCAAAAGCGTGCTGGCTTGGGCGGCCAACTCCAAACTTGGCAAGAAGGTGTCTGTGCGCACCTGAGTGCCACCGAGTGTGCTGCATCGATCCCTCACGTGGCGCAGACAGCCCTGTGGAGTGTGGGAGTTACAGAGGCCCTTGAGCCCCTACCAGAGGCTCAAAGGCCACTGGGTTCATACTGAACCCAGTGCATACTTGATGGTGCCCCTCACACTCAGCCGCCCCCAGGATCTCAATAACTATTTGCCCTAGCTCAATAATTTTAAGGATTATTCCATTTTCCCCTGGCCTGGCCTAAACCAGCCACCTGCCATAGGCACAAACCAGCAATACACTTTTTAGGGACTATTCTGTTCCCCCCCTGCACCCATTGCTTGCCACAGTCGTCTCACAGGCCTTAGAGGCTCATAAAGTAAACTTTTTAATCTGTATGTTATTGAAATATTATGTTATTAATGGTTTGTAATGGATACACTATTGTTAATTATTTGTGATGTGACCTCACTAAATTATATGGTCTGTAGATTCAAACTGCAAATGGCAAATTTCACTGAATTCTTTTCATGTTTGTTTGCTTTTAGGTGCTCAAGGGGAGGCATCATCTTCACACACATTACAGCCAGACAGAAGGCAGTCAATGATGCACACCAGCTGAGTCCTCCTTTCCTTCTTCCACTTCTGCAGCTAGTTGGCAACTGACAGAGCTAAGAAGGAACTTGAAGATGGCCCAAAAGAAGGGATTGTTCCTGACAAGAAAGTAGCCAGTGAGGAGGAGAAGAATAAGGATGTTGCCACCACTGGTGTGACGTACCTATCTTTTTCAGGAAATGTGGTATACCTGCTGCACTTTCCTCTGGGTGGCAAAAGGCTGAGAAAAGCACTCCTGCATCATAAAAAGCACCACCCCAACCTAAGGCTAAGCCCAAGCCCATGTCTTTCAGCGATGCAGCCACTACAGTCATGGCAATGAGCATTGAGTCTGAACTGGACTTCACTCAGCCGCAAATTAGTACCCAATCATCACAGGAAAGTGGACAATAGAAGCCACAGCTAGTTATTCTTGAAGTAGGAGCAGAACAGGAGCTTCCTGCTGAGCAAGATGTTGCTCTTCAATCATTGGCTTCTTGATCTTCAGCAAGAAAATGAAAGGGTACACCATCATCTTCTCCAGGCCCCACTTCTGATTATCTTGACATGAATTGAACCCCACCGAGTCTTAGACCAACCCCAAAAGACAAGGGAAAAGCAAAATTCCTGAAAGCCTTAGAATTATGGATAATGACAGTGATGAGAATGAGACCGTGATTCTCAGTATGGAGGGTGGCTCATATGACACCGAAATTACCCCTCCTGTTCAACCTGCTCAGACCAGCACCACCACCGCTGGCTTCCATATTTATAAGACCCCCATCGAGTCCTGCATCCACAGCTACCACAGTGGAAGTACGCCCTACAGAGAGGCAAATGATACAGCCACCTACCTTCAGTTCTTCAGGCATTGGCAGAGGCACAATAAAAAAGTTCTCCTCCCCAGTTTGCGACTTCTTGATGATTAGCAAACAGGAGTATAACATTGCAATATGCTCCACTTGCCATGCAAGTGTTCATCGAGGTAAGCCAGGTTCACACTATGGTAGTGGAGGCCACACGTCCCATCTGAGTAAACATTTAACAATCTGGTAGAAGGAGCACCTTAAAACATAGTTGGTGGTGGTGGTGGTGAGAGAGGAATAGCAGTTGAGTGCACAGTGATAGAAGAAGAATGTGGTCATGAGAAAGAAGAGGATGATGACATTACACAGAGCAGCCCTGTCTCCTGTAGTCTGCCAGCATTACCTGCATCATCAACCTTCAAATGGCACAAGACTCAGATGCAGACACCTCTGGACATACAGTGATTCCTCCAAGATGCACATTGACTCTCCCACCTCCTGGTTCTCTCCGGAAGTCGCCTGTGTCAGTGGCACCACAAAAGAAAAAAATCCAAGCTACTATTACGGACATGTTTAGGCAGGAGAGGCACTACAAATGCAAGCACCCAATGGCACATTTGTGCAACGGTAAGCTGGCTAAAATGTGAGCGCTGGACCTTCGCCCTTTTTCTTTTGTGGAAGGAGTTGGGATTTCTTTTAATTTGTAGTGGCAATCTGCCTGAAATGAAAGGTTTCCAGTCAGACCTATTTTGCCAGATTTGCTGTTCAAGCGCTGCATCATGATGCGCTGCAACTGGTTGGCCAAGCTATGCAGCAGAGGGATGTTCATACTATCCACTTGACGACAGACATGTGGACCAGTTGTCAAGCAACTGATTACATGTGTATCATTGCACATTGGATCTCTTTTGTGGGGGGTTAGGCAACAGCTATGTGCAGGTCACAGCGCTGAAGAAAGTTTTAAGTGCATTCAGTGGCATGCAACAGTAGGGATGTTCACCATGGAGAAATCCCATATAGCTGCAAACATCTTGGAAAGAATTTAACAGCAAGGTGTTTGAAAGGCTTTGACTCAAGGGTCTCAGAATTGGATTTGTTGCTATGAACAATGGCAGTAACATCCTTTGCTTTGAAAATATCGGAGCGAGCTACAAGAGACTGCATTTCCCAGAATGCCAGGGGCGAACCTTGCCTGAGAGATCAGCGGTGTGCTCCCACATCCTGTTGTCTATTTAAAGTACTCCCGTGAGTCATTGAGCTGACGAGCTCGTGGATGAAGCACCTGCGCGCCAGTGAGAGGTACCGGACCTGATATAATGTTTGGCAGCCTACTCAGCAAACCCCAAAATACAAGACTGTATTCTCTACTGATGACGGTTAATAAACCAGAAACACGTTGTTGGACTTGGCCCTTATTGCCCTAAAATTTTTCGCTTCTCCCCCCTAGCCTTTTTGACCATGTGTGAAATGATACCTGCTGCGCAATGGCGTGCGCAGATTTATGTGTACTGTTGTAAAGAAATGTTACTTTTAAAATGGACGCCATGGCTGTGTGCTTGTGCCTGCCTGCCAGAGGTGGGTTACCAGTCTAGTCGTTTGTTTCCCAGCACCCCCAGCTTTTGGAGGGAAACCTGGCAGCCAGGGTGCTCTACACCTCCCCCTAAACCAGTTGGGACCGGTTCCCCAGGGAACCTTCTAGAAGCTTCCAGCCCTTTCTGGTAGGTGGGGTGAGGGGTGTATAAATAATGGAGCTGGGATGCCATCTGCTCAGACTGTGCGTGGACTTGATTGCGAGGGGACACTCTGCCAGGAGGTACCGCCGCATGGGCCTGTGTGCTGGCCCCTGAGCCCATCTGTACCCCTCCGCTGTCCACAGGGCTAGTGAGAGCCCGCTTCTGGAGTGAAGACTGCTGACCCAGGAGGAGTGCCACTTTATGGGGGATGACTGTTCCTAGGAACTGCGGCCCTGTACTGATGAGTGCCCACTGACCACTGATCTTGCCCAGTAGTGCCTGATGCTCTCCTACCCCAGCGCCTCGTGAGCGCTACCACTGTGCCCTGCCTGCTGGCTAGCGCCTGGAGAAGAAGAGCGCTTTATCTTACTGCCCAGGAGGTGAGGAGCTGACACCTGCAGCGCTGTGCTGCGAGAGTGCTATATTTCCAGTGACTGTACTTTCCTGCCTGCTCCCTAGCGCCTAGGGAGGGCTATATTTCATTGCCAGTGAAGGGGAGCGCTACCGCTTTATTGTGTGGGACCTAGCGCTTTGTGGGCGCTACAACTTCATTCCAGCCAAGGACTTTCCTGCCTTCTAGCGCCTCCTGAGCGCTACCATCCTAGGTTGCCTGCTCTCCTACTTCAAGCGCCTCGTAGGCGCTACATTTAAGGTGCCAGAAAGAAGGAGCCTACCCCTCCGTGAGGAAAAGAGGAACTGCCCCGGAATCACCGCCGCGGTCCGGGGAGAAGAGGCGCCGCCGACGCGACGAGGACGCCCTGAAGCCCGCCTGGAGGTGGGCGGGGGCCGCCCGACGGAAGCCGCTGCCGGCCGGAGCCAGGAAGTGGGAGCAGAAAGGAGGACGGGAGCCTACCCCGCCTCCAAACAGTGGAACCAGAAGTCCCTGGCCCCACGAGGGGTGGCCCGGGTGAAGAGAGCCCCGTGGTGCGGGGAAACCGGAGCGGGAGCCTACTCCGCCGGTCCGTGCCCCTGCGTGCCGCCGCATCAGCAGCCCCGAGTGAAGTCAGGGGCTGGCGCCGGAGAGGTGCTCAGGGAGCCTGCTGGCGCTTCGCGGGCTCCGAGTTGAAGCCCCGGGTCCCAGGAGGGGGCCCGGGTGAAGTTCAGGAGGGCGCTGTTGCTGGCGGGGCTCCCGTGTTGGAGAGGGAAGCCCCGCGCCTGCCGCCCAGCGAGCCCGGCTGAGACCACACCGGCCCAGCCCCGAGAAGTGGTGAGTGGGGCTGGGCTCTGGCTGTCGGGAGGTGGGGGCCTCCTGCCACGTGTTGCGGTGCCAGGACTTTCGGGACTTCACAGCGGCGCCGCCGCTGCGGGCCGCTGCACCGTGTTGGGGCGATTTTACTTCCAAGCCCGGTGAGTGAGGGCTCAGTTGCATGGGGGTTGGGGAGAGGTGTCGGGGCACATTGTCGGTGCCCGCCCCCTGGACCAGTGCATGTTAACTCTTCCAGCTGCCCCGCCGGACAGTGGGCAGCTGCACCTTATGGGCACTGGTGGTTTTGGAGTCCAAGGTGGGCTCCAGCAGCCCGTGTAGTGCCAGTGCTTGATTGGGGGCATTGGATTACCCAGGAGAACAGAGAGGGGAGAGAGAGACCCCCCCCCAGCCCTAGCGCTTTGCGCATCTTTGTTTTCGCTGCCCTTGCAGCCAGCCCTGACTTGGCGGGACATAGGGCATTTGAGCCCTGCTGTAAGGCCAGTTGGCCTGCGGTCATTTTTGGGGTGTTGTTAGGGCGCAAGGCCCTTACCAGTGCTACTATGGGGCACTGCTGCTTTCATGCCTAAGATGTGTCCTGCCTAATGACATGCCTCCTCCGATTCAGGCCCCATGATTATTGCGTAATGTGTTTTATGCTGATGAGCTTGGGCCTACTATGATTTATACCTAATGTGATTTATGCGTTTACGCCTAATGCTTACACTGAGGGTTTTGTGCAGAATGTGCTTTTATGCCTAAGGTTACGCACAAGGTTATGCTCATGCCTAGTGATGTTGCATTTTATGCCCACGGGTTCAATGCCTAATGGTTTCATTCCAGGCCTACTGCCTAAAGTGATTTATACAGATGTGTTCATACCTAGGGTTATGCTAATGTGCCTAATGCTTTTTCCTAGGGTGTACATTGCTGAGGTTTATGCCCCGCCTAAGTTGACCTACCCCTGATGAGAGTGTCTCCTATGTTTCCATGCCTAATTGTTGCCCACAATGTGTTTTTATGCATGTTGAGATGCCTCATGCAAGTTTGCCTAATGTCATGCTATAATGGGTTATGTTTAGGCCTAATGCCCTGACGGTGCCAAGTGCATGAGGTAGCCAGTAGGCACTGGCTGTTGCACCTATATTCCTATTGACTTCCATTTATCTTTGGGTACTGTTGTGATGGTTCTGGCAGCGGCCCGATTGGCCCTGCCCTATATATAATCCCCGTGTCAATTGCCATCCCGTGCCGGTTGGCACAAGGTCTATGCACCTGGGAGGGTTCTACAACGTGTTTTTGCATAATACATATGCTGTTTTCACCTAACTCAGTGTGGGGTCTCTTTTTGTAGTGTGCCTGGTGTGTCGCCTGTGAGTGCTGTGCTTTACACATTTCCTCCGGTGTTTGGCCCGCCCGCTCTGCACCACGCTACCCGTTTCTAACGTTGGTGCTCAGCGGTGGGATAGGACTTGTGTTTGCGCAGTACCACAGCGACAACGGGTTGCACTGCAAACTGAGCATTTGAAATAATCACAGGTTTTGGGGATTATTTTGTTTAATTACCTTTCCTCCTAAAAGGGTCACTGTGGAATTGTGTTTCCCTGTTTACTGTATATGTGTATCTCGCCAAGTTGGGGTTACTCTATGATGAGGATGAACTTTGGGAGTACACTGAGGAGGAAGTGATGGATTTCTGCAGGGAAAGGGGGATACCAATAGAGGGTGACTTCCGCAGAAAATTGTTCCTCTTCGAAGTTTTGAAAAGGGGAGAACCCGTAGAGCTCTGTGGGGACCTCTCAGATTACCCCTCCGCATACCTGAGTGGTGGAATAGGGGGAGACCCTGAGTGAGGGTGCCCAGTCCATAACCCTGGAGGGTGGGGACACTGAGGAGGAAGGAGATGACGGGCGGGGACGCCAGTAGCTAAGGAGGACACCATAGACAGGGAGTCCCGTGCTGGGTCCAGTCCCGGGGGCACTGCCCCACCCCTTTCCCTGTCCCCAGAAGAGTGGGTGGATAGGAGGGAAGAAAGGGAGCACCAGCTGGCTTTGGAGAGGCTCAGGTTAGAGCACGCCAAGGAGTTAGCGCAGCTGAGGGTGCAAGAGAAAATGCTAGAGACCGAAGGGTCCTAGCACAGGAAAGGATGGCGGAGGCAGAGAGGTCCTTCGCTAGAGAGAGACTAGCTCAGGAGGGTAGGTTGTCCCCTGAGAGTGGTTTCAGGAGTCTGGATTCACCAGTGAGGGTGGGATCCAGTGGTGGCAGCGAGAGTGACTCCAGTGTGGGAAGTCCCACTCCCAGAGCCCGGAAGATGGTGCCTGATCCCCAGGAGGAGGGGGGCAGGTTGGAATTTAGGGGCGGCAAGAAACTGTCCCATCAGTCTTGGGGGGAGTATGTGGACGTGTGTTGGACTGCATTGGAGGATTGGATGGTGTGTGGCGCGGTGATCGATTGGGAAGGGCTGTTCCATCTGATTATCAGGGAGCACGTGCTCAGGAGTTGTTTTCCCAGGTTGCGCCAACACCTGTTGCAGTGTGCGCTCTCTGACTCCAGGGAGCTCGTACGGGAGGCAGACCTCTGGGTGAGCGCCAGAGTGTCTGAGGAGGCATTGGGGAGTGATCCTGAAGGGAATGGTGCAGGGCTCTTCCAACCCAGCGAGGTGGGAGAGGTGCAGAATAGCCCAGCTAGGTCCCAGGGTAGTGAGAGGGTTGTAGGGCCTCACGTCCTGTCTACAGGAAGGAGTGAGACGGGGAGGTGTCCCGAGGTGCCCCAACCGCAGTCTCAGGGCCTGGAGAGTTCCATAAGGGAGCCCCAGGTTCGGAGCCTAGGCTGTCCCAATAGGCCATCCATGGAAGGGGATCCCCTAGTGTCAGGAGAACCCGGGGCATCGGTAATCCGAGCTCCAGGGGTTCTGGGGTCTGCTCAGTCACAGGGTTTAGATCCTGGGCTGGGATGCCAGGTTCAGGGACTGCCTGACCTGGAGGGAGGGACACCTGTCATCAGGGTCCCTACCGGTTTGACTTCCAGGGGTACTTCTCCAGGTGGGAGGGTGCGGAACTCTGGAAGGGGGTGCCGAGGGAGGAAGGACTCGCCTCTGGCACCGGCTCAACCACAAGGCTTCGGTCCTGGGTTGGGAGGCCCGGTTCAGGTATTGCCTGACCTGGCGGGAGGGACGTCTGTAAGCAGTGTCCCCCTGGAGTTGTCTTCCAGGGGTACTACTCCAGTTGGGAGGGTGCAGAACTCTGGGAGGGGGTGCAGAGGGAGGGAGGACTCGCCTCTGGCACCGGGGCAACCTAAGGGTTTAGACCCTGGGTTGGTGGATCGGTTGCAGGGCCACGGCCCTGGACGAGGGAGAGAGTGGTGGTCTGAGGGTGCCCCGCATAGAAGGAGAGGGCGGAACCCCAGAAGGAGAGGTAGGGGGAGGAGAGCCTTGCCCCTGTCTGCTGGTCAGCCTGAGGGTGCGGACCCCAGGTGGGTGGACCAGTGGCAGTTTGGAACTGCAAGAAGGAGAGTGGCCAACGGGTACTACGGGCCTGGGGCTACTGCCCCCCACTCTGTGAGACAGCAAGGGCCAGAGACATCTGGATGGCCTAGGGGCCAGTCCTGGCCGCAACCGACTAGGGGGCACCAGTGGGGTGGCTTAGTTGGTCCAGGGAGGTTTGAGAGAGGGAACCACCGGGTTCCAGAGTGGCGGAGAACCTGCGGGTGCCCCTGCAGTTGCGGGCCCGCGTCCACGTTTTCTCGCCCCAAGCAGGGAAGCCCATCAAGGCATTGATCGGTCTACCCTGGCTTTTGGCTGGGAGGGGGTTGTGTTGGACTTGGCCCTTATTGTCCTAAAACTTTTCGCTTTTCCCCCCTAGCCTTTTTGACCATGTGTGAAATGATACCTGCTGCGCAATGGCGTGCACAGATTTATGTGTACTGTTGTAAAGAAATGTTACTTTTAAAATGGACGCCATGACTGTGTGCTTGTGCCTGCCTGCCAGAGGTGGGTTACCAGTCTAGTCGTTTGTTTCCCAGCACCCCCAGCTTTTGGAGGGAAACCTGGCAGCCAGGGTGCTCTACACCTCCCTCTAAACCAGTTGGGACCGGTTCCCCAGGGAACCTTTCAGAAGCTTCCAGCCCTTTCTGGTAGGTGGGGTGAGGGGTGTATAAATAACGGAGCTGGGATGCCATGTGCTCAGACTGTGCGTGGACTTGATTGCGAGGGGACACTCTGCCAGGAGGTACCGCCGCATGGGCCTGTGTGCTGGCCCCTGAGCCCATCTGTACCCCTCGGCTGTCCACAGGGCTAGTGAGAGCCCGCTTCTGGAGTGAAGACTGCTGACCCAGGAGGAGTGCCACTTTATGGGGGATGACTGTTCCTAGGAACTGCGGCCCTGTACTGATGAGTGCCCACTGACCACTGATCTTGCCCAGTAGTGCCTGATGCTCTCCTGCCCTAGCGCCTCGTGAGCGCTACCACTGTGCCCTGCCTGCTGGCTAGCGCCATGGAGAAGAAGAGCGCTTTATCTTACTGCCCAGGAGGTGAGGAGCTGACACCTGCAGCACTGTGCTGCGAGAGTGCTATATTTCCAGTGACTGTACCTTCCTGCCTGCTCCCTAGCGCCTCGGGAAGGCTATATTTCATTGCCAGTGAAGGGGAGCGCTACCGCTTTATTGTGTGGGACCTAGCGCTTTGTGGGCGCTACAACTTCATTCCAGCCAAGGACTTTCCTGCCTTCTAGCGCCTCCTGAGCGCTACCATCCTAGGTTGCCTGCTCTCCTACTTCAAGCGCCTCGTAGGCGCTACATTTAAGGTGCCAGAAAGAAGGAGAGCTGCGTATTCTCGCTCGTGGGTGCCCACCCCGCGTTTATGCATTTTAAAAATAGCGGGAGCCCACCCCGCATTTGTGGTCCTTCGCGGGTGCCCACCCCGCGTTATTACTTTTAAAATACAGCGGGAGCCAACCCCGCGGTTGCCTGCCATGTGGGACTACTGGCGGGTGCCCACCCCGCGTGTGTGCTTATACTAGGAGGGAGCCTACCCCTCCGTGAGGAAAAGAGGAACTGCCCCGGAATCACCGCCGCGGTCCGGGGAGAAGAGGCGCCGCCGACGCGATGAGGACGCCCTGAAGCCCGCCTGGAGGTGGGCGGGGGCCGCCCGACGGAAGCCGCTGCCGGCCGGAGCCAGGAAGTGGGAGCAGAAAGGAGGACGGGAGCCTACCCCGCCTCCAAACAGTGGAACCAGAAGTCCCGGGCCCCACGAGGGGTGGCCCGGGTGAAGAGAGCCCCGTGGTGCGGGGAAACCGGAGCGGGAGCCTACCCTGCCGGTCCGTGCCCCTGCGTGACGCCACATCAGCAGCCCCGAGTGAAGTCAGGGGCTGGCGCCGGAGAGGTGCTGAGGGAGCCTGCTGGAGCCTCGCGGGCTCCGAGTTGAAGCCCCGGGTCCCAGAAGAGGGCCCGGGTGAAGTCCAGGAGGGCGCTGTTGCCGGCGGGGCTCCCGTGTTGGAGAGGGAAGCCCCGCGCCTGCCGCCCAGCGAGCCCGGCCGAGACCACACCGGCCCAGCCCCGAGGAGTGGTGAGTGGGGCCGGGCTCTGGCTGTCGGGAGGTGGGGGCCTCCTGCCACGTGTTGCGGTGCCAGGACTTTCGGGACTTCACAGCGGCGCCGCCGCTGCGGGCCGCTGCACCGTGTTGGGGGTGATTTTACTTCCAAGCCCGGTGAGTGAGGGCTCAGTTGCATGGGGTTTGGGGAGAGGTGTCGGGGCACATTGTCGGTGCCCGCCCCCTGGACCAGTGCATGTTAACTCTTCCAGCTGCCCCGCCGGACAGTGGGCAGCTGCACCTTATGTCCAAGGTGGGCTCCAGCAGCCCGTGTAGTGCCAGTGCTTGATTGGGGGCATTGGATTACCCAGGAGAACAGAGAGGGGAGAGAGAGACACCCCCCCCCGGCCCTAGCGCTTTGCGCATCTTTGTTTTCCCTGCCCTTGCAGCCAGCCCTGACTTGGCGGGACATAGGGCATTTGAGCCCTGGTGTAAGGCCAGTTGGCCTGGGGTCATTTTTGGGGTGTTGTTAGGGCGCAAGGCCCTTACCAGTGCTACTATGGGGCACTGCTGCTTTCATGCCTAAGATGTGTCCTGCCTAATGACATGCCTCCTCCGATTCAGGCCCCATGATTATTGCGTAATGTGTTTTATGCTGATGAGCTTGGGTCTACTATGATTTATACCTAATGTGATTTATGCGTTTACGCCTAATGCTTACACTGAGGGTTTTGTGCAGAATGTGCTTTTATGCCTAAGGTTACGCACAAGGTTATGCTCATGCCTAGTGATATTGCATTTTATGCCCACATTCAATGCCTAATGGTTTCATTCCAGGCCTACTGCCTAAAGTGATTTATACAGATGTGTTCATACCTAGGGTTATGCTAATGTGCCTAATGCTTTTTCGTAGGGTGTACATTGCTGAGGTTTATGCCTCGCCTAAGGTGGCCTACCCCTGATGAGAGTGTCTCCTATGTTTCCATGCCTAATTGTTGCCCACAATGTGTTTTTATGCATGTTGAGATGCCTCATGCAAGTTTGCCTAATGTCATGCTATAATGGGTTATGTTTAGGCCTAATGCCCTGACGGTGCCAAGTGCATGAGGTAGCCAGTAGGCACTGGCTGTTGCACCTATATTCCTATTGACTTCCATTTATCTTTGGGTACTGTTGTGATGGTTCTGGCAGCGGCCCGATTGGCCCTGCCCTGTATATAATCCCCGTGTCAATTGCCATCCCGTGCCGGTTGGCACAAGGTCTATGCACCTGGGAGGGTTCTACAACGTGTTTTTGCATAATACATATGCTGTTTTCACCTAACTCGGTGTGGGGTCTCTTTTTGTAGTGTGCCTGGTGTGTCGCCTGTGAGTGCTGCGCGGATGCTTTACACATTTCCTCCGGAGTTTGGCCCACCCGCTCTGCACCACGCTACCCGTTTCTAACACACGTGTATAGAGATCAGCACTATCTGCGCCAACCTTGGCGAAACACTTGAAAATATCGGAGCGAGCTACAAGAGACTGCATTTCCCAGAATGCCAGGGGCGAACCTTGCCTGAGAGGTCAGCGGTGTGCTCCCACATCCTGTTGTCTATATAAAGTACTCCCGTGAGTCATTGAGCTGACGAGCTCGTGGATGAAGCACCTGCGCGCCAGTGAGAGGTACCGGACCTGATATAATGTTTGGCAGCCTACTCAGCAAATCCCAAAATACAAGACTGTATTCTCTACTGATGACGGTTAATAAACCAGAAACACGTGTCTAGAGATCAGCACTATCTGCGCCAACCTTGGCGAAACACTTGAAAATATCGGAGCGAGCTACAAGAGACTGCATTTCCCAGAATGCCAGGGGCGAACCTTGCCTGAGAGGTCAGCGGTGTGCTCCCACATCCTGTTGTCTATTTAAAGTACTCCCGTGAGTCATTGAGCTGACAAGCTCGTGGATGAAGCACCTGCGCGCCAGTGAGAGGTACCGGACCTGATATAATGTTTGGCAGCCTACTCAGCAAACCCCAAAATACAAGACTGTATTCTCAACTGATGACGGTTAATAAACCAGAAATACGTGTCTAGAGATCAGCACTATCTGCGCCAACCTTGGCGAAACACTTGAAAATATCGGAGCGAGTTACAAGAGACTGCATTTCCCAGAATGCCAGGGGCGAACCTTGCCTGAGAGTCAGCGGTGTGCTCCCACATCCTGTTGTCTATTTAAAGTACTCCCGTGAGTCATTGAGCTTACGAGCTCGTGGATGAAGCACCTGCGCGCCAGTGAGAGGTACCGGACCTGATATAATGTTTGGCAGCCTACTCAGCAAATCCCAAAATACAAGACTGTATTCTCTACTGATGACGGTTAATAAACCAGAAACACGTGTCTAGAGATCAGCACTATCTGCGCCAACCTTGGCGAAACACTTGAAAATATCGGAGCGAGCTACAAGAGACTGCATTTCCCAGAATGCCAGGGGCGAACCTTGCCTGAGAGGTCAGCGGTGTGCTCCCACATCCTGTTGTCTAACATCCTTTGCTTGGCTGTTAATACATGGCTACAAAGAGAGATTGTGTCCACCAAACTTTACATATGTGCCACAATACTTAATCCGCAGTACCAAAAGATATTGCTCACTTTCATTCCTTTTTTAGAAGTGAATGTTTCACAACACCAGACTTGCATGGCTGACCAAGCGAGAGACCTGGAAGAAGAACGCCTGGAAGTAAGAGGCCCAATTAGAAGTTCTGCTTCTGGCGTTTAGCCTTCAACCTCCAGAGAAGGCAGTGCTGTTGCTTCGCAGCCATCACTATCATCATCACCCGTCCTCAGCCGAGATCGCCTGCTGAGATCTGATTGGCTGCCAACATTTTAAACAAGGAAGTGTTGGCAGCCATCTTGTGACTCGTTTGAACCGATTCACATAAAAAACATTAAAAAAAGAAAGGGAGGGATTGGCTCGATGGATGGCGAACAGCAGGAATGAAGGGTCACCAAAGCCAACGGGACAGACCAGGGAAACCTCGAGTGGAACAAAAAGCAAGACCCTCAACAGACGAGGACGCAGCGGTAGACGGCGACAAAGAGGAATAGTCTAGACTCCTAACTTTTTTGTAAAATCACAGGAACTCTTTCGTTGAGCCTCATACCAACTTGACTTCCCAGATAACAAGCACCTGAGGGGAGGTATGATGAAACGGACTATTGGTCATGAGGGGCGAGAGACTGCGTAATTTAAAGTAAGATGGAGCGAACTGGGGAATCGAAACGTTGATTCAGTATTTCTATACCGTGATTGTTGGACGGGTGTGGGGTTGGCACACGCACCACAAGTTAAAGGGGTGGGCGATAGGCACTCTGCAAGCTTGGGGCGGCGGGAGGTTCCGAAACCGCCATGCAGGGAGGGGGGGTAAAGTTCTTTACAATGAGAGGGGTGGTTTTCCAATCACCGAGAACCTCCGGCGAATACCATATTGCACACTTGGAGGATCAGTTAGAATTCACCGGTGACAGGAAGCGGGTTGGGGAATGTTTAGTTAAGACTGTAGATAGTTCGGACAAGGTTGACACTGGCTGGAAAACAGGCGATAGTGCACTCCGTGCACAGGGAAAGTCGAGATTGATAACTGGCAGGTTCAGATGGGTGAAAGGCCCTACGCAGAGACATGAGGCGAGTAGCGGTTTCCCCTTGATGACGCAGATCAGTACCTCACGTAAACATGGTTATAGCATCGAAACAAGGGCTTAAACTGTTGTCCTGGAACGTAAATGGGCTTGGAGATAAGATAAAAAGAGGAGTAGTGCTCCAATACATAAAACAACACTCCCCTGATTTTGCACCGGGAGACCCACTTATTAGGCAACGCATGTAACGCGCTGACGAGATGGGGATTTAAGCTCGTAGCTCACTCTGCGTTTGGTTCTGGGTCTTTGGGGTGGGAATAATGACTCGTAAAACCTTCCAGATGACAACTGAGCGCACATGGACAGACAAATTGGGTCGATTTGTGGCAATCTCGGGGACATGGGAGGGACAAACGTTGAATTTAGTCTCTGTATACCTACCACCAGGTCTTCAGGCCCCGGCACTAAGAGACCTTAGCGACCTCCTGCTCACCCTACCAGAGGGTAGACGCGTGATTGGGGCGACTTTAATTCAATTGTTTCTGATTCTTTAGATAGATGGCCCCCAAGAGCCCTACCACCCACTCGTACACA
This sequence comes from Calotriton arnoldi, assembly GCA_963921515.1. Classification (NCBI taxonomy): domain Eukaryota; kingdom Metazoa; phylum Chordata; class Amphibia; order Caudata; family Salamandridae; genus Calotriton; species Calotriton arnoldi. Next base: position 510,908 of record CAWUFW010001331.1, read on the forward strand.
AATTAATAATTTTCTGGACGCAATGGGCCTAGTAGACACTTGGAGGACACTCCATCCGGGGAACTGCAATACACATTCTATTCGGGGGCTCACCGCAGTATGTCTAGGATAGACTATATCATAACGCTGGCAGACCAGTTAGAAAACATCAAAGAGGTGAGTCACCTCGCCAGAGGTATATCAGATCACTCACCTGTCTGGGCCCTGATCGAGGTGGGCGAACCCAGAATTGGTAGAACAACCCCGATTAATCCGTGGTATCTTAATATCCCCCGGATAAAAGTGAAAATCGTACGAGATACAGAACTTTATTTTCAAGAAAACAAGCATTCAGTGGACTCAGCCCAGACACTGTGGGAAGCATACAATGTTGTAATTCGTGGGGCCGCTATCTCCCAAATTGCCGGGGTTAAAAAACAAAAACAGGCAGAATTAATACGTTTAGAAACAGATATACTGGAACTCGAGGGGAAGCTCCGAGATGCGAGCCTAGATGAGACGAGGCATGCCTTAAAAATTAAAACAAAAGAGTATTCTGCAGTGGCCACTGATGCGGCCAAGACACAGCATAGGGCAACGCTCAGCAGGATCTAAGAAGTCGGGGATAAAGCTGGGAAACTACTGGCCTGGTTAGACCATAGGGAACAGGCAAATAGACTGGTGGTGGAGCTCGAAATGGAGTCCGGGGAGAGACTCACTGAGCCGCAGGAGATTGCGGATGCCTTTGGTGTTTATTATCATGGCATATATGCGTCTCAGACGCCGCACGTAGAAGAAGATATGCACTCCTTTTTGAGGGATATTTCCTTGCCCGTACTCTCTGAGGAAGAGCGGTTAGAACTTGAACTAGAGTTGAGCACCACAGAGGTAGAGAAAGTCATACAAGATTTACGTGCGAGAAAGGCGACGGGCCCAAACGGTTTATCCATTGAATTATATAAGCTGGCCCCGAGTAAGATTGTACCTTATCTCACTGGAATGTTCCAGGAGAGTGGAGAGGCGGGATTGCTCCCCATCGACCAGAGGTTGGCGACTATTGTGGTTATTCATAAGAGCGGGAAACCCAAGAACTTATGCTCATCGTATAGACCAATATCGCTGCTCAACGCAGAAGCCAAGATATTGGCGAAAGTCCTAGCCACTCGTTTAATAAGCGTAATAACAAAACTGGTGCACCCGGACCAATTGGGCTTTATGCCAGCCAGAAACACTTCTCTTAATTTGCGGAGACTACAGGGAGTACTGGACAGAGCCAACACGATCGCCGAAGACGCAGTGGTGGTGTCCTTGGACGCGGCCATGGCTTTGACACAATCGAATGGTCCTATATGTTTGCAGTATTAAAGAAGTTGGGATTTGGCCCGGGCTACCTGGGGTGGGTCCGCCTCCTCTATTCAGAACCGCTTACTCAAATAGTGGTCAATAATAGAAAGTCTCCCGTGTTCAAACTCGGTAGGGGTACCAGGCAAGGCTGTCCCCTTTCTCCATTGCTCTTCACCCTAGTTCTCGAACCATTGGCGATGTGGATATGAAGAGATCCCATTGTCAGGGGGCTCAGATGGGCTGAGGGTTGGGAAGATCGTATTTCACTGTATGCCGACGATATTCTACTGTATTTGGCATCCCCGGCAGCCTCCCTGAATAGAGTGCTTCACATTTTCATAATATTTGGAAGATTCGCTGGATACAGGATCAATTGGTCCAAATCAATCATCTATGTCCTCAATGGAGGGCTGCCTTCCTTGCCCAGAGGTTTCACTATACCAGAAGCAAAGACAGGGTTTAAATACTTGGGAATCCGGGTCTCTAAAGTCCCGGCTCACTTCTATGAATGCAATCTCCTGCCCCCGTTGCAGAGACTTAAGAGTGACGTCCTACACTGGAGGTCGCTCCCATTTTCCCTGATGGGGCGTGCAGCCTTATTCAAAATGATGTCCCTTCCTCGATTTATGTATGTTTTGCAGAACACGCCGTATCCGGTGGGAGCAGACTACTTTAGAGCCATAGATGGTGCCCTGAGAGACCTCCTGTGGGATGGCAAACCACCCAGAATTGCCATGCAGAAGCTTACACGAGGGTGGTACAATGGAGGAATCAGTCTCCCAGACATTAAGAAATATTATTGGGCGGCGCAACTAGCCGCCATAAATCAGTGTTCATACAGGCCACAGGGAGATCCTGGGTTTCACATGGACAGATGGTTGCTTCCGGGGGGAGGTTTTGCTGGGGCACTATACACAAATCCTGCCAGGATGAAATTGTCGGGACCCACTGGACATGCAGTCCAAGTGTGGCGGGCTGCTACGAGGAGCCTGGGATGGGAGGGTAAGATTACACTGGCCACCCCACTCTGGGATACAGGCCTACTTGGCAATTTACGACACAGTGGATTTGACCACTGGCACTTAATAGGCATCTCTAAGGTTGGGGATCTCTGGAAAGAAGGAGGAATCATTCCCTTTGCCCAATTGCAGGTGGAGTATGAACTGGCAAACACTGAATATTTTAGGTATCTACAGATCCGACATGCGCTGCTCGCGGTGATAGCAAAGGGAGAGACGCCACCAGACTCCGCCCCACTAGAAGATAGGGTCCTAGACGGGAATCTCCCCGAAAAAGCCATATCATTAATATATAAAAAACTCATCAATAACATGACAGACCCCCTTCTTCGACTTAGAGCCAAGTGGGACTACGATGTTGCTGGGCTGGAGGATGAAGAATGGCTTGAGGCCTTGGCTTCTCATAGAGAGATTGCCATCTCCTCCAGGCTCAAACTCGTGCAGCTGAAGATACTCTATAGAATATACCTCGCGGGACCTATGCTAGTAAAGATAGGATATAGCAATGAGGCTGGATGCATGAGGGGATGCGGGCAAGAGGGCACTTTCGTGCATACACTCTGGGAGTGTATGGTAATCCAGAGATACTGGTCATCATTAAAGAAGTGTATGGAACGAGTAATGAGTCACAAGATTGATTGTAATATCAAACTATGTCTCCTGAATATCTGGGGCCCCACAGACTTCAACACCAAAGAGAGAATATGGGTGACACATGGGATGATAATTGCCAAGAGGAATATCGCAAGATTGTGGAGGACGCGGGAACCACCAACATTGGGTGAATGGCGAAGGGACATGGACTGGTGCATGGTAACAGAGAAGACTGTGTATGAATCCAGGGATGTCCCACCAAATGGACACATATTTGGGGAAAATGGAATGACTACAGGGGAGGAATATGTGATCCCCCGCAGCCTAAACGGGAATCTGATCCGGGATGGCCGGGTATAAGCGGCTCCAATGTAAATGGTTTGTAATAATACTATGGTCTCAAATGCATCGTTAAGTTTGTGCCAGTACAAAAACTAGTAAACGCATGGCTGCATGAAAAAAAAGAAAAGGGGGCAGGATAGAAACACCCTGACAGGGCCTCTTCAGGGGGTCCCACAGGCTCCCCGCAGAGCCCAAAAAGCATTGTCTTGAAAATTTTCCATCACGGATCCAGTACAAATCCCGCCCGAATGATTTTAATAAACGAAGCGCAGGTTACAGGAACAGTTATTTAAGAGGTGGAGTAGACAGTCTATGTTTGATTCTCTCAGAACATGGCAGAAAGAAGCTAAACAGAGACGATTGAAGGTGGAAAAGGATGCACGAAAGGGGAGAATGCAGACATTGACCCAGAAAGCTGTAGCATATGACAAAGAAAAGCAAGAAAAGGGAGTTGAATGTGAAGATAGGAGGTTTAGATTGCATGTTGATAAATAGTATTTGGCTCAAGAGGAAAATTATACTTTTGTGGAAGAATTGTTAGACACCCGACCCCCGCCCCCATATGCCCTGCAAAGGATATATCCCAGTGTCCCTGTGCCATCACAGCCTCCTGTTACAGTTGTTCCCACTGTCCCTGTGTCTACTGCTGTCATTTGGACGGCTGCAGCTTCGGTTCCTCCTCCTCCTTCTTTGCCTTCACCGTCTGTGGCAACAGTGACCGTTAGCACATCAAGTACACTTGTTGTTTCGGCACCCCTATCGCCAGCTCTCTCTCCCCCGGAACACCCACCTGCGACTCTCCTACCCAGTGCTTTTGTTGCTTCTCCATCTTTAATGGTCCATCTCCCAGCATTATTGGGTGCTGAGACACCAACATGTGGCTTTGAGGATAGAGATTTGGCAAAATTTAAGGAGTGTATGGGCCCTTTTGTGCGATCTGCAGTGGGGGGTGAGGAGAAGCAGGTAGTAGCTAATCAGGCTGCGCAATGGGGTCGTAATCCCATTTATAGCGTGGAGGATGTTTGGGGTGTGATTAAGGATTATGAGCCCTTTGTACAGCAGCATGCTCTTAAACATATGTCCTCTACGTTGATTGGTCTCTGGCAGCAACATTTTGGGAACGACGCGCCACAAATATTATTTGATTTTAGAGATCGTGTGTATGCCAGTGGTTTGGACCCAGGCCATGTTTTTGGGAACATTACCACACTGGTTGCTTATAGAGGCAGGTTGTATGACAAGAGTCCTACCACGGTATCTCAGTTTTCGATGCGAGAGGTTCATCCTATATACAATCCAGATATACCAGAGTTGACAGATCAGCGTGGTAACGTTAGTCGAGCAGGTGTAGTAGCCCATTTTTAAGAACCATGGGTTTATACTCCGTGGCAAAGAAGTGAGGTTTTATCTCTTAAGACTCATTTGCCCGATCCTAGAAAAAATCCTACTGCTTATTATAAGGAATTGACTGAAGCTGCCTCTTTGACGGTAATGACTCTTGCTGATATTGAAATCTTTTTGGTCTTCTTGACCCGGTTGATATCTGGAGGCAGGTTCATACTCAGGGTCATGCTGCGGAGTTGGGTGGTACATGGGATCAAATTAAAGCATGGGATTAGGAAAGAAAGCCAGGTGATAAGCCTTGAGCAGAGATACTTGCTTTGCCAGGCCGCATTATCACATATATGCATTCTCTTATTCCGCCGAGGAAGTCGATTGGGACAAGTTAACGGCTTATCGCCAAAAGAAGGCTGAGAGTGTGCCTGATTTCTTCACCCGGTTTGAGGATATATTCTTGGATTTCAGTGGGCAGGACCTGTCTAATGAGGAAGGTGTTCGGTTGTTTGTCAACAGGTTTGTTTCTAATTTACTTCCCGAAATTGCTACTCGTTTACAGGCTTCTGAAAGTACTTGGTCCACCTCTTCCCCTTCTGTTATTTTGAATATGGCTCAATATTATGAACATCGGGTTAATGAGGAGAAAGAGAAGACAGAGAAAAAGCATAAGGATTTAAAGACAAAGGTGTTGTTGTAACAGGCATTTAGAGGGAATGGTAGAGGACATGGTGGTCCTGCCCGGCAGCTTCAACGCACTAGTAGACAGCCAAATACTTCGCCTTTGGGGCTGAATCAGTGTGCGTATTGTAAGGAGGAGGGTCATTGGCGTAGCGAGTGCCCCGTGCTCTTGCAGAAGGTGGCGGTCCCTAGAGGACGAGGTTCTCGTGGACGGGGTCGTGGAGCTAGTGGAATTGATAGGGCTCAAAACGCCACAGCCTCACAGGGTGGTACTGATAATTATTTTGATGACCCCCGTGATGGGCAGTACTACCATGATGACTATAATAAGGATGAAGTGACAGGAATGTCTTATAGCTAGGACAGCCAGGGACAGAGTGGGGGACCAGTTCCGATACCTGTAGACCAGCGTGGTCCTTATGTAACAGCGGAACTGCAAGGTTCGACTAAGGAATTCTTGGCGGATACAGGTGCGACAAAAAGTTCTGTTTCTCAAAATATGGTCCCTGGGGCAGCTCTGTCTGGCCATACTAATGTTTCGGTAGGTTTTTCAGGTAAACCGGTTGTGAGCCCCATTTCAAGACCCCTTGCATTGACTGTTGGTCCTTTTACTGTGGATTCTCCATTTTTGTTGACATCTAATTGTGGTGAGAATTTGATGGGTTTGGATTTGTTGAAGACTACTATTTATTGTTCCCCGGATGGTGTTTATATGACGATGGGCCCCAATGTGTGTACTACCCAGTGTTTGTCTCACCCTCTTCCCGTTGAATTTGCTGAGGTACCACCCACTTTGTGGGCGACAGGTGATACAAATGTAGGACTGTTGTACATACCGCCAGTTTCAATACAAGTGAAAAACAATGCTGTTTTACCTCGTATTCCTCAGTATAAGATACCTCAGGCGGGGGAACGAGCCCTTTTACAGATTATTCAGGAATTGATACAAAAAGGTGTAGTTCAAAAGACGTCTGCCAATATTTGTAATAGTCCCATTCTTCTGATTCTTAAAAGGGCGCCCTCAGGTTCCCCTGATGATCATGAAGATGTTTACCGTTTTGTGATTGATTTGCACGAAGTTAATAAAATAGTGGTTCCTCAGTTTCCGGTGGTTCCTGATATTACCACCCTTTTGACGATGATTCCTTCTACTGCTAAATTCTTTTCTGTTATTGATTTGTAAAATGCATTCTTCAGTATTCTTATTCATCCGGATAGTAGATATCTGTTTGGGTTCACCCTAGCTGGTAAGAGCTTTAGGTTCTGTCGAGCTCCTCAGGGCTATACAGAGAGTCCGAGTATTTATAGCCAAGCATTAAAAGGTCAATTGGATTCCCTTTCGCTTCCTGCAGGTGATGTATTGGTGCAATATGTTGACGATCTCCTTATTGCTTCTGATACTGAACAAGGTTGTAAAGACAGTACAGTTAAGTTATTGCTCCACTTACTCCAGCATGGACATAAAGTTTTCTCTTTCTAAATTTCAGTATTGTCGACAGGAGGTCACCTATTTAGGTCACCTACTGTCAAAGGAGGGTAGAAGGTTGACCCCTGAACACATCAGTACTATTGTTAAAATGCCTATTCCACAGACTCAGAAAGATGTGCGTGCTTTTATAGGTATCACTTCCTACTGTCGGCAGTAGATACCTAACTACTCCCTACTAATCAAACCCTTGCTCGCCTTAACAATGAAAAAGGTGCATGAGCCTTTGCTTTGGACGCCTGAATGCCAGCAGTCTTTTGAGCAATTGAAAACTGCGCTTTGTTCGGCTCCAGTACTTGGCACCCCTAATTACGGCAAACCGTTTGTGTTGTACGTCCATGAGATGGCTGGTTGTGTGCTTTCTGTTTTAACACAAAAATTTGGAGATAAGCAACGGCTGTGTGCTTATTTTTCTGCTGTCCTTGATCCAGTCACCAGAGCCCTCCCGAGTTGTCTAAGAGCGGTCGAGGCTGTGGCCACTTCGATCAGACAATCGGCTGGACTTGTACTGGATACTGATCCCACAGTTATGGCACCCCATTTTGTGGATACACTTCTGAATAAGACAAATACACAGCACCTCACCAGTGCATGTCTTACTGGCTATGAATTCACATTGTTTGCCAAACACATTATGATCAAGAGATGTGCCACTCTGAATCCAGCCACGTTACTACCCCTCCCTTCCGAGACTGATGAAGTCGACAAACATGATTGTATTTTCTGAACGGAGGAACAGACGAAAGGACGCGTAGACTTGACTGATGTTCCCTTATCTGACCCAAAAGGGGAATTATATGTTGATGGCTCTTGTTTCAAATTACCAGATGGCACTACAACTGTGGCTTATGCTATTACACCACTGCATACAGTAGTAGAGACATCACGAGTTCCTTATCAGTCGGCTCAAGCTGCTGAGCTTGCTGCACTTATTGGAGCTTGTGAATTGAGTGAGGGACTGGTTGTAAATATTTATACTGACAGCCAGTATTGAGGGTTTTGTCTGCTTTGACACTCCCTAAGAAATTGGCAATTGTGAAGTGTAGCGCCCACAAGAAGGTTACTGATGACGTAGGTAGGGGAAATGCTTTTGCAGATTAGACAGCTAAGGAGACGGCCCGGACAAAGATGAAAAGAATGTTTGCAGCCGGTCCGGCTAGGTGGGTGCTTGAGGTTGCCATGTTCGAGGACACCCTTGAGAATGTGAAGGAGATACAAAGCGAAGCCACAGTAGAAGAGTTAGCAGTGTGGCAGGAAAGTACAGCACATTTGAATGATGAAGGATGTTGGATTGATAAGTCAGGGAAGCAGAGATGGATGTTTCCCGATGCATATGTTCTCCCTGTGGTTACGATGGCCCATGGCCCAGCTCATATCAGTGCTAATGGTATTTGCAAGTTGTTAGACCCTGTATGGGAGAATGATAATATTCCTAAGACTACTGCACACTTGGTGAAGTACTGTATGGTGAGCATGATGCACAATCCTGGAAAGGGTACCCCGGCACCGCCTGGTAATTTTGCACCCCCTACTTTCCCTTTTGAAGTCCTCCAAATGGACTACTTAGAGCTAGAAAGATGCAATAATTTGAAGTATGTTCTGGTGGTTGTATGTGCATTCAGTAAATGGGCTGAGGCTTACCTCACTAAAGACAATACAGCCATTACGACGGCAAAGGTACTCCTGAAGGAGTTCTTTCCTCGTTTCGGCTTGCCCCATTTGATTTGTGATGGTCTGCATATAAAGCAGAAGTTTCATGCTGCCAGTCATCCATAGTCAGCAGGTTTGGTTGAGAAGTACAATGGTACTCTCAAGCTCAAACTGGTGAAAATTCAGGAGACCACAGGGTTGAAGAGGCCAGATGCCTTACTGTTAGCTCTTTTGTCAACAAGAACTACAGCACACTCTAGAACAGGATTGTCACCGTACGAGGTCATGTTTGGATGCCCAGCAAATGTCTGGGGCGTCCCACGCCCTCGGCGGTTTTGTGATATTGAGTACCCATTGTTAATTGATTATCTTGGCCAGTTAACTGAAAATTTGCTTTATATTCACCAACAGGTCCGGGATACCCTGCCAGGTGCACCAGGGGCCCAGATGCAACATCCAGCCTGGGGATTTTATATTAGTGAGATATTTTCAGAGGAAGAAAAGTTTGGAGCCGCGGTGGAGTGGGCCGGAGCAAGTCCTGCTAGCAACGCGCACGGCAGTGAAGGTCGCTGGCCATAAGAACTGGATACATGTGACTGATTGTTGCAGGGTCCCTTTGCCTTTGCCCTATGATCAGCGGGTGAAGGACGGCATTGGGGACTCCGAGACTGAACAGGAGCCTCGGTTTGTCCCGTTTAGTGATGCCCAGCTAATTTGGACTCAAACGGATCAGGAGAATGAAAATATGCTGATTGCTGCTGTTCCTCCAGAAATACAAGCTATTAAAGAGCCGTTGTTTGTTGATCCAACAGTGCGTGGGGCTGCCAGGTACAATTTGCGCCCTCGGCTGAGGGAAAGTGCATCCAAGGAGAAACAAGCATTGGCATAGCCAATAGGTCTCGCTTTTGGGACCTTAAGTGTTTATTTTGAAGTTTTGAAGTTTTTGCTATGTTGTATAGTATTGTGGCTGATGTGTTTTATGTTGAAAAGTTTTAATTCAAAGTGTTATATGTGGTACTTAGTGGTATTATGCGGAGTGTATTGATGTTGCATTGAGTATAGTGTAATTATGTGGTGTGTAATTATGTGGTATTGAGTGTTGTTATGTATAGTGTATTTATATTGCATTGAGTGCAGTTTTAAATCTGTGGTGTGTTATTACGTGGTACTGAGTGATATTATGTGGATTGTATTATTTTAGTATTGAGTTTAGTGTTATTATGTGGCATGTAAATATGTGTCATTGAGTGGTATTATGTGGGGTGTATGTTGCATTTAGTAGAGTGTAATTATGTAGCATATAATTATGTGGCACTGAGTTGTATTATGTGCAGTGTTTTTGTGTTGTATTGAGGAGAGTGTAATTATGTGTAGTGTAATTATGTGGCACTGATTTGTTTTATGTGTAGTGCATTTATGTTGCTTTGACTAGAGTGTAATTATGTTGCATGTAATTATGTGTTAGTAAGTGGTATTATGTGGAGTGTATTTTGTATTTAGTAGACTGTAATTATATGGTGTAATTATGTAGTTTTGAGTGTTGTAATGTGGAGTGTATTTATATTGGATTGAGTAAAGTGTAATTATGTGGTGTGTGATTATGTGATTGTGATTGATATTATGTGGTTTGTATTTATGTTGTATTGAGTATAGTGTAATTATGTGGCATGTAATTATGTGGTATTGAGTGGTAATTTGTGGGGTGTATGTTGCATTTAGTTGAGTTTAATTATGTGGTGTAATTATGTGGTTTTGAGTGTTGTTGTGTGGAGTGTATTTATATTATATTGAGTAGAGTGTAATTATGTGGCGTGTTAATAGGTGGCAGTGAGTGATAATATGTGGATTGTATTAATGCTGTATTGAGTAGAGTGTAATTATGTGATATTTAATTATGTGGCACGGAGTGGTTTTATGTGGGGTGTGTGTTGGATTTAGTATAGTGTAAATATGTGTTATGTAATTATGTGGCATGTAATTATGTGGTATTGAGTGGTATTATGTGTGGTGTGTGTTGTATTTAGTATAATGTAATTATGTGTTATGTAATTATGTGGCATTGAGTGGTATAATGTGGAGCGCATTTATGTAGCGTTTATTGGAGTGTAAATATATGTTATGTAATTATGTGGCAGTGAGTGGTATTATGTGGGATGTATGTTGCATTTAGTATAGTGTTATTGTGTTATGTAATTATGTGGGAGTGGTATTTTGTGTTGCATTGAGTACAGTGTAATTATGTGGAGTGTAATTATGTGGCACTGAGTGGTATTATATGGAGTGTATTTTGTTGCATTGAGTATAGTGAATGTATGTGTTATGTAATTATGTGGCAGTGAGTGGTATTATGTGGAGTGTATGTTGCATATAGCAACGTGTAATTATGTGATGTAATTATGTGGTGTTATGTTGAGTGTATTTATATTGTTATGTGAGTGATAATATGTGGATTGTATTAATGCTGTATTGAGTAGAGTGTAATTATGTGTTATTTAATTATGTGGCACTGAGTGGTTTTATGTGGGGTGTGTGTTGTATTTAGTATAATGTAACTATGTGTTATGTAATTATGTGGCATGTAATTATGTGTTATTGAGTGGTATTATGTGGGGTGTATGTTGCATTTAGTAGAGTGTAAATATGTGGTCTAATTATGTGGTTTTGAGTGTTGTTGTGTGGAGTGTATTTATATTGTATTGAGTAGAGTGTAATTATGTGGCGTGTTAATACGTGGTACTGAGTGATATTATGTGGATTGTATTAATGCTGTATTGAGTAGAGTGTAATTATGTGATATTTAATTATGTGGCACTGAGTGGTTTTATGTGGGGTGTGTGTTGTATTTAGTATAATGTAATTATGTGTTATGTAATTATGTGGCATGTAATTATGTGTTATTGAGTGGTATTATGTGGGGTGTATGTTGCATTTAGTAGAGTGTAAATATGTGGTCTAATTATGTGGTTTTGAGTGTTGTTGTGTGGAGTGTATTTATATTGTATTAATTAGAGTGTAATTATGTGGTGTGTTAATATGTGGCACTGAGGGATATTATGTGGACTGTATTGATGCTGTATTAAGCAGAGTGTAATTATGTGATATGTAATTATGTGGCACTGAGTGGTATTATGTGTGGTGTGTGTTGTATTTAGTATAATGTAATTATGTGTTATGTAATTATGTGGCATTGAGTGGTATAATATGGAGCGCATTTATGTTGCATTTTTTGTAGTGTAATTGCAGTGTAGTGCTCAATATGTGCCTGGTATGTGGTCAGCTTCTTTCATTACCGTGCGTATATATCACTAGTCCATTAACATGTCTTCAGTCCATTAGAGCATGTAGAAAATTATGGCAAACCGATCACAAGCGAAATTATTCTATTCAGCAGGTTTGCTTGAGTCCATGAAGCCATTTTATTAAAAGAGTCGTGAATTTCCAAACAAGGGTTTCTTGGCAGACATTCGTGGCAGGAAGCACAATAAATTATGGCCTCCGTTCAACCCCATGGCTGCTTCACTCGACATGTCAGGCCTCAGGAGATTGCATTTGTCTCTGGTGAGCTTCTGCATTTGGGGTTGACAAGTCCCTATAAAACAAAATTGATTTTAATATGGATGATACCATGTAAAGTGCAAATGTGCTGAAATTGCATTTCTCTGTGACCTGGTTACACCCTCCGATCACTTACACCTGATGCATTTAACAGGCAAGAAGACGCAAGCAGATATGCGCCAGAGCCAACAACACGACAGCGATTGTAGATAGAGACAACCAGGGTGTGCCAGATTGCTACAAAAGGACCAAAAATGGCACTGTTTCTAGTGGAGGGGGAGAGCTAAAATGGCAAAATGTAATTTTACTTGGTGCTCCGAAATTTCTTGCACAGTCACTGGACAAGAGGTCACCCATCATGAGATAAGACATTTTCTCTTCTAGACACGATACCTCCTCTGAGTGTCAGCACAAGCAAAGGTTGTGATGACACAGCTGGCAGTAGCTGATGGTGTGTTGTGTTGTGTATACTGCAGACGTGCATTGTCTGTGATCCAAGCTACTGGCGCAAACAGTTGAGAGATTGACAAGTTAACTGTGCAATGGGCTTGCAAACTAGACTTGCAGGTTATCGCCTTTCCGTAGCACTATAGAAAGATCAGCAAGTAGGGACTTAGGGATAAGTTGGGTCAGCTGGACGGAATGGCATGCAAAGGGAAAGAGTGCCCAAGAGAGCACGGGTAGTGGAGTGGAAACATGGTAGCCAAGATTTCAACAGTGATGGAGCGATGGGAATAGATCCAAGGGGGGGCAGGGTGAGATGCACAAGTCGAAACCATGAATAGGAGGAAAAACCGAGGCGTGGAGGAAGAGTTGAAACAAGCGCGCGCGCCTCGCACTGAAAGTAAAAAAAACAAGTTTGAGGAGGAGGCAGCAGGGGGAGGGGAGAGAGGAGGGGGCCTGCGCCTGTTTCCTTGCGGGAGCGAGCAGGAACCATCTGTTAATTACACACAGATGGTTTCAAAGCTCGCTCCCGCAAGGGAATCGCCAAACGTGCACGCGTTGCCATTCAAAGCAATGCAATGCGTGCACGTTTTTGCCTGAAAAACGGAATCGATTTCTAAAGGTCTCCTCCTATGCATCGCATGCGCGCTGCGTAGGCGAGACCTAAAAAGATTAGGGATGGACTGCGTAAGATAGGTTGTACTGAAGCTGTAGTACCAACGGAGATTCATTGAGCTTGATGAAAAATGTGCTTGTTTTAGTTAGTTGTTTGAACAATAGATAGGGAAGGAAATAGTATACTATATCACAAAAAGTACTCCTTGGATGCGAGGATGATAACCGCGTCTTGAACGTAATAACCCTAGAAAGGTACAGGTGGGAAGTCCTAAGATGAATAGCACCACTAAGAAGTGGGGAAGGAAACAATTCCTTTTGTTTTAATTACCCTCACACACCCTAGTGGTGTCATGCTTCATCATCGGGTCACCCTGACGCCTAAAAGTCAGGGTGGGCTCGACCGTTTTTTCAGGGAGCTCTTAGAAATAATAAGACCAGGGGGACGTTAATTAAAACACCAACAAATCCCAGTATCCCTTTAATACTGGATTTGTTAGGGTTATTAAAAAGTGTAAACAGGGGTCAGGATAGGAGTATTTATGGTCCTATGACCCTTCAGCCGACATGTTTCAGTCCTACTAGTGCCATAAAGGTCCCGGACTTTCTTCAGGGCAACAATACCACCTCCCTGGATAACGCAAGAGACAACTCCCTACGCTGCTGTTTATCTAAGGGCAGATAGCTGCTCCTTAGTATGACTTGAAGATAATTTATCTCAATAATCCTGTCATCGCTCCATCTGAAAAGACAAACAAAGACAAAACAGGGCCAAAAACATGTATTACTCCTGGAGTACATGTAATCGCTTCCCAATAGTGATGTGCTGACCAATACACCAGTGTAATTGGCACGGTGTCAACATATCCATCAACTCTTATAACCACAAAGGTGCGTGGTTATGACATACATATAATTTTATTTTAACCACACTCACATAGGTGGCAAAATATGGTGTAGTGGCGATATCTTGTCGCATTCTACCGATATCCACATCCACGTGTTACGTGTTCTCAAAGTGTATACACCCGTGTCACTCTCACTCAACAGCCCAGGCTGCTATCAATCAAGGGGTTAAAAACTCTCATACACCACACTCCAAAATCACACTATTACCCTTACCCAGACATGGGCGAGGGAACTCTTCTCCGGGCACCTCGCAGAGTAAGGGGTAGCCCTGTAGTCAGACACTGTTTATTGCAAGAGATAGCGCAAAAAAGGGGGAAGATAAAAACAACATAGCTTATGAGCGCAAGGAACTGCTGGACTCACAAGTTTGATCATAGACGCGCACATACCTGCAATACCAACGGGCATAAGAATTACTCACATCATCAAGAGTCCTACCCCGCTCTCACACCTACTTGGTGCGGGTCCCGTGGGCCTTTGTGTATAACCGCCAAATGTCAGGAGTTTAAATAACCCTAGTGGGCGCGCCAATACTCCTTCTGCGCACTAATTGGTATAGTCACGTGCGTGTGTATTCGGACAAGGCGCCGTCGCCCAGCGTCACAACTTTCGAAGAGGATGCTGGGAGTAGTAGTTTTTCCTCTCCAGTCTCTTACACATGTGTTAAACTCTGTGGGGTAAAGCGCAAAGCTAAACCCGTCACAAATTTCGAAACGGATTCTGGGAGTAATAGTTTATTGTCTTTACGTATGTGTTATACTTGTGAGGAGTAGCACGCTAACCTTAACGCGCGTCATCCAAAGGATGCCGTCATGCTCCACACCAACAACACAACAGCCACAAACCATGCGATTGAAAACCCAACGACTGCTCTCATCGAGTACGCAGACGTCAAATCTATTAACACGATATTAGTCGCAGTTGTTAACATAATATTAATCATAGTGCCTGGCAGCTAATACACGGATTAAAAAGCGGATGAAAAACGGGCATCTATGAGGGGAGTCCACTTCACAGACCTGCTCAAGGATAATGACTCCCGTTCACCATTATATGCTCTCTGGCTGTTCAATATCCAAAACACTGGGGAGCTCCATTAGGATGAGCAATATAGCTTATCTTATAGTTGAGAGCTGTTAGTATTACAAATACTTATACAGACCGTGTGGAGGGGATAACCATAATAATGTTTGAAGAATGTTAAACCTGCACCCGCAGGAGTTGAAAAAGGGGGGTGGGGGGGGGGGGCGGGTGGAAGTTTTGTTCACCTCCTCTGTATTTGATTCCACGGAATGGAATCATTCAGGCCACATTCGTGTGTCTTCAAACGATACACCCAACGTTGTTCACGTTCCAGGAGTCTCCTGTTAAGGTTACCTGTGCCACTTACTTTCTCTATAACAGTCCATTTAATATCTGTGTCACTATGTTTATGTTCAAGATAGTGAGCAGTAAGTTTGGTGGCTGTAATGGCCCTCCTAATCGTGCTTCTATGTTCACCTATCCGTGTTTTTATTTTTCTGCTAGTCATGCCTATATACAGAAGTTGGCATGGGCACTTGATAACATATACAACATTTTCACTATTACAATTGGTATGTGAGCGCTGTTCCCAAGGAGATGCCATACCAAGATCAATTTGTTTGGTGTGTTCCGTAAGGGGGCAAACCACACATGAACCGCACGGGTAATGACCTGAGACTGGTGGATTGTTAAAAAGTGTAAGCTGATTAAGTATCTTGGGTTTATGCATGTTGGTATGTACCAGTGTATCTCTTAAACTTTTATTCCTCTTAAAAGAGAACATAGGTTTCTCAAAAGTAAGCTTGTTCGATGTTAATATCGGCCATTTCTTATTTATGATCTTTTTGATATTGTTAGACAAGGAGTTATAAGTAGTAACACATATCAACATGTCCTTTCGTGGTTTGACATGGGTTTCCAGTAGTGCCTCCCGCGGGGTGTTGCGTGATCTTTTATTAGCCTGTTCAATGATTTTTCGTGGGTAGGCCTTCTGTTGTAATTTAATGGTAAGGAGGGCCGCTTCCTTCTTCACAGCGTTAGCTGTGGGGCTTGTAATGGATAATATCCAATAAAGAAATATAGATTATTTTTAGAAAACACATACTGGCATTAGACGGTATCATCCTCTCCTCACTCCCTCTCTTTTACTCTCACCACCTTTTACTCTCACCACCATTCACTACCACTTGTTTTAAACTCACTCTTGTTTCTAGCATAAACACTGTTGTATACATCGCCTATAATGGCGGAAGCTTTGGGCTTGGGATATTCTGATGAGATTGCAACTGCCATTCTGGCAGGTCCATCAATGTTACTGGATACTAATATAAACCAAAGCCTGAATCAGACCCAAAATTGGGATGAACTTAAGGAATTAAAACGTACCCAAATGAAGGTTCTACTACATGGAGCAATCATGACGGAATATTTGAGGGGTAATGCAGCCCCCACTGGCCTCTTAGTAACGAATGCTCCTAGGATCTTTTTGGATGACCCACTGTTTAGGAAGGAATGGTCGCTTATCGCGTGGCGTTGTTCACGTGATTGGTTGATCCTTATTATAAATACAGCCAAACGTATTTCAGAAGCACTACAGATTAAAATAAAAATCAGTGAAGACGCTCTGATGACTGAAATTAAAATCACACTGTTCAAGAAAAACTTGAAGAAGTGAACAAAGACATCGGTGAACACAAAGAATATTTGATGTTAAGCAAAATCAATAAGTTGCAGAAGGACCTTAAGAAATGTTCCCACGAGAAAATATACCCTTACATCAAGGATGATTACAAAGTTCAAGAACATTCAGACTCAGGGTCCTCGTACCAGGGTGACTCGAGTGCTTCAGACACAGAACAAGATGATTGGTCCAGTGACGGATCAAGTAAAAGTTGGAGGAATAGATCAAGACGATCACGGAGAGCGAATTTCAATCAAGGCTTTGTACCGCCACAAATATATCCTTGGCCCGGCCCCTTCGGCCCTCCACCATTCCAGGGACCACCCCAATATCAAAGCGGTCCTTACTTCCAACCTAACTATTATCCTAATCGTTTTTTAGGACAGGGTGGGAGAAGAGGGAGACGCGGGAGAAAAGGCAACAACAGAAGGGTCCAATGGGAAGACGAGAGGGCACCCATGAATACCCGCAGCCATACCAGAGGCCAACAACCGAGCACGAGTGGAATAAGGGATTAGTTGTGAATCTAACTGAGACCACATTAAACACCGTGGAATTAGCAGTGCTTAACAAAGGATTGGGATTTGTCCCCACAGCCTTTTTGGATAAATTTCAATTACGCTGTGAATTGAGCGAATTTTTTCGTAAAATCCGCATCAAAGCGTTTTTTATGGATAAAGACAGACAAGAGAACGATGATAACCATACAACACTACGTCCCAAGTCAAACTTCTTTCCACCAGCATCCTTGATGCCTCCAGAAGTCCTTGCATTTGAGGAGAGTGTCACTAAAGAAGTGGAACAACTACAAATAAGGGGTGGCACCTTCAACAACTTGAGCAATGAAGAGAGGTCAGCATTAAAATCTCTGAGTACTAGAACAGACATTGTAATAAAACCAGCTGATAAAGGTGGAGCAACGGTCATTCAAAGTACTAATGCCTATAGAACAGCATGTATAAATCTTTTGGCTGATGTTAAATATTACAAAAAAATTAATAGAGACCCTACAGTACGTCTCAAGAAAACAATAAGAGCTCTGACCATGGATGCAGAGGACCGTAAGTGGATCACAAAAAAAGACTGAAATGAAAATGACTGAAATGAAAATGAAATGAAATGAAAACGGGTATTTAGTAAAGCGCACAGCTACTCAAACAAGAGTGTCCTGGCGCTTGCGCGGCGATAAGAGAGGAGTGAAGGATCCAGTAGTTTATTGAAACAACCATGTCTGTAAGCTCTTTCTAAAATAAAGTAAGTTAGGGTCAAGCCTCAAGGATTCCGGCAGGCTGTTCCATAATTTTGCACCCAGAAAACCAAAAGATCTGCCGCCAGTGCGAGTAAGGCGTGTTTTGGGCACAGTGGCCAAGTTAGTGTTTGAGGACCGCAAGGGTCTGGATGTTGAATAACGGTTGACATGTTTATTAAGGTACTCAGCACCAACCTTGTGGAAGGCTTTAAAAAGATGGTCAAGGCCTTAAAGTCAATCCGCTCTTTGATGCGAAGCCAGTGCAAGTATTTAAGAACCGGGGTCATACAGGTTCTAGGACTAGATCTCGTGATGGCTCTGGCAGCCGCATTTTGGACCACTTGCAGATGCTGGGTCAGAGATTTTGGGATACCAAGGTACAGACAGTTGACATAGTCGAGCTTAGATGTCACAAGAGCCTGCACAACGATCCTTCTACTCTCCAACGGGAGGAGCGGCAAATTATATTTTAACATTCGGAGTAAACCGAAGCAAACACCCGAGAGGTGTTGAATCTGAGGGCACATCGACAATGATTTGTCAATGATTATTCCTAGGTTTTTTACTTTCTCTTTTTCAACGGGCCGAGGTGGCAAATCCTTAGGCCACCAAGAGCTCCAGCCAGGTGTTTCATGATTACCAAAGAAAACAACTTCCGTCTTGTCCGGATTGCATTTCAGCTGGTTTACCTTGAACCAATTAAAAACCTTCGAGAGGCAGGAGTTAATCATTGCCCCATCAAAGTCAGAGCCTTCATCACACGAGAAGATAAGCTGCGTGTCATCAGCGTAAGAGACTAGTGCCAGGTTCAGGGGCCTATATGGCCTGGAAAACATCAGCGGTGCTTACCAGGGTACAGTCTGCACGTCAACCTCTGAGGAGGCTCTGATCACCCCGAAGGTGAATGGATCTGAGAACAGTAGTGTACTGCAGACCAGGGCAGGCTCTGAGAAAACACCAGCCATGGTAACCATTACCAATGCCACATTAAGAGGAGCAGTTTGGTACCAAACACTCCTAGGTTCACTGAAGCCATTATGGTGCTGAGGTACTCGAGTTTTAGAGTTTCCAGCCCCTGTACTCTCTTTGGCTTCCCTGACACTTACAATATTAAGAATAGACTTAAATATTTCAGGGGAATATCCGCTCATGCAGAATTGCCCGCACCTGAGATATAGTGTACCCTGCCTTAGGGCATGTAAGGCCTGCTAGAGGGGTGACTTACCCATAGTTTAGGTAGTGCTGCTTTGACATGGCACACAGGCAGTGTGCCATGTTGACTTTGTCATTTTTGTCTGCACCAAGGCATGCAGACTACAGTGGCAGTTTGCATGGCCTTGGTGAGGAGTCCCTAGGGGACCCTCTTCAGTCCCAATGCCCTAGGTACCAGGGGTGCAATTTACTAGAGACTTACAGGGGTTCTGAAGTTGCCAATCGTGGTACAGTTTTAGATAAGGATTTCTGGCACAGGGGACCTGGTTGGCAGGCACTCTGTGTACTTTCAATCAAAACCACATCATGTTCCAGGCAAAAAGTGGGGGCGCTAACCATGTCAAAAGAGGCACTTTCTCACACTACCCCCCACAATGAAAGAGGTTGAAACAAACCTTCACAGGAGAGTCTTCATCTTCTAAGTGGAAGAACCTGGAAAGGCTATCTGCATCGGCATGGGCAGTCCCAGGTCTGTGTTTTACTGTGAAGGAAGTAACCCATTTAGAGCCACCCGGGTCACTAATGACCACCTCTCAGCCTTCTGTACTAAATGAAGAGTCGGTCAGACAGTAGAGAATACAAACCAATAACTGTTTATTCATATACACTCAGAGCGGAGCCCCATCTGCCCAGTCACTAGGAGTGCTGCAGAGGGAACTGAAATCGACAAGCATAAAGATACATGATGTACGTTTCGTAACCGGGCGAAAACACGCCCACAGTGGAATTTTCCAGGCAGGTGCAGTTAAACAGCAAAATACAGAAAAAAAGGTTTCAGTGCTCATATCTTACACAAAGTAACAGAGTTCAAGGTCGTTCTATCCGGAGCCCACCACCAGACAAGGGGGGGAGGGCCTCTATCTAGTGAGAAAGCTATGCTGACATGAACAGTGTACTCTTTACTGAAACAAAACCCAAGTGAAGAAACGAAACTCAGAGAGGAGCATTTCTCGGAATTGAACTAGATCAGTTTCGAACAGCCTAAAATGGCGCCCAAATAGAAAATGGAGCAGCAAATGCTAACTTACATGGAGCACAGCAACAGCATAAATAATTTCTATTCTAACAACTGTAAAGTCCATTCCCTGTAGGGATATGGACCACCTAAACAGTTTGGGATTTTCACATTTCATTTGTTGTAGCCCTCTGATAGGCCTGGGGTTGCTATCTGAGCTAAGGGGCCGATTACGATGGCGGAAGGACCGTCACCGCCAGCCCGGCGGTGCCGGTCCTTCCCATATCGGACTGCGATTTTCCCACTGCCAGATTACGATGGCGGTGGGATCCAGACCGCGACCGCGGCGGACGCAAAGACCGTCCGCCACGGAACCGCCACAGGCAATCGTTCCGATTGCCTGGCGGAGTGGTCTGTATCCGTAAAATGGTGGCGGTGCCTAGCAGGCACCGTCCTCCAAATTACTATGCGGTCTCCAGCCAGCCTTTCAGCGGCGGGTAAACCGCCATTGAAAGGCTGGTGGAGATTGGTTTCGGGGGCCTGTTGCGGGCCCCCAATGTGTTGAGGGGGTGTATGTGCACTGGGGGGTACCCATGGTATCCCCTACATTTCACTACACCGAGTGGCAGGCACCGTGTGGTGCCTGCCACGTAGTGCAGTGAAATGCCCCACATGCATTTTTCCACACCGCGGCGGTGCAGCGGTCAGCAGCACCCACTGCAATGTTAAAGGTGCAGGATGCGACCGCCATGGTGGCGGTCGCATCCTGATTTGGTGTGTGGAACCGCCACAGGTAATGCGGACTGTCCCGGTCGCCACCACCATGGCGGACGGACTCCACCGTCCGCCATCGTAATCGGGCCCTAAGACGTGAAGTATGGCCCAACCTCTTCGGGGCCCAGACCATAGCAAAGGCTTACCTTTCTATGGCACTCCAACGCTGCTCTCTGGGGAGTAGTCTCTGGCTTATGAAATCAACAGGTTGGTCATGTCCTTCATCATTTGTTTGGGCTAGGACCTCTCCTATCCCATGCTCAGAGGCAGCTGTCTGCACAATGAACTGCTTGGAGTAATCTGGAGCTTTCCGGATTGGGGAAGAGCACATTGCAACCTTCAGAGTTTCAAAAGCCTTTTGATAGCTCACTGTCCAGTTCACTGTCTTGGGCATCTTCTTGGAGGTGAGTTCTGTGAGGGGGCCACCATGGGCCCATAATCCTTCACGAACCTCCTGTAATACCCTATCAAGCCAAGGAATGCCATAACTTGGGTCTGGGTTTTTGGAGCTACCCAGGGCAGAATTTTCTGGATATTGGGTTGGAGTGGCTTAATTTGGCCTCCACATACGAGGTGGCCCAAATACACAACCTTTACCTGCCCTATCTGGCACTTACTTGCCTTGACAGTGAGGTCTGCACTTTTCAGAGTCTCAAGAATCTTCCCAAGGTGGAGCAGCAGGTGATCCTGCCAGGTGGAGCTATCGAACACAATATCATCCAGATAAGCTGCACTAAAGGATTCCAATCCAGCAAGGACTTGGTTCACTAACCTCTGGAAGGTGGCAGGGGCATTCTTGAATCCAAAGGGCATCACAGTATACTGGAGGTGCCCACTTAGAGCAGGAAATGCAGATTTTTCTTTTGCTCCAGGGGTCAGGCCTATCTGCCAGTACCCACTTGTGAGATCAAAGGTGCACAGATACTTGTCTGCCCCCAACCTGTCAATCAATTCATCTGCTCTAGGAATTAGATGGGAATCAGTTTTGTGTCACAGCTTTGAGAGCCCAATAGTCCACACAAAACCTCATTTCTTTCTTTCCAGCCTTGGAGTGATGTTTGGGGACTAATGCAACTGGGTTGACCCAGGGGCTCTCTGAGGGTTCAATGACACCCAATTACAGCATCTTGCTTACTTCAACTTAGATGCTCTCTCTCACATGATAAGACTGCCTGTAAATTTTGTTTTTGACAGGTAGACTGTCACCAGTGTCCACATCATGGGTACAGCAGCTAGTCTGATCAAGGGTCAGAGAGAAGAGCTCAGCATACTGATTTAGGACTTGCCTACAATCAGCCTGCTGTTGGTCAGTGAGGGTGTCTGATATGACCACTCCATCAACAGACCCGTCTTTTGCATTGCTGGAGAGGAGATCAGGGAGAGGTTCACTCTTAGCTTCCTGTCCCTCATCTGTATACATGAGCATGGTCACATCAGCTCTAACATAGTAGAGCTTCAGGTGGTTGACATGAATAACCCTTTTGGAATATTTGCAACTGCCAAAGTCTACCAAATAGGTAACCTCCCTTTTTCTTTCAAGGACAGGGTAGGGCCCTCTCCACTTGTCCTGGAGAGTCCTAGGTGCCACAGGCTCCAATACCCATACCCTTAACCCTGGTTGGAGCTGAACCATGGCAGCTTTGTGGTCATACCATTGCTTCTGGAGCTCCTGACTGGCCTGAAGGTTTTGGCTTACTTTTTCCATGTAGTCAGCCATCCTAGAGCAAAGGCCAAGCACATAATCCACTATGTCTTGTTTTGGCTATCTGAAAGGTTTTTTCCATCCTTCCCTCACAAGACTCAGTGGACCCCTAACAGGATGCCCAAACAGAAGTTCAAAAGGGGACAACCCCACTCCCTTCTGTGGCACTTCCCTGTAGGCAAAAAGCAGGCATGGAAGTAAGACATCCCATCTCCTTCTGAGTTTTCCAGGGAGTCCACCAATCATGGATTTCAATGTCTGGTTAAATCTTTCAATCAGGCCATTAGTTTGTTGGTGGTATGGGGTAATGAACTTGTAAGTCACTCCACACTCCTCACGAATGTGTTTTAAGTATGCAGACATGGCGTTTGTACCTCTGTCTGATACCACCTCTTTAGGGAAATCAACTCTGGTAAAGATACCAAGGAGGGCCTTGGCCACTGCTGGGGCAGTGGGTGACCTAAGGGGAACAGCTTCAGGATACCTGGTGACATGATCCACTACCACCAGAAAATATCTGTTCCCTGAGGATGTTTGAGGGTCTAAGGGGCCAACAATGTTGACCCCTACCCTTTCATAGGGTACCCCAACCACTGGAAGTGGAATTAAGAGGGGCTTTAGGGGGCCTCCTGCCTTACCACTGGTTTGGCAGGAAACACAAGACTGACGAAAGCCCTTCGCCTTCTGGGTTATCCCTGGCCAGTAGAAGTGATTGACTAATCTACTCCATGTTTTCTCCTGACCAAGGTACCCAGCTAAGGGCATATCCTGGGCCAAAGTGAGGAGAAACTCTCTAAACCTCTGAGGTACTACTACTCTCCTGGATACACTGGGTTTGGGGTCTCTGGCCTCAGTGTATAGGAGCCCATCCTCCCAATAGACCCTGTGGGTTCCACTGATACCTCACTTTTCCTGTGCAGCAGCTTGCTACCTCAGGATTTCAAGAGTGGGAGAGGTCTCTTGTCCCTGGAACAGATCCTCCCTAGAGAGTCACCCTAGGTCCAAGAGCTCTGCTGTGTAAGGTCCAAGTTCCTCCTGCTCAGTTCCCTCAGGAGCTAACAGGTCCTCTTCCTGAGAAGAGGGGTTCTGATCTGAAATATGTTCAGAAGCTGGTCCCCCAGTCTTCTTGCCTTTTCTCTTGGGGGGTTGGTCCACTGTTTGAGGATCCTGCACCTATTTTTCAATCTGGTGCTCTGGTTTTTACACAAACCCATTTTGGGATCCATATCATTCCTGCATGGGTCCTCAGTTTGACTTCAGCCCAAGGGGAATACACCAGATCATTTCCATGCAGACAGTCTACAGGGATGGGTAAGGACACGGCCTCCTCCTTCTGACCAACTACCCCCCCCCAGTCAAAAGATACCATAGCCATGGGATGCATCTTTGTGACATTGACAGCATTGGTGACTGGATAGGCCCTTCCAATCAGGTACTCAGTGAATCAGTTGCTCTGCCACCATGGTGGCACTAGAACCTGTATCTCTCAGAGCCTCTACTCTGGTCCCAGTACTCAAGGGGTGCTGCCTGTATTTTTGCATATTAGTGGGCCAGACAGCACAGGATAAGTCTACTCCTCCCTCAAAGACTAGAGTTGCCTCAGTGGGGTCACTGACATGGTCAGGCCACACCTGGAATCCCATCTGGACTTTAACAACTGCATGTACTGCAGGTTGGCAAGAGTCATTTTATTATTTTTACAGCTAGAGTCTCCAGTTCGGTGTCCCAGTGACCTACAGTCATGACACTAAGCCTTCTTGGGATCGCAGTTTCTTCCCTGGTGCCCACCCTTTGGCTGTGAAAAGTCTCTGGGCCCACCCTCCTGAGCAGATTTTTGGGGGCCTGAAGAAGACTCTGTTTTCAGGGTTACCCTCTTTTCATTGGAGGGACTTTTTGTCCTCTTTCTTTTGGTCTCCCCCACCAGTGGTAGTCTTGGTCACCCTTGTCCTCACACACTGGTCTGCCTTCTTCCCCAATTCTTTAGGAGAAAGTGGACCTAGGTCTACCAGGAATTGATGTAGTTTCTCTTGGTGACAATTACTTTAAAGATACTCCTTCATTATCAAATTATAAAGCCCTTCAAAGTAATGTACATTGTTACCAGCTAACCAACATCCTAGTGATTTCACTGAGTAGTCTACAAAATCTACCAGGGTCTGGCTCTGGGTTTTTCGAGCCTTCCTGAATCTGATCCTATACTTCAGCGTAGCACTTCACAGCTTCCTGTGGACCTGTTTGCCAAGACAGGCTCTTTCAAAAGCAAAGAATCACTTGGTGATATCATCACCCTCAAAGTATTTTGGGACAATCCCTTTGGGGATTTTAGGGTCAAAAGAATCCACTTGCTCCCTATTTATTATTTTGCTGCTACCAGAGATGGGTCCTAAGCCCATCTCAGCTTTTTCCTTTTCCATGGCCAGGAGTTTAGCCTCTAAGGCTATCCTCTTGGCCAGTTTCTGAAGACCTGCATTTTCAGTATATGCCTCCTCTGGAACACTGCTGGGGTCACTTCCAGTGGTGTTTCTATCTGAGGGGGTAATGATGGATTCCACATCATCCTCAGCCTCTTGGGATTCATCATCCCTTTCCCCATTGGGGGGAGTTTTACTTGCCAGGGCCTAGTCATTTTCTGGCAGCAACTGCTACAGATGGGCTTTTGTGGGTTTAGGACCTATGGCAAGTTTCCATGCCTTGCACAGTTCTTTGAGTTGTGGGACTCTCAGATGTGCATAGGGGACCAGGTTGAGCTCCTGGAAGGTCCCTGGGTTCTCAGACATGGTGTTTAAAGTAGTTGGGAACTTATTACAAACTTCCAAAAAATGCTAAGGACTGCTCGGGACCTAACTACTTTATAGATTTTTAATTTCTAAACAGTGGGGGACTTAACCAAGGCTCTAACACTAGTTTAAAATAAATTTGGAAAAAAATCGAAAATTGGAAGAATATTTTAGCAAAAGACAATTTTGGATTTCCTCTTGTGAAATCACTTATTAATCAAGTGGTATAGCAATTGTCGAGTCTAGTACCCCACCGCTGCACCACCAATGTAGGAAGCTGGTCTTAATGTGGTATACCAATAGCTAGGTATATTGTGTAAAGAGTCCAGCAATTCCCCCAGAAGTGTACAGGGCTCAATGTAAACCCAAAGTGCTCTATTTGTGGTAGTGTGGCTGACCAGTGCAGGCCTAACACAGAGGAGTGTAAGACATTTGTTATGCACACAGTGATTAATAAATGACACACAACTCAAAAAGGAGATCCATACCAATTTTATAAAAATAAGCTTCTTTCAAGATTTATTTTAAGACCAAGATGTACATCGAAAGGTAAGTACGTTTTTAAATAAAAATACTTTTTACTTTAAAAAGTGGACACACTGCAATTTTTCAGTTCAGCAATGTAAACCTACAGGAGGAAAACAAGAATGCAGTTTTGCAGGTAAGTACACGACTTACAGATCCAGTCTGCGGGGTTTCAGCTCAACAACAGGCAAGGTTCAAATTAGTACCAAGAGTGCACCACCAGTGGCACAGGGGCGGCCTGGTGAAGAGGTCAAATTCGGGGTCGGGCTCCCAATGTTAATCAGTGGAGACTGGGGGTGATTGATGATGAGCTGCTCAAAGGTGAGTAAAGCGGTGTCCGGGATCAATCTCCTGGAGTTAAGGTAAGCACAGGAAGGGCCACATGGGAGCACCAAACTTACACCCTCAGTGGCACAGAGACTGCAGGGTGCAGAGTGGCAACTCAGCGTCGGGCGCTGAATGCAATTCAAAGGGGGAGATTGGTTTTGAAAAGTGGCTGCAGGCTCGGGCCAGGAGGCTGAACGAAGAAAACCCACAGATGCACAGGTAAGTTCTGATGCTAGGGGATGTAGAGACACCATTGGTCAACCTCCCCAAAGCCCAGGGGCTTCGGGTTTAGGGGTGTCCTTAGGCGTCTGGAACAGCTACTGGGCAGGTCGCGGTCAGGGGGAGTCTTTGGGTTGAGGCTGCAGGCGTCCTGGTAGAGTCCGGCAGGGGTCAGCCCATGGTGGGCTCTGGCTCAGAATCACTGGGGAACCTTCACAGGACTGGTGGACCACTTGGACTGGAGGTTTCGCAGTTCCTCAAGGCAGAGTTCTATGTTCTTTAAAATTGGTTTCTTCTGGTTAGGTCAGCTGTGCACAGGAGTTTCTTGATCTTTATGGAAGGCAGGCAGTACTCTCAGGTTTTTGGCGGGCGCTGGGCCTGCAGGATAAGTCGACTTTTGTAGCAAGGGTGAAAGGCAGCAGACAGGCCAGCAGGGCTGGCACAGAATCAGTCACTGGTCCTTCTTTTTTCTTGATGGGGCGTCTTTTCGGCATCCGGGTTTCATAGGTCATCAGGAATCTGATTTCAGGGTCTGGGGGTGCCACCTAAATGCTAGATATAGGTGTGTTACAAGGGACTGACAGGTAGGGACCAATGGGTTCCTTACCTGGGGTGTCTACACACCCTCTAATATACCACCCTCCTGAGGTTGGGGGGCATAGCCCTAGCCCTGATTGGATAAGTCCCATCATCCTCAAGATGGTGGGCACTGAAAAATGTGCTTTATTTTGCTTCCAGCACCTGAGGGGTGGATTTGCAGAAGGGGGGCACATCTCCTTTTCTCACTGGTTCTCCTCATATATAAAAGTGATGTGGGAGCACTTACCACTTCTCCATCGGTTACCAACCCTATACCATTGGATTGTTGGATCCCCTCACAAACATACATAAGAAGAAGACATGGGCCTTCCTCTTACCATGTCTTTTGTTTGTATGCAGGGAAACCCCACAGAAGGGAGTAGGGTTAAGCCTCTTTGACCATCTCTTTGGGCAGCCAACTGTGGTCCACAGACCTTGGTCAGAGAAGGATGAGAAGTTACCCCTGACTCTCCTACACATGATGTGATGGACTATGTTCTGGGCCTCAGAAACCCTCTGGCTCAGCTCATGAACTAAGCAAAACTAGCCAAGAGCTGATAAAGGAGCAGTAAGACTAGAGGGCACTACTAACTAGGTACCTGAAAGGACTTGTGGTATTGGTGATGAAGTCAGTTTGCACTTGAGGTTTGGAGGAAAAATGGAGTGGCTTCTACAAAGTGGTTTGGAAGATTCCCGATGACAATTCTCTGGTGACACAGGTGCTAATCGGGAACCTCAGTGGGTGTTCCATGTGCAGTGGTTTAAGACCTACCTCTGCATAGTGAGCATCCTGGTAATGGCAGAAAAGGTGATGAGGAGAGTGAGCCCTCTGGAACCTCTTCATAGCAATGAAAAGGATGGCTCAGTAGAGGGAGTGACATTCACCCCTGATCTGACTTCTGAGCAGCAGATGGCATGTGGAGAGGTATTGGGGAAGCTTGGCCACTTTTTTTCAATCACTTTAGAGTTAACTCTGTGCTGTTTCCTTGACATAGACACAAGGGACAGCTTGACAGGGAAAAGGAATGCTTACAAGATGTAGACCTGGTTGAAGAAGTGCTTCCAGGCAAAAATGACCAAGATGTTGGACCTGGAAGTCAGTGAGTGCTCCTACAGTCCATGGGCCCATCGGTGGTGCAGGTGCCTAAGCAAAGGTCAATGGAACACAGCTTTTGCATGGATTATCAGGTTCTCTGTACATCATGAAGATGGATGCCCATACTGTCCCCAGTGCTGACAAACCAGTGGTTGGATTGAGCAGGTGTATCTGAGTACTTTCGAGCAGACCAGTGGCTACTGGCAGATTGCCCTGACACATGGTACCATAGAAAAAGTTACATTGTCACCCGGAGTTCACTATTATGTCTGTTGGGCATTACCTGACCATGAGGTTGCTTGGTTCAGCTTGAAAATTTGCTGTCTTCAGCAATTTGCAGAAAGACCAGTAGTACCTTTAGCAGATGCGGGTGAGGATGCATTGGGGCAATCTGACCATGAAGGCTATGAAATCCCAGGTGGGTCAGTTGTTGCTAGTCTTTCTTAAACATCTGGTGGGAGCAGGAACGATTAACCCCTTGGTGGTGAAAGTACAAGCAGTACTTGATTTGGAGGTTCCAATCACTCAGACCCAGATAGAGGCATTCTTAAGCCTCACCAGACTCAACAGGAACTTTAAGGCCAACTTTGGGACCAAAGGTGCTTTGTTGTCAGCCCTGATCTCCAGAAACAGCCTCAGAACGTGATTGTGACTGAGGGAGTATCCGAAGGCCTTTGATTACTAGAAGGCCACATTGCAAAATGCCCAGATGCTGAGGCCTTAAAATAAAGTCAGCCCTTCACCGTGCAAATTAGTGTTTTCTACAAGAGAAATGGGGTGATCTCACCTGACTCAATGAGAAGGGTAGGCAGCATTAATTTGCCTTCATCTGGCACAGGCTGCGAAGTAGAAAGCAGAACTCGGCTGTTATTGAAAATTGTGATAGCCATAGTGTTTGACCCGGGGTTGTGGGCGGGTTCATACCTTAGCTGAGTTCAGAATCCAGTTTTGGCCCAGAAGAGCTGGACTCTCTAGTCTGTAGGGCCACACCATGTGTACCTCTCATTCACAGAGCATGATTACCATCAGCTTACTGGGCCACTGAAAGTGTTGGTAGCAATTGATTTTACTTGCAGGACAGGCCATTTTTACCTGTTACATTTACAAGGAGAGTTGCTGAGTGGCCTCTTCTTTATAAATATTTTGAAATATTGTCTGTCTGTCCCCTGCAATCGAATCCTTAACTTCATGTAGATAGTACTTGAATGGCTCATGCATGTTTACCTTTCGATATCTGTAGCAGGATGAGTGTGGAGCATATGTGTTTGACTGGGGCAGACGACGAATCCATTTTGATCTCCTGTGCATACCTGGTACCAAAGATGGAGGTTTGGGAGAGTACCAGACAGCAATATGGGTTGCACGGCTTCTCCAAAATATTCATGACCAGACTCTAAGGTGTGGAGGATAGGATACACAATATTTCTTTGTAGTGTGGGCATAGCTTAGCTACTCCCCTTCCTGGTTTATTCTTTCTCTGTTGTGTTACTCCCAACAGTCTGAGATGTAGCTGAGTGATCAAACCTCTTACATTTTTGTGTCTTTATTTTCGGTCTGCTTCCTGATATTGCTGTAACTCTCAATTGCCTTCAACAACATCAATCATCCGACTCTCATCCGTATCCTGATATATTGAATGGCATTTACTGTCTTCATTCTTCACTGCTTCCCTCCTACCTATCCATCCCACACCATGTCATTCACATTGGCACCTCCAGGTACCAGAAGATCCCTACTACCCGTGGAGTCTCCCACGGTTCCCTCTTGTCACCAATCAAAGTCACCCTCTACATGTAGCCACTTTGTACTCTGCTCATCCATTACAGCTTCAAATTTCATCAATACAGCAACAACATAAAACTCAGCTTGAAAGCCGTCTAGGCATCTAGCAGCAAAAGCCTACACCACATCCCAACCTGGATGTCCAGAACCGGCTAGAAGCTCATCCCCACCAATGTATTACAGCTTGGACTTGGAAGGGTTCAGACCCCAACTTTCATGCAATGCCAGGTCACTCCTATTAATCTTGAACACGGACTTCACACTTAAAGAACACATGACCAAGAAAATCAAGACGGCCTGGATCCAGCTCTCTCTATTGGAGAAAGTGAAAGTATACCTCCCACAAACTTCTTACCTGCCATTCCAGCCCTCTTACTCTTGCATCTGGATGGTGCAACCCAGTTCAGTGGCCACCCAGACACCACCCATGCCCCATTAGAGGCATCATAAATGCAGCAGCATGCCTCATCAAAATCATGAAGACATATGACCACATCACGGTCATCCTGATGGACCTCCACTAGCTTCCCTTGCCAACCTGCACTATCTTCAAAACTACCTCATTTACATAGCCATCACAACTGGCACACCACTTTGTCTAGCACCCACGCTCTCCATCTCAGATGGCACTTGACACACCCGAAACCAGGGTATGATCAGACTGCAAATGCAGAAGTGCAAAAAAAGAATAAAAAGGCAACAGTTCATCTTAATTTATGCGCCGAGGATCTTTAATCACTTCCATTATCAGTCAGCATTTTCTCAAACCTGCTCCAATTTAAGGAAGAGATGAAGACACACCTCCAAGAGCACTACAACGTAACCATCTATCCTCCAGTCTCAGAAACCAGCTTTCCCTCAAATCACTGAACTGTATCCTTGCTTTTGACTCTATACAGTACTGTGCTATTTTTGGGCCATATACACACCATACAAATTCTGCATGCATAAATCCACACTAATCTGATGGTTCTCAGATTCTTGCCGTTAGCACATTCTAATGGGTTAACACTCAACCCCTGAATGATGCCATCAGGCAAAGTGACTATTGGGAATCATCTATCTGGCCGTGTCTTCTCAGCCCCTTTGATAGGTCTGGTCTCTAATTTACTTTATGTGTAGTAATTTGTTTTCTGAACTTCAGGTAGCTTATTTGGATTTAGAAAGGATTTGATCCAGAATGCACTTTTCATGTTTTTAGTGCGCCTCTGACATCCTTCTTCCACCTTCCCATCAGTCGGAGGAGCAGGGCACAAGAGCTGAATCTTAGAGTCATGAGCCCAACATGACGGGGTGCCAGTTTCTGATGGCACTTTGGGTTCTGACTCAGAAGGCCTTTGGAATGCTGCACAGGACCTTTGTAGCAATTCTTTGCTTTGTTGCAAGTTGGGTGGGGCATGGTCCACTTTCTTGAGGCTAAAGTGTAGCTCATAGCTACAAAACTCAAATAAATAAGTGCACACATAAACATTATGTTTATGACGCACTAACATCACCTACTTTGCATCGAACTCATTATTTTTTCTGCTAAGCTCACTGAAGGAGCCAAACGGCGTAATATTTGGCGCTACAAAAAATAAATAAAATAATGAATTATGACATTAAAGGGAGTTGTTGCTCTTTTCTTAGGCTCCCTTCAGCAACAAGTAAATGTTCTGCACCTGTAAATATCACAGTTGTGGACCTCCCAAACATCATAACGGTGAAACAGTTTTTTAAGCCACATGAAATGAGACCCAATTAAGGATCAGTTATTTTCCTAAATTAGGCAACCTAGAATTCTTCACATCTTTTCCAGCTATTAAAAAATGTATAGGAAATAAAAGCGAGATAAGCTATTTAACTAATTTAAGATTTGGATCAAGTTGACCCACTCATTAGCTTTGGCTTCAGAAACTGTATAAAGGAAACAGTCAGCAGCCATTCTGTGAGTAATTATTTGTTACAAGAATTGAGCCCCAGCTTTGCACCCTGAGATAGAGAAGCCAAGGGCTGGCCGTCTCCACTTCTCCCTAAACGCCTGGATCCCACAGGCATGTGTTTCAGAGTCCTCATAAAGCGTGGCGACAGATTGATGCGTGTGTTGTTGACGCTGCCGTTCTCCTCTTTCCCTTCCTGGCGGTTCTCATTTTTCACTCCCCGACTAACCTCGGCAGGGCTCCTTGCCACATGCGGACAACACTGCTGTTCAGGGCGAATCAATGTTGGGAAGTGACACCAGACGGGATTTGAGCAATAAGTCTGTAATATCTGAAGCAGCTTATGGTAATGCGCAGACTGACATATTTGTGTGTCACATGGACAGGCACTGCCCCCACCTGTAATCTTTTGGCTGCCACTGCATTGGCTAATCCCTGATTAATATGTTTGTCTATTGATCAAATCCAATTATAGCTCTGCCCGCCCTTTGACCTCTTCCTGCGTTCTACCTTTCCTCCTGTCATTGTATCCTTCAGTCCTAAAATTCTGGGTCTCTTTCAACTCCGAACAATGGCCAGCTACCAACTTTTTTTCCCCTGCATATGAAACCCTGTAACTATTTCTTTCTATCCTTAATATTTTTCCTACACCAGTGCAGGGTCAGAGTGGAACAGAAAAGTGCACCCATTTACAAATTAGTGTAGTTTCATACTTGTAAAGACATGCAGTGTGTTGTAAGGTCTAGGAGACTGCAAAGATTTGAGTTTACTACAGGAAATCTTTGTTTTAATGTCAGGGACATCATCAGAAAATTGGACCCAGCAGACCATAAAACAGACCAACAAACTGCCCAAACACTGGCCCACACACTGACCAGTCAGACCAGTCTGCTTTTGGGCACTGCCTAATTGCCTTATAGGCCAGTCCGACACCACCCTCACAAAAGTGTTTTGTACATCACACCAACCACAGAAGCACAGGGCAGCAATAATAATAGATTTCATGGAATCCTTAATTGCTGGATCATCTCTTAATGCTGGAGCATAATATTCATGCTGAAACACGGGTGCACTTACACACACTGTAAACATACGTGCACGTAAATGCACACAACCACACCATAAGCATACACTTTGTACATAAACACACATACAAACAAACACATGCACACCATAAACATATACTCATGCATGCACACACGCACACACACATATAAAAAATACCCCAACAATATCTCCTCAGAATGAGAGGCTAACTAGAGAACCCCCTGAAATCTGTGGACGGCAAATCCATTTCAGAAGCAGATGCAATTATGAAAAATATCCTGGCCAAATCTTTCTCTTTCACATCCATAATTAGGGCTTGCCTTCACAGCTCATACGCTGTGCCGCAAGACGTGTGGTTTACAAATCAGTGGGCTTACAACCCACCGATGGCATACCATTATTTGTTTTCGTTGTCACTCTCATTTGCAATCATTTGAGTGCTTAGCTCCCATGGCTTCCCTTCCTTTCTTGTGTTGGCACCTCCCTGGAGCATGGAGCAAGTACGTGTTCTTCCTCATCTTTGGTCTTCCTCGTCTTTTGGCAATGCACTTTTTTAAATTTTATAAGCATGTTGGTATTATTCCTGGACATGTAATGTGCTCTCCTCCTTTTAACACAGGCATACAGCTTCTTATTTATGCTGTTTTCACCCAATCTGCCCTCTCTATTTATGCTTTAGTTACTTACACCCACAACTGTACAACTCTATGCCACTCCAATCTATGCCACTCCACTCCACCCCATTACTCTCCACACCATTACACCCCATTCCATGCCGTGCTGCAACGCTAGGCGAGACCTAAAGAGGAAACTTTTTGCAGGCTGTCTCTACCCCCCCCCCGGGGGGCGCCGTCGAGGGGAGAGGAATCCAGTCTGCCAATCGCCCCGGCGGGGCCGCAGGACCAGAACTGTTCCCAGCTGTGCTGAATCTATTCTGGATTGCTGCTGTGAGACGTACTGTTGGTGAAAACACTGTTGATTTGATGACACACGAGGCCTCAGATTTGCCGATCTGAGTTGCTGTTTCCGGAGCGGCGCGTGGAGCTACCAGACGCCGCCGTGGACGCGAGGGCTTCTCTGCCGCGGCGGTGAGTTACAACAGCTATCCCAGCACCGGGAAGAGACCGCGGGATTGCGGGAGCAGCCCGGTATCCTAGCAGCGGCGAGAAGCGGCGGGAGCAGCCCGGCAGCGGCGGGGAGCACCCCGCGGGAATAGCTCGGCAGCGGCAGGCTCCATATAGCGGCTGGAGCCACGGAACAGCCCGGCTGCTACTGGAGCCGTGTCAGACTCCCCGCAGACTCCCCGCAGCGGGAGCAGCCGCGAAAAATCATCCCCGCAGCAGCAGGAGCCGCGGCACCCATCTAGCAGCGGTGAGAGGCGGCAGTAGTGGAGAGGGTTGCTCCCTCCCCCGCAGCAGCCGCGAGCTCCAGCGTGGGGGTGCTAGTGGCGGCGAGAGGCTGCCAGAGGCTGTCAGAGGCTGCTGTGCGAGAGGCTGCTGTGGTTGGGAGGGCCTCTGTGCAGCGGCCACAAGGTCAACCCAACAGGAGCCGAAACAGCCATCCCAGCAGCAGCCACCCCAGCAGTAGCTAGTGCGGCGGGTGCAGCACAACAGCGGCAGGAGCCGTGATTACCAACCCCCCCGATACAGTGACACCGACAGCAACTACTCCTGACAGTCCCTAGACCCAGACCCAGTACGCCAGGCCTCCTCGAGGGTCTTGGGTCCTGCTCAAAAGTTAGAACGTGTTCAGAACGCGCCCCAAGGCACAAGGCTCATCGAGACCGCAGGAACCGCTCCTCCTGGGTGAGAACAAGCACCTCGGCACCATTGCAACTATCTCAGTGACCAAGTCTCGATACGGCGCAGTAGATTTATGTTCTGATTGGAACCGGAGCTAGGCACGGATAACTGGAGACAGGTACCGATTGGCCCAGTCTTGAATAGCCCGAAAGAGCTGCTTCCTTGGTGGAAGCGGAGTGCAGGGGAGAGTTGGCCACCAACAGATAAAGCAGTATAAAGCACTCTCACTGTGAACTGTGAACTGCGCCACCTCACTTTCACTTTCACTTCCAACCCTGCCCAGCTCGCCCAGGTATCTGCTGCACGACATGAGGTCAGGCCGAGTACGGGAGATCGGCCGTCCTAAGACTTCAGGGCGCAGAAGAAAGGACAAGGCTGGTCCCTCCACAGATCAGATCAGTGATGAACTTGCTCTAATCTCGACAGAAGGTGACCCAATTGCTGGTGGGTTGTTGAGAGAGAAACCTAAAGCCCCCAAATTCAACCTAAAATCTATACAAAATTTAGTTTTATAAAAGACATTGGCGCCGCTCTCTATTCAAGCAACGCCACTGTGAAAGGTCTTCAGTCTCCTTTACAACCAGACCAAGCATCAGTACTGGCACCCACACCAGGGCAGATAATACAGCCAACTCACCAAAGCCAGCGGAAACAGCAAATTACAGCACAAGTCCATACTCCAGTTTCGGCCCAATCCAATGAGATTTCTACAACATCCTCATTTACATCTTCATCTACACCTATAACTACATCATTGACTGCGGAATACATCAAAGAAGTCCCACACAATAAAACAATACAGAGTAATACTCAGAACAATTCAGTAGCTGAATCCCCTTCAACTAGTCCCTCAGTCAGCCCTACGGCGCAGCATAAGGCGCTGAGTAAGCTGTCCACAGGAGATTCGCTATCCCCTGGAGGAATTCAATCACATTCTGTCATACCAATAGGTTCTCTAGGACCTCATAAATTTCTGCAAGCAGAAGCTCAGCATTCAATAACTGCAGCCAACTCAATAACTGAATCAACTCCATTTACAACATCAGGAGTACTTCAGACAGCGCAAGTACTGCTAACTTTAACAGGAGTAGGCCATTCATTGGCAAAGGAAAAAGAACACCAGACCAACAGGAGCAAGCAGTCCTGGTTAGACTCATCTAGCCTAGAAGATAAACTGACTAAACAGCACTCCCTATGGACAGCTGAAGGATTCGCTATTGGACCCCAGGATCTAAATCCACCCAGTGGCGGCATGGTTAATACAGCTAAGTGCGAACTCAGCCCCATTATCCGAGTCAGTCCTATGATGACGCCCCCGCAAGCTAATCTAAAATCCCCAAAGCAGGACGAAGTAAGGGCTGTCTTATCCTATTTAGGAACACAAGAATGGGAGGACATGCTGGCAGAAAACTCCCCAGACCAACAGACGAGACCTTCCACGGAGAAGATGAAACACCTACATCCGCCTTCAGTGGACAATCAGCCCTCGTGGGGTAAGAAGGAAGTGGGCCCTAAGGAGCGGGGGGACCCAAACCCGCATGATGGGAGCGCTTGGGCATCCCTCCTAAAAACCATGCAACTGTCAGTGGAGGCGCTACAATACCAATCAGACAAGATGGATATACAGGTCTCTTTACTAAATACTCTGGCAGTGTTTACAGCAGGGATTGATGAAAAACTGGGGGATCTCAATGCACTAATAAGAAGGGCACAAACAGAGTCATACCTTCATTGCGGGTGTAGCCAGATTGTGGACAAGCTGGCAACCCTTCCGACTATGCTTTCCACCGTGTTCAATGAGCTGAAGAACAAATCAACCTGCTCAGCCAGCGCTAGCCGCTCCACTGACGGCTCCACTGCACTCCCGACAGCTGATAGTAACTCAAAGCAGCTCTGTAAAGGCACTAAATCCGATACACAACACAGAGTGGGTATCATCGGCAGCGGCGATTCACCTAAGACAGCTTTAGTCACACCAACCGAGATAAAAACTAATGCCAAACAACGCCGCCAGCTAAAAAGAAAAGGTCGCAATCATAAATTACTCCTTCTCAACCAAGCAGCCACCTACTCAATTTTCAACAAGCAATGCCCTAACTCAATCATCGCACCAAATGAGGGGGATGCAAGATTATGATCTGGCTCAAACTAACTACCATCAAGACACAGCAGCACCCTCCTGTTCCCACAACCTTGGAGGGCCTCCAGTTGGAACAGGGGATAGGATTTTGAAGCAAGTTGAGGTGGCCCTTGGGTCTGAAAGGGACAAAGCCGTCACCAGTTCAGCTCTCGAACCTCCGCTACAAACCACCAGATCCAACTCAAACTGGCCCGCTGGGCTCGTTGATCATCAAAAAATTACGGCCCTAGCAAAGGATAGGAACCGGGAGCCCACCCCGCAGGAATCTGGGCAAGTTTCTACTGTTCTTCCAGCTGGAAATGACCAAACAACATCGAGAATGAACTGTACAACCCAGAGAGTGGCAACCTCAAGGGAAGAGAAGCAAGCAAGGACAGCCCCGGACCAACCGCCTCTGGCTTCTCACCCCTTGCAACAACAGAGCCAACCCGTAACTTCAACTTCAATAATAAATATGGAAAGAGATCTTAATTCCAGCCGAGCAGTTGTGCAATTGAATCAGAACGAGCCTTATCGGCTAATACAACAAAACCCTGCAGCCAATTGGACGGGCCACTTGAAATCACCACTTATCCCCCAAATGATTTGCCATCGGCCCTGAGATACACATTGCTCAAACCAGAGTACATTTCAAAAGGATGTCACGATTTGCTGAACAGGGGCAACGTTCTAAAACTACTTCGGGCCATACCCACTCTAGCAGACCTGAACACAACAGACTTACTCGCAATAGAGTTTCTTACACCAGATAATCCAGCCAAGCCAGAAATAACAAGGGCAACATGGAAAACAGATGCAATAGCCCAGAGAGTATGAAATCACCACCTTACCTTCAAAGACTGGGGCATCCAAGTCACCCCCTACCATCCTCCAGCCTACCCAGCTTCGCTATCAAACTTGAGCCCAAGGTTAGGTATCAAGGATTGTTCAAGGCCCTCAACTTCTGTATTAAGAGGGGCACTTGGCTGCACTGCGCCACGAAGGGCTTATAATCAAGGCGCACAACATGGATCTCCTAGGGCTGAAAAGTCACGCGGATGCAACTGCTGGTACGCTGATTCAATTATAAGAACTATAAACCTTGCCACAGCGAAACAATGACATCATAACTATCTAGACCACAGCAACAATACACAAAAGGAACCCGCGATACGTCTCTGCTCTTGGAATGTTAATGGCTTAGCTTCAAAAATTCAAGATCCAGAATTCCTGCAATATCTTAACAACTTTGATATTATTATGCTACAGGAAACATGGCTCATGGAACCACTACACATACACGGGTTTCTTTGCTTTGATCGTCCAGCCATTAGAGGTAGTAAAACGGGCCATTCTTCAGGAGGGCTGGCAACCTACATCTCAACAACATCCATACCAACAGCGGTGGTAACCGACCCGGAAACAGATGTAGCTTTAGCAGTCAAACTTACTCTTTCCCTGGCAGGGGCACAAAACGAAGTATCTCTTTTTAACGTATACATTCATCCAAAACGGACAGCAAGTGACTCAGCAAAGTTAACCGATCAAATAACTTCTTATCTAGGCAGTGCCGAAATTTCAAACCTTATATTATCGGGGGACTTGAATCAACATCTATTGGGGTCATCCAAAGTAAAGGAAGTTTGCCTCCAATCCTCAAACTACAACATACCAACACAAGGAACCTTTACGCAGGGGAGGCCTAACAGGGAAAACAGATCCCTTTTGGAAGAATTAGAACATCTAAATCTTAGGGCCCTTAACGGAAGAACAGCCGGAGATACTCCTCCAGTCGCAAGCTACTACACTGAACTAATAAGCTCGCTTTTAGATTATACGTTTGTCAGTCTCGCGCTGTTTTCATATGTAACAGGCTTTAGAATGGGCGACAAGGGGGACAGCGATCATCGTCCACAAGAGACTATTTTAGCGGCAACTGCTCCGTCTAGCATTCATCCTGCTCCACATTTAGGCTCAAGCTATACGATAAATTACAAGAGGATCAAGTATACTGCAGAAAGCATTGAGTCCTTAACAGACACAGCAATTAATCTTTTACTCGCACAACCGCTCGAAAAGAACCTGATACACACCTGGGAATGCTTCACCATCAACCTCAGCAACTTAAAGGCTACGGACATAAAAATGAGGAGCTTTCCGGGGCCTGCACAAGTAAAAAAGATACCTAAGGCTGAAAAAGCGCAAATAAAAGCCCTTAAGAGAATGATAAATGGCTCCATAAGATCACTGCGTCACGATCCAGGGAATACACTGCTCCTCTCATCCCTGCGGCAACAAAGAACTCAACTAAAGAAGTTGAAATGGAACATTAACAATAACTACGAACAGGACTTCTGGGCAAAACTTTTGCACAATATAAAGTATAACGCCAGCGATCGCTTCTGGAAATCAGTAAATACAATTATCCACCCGCATCATGGGGGACTTACTTCCCACATTTTGGAGGAAACCTGGGCAAGCTACCTAAACTCCCACTTTAACAGTCAAAGCAATAGTCTGCCCAAACTGGAGCAGAGTAGAGCAGACTCGGACGGACATTATACCAACACCGGAAGAAAGGAAGGAGGCATCAATAATCTCCCTGACTGCTCCGCTGCTACCCGACCAATGGTAAGTGGCACATCCAAATCTCCTGTTTTAATCCATCATCAGGAGGAAAGGTCAATCGGCACTGAGCTTCTAACAATCATGAAACAGATCAGGAAGGGAAGAAAGGAAGGAGTGCCGGGCCCGAATGGAATCCCGCCTGCAGTGTTTAAACAAAGGCCGGAAGAATGGGCAAAAATACTCCATCCACTATTTCTGGAAGTAAGACGACTGGGCACCATTCCAGATTCCTGGAAAGGTTCTACGATTATTCCGATCCACAAAAGCAGCAGCAAGGCCTTGCCAGCCAATTATCGGTTAGTAGCACTGATCGATAATGAGGCCAAATATTTTGCGGGAACACTGCTAGACGAACTAACAACCTGGGCAGAAAATAATGAAATAATCCCGCTAAATCAGACAGGCTTCCGAAAAAACTCTGGCACAATAACCAACATCCTGGCAATCTCGTTAATAATGGACACAACAAAATTGAGGAAAACACAGCTGCATGTCTGTTTTATTGATTTCAGCGCCGCATTTGACAATGTGGAGAGGTCTAAACTGTGGAATAAGCTAGCCAGATGGGGCATTCCAAACACTCTTTTATCAATGATAATGCTTCTACACACCGATACCTGGGTACAGGTGAAATTAGGATCAGGGTCTCATCTATCAAGAAAAGTAAAAACAATGAAAGGACTTAAATAGGGCTGCGTGCTGGCCCCTATTTTATTTAACTTATTCATGGCAGACTTACCACAGACACTTAATTCCTGTAACTCCCATGCGCCCAGACTGGGGGGTACCAGCTTGGCCAACTTACTATACGCGGACGACGTAGTCCTGCTTAGCCATACGGTAGTTGGCTTGCAACATCTTCTCAACGGTCTGCAGGTCTACGCAGAAGAAAATAGCCTGACAATAAACTTAAATAAAACCAGGACCATGACAATTAACAGCAAACGAAGAAAGAGGTACCTCTGGCACCTGGGCGGCACTCACATTGAATCAGCGGAGACTTATAAGTATCTGGGTGTCTACTTAGACAAAGAAGGATCATTTACCCGCCAACAAGAAGAGATCAAAAGGAAAGGGATGATCCTTGCCTTAACCATGAAAAGTTTAACAGCCAAACTATCGGGCCCCACGCTGAGCCCTCTTTTAATGGTAGCACGGGCTAAAATTCTACCAACAATCACCTACGGTAGTGAAGCTCTGCGAGGGAGAGATACCAATCTTTTGGATAAAACACTTGTAAAAGCTTACAGAACGATGTTTAGCCTCCCGAACTATACCTCCCCGGCGCAAATTAGACTGGAGTTTGGCCTGTTAAAGCAAACCTGGGCCAGATATGGAGCATACATCAACTGTTGGAATAAAATCAGAACATCAACCCCTAACTCATTAAACTACCTTCTGTGGCAAGATCTTCAACAGAGGGAGAATTCACCCGCAAGACTGTATCTTCAGGAGGCACTGGCAAACACAGGCTTATCGCCCTTATGGAATACACAGTGCCATCATTCAACTCTGAAGAAATTAGTCTGGAAGTCGCTGAAAAAACAGTCACTGGTGGAGGATAAAGCTGCTTTTTCAGCCAGAGCGCATGCCTGGAGGACGCTGAATTCTTACAAGATTTTAGCCCCGCAACAATATTTTAATCTGGGCTATCCAAAAGCACAGAAATAAAAATTCCTAAAGCTACGACTCGGAGTGATACCATGCACGCAGCATCTTCCACCATGGAAAAGGGTGCAGACTTTTACAGTATGCAGTTTGTGCAAAAACGGCCAGGGTGACATCATCCATACCATCTGTTCTTGCACAGCGATGCTTCAAGAAAGGAGGCAACTGCTAAAAATCCCCTTTAACCAAAGGGGAATTTGGACAAGGAGGCAAGCAGTTTTGGCTTGCTTCGACCCAGCATCACCTCAACTGAATTCCAGACTATACAACAAAAAGACAAGGTAGTGGTGGTCTAAGCAGTAGCACATCCGTCCTAAAAATTACTATTTATAAATTAAATTATTAACAGTAATGGTGCCCCTCAAGGTAACAAATAGAAACACCCCACTACCAAGGATGTTACCCAACGAGAATTCTGCAGAAATCCCGTATCAATGCAATTCAATAAATGATTGTACCTCGGCACTCCAACAAATTAAATGCAGTATTTTGTCCCACGTCTTGGGCTTCTGGCCATATACTATGTTGAGGATCTTGCGAATTAAGGCAAAAGACTGGCTTATTCCCTTCAGACTATTATTCCCTTTCAGACAGGCACCATACCAAGGGTCTTATTTGTCTCCTCGTCCGGTAAACTACAGATTTAATGATTGTAGGGTATCCACTGCGACTGAAACAAGTGTCTTTTTTCAGATCAAGCCTTGAGAAAGTTACAGAAAGTAACGAAACACGTGTCGGCTGCCATTGATTGTCATCACTTGGGAGGTTCTAGGAATAGAACTTCCACATGGCGATTGTATTTTTGTTGTGTTAAATACATTTCAGTTGTTGAAGAATATTGATATGATTTTATTATCTTCAAAACTTTATTAAATACAGATTTCTGCGCTACCTGTGTTTCTCGATTGATATTTTCTGTGAGTTGGTAGTTGTGGATACTCTACCATTG
This sequence comes from Calotriton arnoldi, assembly GCA_963921515.1. Classification (NCBI taxonomy): domain Eukaryota; kingdom Metazoa; phylum Chordata; class Amphibia; order Caudata; family Salamandridae; genus Calotriton; species Calotriton arnoldi. Next base: position 552,894 of record CAWUFW010001331.1, read on the forward strand.
TATAGAGGCCAGAAGCCCAAGACTTGGGACAAAATACTGCATTTAATTTGTTGGAGTGCCGAGGTACAATCATTTATTGAATTGAATTCCGGACTAGTTAGATTTCTGGAAGCGGCCAGAGCAAAAATGCCAAACTGTCACTAAAGCTTTTTGGGGAAAAGGAGACTTTGGATTATTAATTTTCTCAGGGGGAGTAACAACCGCCGCACAGACTGGTCAAGTTATATTGGTTGTTCTTGAATGTTTAAATCTGAATTTTTTAACTTGTAAGCAACAGAAGTGTTTTATATTTTAATTGCGATGAAACTTTTATTATTGTGAATTAATATTTTAGATATGGTTTCATTCTTAGCACGCATTGCAATGGTTTTAAGTAACTCTGCAAAATAAATACTTACTTACTTACTTACTTACCATTCCACGCCGCTCTACTCTACACCACTCTACTCCACAAATGCTACTCTACTCCTCCTACTCTATGCCACTCTGCTCTATGCTACTCTACACCACCCTGCTCTACTCCACTCCACCCCACTCTATGCCACTCTACTCTACTCTACTCCTCTATGTCACTCTACGCCACTCCACTCCATGCCATTATACTCCACTCTATGCAACTCTGTTCTACTCTATGCACTCTCCTCCACTCTAAGATTCTCTACACCACTCCACTCCACTCTACACCACTCTAAGCCACCCTATGCCACCGCACGCCACACTACTCTACACCACTCTTCTCTATGCCCCTCCACTACATGCCACTCTACTCTACTCTACTCCACTCTACACAACTCCCCTCTCAGCCACTCTGTGGCACTCTACTCTGAGCCACTCTTCTCTACGTCACTCTACTTGATGCCTTACCACTCCAAACAATGCTACTCTATGCCACTCAATTGTACTCCACTCTTCACCATCCTACTCTACGCCTCTCTACTCTACACCACCCCACTCAACACCACTCAACTCTACTCTATGCTTCACTACTCTACACCACCCCACTCCACTGTACTCTACACCACTCTACTCTACTCAACTCCACCCCACTCTATGCCACTCTACTCTACCCCACTCTATGCCACTCTTCACCAGTCCACTCTATGCCACCCTACTCTATGCCAATCAACTGCACTCCACTCCAGTCTACACCACTCCACTTTGCGCCACACTACTCCACACAATGCCACTCTACAGCACTCTATGCTAATCCACCCTACTCTATGCCACTCTACTCTATGCCACTCCACTCAATGTCACTCCACTCTACTCTATGCCACTATACCCTTCATCACTCCACTTTATGCCTTTCCACTCTACACCACTCAACTCCATTTCACTCAATGCTACTCTATATCACTCTATGCCACTTTACTCTTTGTCACTGTACTCCATGCCACTGTACTCTATGTCACTCTACTCTACCCCACCCCATTCTATGCCACTCTACTTTACAGCACTGTACTCTATGCCACTCCACTGTGCACCACTCAACTCCACTCTGTCACTCTACTCAACTATACACCACTCTACGTTATGCTTCTCCATTCTACTCTATGCCACTCTACTCTACACCACTTCAATCCACTTCAATCCACTCTATTTCACTCCATGTCACTGTACTCCACTCTATGCAAATCCGTTCCACTCTACGCACTCTACTCTAAGCTACTCTACGCCACTCCATGCCACTCTAAGCCACCCTATGCCACTCTACTCTACACCACTCTACACCGCTGTACTCTACACCACTCTTCTCTATGCCACTCCACTTCATGCAACTCTACTCTACTCCACTTCATTCTACACAACCCCACTCTATGACACTCTTTTCTACACCACTCTACTTTACGCCTCTCCATTCCAAACAATGCTACTCTGTGCCACTCCACTCCTCTCCAATCTTCACCACTCTACTCTACGCCCGCTACTCTACGCTACTCTGCCCCACTCAAATCTACTCTACACCCCTCCACTATACTTTACACCACTCTATTCTATGCAACTCTACTCCACACCACTCTACTCCACCCCTTTCTATGCCACTCTACTCTATGCCACTCTACACCAGTCAACTCTATGCCACTCTATGCCAATCCACTGCACTCCACTCCACTTCAGTCTACATCACTCCACTCTGCGCCACTCCACTACACACAATGCCACTCTACGGCACTCTATGGCACTACATTCTACTCTACGTGACTCTACTCCACGCCACTCAGTTCTGCGTCACTCCACTCTACTCTATGCCACTCTATTCTATGCCACTCTGCTCTATGCTGCTCCAGTCTACGCCACTCCACTGTATGACACTCCATTTGACTCTATGTCACTCCACACCACTCTATGCCACTCTACTCTACGACACTCCAGTCAACTCTGCGTTACTCTATGCCACGCCACCCAACGCCACTCTACTCCATTCTCCTCTATGCCACTATCCTCTGTGCCACTCTACTTACTCCATGCTGCTAACTTTTAGCCATGCTGGACAGCAGCCACACTGCAGTACAATATGGCTAAAAGACATTGGCAAAGTCAATAACTCTCACATAGGCAAGCTCTATCAATTTTGCCAATGCTTATTAGGTCTAACAAGAAACAGCTTTATGAGTGTTAGGACTGGAATGTCCCCTGAATGGTGTACAGGCATGTTCCTTTGTCCTTAGTATATCTGGCATCCTAACTTTTGATTTTTGCCCCATGCATCATGTTAACGTACTGTGTGCGCCAAGGCCTTGGCTTGTCATTGACATGAAGATGTCCTGGACATGTCCTGTGACCTGGAGGTGTGCAAAAGCAGACCCTCATTTACTGGCAATGTACTACTGTCCCCAGGTTTAGCATATAGAGTGGTGGTGACAGCCCACTGTGTTCTGAGAATCTCTAGTGTGCCCCAACTATTTTATTTGCGTCACTGGAGTGGAGCCCTGCTGCCCACTTTTGTAAAGTTCTGCTTCTGTGTGCTTACGCAGTCCGTTGTTCTAGTATCCCGAGTGTTTGTTATGTCTGTTGTTGTGTGTAGCCTCTTTTGTACATGCATGTTGTGTTTGAGTGAGTCAGAGTAGTGGAGACCAGTGGAATACATTTTCGATACCCGTAGCCTGGCTTTGCTCAAGATGGAATGAGGGTTGTCTTCCCAGACAGTGGAAGTGTATTGCTCACATTTCTGAAGCTGAAGGGAGGAGACCTAGAAACAAAGGTGAGAGGAGTAGAGACAGGGTCTCTTTAGATGTTTAATGTAGGCTTTCGTGGAAAAATGCTTTAAAAATGATAGAAGAATATATTATGGACTACTTAAAATATATTTTGTATTTAAAAAAAGAAGTTATGTTTTTAACTATTTACGAAATGGTATTACATTTTTATAAACTATTTAAAAAAATATTTTAATTAATAAACCTTATGTGTTTTTTTTTATCTTTTACAATACAATTATGAAAAATATTTTTATATTTGTAAAAATGTATGTTGATGGCGTTTGTTTTTTAAAAAAGGTTTCACATATTCTACATGTTGCTCCTACGTTTAGTTTAAATATGCACGATGCCAAATGTGTAATATATTCATGTTTTACAAATTAATATTGAGATTTTAAAATTAATAACTGAGTATTAATACACTTCCCCACCCAATACCCCTATATCCATTGCATCCCATCCATAAAGGTTTGTTTTCTACTTTAAAAAATATAATTTTTAATTATTATCGTATTAAAAACTCTGTATATTCATGGGTTAAAAGATCTTACTAAGGCGTTAAAATTAATACTTGCGTATTAATACACTTCCCCATCCAATACCCCTAAATCCCTTTCATCACATCGCTAAAGGGTTGTTTCCTAGTCCTAAAATATATTTTCTAAATAAATATATTACGACTTTTTAAATTCACATTTTTAAATTGAATACTACGGTATTAAAATTAATTCCTGAGTATTAATGCAATTCCCATCTCAATACCCCTGTATCCCTTGCATCCCATCCCTAAAGATTTGTTTTCTAGTTTTAAAAATATTTGGAAAAATAAGTATAATATTAAAAAACCTATACATTCACGTTTTAAAAATGAATACTCGGTTATTAAAATTAATACTTGAGCATTAATACACTTCCCCACCCAATGCCCCTATATACATTGCATCCCATCCCTAAAGGTTTTTTTTCTAGTTTTAAAAATATTTGTTAAAAATAATAATATTAATAAAAACCATATAAATTCAAGTTAAAAAAATTAATACTCTGGTATTAAACTTAATACTTTATTATGAATACACTTCCCCACCCAATGCCCCTCTATCCCTTACATCCTGTCACTAATACCTTGTTTTGTTAATTTTAAAATGATTTACAAAATTATTTTAATTTAAATATATATATAACATATATATAAACCTAATAATAAAATATATCACATATAACTATTCATGCACATTTTTTCCAGTACACCAGCATATTAAAACAAACACCTGTCCATACTTACATATACTTACCTATATACTAACCCAATAATTGCATGGTAACATATAATTAAAGCTATAAAAAACATTACACATATATATTTTTAGAATTAAACAATAAACACTATAATATTAAAACAAAAACCAGTTCATACTTACAAGTAGGCGGCAAGTGGGGACAGTCAGACGAGGCCTGCAAGAGAAGGGTTTGGCCTGTCCATGCACTTTCAATGGTACAGGGCAATCTGCACTGCAATATCGCTGGTGTCCACCCAAGCTTGGAGTGAAAAGCGGTAAGCTTGGTTGCCTCAGTTCCACCCATCGTCCACTAATACGGGGCTCAAAAAGTACAGAGCATATTATATTATTGACTAACTAACCATCTAACTATTTGGCAATGGTTCACACTGAGAGAGAAATATTAACCTAAGTTTGATGAACGCCCTATAGAGCCAGGTAAATTCTTTAAACCAGAGAGCTCAGATCTCTCAGGACCTCAAAATCATAAGTCTCCAAACAGGAAACTCTGGCTATCTGGCTATAAATGTATACCCCCACATGGTATAATTATGTTCCACCACCCATACCGAGAGAGACAAATGTGCAAACTGGGTTTGTTTAATTCATTCATTTACTAAATAAGTGATGCACCACTTACTATTTTGCAAAAGATTATGCTAGGCGTGTATACTTCTTTAGCACTTCCCTTTCCATGCTAAAACATATACATGTCTGGTTTACCTGCACTGACGAAATCAAGTTGCATAAATGCCCAAGTGCACCTGCCCCACTTACATTAAACTATATAAATCCATTTCAAGAAATTTCACAACATGTTGCATTTTTTATATATAATGATGAAACAATATGAAAATGTATGGACAAAAAGGAGTGTGCAACAATATTGGTGGAGAAAATAATTGGGTAGAGATGGATACCAGAATGCATGCTCAACCTAGAAATATTTGGTAGCACTAGGACCAGCAGAGACAGATTCAGATTTCAGATTTCATAAATCTTTATTCAGTTGCCAACCATAAAAGATCATAAAAACAACATAAAATAAATAATACATACATAAACAAAATCTACAATTCATTATTCTAATATGTTAAAAAATGTAACCGCCTCTTAATATTTACAGACAACTTTAAAAACAGAATTACAGTGGAACAAATCTCAATGATTGTAACTGTAACATAAAAAAGAAGGCAGGTTGACAATGTCTTAGACCCTTATTACGAGTTTGGCGGACCAATGAACCGCCGAACCCATGGTGGCGGTCCTCGGACCACCAGACTGGTGATCCGCCCACCGCTTTAGGACTGTGGTGGTTGGACCGCCATGGGACCTCTGCTGCCTCCAGGGATCCATGATCCCTGGCAGTGGCGCAGCGGTCTGAGGCCCTTAATATGCAGGCGGTGCAGCTGCTGGTTATGAGTTTCCTCACGCCACACTTTTCATGGTGGTTCTAACGCTTCTGTCTCCCCTTACAGACTTCATCAAAGTCCCTCAGTGACTTGGTGTGGGCCGCTGGCAAGTTTTTCTTATCTTGAGAACAAGCCAAATCAAACCAGCCAGGTTGGGCTTTCTTCTGAAAGTTCTTCACAATTAACAGGGTTTTTATGGACTTAGAGATCACCTCAAAGTTTCCCACACCTCCTTAACATCTGTGAGGTACATTACAAATTCATGGTAATTTGCCACTGTTAAGTCCTCCAAAAACAAATGATCAGATATTCCTTGCCAGCGGATCCTAAAACCGTAATTGCTAGCTAACTCAATGCTCATAGGAATTACAAGTGGGCTTGATGGTTTTCAATTGAAAAATAGTTTAAACGTTAAAGGGTTAAGATAACTACTACAATTTGTAAGAACGCTGACATCATGAACTTTAATAAATAGTCTGTCAAAAGAGCAAAATCTATTGTGCTATAATAGCCCCTACTAGAATATGTTGGTGAAAGTGAAACACTAGTCATGAGACAAATGTCATGTGCAAACATGAAATTGCATTTAGCGATCAAATTGCTCAAAGCTTATCATTATGTACACAATCCTCCCCCAAGGAGTCCTTGAGCCTGAATACTTGGGCAGATAGTAAACCACATAAACAGATAATTCCATACCCACTTTCCGTATTCAAAAGTATTTATTCAAAACCCTCTCAAGATCTCCTAGAAGGTCAACATTGCTAGAGCTAAATATGTTATTGTAATAGTTAATCACCTTTCTATGGGGCCCCCAACCAAATTCACCAGCATAGCTATCCCCTAGAGCAACACTAACATTAAGATGATGAGTCTGCCTACGGTTCTCCCCATTGTAGACAAAATTAAAAGAGCCTACAGCCCAAGTATCCAAGAGGAAAAGCTTCAATCCTTTTCAACCCAGAGCTCGACCTAATAGTTTTCTCCAGCACAGTGCCCACAAAGGTTGGGGATCTAAAATAGACAACTATACAGTCATCATTACATGTCTTATGGCTTCCTCCTACCCATGCAAATCTTCTGACCATAATGATCTCATAACACAGTTGCCAAATGTGTTACCTTACAATTTTGTCAACCAGTGCTCACCCGTATTTTTTAAGTTGTTATAATCTTCATTTCAGCCAGCACATAAAGGGGTAAAACTTTTATAAAATTATGACATAGGGTATTAGATGAATTTGCAACAGATAGAGACAGGGTCTGCCCTTCCAACATCTTGATTAACATGCCTGTTTCCCATTGATATCCTGTGGTATTTAGAGCCAGCCAAAGCTATCACAGCTTGATCAACTGTTACAACTTGAGATACTGCTGTTGCTTCATGAATAGGTCTTTGACCCACATTAGTCAGGCCTTTCAAACCACTTATTTGACCTGTCAGAGTGCTTAAGATAGACACTAGGGCCTTCAACCTATCTGAGACTAAATCAATTATCTTTTTTATATTGTCCTGAATCTGATTCTGGCTATTATGTACCACTTCTGACAAAATATGTTTCAGACACAGCAAATCCTCATTCCAAGCGAACCCCATCATAGTACTGGTTCTGGACTTCTCACTACTCAGAACCTTCTCAGAAGCAGTCGAATTCAGCTTTTGTCTGGTTTTCTTCAGAGCAGACTTCTTTTTTGCTGGCAGAGCAAAGACCTGGGCTTGGGTGGGGAAGAACGGGCTTCAATACGTGGTGACTCAGAGAATATGCATGGGTTACCCAAAGGGTGAACAAGGTTCCCCACAAACAGATGAAGCATGACTGGAAGGGGCCTTAGACATCAGATTTTGAATACCTGAGTCAAGGGCTTCAGATACTGCATGTTGAGATCCCTCCAGTCTTACCTCCACATTTTTGATCTCATTATTCAGCACCCACATCGCATTAGTAATGAAATTGTCAATTGAGATACAAAATTTACAGGTTAAAGTGGAGATATTCTTTACTTCAAAGTCTGTAACAAGAGGGGTGGCCCAGTCAAGCCCTTTCTGTGCTCTGACCAGCTCAGATGTGCCCCTCTTGGCCCACTCTTCACCCGGGCACAGACTCAAGAATGTCCCTTGCAGTGGGACACCAAAGCAAGCTATATAGTGCTCCAGCAGCAGCCCCTCCTTCTGATATCTTGGAGCAGTATAGGCCACAGTGGTGGCCTGTACTTTTATCAGGGAGGGTGGCCACACACGCACACATACGCACTTCCTCACACTCTTGCATTCACACATGCACGCACACACACTCACATCCTTTCACAACACTCACTCCAAAATATTCATGCACAAAACAATTTACAATAAAATTATACTTACCTGCACAGCTCTACCTTGGATATCCCAGGAAGGTTGGGACTGCTGCCTTCCCGCAACAGTGCCTAGCCTCAGAGGTCCCAGGCGGGTTGGGACTGCTGCCTTCCCTTGTCAGCCAATAAGGGAAGGCAGCAGTCCCTCACTTGTCACAGAGTGGGATGGGGTCAGTAAGACTGCTGACCCCACCCCACTCTGTGACGAGGTGTCAGTGATTGATTCTTGGCCCTGGGCACTTCAGGGCTTGGAACTGAAGTGCCAAAATCCGAGGCAATCAGTGATACTTTCCCTCGTCACGAGGTGGAGGTCCTCGATGTACTTTGCCAGGCTGAAGATGTCACACGCACAGGAGTTTTGACTTCTTCGGCCCGGCAAAGTTCAGCTCAGGCAGGCAGGAGCCAGCACATTTAGGGCATGTCTAGCTCCTAGCTGCCTGACCTGCAAATAAACAGTGTCTGTCAAGCTGACCTTTGCTCAGCCTGACAGACATTCTTTATAGTGGCCAAAAGGTGAAGGGGTGTGGCCCCTCAGCACATTAGGATGGGCTGCAGCTGATGGGCCATGAAGTCCTTCCAGGCTCCAGCGTCAGAATCAAAAGCGTCCAGCGTATTGGAAAACCAATGTATGCTAGCTATACAGCACTCCAGCAGTATCCCCGCCTTCTCTAACTTTGCTTATGTTGGATGGGAATAGTAAATCTGATCCCTCCAAAGTACAACACTTTCTGTAATTTTGCTTACGCTGGAGTGGGAATAATAATTCCCTCCAATATCCAACACTTTCCCCAACCGTTGTTCTGATTGGAGTGGGAATTGTAAATCTGCCCATCCAAAATCCAACACTCACTGCTTACGTTGGAGCGGTGATGGTTAACCTGGCCCCTCCAAAGTTTAACACTTTCCCTAGTGTTGCTCAGGTTGGAGTGGGAATAGTGAATCTTACCCCCTCCAAATCGTTTTTTAATTTTATTTTTTAAAGATGTTTTAGTATATAATTTTTGTTTTTATTATAAAAGTTAGTTTATGTATATAGTTTTTTATTATTTGATTTTTTGTTGGCTTTATTAATATATTTTCATGTTGTTATTTTATACTGTTTAGATTTTTTAATATTTAGTGCTTGTTATTATAATTAATTTTTATTGTTATTTTTTCAATATTTGCGTTTAAATAATAATTTTATTTTCTAAATATTGTTTACTATTTTTTGCAATTTTATATATTTGTATTTTATGTATATAGTTTTATATTATAGGCTTATTTTTAAATGTCATATTATTATTAAACTTAATATCTGCTTTACAGTTAATTTAGTATATAATAGTTAAAATTCAATATACTTACCCTTAGTTACATATGTTCTTCATTCGGCTAAGGATTAGCCATAAAAGATCCATACACAATAAATTAACAGTCAGTCATAAAATACAGTATAATACAATATAAACACAGCGTGACATGATTGACAAGATAAAGTGGTAGTACAGTTCAATACACAAATCAATTCATTCAATGATATGCGACATACATATAAAGACTTTTCTTCCTGTTTGTCGCACTCTGTATAAAGTTTACATTGGCCACAGTAATAGCTATAGAAGGAGGGTCTGCAGGACAAACATAGCTGGGAGGCGCTGTCTCCGGTTTACAGTACGGAGTATCCTTGGATTCATGTAAAACCGTGTAAAGTTCAAGGTGCTTTGGTATGAAACATTATCGCAAGGGCACTATATACAATCTATATCTCGATGCCCCCCAGGAGGAAACAAAACCAGAAATTAATCAATTTTAACCTGAACCGAGTCAGAACTTACAAAAGATAAGGTTGAATTACAGTCGGGAGAGATATAATATAGCCTTATAGCCCGCTGCCGAGGGCTATACCAGTTGTTAAAGGCCCTGATCCCGAGTTATAGGCCGGAGCCGCAGGCGAGGGCCTATAACGAGGGAGATGGCCTTTAACAACTGGTATAGCCTGAGGCAGAAGAGCTATAAGGCTATTAGAACATTCCACCCACTAAGGGTAGAATGTTCTAAATTAAAAATGGAGAAACAAAAAGACAAACATTGGAATGTTGGAGTGCTGGGCTTATACCAGCCATTATAAGCCCAGAGCTACTCGATTGTCTTCAATGGAGCTCCCAACATTCCAATGTTCTAATATAGCCTTATAGCCCACCGTAGCGGGCTATACCGGCTATTAAAGGCCCGCTGCAGCGTTAAAGGCCCAAGCCGAAGGTGAGGGACTTTAACAAGGCAGCGGGACTTTAATAGCCGGTATAGCCCTGCTACAAAGGGCTATAAGGCTATTAGAACATTCTGCCACTAGAGGGCAGAATGTTCTAACAAATTAAACAAAGGCTTCAGGGAGCGCGAGGGGATTGAAATCCCCTCAATCTCCCTGAAGCCTTTGTTCACAGCCACAAAGAAGCATTGGAATGTTGGAGCTCCGGGCTTATATCAGCCATTATAAGCCCAGAGCTACTCCATTGTCTTCAATGGAGCTTCCAACATTCCAATGTTCTAATATAGCCTTATAGCCCGCTGCCGAGGCTATACCGGCTGTTAAAGGCCCTGATCCCGAGTTATAGGCCCGAGCCGCAGGCGGGCTATAACGAGGAGAGAGCCTTAAACAGCCGGTATAGCCCTGAGACAGAAGGGCTATAAGGCTATTAGAACATTCCACCTACTAAGGGTAGAATGTTCTAAATTAAAAATGGAGAAACAAAAAAACAAACATTGGAATGTTGGAGCGCTGGGCTTATACCAGCCATTAAAAGCCCAGAGCTACTCCATTGTCTTCAATGGAGCTTCCAACATTCCAATGTGTAGCATGTAAAGACACTGATGGCTTGCAGTGCTCGATCAGCATTCTTCAATTCCCAACTGATTCCAGATACGTTTGCTTAAAAAGTTCTTTTGAAAATGTATTTATGTGTTCAAAGAACTCTCTAGCCACAATGTAAAATGTCATTTTAAGATACTTAAGCCATGGTATGTTGCAGCCTTTTTCCAAGGACAAACAGTCTTGAGGTATAGCTATAGTTAACCAGGCCTCAAGTTTCACCTAAATGGCTGCCCATTAGTCCTTTTGAAATCCTCCACGAATGGTGCCTCCCAAATCATCATGGCACACGAATACCGAGCAGCTCTGTAGTTTAGCCAGGAGTCTGCATAGAAAATATTTTTCTATCTTGTTCTGAATGGCCTGCAGTCTGAACATCCCCACAATTTCGTCCTGTATGTCACCACAGACATGCACTTGGACCTATAGAATGACATCATTTGTTGCAATGCTATCTGCCCCAACCTGGTGGCAAATCTGAACACTGCCTCTGTAGCCTGAGGAACTCTTGATTCCAAACCTTATGTGGGATCCCCCAAAAAAAGGACTATTGTATCAAGATCTCCAGGAAATTGAAAGTTGTGACAGAACCCAGATGTGTCCACGATTTAGTGACCCCTTGTCTTAGATTTTTATGGCCCACATCTCATAGTGAATGATTTGGTGAGATGTGTTGACAGACTCAGTTGGCACATAAAGATATTAAAAGAGTTCAACAGCCTTTGTTACCCATTTGCGTTCTGGCCAGCAGGACCGCATCAAATGCATATAGCTATACTGGAATCGAGTGTCTGTCTACCTGGCACATATATTTGCTCTGCCAGCACAGAAAATCCATCAAACCATTATTGGATAGTGTGAAGTGGAATGGAGCCAAGATGCACCCTTGACGCACGCCCCTATTTATCTCAAAGGACTCTGTGCATTTCCCGCCTGGACCAAATCGCACCTTTGCAACCACATCTCTATGCTTTTACTTAACAAACCAAACAGAGGCTCTCCCACCCCATAACTAGAACCATGGACCAAGCTTGCAATGCTTGACATTGCCAAAGACACAGCTGAGGTCCAAGAATGGCAGATAAATAGGGGATTGCTTCACAACAGTATACTTAGTGGATACAAAGTACAGGTTCAGAGCTTGTTCCTCTGTGCCCACACTGTGTTGAAATCCGTACTGGACCTTAGAAAATTTGGACTTCTGCTTCACCCATGTCTCTAGTCACTCCAGCAACACCCACCCTAATATTTTAAGTGTGGAGTCCAGAAGTGAAATAGGTCTGTTACAACCAAGATCACTCCTGGTTCCCTTTTTAAAAATAGGGACAATAATTAATTTAGATCATGTTCTCCGCAGGGTATGCTTGGTGGCAGCTCTAAGCATGTTGGTTAGTAGTTGTAACATGGTTCATGTTCAAAGTTCCAAGTGGAACACCACTATGTAATCACATAGAACATAACGTTGTCTGACATTCTGTTTGTCAGTTACTGAGAAAACGTTGATGGCTGGGGTGAATAAATTGGACCTAAGCTTACCTGTTTAGTGTCGGTCTTTCTTCATCAAGGACACTACATTAATTGGCGATGAGCGGGTTTCACCTCAACATCGGAAGAAGTCTCCTGGTGTCTGTTGTCTGCACCCTTCTTTCTTCTAGAGAAGTGTTGGTCGAACTTCTCCTGCGGCGGATGTAGAGAGATGGTGAGAAGCTGTTCGGCGCTTCTCCAGCGGCTGACCGGGAGTACAGTAAGGCGTAAATTTTCGGAAGAAACGCCGGTGAGGAGATCCGCGGGAGGGGCTGCGTGAGACGCGGTTGCGGGACTCTGACATTTTTTGGGCCTTTTTGTTGCGCAGCTGGAAGAGAGATTTGAAACGCATCTGCGTTCCAGCGTAAGACACGTCAGCGTCATTGCTGTCTTCATTGTGACGTGTTGTCGTTGCTGGAAGAGAGACTTGGTTCTACGCATCTGCGGTCCAGCGTAAGACACGTCAGCGTCATTGCTGCCTTCATTGTGACGTGTTGTCTTTGCTGGAAGAGAGACTTGGTTCTCTTTGTTGACGTCTCCTCGTTGTTTGAAGAGAGACTTGGAACGCATCCGAGTTCCAGCTGATGTGACGTATGGCATTGTTTTTCATATTAGACCGGCAAGAGATGGCATTGCAACTTTGCAGCAGAGGAGGCGTGTGCATTGTTTAGCGCTGTCACGCAAAGTTACGAATATATTTGCCGGCATCAAATGGGTTGGTTGCTTAGCAATGCTACAGTCTAGTGGTATTTTTCAGTCACCACAGGCTGTTAACCGTGTATTAGTATTGTTTTCTTACTTATTATTAGTATTCAACGCTACAGTCTTCAGTTACAACAGGCTGATATCTGAGAATTACTTTTGGGTTGTTCTTCTACTTTAATGTAAGAAAATGGAAGCCTTCTTTTACTGATTCAATTGTATTCTCTTGTTTGGGAGGAACAATTTATATGTCACTCGCTAGTAATTTTTTTTTGGTAATTACAAGTTAGTTGTTTCTTTTATTAACATGCAGAATGTGACACAACCACCGTTTTTTTTAACAAGTCCCGGAGAACCCACAATAAAATGGCAGAAATGGAAGAAGATTTTTATAAACTATGCGAGAGTTTGTGGCACAAATTTAAGTGCTGAACGCAAACACTCTTTACTTGTACATTGTCTTGGAGGGGAAGGGCAGGAAGTGCTGGAACATTTACCGGAACTTAATGCTGCAGAACAAAGAACATTGAATGAATATGAAATTTGCATACTGCAATTAGATAGACATTATCTTCCCCGTGTAAGCACCATTATGGAAAGATATCATTTTGGTTTATGTGAACAAAAAAAAGATGAGTCTGTGGAGGAATTTGTTACCAGATTAAGAAAACTTGCATCATCTTGTAAATTTGGTGGGGTTGTGGAGGAAAGGATAAGAGACCAATTTGTCTTGAGATGTGCTCATGACAAAATCAGGGAGGAGTTATGGTTGAAGGATGAGCCTCCTTTAGATGAAGTGTTAGTTATTGCCAAACGGGTTGAACATATGATGAAATGCGTAGATGAATTAAGTAGTGACAAAAATAAGTTTAATGTTTCCACTAGCAATGTAAATGAGGTTGTATCTGTAGTAAAGAACAAGTCATCCAATGATTCTGACAGTGCGAAGGTTACTCGACCATTGGAAAAGTCTGTAGTACAAGATGAAAGGTCTACCTGTTTTAGGTGTGGAAGATATGGACATAGAGCCAATGCCTCTTTCTGTCCTGCCTTGCAGTTTTCATGCAATGTCTGTGGGAGGAAGGGCCATTTTGCTAAGTTTTGTAAGAGTAAGATAAAAAGGAGAGATCAGCACGTGGTCAAGGACCAACCTCATATTAAGGAAATCACTTATCAATAGATGACTCTAAAGCCAACCATCCATCACATGTTGTTATCATTGAGGGTGTTGAGCTTGAGATGAAATTTGATTCTTGCTCACATCTCACTATGCTTAGCAAAGATGTTTATGAAAGAAATTTTAGAGATAAGGTTATTCTAATGAAAACTGATGTTTCACCCATGGGTTATGGTGGGATGCCCATAAATATTTTAGGTTACTTTATGGCTTCAATTGAATTGAGTGGACGCATAGCCGCTGGAAAAATATATGTGGCTAAGAAGGGTGATGCACTTTTAGGGTGGCATCATCAACGTTTGTTGGGAGTCTCACTTAATCCAAATGCTGTGCCTCAGGTTCAAGTACAGGTTGTTGACAGTCCAGCTGTGCTTCTAGCTGAGCGTTTCTCGGATGTGTTTGAGGACAAGCTGGGTTGTCTGAGAGGCTATAAACATTGCATTAAACTTAAAGATGGTGCTGTGCCTGTTGTTGCCAAGCTAAGGAGAGTTCCTTTGAATGAACAGTCCAGTGTGCAAAATGAGATTCAACGTTTGACTGACATGGGGGTCATTGAACCAGTTGAGGCGACTCAGTGGCTGTCTCCCATAGTCGTTGCAAAGAAAGCCAGTGGCGAAGTTAGACTATGTATTGATTTGCGTGCACTCAACAAGGAGGTAGTTGTAGACAGGTTTCCACTGCCCAATATTGATGAAATTGTTAGCACCTTAGCTGGTGCCAGATATTTCACAACTCTTGATTTAGCGTCTGCATATCATCAGGTGGAGCTGGACAAGTCTTCCCAGGATTTAACGGCCTTTGTAACTCCGATGGGCACTTTTAGATTTCTTAGGATGCCTTTTGGACTTGTTTCGGCGGCATCGGTTTTTCAACGGATCATGTTTAATGTACTAAAAGATCTCACAGGGGTTAAGTGTTACCAGGACGATCTGTTAATTTATGGAAGTACTAAAGCTGAACATTTCTCAAGAGTGTGTGCGGTGTTGGAAAGATTAAGAAAAGCAGGTTTGACACTTAGGAAAGAAAAGTGTAAATTTGAGGTAGAAGAGGTTAACTATTTAGGTCATCGTATTACTGGTCAAGGTGTTTTTCCAAAAAGAATTGGTTGATACAATAGTGAAAATGAACGAACCTTGTAACAAGGAGGAGTTGCTATCCTTTTTAGGGATGGTGGAGTTCTACTCTAACTTTATCCAAGGTTATGCTGATAAGACAAGTAATCTTAGGAAATTGACAGGGAAAAATGTAGTTTTTGAGTGGAGTGATGGATGTGTGAAAGAATTTCTTTCCATCAAAGAAGATTTAAGGAAAGCTCCTTCTTTACAGGCTTTTGTGCCTGGTCATCGGACTTATATTTTCACTGATGCTAGTGCAAAAGGTGTAGGAGCGGTTCTTCTTCAAAAGGATGGTGATGTGGAACGTTTGATTGCTTGTGCTTCCAGGTGTTTGAGGGGCTCAGAACTCAATTATTCGGTTATAGAAAAAGAGTCTCTGGTGATTTTTTGGGCTCTGAGGAAGTTTAAAAATTTGATATGGGGTACGAAAGTTAAAGTTCTCTCGGACCATAAACCACTTAGGGAAGTGTTTTCGAAAAAAGGGTTAGATGCCATTTCGTCGAGAATAAGAAAGTGGATTATAGCTCTTCAAGAATTTGATTTTGAAGTAGACTACATTCCAAGTGTGATCAATAACTCGGCTGATTGTCTTTCTCGTTTAGTTGATGTTAAAGAAGTAGACAGTGAGGAGGAAGGTCCTTTGGATGATGTTGTTAATGTTTGTGAGGTCACTTTGGGTGCCATCGATGAGACTGAATGGAAAGCTGAAGTTGACAAAGATCTGGAAATGAAATCTGTTATTGAGTTACTAGAATCAGGGAAAAATAAACATCTTGATAAACCTTGGTTATTGGTTTGTGATGAACTAGCTGTTATCAATGGTTTGCTTGTCCGTGGCACTAGACTTATTCCACCTGTTGGGGTGCGTAACAGACTTCTCAATCTCGCACATGTTGGCCATTTGGGAATTGTAAAAACAAAGGAGTATTTGAGGATGCAGTTCTGGTGGCCAGGAATGGATAAAGAAGTTGAAAGAATGATTTGTGATTGCATGGAATGTTGTTCTAGTGACAAGATTCTCAAAACTAAACAGCTACCTATGGTCTGTAGGGAGTTACCTAAACATCCCTGGGATGAGATTGCTATTGATATTGTAGGTCCCTTACATGGTGTCAATGACACTCCCTATTTAATTGTTGTCTTAGATCTTTATTCAAGGTGGATTGAAGTAACCTCTGTTAGAGATATTTCTACAGCCAGTGTGTTAAAATTTTTGGAGGAAATCTTTAAGAAAGAAAGTTATCCCAATTGTATTCTTTCTGACAATGGTTCTCAATTTTGTTCCACTGAGATGCAAACATATTTTAAAGAGTGTGGTATTATTCACAAAAGGAGCTCTGTTTATCACCCAGAGACGAATGGTGCTGTTGAGAGAGTCAACAAAACTCTTAAAGAAAGCATTCAGTTAGCCAGAGCGAGTAATCTGAATTGGAAAAGTGTCTTACAAGATAGAATCACTGCGTATCGCATGTCTCCGCACGCAACCACAGGAAGGTCTCCCTTTGAGTTATTCAAGGGTAGAGCCTCAAACTCGAAATTATGTCCGGGTTGGATGAGTTTTAACAAAGGGTTGAGAGACAACCAGGTAGGTGATTGGAGACATAGGGAACTTAATAAGCAGTGGACAAGGAAAACTTATTTTGACAAAAGGAAAGGTGTGCAATTCAATGATGTAAAAGTGGGCGATTGTGTGAAAATTAAGGCACCTGTTGGATGTCAACCATGGTCTAAGTACACCAATGTAAGAAAGGTTGTTAAAATCTTTAAAAATGCTGTGAAGACTGTGGATGGTAGAATCTGGAATAAGAGTAGAATAGTTATGGTCAATTCTGCCCAGCAACCTGTGTTGGATGATATGGGTTCATCTCGTTCTTACTCATCGACTGGTCTACATGAGTCGGTTTCTTCCAGTTCTGGTTCTTTAGCTGTTAATGGAAGACTCAGGAGTCAGAGAATTCGTAGACAACCTTTGTATATGAGGGATTATGTTTGTTAAGTTTTCTGTGTTTTTTCTCTTCATTATTTTTGTTTTTTTATTATAAAGAAGGAAGATGTGTAACATGGTTCATGTTCAAAGTTCCAAGTGGAACACCACTATGTAATCACATAGAACATAACGTTGTCTGACATTCTGTTTGTCAGTTACTGAGAAAACGTTGATGGCTGGGGTGAATAAATTGGACCTAAGCTTACCTGTTTAGTGTCGGTCTTTCTTCATCAAGGACACTACAGTAGTGGAGCCCACAAGATGTTTTCTTTAAATGTATCCACTGGTACTCCATCTGTGCCTGGCACCTTATTGCTAAAACTGTTCTTAATAGCATGTTCCACCTCTGCTACATTAATGGAGTTGATACTTACAGTTTCCCTATATTCAACCAAGGGACTGTTTCCAATGGCATTTTGGGTTGAAGAGTAAGCTTTCTTGAAATGGTCTACCCAGATTTAAGGTGGTATTACGTTTTCCAGTTTAGATGAATGAGCCTCGCTGAAATATGGGGTATTAATGACCTTCCACAACCCATGTGGTCCCTTGTTTCCCATGCCTTCAAGAGGGCGTCCCATGCTTCCTCTCTTATGTTCTTCTTCCTAGCTTCCAGTGTTACTTTATATTGAGGATAAAGGTCTACAAAGTACTTGTGAATAAGCAGTGTCAAACCACCTGTGTGCCTTAGCTTGTCTAGGGCATGAATCAAATGTTAACACTGGGCCTGATTTATATATCCTGGCGGATGCCTGTCTGTCCACCAGGGTAACAGAGTAAATTACTCCATTGCCCTGGTGGAAGGACCTCCCACCAGATTTATAAATGACCTCCGGGTCCTAGCAATGCATTTTACTCTCTGCTATGGGGCTGCATTGGCAGGATGCAGGCCTGTAGCACAAAGTATTTCATTTTTATTTACCGGCGGTAAGAAACAGTAAAAAATGTTTACATGTCTGCCCATCCAAATTGGGTCCTGTCCCAGCAGTTCGAGCTGGACTGTTCCCATGGGGAGCAGGGTCAAGGCTGATTTACATATGGCTTGGTTTACACTGGAATGGCATGGAGAGCAAAACAACGATGGATTTAGGCATAGATCTCTGTACTGGGGTGAATATTTGACATTGTTCAACATTCTGTCCATCAATTGTTCTTTTTGCATTTGTCACAAGGGACGGGTATGCCCAGACGTGGGTCCTGTGCTTTCCATGCCATTGGAGTCAAGCTAGACTGACTGATGTGGGGTGATACCCCGAAACCAGTCCCAGAATGCTTGTTTTAGGTCCAGGGGGGACCTGGCCTGGTAGTTCGAGCTGGACTGTTCCCATGGGGAGTAGGGTCAAGACTGATTTGCATATGGCTTGGTTTAAACTGGAATGGCATGGGGAGCAAAAAAAATGGATTTAGATCTCCGTACTGTGAATGTTTGACATTGTTCAACATTCTGTCCATCAATTGTTCTTTTTGCATTTGTCACAAGGGACAGGTATGCCCAGACGTGGGTCCCATGCTCTCCATGCCATTGGAGTCAAGCTAGCCTGGCTGATGTGGGGTGATACCCTGAAACCAGTCCCAGGATGCTTGTTTTTGGTCCAGGGAGAACCTGGCCTGGCAGTTCAGGCTGGGCTGTTCCCATGGGGAGCAGGGTCAAGACTGATTTGCATATGGTTGGGTTTAAACTGGAATGGCATGGGGAGCAAAAAAACAATGGATTTTGATCTCCGTACTGTGAATGTTTGACATTGTTCAACATTCTCTCCATCAATTGTTCATTTTGCATCAAAATTGGGTGGGCAGACATGCAGCCATTTTTTCAACGGGCCTTTCTCCCCAGAGCCACCGGAGGGGATTAATCATGGCAGAGGCAGAGTAGTTTCTGCTGTAATTAACCCTAAGGTCCACCCGTATCTAAATGCGGTGGGCAGACCACTATATTGGCGAGGAGGGAACTCCGTCACAATTGCGACGAAATACCCTCTCTACCAATATATAAATAAGGCCCACTGTCTTAGTTGACCCACAGAGAGAAACAAATGAACCAATAGTGTCCTCTGGTTTTTTGTCCTGCTTTAGACACCCCCATCCCAGTGCTTCTTCTAAATTAAAAACATCCTTGCACAGATGGGTTCAGTCCATCTTGGCCCACTACCTTAAAATACCTCGGGCATATTTACAAAAAAATGTCAGAGCGCGGTGCTATGCCAAATTTGGCAACACCACGCTCAACATTTTTTAAACACAGGGATGCACCGTATTCACAAGAATAAGGCGCACCCCTGTGTTTCCCCTAGTGCTGGCGCAAAAAAAGCTGTCTAGTGCAGGCACCCTGCCACCATGTAGCAAGGGTGCCTGCGCTGCAGGGACAATGGGGACAATGGTTTGTGTGCAGGAAGGGACACCTTCCAGCACATAAACAATCAATAATGGCGATTTGCTCTTTCAATGTGTGCTGCAGAATGCAGCACACATAGAAAGAGCAAAAAACAAGGAGAAATTAATAATTTCTCCTTGTATCGCCATGCTAAGAACAGGTATTCCCTGGCGCTGCCTCAGCCTTTTATATCTGGGTCAGCGTCAAAAAGCAATGGGTGTTGCGGTCAAACGCCCACTGCAAATCCCATTGTACGACCCTTTGCAGAAGAGGACTGCGGGGGAAAGGGGCATATTTACAAGGTGGCTTTAAGTCACGTTAAGTGGCTTAGCGGCAGCGCCACCTTGTAAATATGGGAAATGATGCTACGCCACCGGAGCATCAAAAAAAGTGACGCTCTGGTGGCGAATGGGGCTTGTATATATGCCCCCTCTACTCTTAGATAGCTCTTCTCCTCCATGTGAAGGCTTTCTAAATCTTGAGCCAACTCCAAAGTTACTGATAATGGATTATGACCACTTGTGGCATTCTATATGACCGATAACTCAAGACATAGGAAGAAAACTCATGTGATAATAAAATATTATGTATGGTAACCTTTGCTCCACCACTGGGTATTGTGGTTTCAGAGGAGCACAGATCTCTATCACATGCACCAGGTCATGTTTCAACAGGATTGTGTTAAAGGTGTTCCCGTGTGGTTCATGTGTGAAATGTGTGTCTTCTTCCTCATTTTGGTTCCTGAAACCACAAATGGAATAACAGTAATTTTACGTAGGTGTATATTGAAATCACCTGCCCAAAGCACCAAGAGGAACATTGTTTGCTAGTAAAAAATTATTTAGCTCTTTATCCATGATCTCATTAACCTCTATTAAGCGATGATCAAAATAATATAATAAAAACTGATTAACAGAATACCAACTGTTCAGGAGAATTGAATCTACAACAGCAGATAACATTTTGTTTGACCATGTGTTTCAGCATGTGGTCACAAATTTGAATTCTAGAGCAAGCCCCCTTCCTCCACAATTGGCAGTGGGGTGATTTTATTCGCTCTAATGTGGCAGTTCTGGGGATGTCAGCAAACCACCACCAAACACCCCGTCAGCCGGATTCAGCATATTTACACGCATTCATGTGGCATGCGTGGAGGAGAGTGGCACATCACCTTGCCCTTGACCAAAAGTGTGTTTCATAGCACAAGGGGAACCCTGGAATCCATAGGGACCTGGGTAAATTAGCAATTTCCAAAATACAGTGGTTCCTAGGTAATCAATATATGAAGATGAAATACATTCCAAAACAATGTTTTAATAGTAATTACTTAAAGAACAATTTTTATCTACATAAGTGACAGTAGGGTGTGAAAAACATGCTTGGTGCTTGGTGAGAGTAATACAAATGTGCAATATGTATATCACAATCTACACAGTCTGTATGCAGCCTCTAACCTTCAATTATTATTATTCAGATGGGTCTGCAATATTAGTCAATGACGTTTTGATCCACAGACATTATGGATCATCATTAGGACTTGAATTATATTCTGCCTTAGACAGTAAGAGATAAACAAATTAAGACAAACATAGAGAAAAAAGGGACTAACATAAATACAAGTTAAAATAACAAAGGTTGACACAGCAAAGGGGTTTAATGTATTCCCATGTAACTTATAGTTACTCACATCCACAGTACGTATGTACAGTTCTCAATGGTTGGGGGATGCAGGTGCATCTACAAATTTAAAAAAGAAGATTAAAAAGGAAGGTGGTATCAGAGAAATAAAGAAAATTCATAGAAGCAGATTGTGGGAGGGGCATAAATAGTGGACTCCAGAAGGAACTTACCTGGGAATGTAATGAATAATTTCATGCGTCATCGTCGAATCACAAGGACCCATGCAAATAGTCACTGTAAAATGGGAAATTGTAAAAGTATTCCAAAATTGTGGCTGAGAAATAAAAAGAGAATTAAATTTAATGTGATGGCCCAGCCCAGTCAGAAAATTATCTAACGAGGTTATTTATTTATTTAAAGTTTTGTATAGCGCGAACATGACCCAAGAGGGTATCAGAGCGCTTTACATACGGTTGAGGAGACATAGGAAAACAGCTAAGGGAGAAAAATCAAGGTAACAGTGGGACAATATACAACAAGAGCAAAGATGACATTATGGTGGACATAGGAAGAAGGCTGGGGGAGAACGAAAAGTAGGGCAATATACATCAAGAGCAAAAATGACAATATCGCAGGCGACAATGGGTCGCAACAAATGATATGTATTAAGTAAGATAGAGGCAAGAGGAGAAAAGCTTCTAGTTCAGCGCATTGATCATTAGTAGAGCTTTAACCCCTTCGGCGCTGTGCGGGAGAATTAATGAGTGGGCATGTTTCGGACGGCCGGGGGCCGTCATCCGCACACGCCCACTGTGACGTCGGACGGCCGGGGGCCGTCCTGAGCACCGAAGGGGTTAACTTCCCTTTTGAAGGCAAGTGTAGAGGGAATCAGTCTTGTTTCCACTGGAAGGGAGTTCCAGATTCTCGGGGCGATGCCAGAGATGTACGATTGTAGGTTTTAAGCTTATTAAATTTCTTTGGCTTGAGCAGCAGCGTGCCAGTGCTCCTTGTGGTTCGGGAGCCACCAGATAGTTCCAGCTTATTTGTCAGGTAGAGTGCAGTGTTGAAGTGTAGTGCTCTATGGGTCATACAAGCAATCTTTAGTTGGATCCTTGCCTCAAAAGGAAGCCAGTTGAGCGATTTCAGGTCCGGAGAAATGTGGTTAGTCTTCTTGGAACCCGTGATGAGTCTAGTAGCAGCATTTAGAGAAGCTTTGATGGGGGGCTAAGCTGAGTTTTGGCAGACCGCATAGAGTAGCATTGCCGTATTCTAGTCTAGAGATGACAAGTGCTTGCACCGCCGATTTGAAGTCTTCTTGGGGAAGGTAGGGGTTGAGTTTTCTTAGGATGCAAAGTTGGAAGTTCGCTCCTTTGGTCAATGATCTGATGTGATCTTGCATGTTTAGGTTCTTATCTAGCAGAACTCCCAGTGATTTCGTGGAATCAATGATGTGTGGTTTGCAGTTGAGAGCGGTGAGGTTACAGAGATATTTCACAACAGTAGGGGTTTGCCTAACGGGTGCAATGAGGAGGAATTCAGTCTTGAGGGTGTTTAATTTGAGATGGTTGGCGGTTAGCCAGTTTAGGGTTTTGAGCAGGGTTCCGTTGAGAGATTTGATGTCTTCGGGGGAGGATATTTTCATGTAGAGTTGGGTGTCATCCGCATACATGTGATATTGGATGTTGGAGGCTTTAAGAATTACAGTCAATGGTTCCAAGAAAAGGTTAAAGAGCGTGGGGGAGAGTGAAGACCCTTGGGGGACACCCAGTGTGCAGGGACTGGGGTTGGATAGAGTCTGATTGGATTTGATTCTTTGGGTTCTGTGGTTGAGGAAAGAGGAAAACCATTTAAGGACCGTGCCTGAGAGCGCCATCCTGCGTTCCAAGAGGTAGAGTAGATTGTCATGTTTGACAGTGTCGAATGCAGATGAGAGATCGAGAAGAATTAAAAGGCAGGCTTCATTCTGGTCAAGTAAAGTGAGAGCGTCGTCTACTATGTGAGTGATGGCCGTTTCGGTGCTGTGGCCAGTGCGGAAGCTCGATTGGAATAGGTCGTGAAGCTGGAATTGCTCAATGTGTTTGCGCAGTTGTTCATGAACACATTTCTCCAGTAGTTTTGCCAGGGTGGGGATGTTTGTGATTGGTCGGTAGTTGTTCAGGTCTTCAGGGTCAGCCGAGGGTTTTTTGAGAATAGGGAGCACTAGGCCAGCCTTCAGGCAGTCAAGTGAGGCGTTGATGATCTTGGACCAGAGCGGTGCTAGTGATCATATCATTTCTTTAAAGAAGTTGGGGGGGGAGGGGGTCATTGAAGTGATTTGAGGGTTTAAGGGTCAAGAGAATATTGAGGATGGTAATGCCATTGAGGGGAGTGAATTGACTCCATGAAGCTTTGTTTTTGGTGGAGAGACCGTGAGGCGAGGGCAGGGGTGTGGAGACAGAAGAGGCAAGAGAGGGCGAGAGTTTGAGTGCAGCAGACCTTAGATCTGATTCGATCTTATTTGTCTTTTCGAGGAAGAAGTCAGCAACCGCGTCGCAGTTTGGTTGCGGGCGAGAGATGTGCTGAGATTGGATAGAGGTGTTGTTGGATTGTGTTTTAATTAGCTCAAAAAGTAGTTTCGGGCGATTTTTGGCTTTGTCAAGTTGGTCTTTGAAGAAGGTAGCTTTCGCCGTTCTAATGAGTTTGTTGTATCTACTTCTTTTAAATCTTAGAGATTTTAGGAGATCCGTGGAGGGAGTGGATCTCCAGGTGCGTTCAGCTAGCCTTAGGCTGCGTCTGTCCGCATTTAGTCGATAACCAGAAAATCCTCAAAGATGTGGGGACCAGGGGATAAGGGTTCTGTGCCGAGAACCGTTGGGCGGGGATGTCCAAGAGGTTTGAAGGCATGAGAGTGCAATGCAGTCTGGCAACCAAGGACTCTGAAAAGGGGATTGAGCTAGGACTACGAAGGCACCGGGTGGCTATACTGAAAGAAGAAAACAGCAGCCATCTTAAAGTGTCAAGCACTGTATTGGGACTACATAAAGCCAATCAGGTCAAAAGGAAGCTATGTGAAACGAAGGAAAGAATACCTTAATAAAGAAGGAAAGGCCAAAATGACGTCGAAAATGGGATAGAAAAAGTACTACAGAGGAGCCTGGCGGCCATATTGAAAGAAGAAAAAAATGGTGGCCATCTTAAAGTGCCAAGCACTGTATTAGGACTAATATTATTCAATCTGTGGTACAATATAAGGACAATTGGGACAAGAAGCAGCTGTGTAGAGGAAGAAGGCCAATTTGGACAATAGAAGGAGGGGGGACGGGGTAGTGTATATAGATAGAAAGAATACAGGAATAAAATAAATTAGAAGTACAGTAAAGAAGCTTGAGAACCGTACTAATCCTAAACTATAGTAAGACAGTTCAGTCCTCCATTATGTTCAGAGCAGAGTTCATCACGATGAGGCGTAAAATTCACTTCAGTTCCTCCTTGTTCAGTAGTGATATTACTTCTTCAGCCCACTCGATGTCTTGATGACGGATATCACTTGCCATCCAAGGTCATCTGCATTATGGTGTTTTCCAGAAAATGTTCAACTAGAGGTGCAGTGGTGACCTTACACTTGAGGTGGCTCCCTATGCTGGCAGATTCTAATTTTGATTTTCTGCATAGTTTGTCCACTATAGATCACATTTCAGGGACAGAATATTGCATATACCACTTTATGGGTGTTACAGATTTAGAATTGCTTGCAAGCCATCTTGATGTTAACATGATAAAATTCTTTTGATTCAATGGTGAGCGGGCAGACGATACACTATCCGCATTTATTGCGCCCACTGAATGGGGATAATCCCCAACATTCATTGATCTACGTTGTGCATTGCTTTGGGGGAGAGCGGCACAAACAAGGTGGCCTCTCAGATTTTTTTCCTTTTTTTGAAATGTGAAAATGGGCCTTTCAAGTGTGAGGTCACCTGCTGTGAGGACGTTCCAGTGTTTTTTGATCCATCTAGTGGCCTGGTTTGGTATAGGAGGAAAAGTTGCTACACATACAAGTTAAGTATTTTTTAGGAGTTGGTTTTAATATAGTTTACCTGGGGCAGTACCATGCCCTTTTTCCCGAGCGTCGTCCTAGTCATCTGAGATAGCCTCTCACAATCAATTTTTGGGATAGTATCTCTGGCTCTCTAAAACAATCAGTGTTAATGTTATATCCTGATTTAGTTGTAATGCATTCTTTCTCTAGTAACCCTGTTACCTGCTGCTCAGCCAGTGTGTGTGATGTAATGGAATGTTGATGAGTGCCTGGCCTGGGAGAGTGTCAGTTGGAGAGAGTGAGCTGAGCAGTAGAATGCAGCTCCTGTTGGGGCCTACACATTCACCTTATAACCTGCAACTAAGAGTTATCTTCTTCAATAAACCTACATCATATAACCTACGTGGCCTGCCTACCAATGAGCTATCTTTATGTGCAACACTGGCGATGAGTTGAAAACTAACCTACGTGTGAAAGGAGATTGAAGAGGAAGATAAAATCTACACGAAACAAAGAAGAAGAGAGAATTAAGTTTAAGAGATAAGAGAAACACCCTGAAGGCCCCACTAATGTCTTTTCCACCAGACAGCCTGCAGGCAACAGTAGTGTTGGGCGATTGATCTGCCTAATTTTCAAATGTACACTGATGAACTGAGTTGAGCCATGTCTGCTTTGTAGGCCCTGGTGTGCAAGATTGATGATGCAGTGATCGTTAGAAGTGTACGAGACAACGTGCCAAAACTGAGGTACTGTGGAGGGCATTGTTGTATACCATATTGACTATTTTAGGCCCTTTGCGTGTTCAACGTGTAAGGGAGCCATTATTTGGAGCGTAAGGGTGAATTTGTGTGCGCATCTCTGTGCGAGCTGCGGAGGAGCCAGGACGAGATTGCGTGTAATTAAGGCCGCATCTGACCATTGTGAGGTACCTCACCATAATCAGGAGAGCGAGCAGACCGCGAGCAGATGAGCAAACTTGAGCGATGAGCATCTGCTTGAGCGAGGAGTTTTTCCCAGTGATGGCTGTGAGCAGGAAAGCGAGCTGAGCCGAGCACTTGTGCTGACATCTAGCTGGTAGAGGCAGTGCAGTGACCTCACGCAGACTTGTGTGACTGTTTGAAGTCATTGTGCTCAATGTGTGGACGCTATTTGCAAAAAGGCACTGCCTATGGGATTTCCTTAGCCCTCATGTATTGGTTTATTTAAGCGCCACCTAGCAACTAGGTAAAACATATCGGGCGTTTATGCTTTGCAATAATTCAGCAAGGTATCCTAGCAACCTTGATAAACAGAGGAGCTGCAGCACCATAGGACTTTATTTATCTTAAGAATTTAGTAGGTTTGTTCATCTTTATTCATATTAGTCCAATTTTTTTATTTTTGTCCTCATTCGCCTTGAAAAAAACTAAGAAAAAACTCTGGGGCCCCCCTTCATCAGCACCTGCCAGAGATCTTTGTTTAACACCAAGGATGGTGAGCTTTACACAGAGATGCACAAAAATGGAAACTAGAGCAAGCAACCTTACTCTACTTACCACGGGCCAAGAGGAACTCATATGAAGGAGTACACCCTCCTGTGTAATAACACTCAACCACTGTAAGTACCCCTACAGAATGTAAATCGTGTCCACGATTTACTTCAGGACGACCCTATTACATCAATCATGGGGAATCCCTATGTGAAGCTGTGGGCGATAAACCACTAAGAAGTGGGAAAGGAACTCAATCCTTTTGATTTAATTACCCTCACACACCCTAGTGGTGTCATGCTTCATCATCGGGTCACCCTGGCGCCTACAAGTCAGGGTGGGCTCGACCATATTTCAGGGAGCGCTTAGTGATACAATTGATCAGGGGGATATAAAAATTAAAAATCCTCGGACAGATCCCAGTTTCCCTTTATTATTGGATCTGTGCGGGAAATTAACAATGAATCAGTAGGGTCAATCAGGGTATTATGGTCCTAAGACCCTAGTGCCAACATGTTTCAGTCCGTTTATGCCCCAACAAGGTGCTGGACTTTCTTCAGGGCAAAGGAAATTCCTCCCTGGACCAAAAGAGTGAAACAATATATATACGGGGATTACCCTATACTATTATTAAAAGGACAGATAGCTGCTCCTTTTCCCGACACGCTGATTTTTAGAATGTCAGATGCTCCATCTATAAGAGAAAGAGAAAAACAAAACAAAGACACAACTAAGGGGCCGATTCCGATTCGGGCCGGAAATCTCTCCGACCGAGCCGGACTCGGAGAGATTTCCGACCGAATCGGACTCTGGCAGCCCGACCGAATGAGTACGATGCGCACATATGCCATCGGACTCGAGTCGGTCGGACTCCCATTGAAGTCAATGGGAGCCGGTCGAAACAACGCGTGCGCGGGCTCCCATTGACTCAATGGGTGCGAGGTGGACAAGGGCGCCCCCTACAGCGTGTACGCGGCGAAGCGATTCGCGCCGTACACGCACAGGTAGGGGGGACCCATGGGTCCCCCCTGTGTGCGACTCGCGCGGCTACGCGTACAGGGGGTTCCGACACGGACCCCCAAAGTACGGCTCCGACTGCTCTTTCGAGCCGGAGTGCACGGCTCGGTCGGACTGCTCGCGGCGCACATCGTACTTACCCGGCCGGGGAACGTCTCCATTGCGCGGTGCGAGTCGAGTCCGAGCGAGTCAGTCGGTGCGGTTCGAGCCGGGAACGAGTCGGTCGGAGCGGTCGGGACGCCCGGACGAGTCGGTCGGCGAATTCGCATCGTACTCGCTCGCCCGGACGCGCGCACGAATCGGTCGGGAAATAGGGATCCGAATCGGATCCGGTTAAGCCGAATCCGATTCGGAGCCCTACCGGCCGAGATCGGAATCGGCTCCTTAGTGTATCAAAAAGGACACACGCTGTGAAGTTTTTTCTTCCCATGTGTGATGTGCTTTATGAGATACCTGTGAAATTCACGTAGGTGGGTCATAACAACCTGTCAACCAGCATACCTATTCGGTGTGTGCGGGATAAGTTGTAACAATATAAAAACACTTCTCTAGGTGGCTACAGCTAGTGATGTGGCGACATCTGTCGTATACTATCCGTATCCACCTTAGAGTGATCAAACAATCATTGTGAAAACCCAGTGTCACTCATCTCAAACTGCTTATTATACACACACAGCTTGTTATACACAATCGCTCGTAATACTCACAAACATTCATTCGCCATGATATCTTACCCCAATTTGGGAGGAGGCGTGTCTCACGTGAGACCACACTCGGATAGGGGTAGCTCTGTTGTCAAACACTGTCGGAAATTGTGTGGTATTGGCCCCATCGGAATTGATGTTGTGTGAAGGGGAAATAAAAATAGAAATGGAAAAACGGGCCACGGAAAGCATTACTTAAAGGGAATGGTGTTGGCGGATCATAGACTCACAGACACGTACCTTTGATCAGTTGCGAGTGACCGCATTACTTACGGCATCAAGAGTCCTGCCCCGCCGAACGACCTAATAGCTGTGGGTCCCCGGGTTAATCGCAACCGTCAGGCTGGAAAAAGACATATTTAAAGGTCATTTCGGCGCGTAACTGGCGGGTGAAGACCCAGTCCTCTTACGTCTCGCGTGACTACACCAAACGTGTGTGCCAGGCGCATTACACGTAACTCGACCCGAAAAGCCTATCGGGAATGGTAGTTCGCGATTGTGATCATGTGACTATCCAACTAGGAAGTCAAGGCAGATCTGCAATGAGTTTATCCGAACGATGTATGTGAAATAGTATACTCATGCATAATCATTCAGAAAGGTGTTAGTGGGAAGGAAAAAATGGAGCTTATTTATCATAACAAATACTGATAAAAACCAACGGAAAGTGGAACTTGTAGTCCTGCTAACCGAGTTACACCGGGGTACCATACAGGAGTGGAAGTGAACCCACAGTCCTAGGGAAAGGTGATAGGATTATTCTGTTTTGTTACATACCTTAATCTATTGGTTCTCTCGAGAGATAGACAGTTCCAAGTTTATTTTAAAGGGAGTTGAGGATTGCAAGGGTGAGAGTACTCACCTCAGGCTTTTATCATTTAAGTTTTGTTAAGTTGATTCCAAGGTATGGAATCATTCAACCCAACTATGTGAGTTTTAAGACGATAAACCCACCGTTGCTCTCGTTCCAATAACCTTTTGGTGAGATCGCCTGTACCAGTCACTTTCTCTATTACTGTCCATTTTATGTCTGTGTCATTGTGTTTTTGTTCCAAATAATGAGCCGTCAATTTTGTGGCAGAAATGGCTCTCCTTACTGTACTTCTATGCTCGCTTATACGTATTTTTACTTTTCTTCCCGTCATGCCAACATACATGAGTTGGCATGGACATTTAATCATGTAAACAACGTTATCACTATTGCAATTAGTGTGCGATCGTTGTTCCCACTTATGGTGCATCCCCAAATCTATTTCTTTGGTGTGTTCAGTCAAAGGGCATGCCACACACGAGCCACATGGATAGTGCCCCATAACTGGGGGGTTATTCCATAACGTGAGTTGGTGAGAGGTTTTTGCTCTCTGTGTATTAGTATGTATCAGTGTGTCCCTTAGACTTTTATTCCTTCTGAAAGAGAACATTGGCTTTGCAAAGGTTAATTTGTAGGATGTTAGCACTGACCACTTTTTTTTAATGATTTTTTTGATCTCATTTGATGAGGAATTATATGTGGTGACACATATAAGGGTGTCCACCTCTATTTTTGGGTGAGAATCAAGAAGGGCCTCTCGTGGTGTATTCCGTGATCTTTTATTAGCTTTTTCAATTATCTTTTTTGGATATGACCTCTGTTCCAATTTGTTGGACAGGATTTCTGCTTCTCTCTTGTAATCTAGTAACTCGGCACAATTTCTACGTATCCGGAGGAACTGACCAACTGGCAGATTCTCTCTAAGTGCGCGAGGGTGGGCACTATCAAAATGTAAGAGACTGTTTTTGTCTGTTGGTTTTGTATATAGAGAACTGCTCAGTCCTCCGTCTTTTGCGTTAAGTTTTACATCCAGGAACGTAACCTGTTTGTTGTTGGAACTCATGGTGAACCGTAAGTGTGGGTTCAACTGGTTAATCCATCCAAAGAAGATGGCAAGACTGGTGTGATCTCCTTTCCAGATTATGAGGATGTCGTCAATGTACCTAAACCACCGGCATATGTTCTCTGTGTAAGTGTTAGTGGGCCAGATATATTGATCTTCCAGTTGGCCCACATACAAACATGCTATGCTTGACGCGAAGGTACTGCCCATTGATGTTCCATGGACTTGAAGGTACAGCTGGTCCTCATAACTAAAGAAATTTTTGGTAAGCGCCAGGCGCACCAGCGTGATAATCCAGCTGATCGGGGCGTCCCAATTCCAAACACTCTGTTTTAGAAGTTCCTCTATTACGCGGATGCTTTCTTCTTGTGGAATACTTGTATATAATGCTTCCACATCTAAGCACACCATAATGTTTTGTGCCGGATCATATGTAACATCTGTTAACAGGTTGAGCAGGTGTTTAGTATCTTGTACATATGATCTGATCTTAGTTACTAGGGGACGCAGAAACCAGTCGGTGTATTTGGATAAAGGTTCCAAAAGAGATCCTAAACCAGACACAATTGGTCTACCAGGTGGAGGGACCTTGCCCTTGTGTATTTTAGGTATGGTATAAAATAAAGGTGTCCGGGTATTATCAGGGTTAAGGAATTCGTGTTCCTTTTTGGTGATCGAATTTCGCTCCAGTGCATCAGTTGTTAATGTGCTGATTGTCTTTTTCAGTCGCGCTGTGTGGTCTTTGTTAATTTTTCTGTAATATTTGGTGTCTGCCAAAAGGTTCATACAAGCAGTTCTGTATGCCGTGGTACTCTGGATGACAGTGGCTCCCCCTTTATCAGCTGGCTTAATTATGATGTCAGTTCTCATGCTCAAGTTTTTTAAGGCCTCCCTTTCTTTTTTCTTCAGATTGTTAAAACAACCTCTTTTAGGTTGTAGTTGATCCACTTCTTTTGAAACGCTTTCCTCGAAGGCAATCACCTCCGGGGGCATCAGGGATGCCGGTGGAAAAAAATGTGATTTTAGGCGTAACGTAGTGTGGGTATTGTCGGCATCAGGTTGGTCTTTGTCCAAGAAAAAAGTTTTTATCCTTATTTTTCGAAAGAACTCGCTCAGTTCGCAGCGTAGTTGGAATTTATCCAAGTACGCCGTAGGTACAAATCCAAGTCCCTTATCCAAAATAGAAATCTCTTCCATACTTAAATCACAATTGGAGAGATTAACCACTAATCCCGTGTTGTACTGGTGCTGGGTTGTTGGCCCCTCGTCTGGCTCCGAGTGTTCACGGTTGTCCTTTCGTCTTCCCATTGGATTTTTTGTTGTTGTTCGTGTTGTTCCTTCTGCCACGTCTTCCTCTTCTCCCGCCTTGTCCTAAAAAACGATTTTGGTTGTAGTTAGGTTGGAAATAGGGTCCTGCTTGATATTGGGGAGGATCTTGGAAGGGTACTGGGCCAAATGGGCCTGGCCAGGGATACATTTGTGGTGGTGGATATCCTTGATTAAAGCTCCCTCTTCTTGGTCTCCTGGATCTTCCTCTCCAATTTTTGTTAGAGCCGTCACTTGACCATCCGTCCTGCTCAAAATCCGAATTGTTAGATTCTCCTTGGTATGATGATTCTGAGTCTGAATTTTCTGGGCCTTTATAGTCGTCTTTTATATAGGGATACACCTTTTCATGAGCAAATTTCTTAAGATCTTTTTGCAGTTTGTTAACTTTACTCTGCATCAAGAAATCCTTGTGTTCCCCGATCTCTTTATTAACCTCTTCTAGCTTTTTCTTAAAGAGGGTAATTTTTATTTCTGTCATCAGGGCGTCTTCACTGATCTTAATCTTAATCAAAAGAGCCTCAGAAAGGCGTTTGGCAGTGTTTATGATCAGTATCAACCAATCGCGTGTGCATCGCCACGCGATTAGTGACCACTCTTTTCTAAATTGGGGATCTTCCAGAAAAATCCTGGGTGCGTTGGACACCAACAGGCCTGTTGGTGCTGCGTTCCCTCGTAAATATTTTGTCATTATTGCTCCATGGAGCAATATCCTCATCTGGGCGCGTTTAAGTTCCTTCAGCTCATCCCAGTTTTGTGCCTGATTAAGGCTTTGATTAATATTTGTGTCTGGAAATAATGAAGGGGCAGCCAAAATTGCAGAAGCCATATCGTCTGAGTATCCTATGCCCAGAGTTTCTGTCATCGTGAGTGGTGCTGTTGTAGTGCTCATAGTTGATGTTCAATAGGCGATAGAGTGATGGACTGTGATAATACAAAGTGCAGTGAGTGAATGATTGTGAGTGATCACTACTGATCTAAAAGTTTTCTAATTGTCGCTAGATACTGGAAATTTTCCAAAACTTGCCCTACAGCTGTACGCTGCTCAAACCGAGATGCACAAAAATGGAAACTAGAGCAAGCAACCTTACTCTACTTACCACGGGCCAAGAGGAATTCATATGAAGGAGTACACCCTCCTGTGTAATAACACTCAACCACTGTAAGTACCCCTACAGAATGTAAATCGTGTCCACGATTTACTTCAGGACGACCCTATTACATCAATCATGGGGAATCCCTATGTGAAGCTGTGGGCGATAACCCACTAAGAAGTGGGAAAGGAACTCAATCCTTTTGATTTAATTACCCTCACACACCCTAGTGGTGTCATGCTTCATCATCGGGTCACCCTGACGCCTACAAGTCAGGGTGGGCTCGACCATATTTCAGGGAGCGCTTAGTGATACAATTGGTCAGGGGGATATAAAAATTAAAAATCCTCGGACAGATCCCAGTTTCCCTTTATTATTGGATCTGTGCGGGAAATTAAAAATGAATCAGTAGGGTCAATCAGGGTATTATGGTCCTAAGACCCTAGTGCCAACATGTTTCAGTCCGTTTATGCCCCAACAAGGTGCTGGACTTTCTTCAGGGCAAAGGAAATTCCTCCCTGGACCAAAAGAGTGAAACAATATATATACGGGGATTACCCTATACTATTATTAAAAGGGCAGATAGCTGCTCCTTTTCCCGACACGCTGATTTTTAGAATGTCAGATGCTCCATCTATAAGAGAAAGAGAAAAACAAAACAAAGACACAACTTAGTGTATCAAAAGGACACACGCTGTGAAGTTTTTTCTTCCCATGTGTGATGTGCTTCATGAGATACCTGTGAAATTCACGTAGGTGGGTCATAACAACCTGTCAACCAGCATACCTATTCGGTGTGTGCGGGATAAGTTGTAACAATTATAAAAACACTTCTCTAGGTGGCTACAGCTAGTGATGTGGCGACATCTGTCGTATACTATCCGTATCCACCTTAGAGTGATCAAACAATCATTGTGAAAACCCAGTGTCACTCATCTCAAACTGCTTATTATACACACACAGCTTGTTATACACAATCGCTCGTAATACTCACAAACATTCATTCGCCATGATATCTTACCCCAATTTGGGAGGAGGCGTGTCTCACGTGAGACCACACTCGGATAGGGGTAGCTCTGTTGTCAAACACTGTCGGAAAGTGTGTGGTATTGGCCCCATCGGAATTGATGTTGTGTGAAGGGGAAATAAAAATAGAAATGGAAAAACGGGCCACGGAAAGCATTACTCAAAGGGAATGGTGTTGGCGGATCATAGACTCACAGACACGTACCTTTGATCAGTTGCGAGTGACCGCATTACTTACGGCATCAAGAGTCCTGCCCCGCCGAAAGACCTAATAGCTGTGGGTCCCCGGGCTAATCGCAACTGTCAGGCTGGAAAAAGACATATTTAAAGGTCATTTCGGCACGTAACTGGCGGGTGAAGACCCAGCCCTCTTACGTCTCGCGTGACTACACCAAACGTGTGTGCCAGGCGCATTACACGTAACTCGACCCGAAAAGCCTATCGGGAATGGTAGTTCGCGATTGTGATCATGTGACTATCCAACTAGGAAGTCAAGGCAGATCTGCAATGAGTTTATCCGAACGATGTATGTGAAATAGTATACTCATGCATAATCATTCAGAAAGGTGTTAGTGGGAAGGAAAAAATGGAGCTTATTTATCATAACAAATACTGATAAAAACCAACGGAAAGTGGAACTTGTAGTCCTGCTAACCGAGTTACACCGGGGTACCATACAGGTATCTCATGAAGCACATCACACATGGGAAGAAAAAACTTCACAGCTTGTGTCCTTTTTGATACACTAAGTTGTGTCTTTGTTTTGTTTTTCTCTTTCTCTTATAGATGGAGCATCTGACATTCTAAAAATCAGCGTGTCGGGAAAAGGAGCAGCTATCTGCCCTTTTAATAATAGTATAGGGTAATCCCCGTATATATATTGTTTCACTCTTTTGGTCCAGGGAGGAATTTCCTTTGCCCTGAAGAAAGTCCAGCACCTTGTTGGGGCATAAAAGGACTGAAACATGTTGGCACTAAGGTCTTAGGACCATAATACCCTGATTGACCCTACTGATTCATTTTTAATTTCCCGCACAGATCCAATAATAAAGGGAAACTGGGATCTGTCCGAGGATTTTTAATTTTTATATCCCCCTGACCAATTGTATCACTAAGCGCTCCCTGAAATATGGTCGAGCCCACCCTGACTTGTAGGCGTCAGGGTGACCCGATGATGAAGCATGACACCGCTAGGGTGTGTGAGAGTAATTAAATCAAAAGGATTGAGTTCCTTTCCCACTTCTTAGTGGGTTATCGCCCACAGCTTCACATAGGGATTCCCCATGATTGATGTAATAGGGTCGTCCTGAAGTAAATCGCGGACGCGATTTACATTCTGTAGGGGTACTTACAGTGGTTGAGAGCTTTACACAGAACCTCTCCTTCCGTGGTTTACTCTGACCAGGAAGGCAGCCTGCAAAACCCGCCGGAGCAGTGAAGTAACAAAGTATAAAGGCATAATCATAGGACTGTATTCCAGAATATTCCTTTGAATTTTAAAAAAGAGTGGCTCAATAAAGTGCAGGCCAAGATAAGCAGCTTTATTTGGGCCTCAAAAGGTTTGCGGATTGCATGGAAAAAGCTCTGAAGAAAGAAGGATAAGGGGGGCCTGTGTTTACCAGACGTGTCCTATTATGCCTGGACTTTTCTGCTAAGGAATAGGAAGATGCTCCTGAATGAACCGGATGGTTCAGACCTCGGTAAAATGTTAAGGGTGATGTTATCAGATGTGAGGGTGGGGGGCAAGGCTTCATGTACAAATTTGGAGACCCTAGATATTTTTAAAAGGTGCGTCTCAAGGCTCTACAATGCCTAGCAGTCACTTGGTATAAGATCAGAAAGGAGACAAAACTCAGCTACTACAGTGGGCTAGCCCCAAGATAGGACGCTCCGGGTTCCCCAGAGTGGGCTAAGGATAGCCTGGCTGCTCCTCTCAGGGAGGCAGGGGTGATGAGATGGGAACAACTAGTCGGAAATGGAAAGTTGGTTCCTTGGGTCGGAGATAACCAACAACAAGCTATTGAGGTTCAAATATCTCCAAATAAAAAGCTGGTATCAATCTGCTGTGGTAGACATTGGTTCCTCAAATGAGCCGGAGTCCATGCTGGTTGGCAAAGTGCCGAGAAAGAAGGAGGTGGCTAACTGGCTTTTGGTGGACCTGTCGGACGGCGATTTTAGACTACCAACTGACCTGTGGGGAAAGAGCCTGCCGGGGACGCAGTTAGAAGACTAATGGCAAGTATCTTGTAAGATTCTGTACTCCACAGTGCACGCCGCAAATTTAAGGAGAAACCACATCTTTTGTCTTCACAGGGCCTACTGGACACCCCTAAGGTTGTCTAAATTGGGGAAGGGTGTACCGCTGACGTGTCTAAAATGCAGCCAAGAAAAGGTGGATGATATACACATGTTCCTTGAGTGTCCCGAGATTCACTGTTTTTGGGCAGAGTAACTGTATGTCTACGAAACTCGGTGTGGCACTTCAGGTAAGCACAGCCTTTGTTTTCTTCAGGGTTCCGGCACAATACGAGTCTATGTCAACTGATGCAAGAAAGCTGGGTTTTTACTTGATACTTCTTGCTTGAAGAGATATTTGCAAAAACTGGATAAAAAACTCACCTCCGACTAGGGTAGATTGGATTAAATCTTTAAAATATACGACTAGGCAAGTTAGTGCATCAGTAAATAAAAGGAATGATTTTTGGTCCCCATGCGAAAATTGGCTAGAAACTTCTGATCTGAATACATATTAGTCCAATTTACAGAAATATTGAGTGATGAACTGTGTCTGAACTGTGGGGGTTGGACCTACCAATTTAGTTTGATGTGGATGTTCGGATGAGAGGTCGTTCACCATAAAGGATAAAGTTCACGACATCCATTTAAATGTGAGAAAATGTAAATTGACATTGTTTGGGTGAGTGGTCACTCACGATTGTAAAGAATGAATCTTTAAAAACAAATTTCAACTTGAAGACCGTAGAAGAATTTCACCTTAGAATGTGTTTAAACCATTGCAGGAATGTTTTCACATAGAAAAATAACACATAGGAAAAATGTGCTTGCTTTAAACGTGTAAAGAATAACTTTAGAATGCATTTCAGCTTTGCTAAATGAATACATAAGTAAATCACACGTAGGGAAAATGTGCTTGCTTTAAACGTATATGAAAAATAACGTGAAGAGGAATTTTTGTACTAAGCTATCATTCTTAAATGTGCCCCTGTAACTAGGCCTGAGCGTTTTCTTTCGACTCTTGCTCATAGCTAAATAGACGTTTATTTAGGACATTTTGCCTAGCACCAGCATATTGCCAAGGAATATGCTGAATTCAAAGTTTTGATCCCTTAGCCTCACCATACCATATTAGATTATCTCATATTAACAACAAGCCTTGCTGTGAATTTATAATGAATAAACTGCTAGAATGAACAATAATTTAAATATGTATGCTTAACTAGAACACTATTGACAGATTTGTTTCAGTGCATCTGACTAGCCTTTGTATGCACAATGGGACATTGAACGCAGCTTTTAGCTTAGGTAAGAAAGCTCTTGTGAGAACTATCCTCCATGTTTCTAGCAATCGCAATACTTTTTTACCGTCTTGAATGTTTACAGTGGGAATCGGGAGGAGAACCAACGGATGTTAACGACACCATTGAATGAGCGGTTTCCATTGGTCAAGATACTCAAACACATACTCATTTTTGTTACATTATTGTGTGTTTCTATATTATAATAAGTGTTGCTAGTTAGTTATTTAGGATACTTCTTATGACCCTAGTACGGGTTAGTCACTCTTTTACATCCTTGCCCTTTCTTACCGATAGCTATTGATAAAGGTGACTTTATTCTCTACCTTATTCTGACTTTCTCTGATCAATGCAAATGCAACAATCATTTCCTCTATCACTGATATTCTGACGGTTGCTACTGCAGCTGTGGGGAACTTGGCTGAGTTTTCCAGAATGACTCTTGATGGGAAGTTCTAGTCTTTATCTGTGTTTTGAAAATCTTGCTCTTTTCTAGAAGGGAGTCTTCACAGGTCCTCCTTTAGGGTAGATTAGGCTCTTTAGCTAGTTAGTGACAGTTTCCTTTATGGAACACTCTGTATTGATTTATGCTGTCACTAATCAACCTTTTATGCAATATTTCTGTAAATTGGACTAATCTGAATAAAGATGAACAAACCTACTAAATTCTAAAGATAAATAAAAGTTTTGAAAAACTTCTTCAACCGCTCATCATTGACTGAATATTAAGGATCTGGCAGTTGATGATATATGCATGACCTCTGTTTTTGTTCCAGCTCCATTCGCAATACGGTGGCAAAGGTCCATCCGAACTGTCAAGTGCCATCTGGATTGCCAAGGGTCAATCTGTAAGTTGAGGTGTTTAATTTAAGAGACCACTTTGGCCAATCATTTAGGCACCAACACTGTAAAGGAGTATTTTGTGTTTGTGTCATTTACCAGAGGGGTGAATTTGTGTTACTGCCATGCCATGTTGAAATTGCAGCAGACAGTATTGTTGCTTGTGTAGTTTCTATTTTTGTGAGTGCCATGTTGAAACTGCGGCAGAGAGTATTGGGCATTTGTTCCAGTTTAGGAAAATGCTGTTTAGTATGAGTACCATTTTATATATAGTTTCCCTGGTCCTGTGGGGTATGCAGGAGAGGGTGTGTGTGCGCGTGTAGTGTCCCCGGTCCTGCATGGTATGCAGTGTAGGGTGAGAAAGTAGTTGGGGTCATGTTTCGTTGCACCCTAAGTTGCAAGGAGTTTTAGTGAGTGGAAGTGAGTTGAGTTTCCCTTGTTTTGGGATGAGTGGTTCTATGTTTATGTAGTGTCCTGCTGTTGTAAGGATGAGCGGGGTTGAAATATATTCTTTGCCTACTGCTGTAGTGAGGGTTTAAAGACATCTATTTTGTTATGCCTGATTGTTGGTTGAAAGATGCCCATTGCCACCTGGTTATAAGTTTAGGTAGTGTCCTGTTGTTGCAAGGATGAGCGAGGGATGAAAGATACCCTTTGCCTACTGTTTGAGTGAGGGATGAAAGACACCCATTTAGTTATAGAGATTCTTTGCCTACTGCTGAGTGAGGGTTGAAAGTCACCCATTTCGTTATGCACAAGATTCCCCGTGTTGGGATGAGTGCTGATGGAAGAGATTCAAGATTCATTTCTACATTCACAAGATGTTGTGTGTTTGGGTTGAGCGTGGGTTGGAAGAGACCCTTTGCCTACGTCTTGAATGATGGTTGAAAGATGCCCATTTTGTGGTTGATTCCTAAAACTGTGATGTTATTTGAAAAGATTTGCTATGAGGGGAAGCAGTAGTATGTTTCCCACATGTTTCCCAAAAAAGTGTTTTGTTATCTGTTAAGATTTTCGATCTTACGTTCCTTGATGTATTTTTAATTTTTTCTGAGGGGGGAAATGTGTTATCTCCTGATTTATGTGTAATGCATTCTTTCTCTAGTATCCCTGTTCCCTGATGCTCAGCCAGTGTGCGTGATGTAATGGAATGTTGAGGAGTGCCTGGCCTGGGAGAGTGTCAGATGGAGAGAGTGGGCTGAGCAGTAAGACGCTGTTCCTGGTGGGGCATATACATTCACCATATAACCTGTAACTAAGAGGTATCTTCTTCAATAAACCTACATCATGTAAGCAATGTGGCCTGCCTACCAAGGAACTATCTTTATTTGCAACAGCTTAGTTTACCATTTCATCTGATCATTAAAAACTGGCTGTTCAGAAGGGAATCGAGCAGCGCTAGTGGTTGGTGACTAGAATAGGTTAAAGAGAAGTTCCTCTCTGTTGGCTTTTGGTAGAGAGTGGTATAGAGTTCTCCATTTTCCAATGTAACTATAAGGTCAAAAAATGCTAATTCTAATTCATGGCAATTTGAGGTAAATGTAAGTTCCTTGCAATTAGTGTTCAACCACCCCTGAAATCATTCAAAAGAGTTTTGGTTTCTTGCCAGATGATGAAATCATCCAAAAGAGTTTCGGTTTCTTGCCAGATGAGTAAAATACCTTAAGTGTATCTCTTTCACATCAATGTGACCAGAAGTGGTCATAACGGGAACAACATGGTGCTGTGTGGTTTAAAAGCACCTAGCTGTGTGCTCTCCTTTTTTTGCGTTCCTTTCTGCGTGCCCATCTGAAATCCCTCCACAGCAGCTCTCCATTAGCTGAGTGCTTCCCATAGCACATGTACAGTTTGCTGTTCCCTATCACTTGCAGGGCTTCTTTGGCTGCCAGTATGGACCTACTGGTTAGGGCACTTATTCATTTGCAGAGCAGAAAAGAGATTTTTGGACTCAAACATTCAGATGGTGCAAATTGCAACTGGTTACAAAACATTTTGTCTGGTCATTGGGAGACTCAAATTGAAGCACCTGATAGCTATATTTGTAAAAAGCTCTGGGATCAGAGGTGCTGCGGGTCCCAGATATCATCACAGTACACAATATATGCCTTGGCGGAAGGCAAGAAGTTAAAGTTCACTTCTAGGCATTCATGGCAATCTGAGATGGAAGGTATCAAGCTCCACCATATTTTCATCTGAAGTAATACTGTGTTCTTTTTGGCCCAGTGGTAGGGTGCCACATTTTATGCTAAACAAGTCAGCCAAAAAACGCAACCATCCTCTTCAAAAGCTGGTGAACTGCACTTCCATTTGATCCATAATGCACAGGCTCTTTTGTTGGACTTGGCCTTTTTTGCAGGGTCATCCCTGAACTTTTTGCCTTCCTCCTAGTCTTTTTTCTGACCTGGTGGTGGTGGTTTTAGGACTCTGGGCACTTTAGCACTGCTGTCCAGTGTAAAGTGCGTGTGCTCTCTGTGGTAAACATGGTAAGATTGGTCTACACCTGTTTGGCGTATTTAATTTACCTATCAGTCCCCAGTAAAGTGGTATCTAATATACCCGGGGCCAGTAAATTAAATGCTACTGGTGGGCTTGCAGCGCTGATTGCGCCACCCACCCAAATAGCCTTCCAAACCTGTCTCAGGCCTCTGTCAATGCAGGGCCTGTGCGCGCAGTGTTACTGCCGCTGTGACATGACACCTAAAGTGTGTGCCACGTCTGTGACCCCCCTTTTACTGCATGTCAGTCACCTCTAAGGTAGGCCCTAGCTAGCCCTATGGGCAGGGTGCATTGTAGGTGAAAGGTAGGACATGTACCTTAAGTGTGTGACATGTCCTGGTAGTGACAAACAGCCATTTTGGTTTCTCACTGCTGTGAGGCTGCCCTCTCATAGGAATGCATTGGGGATTCCCTGATAAGTGTTTCAGTGGTAATTCCTGATATGAGAGGAGCAGCGTGGTCAAGTTTGGTATGTTTGGAATAGTAATAATAAATGCTGCGCAATGGTGTGCGCAGATTTATTATCACTATTTTAGAAAAGCCACTTTTAGAAGTTGGCATTTCTGTGTGCTATGTGTCTCTGCCTGCCT
Source organism: Calotriton arnoldi (assembly GCA_963921515.1). Lineage (NCBI taxonomy): Eukaryota > Metazoa > Chordata > Amphibia > Caudata > Salamandridae > Calotriton > Calotriton arnoldi. Next base: position 594,466 of record CAWUFW010001331.1, read on the forward strand.
GATGTGTATTGCATGTCTGGCTCTGGAGTGACAGGGGCTGGTGAGGTGTGTGGCTCCAGAGGGTCAGGGTGAACCAGCGCTAGCCTGAATGGGCAGAATTGCATTTGGAGTAGTGGGAGGAGTAGCCCCTGACCCTGAATAGGTCTGTGCCTGCCTTGTTCAATGCTGGCTCCGCCCCCTGTGGTGTGTCGGATGACAGAGCCCAGCCTGACAAATGAGATTGTGAGCACTGTTCACAAAGTGCTCCAGTACCCCCCAAAACCAGTTGAGACTGGTTCTCTAAGCCCTGTGCCAGGGCAGAACAAAGAGAAACCCTGTATAAATATTGGGGCTGTGACCCCATGTGTTTTGTGCTGTTTTGGGTGCTGGAACTGCTGGGCACCAGGAGGAACTGCCACGAGGGATCACCCCTCGGCTGGAGGGCCCTCTGAGCTGGCCTGCCTGGGCCCAGCTCTGCCCTTTGGGACTTTGGGGCGAGAGGAGAGGACTGCTCCTGTGTTTTGGCACCCCTGTGTGCCCAACTTGCCTTTTGAGCTCTATCCTCGTGAGCGCTTCAAGGGTTCTGCTGAAGGCACCCCAGGACGGGAGGACCGCTTGTGCCCTGCAGCGCTGGGCTGCAGCGTGTCCTGAGGGAATCCCGGCGTGGAGATTCCCATGCGCTGCCTGGGAACGGAGCGGGAGCCCACTCCGCATGGTGGTGAAGCAGGAGCCTGCCCCACATTTTGCGCTCCTCTGAGCGGGAGCCTACCCCGCATTGGTGCTCCTTTGGAAGCGGGAGCCTACCCCACACTTCTGGGCCTCAGGGAGAGGAGCCGCCGAGATTGGCGAAAGCGGAAGCCAGCTGCCCGTGCCTGACTGTGGGCGGGCCTGCCCCATCAGCTGAGAGGAGCCTCACGGGCTCCATTTCCGCCTCGGACCAGAGTGAGGAGAAGCGGAAGACAGGCGACGGACGCCTGGTGGTGAGGAGAGGGGCTCGACCAGAGTCTCTCCAGGCGGTCGGTGCAGAAGGAAAGCCACTAGTCAGCTTCCTGGGCATACCGAGGCACACTGTTGGTGCCTGGATCCGGCGAAGAACAGCCCTGGTGAGTGGGGGCTGAGCTTGGAGCAGTGTTAGTGCTCCCAAGGCACGGTGGGTGCCAGTGCTTGTTTTTCTGCCACAGCTGCACCGCGAGAGCGCGGGCAGCTGCAATGAATGGGCAGTGTGTTTGGAAGTCCTGGAGTGGGGCTTCGGAGGCACCGTGGTGCCAAGGCTAAATTTCTCCAGCTGCACCGCGAGAGCGCGGGCAGCTGCAAAGTGGGGGCAGTTTTGATTCTCATGGAGAGGAAAGGGTGAGTTGCACCCCCCGCCCCTGTGCCTCACGCACATCTGTTCTGCTGCTTTGGCAGCCAGAGGGCCAGTTGGAAGGTCCTAGGATGTAGCGCCCTGACTTTTGGGTCAGAGGGCATTTGGACCCCAAGGAAGGCCAGTTGGCCTGGGTTCATTTTTATGGTGTTGGCAGGGCGCAAGACCCCAAGGTGATGCCTAATGCTATTGCATAATGTGTTTATGCCAAATGTAATGCATAATGTGTTTATGCCTAATGTGATGCAGACATAATGCGTTTATGTTACTTGTGATGATGCTGAGTACAGTATTTCACCAGTAGTTACTGGTTGGTTTATATTTGCTACTTGTGCTTTCTAATGGTTCTGACAGCGGCCCGATTGGCCCTGTCATGTATATAATCCCCTGTAAATTACTACCTGGTGCCAATTGGCACAGTGTATATGTGTGGTTATGATCTAATGTGTTTATGATAATACAAAGGCTATTTTTTATATAACCTTGTGTGGAGTCTCTTTTGTAGTGTGCCTAGTGTGTCGCTGCTGTGTGTGTGTGTTGCGCACACGCTTTACACATTGCCTCTGGGATAAGCCTGGCTGCTCGTGCCAAGCTACCAAGGGGGTGAGCAGGGGTTATCTTCAGCATGTAACTCCCTTGCCCTGACTAGAGTGGTGGTTTCTGCCTGGCTTGGGCGCTTGCCCTAGCCAACCAGAAATCCTATTTCTAACATTGGTTGTCAGCGGTGAGGATAGGACTTGCGCCTGCGAAGTACCACAGCGACAACTGGCTGCACTACAAACTCTGCATTTAGATAATCACATGGTTGGGGATTATTTCTCCTGATTATTTTTTCTCCTTAAAAGTGTCATTTTTGAATTGTGTACTCTTACTTCAGCTCAGACACCTAGGACCCTTGTTTTGCACTGTGGGTTGTGTATCGTGCCAAGATGGGGTTAATCTATAATGAGGATGACCTATTGGAGTACACCCAGGAGGAGTTAGAGGAATTTCGCAGAAAGAGGAGGATACAAATAATAGGCAACGTCCGCAGAAACTGTAACTTTATGAAGTACTCCTTAGGGGAGACCCCTTAGAGCGCCACGGGGACCTGCCTGATTATCCCTCTGCATACCTAGGTGGTGGTTTTGTAGGAGGACCTGGAGAGTCTGGAGAGGAGGAAGAAAATGACAGGGCAGGGACGCCAGTAGGTAGTGAGGTCCCCATAGATAGGGAGTCCCTTGCTGGGTCCAGTGCCGGGGGCAGTGCCCCATCCCTTTCCCTGTCCCCAGAGGAGTGGGTGGATAGGAGGGAAGAAAGGGAGCATCAGCAGGCGATGGAAAGGCTCAGGTTGGAGCTAGCGCAGCTGGGTGTGGAGGAGAAAAAGCTAGAGACTGAGAGGGTCTTAGCGCAGGAGAGGATGGCGGAGGCAGAGAGGGCCTTCGCCAGGGAGAAACTAGCTCTTGAGGAAAGGTTGTCCCCTGAGTGTAGTTTCAGTGGTCTGGATTCACCAGTGAGGGTGCGGTCCAGTGGTGGCAGCAATTTGGAGTCCAGTGTGGAAGTGTCCACTCCCAGATCCCAGAGCGTGGCACCTAGTTCCCAGGAAGAGGGTGTCACACCTGAAGGGTACAGGTTGAGGTTCAGGGGCAGTACAAAACTGTCTCACCAGTCTTGGGGTGAGTTTGTGGATGAATGTTGTGATGCACTGGAAGATTGGGTGATGGGCAGCACGGCAAATGATTTTGAAGGGCTGGTCAATCTGGTTGTCAGAGAGCACATGTTCAGTAATTGTTTTCCGGGGTTACGCCAAAACCTGTTGGAGTGTGAGTTCTCTGATCCCAGGGAGCTTGCACAGGAGGCAGACCTCTGGGTGAGTGCCAGAGGGTCTGAGGAGGCATTGGGGAGTGACCCTAAGAGGAGTGGCTCAGGTATTTCGCAGCCCAGAGTGGTGGGAGAAGTTAAGAGTAGCCCAGCTAGGTCCCGGTGTAGTGGGAGGGGTGTAGGGACTCACGTCCTGTCTCTGCGGAGAAGGAGTGAGAATGGGATGCGTCCCAAGGTGCCCGAAACCCAGTCTCAGGGCCTGGAGGGTTCCTTCGGGGAACACCAGGTAGGGAGCCTAGGCTGTACTTGTAGGCCATCCATTGAGGGGGATCTCCTAGTGTCAGGAGAACGTGGAGCATCTGTAGGCAGAGCTCCAGCGGTTCTGGTGTCTGGCGGTGCCGCTCCTAAGTGGAGGGTGCAGAAGTCCAGATGGAGGGGTGAGAGGGGGATGTGTTCCCCAGTGGGAGAACCAGTGGGTCAGGGGCCAGCCAGAAGGGCTGAGCCTCCTAGGAGTGACCATGGTGACACCACTTCTGTCCTGGGGGATCTTTGCGCGCCGTCAGATGGACAGGGGTCGGGAGATCGGCACCAGGCAGACTGTCACACAACACATGAGTCATGTGTTACCCTTGGGCGGGGGCATGCGTGCTCCCCAAGAAGTCCTGGTGTGCCAAGCGGGTGCTCAGCTGCAGGGTTTAGTCCCTGGGTTGGGAGGCCAGGTTCAGGTTCTGCCTGACCTGGAGGGAAGGACATCTGTAAGCAGTGTCCTGACCGGTTTGTCTTCTAAGGGTACCACTCCAGGTGGGAGGGTGCAGAACTCTGGAAGGGGGTGCAGAGGGAGGGAGTCCTCGCCTCTGACCCCGGATCAACCGCAGGGTTTATTCCCTGGGTTGGGAGGCCAGGTTCAGGTTCTGCCTGACCTGGAGGGAAGGACATCTGCAACCAGTGTCCCTACCATTTTGTCTTCTGGGGGTACCACTCCAGGTGGGAGGGTGCAGAACTCCGGAAAGGGCTGCAGAGGGAGGGAGTCCTCGCCTCTGACCCCGGTGCAACCTGAGGGTTTAGATCCTAGGTTGGGAGACCAGTTGCAGGAGAGAGATCCTGAACTGGTGGGAGAGTTGTGTTTTAAGGGTGCTTCTCCTGGGAGGAGAGTGCGGAATCCCAGAAGGAGAGGTAAGGGGAGGAGAGCCTCGCCCGAGACCTCTGGTCAGCCTGAGGGTGCGGACCCTAGGTTGGAGAATCAGTGGCAGTTTAGAACTGCACTGATGAGAGGAAGAGTGGAGAATGGTTACTATGTACCAGGGGTTACTGCCCCCCACTCTGTGAGTTGGCAAGGACCAGAGACATCTGGATGGCCTAGGGCCTGGTCCTGGCCACGGACAATTAGGGAGTACCAGTGGGGTAGCTTAGTTGGTCCTGGGAGCTTTGACAGAGGGAACCACATGGGTTCAGAGTGGCATAGAACTGGAGTGTGCCCCTGCAGTTGCGGGCCCGGTCCGTGTTCTATCGCCCCAAGCAGGGAAGCCCATCAAGGTAATGATTGGTCTATCCTGGCTTTTGGCTGGAAGGGGGTTGTGTTGGACTTGGCCCTTTTTGCAGGGTCATCCCTGAACATTTTGCCTTCCTCCTAGTCTTTTTTCTGACCTGGTGTTGGTGGTTTTAGGACTCTGGGCACTTTAGCACTGCTGTCCAGTGTAAAGTGCGTGTGCTCTCTGTGGTAAACATGGTAAGATTGGTCTACACCTGTTTGGCGTATTTAATTTACCTATCAGTCCCCAGTAAAGTGGTATCTAATATTCCCGGGGCCAGTAAATTAAATGCTACTGGTGGGCTTGCAGCGCTGATTGTGCCACCCACCCAAATAGCCTTCCAAACCTGTCTCAGGCCTCTGCCAATGCAGGGCCTGTGTGCGCAGTGTTACTGCCGCTGTGACGTGACACCTAAAGTGTGTGCCACGTCTGTGACCCTCCTTTTACTGCATGTCAGTCACCCCTAAGGTAGGCCCTAGCTAGCCCTATGGGCAGGGTGCATTGCAGGTGAAAGGTAGGACATGTACCTTAAGTGTGTGACATGTCCTGGTAGTGACAAACAGCCATTTTGGTTTCTCACTGCTGTGAGGCTGCCCTCTCATAGGAATGCATTGGGGATTCCCTGATAAGTGTTTCAGTGGTAATTCCTGATATGAGAGGAGCAGCGTGGTCAAGTTTGGTATGTTTGGAATAGTAATAATAAATGCTGCGCAATGGTGTGCGCAGATTTATTATCAGTATTTTAGAAATGCCACTTTTAGAAGTTGCCATTTCTGTGTGCTATGTGTCTCTGCCTGCCTGATGTGTATTGCATGTCTGGCTCTGGAGTGACAGGGGCTGGTGAGGTGTGTGGCTCCAGAGGGGCAGGGTGAGTCAGCGCTAGGCTGAATGGGCAGATCTGCATTTGGAATAGTGGGAGGAGTAGCCCCTGACCCTGAATAGGTCTGTGCCTGCCTTGTTCAATGCTGGCTCCGCCCCCCTGTGGTGTGTCTGATGACAGAGCCCAACCTGACAAAGGAGATTGTGAGCACTGTATACAAAGTGCTTCAGTACCCCCCAGAACCAGTTGAGACTGGTTCCCCAAGCCCTGTGCCAAGGCAGAACAAAGAGAAACCCTGTATAAATATTGGGGCTGTGACCCCATGTTTTTTGTGCTGTTTTGGGTGCTGGAACTGCTGGGCCCCAGGAGGAACTGCCAAGAGGGATCGCCCCTTGGTTGGAGGGCCCTGTGAGCTGGCCTGCCTGGGCCCAGCTCTGCCCTGTGGGACTTTGGGGCGAGAGGAGAGGCCTGCTCCTGTGTTTTGGCACCCCTTTGTGCCCAACTTGCCTTTTGAGCTCTTGGCTCCTAGCGCCTCGTGAGCGCTTCAAGGGTTCTGCTGAAGGCGCCCCAGGATGGGAGGAGCGCTTGTGCCCTGCAGCGCTGGGCTGCAGTTTGTCCTGAGGGAATCCCGGCGTGGGGATTCCCCTGCGCTGCCTGGGAACGGAGCGGGAGCCCACCCCGCATGGTGGTGAAGCAGGAGCCTACCCCGCATTTGTGCTCCTTTGGAAGCGGGAGCCTACCCCGCACTTCTGGGCCTCAGGGAGAGGAGCCACCGAGCTCGGCGAAAACGGAAGCCAGGTGCCCGTGCCTGACTGTGGGCGGGGCCTGCCCCATCAGCTGAGAGGAGCCTCGCGGGCTCAATTTCCACCTCGGACCAGAGTGAGGAGAAGCGGAAGACAGGCGACGGACGCCTGGTGGTGAGTAGAGGGGCTCGACCAGTCTCTCCAGGCGGTCGGTGCAGAGGGGAAGCCACTAGTCAGCTTCCTGGGCATACCGAGGCACACTGTCGGTGCCTGGATCCGGCGAAGAACAGCCCCGGTGAGTGGGGGCTGAGCTTGGAGCAGTGTTGGTGCTCCCAAGGCACAGTGGGTGCCAGTGCTTGTTTTTCTGCCACAGCTGCACCGCGAGTGCGCGGGCAGCTGCAATGAAGGGGCAGTGTGTTTGGAAGTCCCGGAGTGGTGCTTCGGAGGCACCGTGGTTCCAAGGCTATATTGCTCCAGCTGCACCGCGAGAGCGCGGGCAGCTGCAACGTGGGGGCAGTTTTGATTCTCATGGAGAGGAAAGGGTGAGTTGCACACCCCACCCCTGTGCCTCACGCACATCTGTTCTGCTGCTTTGGCAGCCAGAGGGCCAGTTGGAAGGTCCTAGGATGTAGCGCCCTGACTTTTGGGTCAGAGGGCATTTGGACCCAAAGGAAGGCCAGTTGGCCTGGGGTCATTTTTATGGTGTTGGGAGGGCGCAAGACCCCAAGGTGATGCCTAATGCTATTGCATAATGTGTTTATGCCAAATGTAATGCATAATGTGTTTATGCCTAATGTGATGCAGACATAATGCGTTTATGTTGCTTGTGATGATGCTGAGTACAGTATTTCACCAGTAGTTACTGGTTGTTTTATATTTGCTACTTGTGCTTTCTAATGGTTCTGACAGTGGCCCGATTGGCCCTGTCATGTATATAATCCCCTGTAAATTACTACCTGGTGCCAGTTGGCACAGTGTATATGTGTGGTTATGATCTAATGTGTTTATGATAATACAAAGGCTATTTTTATATAACCTTGTGTGGAGTCTCTTTTGTAGTGTGCCTAGTGTGTCGCTGCTGTGTGTGTGTGTTGCGCACACGCTTTACACATTGCCTCTGGGATAAGCCTGGCTGCTCGTGCCAAGCTACCAAGGGGGTGAGCAGGGGTTATCTTCAGCGTGTAACTCCCTTGCCCTGACTAGAGTGGTGGGTTCTGCCTGGCTTGGGCGCTTGCCCTAGCCAACCAGAAATCCCATTTCTAACATTGGTTGTCAGCGGTGAGGATAGGGCTTGCGCTTGCGCAGTACCACAGCGACAACTGGCTGCACTACAAACTCTGCATTTAGATAATCACATGGTTGGGGATTATTTCTCCTGATTATTTTTTCTCCGTAAAAGTGCCATTTTTGAATTGTGAACTCTTACTTCAGCTCAGACACCTAGGACCCTTGTTTTGCACTGTGGGTTGTGTATCTTGCCAAGATGGGGTTAATCTATAATGAGGATGACCTATTGGAGTACACCCAGGAGGAGTTAGAGGAATTTCGCAGAAAGAGGAGGATACCAATAATAGGCAACGTCCGCAGAAACTGTACCTTTATGAAGCACTCCTTAGGGGAGAACCCTTAGAGCGCCACGGGGACCTGTCTGATTATCCCTCTGCATACCTAGGTGGTGGTTTTGTAGGAGGACCTGGAGATTCTGGAGAGGAGGAAGAAAATGTCAGGACAGGGTCGCCAGTAGGTAGTGAGGTCCCCATAGATAGGGAGTCCCTTGCTGGGTCCAGTGCCGGGGGCAGTGCCCCATCCCTTTCCCTGACCCCAGAGGAGTAGGTGGATAGGAGGGAAGAAAGGGAGCATCAGCAGGCGATGGAAAGGCTCAGGTTGGAGCTAGCGCAGCTGGGTGTGGAGGAGAAAAAGCTAGAGACTGAGAGGGTCTTAGCGCAGGAGAGGATGGCGGAGGCAGAGAGGGCCTTCGCCAGGGAGAAACTAGCTCTTGAGGAAAGGTTGTCCCATGAGTGTAGTTTCAGTGGTCTGGATTCACCAGTGAGGGTGGGGTCCAGTGGTGGCAGCAATTTGGAGTCCAGTGTGGAAGCGTCCACTCCCAGATCCCAGAGCGTGGCACCTAGTTCCCAGGAAGAGGGTGTCACACCTGAAGGGTACAGGTTGAGGTTCAGGGGCAGTAGAAAACTGTCTCACCAGTCTTGGGGTGAGTTTGTGGATGAATGTTGTGATGCACTGGAAGATTGGGTGATGGGCAGCACGGCAAATGATTTTGAAGGGCTGGTCAATCTGGTTGTCAGAGAGCACATGTTCAGTAATTGTTTTCCGGGGTTATGCCAAAACCTGTTGGAGTGTGAGTTCTCTGATCCCAGGGAGCTTGCACAGGAGGCAGACCTCTGGGTGAGTGCCAGAGGGTCTGAGGAGGCATTGGGGAGTGACCCTAAGAGGAGTGGCTCAGGTATTTCCCAGCCCAGAGTGGTGGGAGAAGTTAAGAGTAGCCCAGCTAGGTCCCGGTGTAGTGGGAGGGGTGTAGGGACTCACGTCCTGTCTGCGGAGAAGGAGTGAGAATGGGATGCGTCCCAAGGTGCCCGAAACCCAGTCTCAGGGCCTGGAGGGTTCCTTCGGGGAACACCAGGTAGGGAGCCTAGGCTGTACTTGTAGGCCATCCATTGAGGGGGATCTCCTAGTGTCAGGAGAACGTGGAGCATCTGTAAGCAGAGCTCCAGCGGTTCTGGTGTCTGGCGGTGCCGCTCCTAAGTGGAGGGTGCAGAAGTCCAGATGGAGGGGTGAGAGGAGGATGCGTTCCCCAGTGGGAGAGCCAGTGGGTCAGGGGCCAGCCAGAAGGGCTGAGCCTCCTAGGAGTGACCATGGTGACACCACTTCTGTCCTGGGGGATCTTTGCGCGCTGTCAGATGGACAGGGGTCGGGAGATCTGCACCAGGCAGACTGTCACACAACACATGAGTCATGTGTTACCCTTGGGGGGGGGCATGCGTGCTCCCCAAGAAGTCCTGGTGTGCCAGGCGGGTGCTCAGCTGCAGGGTATAGTCCCTGGGTTGGGAGGCCAGGTTCAGGTTCTGCCTGACCTGGAGGGAAGGACATCTGTAAGCAGTGTCCTGACCGGTTTGTCTTCTAAGGGCACCACTCCAGGTGGGAGGGTGCAGAACTCTGGAAGGGGGTGCAGAGGGAGGGAGTCCTCGCCTCTGACCCCGGTTCAACCGCAGGGTTTATTCCCTGGGTTGGGACCCCAGGTTCAGGTTCTGCCTGACCTGGAGGGAAGGACATCTGCAACCAGTGTCCCTACCATTTTGTCTTCTGGGGGTACCACTCCAGTTGGGAGGGTGCAGAACTCCGGAAGGGGCTGCAGAGGGAGGGAGTCCTCGCCTCTGACCCCGGTGCAACCTGAGGGTTTAGATCCTAGGTTGGGAGACCAGTTGCAGGAGAGAGATCCTGAACTGGTGGGAGAGTTGTGTTTTAAGGGTGCTTCTCCTGGGAGGAGAGTGCGGAATCCCAGAAGGAGAGGTAAGGGGAGGAGAGCCTCGCCCGAGACCTCTGGTCAGCCTGAGGGTGCGGACCCTTGGTTGGAGAATCAGTGGCAGTTTTGAACTGCACTGATGAGAGGAAGAGTGGAGAATGGTTACTATGTACCAGGGGTTACTGCCCCCCATTCTGTGAGTTGGCAAGGACCAGAGACATCTGGATGGCCTAGGGCCTGGTCCTGGCCACGGACAATTAGGGAGTACCAGTGGGGTAGCTTAGTTGGTCCTGGGAGCTTTGACAGAGGGAACCACATGGGTTCAGAGTGGCATAGAACTGGAGTGTGCCCCTGCAGTTGCGGGCCCGGTCCGTGTTCTATCGCCCCAAGCAGGGAAGCCCATCAAGGTAATGATTGGTCTATCCTGGCTTTTGGCTGGAAGGGGTTGTGTTGGACTTGGCCCTTTTTGCAGGGTCATCCCTGAACTTTTGCCTTCCTCCTAGTCTTTTTTCTGACCTGGTGTTGGTGGTTTTAGGACTCTGGGCACTTTAGCACTGCTGTCCAGTGTAAAGTGCGTGTGCTCTCTGTGGTAAACATGGTAAGATTGGTCTACACCTGTTTGGCGTATTTAATTTACCTATCAGTCCCCAGTAAAGTGGTATCTAATATACCCGGGGCAAGTAAATTAAATGCTACTGGTGGGCTTGCAGCGCTGATTGTGCCACCCACCAAATAGCCTTCCAAACCTGTCTCAGGCCTCTGCCAATGCAGGGCCTGTGTGCGCAGTGTTACTGCCGCTGTGACGTGACACCTAAAGTGTGTGCCACGTCTGTGACCCTCCTTTTACTGCATGTCAATCACCCCTAAGGTAGGCCCTAGCTAGCCCTATGGGCAGGGTGCATTGCAGGTGAAAGGTAGGACATATACCTTAAGTGTGTGACATGTCCTGGTAGTGACAAACAGCCATTTTGGTTTCTCACTGCTGTGAGGCTGCCCTCTCATAGGAATGCATTGGGGATTCCCTGATAAGTGTTTCAGTGGTAATTCCTGATATGAGAGGAGCAGCGTGGTCAAGTTTGGTATGTTTGGAATAGTAATAATAAATGCTGCGCAATGGTGTGCGCAGATTTATTATCAGTATTTTAGAAATGCCACTTTTAGAAGTTGCCATTTCTGTGTGCTATGTGTCTCTGCCTGCCTGATGTGTATTGCATGTCTGGCTCTGGAGTGACAGGGGCTGGTGAGGTGTGTGGCTCCAGAGGGGCAGGGTGAGTCAGCGCTAGGCTGAATGGGCAGAACTGCATTTGGAGTAGTGGGAGGAGTAGCCCCTGACCCTGAATAGGTCTGTGCCTGCCTTGTTCAATGCTGGCTCCGCCCCCCTGTGGTGTGTCTGATGACAGAGCCCAACCTGACAAAGGAGATTGTGAGCACTGTACACAAAGTGCTCCAGTACCCCCCCAGAACCAGTTGAGACTGGTTCCCCAAGCCCTGTGCCAAGGCAGAACAAAGAGAAACCCTGTATAAATATTGGGGCTGTGACCCCATGTTTTTTGTGCTGTTTTGGTTGCTGGAACTGCTGGGCCCCAGGAGGAGCCGCCACGAGGGATCGCCCCTCGGTTGGAGGGCCCTGTGAGCTGGCCTGCCTGGGCCCAGCTCTGCCCTGTGGGACTTTGGGGCGAGAGGAAAGGCCTGCTCCTGTGTTTTGGCACCCCTTTGTGCCCAACTTGCCTTTTGAGCTCTTGGCTCCTAGCGCCTCGTGAGCGCTTCAAGGGTTCTGCTGAAGGTGCCCCAGGACGGGAGGAGCGCTTGTGCCCTGCAGCGCTGGGCTGCAGTGTGTCCTGAGGGAATCCCGGCATGGGGATTCCCCTGTGCTGCCTGGGAACGGAGCGGGAGCCCACCTCGCATGGTGGTGAAGCAGGAGCCTACCCCGCATTTTGCGCTCCTCTGAGCGGGAGCCTACCCCACATTTGTGCTCCTTTGGAAGCGGGAGCCTACCCCGCACTTCTGGGCCTCAGGGAGAGGAGCCACCGAGCTCGGCGAAAACGGAAGCCAGGTGCCCGTGCCTGACTGTAGGCGGGGCCTGCCCCATCAGCTGAGAGGAGCCTCGCGGGCTCCATTTCCACCTCGGACCAGAGTGAGGAGAAGCGGAAGACAGGCGACGGACGCCTGGTGGTGAGTAGAGGGGCTCGACCAGTCTCTCCAGGCGGTCGGTGCAGAGGGGAAGCCACTAGTCAGCTTCCTGGGCATACCGAGGCACACTGTCGGTGCCTGGATCCGGCGAAGAACAGCCCCGGTGAGTGGGGGCTGAGCTTGGAGCAGTGTTGGTGCTCCCAAGGCACAGTGGGTGCCAGTGCTTGTTTTTCTGCCACAGCTGCACCGCGAGTGCGCGGGCAGCTGCAATGAAGGGGCAGTGTGTTTGGAAGTCCCGGAGTGGGTGTGTTTGGAAGTCCCGGAGTGGGGCTTCGTAGGCACCGTGGTGCCAAGGCTAAATTTCTCCAGCTGCACCGCGAGAGCGCGGGCAGCTGCAACGTGGGGGCAGTTTTGATTCTCATGGAGAGGAAAGGGTGAGTTGCACCCCCCGCCCCTGTGCCTCACGCACATCTGTTCTGCTGCTTTGGCAGCCAGAGGGCCAGTTGGAAGGTCCTAGGATGTAGCGCCCTGACTTTTGGGTCAGAGGGCATTTGGACCCCAAGGAAGGCCAGTTGGCCTGGGGTCATTTTTATGGTGTTGGCAGGGCGCAAGGCCCCAAGGTGATGCCTAATGCTATTGCATAATGTGTTTATGCCAAATGTAATGCATAATGTGTTTATGCCTAATGGGATGCAGACATAATGCATTTTTGTTGCTTGTGATGATGCTGAGTACAGTATTTCACCAGTAGTTACTGGTTGTTTTATATTTGCTACTTGTGCTTTCTAATGGTCCTGACAGCGGCCCGATTGGCCCTGTCATGTATATAATCCCCTGTAAATTACTACCTAGTGCCAGTTGGCACAGTGTATATGTGTGAATATGATCTAATGTGTTTATGATAATACAAAGGCTATTTTTTATATAACCTTGTGTGGAGTCTCTTTTGTAGTGTGCCTAGTGTGTCACTGCTGTGTGTGTGTGTTGCGCACACGCTTTACACATTGCCTCTGGGATAAGCCTGACTGCTCGTGCCAAGCTACCAAGGGGGTGAGCAGGGGTTATCTTCAGCGTGTAACTCCCTTGCCCTGAGTAGAGTGGTGGTTTCTGCCTGGCTTGGGCGCTTGCCCTAGCCAACCAGAAATCCCATTTCTAACACTTTCAATTGGTGAAGGGAGAACTCTTCGCTCTAGATACATTGCAGCCATCTAACAAACCTTTTCATTCAGACCATGCTGGGGGGCCACTGATCCTATGTCAGGATCTTTGCCAGAGTGAAGGCGCGTTTGTCAGCAACCTCAGTGTCCTGTGGCAGAAAATAAGCTGAACAGGACCTTATGCCCAAATAGAACCTCATTTATCTGTCTATAATTGTTCTCTGTTAAAGGGTAGGCTTTGGGCATGTGACTTGTTAGATGGGAATAGACTAACTTGCTGGTGATGAAGAACGACTAGTTGAGGCTGGACACAGGGCAAGCTAGAGAGGTAGCTGACCTGCTGGTGGGCTAGACCCTCCTACTCTACCTCTGGGCTGCACACTGATCTTTCCTGTTTCAGGGCTGTGGCAGAAATAGGCCAGTGGGTTCCCCTGGCAGCAACAGTGTTGCAAAGCAGATCCCTGTGTTTTTTGCTTGATGTCTGCATCCATTGGTATTCTGGAGGCCATGTGTCAATGATGATAGGTGAAAGATTAAGATGTACAATTTAAAATCAACTTGCTGGCTCCTGTGCCAGCCCCACAATGGGAATGCAAATAGTAAATGTTCTGCCATGTAAACATTACTTATCAACATTACTTTAGTGTAGAGCATTTTAATTCGATTTTAAGTTGCTTAGACCAGAGCTTGATGCTAATCTTTCTTGTGTTTCAAAGTTATGTGTGCTACTTAATACTTGATGTAGTTGTCAAATAAAAATTAGAAAAATAAAAAAGTAAATGCGAGCAACGCCCTGAATGAAAAACAAATGATCTCCTAATGTCTTTGGATGAGCAATGGTTTTCTGTATCTTCTAGGAATTCCTCCACCATGGGTATTGTACAGGCAAGTGCATTAATGAACAAGCCCCTAGCAACTGGCAGCGCAGTGACATTAGTCGCTCCAACATAAGAGTTGTTTGATTGTCGGCAACTGTCCTCCTTGTTATCCAGGTTGCCACATCATCCCCAATCCAGGTGGCATGCACGGGACAAAGGGATGGGCACAACATCTTGCCCTTGACCGGAAGCAGTCATAAGGGGAGCGTCATGATGCAGTGGGGTTTACAAACCATCAGCAGTCAGGTTCTCCATCTTTATGTTCATTTCCACCTGCACCTCTGCAGCCTGCTCTCCACGTGCCTGCAATGCACCCAAAAAACAGTTGGGTGGCAAAAGGGGAAAGTGGAAAAATAAGGAAGAAGAGCATTATAGCCATCCTTTACTTGCCTATATTATATTCTCTGATGTAGAGTAAGCTTTAGGTATGTGACTCTCTAGGTTGGGATGGACTGACCTGCTCGAGCTCCAGAACCTCTAGCTGCGACAGGCCTGGGGGGCATATGTACAAGGGAATTGCGCCACTGGAACGTCACTTTCAACAACATTCCGGTGGTGCAATGCCCTGCTCCATATTTACAAAGTGGCATGAAGCTACTTTTCGTGGCTTAACGCCGCTTTGTAAATATGTTACCCTTTCACGCAGGTATCTGCATAAAAGGGGAGGTCAATGGGTGTTGCTGTGGGCGTTCCACTGCAACACCATTGCTTTTTGATGCTGCCCCAGATTTGAAAGAATGTGTAAATCTGAGGCAGAGTCAAAAAACTAACGTCATGCAAAAGCAGGCGTTAGATTGGCACAACGAGAAGAAATACTTTTTTTTCTCCTTGATTTTTGCTTTTTCTGCAGCAAACATAGAAAGAGCAAAACGCCATTAATGTTTGTTTTTATGTAGGAAGGTGTCCCTTCATGCACAAAAGCAACCATTAAATACTGGTGATTTGCTACTTCTATGTGTTCTGCAAAAAGAAGTAGCAAATTGCCATTATTGATTGTTTATGTGCAGGAAGGAACAACTTCCTACACACAAAACAATCACCAGTGCAACGCAGGCTTTCTTGCACTATGGTGCAAGGGTAACTGTGTTGGCGCTAAGCAGCTATTTTTAGCGCCAGTGCTAGGGAAAACACAGGGATACCCAGTATTCTTGTAAATAAGGTACATCCCTGCGTCTTTGGAAATGGCGCAGTGCGGGACCGCAAAATTTGCTGCTGCGCTGCACCATTTCCTTGTACATATGCTCCTGGGTTTGGTTGGTGAGAGACTGAACTGCTGGTGTCCATACCATCCAGCTCTACTTTTTTTTTCTGCAGATTTATATAGTGCAAACTTGACCCGAAGGTATTGGAGCGCTTTACATGAGCACCAGTTATGTTACACAAGGAATGCCCAATTTTCTTACCAGTTTCTGGGTGTGGCCAGAATAGACCACGGGTGGATCCCTGTTTTTGTACTTGATCTCCGCTTTAATTGGTGCTCTGGATGCCATGTGTTGGTGGTAGGGTTGCCGCCTTTCTTAGAAAGAAATACTGACCATGTGTTTACATTTTGCCATTCTTGAACAGCCAAGAGCTGTTCGATGAAAAAGAACTGATGTAAAATTGTGAAGGTTCTGATGTTACAAGGCAATTATCCGGTAATCTACCTTTACTTAGCGGGCACTAGTACGCATTACCATTAGTACGCATTTATAACTTCGCAGGATCTTTTTGTACGCATGTTTTTACTTAGCATGCCTTTACTTAGCATTTACCGTTACTTCGCAAAGTACTTTACTTTGCAGACTATCTACATCATTGTTTGGAAAAGGAGGCGCTTCCGTTTCCAAACAACGACGTGCAATTATGACAAGGCATTAAGCAGGAGAAGAGAGGAACCACGGATGAAGGGGAAGAGAGGGACCACGAGCAGAGAGAGGTAAGTGGGTTGTGTATTTTTTAGGGTTGTGCAGGGGGTAGTCTTTTAGGTTGTAGTGTTTTGTTTGTGTAGTGTTTATTTTTTTGGGGGGGTTTAAAGTAGTGTCGGGGGTTGTGAAGGGTAGTGTTTGGGAGTAGGGACAGGACAGGGGGTCAGGGGGTAGTGATTTAGGGTTTAGTGTAGAGGTGTTTGAGTAGTGTCGGGTAGAGTTTTAGGGTTTAGGGTAGTGTCGGGGGGTCATGCAGTGTAGTGTAAGAGTGTACGGACAGGACTGTGGAAAGGGGGAAGGACGTTTAGGGGGTAGTGATTTAGGGTTTAGGGTACTGTAGAGGTGTTTGAGTAGTGTAGGTAGAGTTTTAGGGTTTAGGGTAGTGTCGGGGGGGTCATGCTGTGTAGTGTAAGAGTGTAGGGACAGGAATGGGGAAGGGGGAAGGACGTTTAGGGGTACTGATTTAGGGTTTAGGGTAGTGTAGAGGTGTTTGAGTAGTGTAGGGTAGTATAGTGTTTGAGGATTTGTGTATTGTAGTGTTCCTATTTGTAAATGTGAATGTGTTAAAAAAGTGGAAGGAATCACCCACCCAAAAGACATATTTAATTTATTAAAAACATGTTGAAAATATTAAAATACATTAATGATTACGTGACATTTTTAAATTTAAAGTGGTTTTAAATTACATTTACAATACTCCCCCACCCAAAAACCATAATTCCCTGTCATCCCGTTCCAGGGGATAGGTTCGTATTAGAGATTTTTTGTACTTAGTACGTGCAGTAAAGGAGTTCAAATGGTATGCGTATTAATTAAATGCGGTGAAAACGCATTTTAAGTACATTTCAATGCGTTTGCAATGTAAATGATTTCGCAGTATAAACTTGCGAAGTAATGGTCATTGTGAAGTAAAAACTTCGTAATAATTAACCCTGGGCATAATACTTTGCTACGCTCACGGAGCATGCAAAGTTTGTGCTACTACGCATATTGCACGTAGCATAGTGAATAACTGTGCTATTGATGTAGCGTAGCAGCAGTAAAATAAACACCTTCAAATGCTTCGATAAAGCAATTTTCTATGCTAAAAAGCATATAACCAATTCACAAAAATGAATTTTGACAATAAAATATCAAGCAATGAGAGAGGTGATGATTTTGGAGTCCCCCCTAACCTAGGGGGAGGACCAAGCAGATGCCTTCAACACAAAAAGCATATCATCATGTGAACGATTCAATGGTGGTCCCTTCCTCCTAGGACCACCCCAAGCACTGTTATGGGCAAAAATACAATCCCAACCAAAGGCCCTGCAAAGCATTATGGGACGAGATTAGCAGTGGGCAGTGAATATTATAGTTTCCAATATCAAAATAATTCTACAAAGAGCTGCAGTTCAACTAGTGGTTACTAGGTGTCCCTCACGAGTCAAATGCAAAAGCATTGAAATTATTAATACATCAAGCTGCAGTTCCACTAGTCGTTACAAGATGTCCCTCACGAGTCAAATGCAAAAGTATTGAAAACCTTTCATGAGGCTTTTGCATTTGACTCGTGAGGGACATCTAGTAACGACTAGTGGAACTGCAGCTCTTTGTAGAATTATTTTGATATTGGATACTATAATATTCACTGCCCACTGCTAATCTCGTCCCATAATGCTTTGCAGGGCCTTTGGTTGGGATTGTATTTTTGCCAATAACTGTGCTTGGGGTGGTCCTAAGAGGATGGGACCACCACTGAATGGTTCAAAAGATGTGTTTTATGTTTTCAAGGCATCTGCTTGGTTTTCCCCCTAGGTTAGGGAGGATCCTAAAATCATCACCTCTCTCACTGCTTGTTATTTTATCGTTTTCACTTTTGTGTAGTAACTATATGCATTTTTAGCATATAAAGACAGAGATATTTATTTTATCTTAACTTGCACTGTACAAGGTGCTTTTGGCAATTATTGTACAGTGCAGTCAAGCACACAGCTACGCACTACGCAATGTGCATAGCTACGTGTAGTTAAAAATGTGCTTCACGTAGCTACGTGAAGTGCTACTACGCAAACTACGCCCAGGCTTAGTAATAATGCCATGCGTACTAATGGCTTGCGAAGTAACGTCATATATTCCTTTTAAAGCATGCACAGTGACCATTAACTATCACTGATAGTATGAGACCCTCCCCCCCTACCTTTTCAAGGTGCAGTCAGTCTCACTGGTTTGTTTGCGTTTAGTTAACACTGAATTGCCGATGACAGAAAATGAAAAGACCAAGGCCGGCACACAAAAAAATCGACATTGATCTCGAAGAGAAAATGTCTTTTCACAGCTCCCACTGACTTCAGAGTGAAAATGGGATCTTTTCGGAAGGGGGTTTTGCAAAACGAACCCACAGAGATGACCCTCCTGCTTCCCGCCTGGAAGCAGCTGTGAGAAGAGGCCACAGCCAGGGCTGGACAGAAGTCCGGGGCCTCGTTTATCCATGGCGGGCCGCTTTATCGCTTCTGGGTAACACATACTAGGCGTTGTTTTCCCTGTTTGGGAATTTCACTTATTGAGCAACACTGACATTACTGCAAAACGCTGGCATGAACTCTTCACTGCAGAGGCGGCGGTGTTTCCTGAGGCACATAGCCGTTCGAGATAGTTCAATGCTCCTTAAAGACATTTTATAATCTGATGTTGGTTACGCTTACCCCATGTCACGTCATCCCATGTTATCTCATGTAAGGTGCACAGTTATTGTAATAGCATTTATATTGTGCTTCGTACCACCTGGCGAGGTGCTGCAGCACAACGGATGGGCAGCGTGCTGCCCCTGGGGAAGTGCTTCGGTGGAAGTGTCGGATTGCACTAAGATCTATTTGGAAGTAGTTTGGTGCGGTGCGTGAGTGCCCAGAGGTGCGTGAGTGGCCGGAGGTGCGTGAGTGGCCGGAGGTGCGTGAGTGGCAGGAGTACTTATCTTACCTTGGTCTATCTTGCTTTATTTTTATGCATCTACGTGTGTGATGGAGGGAGGGAAGCCAGAGACAGTACACATTGTTGTATTATGTTATTTTATGTTATTGAGTCCTTATAAAGGTACATCACCAATGAGCCCTTGCTGCCTCACTTTATTGTATGTTATGGCATGAGAGCATCCCCCTTTGTAGTCATCTGTTGAAGGGCGCTCCAAGTATGGTATATATGAACGACATGGTAAACAATGGCAGGGGCCCTGAGAAAGAAGATACATTTTAGGATTATTCCAATTTGTGCAGCTACTGTAGGCAGGTGGTGATGCTGAGATGGGAGGCTCTTGGGTGTGAATGGCGAATGCATCACTGAGCAAAGGCCCTGTGTATAGTTTGTAAGCTAACCTTCGACGAAAGGAGTACTTGAAGGTAATCAGAGTGTGTCTAGAGACTTATCAACCCCGTTTTACACACTCGTGTACGCTCTGCACATAGTACCAGCATTGGCAACCTACCCCACCCCTCCAACGTAACATGCATGCTCATAAATAAACACACAACACATTTCTTGTTTGGGTAAAATTGCTGCAGGTTTATTACATACACCGTTATGTAATATGGTGGGTTATCTTACGGGCGATCCAAGGGTAGGCAACCGTCTGGGCCGCCTGCCCGCCTGATGAGCCAAGCAGCACTGGGGCGAACCCCATCTGTGCTGCCATTTCTGGTGATCCTCTTCCCGGATCACGTGACACATGGTCCCTTGTTACTCACGCCCCTTTCAGGGCGGAGCGTAGCATAGCAAACCCCCCGGTTGTTCAGGCCCACAACCGCCCGAAGGACTAACGGGGCGCCGACACGGTTTTCCAGGAACCTCCCATGAAGCTCCTAGGATTTGGCTCTGGCACCCACCATGGTGCCGCGCAGAGGTACCCTTCTGTACCCCTTCCAGATCGCCCTGTAACTCTGCCTGCAACGAAAAAAGACAACATTACAACATTCTCTGCCTCCTGCCTGCCATGAACCACGCCGGGTAAGCGGTAGGGTGGGAGACGGCGTGTCCGGGCGCGCGAAAGAGGCCGACAAGATGGTGGGGGGAGGCCTATATACCCCTCCCCCTGTCCTCACGCCCCGGAAGTGATGCTCGCCTAGCGCGCTGCGCCAAGGCTTGGGGCACTCCTCCCTGAGTCCCTGCCCCTACGGGGGTGTGGGGTGCCCAGCTGGTACTAGAGGGCTGCCCTCATTAGTGGCCTCCTGCGGGGGCTTCGGACAGCCGCATAGTACCAGCATTGGCAACCTATCCCACCCCTCCAACATAACATGCATGCTCATAAATAAACACACAACACATTTCTTGTTTGGGTAAAATTGCTGCAGGTTTATTACATACACCGTTATGTAATATGGTGGGTTATCTTACGGGCGATCCAAGGGCAGGCAACCGTCTGAGCCGCCTGCCCGCCTGATGAGCCAAGCAGCACTGGGGCGAACCCCATCTGTGCTGTCACTTCTGGTGATCCTCGTCCCGGATCACGTGACACATGGTCCCTTGTTACTCACGCCCCTTTCAGGGCGGAGCGTAACATAGCAAACCCCCCGGTTGTTCAGGCCCACAACCGCCCGAAGGACTAACGGGGCGCCGACACGGTTTTCCAGGAACCTCCCATGAGGCTCCTAGGATTTGGCTCTGGCACCCACCATGGTGCAGCGCAGAGGTACCCTTCTGTACCCCTTCTGTACCCCTTCCAGATCACCCTGTAACTCCGCCACAGCTCTGGAGGTGGCCACCGTCGCCGCCAGAGCCCCCCACCAAAACAGCTCCTTTCTCACCTGCAACCTCTCATTTCCAGGCCTCCTGCAAAGCTAGGGAAGAGATCCCTCCCACTGGTGATAGATGAACCCCATCTATATCACAATAGCCCTTGCCGATAGCCTGGATCCGCTAGTGTCTAATGCAACACAAAGGCCCTTCTGCCCTGTGAATTTGTGCCAAGAACTATCCACCCTCCTGTGGGAAAGTTCCACTACTTACATAACTCAGCCCTGTGCCAACTCTGGGTGGGGAAGATCAGATTCCCTGGTTCACATTGCCCCATGAATTTGCTGAGCTCACCTAGCTGCCGTCCTACTAGGACGGTGTGTCTAGCACACCTGTGTCCCCACTTAAGGGACAGCTGCCCGCTTGTTGGGAGACCGCTCCCACACCCACACCCACCTGCCTACTTTTGGCTATTCGGGCGAGAAGGATTATACTTTAACCTTTGCACCGTCCATTTGCTTTCTAACTCATGACGCACAGGAATGTCCATAACTAGACGTGTGTGACAATGAGCCAGGGTGCCCTCCTGCCCTTGCCGTGCATCCCTTATTTCTTATGGGAATTTCGCCAGCTCAGCTCCCTTCATGGTGAACCCCCCATGGGATACCAGCTAGAGAATCCGTCTGATTAATGCAGTGCGCACTGGCTGCCATATAGTGCCTAACCTTAAGGATTGACTAAGTCCTACTTTGCCCTTTATCCCAGAATATTCCCGAATAGGGGGGGTTCACACTGCTCGCCTTGCCTTTTGTGCTTGGCACCTTGTTCCCCCCTTTCTTGGGGACGCAGCACAATGTGTTAGCTGACAGCACACCCGCCCAGTGAGGCTAATATAGCTAACCGGGCAGGGCATTTGACCTTAACTGCAGGAAAAGTCGCCAGGCTAGAACCCTCCCTGCGAGAGCCCCCGAATAGGGGGGCAGGGGCGTTCACACTGCCCACCCCAGGGCAACCCCAGCAGTGGAAATTACCTGCTCAGTTAAATTTTACTTTTTGTTGATCACTGGACATGCCAAATGTTCTTTTACATAGTAGCCTTTTGTGCTTGACACCTTGTGCCCCCATTACTTGGGACGGCAGCCCACTGTTGGCTGACGGCGTCACCACCCAGCGTGGCATCTATTACTGACCGGGCGGGCGTTTGCGCCTAACTGCAGGATCATAGTCAACTGCCCTTGGTTCTGGGGTGCACTTCTTTCACCCCGTTGCCCAGACGTATGCACAAACCCCTTTGCTTGCTACCCTGGTGAACACCTTAATGGTATCAAAGCTGGTTTGAAACAATGTATGTCTTGCGCCCACTACTGGAGACACCTCACCCTTTCGTGCAATTACAACTTACGCAGCGCACCCCGCTTGCCCAACTGCCGTCGGATCACAGATGCACAGTACCTACTGCGCATCTCCGACCCTGGATGCTTTAGACCTGCCACAGTGACGGAAACCAAGCTTCCCAGTTCCGTTTAGCTGCAGTACACCTTCAGTGGGTCCGCTAGGAGATACCACAAACAGACACCTATATGTATTGTGCCCACTCTTGGAGACAACTCACCCCTTCGTGGAGTGACAACTACACAGGTGCCTACCCAAGTCACCCAACAGACAAGTTGGCCCTGACTACCTTGTGTTCTGGTGCCAGGTTTGGGAAGAGCCTTGCCTTCACTAGTTGCCCCCCTGGGAAACACAAAGACAGTGCTCTGGCCGCAGCGCAGCGATGCCCTCGTGCAGCATCGAACCCCTGGTCAAATAAGAGTGACAACTCCTACTTACTTAAGACTACACCATGACCATGGGTGGAGTTTAGCTCTTCCCCAAACTTCTGCTAGCGTAACCCACGGTCACTCCTCCTGTTCAGTTCACTTTAGTAATTCATGGCACTGGCCCCCAAGGGCCTGATACTGGGCTGTGTAACGCGGCCCAGGGGTGACCTTAACCAATCGGCTTGGTGTGGATGGGTGCTAACATTACCTGGCTTACGTGCCATCCCTTTGACAGTCACTCCTGACAAGATGTGCCAATGCAGGTAGAAGCAGGAGTTATCCAGCCCGCCTTACTTCCTGTCCCAGTTGTTCTGAGTAAATTAGTGAAAGATGCACGTTTGAACTGGCAGCTGATACTTGTTACTTACGCCTGCAAATGCCCTGCTCAGAGCAGCCCGCTCGACAATGGCTTCCCTTGAAAGGCGGTACCAACAGACCTCCAAGCACTTAAGGCGGTCCCTCGGAGTAGGGCTCTAATCTAACAGCTGCCCTTGCATCGGCTACCGCCTCTGGCTGCAAGCCGCTCAGTGCTACTGATGCCTGGCAGTCATATTCAACCTTGATATCCTTACAGCCTAGCAACCCTCACAGCTGCCAAATGCCTTGGTGTGAGAACGTCCACTGGTCGTACTAGTCAATACATCTATTATTTGACTTAATAATACTGTGCATATGAATAAAACTATGCACTGCAGCTGAAAATTTCACACGTTAGTAAATGTGAAACCTTTGGATTTGCCCCTCGATTAAGCCAGTCACCACCCTAGGTGAAGTCTAGCCCTCCTGAACGTCTGCTAGTATGCCATGGAGCAGACAAGACCGTGGGAACAGGAGGGGACAATATGTATCAATCCCTGCCCTTTTATTGAATACTGGGAATGCCAATTGTTCCTTAATACATTGTAGCCTGTTTGTGCTTTGACTTTACTGCTCCAACCCAGTTTGACCCCAAAACTTTGGAACAACCTTCGCAGTAACCTGCCCTTTCGTGGAACATGCCTTTAATGGTACATGACCTTCTACAAGCACCGCCCAGAAATACCCCTCTGACCTGCCCGAGCCTGCGGCCATTCTGCTGACTGGGGGAGGGGAGTGCTACTAACCCTCATGTCCTCAGGAAGCTCCCTCACTGCTGCAAGTGCCCCAAAGCATTTGTTTTAAAACATTTAATGGGTAACAACCCGCTTTGCGCCCACCTACTGTGCCAGGCTGTGAGCAATTAGGTACCCCACATATCTCGTCCCTATGAAAAGATGGGGGCAGAGAAATGATGACCAACTGCGTGGTCACCCGCGACACCAATTGGGTGCTAGCCTGCAGACCCATCCGTCCTCTGCACTGATGGGTGCTGTGCCGCCATGCTGGCGTCCCTCACCCAGCATATGTATCCCAGACAGACTTTGCTAATGTATCCCAGCGTGCCACTGGCACTTTCTTGCGAGCAAAATCAAACACTGAAGATGAGGGAGACATATCGGTATCAGTAATAACCCCCATTAGACCAACGGACCTCTAGCCCCATACAAGATGACCACACGACGAACAGATCCGAACTTTGCCATTATGGTCACCTCGCATTCACCAAACATTAATGTGAACCAGGATTCATGTGGTCAGCAGACGAAAACACCCCCTGAACAAAACCGAACCACTCCTTCCTCCAGTTTGACTGTGTCGACCTCTGTAGCCCGGGGTTTAAGTGGTATGAAAACTGGGGGTCTCTCAAAAGGCGGGGGTGGTTGATGTAATGAAGGGCATGGATTAAAACATCCAAGCTGAACATCTTTGCTTAGCGTGGTGTACTGCATAGTTCTGCCTCTTCTATCATTGTGTCCAGATATATAATCAACCGTAACATGACCCCTACAGCAAGCCGGGACTATTGACTTTCAATGGTTGTTAGTTGCATAAGGTAAATAAGCAACAACTAATGGCTTAGTTGTAAGAATATCGACCATGACCTGTGCAAGGGTCAGAAGACAACACTGGCCAGGGCTAAACTGCCAGAGTGAGCGCACCAGGCGCACAAGAGAGGCCCTCACATGAAACACGGATGCAGCAGAACCCGGCCAGCGCAAAGGAAGCCATGGTTAAGCTTCTGGAGTGCTACTCCAACCAGATGCATCCCAAGTATTGGATGCAAAGCCGAACATGAGAGGCTATAATTAACAGTACCACCAATTAACTACCTGCACTCAGCACGCTGCTCGATTGTTCCCCCAGACATTGGCCAATGACCCCTGCGCGTGTCTGTAGTCAACGCCGTCCCCCGCTACACATCCCGAGGGAGGGCGCCATGCGCACCATAAAGGTTCCTTACACGAAACGGATGGTGGTGTAGCATCCAAGCCTCCCTCGCTCTGCGAGCCAACGTAACTGTCCATGATACATTAGCAGCTGTTTGCAGCTCAGTCCACCCAAATAAACGGGGTGAACATGAACGGATTTCAAATCTAATCACCATTGGCAGGAACATATTGTATATTATGTAAATGATCCTTTCAAACAACAAAATATAAATTAAACAAGCATTTTCCTCTATGATGGAAATTGTGCTCGCAGGCTCGCACAATAGGGACCTTAAAGAATAATTAACATGCACAATAAAACAGGTGTCTTGCCGTTTAAAGTACTATTTTTTTTAATGCTGTGCGACCTGGTGGCCTAATGCATTATGGCCTGAACACTTGTGGCTCTTTAACCCTACCGTTAAATAAGGCTCGCAGCATCTGCCGAAAGTAGCTCATTCCTAACAGAAAGAAAACCTTGCCTCCACTGCCGGGAGTCGAACCCTTGACTTGGAGGGGCTTGTCACACGAAAGGCTGTAGACCTTGCGCCTGTGCTACGGTTGCTGGCTATGCTAAGCAAGCTGGAAATGTGTTGCCCTGCAAAAGCACTGCGCCCTGTATGGAGTTAAAAGGTAATGTGCAGCAATGACAAAGCACGTAATAAAATACGCTTACATGTCTGCCTCACCTTCGCAATACCCGCACCGATGGGTGAATGTCCCTACCTGCAACTGCGGGGCGCCAAAAGTCCCCATGCGGCGCTGGCAACTGTGTCAAGAGGAACAGCTGTCCTGTACCCGAAGCACTCCGAGGATGCAGTACGTGCATACGCGGAAGCCGGAGTTCCCAGTGCAAGGAGCCAGAAGCCAGAGACGATCTACCTTTGCCACCTCATGGGCCTGTGTACCGTTTCCAGGCAGCGCATGGGCCAAACATTACTCACTAGGCCGGAAGCTCACACTTGCACCCCCCTGCAGCGCAACACATGCCAACGCCGGGCGGAGGGGTCCACACAACGGGCCTCGTCCTCTCCCCTCCATCCAAGCCCCACCGGGCACAGTGCCATATCAATTGGCGGGCAGTAGAGTACCCATAACTGCGGTGCCTGCGGCACTGGTCATTGCCAGAGACCTCCAGCCAACACGTGCCCAAGCCAAACTCTACAGGCCACCGGCCTTACCGTACCCGTGGCCCCAGACAACCGCAAAAGGAACTACCGCCACGCTTTGGAAGCGCAGTGATCGCCACTAACGATTAAAAGTGCACCACAATCAACACATCCAACGTAAAAGTGGTAGGGAGCCCCAGGGGTCTGCGGTGGATTTCTGGGGGTTGAATAGTACACTAACCCTACTACGCCGCAGCTGCCGTGAACCCCTTCCAGTAGTGAGGATGATTAGGAGGTGAGGTCACTGACAGAGTCCGGAACCGGGACGGCTGCAAAGGTTGAGTGCACTAAGTACACGTGCACTTAAACGCTGCACCATTTACATTAAGCAGGGCTTTGTTTGGCAATAGAGGCGCTACCCAGCAAAGTGTCAAACAGCTCCCATGTCATTGCTGCGACTTTCGGCCAGACCTGCTTTTACCACCTACAACACTAAGCATGCTGGGATTCGTAGTTTTACTCTCCGTATAACAAGCTATCAGCCCGTGAGTCTCGGAATGTTCAGTGCAGCTACTTGAAATTAGGAAGACTTCGAGTCATCCCCATTAATCGTGACATGGGGCCATTTAGCAGCCACAACTGCAGCCTAGACACGGGGCTGTGCTGAGACTCAGCCATAGCCTCAGCCGCCAATTCCCACCCTCCTATTCTTTGCTGGGGGCGGGTGTGCTGGTGGGGGCAGGGAGCGAACGGAGAGGCAGCACTGATGAATGGGGATAGAGATGGCACGGGCGCCGTGAGCGGAGGTGTCACTGAGATAAGCCTGCGCTCCCACAGACTGCGTACACGGAGCCTGATGGCCTGCTGCCGAGGAAACCATGCGGACGCCCTCACCCCCCACGCAGCACAGGCCTGTGACCGGTGAGTGACCGTCCCTGGCCAGCTCAATTACCACAGTAAAGGAGGGCGCCACATGCAACGCTTCCCGCGCGGCCCTTCATGGACGTTCTGTCGCTAAAAGATGCGCGCGAGGGCAGTACCGTCAATGTGGCTGTCGTGGTAAGGTTGTGTTCCTTCCCACCAGGCAGCGCGTGCAGCCTCCCCGGGACTCTGGTGTCCTCGCGCTGCGGTGAACGGGGGGGGGCAGCATTCGCCGCCTCTTTAACACAAGCAGCCACAACGAGCGGAGAGCAGGCAGACCAGGTACGCTCGTACCTCCCATCCAGCACTACCCGGGGGGGGGGCGCAACCGTTGCGAGTGCTCACCCGTGACCCAACCCCCTCCTGCACGCCTCTAGACCTGGGTTCTTTGGTGCTCGGCGCACCCTGGCTGCCAGAGCCCCAAGCGCTGCCCCTGCACGAACCGCCACGACGAGCGGAGCAGAGGGCAGGCAGAACGGGTACAACCGTACCTCCGGACCAGCACCCTTATGGGAGGGGGGGGGTCGTGCCGGGCCGCGCAACAGTCGCGAGTGCTCACCTGTGCACATGACCACTCCTCCTCCCCCCCCGTGCACGATGTGCTCACCACCCGTGAGCACCGCCCCAAGCGACCGCGACTACCCGGGCCCACGCCGGAACGGCAGGCCGCGCGCCCCACCGCCTGACCGGACCCACGAACGGGTGAACCAGACTGGTATGAGGCACGGCACAAGCCCCCGGCACAAAAAAGCAAATGAGGCCGCGGGAGCGCTCGCGCTTCAGGCCCCGCTAGGGCTGCCTGCAGGCGGCGATCTCACGCCAGTGCTCTTCCCAGGAGGGAGGTCCGCCCCAGACAACAGGCTGGCCACGGGCGGGGGACCGCAAAGCCCGACATCCTGCTGCCCCCCCACAGTAGCGGCCAGTCACCCCCATCCCCCCGGGTGCACCCACGGGCAACCCAGTGCAAACCCTGGTCCCGCTTGAACAAAACACCCTGCCGGAGAGGGGCATCGACCAACTCGGCTCTGCCCCCTCCCTGGTCAGCACCGCCAGGCCCGGCCCGGGCGGGGTGCTGCCGTCCTCGAACCTCGGGAGCTGTGGCCCCCCCCCTCTGGCGGGACGTCGACCAACATGAGCCGGTCCTGGCCACCAAAGAAGCGGAGGGGGGGGGCTTGCGATCTAGTCACTCACCGCGGTGTACAGCTCACAGGTAATCAGGACGACCGAGGACAGGCAGACGACGTGTCCGGGCGCGCGAAAGAGGCCGACAAGATGGTGGGGGGAGGCCTATATACCCCTCCCCCTGTCCTCACGCCCCGGAAGTGATGCTCGCCTAGCGCGCTGTGCCAAGGCTTGGGGGACTCCTCCCTGAGTCCCTGCCCCTACGGGGGTGTGGGGTGCCCAGCTGGTACTAGAGGGCTGCCCTCATTAGTGGCCCCCTGCGGGGGCCTCGGACAGCCGCAAAATGAAGGTTGCAGATTAGGGTAATGTTCTCTCAAAGGCAGTATTGGCTTTAGGACAGCGGAGCCAGTGCCATCGCACGGGGCGCCACGGTCAAGGGGGCTCCCTATGAATTACAGGCTGAACAAGACAAAAAGACAAAGCAGCCTGAAGAGATCTTTCTGTGCTCAGCATTGTTCAGGGGATAATACAACAGCACCATGTCCTAGTAGCTAAGTAATAAACTTCTTTAAGTGTTGTTGTAGACAGTTTGCTCTCTTGTTTGCCAGCCTGGAGCTGCTATTTAGTCGCGAAAGGGGCGGGCCCATAAGTTCTAGACCGGTTCTAGAGTCACAAATCGATGGGCTTTTTTGCAGCATGAAAGTGTAAAGGGGAGAAAAGTCCTTAGGAGGCCAATCAATTCACCAGTAATTCTCTTGGGCACATAGTAGCCACAGACAACTACGTAAGGTTAGTTGATTTATTACAAAGCCAAAAATAACTGAACATAAAGACACCTCAATAGTCAATAAGAGGGTGTAGAAATACATAGGAATTATCATAAAGCCAAATCTGCCTATCCAGTTTAAATGATGCAGCATAAGCAATACAATTAGTTCAAGGAGTAAAATGCAAAAGATCAGAAAGCATGAGTACAAGTTTCCCTGCATCGAGGGTTGGTGAGTGAAAAGCATTAAATCTATCCCTACTCTAACACTAAGGTGACATCCCTACTTAAGCATTTCGGATGAGAGAATAAAAAGGTATCAGCCTGTGGAGTCTTCCTAAGAAGTCTCTCCACATCAATGGGTCATGTAGCATAAAGCTACCATGACAGAGCTCGTTTTAAGATCCTCTCTCTCCGAAGGCAAAAGAAGAAGTGGGCACTTTCCCTACTCCTAACGACAAGTTATTCGTAGGTAACAATCCCTGGATCCAGTGCGAGTCACGCCATCTGCTCTGGGTACGATCCTGAAGGTGTTTTTCCATGGGACAACGGTGTTCTTTCCTTGATACAATTTGTCCTTGGTTCCAAGGCCTTATCCTGTGTGAAGCACAACAACCTTGCTTTATCAACCCAAGCCACACGATTGTAACTTCTTCTCTCCTTGCCTGACTTGTAAAACAAAGATATTGTTCTACCTAACAAGAGCGCTTCCTTAACCTGCAACACAAAACTTCAGAAAGAACAAATTCCATAGCACACATGAAATTCAAACTGTTAATTCTAAAGCAAGAGTTTCCAGGGAACTGCATTTCAGGCCTATGAGGTTCAGCTAACATAAGAAAGCATCATATGAGTTTTACGAATTTGCATAACAATAAGGCACTTTCATTTAATGCATTAACCTACATGTGAAATGACACGATTAATAAACACATTTAATACATGAATGATTGTCAGTTGCACAACACGGATTTTTTCACATTAATGTTTTCTGCTAGTTGCATTCCCTTTCTACATTGGTTCTCCGTGCTACTTTTCAATGACCTAAAATACATCACATTTTCATGTTAGCTCGTTTCACAATTCTAACACTTTACGTTAATACAACAAAGGATTATATGCGGGTGCAGTCTACACGTGATTATAACGCACCCCTACCAGAAAAATGCAGTTTCCACTCTATCAGTTCCCTCCTCTGATGATGTTGAGTCATCTAAAACACTCCAAAATCCCTGCAGAGTAGACTAATCTAAACAGATGTCATAACTAATCTCCTGTCTGAACTCCTCCAACCTCTTCAAATTCTCGTAATGACTGTCCTGCAGTCTTTCCACCCTTCTCTCTCTTCCTCTTAAGGAGTTCTTCACTTGCTTTGCCTTGTGCCATTTGTATGCCCTTATCATTCCTACCAAGATAATTACACAGATAATAATAATTAGTATTGGCTTCAAGATGTATCTAAGAATTCCCTTTCCTAAGTTTGCAAACCAACTTCCAACTGCATCAAATCTCTTTCCAATCTTATCCCATACTCCATCAGCTGCCAGATCTTGTATCTCATGATGTATATCAGTGATATTGGTTATATATCCCCTCAGATCTTTACTTCTATCAGGGATTAAAGTACAACACTGTTGGACCTTCAGCATTCAACAGACTCCGCTTTCTTTTGCCAGTAACACGTCTAATGCAAGAAGGTTTTGCATCACCATCGCCCTTATCGAGACCATCTCCCCATCTATGAGTAGCAAATACTGAGCTGTGTTAACTGATAACTTAGCCACAATAGTAGACTACTTCCTAATCTTGATGTCATTCAGCACCACTCCTGAACTAGGTATCATCGCTCCAAATATGTCTCTCACAACCTCACCAGCACTCAGTCCACATTTCTCCCTGTGGGTCGATTTTCCTTCCAAACCCTCTAAGTCTTCCACATGACAAATCTTTGGAAACACAACTGCCACATAACAGGTACCATGCCAATTGCTTGGAAGCCGAACATATGCATGCTTACCACACAAAAAATACACTCCTGGCCCCATTCGGACTGACTCTTGCAGAAACATCTTCCAAGAACCATTGACTAGAAAGATATAGTCACACACGCACTGTACCACAAATACAGTGTCATAACAACTCTGAACTTGACATATGCAAAGCATGCCTCGTTGTTCCCATTCTAAAGCTATAGGACCAGAACTTCCTTTAGCCTTGTGAGCTAACTCCTCTTTGGTCCATTCAGGATTTTTATCCTTATTGTTAGACTTAACAACTAATCCCCTACGTCTGCCTTCTACTTGATCTATACATTTCTTTTCTATGTCCGATAATATGCAGTTTAGATTATGTCTATGCGGGGAAGCAGTATCTAATGCTACTGTAGGTGCAAAATATTTTCCCATTCTCTCTTCTTGCTTATAATAATCGTATTTGTTCAAACGTTTATAGACTGGTATTTCTGAGAGTACTACATCATAATTTGAGAAGTAGTACTCGTAATGACCTTTTCCATAAAACATGCTAAGAAGCAATCTACAACTAATGCCATACGTCAAGGGTAAGTGATGATATCTAATCCCCTCCTCAACTGAAGCAGGCAATTGCATACACACATAGCAATCTCTTACTTCCATAGTGTTAACATACTCATAAAGCAGCTTAGCATAAGCATTCAGCGTGTAATCACCTTTAGACAAATTTACATGGAGAAAGCGGCTATTAAGCCTTTTTTTGATCCTAATGTGCCATTCTTTGAGGCAGCAGTGGTAGGTGTGGATGTCCCATGTACCCCCAATCCATGTTCCTCACTTTTGGGTGCACTTAAAATGGACTCATTAATGTCTACAGCTATTATTATGATTACTGCTACAATGAGTGTACCTATAATGCATTTGTGCCTGTGATTCGAATTTCCAGACTCCATTTTCAAAGTAGCTCGGTTTACAGCTCGTAAGAGGATCAATACACAGAGTCTCTTTCTCCACGTCTTATTTACGTGTTAACAAAGTTCTTGAGCAACCTTTCTTTGAATCTAGGAAAATTCTTTTAAGAGTCTCTTGCACAATATTTACACAGCTTGGAAGATTTCCCTAACCCTCTTTCTTCTTCTGAATGAAAGTCCCTATTTTTATGCTTCTTCCACTCGGGCCTAGGTTATCTTCTTTCAAGCAACTTATTTACAGTTCAAAAAGTTCAATTTACATCCCTTATGAGATGAGAGCCAATCTCCTCAATGACTCATTGTAACAGTGCAGCTCTCAATGCTGCAATCTCTTGAGGAGACTGTGGAGCTCCGAAGCTTGGGAATTCGATGTCTTCCAAAATCATAGTCCCTAAGCCACTCAACCTTGGTGGAAAAGACACAGTCAAAGACAGAAGGGCATCAGGCTCCAATCCAGGAACTCTCAGCAAGATCTCGACAATCAGTATCGAAATCTCTGACCTCGCTCTCCACTGCATTTGCAACCAGATAAGTTCACTCGGGAGAGGAATATCTCCGACTCTGCACTCCTGCCCTCCTGGACCTCCTAGCACTTCCTGTGGCTTCTTGCTCAATTTCACTCAGATCAGACTCCGAAGATTCACTTATCGGTGCAAGTTCTCTTTCAGATGGAAGTCTCAGGTTTCTCCTCCTCTGTCTCACAGGCCACGTTTCACCTGCAGCATGTTTTTTCCTTAACTGCACACAACCATTTTCCACACCAATCTCTTCTTCTGAGTCAGACTCTATACCACTCGCAACGTTACCATCTCCCTCAGAGTCCATACCAGGGTCTTGTGTAGCTTGACCCCTCTCAGCCTGATCTGGTGGGTATCCAGCCTCTTCAGGAACCTCCACAGCTTGCCCTCTCTAGTGACCCCTCGGTCACGGCTGGAACTACTTCTAGGAGGCGAGCTGTTTCATCGGAGGAACCTGTTACTCGTCGGGTATGGGAAGCATGAACCCAGTTCGGTATTCCGACACACTGCCCAGCAGTATTCTTCACCAGTATTGCTTGATACGGTCCACGCCACTGAGAGTCAGGACAGTTTTTCCTCATGTGCTTTCTGATGAACACCAGTCCCCTTGGCTCAGGTCGTGGCAGAGGTCTTTTGAAGTCTGTGAAGTCACTGCTTCAACCTGATGAGACACAGAACGAACCACATCAGCCAATCCTTTACAGTAGTCAAGGATCAAGTCATCTGTGATATTTATCAATGCAGTGGCAGGCCCAGCAGGCAAGTGCATTGCTCTTCCCATTAATATCTCATGTGGTGACAACCCAGTTCTCCTGTCAGGAATGCTGTGCAAACTCATTAAAACCAAAGGGAATGCATCGGGCCACTTCAGAGATTTCAAAGCACGCGCTTTAGTCAGTCTCGCTTTCAAGGTGCCATTGATTTGTTCCACCATGCCTGACACCTCCGGCCTGTAACTACAATGCAGTCTTTGATCGACACTCAAGGTTGTGCACAAGAGTTTCATGACTTCGTTGTGAAAGTGGGTTCCTCTATCCGATTCCAATGTAGTTGGAAATTTGAATTTAGGAATGAGTACCCTCAACAATAACTTCACTACTGTGAGACTGTCACACCTTCTAGTTGGATAAGCTTCCACCCATCTGGAAAAGATGCACACGACAACCAGGATGTATCTCACCCATTACACAAAGTCATCTCAACAAAATTCATTTTGATCCGATTGAAGGGACCTCCTGGTCTGCCAATGTGACTCAAGGCAACAACAGTCTTCTTTCCAGCATTCATTTTTTGGCATGGGACACACCAATGAAACACTGCTTCTGCAATCACACAAAATCTCGGATTCAACCAAGTCTGTCTGAACAATCTTACCATTGCATCCCTTCCTATGTGAGCTGCTCCATGAATTTGCCTTGCCATTGGGTGTAACAGACAATCTGGTAATACTGCCCTGTCATCAACTGAAGCCCATATGTCATTCTCTTCCTTCTCACAACCTGCTCTGATCCAACCCGTTTGTTACTTGTCTGTGGCTTCCATTTGCAAACGTCTGACTCCATCCCATATGTCTGCAACAGCTAGCATCATGCTGAATTCGGTCTTCTCTGTACTCTCACCAGTATATTCCCCATTGAAAACACATGCATGCATAGCACAGAAGCGAGCAACTTCATCTGCGTATCTATTTCCCGTTGTAACAAAGTAATCTCCTCTTCCATGGGCTGTGCACTTAACAACAGCCACTTCTCTTGGTAATAGCAAAGCTTTCAGCAGTTGTCTCACATAGTCCCTGTTCCTGATCGGAGAGCCTGATGATGTTAAGAACCCTCTCTGTGACCATAGCTGTCTGAAGTCATGAACCACACAGAAACCGTATTGGCTATTGTTAGAAATGGGGGTCTCTAGTTGGCAAGGGTTTGCACCTTTGTCCAAATAGGGACCCTTCTTCCTAGTCAGGATAAGGGAGTTACACTCCTAAAATAACCCCTGCTCACCCCCTTGGTAGCTTGGCATGAGCAGTCAGGCTTATCTTAGAGGCAGTGTGTCAAGCATTTGCACATAACCAACAGTAATACAGTGTAAGCATTACAAAAGGACACCACACCAGTTTAGAAAAATATCCAATATTTTTATATACTTAAGACAAGCCAAAAACGATAAAAATCCAGCATACAGTACTTAAAAATCTTCAGTTATCAAAATATGCTTGAAAAACAGTTCCTTGATGTTGATAGCTCCGTCCGGGGCTATCACGTCGTCGTGAGCAACCAAATCCAAACAGTTCTGGCTGACCGCGGCGTCGCGGGCCAGCTATGGTGTCGGGAAGACCTGCAAACAGTACCTTTTAGAAATGCAGGGCGTCGGCGACCTCTCGTTGAGGTTCTGAAAGCACAGCGTCCGCAGGCGTTGGTTCCGGAGGTCGGTGCAGGAGTCATCCGGGCCCTCGCAGTCAAACGCGTTGCAGATCGAACTCCTCTCTGTTGAAGTCAGGAGTGCTGGCGTCGGCAGGCGTCGGGTGCTGCGGTGCGAAGTGCAGCGGTGGGGCGTGTGGTGCCCTCAGGTCGCAGTGCGAGCAGTGGCTCGGTGGCGGCGTCAGATGGTGTCGTCGGTGCGACCAGGGTCGCGGTGCGAAGTGAATGCGGTGCTCGTCGCGGTGCTGGCAGGTCGCGGTGCAAGCAGCGGCGTCGTCGTTGCTGAAGCGCTGTCGTCGGCTGACGAACTGGAGTCGATGGCGCCGGCGTCGGTAGGCCAAGGCTGCGGTGCGGGATGATGGCGGTGCATCGTGTAACATTACGAGCGGTGCCCTCGAACCACGGTGCAAGCAGCGGCATCGATTTCGGCGTGGAGCGTCGTCGTCTGGGATCGTCGTGAAGCGAGGTGGTTCGGAGTGCGTTGCCCACAGGGCGCGGTGCGAGCAGTGGCTCGGTGGATGCGTCAGCAGGCGTCGTCGATGAGACCAGGGTCGCGTTGCAGTGTTGCGGCGGTGCCCTCCGCGGTGCTGTCAGGACACGGAGTCGCAGCGGCGTCGTTGACGTCGTTGCGTTGCTTTTTCTTCTGTTGCAGCACAAAACACACAGTCCCCAGTGCTGAGGGCAGAAGAGCTTGAAGTCTTTGCTGTGCCTGAGACTTCTTGAACAGGGGGCAAGCTCTACCTCAAGCCCTTGGAGAAACTCACAAAAGTAGATTGCAGAAAGTTCAGTCCAGTCCTTTCACTGCCCAAGACAGAAGCAGCCACTGCAGGCCAACACAGCAAAGCACACAGCAAAGTGGTAGTCCCTCCTCACAGCTTCTCCAGCTCTTCTTCTTGGCAGTCTTCTTGGTCCAAAAGAGTTCTAAAGTTCAGGGGTCTGGGCCCCAATATTTATATCCCAAAATCCTTTGATCCTTTAGGCAGAGAGTGTCTGTGCCCAGCCAGAACCAGTTCTGCCTTCT
This sequence comes from Calotriton arnoldi, assembly GCA_963921515.1. NCBI lineage: Eukaryota > Metazoa > Chordata > Amphibia > Caudata > Salamandridae > Calotriton > Calotriton arnoldi. The sequence continues at coordinate 629,874 of CAWUFW010001331.1, forward strand.
CTGGTGTGACTTCCTGGCAGGAGGTGGAGACGGCATTGTCAGAGGCAGACCAGGCCCTTTGAGGTGCAAGGAAATCTCCCCCCCCCTTCCCCAATTGCAGCCCAGGTCTATTCAGCCCTTTCCTGGCCAACCTAGACTATCTGGAGCCACTCCTGCGCCCTAGCCTTTTTTCATCCAAAACCCAGACAGGCAATCCACATCCCAGCAGAGGCCCACGGGATGACTGAGCAAGAAAATACCTACTTTCTAAAAGTGGTATTTTCAAACACAGAATGTAAAAATCACCTTCACTAAAAGATGCATCTTTAGATTCTGAGTTCAGGCATACTAAACTTTATTTTCCTACCTAGTTCCTAGGGCCAGTTATGTTTATAAGATGTTATAAACAAACTTCCCATTCTGTCCTATGGGGAACAGGTAGCCTTGCAATAGTGAAAAACGAAATTGGCAGTAATTCACTATCAGGACATGCCACACACACCAGGGCATGTCCTACCTTTCACATACACTGCACTCTGCCCACAGGGGTACCTTGGGCCTACCTTAGGGGTGGCTGACATGTAAGAAAAGGGAAGGTTAGGGCCTGTCAAGTGGGTGCACATGCCAAGTCGACATGGCAGTACCAGACTGCGCACAGGCTCTGCAATTGCAGGCCAGAGTCACATTTACGGGCTGTTTGTGGGGGTGGCACAATCCAGTGCTGCAGCCCACCAACAGCATTTGATTTACCGGCCCTGGCACACGCAGTGCACTTTACTAGGGACTGACACATAAATCAAATAGGCCAATCATGGAAACACCAATCCATAACACATTTTACCACAGTAGCAATTGCACTTTACCACTGATCAGCAGTGAGAAAAGTTCGCAGAAACACTAAGCCAGCACAAACAGAGTCCAAACCGGGAGGTCAGAAAGCAAAAACTCAGGGGAAACACGCCAAAAGATGCCAAGTCTAACACATGTCCCCTCCAGCTGAAAGTAGGGAGAACTACCCAACCTCCTGGGAGTTCTCTTCACTAAGGCGGAAGAACCTGGACAGACCATCTGCATTGGCGTGTTCTGTGCCAGGGCGGTGTTCCACCGTAAAGTCCATTCCCTGTAGGGAGACGGACCACCTCAGCAGTTTTGGATTCTCACCCCTCATTTGCATCAACCATCTGAGGGGCCTGTGGTCTGTCTGAACCCGGAAGTGAGTCCCAAACAGGTAGGGCCTCAGCTTCTTCAGTGCCCAGACCACAGCGAAAGCTTCCCTTTCTATGGCACTCCACCTCTGTTCCCGGGGGAGTAGTCTCCTGCTAAGGAAGACCACAGGCTGGTCTAGGCCCTCTTCGTTCAGTTGTGAGAGCACCGCTCCCACACCATGCTCTGAAGCGTCAGTCTGCACGACAAATTCCTTGGAGAAGTCGGGTGCCTTGAGCACGGGGGCCGTGCACATGGCGGCCTTCAGGGCATCAAAAGCCTTCTGGCAGGACTCAGTCCAGATCACCTTCTTGGGCTACTTCCTGGAAGTCAGCTCTGTCAAGGGGGCAATAATGGTGCCATAGCCCTTAACAAACCTCCTGTAGTACCCGGTGAGACCTAGGAAGGCTCTCACCTCTGACTGGGTCTTGGGGGGCTCCCAAGCCAGAATGGTGTCAATCTTGGGCTGTAGGGGCGCCACCTGGCCGCTTCCTACCTGGTGTCCCAAGTACACCACAGAACCCTGCCCGATCTGGCACTTACTGGCCTTGATCGTGAGGCCTGCCCTCTGCAGCGCCTTCAACACTTCCCTGAGGTGCTGCAAGTGTTCTTCCCAGCTGGAACTGAACACTGCGATGTCAAGCAGGTATGCAGCACTGAAATCCTCCAGTCCAGCCAACACCTGGTTGACCAACCTCTGAAAGGTGGCCGGGGCATTCTTCAACCCAAAGGGCATCACCCGGAACTGGTAATGTCCTTCTGGGGTTGAGAATGCTGACCTCTCCTTGGCCCCATCGGTTAAGGCAATCTGCCAGTACCCAGACGTTAAATCAAACGTGCTGAGGAACTTGGCAGCTCCCAACCGATCAATGAGCTCATCAGCTCTGGGGATGGGGTGCGCGTCAGTCCTGGTGACGGCATTGACCCCACGGTAGTCCACACAAAACCGCAGTTCTGGAGTGGCACCGGGTGCAGCAGCCTTTGGGACCAAGACCACTGGGCTGGCCCAAGGACTGTTGGAAGGCTCGATCACCTCTAATGCCAACATCTTAGAGACCTCCTCTTTAATGCTGGCCTTGACCCGGTCAGTCAACCTGTAAATCTTGTGCTTCACAGGAGGGCTGTCACCGGTGTCCACGTCATGGGTACACCAGTGAGTAACACCTGGGGTCAGGGAGAACAGTGGGGCAAACTGTTCCAACAACTGGTGACAGTCGCTCTGCTGCTCTGGGGTCAGTGTAGGGGAGAGGATCACACATTCCACTGACCCATCGTGCTCCTTGGTAGACAGGAGGTCAGGGAGAGGTTCACTCTCCTCTTCCACCCCATCATCTGTCACCAAGAGCATGCTCACTTCGGACCTCTCGAAGTGGGGCTTGAGGCGGTTCACGTGGAGGACCCTCAAAGGGTTCCTTGGAGCCCGCAAATCCACCAGGTAGATGACATCACTTTGCGCTCCACCACCTCAAACGGCCCAGTCCACTTGTCCTGCAAGGCACAAGGTTCCACTGGGGCCATGACCCACACTTTCTGCCCAGGTTGAAATTCGACCAGAGTGGCATTCTGGTCATACCACTTCTTCATTTCTTCCTGGCTTGCTTCTAGGTTCGCCTGAGCGAGTTTCCTGAAGCGGGCAGTTTGGTTTCTGAAGGCCAGCATGTAACTAAACACATCCTGGGGAGTTTTCCTGGGAGCTGCCTCCCAGCCTTCCTTTACCAAACTCAGAGGTTCTCTCACAGGGTGACCATACAGAAGCTCAAAGGGACTGAACCCAAGAGACTTCTGTGGCACCTCCCGGTACGCAGGGAGAAGGCATGGCAAGAGGACGTCCCACTTATGCCTCATGGGTTCTGTTAGACCCTTAATCATGCCCTTCAAGGTCTGGTTGAATCTCTCCACCAGACCATTACCTTGTGGGTGGTAAGGGGTGGTGAACTTGTAGGTTACACCACACTCCTTCCACAGGGACGTCATATACTTGGATATGAAGTTGGTCCCCCTGTCAGAAACCACCTCTCTGGGTAACCCCATGCAGGAAAAGATCCCCATTAACACCCGGCCCACCACTGGCGCCATCGTTGCCCTGAGAGGGATTGCCTCCGGGTACCGGGCGGCATGGTCCACCAAGACCAGGATGTACCTGTTGCCCATGGCTGTCTTGGGATCCAGTGGCCCCACAATGTCCATCCCTACCCTTTCAAAGGTTGTTCCAACAACTGGAAAAGGTTGGAGAGGAGCTTTGACCTTCCTCCCACTCTTACCACTTGCCTGGCAAGTTTGGCAAGACCTGCATTGTCCATATGACTGCCTTTGCATTTGGGGCCAGAAGAAGTGGGTGACAAGCCTGTCAAAGGTCTTGTCCTGCCCCAAATGTCCTGCCAAAGGCACGTCATGAGCCAGACCCAGTAGGAAGGTCCTGAAGCGCTGGGGTACCACCAGCACACGGGCTGACCCAGGCTCAGCGACCTTAGGCTCACTGTACAGGAGATCATTCTCCCAGTAGATCCATGTGATCCGGACTGATCACCAGCTGCCTGGTCAGCAGCCTGCCGCCGCAGACCCTCCAGAGAAGGGCACTCTTTCTACTCCTTGCAGAATTCCTCCCTGGTGGGACCCCCTTCTTGCTGCCAATGGGTCAGCTCAGAGATGTCCCCCAGTTCAGCTACCTGCTCCCCGGTAGGCACCGGGGCGTCCCCCTCAAGGTCCGCCTCCTCCCGGTCCGTGGGAACTTCAGGGGCCGGTTTCCCGTGCCTCTTGCCCTTTCTCTTGGCAGGGACTTGGGCCACTGTTTCAGGCTCCAAGTCCTCTTGATCACCCTCTCTGGCCGCCATTGACCGAGTGGACACGCATGCCCACTCTGGCAACCCAAGCATCTCCAAGTGAGACCTGAGCTCAACATCCTTCCATAAGGACTGCTCCAGGTCGTTACCTAGCAGACAATCTACAGGCATGGAAAGGCTTACAACCATCCTCAAGGGACCTGAGACCCCCCCCACTCGAAGGGAACCTGCGCCACCAGACACTGGCACTCTGATTGTCCACTGCAATTACTTGGTGGAATGCCCCTGGGACTACCTGCGTCTCAGAGACCAGGTGACACCGGACTGAGGTCACTCTGGCTCCAGTATCTCTGAGAGCCTCTACCCTTTTCCCATTGATGGTCACCCAGGTGCTGTATTTCTTTGTGTTAGGGGGCACCGGGTTTCCTGGGACCATCTCACTGTCCCCTAGTGAGACGAGGGTCATTTCTGCAGGGTCCCCGCCCTCCTGTGGGTACTCCTCCTCCCCATGCGCTACACTAGCCAACACCTTGGACTGGCCACCGGTGGGTGGCTGTGCCCCCTTAGGGCACTTGGGCTCCCCCTTCATGTGACCCACCTGGTCACATGCAAAACACTTGAGGGGGCCGGTCTCAGCAGGCTTTCCTGACGAGACCCCTTGTTTCTTATCTCCTGTGGGATGGGAACCTTTACCCTGGGTGTTAGTTTGGGGCCCTTTAGAGAACTCCTGTGTTTTACCCTTGTCCCCCCCCCACTTTTCTGCTGGGGACCCTGCCCACCTTTGGCTGAGTCTCCCCATACGCTTTCCTGTGGACCCTGGTACTCACCCAGCGGTCCGCCTCCATAGCAAGCTTCCTGGGGTCAGTCAGCTTACTATCAACTAGGTGCTGGCGCAGATCTGCAAAACATAGACTAGACAAGTGCTCCCATGCAATCAAATTGTAGAGCCCCTGAAAATCTGTCACATTACTGCCCTTCACCCAGCCATCCAGTTTCCTGCAAAACATATCTACACATTCCAACCAAGTGTTGGCATCGGACTTCTTACTGGACCTGAACTGATTACTGTACTTTTCAGGAGTGAGACCATACTTAGTGAGAAGGGCGTCCTTCATGTCTGGATAGGTGAGGTGATACCCCTTACCCAAAGCTATTAAAGTACACCTTGCTTCTTCTGGAAACAGAGGCCACAATCCTGCTCCCCAATTCTCCTCAGGGACCCCATTCATGTGTATCACTGCCTCGTAACCCTGAAACCATCTTTGTATGTCGTCCCCCTTCTTGAATTCCTTGCCTACATTCTTAGGGATGTGCACAATTCTGTCTGCCTGTCTTGGCGAGTTGCTGCCACCATCTGACCTGGCTCTATTCCTTAGCTCCAGCTCTTTAAGACTTCGCTCATGATCTAAGATCATCTTCCTTTCCTCCATGGCTATTCTTTTTTCTTCCCTTTCACTTTCTATCCTGAGTTTCTCCAACTCGAACTTCCTTGCTTCCCGCCTGTCCTCCAGCTCCTCTGGGGACAGGCCACTGCTGCCTGGCCTGGAGGGTCCTCCCCCTCCCAAAAGCACATCCACCCTGGGAATAGGCTCCTCCGCCTCTCCACCGAGATCACCAGACAGCTCGCTGGCATATCTGGCTGCTACCCAGGCCCTCAGCGCCTTTTGCAGCTCCTCCTTCCTAGTGAGGCCTCTGACTTGGACTTTTAGGTTTTTGCAAATCGCTTTCAGTTCCCTAACATTGTAGGATTCCAACCTATCCTCCTCAAAGGCAACTTCCAGGGATGCAACAGATGATGCTCTTGATTCAGGCATGATGAAGTAGCAAGTTTAAACCGGCAAGATCAAAAAATAGGCCAAAAAGAAAAAGGACCAGTATGTGGCACGTAATGGTTTCCGATATGGTAGTAGTGCACACCAATCACTGTAAGTCAAGTGCAAACACAAGTCCTATCCTCACCGCTGACAACCAATGTTAGAAATGGGGGTCTCTAGTTGGCAAGGGTTTGCACCTTTGTCCAAATAGGGACCCTTCTTCCTAGTCAGGATAAGGGAGTTACACTCCTAAAATAACCCCTGCTCACCCCCTTGGTAGCTTGGCACGAGCAGTCAGGCTTATCTTAGAGGCAGTGTGTCAAGCATTTGTACATAACCAACAGTAATACAGTGTAAGCACTACAAAAGGACACCACAGCAGTTCAGAAAAATATCCAATATTTTTAAATACTTAAGACAAGACCAAAAACGATATAGATCCAGCATACAGTACTTAAAAATCTTCAGTTATCAAAATATGCTTGAAAAACAGTTCCTTGATGTCGATAGCTCCGTCCGGGGCTATCACGGTGTCATGAGCAACCAAATCCAAACAGTTCTGGCTGACCGCGGCGTCGCGGGCCAGCTACGGTGTCGGGAAGACCCGCAAACAGTACCTTTTAGAAATGCAGGGCTTCGGCGACCTCTCATTGAGCTTCCGAAAGCACGGTGTCCGCAGGCGTCGGTTCCGGAGGTCGGTGCAGGAGTCGTCGGGGCCCTCGAAGTCACACGCGTTGCAGATCGAACTCCTCTCTGTTGAAGTCAGGAGCGCTGGCGTCGGCAGGCGTCGGGTGCTGCGGTGCGAAGTGCAGCGGTGCGGCGTGCGGTACCCTCAGGTCGCGGTGCGAGCAGTGGCTTGGTGGCGGCGTCAGTTGCCATCGTCGGTGAGACCAGGGTCGCGGTGCGAAGTGAATGCGGTGCTCGTCGCGGTGCTGGCAAGTCGCGGTGCAAGCAGCGGCGTCGTCGTTGCTGAAGCACTGTCGTCGGCTGACGAACTGGAGTCAATGGCGCCGGTAGGCCAAGGCTGCGGTGCGGGATGAGGGCGGTGCATCGTGTAACTTTACGAGCGGTGCCCTAGAACCACGGTGCAAGCAGCGGCGTCTATTTCGGCGTGGAGCGTCGTCGTCGTGAAGCGAGGAGGTGTGGAGTGCAGTGCCCACAGGTCGCGGTGCGAGCAGCGGCTCGGTGGTGGCATCAGCAGGCGTCGTCGGTGAGACCAGGGTCGCGTTGCGGCAGTGCCCTCTGCGGTGCCGTCAGGACACGGAGTCAGCAGCGGCGTCGTCGACGTCGTCGGGTTGCTTTTTCTTCTGTTGCAGCACAAAACACACGGTCCCCAGTGCCGAGGGCAGAAGAGCTTGAAGTCTTTGCTGTGCCTGAGACTTCTTGAACAGGGGGCAAGCTCTACCTCAAGCCCTTGGAGAAACTCACAAAAGTAGATTGCAGAAAGTTCAGTCCAGTCCTTTCACTGCCCAAGACAGAAGCAGCCACTGCAGGCCAACACAGCAAAGCACACAGCAAAGTGGTAGTCCCTCCTCACAGCTTCTCCAGCTCTTTTTCTTGGCAGTCTTCATGGTCCAAAAGAGTTCTAAAGTTCAGGGGTCTGGGCCCCAATATTTATATCCCAAAATCCTTTGATCCTTTAGGCAGAGAGTGTCTGTGCCCAGCCAGAACCAGTTCTGCCTTTTCTGGTGTGACTTCCTGGCAGGAGGTGGAGACGGCATGGTCAGAGGCAGGCCAGGCCCTTTGAAGTGCAAGGAAATCTCCTCCCACTTCCCCAATTGCAGCACAGGTCTATTAAGCCCTTTCCTGACCCACCTAGACTATCTGGAGCCACTCCTGCTCCCTAGCCTTCTGTCATCCAGAACCCAGACAGGCAATCCACATCCCAGCAGAGGCACACAGGATGACTGAGCAAGAAAATACCTACTTTCTAAAAGTGGTATTTTCAAACACATAATGTAAACATCACCTTCACTAGAAGATGCATCTTTAGATTCTGAGTTCAGGCATACTAAACTTTATTTTCCTATCTAGTTCCAGGGCCAGTTATGTTTATAAGATGTTATAAACAAACTTCCCATTCTGTCCTATGGGGAACAGGTAGCCTTGCAATAGTGAAAAACGAAATTGGCAGTAATTCACTATCAGGACATGCCACACACACCAAGGCATGTCCTACCTTTCACATACACTGCACCCTGCCCACAGGGGTACCTTGGGCCTACCTTAGGGGTGGCTGACATGTAAGAAAAGGGAAGGTTAGGGCCTGGCAAGTGGGTGCACTTGCCAAGTCGACATGGCAGTACCAGACTGAGCACAGGCTCTGCAATGGCAGGCCAGAGTCACATTTACGGGCTGTTTGTGTGGGTGGCACAATCCAGTGCTGCAGCCCACCAACAGCATTTGATTTACAGGCCCTGGCACACACAGTGCACTTTACTAGGGACAGACACATAAATCAAATAGGCCAATCATGGAAACACCAATCCATAACACATTTTACCACAGGAGCACTTGCACTTTACCCCTGATCAGCAGTGAGAAAAGTGCGCAGAAACACTAAGCCAGCACAAACAGAGTCAAAACCGGGAGGTCAGAAAGCAAAAACTCAGGGGAAACACGCCAAAAGATGCCAAGTCTAACAGCTATCGGTATAGATGGTGACTTGGATCTGCTCAGAAACTCCACATGCATGGATTAAGGCAAAGATTTCAGCCACTTGTGCGGAGTGTACTCCCAGTAAAAAAGCAGCTTCTACCACTCCAGAGGAGGTACAGACAGCAAACGCTGCCCTCAACTTGCTTTCACTGTCTCTTAGGCATGAACCATCAACAACAAGGACTTGATCGGGATCAGACAATGGCTCGTCGACAATGTCAGGTCTCGGCTTCGTGCAAAGCTCAGTGACATCCAAGCAGTTATGGTCTTCACAATCTTCCCTATCAGCATTTGGAACAGGTATCAAGGCAGCAAGATTTAACACAGAACAACGCTTCAGGGTCACTTTTTCAGCAGCGAGCAACACCCGCTCATACCTTGTCAACCTGTTTGTCTTAGTTCTCATCATCCGGAGCTCAACTGAATGCGGTACATACACTGTAAGAGGATGACTCATCACAATGCTCTCACATTGTTCAATACTGACACTTGTTGCAGCAACGGATTTGAGACATCCGGGCAATGCTGAAGTTACAGTATCTAATGTAGCTGAGAAATAGGCCACTGGTTTTACGGGCACCTCCATGTGTCTGGCTGAGTACAGAAAGAGCACAACCCTCCCTTTCGTGGCAGAACAGTGAGAATGCTTTGTTGTAATCAGCATTCCTAAAGCTATAGCCTGACACAGACACTCTCTCAATTCCAGGAAAGCAAGCAGACAGTCGTTATCCCAAGGTACCGGATCACACACATCCTTGTGGGCAGCCGTGGCCCATGGAGGTAAGAGTGGTGGGGCGGTAGGGCCATGTGGGGGGATTTCGACAGACGACCAAGAGGGAAAATGAAATAAATAAATGATATTCCCTTGTCGGCGTCTGTTGAAATCCCCCCAACTTGGCCGTACCACCCCACCACTCTTACCTGCACAGGCCGCGGCTGCTTGTGGGTCAGCATCTGCAAAGGTTTTGCCATCAAGGAGAAATTAGCAATCCATTGACGCAATAGCCAACCATTCCCAAAAACATCCTGACCTCTTTCTGAGTACTAGGCGGATTCATTTTCTTGATCACCTCCACTCGTTCTGGTGACACCTTCCTCTTGCCTTTTTTAATTCTGTGACCCAAATACTGCACTTCGTTCAGACAGTACTGAAGCTTACGTAGAGACACCTTATGCCCATTGTCAGCCAGATGGTTCAGTAAAGCAATGGTATCATCTCTGCAAGACTTCCGCGTTTCAGACGCAATAAGGAGATCGTCTGTGTACTGGACTAACATTGAGGGCAGAATCAAGCTTTTTCAAGATCTGGTTCAATATGGATGGACTATCGGTATACCCTTGAGGGATACAACACCATGCTAAGACACAATTCTCCAGACGGAAAGCAAATAAAAATTGGCTCTCTTTGTGCAACGGAATGGAGAAAAATGCTTGGCAGAGGTCAATCACGGTGAACCACTCAGCTTCACAAGGAATCTGAAATAGGATCACAGATTGATTCGGTACCACGAGACAACATAGAATCACTATGTTATTGACCTTTCTATGGTCCTGAACAATGCGATACTTCCCACTCGGTTTCTGCAATTCCATGATAGGTGAAATGCATGGACTTCCCATGATCTCCTTTAGGATGCCCTGTGCAATCATGCACTCAATTATAGCTGTAATTCCTGCCACCGTTTCTGAGGTCAGGTTGTACTGAGGCATTCTCGGGAATCCAGCATTAGGATTGACCTGTATGCAGACTTGCTCGACTCCTCGAATCAGTCCGATTTCCTCTCCAGAGAAGTCCCATACCACTGGAGAGACGTTGTCTCTCAAATCCAGTGGCATGTCTTCCACTGTCAGTAATGGAAACATGGCTGTGTAATGGTTCAGATTAGCCAGTTTGAAAGCAATGTCCTCATCATTAGTCTGCAACTCGATTCCCTTTGGCGTGCAATAGATGGTACAATTCAATTTGCACAAAAGATCACGCCCTAGCAAACAGACTGGACTCGAATCACACATCACAAACTGATGGTGATTATGAAAGGTTTCAATTTTCACTAATACCTCTTCTGTCAAAGGTTTTGTCATTCTTTTGTTAGAGACTCCTACAACTTGGATTGATTTTCCCAAGAGGGGCAGGTTTGGAAATACTGCAGATCTCACAGTAGAATGAGTAGCACCAGTATCAATCAAGAATGTAATGGGATGAGCATCTACGTCTGCTTCTATGTATGGTCCATTCTGGTCTACCTCTAAGATTGCGCCAAATGTACAGTCTTCCTCCCCCCTCAGGCACTGTCAGAAGGACGGGTCCTGCTCAAAGACATCCAGAGCTTCCATTAAGGGCATCTGGTGATAGGTTCGATTGCCCTGCGAGATTCTCGGAGGTTAAGGCTCCTGCATTAAGTGATCTCGGCCTAGTCACTGTCAGCATCTGATTTACTACATCTGTCACCTGCACGAGTTCTCCTTCCTGCAATTGATTTGCAGGATTAAGACGACACTTGTGACAAGCAGTGCTCTTTTTTAGGGTCGCAATGTCTATCCCTGTCATAGGATCTATGTGGACACCTCTTCCTCTTCCCTGTCCATTCGACCCTGCGACTGATGTTACCTGGACACCTCCTGGAACATTCCCTTGACCACAGTCTACATTCCCACTATTGCCTGCACCTGCTCTCCTTTCTGTGCATTTCACATTTGAACCAGCATCAATTTCTCCTTTATCCTCCTATGCTTATAATCCACCTCAGGACTGCTGTACATGGCATACTGTAAGATCTCGTCTTCTGATTTGTTTTGCCAGCAGATTAAGTGCTGTTGGATCATGAGGCTGATCTCCGGCCTCAGTCCAGTCACAAATTTGGATATAAATTGCCCATATCTTTAGGGTTGAGTGTATCTAACCCACTGTACTGCCTAAAGGCTTGTAAAAGCCTCTCGTAGTAAGCATGTACGGACTCTTTAGGCTCTGGGTCGTTTGATTTATCTTGACCCAATCAATGTCTTGAGGGGCTATCTTGGACAGCAACCATGTGATCATCTGATCACACTTTTTCATAACCACCGGCGAAGGAGGGAAACAGCGTTTACAACGCTGTCATTACATTGCGCTACCATTACAACGTGGTCCTTACAACGACCGCATTGCTCGTTCGCGATTCATTTCCATCGCAAGTCATTACAACGACTTGTACTAGGGGGCGCTATGGTATTGGAAATGAATTCCAGCACCTTCCCTAATGTCGCGCAAACTGGAGTAGGAATAGTAATTAATACTATTCCTAAGTCCAGCGCTCCCCCAAAGTGCAATTCGCTGTAATGACTTGCGATGTAAATGCATTGCGTACTAACAACGTGGTCATTGTAACGACCGCGTTGTAAAAGAACGCGATGTGATACATCACGATGTAATGAGCCATATTCGCGAAGGACCATGGGCTACTGGATCCCTCTCCCGCTCAGCAGCAGGCCACTCAATAGCTATTTTACAAGCAGACCATAGGTTGCTAGGAACCACAATTTCAAACAAGGTATTTAAATCAATCGACAACACCTTTGAGATCTTAACAAAGCAATCAACTTGCTTATACCACTCAGCAGGCTTCTCCCTCAACCTGGGAAAATCATTAGTGAACGCAGACAGGTCACCTCCACTCCAGGGAACATGCACATACCCTCCACTTGGCTCTTCCGGTAACGGATATGCCTCTACTCCGTGCGTTCCCCCTCCTGGAGGTATAAGTAAGCCTATGATTTCCCTGCAAGATTTTCATTCGAGACAAGTCCACTCCATACCTCTGAGCTAACTATGACAGCTTCTCATGTGCCTGTCTTGCTCTTCGGGTGATATCCTTTGCTACAAATAACAGGTCATCTGGCTCATAGGTCTCTATTCTGTCCAAAGGTAAATTCCCACTAATGATCTCATCTACCTCAGCCTTCAAAATTCAGCATCACCATATCCAATAGTTTCGCCTTTACTGCAGCCTTGATTGTACCCTGACTCGATGTACTACTCTGACTCTCCTTGCTGTAATTATGGTCTCTCAACCAAGATTCCAAGTCTGCAACATCTAAGACATGTTTGTGCTTGTTTCCAACGTTGCACCACTTGGTCCCCTTATTGGCGTTTCCCACATCGGCAGATCGGAACCAGCGCTTGCCATGGGTATAGACCATATAGTACTAGAACCAATGTGTACTCCAGAAGGATCAGCAGTAGCCGCTAAAGGGATACTAGATTCTTTAGGCACTAAAGATGGACAATCATCATTCGTGCTCACTGTCCTTCCCAATCCAGGTCCTTCAGCCTGTATGGGCTGTCTCTGACTAAGGTTTGCCACTGAGCTCGGGTTATACAGAGAAATAACAGGACCAATAGCAACCGGAAAAGTGAGAGCTTCCGGTAACCATGAAGCAGCATAAACTCCATTCTGTTCTATACCTCCTAAGATGAACACTCCTGTCCCCCCTACTCCTGCGGCAATCTTTTCCACAACTCCGGTACCAGGACCCACTTGAGCTGATGCACTTCCCACGTTCTCCGCACCTCATGAGTTTTGCCCCCTGATTGTGGATTATAAGGTGGAGCACCTCAGATTACAACCCATCCAACAAGCTGTCTTCATTGTCACTGCTGTCACTTTCATTTGTCTTTTTAATTATGTCCTTGGATCCTCCCTCTCCTACCAGCACTGGGTACAACCTTTCTCCTTCTTTGGTATCCACTCTCCATCTCCTAAGCTGTGCATCCCACTGTGCGTCCTCATATGCCCTCACAGCTTTTCTCATTCTCCCTTGATATTTCTCCCTCTGCTTAACATGAGCTGCACGCATCCATGCATCTAACGCTTCAAACTGTGTTGGTCTAGTCAAAGGTCGCAGCGCAAACATTGCTCCTCTGAGCTGCTGCAATACATCCAACCAAAATGAACCAAAACGTGTAAATGACAATTCACTCTCCTTTTCAGTGATGTTATGCCAATTTTGAAGCCAAATTATAGTATAGAGCCCAACTTTTGCCGCCACATAATGTGCTGGAGTATCCTCGGGTGGCGTATCCTCGCCCACTCGAGTAACAACCCCTTCATCACCCCATAAAAGATCTCGCAACACTCTAAAACTACGCATGATTTCAAATTGCAATTTGTTGTTCAATAGATTACGACGGAACAATCTTTTTCAACCACAACTTCTCAATGACCACCAACCAAACCCAGCGTGCCGTTACACCAACCTACCTATCGCAGCGCGGCACACTCTGACATCACCTTCACTCCTCGCAGCAGCTCACCCTCCTTCACAATTTCTCCGTACACATTCACTTACACAGTCAGCTTAAATCCGTAATTGTCTGCCATCTAAAAGATCGATAGAATTCAATCACTCAAGAACATCCACACATGATGACCCTCGACCTGCGTTGATCACCCAAATCAGAATAGCTCACCTCTGTACACAAGGTCCGCATGTCCCATTCACACAAAGCTCCCTGTCTTAGGTGGAACTGCCGATGACGTCTCACGACAACTCCTCAATTCTTCGGTCAGACAATCACAATCTCGGTGTCTTCTACACCCTTTAATATATCCCGGGATCTTAGGCCACTTCAGGACCTGCAACTCAAATCTCAATCTTTGGAACACGTCTGGTCTGAAACCACATCCACTCGACTCTCACACCAACTCCGCAAGGCATCACACAATCGAAACATTCCCGCAATCTAACACACAGCATACACCCAATTAATACTCACTCCTCCGTCCACCGCTGATCTCGCCACACCATCAAACTCCGTCGGACTCCTCCAGATTCCGTCATCTTCCGTTCTCGATCATTGGACTCTATTTCAGGAGTTAGGGGTTCTAGGTTCCACTTATTCTAGACTAATTCTGGATTCTCCCCTTACTTCATGTGCGAACCCTCCTCTGCGACCAACTTAAAGGGCTGGGCCCATGAGTTCTAGACCTGTTCTAGAGTCACAATTCGATGGTTCTTTTTCGCAGCATGAAAGTGTAAAGGGCAGAAAAGTCGTTAAGAGGCCAATCAATTTGCCAATAATTCTCTTGGACACATAGTAACCACAGACAACCACGTAAGGTTAGTTAATTTATTACAAAGCTAAAAATAACTGAACATAAAGACACCTCACTACGAGGGTGTAGAAATGCATAGGAATTAGCATAAAGCCAAATCAGCGTATCCAGTTTAAACAAAGCAACATAAGCAACACAATTAGTTCAATGATTAAAATGCAAAAGATCAGAAAGAATGAGCCCAAGTTTCCCTGCATTGACGATTGGTGAGTGAAAAGCATGAAATATATCCCTACTCTAACACTAAGGTGACATCCCTACTTAAGCATTTCCGATGAGAGAATAAAAAGGTGTCAGCATGTATAGTTCTTCCTAAGAAGTTTCTCCACATCAATGGGTCATGTAGCATAAAGGTATCAAAACAGAGCTCATTTTAAGATGCTCTCTCACTCTCCGAAGGCAACAGAAGAAGTGTGCACTTTCTCTACTTCCAACGACAAGTTATTCGTAGGTAACAATCCCAGGATCTAGTGCGAGTCACGCCATCTGATCTAGGTACGATCCTGAAGGTGTTTTTCCACGGGACAACGGTGTTCTTTCCTTGATACAATTTGTCCTTGGTTCCCAGGCCTTCTCCTATGTGAAGCACAACAACCTTCTTTTATCGACTCAAGCCATATGATTGTAACTTCTTCTCTCCTTTCCTGACTAGTAAAACAAAGACATTTTTCTAGCTAACAAGAGCGCTTCTTTTACCTGCAGCACAAAATGTGAGAAAGAACAAATTCCACACTACACATGAAATTCAAACTGCAAATTCTAAAGTGAGAGTTTCAAGGGAACTGCATTTCATGCCTACGAGGTTCAGCTAACATAATAAAGCAGTATATGAGTTTTACGAATTCAGTTAACAATAAGGCTATTTCAATTAATGCATTTATCTACATGTGAAATGACATGATTAATAAACACATTTAATACATGAATGATTGTCAGTTGCACAACACAAGTTTGTCACGTTCCTGTTTTATGCTGGTTACATTCACTTTCTACCTTGGTTCTACATGCTACTTTTCAGTGACCTAAAATGCATCACGTTTTCATGTTAGCATGTTTCACAATTCTAACACTTTACGTTAATACAGCAACGGATTATATGCGGGTACGGTCTACACATGATTATAATGCACCCCTACCAGAAAAATGCGGTTTCCACTCTATCAGTTGTAAACAGCTTTTTTTTGTTTAGATCAAATACTCTTGGACCTAGAGATGTATAGCATATTATATTAGTGTCCTCATATTAACTCAACTAAACAAGATTTGGTTTCATTAACAGCCACTTTTCCTCTCTTTCTCGCCATGAATTGTGGAATATTATTAGTCCATCTTCAGTTTCCATCACTTTTCTACCAGCTCCAAATCCTCTTATTCTCTTATTCCGTGGCCAATCAAAAAAAGCCATGATTTATTATTTCTCTTCTTTAGACTCACAGTATGTACAGAACATGGTGAGCATTCTCTCTCTATTGCTGGGTCTGTCTCTCTGTGTCAGTTTGTCTTGCTTGCTCTTTCTCTCTTGCTATTTCTTTCTTTCTTTCTGTATTTTGGTCCCCCCCCCCCTCTTTCTCTCTCTGTACACTGGTGGACACTGTTGAAGCAGCTGTCTTAGGATCACTGGACTTTACCCTCTTTCCCTGGATCAGTCTCGCAAGGCGCCCATTGCCTATATAGGGGTTGATTATGAGTCAGGCAGAGAAGTATATCTTGGAGACTAACCTCTCTGCCTGATTACTGGCGGATCTGGATCTGAACTTACCTGGTCTGCAAATCTTGACCCTGCTACTTTGTTTCCAGAAACACTGGACCTGGCTTTACTGGCCATCCTCCCAGGTACCACTGTAGGAGAGTAGGATCTGCTTCACATGGGTACCCCCACTTTTTGCTGATGCTTCACTGTTTTTCGACTTTAGTCTGGCTGGGGCCCTGCTAATCAGAACCCCAGCCTAGCTGCTTCCTCTCTAAAATGGTTTCCATGTGCCTTAGGCACATCTCTGATTGGAATCTGGAGTGCCCTTATAAGTCCCTAGTATATGGTATACTATGTACCCAGGGCATAGGTACCTCAGAGGCCTGCCAGGGGCTGAAGCATGTATTATGCCACCCCTGGAAGGCCAGCCAAAATGACACCACAGGTCTGCTACTGCAGCCTGAGTAAGGTGGTGCCTGCACCCCTTACAGTGGTATAGGCTACCTATATCACTACCATTGCCCACACATATAAACCTATAAGTCACTCCTATGGCAGGCCTTGACAATCCTGAAGGCAGAGTGCTTGGTTTTCATGTGAGAGGGTGCCCCTGCATGAGCAGAGCCCCTCTGCAGCATTCGGAGTACCTCCTCTGATGCTGTTTGCAGTGCAGCCTGACCATATACTCTTAAGTGCATTATAACCTCGCGTTAAATGCTAACTTTGGGATGGCTGCACGGAAACATGTCGTGTTTGGTGTCAAACATCTTGGAATACTACCCCCTGCCAGTTCTGGCGGCGGGGTAGCATTCCACCCTCCTAGAGGAGAGACATGTACACACCGGCCTGCCCGGTAACTTCTTTCCAAGCCCTGGCATTACAAAATGGATGCCGCTGCCACAGACACGGGTCTGGCCTCCTGCTGCTGACTGAAACTCCGGCAAGGGAGGCCTGGACAATAGGTTTCCTGTCCCAGGGAGGTGTAACCACCTCCCCAGACAGGATAATGTGTATTGGGGCTGGGCGGGAGCACTCTCTGGTGCTTTGAAGTCCTGCACTGGGGGCACATTTGGTGTCACTGTGCATACCCCAGTTCAAACTGGTTCAGGGGCTTCCAGCCCCTGCTCTGGCGCAAAACTGGACAAAAGGAATGGGTGTAACCACCCCTCTTCCCTGACCCTCCCATAGGTGGGTCCCCAGAGTATGTCCAACCCCCTAACTTAGTATAAGTATGGGACCCCAGTCCTTAGGACTTTAGATTTACCTGGACGAAACTCTGATACAGAATCCTGGACCTTCAACGCTCTACTTTAAGATTAGAGGACTGAAGAATCTCCCTTGGGGTCAAGGAGTGACTCCCCTGCTTGGCAGGCACCAACGAAGCAATTGTCCGGTCTGCATCGCTGAAGCTCCCGCCGGACGCCGAAGTCTTTGCATCACCAGAGGTGGATTTCCAGACTTCCCCGAGGCTGCCCTGAGTCCCCAGCAAAGCTGAGGCCCGTAGCTGTCGTGGGTAATGTGGAACCGTGACCCCTGGACACCGAGCGCATTTGCAAGTGCATCCTCTTTCTGGTCTTCCACGAAGTTGTGCTTTGGGCTCCGAGTAGCCCCCGCCTCCAACACCGACTGCACCGAAGATCACTGGCCTCCACTCCACGAGTGTCCCGTGAGCCAGCTCTAAGTGCGTCCACTTGAGGCTCCTTTGCGGTCGCTAGTCCGTTGGCTAGTGGGCCCTCCCGAAGGCCAATCTTCTTCTGCTTGGGCTAGCCTGGTTGCTCCAGGCATGCACTGACTTACCCTCGCTGGGTGAGTCCCTCAGACCTTGCTGGTCTGCACCACCGTCCTTCTTCTATTTCCACGAGACTTGCCGTTACCAAGGCTTGTTGGGTCCAATCCGGTCGCCGATACCTCAGCAATCGACAAACGTTGTGGGACAGCTCGAATCCAGCTCCTGGTTGTCGTCGACGCCTCTTGGACCTCGTGGCTGAAGAGTCAAGACGACTGTCAACCTACCTGAAGCACCCGACATCGGTGGGCATCCGCTCATCGCCTTCCTGGTCACTGGCTAGTGACCCAGACTCTGTCCCCTCTGCTTTCAGGTTCTTCAGATCTTCGATCCACCTTTGGATCCACCTGAACACTTTCGACTTGGCCGCCAGCAGCACTTTGCAGCAGATCACCATTGAAAACGACGACGAAACCCGACCCCGAAAGACACCTATGCACCCGGCTTCCCTGGGTGAGGTAACTCGAGTACTCCGGTGCTCCCGTGGGTATAGACTCTAGAACAACCCAGTTCTAAAGGCGTTTGCTCCAAGTCCTCCTCTAAGTGTCCCTTTTCTTTAAAATTCCAACCGCGACTTTCCCCATAGAAGTCAACGGCGATTCGAGGCTGTGTTCTCACACTGCACGCGTCCCCGTGGGTCCCCTGTGTCACTACCTTGGGTGGTTCCTTGTGGTCCAAGCACTTCTACAGGCTCTAGGCCTTGTGTCTAGCTCAGTCGTGGTTCTTATACCACTTTATTGGTATATGGTTTGGTACGCCCCTAGGGCTCAAACGTGTATTTGTGCTATTACTGTTGATAACTAACTTATAACTTATGTACTTTGAACTCTAGCCTCATAAAGAGACTAGAGGGGTGTGTTTAGCAATAAATACATATATTTTGAATATATACCTGGTGTGGTCCTCTTTCATTTGGTCACTCAAGAGATTATAGACTGGTAAAACAAGCTGCTTTACATTCCTTCAAGACTTAGCCTGAAGGCTGCTCTCCATAGCTACCACTAGGATAGCTTTCAATAAAGGTTGTCTTTAACCTATCTCCAATAAGGGGTTGTTTGGACTGGTGCAAGGTGCCCACTATAATTAGTGGACAGCATATACCAGGCCAACTTCTCACATTGGTGTGCAGCGTGTGGGATTCCAGCTTGCTATTGTTTTACCAGATAATCTCAATTGAATTGATCAACTGAAAACCACTAAGGGCACCTTAGGTACATATAAATCAAGCTTAGGATACAGTAAGTTCTACTGAACTTAGAGTTGTGTGTTAAGGGATAGCACACCTTTTCTACAACTCAAGAGAGTTTAGTAGGCCACACTAGAGTAGGTAGTGCATACACCACACCTCACTAGTAATGTCTTCAAAGCCAGGTCCCAGTGAGTCCTTGCCAGAAGCCAGTGGGCTTCTTCCCTCCAAGTATGATAATCTCCCATTCTTGGAATTGAGAGCATTGTGCAATACTAGGAAGCTGAAGGCAGGCAAAAGTGCCAGCACCCAACACCTCAGGGAGGTGCTACTGTCAGATGATCTCAGCAGACCCCTAGGGTCTGAAGGGGTAGGCAGAGAGGGTGGGGCAGAAAATGAGGAAGGGGTCAGGGGTGAAGAAACCCAGGGCCCCCTCTGAAACTGGCCAGGAAGGTGAAAATGACCTTGACCTGGAGAACCCAATTCCTCCTGTGGAGGAGGAGGAGGATCAGAATGACCTCCCCTTTGTCCCCCAGGAAGAATTGTGAGTGTGCCCAGAAGGCCTAGATCTCCTTCTCAGGAGTCTAACCACTCTGACACCTCAATAGGGACTCTGTTTCCTCTCATAGGAGGGAATCCTCTCATGAAAGGAAGAGAGACTGCTCAGATATGGAGAAGCTCAGTTGAAGCTCAGAAGAGAGCAGTTGGCTATAGACAGGGAGTCCCTAGAGCTTGAAAAGCAAAGAAAAAAGATGGGACTAGAGTCCCATGGTGGCAGCAATTTCCCCAGAGATAGGGAAAGGTCTTATGACCATAGAAACCTGAGCAAGATTGTCCCTCCCTACCAGAGTGGGGATGACATCCACAAATGGATAACTGCACTGGAGAGGGCCTGTAAAGTACAGCGGGTCCCTCAGGAGCAGTGGGCAGCAATCATGTGGCTCTCCTTTGCAGACAAAGGTAGAGACAAGCTCCTCACTGTAAGAGAAGAGGATGCTGACAATTACAAAGTCTTGAAGAGTGCTCTGATTGATGGGTTTGGCCTAACAACTGAACAATACAGGTTAAAGTTCAGAGATACCCAAAAGCACAGACTCAAGACTGGGTAGACTATGTGGATTGTTCTGCTAAGGCTCTGGAAAGTTGGTTGATGGGCAGTAAGGTATGTGACTTCACAGGATTGTACAATCTTATCATGAGGGAGCAGATTCTTAATAACTGTCAAAATCAGCTGTTGCATCAGTACCTGGTGGACTCTGATCTGACCTCTCCCCAAGAATTGGGAAAGAAGGCAGACAAATGGGTCAGAACCAGGGTGAGGCAGAAGGTACAGAACCAAGGTGGTGACCCAAAGAAGCAAGATTCTAAGAACTCTGATAAGGGTGGGGAGAAGGGTAAAGACCAGAAGTCTTCACAAGGCCCCCAAAAATCTTCTTCAGGTGGGGATTCACAGTCTAACAAAGGAAAAGGCCAAAAGAAACCATGGTGCAAGGTCTGTAAGCAAAAGACCCACTGGACCAGTGATTGCACCAAGTCCAAAGACTCTACTCCAGCCCCCACCAATGCCCCTAAGGCACCTGCTCCCCCTAGTGCAGTTACAGTTGGTGGTGGGAATACACAGGCCAAGGGGTTAGTAGGGTTGACCCTGGGAAAGGAGATGAGCTCTGACCTAGTCAGAGAACTCACTCAGGCTGTCCTAGTCTGTGATGGAGGCATGGATGTGACCTCCCCTGTGAGTCCCAGTAATCTGGGCAAGTACAGACAACAGCCCTTAATAAATGGAAAAGAGGCTTTGGCATTTAGGGACACAGGGGCAAGTGTCACCATGGTGATACAAGACCTTGTGGATCCGGGGCAGATTATACTTGGTGAAATGTACCAAGTGACCAATGCTAGCAATGTCAGAACAGACCATACTCTGGCAGTTGTTAACTTCTCCTGGGGAGGGGTAACTGGCCTTAAGAAGGTTGTGGTAAGTGCAGACCTACCAGTTGAATGCTTGCTTGGCAATGATCTGGAAACTTCAGCTTGGGCAGAAGTGGAGCTCAGGACCCATGCAGAAATGCTGGGCATCCCTGCAGATGTGTTTGCTGTGACCAGGTCACAGGTCAAAATGTCTAACACTGAACAGGCCTTGGATTCTGGAATAATGGACCAAGTGCCCTCCAAGAAGAGGAGTAGTAGGGTAAAGGCAGTGCCTTCCCCCTTGGCTCAGAAGGAAGATCAGTCTCTTCAGGGAGATGATCTCAGTCCTGAGGAAGGAACTGTCCCAGAGGAGCTTGAACCTGATCAGGTTGAGTTCTTGGGGACAGGGGGCCCTTCCAGGGCAGATCTGAGCCAGGAGCAGCAGAGCTGCCCCTCTCTTGAACCCCTCAGACAGCAAGCTGCTGCTGAGGCTGCTGGGAAAGCTAGTGGTCCCCATACAGTGTATTGGGATGATGGACTCTTGTACTCAGAGTGTAGAGACCCCAAGCCTGGTGCCACCAGGAGGTTGGTTATACCTCTGAAGTTCAGGGGCTTCCTATTGACCCTAGCCCATGACATTCCCTTAGCAGGTCACCTGGGCCAGAACAAGACTTGGGACAGAATTGTCCCTCACTTTCACTGGCCTCACATGTCTGAAGACACCAAGGAGTTTTGTCGCTCCTGTGTAACCTGCCAGGCCAGTGGCAAGGCAGGTGGCACTACAAAGGCCCCCTGATACCACTACCTGTGGTGGGGGTTCCCTTTGAAAGGGTGGGGATTGACATTGTTGGTCCCATGGATCCCCAAACAGCATCTGGGCACAGGTTTATCCTGGTGGTAGTGGATCATGCCACCAGGTACCCAGAGGCTATTCCCCTTAGGACTACTACAGCACCTGTGGTGGCAAGAGCCCTCCTGGGAATTTTCTCAAGAGTGGGCTTCCCTAAGGAGGTTGTATCAGACAGGGATGCTAACTTTATGTCTGGATACTTGAAAGCAATGTGGAAGGAGTGTGGAGTGACTTACAAGTTCACCACACCCTATCACCCACAATGCAATGGTTTAGTTGAGAGATTCAACAAAACCTTGAAGGGCATGATTAAAGGGCTCCCAGAGAAGCTTGGCGAAGATGGGACATACTCTTGCCCTGCCTTTTATTTGCATACAGGGAGGTGCCTCAAAAGGGGTTGGCTACAGCCCTTTTGAACTTTTGTTTGGTCACCCTGTCAGGGGTCCATTGTGCTTGGTGAAGGAAGGATGGGAGTTACCTCTCAAGCCCCCAAAGCAAGACATAGTGGACTATGTACTTGGTCTCCGCTCCAGGATGGCTGAGTACATGAAAAAGGCAACTAAAAACCTTGAGGCTAGCCAGGAACTTCAAAAGCCTGGCATGACCAAAAGGATGTACTGACTGTTTACCAGCCAGGACAGAAGGTGTGGGTGTTGGAGCCAGTGGCCCCAGCAGCTCTCCAAGACAAATGGAGTGGACCCCATACCATTGTTGAACAGAAGGGTGAGGTTACCTACTTAGTAGACCTAGGAACACCCAGGAGTCCCCACAGGGTTCTCCATGTCAACAGATTGAAACCATATGTGGACAGGGCAGACATGGGCTTGCTCATGGCTACTAATGAGGACAGGAGGAAGAGAGTGACCCACTCCCTGACCTGCTCTCACAGAACCCTGATGATGGGTCAGTGGATGGTGTAGCCTTGGCAGGCAGCCTCACTGCTCAGCAGCAAACTGATTGTAGACAAGTGCTCAATCAGTACAGACATATGTTCTCTTTGACTCCAAGTCAGACCACCTGGTGCACTCATGAAGTGGACACTGGGGACAGTCTGCCTATTAAAAATAAGATTTATAGGCAACCTGACCATGTCAGGGACTGTATCAGGACAGAAGTCCAGAAAATGTTGGATTTGGGAGTTATTGAACCCTCAGATAGCCCTTGGGCTAGTCCAGTGGTCCTTGTGCCAAAACCTCACACCAGTGGTGGGAAAAGAGAGATGAGGTTTTGTGTGGACTACAGGGGTCTCAATGCAGTCACTAGGACTGATGCCCATCCAATACCTAGGGCAGATGAGCTAATAGACACTTTGGCCTCAGCCAAGTATCTAAGCACATTTGACCTGACAGCTGGCTACTGGCAGATCAGACTAGCTGATGATGCAAAGCCAAAGACAGCATTCTCAACCCCTAGTGGGCATTATCAATTTGTGGTAATGCCCTTTGGTCTGAAGAATGCACCTGCCACTTTTCAGAGGTTGGTGAATACAGTCCTTACAGGTCTGGAAGCCTATAGTGCAGCATATCTAGATGATATTGCTGTCTTTAGCTCCACCTGGGAGGATCACCTGGTCCACCTCAGAAATGTTTTGCAGGCCCTGCAGAAAGCAGGCCTGACTATCAAGGCCACAAAGTGCCAGATAGGGCAGAGTCAGGTTGTGTACCTGGGCCACCTTGTGGGTGGAGGCCAGGTTCAACCCTTGCAGAGCAAGATCCAGACCATCATGGACTGGACTGCTCCAACTACCCAGACTCAGGTGAGAGCCTTTTTAGGCCTGACTGGGTACTATAGGAGATTTGTCAAGGGGTATGGATCAATAGTGACACCCCTGAATGACTTAACTTCCAAGAAAATGCCCAAAAAGGTTCAGTGGACAGTTAGCTGTCAAAAGGCATTTGATGACCTAAAGCAGGCCATGTGCACTGCTCCCATTCTACAGAGTCCTGATTACTCCAAGAAGTTCATTGTCCAAACAGATGCATCTGAATTGGGGGTAGGGGCTGTACTGTCACAATTGAATGATGAAGGTCAGGATCAGCCAGTAGCTTTTATTAGCAGAAGGCTGACCCCTAGAGAGAAACGTTGGTCAGCCATAGAGAGTGAGGCCTTTGCTGTGGTTTGGGCTCTGAAGAAGTTGAGGCCATACTTGTTTGGTACTCACTTCCTTGTTCAAACAGACCACAAGACCCTCTTATGGCTAAAACAAATGAAGGGTGAAAACCCCAAACTGCTTAGGTGGTCCATTTCCCTACAGGGGATGGACTTTACAGTGGAACATAGACCTGGGAGTAACCATGCCAATGCAGATGGACTCTCTAGGTACTTCCACTTAGAACATGAAGACTCAACTGGACAAGGTTAGTTTAATGTCCCTACGTTGGGGGGGGTTGTGTAGGAGAGTAGGATCTGCTTCACATGGGTACCCCCACTTTTTGTTGATGCTTCACTGTTTTTCGACTTTAGTCTGGCTGGGGCCCTGCTAATCAGAACCCCAGCCTAGCTGCTTCCTCTCTAAAATGGTTTCCATGTGCCTTAGGCACATCTCTGATTGGAATCTGGAGTGCCCTTATAAGTCCCTAGTATATGGTATACTATGTACCCAGGGCATAGGTACCTCAGAGGCCTGCCAGGGGCTGAAGCATGTATTATGCCACCCCTGGAAGGCCAGCCAAAATGACACCACAGGTCTGCTACTGCAGCCTGAGTAAGGTGGTGCCTGCACCCCTTACAGTGGTATAGGCTACCTATATCACTACCATTGCCCACACATATAAACCTATAAGTCACTCCTATGGTAGGCCTTGACAATCCTGAAGGCAGAGTGCTTGGTTTTCATGTGAGAGGGTGCCCCTGCATGAGCAGAGCCCCTCTGCAGCATTCGGAGTACCTCCTCTGATGCTGTTTGCAGTGCAGCCTGATCATATACTCTTAAGTGCATTATAACCTCGCGTTAAATGCTAACTTTGGGATGGCTGCACGGAAACATGTCGTGTTTGGTGTCAAACATCTTGGAATACTACCCCCCGCCAGTTCTGGTGGTGGGGGTAGCATTCACCCTTCTAGAGGGAGAGACATGTACACACCGGCCTGCCCGGTAACTTCTTTCCAAGCCCTGGCATCACAAAATGGATGCCGCTGCCACAGACACGGGTCTGGCCTCCTGCTGCTGACTGAAACTCTGGCAGGGGAGGCCTGGACAATAGGTTTCCTGTCCCAGGGAGGTGTAACCACCTCCCCAGACAGGATAATGTGTATTGGGGCTGGGCGGGAGCACTCTCTGGTGCTTTGAAGTCCTGCACTGGGGGCACATTTGGTGTCCCTGTGCATACCCCAGTTCAAACTGGTTCAGGGGCTTCCAGCCCCTGCTCTGGCACGAAACTGGACAAAGGGAATGGGTGTAACCACCCCTCTTCCCTGACCCTCCCATAGGTGGGTCCCCAGTGTATGTCCAACCCCTAACTTAGTATAAGTATGGGACCCCAGTCCTTAGGACTTTAGATTTACCTGGACGAAACTCTGATACAGAATCCTGGACCTTCGACGCTCTACTTTAAGATTAGAGGACTGAAGAATCTCCCTTGGGGTCAAGGAGTGACTCCCCTGCTTGGCAGGCACCAACGAAGCAATTGTCCGGTCTGCATCGCTGAAGCTCCCGCCGGACGCCGAAGTCTTTGCATCACCAGAGGTGGATTTCCAGACTTCCCCGAGGCTGCCCTGAGTCCCCAGCAAAGCTGAGGCCCGTAGCTGTCGTGGATAACGTGGAACCGTGACCCCTGGACACCGAGCGCATTTGCAAGTGCATCCTCTTTCTGGTCTTCCACGAAGTTGTGCTTTGGGCTCCGAGTAGCCCCCGCCTCCAACACCGACTGCACCGAAGATCACTGGCCTCCACTCCACGAGTGTCCCGTGAGCCAGCTCTAAGTGCGTCCACTTGAGGCTCCTTTGCGGTCGCTAGTCCGTTGGCTAGTGGGCCCTCCCGAAGGCCAATCTTCTTCTGCTTGGGCTTTCCTGGTTGCTCCAGGCATGCACTGACTTACCCTCGCTGGGTGAGTCCCTAAGACCTTGCTGGTCTGCACCACCGTCCTTCTTCTATTTCCACGAGACTTGCCTTTGCCAAGGCTTGTTGGGTCCAATCTGGTCGCTGACACCTCAGCAATCGACAGACATTGTGGAACAGCTTGAATCCAGCTCCTGGTTGTCGTCGACGCCTCCTGGACCTCGTGGCTGAAGAGTCAAGACAACCGTCAACCTACCTGAAGCACCCAACATCGGTGGGCATCCGCTCATCGCCTTCCTGGTCACTGGCTAGTGACCCAGACTCTGTTCCCTCTGCTTTCAGGTTCTTCAGATCTTCGATCCACCTTTGGATCCACCCGAACACTTTCGACTTGGCCGCCAGCAGCACTTTGCAGCAGATCGCCATTGAAAACGACGATGAAACCCGACCCCGAAAGACACCTATGCACCCGGCTTCCCTGGGTGAGGTAACTCGAGTACTCCGGTGCTCCCGTGGGTATAGACTCTAGAACAACCCAGTTCTAAAGGGGTTTGCTCCAAGTCCTCCTCTAAGTGTCCCTTTTCTTTAAAATTCCAACCGCGACTTTCCCCATAGAAGTCGCGATTCGCGGCTGTGTTCTCACACTGCACGCGTCCCCCGTGGGTCCCCTGTGTCACTACCTTGCGTGGTTCCTTGTGGTCCAAGCACTTCTACAGGCTCTAGGCCTTGTGTCTAGCTCAGTCGTGGTTCTTATACCACTTTATTGGTATATGGTTTGGTACGCCCCTAGGGCTCAAACGTGTATTTGTGCTATTACTGTTGATAACTAACTTATAACTTATGTACTTCGAACTCTAGCCTCATAAAGAGACTAGAGGGGTGTGTTTAGCAATAAATACATATATTTTGAATATATACCTGGTGTGGTCCTCTTTCATTTGGTCACTCAAGAGATTATAGACTGGTAAAACAAGCTGCTTTACTTCAAGACTTAGCCTGAAGGCTGCTCTCCATAGCTACCACTAGGATAGCTTTCAATAAAGGTTGTCTTTAACCTATCTCCAATAAGGGGTTGTTTGGACTGGTGCAAGGTGCCCACTATAATTAGTGGACAGCATATACCAGGCCAACTTCTCACAACCACCAGCTCAGAACAGGTGGTAGGTGGGAGCGTTAATCCCCTTGGAATTTGTAATAATATGCATAATGATACCTGGAAAAACCATGTCTGCACGGTAATTCCTTATTCTCTGGGAATTACCTTAGACATTTATGGTACTGGTAGTTTCTGTATGGCATTGGTGTTTATGGATGGAGGAGCTGTACTCCACCAGACACCCCCAGCTCGTAATTGGGTCCTATGTAGCTAGCTCCAGCAAGGCTGCCGGTGATCAGTGCTAGTTCACTCCCCTTCCTATGTGGATAGAATTCTGCTGCAAGGTACTTCAGCTGTATCCTCTCACTTTATATCGCCTACAAACGCTTCCTATGTGACAAACTGAGGAAAGGCATCTACAAGGCTTTCAGGTCCCAGTGACGTGATTGGGTGGAGTAGTTTCCATTCTCTGTTGGGTACTCAGAAAACTAAATATTTAGCGCGGCCCTCTATACTGATCACTCATAGGGCTTACTTTATACAGAGACTTCTTCTTGGGCTCTATAGGGTCATTCGACTCTGCAAAGAGACCGATATCCTCACCATAGAATAATGTAAATGCACGTGATAGGTGTTGACAGCTAGCGTTCCGAAATCATGAAACAAGCGAAGGGTACTTTTTCAGTCCTTCCTAGGAAAATGATTGGCTAGATGGAAGCCATTGGCTAGTCAATCCCCTGTGATTAGGAGGCAGGCATGCAACAAGATATGAGTGCAAGACAGCTACCCAGAAAAGACTATTAAAGCCTGTAGGGCCAACTGAATAGTTCACATGAAAGCTTCAGTCTGTACAAAACTACAGGAGATCACTCGTACCCTGAAGATATGGAATCTTCTGGCATCATTCCACTCAAAAGAATCCAAGGGCTATGGGTCTCCAGTGTGTAAAAGCCATAGGTCGAAAGATTATCTCTGCAGAATAAATAGGGATTGTGTCTTCTACAGTTCTAGGAAGCATGTAACACATTAATCCAATAGAGGCCGGTGTATCTGTATTCTTGCAAATATATTTTTACATTATCGCTGTTGTGAGCCCTCTTCCTGCCAGACAAGCACCTGTTCCCAGAAGTGCCCCGGCCAGAGGAATTCTCTCATCGGGCTCTGCTCCCAATACAAATGAGGCAATGCTATGCCTGCCTGGAACTAAAGAAGGCTGGCTGGGTCACACACTCAGGATTTCTATTTTCTTCTAATCCCCAGCTTTTCCTAGAATAGAGGTGTCTATTTAAAGGAGTCTGGCTATTTCAGAACCATCTTACAAAAGACTGTTTGTCTGCTCTGCTCTCTAATTACAAAGTCCCCCAACTCCGCTAACAGCCACTGTTTACCAGCCATGCACAAGACGACTGTTGGGAAAAGTACACTAACAGCCCCGAATCTCAGCTGTCAGTGGCAAGGCATTCAAGGGAAAGGATGCATATAGAAGATAGCTGCACAAAATGCCAAAGATAAAAAAATATCAGCTGAGAAAAAGTAACTATGGATGGGAATAGAAAACTACAAAAGAAGATTAAGATGGTGCAAAGAATGAAAAGCAAAAATAAACCGGGTGAACACACTGGCTGGTAATGAAATGCAAAGAATGAAAAACAAAACTAAACAGGGTGAACACACTGGCTGAAAGAAAAATAACGTTGAGGGGGAAAAAGATAAGTTAGATCAGAATAGAAAAGTAAAGCAAGAAAACTTAGAATTTTAATGTAAAAAAAGCGAAAAAGGAAGGGCAAAAGATTAAACTAATGATAAATAGGAGATGGAACAAAAATGAGGCTAAAGAAAAAGACACAAAAAGAAGGAGGAGACAGAGAGCATTAGACAAATAAATAAAGCAAACAAGAAAGAAAAAGAGTAAATTGTAAAAGGGAGCCAAGTAAATAGGTGACAATAAAATAAGAGTGATCAAAATAGGTGAAAATGTGGCAACATAGAAAATAACAATAAAAAATATAGGAAACATACATCGAGTTACGAAAGAGGAAGAGGCACGCTCTAAATATACATTTTCCAATCCAAAACTCATGCGGTCACTCAAGCCTGTCTTCCAACATTGTCAGCATCTTCGATGTGTTCTTAACTGTAAAGTTCTTTCTCGGATTGCGCATTATTGGCATTTCAATACATATTTCTTAAGCAATAGAGAGGTTATTTAATCTTTTGCAGGAGGCCATTATGAAATTCAATACAGTATTGTTATTTATAATGAGGATGCATGCAGGCACGACATAGTGTGAAAACAATAATTAAAGGCACATGAGTAAATATTTTTGCACCCTAGCATTTCACCTTGTCTTCCAGCACACTAAGGTCCTAATTACGAGTATGGCAGTCTGAGGACCGCCAGACTCGTGCGAGCGTGGCGGTCCAGCCAGCACTGCACCAGCTGTCTGACCGCCCCTTTACGAGTTGGATGGTTAGACCACCCTAGAACCACCAACGCCACCAGGGATCCTCCGTTCCCTGGAGGTGGCATGGTGGTCAGGAGGCCACAATATGCGTGGAGGACAGCATATTACGAGTTTCCTCTTCGCCGACGGTGCCATGGAGGTTCCTCTTCCATTTATACTGTGGAAGTGAGGAAACAAAGGGGTCCCTGCAGGGCCCCCTGTGCCTCCTACGCTTGTGGATGCACACAGGGGGCATAACATGTGCCCCGCTGTGTTCATGCACAACAGTTCCTGCACAGCATGGACTTTCGAGTCCATGCCATGGAGGAACCTTGTGAGGTGTTACCCTTGCGGTGCCTTTTTCAAACGCACTGCCGCCTTTGAACGAGGCACCGCCCTGGGACCACCATGCCGCCAGCCTGCCAGACCACTTTAAAGTCGTAATCTGGCGGGCAGGTGGCAGCGAGTTTCAGCAATGCGGGGGCATGTCAGTGGCGTACCGCCCACCCTGCACCGCTGAAACCTGTAATCAGGACCATAGGGGCCTATTTATCAAAAAGTCATGCAGTGCAGTGCAGAAAGAGGAAAACACGAGGAGAAATAAATATATTTCTCCTCGTTACGCCTCACCTAGGAAGGCACAGCAGTTTTGGTGCATTACCAGGTCTACCATTTATGGTAAATCTGGCAATGCGTCAAAGTCCATGGATGTCATGTGGGAACACCCACGCACCACCCATGGAATGCCTCCCTAGGGCAGAGTAACGCCACTCAGCGATTTGCGCTGCGTAGCGTTAATCTGGATTTATCAAGCCCCTCAGGGCCACGCAAGGAGTGGCTTGGTAAATCTCACTTAAGGGTTGTGTCATGCATGCAGCCCGTTGTGTGGTGCAAAAGTGAAGCAACCCTTTAATAAATATAGCACCATGTGAGACGTAACGATAAAAATTATATTTATTTCTCCCCGTTCTTTCCTCTTTCTATGTGTGCTTCGTTTTGCAGCACACATAGAAAGAGGTAAATTCCCCAAAATTCCCCAAGGGATTGTTTTTGCACAGGATGGTGCCCCTTCCTGCACAAAAACAATCCTGCCTACTACATAGGCGCCCTTGCACCATGGTGCAAGAGTGCCTGTGTTGGCGCTAGGCGGCACATTGTGAACCAGTACTGGGAAAAGGCAGGAATGCGCTGTATTATGTTAAATACTGCGCATTCCTGCCCTTTCACTGTCACGCAGCACAGCAGGGTGACTTGCTGCGCTGCGTGACTTTTTGATAAATAGGCACCTTAATGATCTTAAATGCACGGACTTCATTGCACCCAGCTATACTGACTTACTGTTGGTAACGTTATATAAATAAACTTTTT
Source organism: Calotriton arnoldi (assembly GCA_963921515.1). Taxonomy (NCBI): domain Eukaryota; kingdom Metazoa; phylum Chordata; class Amphibia; order Caudata; family Salamandridae; genus Calotriton; species Calotriton arnoldi. The sequence continues at coordinate 660,722 of CAWUFW010001331.1, forward strand.
CAATTTATTTTTAATTGGTTGGAAAGAAATCTTTAGCATTAACAACATAATTTACGTAGGCCTATACCAAATAGAAGCATGAATAGCGCTACCTTCCAAAAAAATCCCAAATGTCCTCACAAATCTAGCATCGATTGAATCGAATATACGGTGTATGGCTTTATTGGTGGAAGGGTTTGTGGGTGAGGGTTGGCATTTGTATTTTTTTGTGTGGGCAAGACAAGAGTGAAGCTTCTTCATGTTTGCTGTTGGGTCCTGATATGATGTTTGGCTTGGTTTTGTTTTACTGTTCTTCTTACATTTTTTTCTTTCCGTATATTTATTGCTCATTTAATCTTGGGATTTCATTAGTCAAACAGCTTCCTATACGTACTGTACGTTCAGTGGGGACCTCTCTTTACCCTTTTCTTTCACAGTATTATACTTTTGTATTTTGGTGTCTTTGATGTTCCTTGTTGACTATCCTTGGCTTTTGATTATGTTTTCATTCTCTTAAGTTCTCCATACATCTCTTGATGGTTTTCATATTTCCAATGTTTTGTGGTACCTGAAAGTTATTTATCGGTTCTTGATGTCATTAGTCTGTTGGAGGATGTTGTTTTGCTCTGGAGAAGAGAGTACTCTGTGTTCGAGTTTTTTGATGGTGTGGACTCCTTCCATGTCTACCTCAATTTGCTATCCAGGGCTCGTTGGTTTGTATGGAAACACATGCTGTCAGGACAATCAAGTACTAAGATGTGATAGTCTCTGATAACATATACACATCAGTGTCACTATGTAGTACAGGTTGTCTGGCACAGAGTATGAAAGGAGTGTGGACAGTGGTCCAACACATCTTTTGACTGCTGTGCCACCAGCTGTTTTGGTAATTGTGGCTGTTAACATGCACAAGGGCCTGGTGATAGTGATGCAGCAGTTTTCAATAGGATCACTTTTGGTGGAGTCCATCTTATTCTAATCCCTCACTTCTCTGGTTAATTACTGCTGATGTGGCTGCAAGTGTGACGTGCTCCTCCCGGTGGGAATGGCTGGAGTCATAAATTGACTAGCATGTGACCTGCATAAGTCTTCACTGGTCAACCTTCTGTTACATGTGTCACTTTTCCCAAGACAAGGTACAACCATGCTAGCTCCATCTCAAGGTCCTTCTAGAAAGCAATGAGCCTGCAGAGCAGACAGTCATTATAAGACCTGCAAACAACATTTTTGTGGTATTCGACAAATTCTTGGTATTAATAGTGACAAGTACACTTCAGACAGCAATAAGCATGGTGGGTGGCAGGGAAGTGTTTAAACCATCATTCTGAGGTGTCATCAAGAGTTTCATGTTATCCTACAAAATATGCCATTTACAATGATCCGACAGCTTAAAACCTTCAATGAGCACAAGTATACGGAAAAGTGTACATACTATATATATATATACACACATGGGGCCCCATAACAAAGGTCACTTACAAGTGCTGATTTACTTATGTGTGAATCTACTCTTGAACCTAGATGTAAGTCTACACTTTTTCACCACTCACCGTTACCGAATGTAGTTTTACACCTAAGTGCAGATTTGCATGTCTTCATCCCCTGAATACAGAGCGTGGAGACACCTAAGACAGAATTTGCAAGCGTAAAAACTACCAGCAACTTTTCCCGTGTTGGCAGAGATCTCTACCACTGGGACAGAGATCGGCCTAGGATAAAATAGGTGGATAAATAATAAAGTTTATTCATTAAAAAAATAATAATGATGTAAAAAAAAAAATTAAATTAATTTAACGTACTTACTATTAACCTAGCTATAATTTAAATATACTGATGTAATTTTAATTATTAGTTTTAATCAACATTTTAGAAAAATACCTTATTAGCATTTTAATATTTAATAAATGTAGCTTAAAATTATGTGTACTTATTAATGTAAAATAATTTCAATTTTTTATTAAAAGTTTATCTTAATTATTTTTTAAAAAGCAAGTTAAATATTAATTTTATTAAATTACAGTATATGCATTTGTTATTTAATGTAACTTGTTAACACTAACACAATTGGACTTACTCCAAGGCTGGACTGGAGTACAATTCCTACTCTTTTGTGACCGTTTGGGCCATTCGTATCTTTAGAAGTGTAGTTTGTGAATGCAATGGTCTTACTCTTTTGTGGGTGGGTGGGTGTGTGCATTAGCAAGTGTCTTTCTAAACCCCACCTTTTCCTTCCCTAAAAGTATCTCAAGGTTCCCTATTTTTCAACCACTCCCCCTTGTCCCTCCCACACGTACACCTAAATCATAGGCTCATGTGTGTGGAGGTCACCGCCCCTGTAGTACTACCAAATACAGTTTATGAACAGCCCCGATTGTGTGTGCATACACGTGTTCACCCAGGAGCACACACACTTCTCTGTGCATATAAACAGCGCGCCCACGTATGCAGTTGTGAGTTGCACCAGTCCCCAACAGAGAGCAGGGAAAGTTAGCTCGGTTCTCAGAAGCTCTGTTCCAGAGACAGGACCTCCATGACTCCAATGCGATTCCCGGAACTGTAGAGAATTGGATCCATCCAAATGTAATTGCCCTGGTGTCATGTCTAGGGCTCAGCTTTCCCTCGGATGGATTCTGCTCCTTTAAGCTAATAGTCCTGAGATCTGACTTACCTTGCATTGACACTGGAAAAAATGAACCTAGTTAAGGAGGCAGCAGCAGAGGAAGGAGGGGAGAGCAGCAACTCACATTCACACGGATCAATGGAAGATTGAGGGAGCCTGCTAAGGGAGTGCATTAGTGCTTCAAAGATGGTGGTAGCCATGGAGTTCAAACACCCAAAGCTGACATGAGTGAGTTTCATTTTAAAAAGCAAATCATGCTTAAAGGTGGGTGACCAAAGAAGGGGGTGTGTGAAAGGGATTGATGTCAATCAGGAGGTGCATAAGAGGCATGTGGCAGTGTGGAATGTCAAGGTTCATGCGCTGATTAGGGGAGGGAGCACTGTAAATATGGAAGCCCATTGGAGGAATTTGAAGCCAGTAAGGCGGCAGTGCATGAAATAGATTTACAAGTGCATCACATGAATGTGGACGTCTATGAGACGCCAAAGGAAGTGAGTCATAATATGAATCTGTATAAGGTACACAGGGAATTGACTCATGTGAATGTTGACCTGTTTGAGTTGATTATGGAAGGGCGTTGGAAATGTGGACCTGGATGAGGTGTGTAAAGAAGTGACTCATGAATGAGGGCGAGTGCTCCGCATAATGAAGTGAGTCATGTGATATGTATGTTATATGTAAGGAAATGAGTCATGCATGTGGACCTCCATGGGTTGCTGAAGGGAATCATGTAACTATGGCCCTGTTTGAGAAGTATATGGAAATGAATCATGAGTGACCAGTATTAGGCATGTATGCAAGGGAGTCATGAAAGGAGACCTGCATCTGAGTGCATAAGAAAGTTGGTGTTCGGAATTTTGCCCTCCTTGAGATCCACAAGGAAGTGAGTCATATAAATGGAGATCAGTATCAGCTACATAAGGAACTGAATTTTGTAACTGTTAACCTTTATGAGATGCATAAGGAAGTGAGTCATGTGAGGTTGATATGGGTCTTTGTGATATGCACTACAAAATGAGTCCCAGTGGCCTAACGCAAAAATGATGGAGCCCCACTTCAAAATGCGCTGAAGGCCCATAACACTCACTTATGCCACAGATATTCATGGTCCTTAGGCTGTATAGGGCCCCCTGAAGGGTGGATTCGTCTGCGCCTCAGGGGCTACAGGGCCCTGCATTATCACCCAATGAGTCATAGGGCTGGGGCCCTCTATCAGATGCATATGGAGGTGAGGGCATGTGTGTAGAACGGTATGAGGTACATACGTGTGTAATGTGAATACAGTATACCTGGAAATCAGCAGCTGTTGCAGATTTCCAAGAGTATGCCAGGAATTCCGTTTTGAATTTTAAAAACGTTGAAAAGTTACTCCTAATGTATGGTTCCAAGACAGCAAATTCTATGGTTTCCCTGAAATATCTTGTGACTTGGGCCCTGTATATTAAATTTGAATTAAACGGTTGCATAGACCGTTGACATAAATCCTGGGTACATTATGCTAAATGTTCATAATGCACATAAACGCTGATGATACGATTGTCAAAGTCTGTTAAATAACAATTAAACCTAATAAAAATAATAGTAATCAACGGACTCTAAAGAGCTTCAGAATGATATTCAGAGTCTCGCGTGCACACGCCCCTGCAATTTGTCTCGACTTTGCTTTCCCCGCACCGGGACATTCTGCGGCAGTCTCTGAGTGACTCCCGTAATCAGCTTGATCGAAGCTTAGCAACCAAAGCTCATTAAGGGCCTGAGAATGACAGGGAGGGAGCAGTGACAGTGGTGGGAAGCACAGTGACAACTGAAAGACTACTGGGAACAGAGTCCCCAAGACCGCCCGCCACGCCACTGGTCACCTCAGATTACAGAGAACGTCCCTCCGTTCATTGGGGCCAGAGACAGACTGGGAACAGAAAGCAGCCTTTGAGAATGTTGTAACGCGCACCAAATAAAGTAAGCAGAGAGACCAGGCCCGACTACGAAAATGCTGAACATTTTACAGCGCATGGTTAAATATATTCCCAGAGCACAGGTTTACAGGCAGTTAAGAAAAGCAACAGGTCAAATATTTCTGTATGTCAGGGTTTGCCACAGTAGTTTCTGTGCAGTATTTGTGGCAAAGGATAAGAATTGTTTATCTACGCAGTGTGCCCCACGGGTGTAATACCCTTCATAAACAATATGCCAGAAGAAACAACACTTTTAAATATTGTGCCAAATGATATAATGCTCGCCACCGTTCCTGTGCCAATTAATAGCCTCGAAAAATGAAACTTACTGGACCATTTCCTCCCCATCTTCTATTACACCGTCTTCCGTGTAGCAAGGGTGCCCTGGGCCCTACTGCCAACAAGGAGAACGGACGTCCATCTCCCTGATTGAAAAGTAATAGCTGTAATTGGATGACTGTGAAGCATTTATACATTTGGATCCTGGTGTCACTGCACCTACTGGAAAATAAAAATAGCTTCCTCCCTATCCTCCTCCCTTACTGTCCTACCCTGCATTATCGCCATTATCTGAATCCTCCTTGTTAGACCAGGCATCCTTGGTGTGGTTTACCCCCTAACTTTTTTCCTTCAACCCTCCCGTTTGCTGACTTAGTTTTTGATGGCTTTAGAACCCTATGCCATTTACCACTGCTAACCAGTGCTAAACTGCTTGTGTTCTCTCCTTAAAACATGGTAAGATTGGCTTATACCCAAATAGCATATTTAACCTGTAAGTCCCTAGTAAAGTGGCACTACCTGTGCCTAGGGCCTGTAAATTAAATTCTACTAGGGGGCCTACAGCACTGTGTATGTGCAGTTTTAAACTGCCATTTTGACCTGGCAAAATAAACTTTTGCCAAGCCCAAACCTTCCTTTTATTACATATAAGTCACCCCTAAGGTAGGCCCTGGACAGCCCAGATGGCAGAGTGCAATTTATTTAAAATGTTGGACTGGTACTTTTAGGTTTTACATGTCCTGGTTGTGAAAAACTCTTAAATTTGTTTTTCACTACTGCAAGGCCTACCTCTCTGATAGGATAGCATTGGAGTTACCTTATTACATCTAATAAGCTGTAATTTCTAACTGGAAACAGAGAACTTATTCATGTTCAGTGTCTTTGGAATTGTAATGAGAAATCTTAACTTATGGTGAAGTCAGATTTTAAATTACAATTTTAAAAATGTCACTTTTGAAAGTTGGCATTTTCCTGACTTTGCCATTTGGTACCTGCAGCCTGTCTCTGTGTCACATGACAGGGTGTAGTTGACAGTTGGACTTTGTGTATTCCTCCTAGACAGCCACACACAAGGCAGCACACATGGAAAAAGCAAAAACGAGCAGAAATAATGCATTTCTCCTCGATTCGCCAACTTAAGACCAGGATTTTCCTGGTCTTAATTTTGGCGCTGCCTCCTATGTACGCCACCCTTGTACATAGGGGGCAGCGTCAAATACAATGGGTGTTGCGGTGGAATGTCCACCGCAACACCCACTGCATGCCCCTTCCACGCTAAACATAACGTGAAAGGGTGCCTTATGTACAAGGCAACGTTAAGCCACATTAAGTGGCTTAACGCTGCCTTGTACATAAGGCAAGGCCCCTGTCGCCACGGGAACGTCACAAAAAGTGACGTTCCCTTGGCGATAGGGGCTTGTACATATGCCCCTGAGTTGCCGAGGTCGTGGAGAGAGGGATCAAGGACCGCTGGAGGCATGTAGGCTGTGACCAGGTTGAGAGGGCGCCCCCCCACTGCACCTAAAAGGGCCTGAAAATGTCCCAGGAGATCACTGATTATTTGGCCCGGAACAAACGGGAGGGAGTGGCGGAGGAGGATCGCCACTCCCCGGGACACCTGCATGAAGGCTGCATGGTATACTCTGTCGTATCCCTGTCTGGCGAGAAATGGGCAATGATCACCCAACAAATGGGTCTCCTGCAATATGAGCACGCAGGGTCTGGAGCGAGTGGAGGTTTTCAGGACCGCAGCAAGCTTCACCTTGTCCAGGAGACCATTAACGTTCCAGGAAAGGATATGCAGGGATTGTAGGTCATGGTGGGCGGTTGCCATGGGTGGGATCCCCAAATGCTTAGCTGCGTATGGCCCGGGGCATGTTGGGGTCCTCGTGGGAAGTACCTATGAGGGTGGGGTGCGGAAATGATGCACACAGGGGGGCAGCGTGTGAGTGGTACAGGCCTGTTGTGTCGGGTGTATCGGGAGGCCTAGGCAGAAGAACCCTAAACAAATAACAAAAACCCTGAAAGAACCCCTCAACCATCCCCCCTCCCCATACTTCAACCCCAGAAACACCTGTTGACCTGTAAAAGAGAACTAAAACATAATCAAATATGATAAATCAGGGACGGAGTGGTGGACCCCTCCAGATTGATGGATGTCTTTGAGTTCAGGAGTCCGGAATTGCTTGCATTCAGCAAGGCCGCTTCACGAGGGCCCCTGCCGCTCGCAGGGACCTTAGTTCAGATTGTTGGGCAGCGTGAGAGCTCTGAAACTGTAATCTCTACCATCGCTGGCGTCGGAGATCTGGTATGGGGCCGCTCCATACTAGGCTCTTGCTCGACCCAGGGGGCTCTCAGCTTCCCTCCAGCCGGGGAGACAGAGGTGCTTCTTGCGGTCGCCTCAGGTGATGAGGATTTCTTCCTGCTTGCTGTTCGTCCCCGGCGGGACCGGGTGCGATGCCATGGAGGCCTAGGCGCACGTCTCATTTCCTTGTTGAATTGCCCCCTCACCGCGGCGGGGTCGCTCCTCTGTGACCCAGCTCCACGCCGCCTCCGGGGTGTCAAAGAAAAAGCTTTTGTTGTCATGGACGACCCTCATGCGGGCTGGGAACAGGAGTCGATACGAGAGCACTTAGCTTTTGTTTGATCTTTGTTGTGCCTGTACCTCCTTGGTGTAGTCCGGTAAGATCATAACCTTACTTCCTTGGTAGGAAAGGTCGGGGTGGGAGTGCGCTTCCTGTAGATTGGCGTCTCGGTCCTTGAAATTGAGAATACGCACTTTGATGGGTCTGTGCGGGGCTCCAGGGGAAGGCCGAGGCGCGAGGGCACGGTGAGCCCTCTCCACCACGAACCATGTGGGCAGGCGGTCCGTGGGAATCCAGGATTTAATCCAGGTTTCTATGAAGGGCACCACTTGAGCAGGCTCTGTGCCTTCCAGAAGGCCCACCAGGTGAAGGTTGTTCAGACGGGAACGATTTTCTGCATCTTCGACTCGCCTGTGGAGCTCAGAGGTTTGGGAGAGGAGTTTCGAAACCTGGCTCTTCATAGTGGCAACATCATCCTCTACTAAGGACAACCGGGATTCTGCCTCCGTAATTCTGGCCGTGGCGTTGCGAAGATCTTGATGAATGAGCTCCATGTCAACCCGCACTTCGCCGATCTTAGTCTCCACTTTGTCATGTGATGCGCGGGTCACTTGAAGAATGTTGGCCAAATCCCCTCCAGGCAGTGGGGCTGTGTTGGTGGTGACAGCATTGGTGGCCGCGGCAGTTGTAGTAAATTGCTCCATTCATGTCTGGGAGGGGGGAGGTTTCGCTGGTCTGTCCTTGCCCATGGCTGTCGCTAGATTTCGGACTATTGCCGCAGCTAGGGAGTTGAATGTGTTCCACTAGAGGTCAGTGGAGAATCGGGGAGGCCCCCCGCGATCGGATGGAGGCCTGGATGCAGCCGTCGAGATGGATGGGATTGAGGATTCTGGTGTGGGGGCTGCCCTATGCCCGGACCCAATACTTTTCTTGTCACGGTTCAGCAGGACTCAGCACAGTTGGGATGACTTTCTGCTCTATCAGGGTCCCTCTGGGGAAGCCACCAGTCACTTTCTTTGTCCAGGAAGCTCACTTCGCCACTCGGGTCATGAAGGTGTCAGTCAGGTTCCTGAACGGGGCACTAGGACCAGGAGAATCCAGGGCCTGAGCTTGGTGCACGCTACTGTTGTAAGCTGAGGGGCGCCCGATCGGTTCTGCTGCCGGTGCCACCAAAGCACTCAACTCCTCCACTCGCTCAGTATCTCAGAGGCTGCCCAGTGTCGTCTGGTATCCGCCCCGCAGCACCGCGCCGGGTTCACGTGCGGTGGTCGTCTGTCAGGCTGCAGCTATGGACTGCCTTCGATGTAGGCCCTCAAGGCCCAGGTATAACCTCCCTTGGGTTTGGGCAGGTCTAGTTCAGCCCTCAGCCACACTCGGAGGTCCCTGCCCAGACAGATGGGGCCTCCCTCGGTCGCAGCCCAAGCATGTCTCCTCTGCCCTTAGAGGTGCAGGACGGGCCGCCGCGGGGCTGGGCAGCGAGTTCGCGGCAAGCCCCGAGGTCAGAGAAGGCCTTTACAATGGCCACTCAGTGGGAGCTCCTCTGTCACAGGAGACACCGCTGCAGATACGGTCTTCAGGCGCCCCCACCGCCGTATCGTTGCTCCCGCCTCACTGACCTGAAATCGCAGAAGGAGTCAGTGCTGGCGGGAGTCTGGTGTCTTCGACCTCCAGGCCACACTACGGCCATCAGGACCACCTCAGTCCGCCGGTGGTGCCCCGTGCATCCGCCTCCCTTCTGTGGTTCTCCCACGGGGTCCAGCGGCCCCGCACACCTGGGTCAGCAACCGGAGGAGGCCCAGGCCAAGAAACCACAACGCGGCCTCACCGGGTCCCCACAGACTCAAACTCCGTCGGTGCAGGCCAGGGCTCCGTCAGTGCCCCAGAGTCGCCATCTTATGTATAGGTGTTGGAGATCCGTCCTCGGCTCCGGCAGCGCTCGAGACCACAGCCCTCAGGAAAAGTCAGATTCTCCCTGTGGCAAGCAGGAGCCCCCCGGGAGTAGTTCAGGGGAGCTCCGGCTCCATAGTTTGGCGTTGGCGATGAGCGGATGACCGAGGGGCCCGGAGCACTCTCAGAGTGCGACCGCCATCTTGACGCTTGTGGCCACGCCCCCTTGGAGCTATTTTCACTAAAAGCTTTAGAACTGCATATCTCCAGTTCTACTGATTGGATTTTTGGCAAGATGGTCTTGCTTTATTTATTAAAAATCGTTCTATTTTTCTAACTTGGTACGGGATCCTTTTTTGTGTGGTGGTTTTTCCCACTTTATTACTGTTTGAAGTGTTGTACAAATCTTTACACATTGTCTCTAAGTTAGGCCTGACTGCTCTGTGCCAATGCCCCAGAGGGTTGAGCACAGGTTGAATTAGGGTTGGCTTGTGCCTTACCCTTACAAGGATTGTGGTTGCTGCATGACCAGGGTTCACACCCCAGTCAACCAACAAGCCAATTTCTCCCACTCCCACTTTGTAAAAAGTGTTGGGGCCAAGGGGGACAATTTTATGTTTCACCTGCTTCTTATCCTCTTAACGCACCACTCCATTAAAATGTTTTCTCTTCACTCGACTGTTTCCTGATTCCTTCAAATAGTTTGTCATTCTACCCTTTTCATGAAATTAACTCTCCACCCATCCATTATAGAAAATGTTCACCCTAATTAGTCCAACTTTCTATCCATACTCCTCGAATGGACGGTTCAGCATCAACATAATTGACTCTCAATCTCTCCTTCCTTCTCTTCAACCAGCTTTTGGTTTGCCAAGGCCATCTCAATGTATCCTAGTACCTGAAATATTCTGAGATGCGCCAAAATGTGAGCTCCGATTTACGAAACATTCTTGCAACTCAGTGCAGCAACTAAAATTGATGCGCTGTGTTGCGTGAAAAGGAACAGAGCAGAACAGCACCGTATGTTCTGAGATATGGTGCTGTTTTCCTCTCTCCCTGCACTGGTGCACTTTAGGCTGCCATGCGCCATAGTACAAGGGTGTGTGCATTCTACAAGGAATTGTTTTTCTACTGGAAGGGGGCCCTTCCAGTACAAAAACTATCTTTTAACACTTTCCTACTTAGTATGTGCATCGAACAATGCAGCATGCATGAAAAGTAGGAAAAACAAAGAGAAATTAAAACATTCCTCCTTGCTATGCCTTTCTCAAGGAGGCATAAGATTTTGGTGCAAATCCCTGTCTACAAATGTTTTTAGATAAGTATTTGCTTCAAACCCCATGGGTGGTTGCATGGGAAAGCCCATATACCACTCCTAGAGTGTCCCCCTGACACAAAGTAACAGAAACCAGTACATATCTCAACTTTGTGTTACTTTGGAAAAAAAACAATGCAAATTACGATTTGCATTGGATTGTAAATCCCAACATGAAATGAAAATTAAATTTTTAGAGCGCGCTACTACCCAAGGGTGTCTATGCACTGCCCAGTGCATACATAACATAACACTGCTTAGCACTTACATAACATAACACTTTGTGTCAGGTTTGCATTACAAAGGTAACACAAATCAGGTGCAAAGCATTCATAAATCTGGGCCCGATGCGTGATATGTGACAAAATATGTGCCGGGTCCAAAAGTGCTGAAAAAGTGTAGTACTGCGTGTTTAATGTCCTATGGAACACTGCTCGAGGGTTCCTTAGAATACTGAGGGAGCCCGAGGGAATGTTGTGATTTAACAGGTGGCAGTTGTAACCTGTTCAAGATACTGTGAGGCTGTATGTTGGCAGCTCCGTTATGAATAAACTTCTGATGAAATACTACGACTAAGAACGGAATCGTTATTTACTGAAGATAACAACTACATTATTGTTGGCAACAATTTGGCGGAGCTGCAGAAGAACCCACTGGGACAGCGGTTTACAGAGCCACCAAGCGCCAACAGATAAGACTTTACCTTTATTTTATGCTCGCACACGTACTGCAGTAGAGGGTTGCCGAGCCGGAGGTAACTGTGAGGGTGACATCAGTTGTCAGCGCATATGATCATCATGCACCTCCAGGCCTGTGCGTTTCAAGATCGTTCAGCCGAAGGCTCAGGCTGTGAGTTCCATGCAGCCGCAGAATCTAACGCAGTGACGCACGCGTCAAGGTGGACATTTTGCATTTGGGAGCCTTTCATTTGTTACAGCGGTGTTGGGAGGCGACGGAAGAGCCAGACGTTGGATGAGCCCATTCATGTTTAACTCTACAGCTGGAGGTTTCCAGCACAGCAATCAGTGACAGGCAGGGCCGGTCCTAGGACTTGTGGGGCCCTGGGCGAAAGGGAAGATGTGAGGCCCCTCTAATTTGAATGTGACATCGCAAGAATTTACATCATAGAAAACCAACATCACAGGACTATTGATCATCTTTGTCATTGCTGAAGAGACCTATGGGCATATGTACAACAGAATGGAGAAGTATAGCGTCAAGCAAACATTGCTAACGCCATGCTTCTGCATTCTGAAAACGCAGGGCTGCACCATATTTTCAAGAATATGATGCAGCCCTGCGTTTCCCCTGCGCTAGCGCTAAATTTAGCTGCCTAACGCCAACGCAGGCACCCTTGCACCATAATGCAAGGGTGCCTGTTATGCAAGGGTGCCTTTGTTGAAGGGAATCTTGAAATGCTGTTTTGTAACTTCTATGTGTGCTGCTTAATGCAGCACACATGAAAGTTGCAAAACAGCATTTTTTTAAAATGATTATTTATGTGCAGGAAGTGGGACTTTCCTGCACATAAACTATCATAGGCAATTTGCTGTTTCTATGTGTGCTGCACAAGGGGCGTAGGAAATCTTGAAAATAAACAAAGCCTGGGGAGGAGGCAAGCGGTTGATAGCAGAATAGTTTTGTGAGTTGCACCCTGGCTGTATAACTGCAGATCAGGAGTTTGAATCTATGCAAGGCACAATCGTCCTTCCTGGGTCCATTATATGAGCATCATTAACTAGTATAATAGTAACTACTTAGAAAAAGTGGAATGAAACACTATTATATGTAAGTGATAATTCAAATGACAGCTAAAAATACCTTAGACACACCACCACATAGGTATTGTGCGTTTCACCACTGCATTAGTACCCAATGAGTTGTGTGCATCTTAACATGCTAAATATTCTAGGCAAAGGATCAGAATAACATCACTGTTACCAAGCATTGGCAAAGTCAATAGGTCTTCAGCATGGTTAAAAGTTAGTGGCATGGAGTAGCCTTGAGGGGAGTGGTCGGAGTAGCGTGTCATAGACTGGATTTGTTGGAGTAGAGTGTTGTTGATTGGAGTAGGTGGAGTAGAGTGTCATACAGTTGAGTAGAGGGGAGTAGAGTTCAGTGGTTCAGTGGCAGAGAGAGTTGTAGAGTGCAGAGTCGTGGAGTGGAGTGCCGTAGAGTGGAATGGGGTGGAATCGGGTGGAGTGGGTTGGAGTGGATTGAGATAGTGAGTGAATTGGATTGGAGTAGATTGGGGTGGAGTGAGGTGGATTAATTTGATTGGAGTGGGGTGGATTGAAATGGGGTGAGGTGGATTGGATTGAGGTGGATTGGAGTAGGGTGAATTAAAGAAGGGTGTATTAGATTTGTTTGGGGTGGATTGGATTGGGGTGGATTGGATTGGATTGGGGTGTTTTGGAGTGGGGCAAAATGTTTTGGATTGGAGTGGGGCAGACTAGATTGGTGCAGATTGGAGTGTGGAAGATTGTTTTGAATTGGAGCTGATTGGAGTGGGGCAGATTGGAGTGGAGCGGATTGGAGTGGGGCACATTGTTTTGGACTGGAGTGTGGCAGATAGCTTTGAGTTGAAGTGGGGCAGATTGTTTTGGGTTGGAGTGGGGCAAATTGTTTTGGATTGAGTGAGGCAGATTGTTCTGGGGAAGATTATTTGGGATTGGAGTGAGGTGGATTGGATTGCAGTGGGATGGATTGGGGAGGAGGTGGATTGGATTAGGTTGAGGTGAGGTGGATTGGATTGGAGTGGGGTAGATTGGATTGGGGTGGGTTGGATTGGTGTGGGGTGGATTGGATTGGAGTAGGGTGGATTGTGGTGCATTGGAGTGAAGTGAATTAGGATTGATTGGGTGGACTGGGGTGAGGCAGATTGGAGTGGGACAGATTGGAGTGGGGCAGATTGGAGTGGGGCGGATTGGAGTGGGGCGGATTGGAGTGGGGCGGATTGGAGTGGGGTGGATTGGAGTGGGGCAGATTGTTTTGGATGGAGTGGGGCAGATTGGACAGGCACAGATTGTTTTGGATTGGATGGGGCAGACCAGAGTTGTGCAGATTGGAGTGGGGCAGATTGGAGTGGGGCAGATTGGAGTGGGGCAGATTGGAGTGGGGCAGATTGCAGTGGAGCTGATTGGAGTGGGGCACATTGTTTTGGACTGGAGTAGGGCAGATTGTTTGGATTGGAGTGGAGTGGGGAAAATTGTTTTGGATTGAGTGGGGCAGATTGTTGTGGGGAAGATTTTTTGGGATTGGAGTGGGGTGGATTGGATTGCAGTGGGATGTATTGGGGAGGGGGTGGATTGGATTGGGTTGAGGTGAGGTGGATTTGATTGGAGTGGGGTAGATTGGATTAGGGTGGGTTGGATTGCTGTAGGGTGGATTGAATTGGAGTGGGGTGGATTGTGATACATTGCAGTGAAGTGAATTAGGATGGAATGGGTGGACTGGGGTGTGGCGGATTGGGGTGTGGCGGATTGGAGTGTGGCGGGAGTGTGGTGGATTGGAGTGTGGCGGATTGGAGTGTGGTGGATTGGAGTGTGGCGGATTGGAGTGTGGCGGATTGGAGTGTGGCGGATTGGAGTGTGGCGGATTGGAGTGTGGCGGATTGGAGTGTGGTGGATTGGAGTGTGGCGGATTGGAGTAGGGTGAATTAAAGAAGGGTGTATTAGATTAGTTTGGGGTGGATTGGATTGGGGCGTTTTGGAGTGGGGCGAATTATTTTGGATTGGAGTGGGGCAGACTAGATTGGTGCAGATTGGAGTGGGGCAGATTGTTTTGGGGTCGGGCAGATTGGAGTGGGGCAGATTGGAGTGGGGCAGATTGCAGTGGAGCTGATTGGAGTGGGGCACATTGTTTTGGACTGGAGTAGGGCAGATTGTTTTGGATTGGAGTGGGGAAAATTGTTTTGGATTGAGTGGGGCAGATTGTTGTGGGGAAGATTTTTTGGGATTGGAGTGGGGTGGATTGGATTGCAGTGGGATGTATTGGGGAGGGTGGATTGGATTGGGTTGAGGTGAGGTGGATTTGATTGGAGTGGGGTGGGTTGGATTGCTGTGGGGTGGATTGGATTGGAGTGGGGTGGATTGTGATACATTGCAGTGAAGTGAATTAGGATGGAATGGGTGGACTGGGGTGTGGCGGATTGGGGTGTGGCGGATTGGAGTGTGGCGGGAGTGTGGTGGATTGGAGTGTGGTGGATTGGAGTGTGGCGGATTGGATTGGTGTGGGGTGGATTGGATTGGAGTAGGGTGGATTGTAGTGCATTGGAGTGAAGTGAATTAGGATTGAATGGGTGGACTGGGGTAAAACAGAGTGGAGTGGGGCGGATTGGAGTGGGGCGGATTGGAGTGGGGCAGATTGGAGTGGGGCAGATTGTTTTGGATTGGATAGGGCAGACTAGAGTTGTGCAGATTGGAGTGGGGCAGATTGTTTTGGAGTGGGGCAGATTGGAGTGGGGCAGATTGTTTTGGATTGGATGGGGCAGACTAGAGTTGTGCAGATTGGAGTGGGGCAGATTGTTTTGGATTGGATGGGGCAGACTAGAGTTGTGCAGATTGGAGTGGGGCAGATTATTTTGGAGTGGGGCAGATTGTTTTGGAGTGGGGCAGATTGGAGTGGGGCACATTGTTTTGGACTGGAGTAGGGCAGATTGTTTTGGATTGGAGTGGGGCAAATTGTTTTGGATTGAGTGGGGCAGATTGTTGTGGGGAAGATTTTTTGGGATTGGAGTTGGGTGTATTGGATTGCAGTGGGATGGATTGGGGAGGGGGTGGATTGGATTGGGTTGAGGTGAGGTGAGTTTGATTGAAGTGGGGGTAGATTGGATTAGGGTGGGTTGAATTGCTGTGGGGTGGATTGTGGTACATTGGAGTGAAGTGAATTAGGATGGAATGGGTGGATTGGGGTGTGGCGTATTGAAGTGTGGCGGATTGGAGTGTGGCGGATTGGAGTGTGGCGGATTGTTTTGGATTGGATGGGGCAGATTGTTTTGGATTGGATGGGGCAAATTGTTTTGTATTGGATGGGGCAAATTGTTTTGGATTGAAGTGGGGCAAGTTGTTGTGGGGCAGATTTTTGGGATTGAGTGGGGTGGATTGGATTGCAATTGGACGGATTGGGGAGAGGTGGATTGGATTGGGTTAAGGTGAGGTGGATTGGATTGGGGTGGATTGGATTAGGTTGGATTGGAGTCAGGTGGATTGTGGTGGATTGGAGGGGATGAATTAGGATGAAGTGGGGGGACTGGGGTGAGGCAGATTGGAGTGGGGCTGAATGGAGCGGAGCTGAATGGAGCGGAGCAGATTTTTTGGGATGGAGTGGGGCAGATTGGAGTGGGGCAGATTGTTTTGGGCTAGAGTGGGAGGATTGGAGTGTGGTGGAGTGGAAGTGTATGGATTGGTCTGGGGTGGATTGGATTAAGTGGGGCGGATTCGTGTGTTGTGAGGTGAGGTGGATTGGCGTGGATTAGCGTGGATTGGAGTAGTGCGGATTGGAGTGGTGTGCATTGGGGTGTACTGCATGATTATGTGTTAAAACATAATTTCAGAAAATACACATAAGAAAGAAACAATGTAGCTTTGCAATAAAACAATGCTCATCTTTTGAGAACATCGCCCACAAGCAAAAACAAAAGAAAACTTCAGTGCAAAGTAATCGAAGACTTGGCAAAATAAAAGAAATTTAACTAACAGGTTTTCCGCACCTAGCTGCATTTACTAGACAGCCCTTTAAGTTTAGCACTGGTGACGTGGGCTGGGAAGCAAACATGCTAGTTAGTCCCTCTGTGTAAGAAAATCTAGTTATGCAACAGTATAGCGCTGCGAGGCCAAGGACAGGGCCCCCTGCCCTGGGCCTCCTAGCACTATATAACGGCTACAAAGCCCTTCGAAAGGGGCCCACTCTAGACCTTGCAGCCTGATAGAGGGCTGCGAGGCCCAGCTGCCATGGACGTCGCAGCATAATGGCCCATGTCCCAGTGATAGGGGCCCCACACCTAACCTTGCAGCCTGATCCGGTGCTTCCAGGCCCAGGGGTGAGGAAACACCTCCCCTGTGCCTGGAAGCAGTAGCGAGACACGCTGCTAAACACTGCTCTACTGCGCCAGTCTGAGCTGGATGCTCCCTCCTCCCCTCATCAACTTGTCCTTAGCTGGTAATGTCCGGCTCCTTTTGGAAACAAAAGAGTCTTCTGTCGCCTGGAAACGGAATACACAAAGGGCAGACAAGACTTCTCCACAGGTTTTTAATTGCGGTGCTGCCCCGCCCTCGTCCCTGATAGCCCACTTTGCTGCCGTCACGTCCCCTACCTAGTCTTTCCCCTCCCCCCACCATTGCAGCCCCAGGAATGCTACCACGCCCTGACCAGCGAGGTCAAGACACCTCGCTTAACATTGGCAATGTGATCGCGTTGTGGAGGGGCCCTGAAGGAGCAGGTGGGCTGACTATGAAAGTGCAGCCTTTCAGACAGAAGCGGGGCCCCATGTTTTGAACTGAGCGTGGGGCCCTGGGCAGCTGCCCACACTGCCCATGCCTAGCGCCGGCCCTGGTGACAGGCACACAAGTGAGCAGAGCTTGTCTGCTAACAGTGACACACACACTTTGCTGGGCGTGTTTGCTGCAATGAAACACTCAATTTAAACAGCATAGTGCAACCAGTGGAACACGCACTACACGAAACAGCTAGTAATAGAAGTTTTGTCTTAAGCATTTACACATCCAATTGAGGTGCTGAGCCCAGTGTGTTAACCTCAGTGATACGCTCACTTGTGTCAGCGTGTTGCAGCCGGAGCACACATACTGTGCAACACTGCACCAGCGTGTTGCAGCCAGAAGTGTGTGTGTAGTTATTGTCTTGCGTACATTTGATGTCAGGAGCTTAAATCAGTGATGCGCTTACGTGTATCAGCGTCAGTTGGTGAATCCACCACCACCCTTTTTAGAAAGCCCAAGGGAACGACCGGTGACTTGGCGAAACTGGTTACACGCATTTCAAACGTATCTGGGGGCCATTGGCATGTCCAGATACTGGCCAGAACGAAGGAGATATCTCTTATTACATTCCATTGGTTTTGAAGGCCGCTCAGTATTTAAACACTTACCAGAATTAGTAAGAGCTGAAGGTGAAATAATTGATGAGTACATGGAAGCTATAAAGAAACTGGAGATGAGATTGATGTACAGCCTAGTATTGTTGTTTTGCACCACAAACATTTCATGAGGAAGCAAATGTCTAGTGAGAATGTAGATACATATGTCTCCGCACTCAGGAGATTGGTGGAGTATAACTTGGAAAACTTCACAGACCAGTTGGTACATGATCAATTTATTAGTCACTGTACAAATATAGCTATCCAACAGAAATTGTTGTCCTTGGGTGATCCCACATTGGAGGAGACACTACGCATTGCTGAGAGCATGGAGACATCTCATATTTCTGTTAAGGAGTTAGAAGATTAAAACGAAACTCTCCATGAGGGGACCACAATAGTATGAAAGATGTAAGAGTAAAAGATAATAGAGAGCAGGGTAAATTGAGTAGGAGTAGTTTCTTCAACCAGACAAATTTCTGCTTTAGGTGTGGAAATATAGCGCACAGTAAGGGAGGAAGAGCTTGTCCTTCAAAGATTTTCAGATGCATGAGTTGCAATAAGGTAGGACATTTTGCAAAGGTGTGCCAGAGTACCAAAAGAAGCTCCAGCAAAGGGATTAATGTGGTCCTGGAAGGGGCTGAAGAAGATCCCAATTGTTTTTTCCAGCAAATATATAATGATTTGAAAGATATGGTCAGGGGGCCAGATGTACCACCATTCTATTTTATGTTATGCAAATTGCGATTTTTTGCGATTTGCAAAATGGACTGTACTAATGTGTCTTAGACACATTTTGTGATTCCCAATGGGGTTGCAAATGACATGCCTCATCAATATTTATGAGGCAGGTCGAAATTTGCGACCCATTGGGAATTGGCAAAAACACAGGGATGGTGGCCTGCTGGGGACAGCAGACCACCATGTCTGTGTTTGCTTTTTAAATTAAGCAACTTTTATTTTTTTCAAATGCAGCCCGTTTTCCTTCAAGGAAAATGGAATGAGTCGAAAAGAAAAAAATGAAAATTTTTCTTTTCATATTTTAGGAGCAGGCAATGGTCCCTTGGACCACTGCCTGCTCTTAAAAAATATTTCCGCGTGCATTAATAAAGGGGAAGTGGTCCCCTGGGGAACCCTTTTCGTTTGCGACTGGCTTACCAACTACTTGAAGTAGGTTTGTTTTGTGACCGCATTTGTGGTCGTAAAACAATCGCATATACCAGTGTGACTCGCTATTAGGAAGGGACGCCCTTGGAACACCCCTTCCTAATAGCGACTAGCAAACCCTATTTTGTGAGTCGGTAATAGGTTACCGACTCGCAATATAGGATTTGCACATACCAAAACTCGTTTTAGTGGTCGCAAACTGCCAGATTTTCCGTTTGCAACAGCTAAAAAGGATCATACATCTGGCCCTTAGCTATCAGTGAAGAGGAAGTGGCAACGGATGATCTGTCAGAGTGTGTGAATCCCTACATTGGTGTAATGATGAGGAGGTAAGACACTCAAATTATTGGTCGACTCTGGGGCCGGGATTACAATGATTACTGAGGAACTATACCAAGAGAAATGTCCAGGCAGGGTTTTACGGCCCCTGGACCATGCTCCTGTATTGTATGAGGGTAGAAGAATAGTGTTAGCAGGGTTCTTCAAAGAGACAATGGTATTCAGGGGCAGGACCAACTTTGGAAAGATCTATGTGGCCATCAAAGGATTATCCATTTTGGGCTGGTTCCATCAAGGGCTGTTCAAAATGGTTTTGAGGCCAGATACGAGAGATCAACTTTCAGTTATCTGAGAGAATCATATAGAAGAGGCAAGAGTTAAATATCCTTCAGTGTTCTCAAAAAGAGGTAGGCGCCATCAAAGGGTTCTGCCATAAAATAAAGGTCAAGGAGGGGTCTACTCATATCAAACACAAGTTACGCAGCATTTCATTCTCTGTCAGAGATGATCTGGAGAAGGAGCTGAGGGGATTGTGTGACAAGAGGATAATAGAACCAATTGAGTCATCCCTTTGGTTGTCACCGTTGGTGATTGCACATAGATGGAACAGGGATTTGAGGGTCTGAGTAGACTTGCGCAGCCTGAAGAAAGCAATCTGGGTGGATTCCCATCCAATTCTCAAAAGTTCAGATTAATTGGCACTCATCACTGGAGTGAAGTGGTTTAGCAAGCTAGATCGTGCTTTTGCATACCACCAGGTAGACCTAGAACCTGATTTGAGACACTACACTGCGTTGGTTCACTCATGGGTATGTTCCAGTACTTCAGGATGCTGTTTGGCTTGGCTTCAGTTGCTGCGGTCTTCCAGAGAATAATGTACCAACTTTTGAAAGGGGTGAAGGGGATGGCAGCATTTCAGGATGACGTGCTGATTTTTGCATCCTCCTTAGTAGAAGATAATGGGGTTCTTGACCACATGTTGTCTATTTTTCTGGATAAAGAGGTTGTACTAAAAATGGAAAAGTGTAAATTTCTTAAAGAAAAGGATGAATACTTGGGCCACATGGTGTTGGGGATGGTATTGAACCAAGGCCAGGTTTGGTTGATGCCATCATCAGTGCAGTGACACCCAGAAACAAAACAACCTTGAAATCATTTATGGGTTTAAGGGAATTCTATGTCAGATTTATTGCTGATTATGCCACTCACATCAAAATGTTGAGGGGTCTGTTAAACAAAATGTGTTATTTTGTTGGAATGACACGTGTAAAGAGGCATTTAATTGGATTAAACACCAGTTAGCAAGCTCCAAAGTTCTAAAACCGTTCAATCCCAAACTGTCTTGATGTGTAACTGTGGATGCCATGAATCATGGTCTGGGAGCTGTTCTTACTCAGAGTGAAGCAGGTGTTAAACACACTATTGGGCATGTATCGAGAACACTCAGAGACTCAGAAACACATTACTTGAGTATAGAGAAGGAACTATTGGCATGCTGGCGGGCTATTCAAAAGTTTAGGCCTTATGTGTGGGGAACCATATTCACGGTAAAGACTGACCATAAACCTTTGGTCACAATTTTGAGTGGTGATAAAATTAAGGACCAAACCCATCGCATAGTTAGGTTGTCTACAAAGCTTCTGAAATTTCACTTTGACATTGAGCATATTCAGGGTGTGAAGAATGCAAGGGCTGATTTCTTATCTAGAAGTTCATCACACAATGAGGAGGACGTGGAGGATGAAGAGTGCGAAGAAAGTTGTTTGATTGCAGCTATTGACTTGGACGAAATGTGTAACATATCTGAGGCAGAATAGAGGACAGAAGTGGGAATGGATGAGGTTTTTAAACAAACTATTGAGTATGTCACTAAGGAGTGGCCTAAGGAGAAAACAGTGAAGGCAGTTTGCCAACCATTTTGGAAGGTGGTGGATGCTTTGTCAGTTGAGGACAGCTATTATTCAGGGTGGACAAATTGGGACACCCTTCAGGGTTGAGGTATAAGCTTATCAAGTTGACACATGAAGGACACCTAGGGAGGAGGCTCACAAAATGTAGGCTAAGACAAACTTTTTGGGGGCCATCCATGGACAGGGAGGTTGACAAATTCATCAGTAGGCGTGCCATTTGTTCCACTTCAGAGAGATATTTTGTTGTGAGGAAGCCTCCTTTGCAACCAATTGAGTGCCCATCTCATTCATAGGAAAAGGTTGGCATCGATCTGGTTGGTCCATTTTAAGTCCTTCCAAGCCTGTGTCGCTAGGCTTTGTTTTTTTTGTAGATTTATATTCAAAGAGGCCTGAAGTAAACTTTGTGTCAGAGCCTAATATTAAAATGGTCTGTTAGAAATGGGGGTCTCTAGTTGGCAGGTTGTTACCCTGTCCAAGTAGGGACCCTTCTTCCTAATCAAGATAAGGGGGATACACTTCTAAAATAACCCCTGATCACCCCCTTGGTAGCATGGCACTGGCAGTCAGGCTCATCTCAGAGGCAGTGTGTAAAGCATATGCACATAACCAGCAGTAAAACAGTGAAAACACTACAAAAGGACACCACACTAGTTTTAGAAACATATTCAATATTTTATCTGTGCAAAACAAGACCAAAAATTATAAAAATCCACCATACAGTTTTTAGAAATATCAATAAGCAAAAATAGACTTAAAATACAGTTACTTGAAGTCAATAGCTTCGTCCCGGGCTATCACGGCATCATGAATAACAAATCCAAACAGTTCTGGCTGACCGCGGTATAGCAGGCCAGCTACGGTGTCGGGAAGACCCGCAAACAGTACCTTTAGAAATGCAGGGCATCAGTGGCCTCGCGATGAGCCTCGAAGAGCCGACTTCGGCAGCCATCGGTTTTGGGGGTCAGTGCAGGAGTCATCGGGCCCTTGAAGTCACATGCGTTGCAGATTGAACTCCGTGCGGTTGTAGACAAGAGCGCTGGCATCGACGGATGTCGGGCTGTGGTGCAAAGTGCTTCGGTGCGGTGTGCAGTGCCCTCAGGCTCTGGTGCAGGCAGTGGCTCGGTGATGGTCATCCAGTGGCATCGGTGAGACCAGGACTGCAGTGCAATGTGGTGCAGTGCTTGTTGCGGTGCTAGCAGGTCACGGTGCAGGCAGCGGTGTCGTCGTTGCTGAAGCGCTGTTGTCGTTCGTCAGCACCGCCGTCGGTAGGCCAAGGCTACAGTGTGGGATGGGGCGGTGCGTCATGTAACCTACGAGCGGAGCCCTCAAACCACAGTGCAATCAGCGACGTCGATGTTGGCGTGGACCATCGTCACCAGGGCGGTGGTTTGAAGCGAGGCAGTGCGAACTGCGGTGCCCACAGGTCACAGTGCAAGCAGCGGCGGGCGTCATCGTCGGTGAAACCAGGGTTGTGCTGCGAAGTGCAGCAGTGCCCTCTGCGGTGCCTTCAGGACACGGAGCCAGCAGCGGCGTCATTGACGGCATCAGGCTGCTTTTTCTTCTGTTACAGCACAAAACACACAGTTCCCAGTTCTGGTAGCAGATGAACTCGAAGTGTTTGCGGTTCCTGAGACTTCTTGAACCCGGTCAAGCTCTACCTCAAGCCCTTGGAGAAACTCAAACAAAGAAGTTGCAGAAAGTACAGTCCAGTCCTTTCTCTGCCAAAGACAGAAGCAGCCACTGCAGGCTAGCACAGCAAAGCACACAGCAAAGTGGTAGTTCCTTCCAACTTCTCCAGCTCTTCTTCTTCGCAGGTTCTTTGATCCAAAAGAGTTCTAAAGTCCTAGGGTCAGGGCCCCAATATTTATACCTCACTTTCTCTTTGTCCTCTTTGTGGCAAGGGTCTCTGAACCCAGTCCAAACCAGTTCTACCCTCTCTGGCCCAGCTTCACTACAGGAGGTGGAGACAGCATTGTGCAGTGGAGACACTGCCTATTCAGCTGCTAGTGAAAACTCCTCCCCCCACTCTAAATGCAGACCAGGCCTATTCAACCCAGCTATGAGTTACCCAGGAAAGGCAGGACACACCTCAACTCCCCTTGTGACTGTCTACAGTGAATGCACATCCCCAGCCCTTGTCACTCCAAAACCAGACAGTCAATACACAAACCAGCAGAGGCACACAGAATGGTTAGGCAAGAAAATGCCTACTTTCTAAAAGTAGAAAATTATATTGGGTAACAGTGCCTTCAACTTTCTTGCTATCACAGTCAAGGTAGATGAGAACAATCAACCCTACACTATTCACTAAACCAACAGCAAGAAATACATTACTTCAATATAATAGTCATCATCCCCAGGCACTGAAAGACGGTTTACCCTTTGGGAAATTTTTGCGTTTACGCAGAAATTTCTCTAAAAATAAAGATTACTTCCTTGAGGCACAGAAACTGAAAGAGAAACTCAAAGCCCGAGGCTATCCTGCTAGACTTCTAAAAAGATTCACTCAAATGAGCCTGGTATAACAATCATGAAGCTATTTTAGAAATAGGAAACCGACCTAAAGAATAACAATTGGTTTGTGTTTCTACATTTAGAACCCAGTCAAATAAAATTAAAAAGATAGTCAATAAACATTGGACTCTTTTGAAAAGGCTACCTGAATTCAAACAGAAGCCTCTCTTTGCTTTCAAAAGAGCATCTAATTTGAGAGATCGTTTGGTCCATGCCTATGATACACCTAGCATAGCACTGGTAGACAATATGGTCCAACTTTCCCCAGTGGTTGGCCATTTCAAATGTAACGTATGTAGCCTGTAATACCATGAAAACTACAAAGACCTTTACCATCAATGGCCAACAGGTTACCCTAAAACATTTTTCAAACTGCAATACAAGTAATGTAGTTTACTGTATTCGATGTCCATGTGGTCTTCACTAAATAGGCAAAACATCCCAACAGATTAAAAAACGAATATTACAACATCAATCGAGAATACGATGCAAAGTTGAAAATGCCCCCATGGTTGAACATTACATCAAATTTAAGCATTCAGAGAAAGATATGACTTGGTGGGTCATTGAAGTGGTTAAACCCTGCAGAAGAAGATCCAATATAGAACACATTTTAACAATGAAGGTGAATAGTTGGATTTGCAAAACTGAAAATGTGATAAAGGGCCTGAATTTAGCTGTAGAATGGCAAACATTAGTGTCTATGGTTTAACAGCTAACACCACCAACTGTCTGTGTGATGGCCAGATCTTTTAAATCTGAAATCCAAACGTTTAAGACCAATGATTACTTAATATATACTTGTAATTATGAGGTTTTTTATGCATGTAAATAGGAATTAATGTTCTTTGATTATGTTCACTGCCAATATTTTTTTTTGATTTTTTTTTTATTCACATTTTCTTTAATTCAACATTAATATAGTTAACATTTGCAGGTGTTAGAAGCAACGTCTTGTTAGCATTTACATATAGGGGCAATGATACTTGCAACAGCGATACATGAGTCACAGTTTTATACTTCTCAAATCCACCACTTCTCGGTTCCCTCCCCCCCCCCTACCCCCTACATCCTTCTATTCTATGATTGGGTGGCCAACTGCGAAACTTCCAGCTCAAGGCCATAGTATTGTATCCACGGACTCCATATTTACAGGAACTTTTTTGGGCATCCCCTGGCTGTTCACTGCCAATTTTTGATCTTGTGAATATTAATCAATGTCTTCAAAATGTCTTAATGGTATATGACACTGATTCAAATTTGAGCTGTTCAATTTCAACTTATTGATAACAACTATGGATATATACATATTTCAGAATGTTATAATTTTTTGGTTGGGTTTATCCAATACATACATGAAAATTAAGATCTTTCCAACTGTTAGTGCGTTTGAATAAATGAACAAAGGATAAACCTTTCTTCTTTCTTTTCTTCCTTTTCTTTCTTTATCTCTTTTATTATTATTATAATTTTTTGCCTTCTCCCTTTCTCCCTTCCCCTATCTTCGTTTTCTTCTTCCCTTCACGTCCCTTTATTTCTTTTCTTTATTTTTGTTTTACTTAACTAGCAACGATTAATCAGTTACATTAAAAAATAAACAAAAAACTTTTTCAAGTATAGTTTATTCATTTTTTTCGAATGGATTAATCTGAACTGGTACTACATTCTGTATGTACACATAAACGCCCATTCATGTAGGTCTCTTTATAACTCTAAATTTAGGTATATGGTAACTTTAAGATGGTATCCATATGATGAACATAGCAGTTGTTCTTCCTGTATCAATGTGGTTGCCTTACCAATAAGGCCGCAACCTTTTCTACCTAGTCAGTTACTATTTCTTTTGGGATCTCCATACTTTATGTTGAGTGGCACGTTATCTTTAATGTATATGGAAGTGGCCATAAAGGATGATCTTTATCATCCCTGAATTCCTATATCTAGTTTGAAGATTTTTGGGAATATAATATTGTTAGACATTCACGGCAATTATCTCAGTCTTCTAGTGTTGCCTTCTGGATGTTCTACCATTATGGCCGCTACTTTTTCCTGCTAGTGCGTTGCCATCTAGACGGCATAACATCCGGAAGCATTCTATACTTCCCGTGTTATAACTCAAACAGCTGTTGTGTTTCGGCCCGTACACCGATCCTTGACGGTGCTCTATACATTTCACAAGTAAGAGTAGTAGTAATGTTCATCATTGGCCTAATCTGGTAAATACAATTGTTTTTACAGTTCCTTGCCTTGTTCTTAAAGTTCATTTATCTATCATAGCCTATGTTGATGCTCTACCAAGATGGCCGCCACGTCTTCGGCTAGTTCGTTGCCATTTAGATGGCACATCACCCGGAAGCATAACTATGCTTCCTGTGACTAAATTTAAACTGCTGTTTTGTCGCGGCCCAGATGCTGATTTCTGGCGGTGATCTACATATTCGACAAGTAAGAGTAGTTAGAATATTCAATGTTTATTATTGGCTTAATCTAAAAATATAATTGTTTTAGCATTCATTTTCTTGTTTTTTAAGCGCCAGTGTCGACTCGCCTAATATATAACAGCTAACTCTATCCAGACAGCACATTAGAATTTATACAGACTGCTGGTAACAGTAAGGCAATTTTTTACTCTTAGCAGTTTAACACAATTCGTTTCATAAAACAATTTTCTCATCACTGCTCGTTTCTTGTCTTTTAAAGCGCAAGTGTCAACTCGCCATATGTTAACGGCGAAGTTACACCAAGAGTTTGCATTGAAACCTTAGCCCTTTGTTGGCATAAGTAAGATATTTTTCTACCTCTCATCGATTAATGGTTGTTTGTCACAATCTTTCATGATGATTGTGACCTAAAATACGACTTATCAGACACCCACAGTGTGTCTGTCACTTAACAATTTTGCTTCAAAATAGGACCTCGACCTACAGATCAGGTCCAGCATCTTTAGCTTCATTTATTTAGATATAGGTAGATAATAAATTAATATTTCTTTTAGATTTTTATGAGGACTCCATTTTTCTACCCGGACCAATTGTTTGAAGGTCCCTAGCGGATTCTATCTTGAGTAAGTCTCTGCTCATATTTTATCACACAATAGGTGGGTGATGGTTCTTCCACCTTTTCTTATACTATTTTCTTTCGATTATTCTTTTTCGATTAATTAAATTATAAACCTAAGGGATCTCTCCTTTTTCAAGTTAATCCATTTGTTTTACTTTTTCACTTTTTCCGGGTGTATATCTTTCTTTTTATGATGTCTTTGGATGACAAATACAACTTTTATGATTATTCATTTCATACAGGGGGTCTTCAGTCTACATATGAATTTCTTTTTGCCCTGTAGATGGTCTACTAGATGAGTTAAAAGACATGACCAAAACGTCGACAAAATTAACCCATTTTCCCCAAAAAATTGCTATATAGGAATTAATCACTGATTGTCCAATGATAATTTCCATTTGTAAATAGGTGAATAAAATGGGTTATTCACAAAAGTGATTATGAGATAATTCTAATCAATCTCAGTAATTTTTGTTTATGTGAATGTTGTTATCTACCCTTTGAATCTAAATTATGTAATTACATAAATTTGTACAAAAAAAGGCATTCACCTGGTATTGTTCTTCTTTTTAATATATTCTTTTGTGATTCCTTTAATTGATTTCTACAATTCATATATCTGAGGCCACAAATTTGGGCCCTCACAATTTGATTTTGATAAATTAAGCTTGATTATGTTTAAATGATATCCCTTGAAGGCATTGTTACCCAATATAAATTTTCTGTCACCAAAGCCTCCAAGGGTTCATTAGGTTGCCCAATTCACTTAGTAGTACTTTCTAAAAGTGGCATTTGCAAACACACAATATAAAAACCATCTCCCTAAAAAGTTGTGTTATCAAATTCTGAGTTCAGAGAGCCTATACTCCATTTCTCTATAATGTACCAATGGAAAGTTATACTTGTAAGATGTTACAATGCAACTCACATGTTAGCCTACGGGACAGATAGCCTTACAATAGTGAAAAACGAGATTGGCAGTATTTCACTATAAGGACAGGTCACACACACTAGGACATGTCCTACCTTTCACATACACTACACCCTGCCCAGAGGGGTACCTTGGGCGTACCTGAGGGGTGTTACATGTACGAAAATGGAAGGTTAGGACCTGAAAATGGGGACACTTGCCAGGTCGACATGGCAGTAAAAATTGCGCGGAGACACTGCAGTGGCAGGTCTGAGACACCTTTGAAAGGCTGCTTGTGTGGATGGCACAATCAGTGCTGCAGGCCCACTAGCAGCATTTGGTTTCTATGCCCTGGGCACACACAGTGCACTATAGTTGGGACTTAGTAGCAAATAAAATAAGCCAAACATGGGAACACCAATTCATAAACATAATTTACAGTAGGAGCACTTACACTTTAACACTGAACAGGAGTGAGAAAGTGCGCAGAGGAACTAAACCAGCAAAACGAATTCCAACGTACTATTAAAACCAGGAGGCCAGAAAGCAAGAAGACAGGGGAAACATGCCAAAAGATGCCAGGTCTAACATGGTCATGGAGTTTTGAAGGCTATTTTTATGCAGGAAGGTTTCCCGCAATTTCTGTTATCAGACAACTGTGTTCAATTTGTAAACGAGGAAGAGTTTTTTGAGGTCGGGAGATCTAAAACATTTGAGAATTTTACTGTACCATCCCTAAAGCAATAAACAGGTGGAACGCATGAACCGGGTTGTTGTACAGGGTGTCAGGCGGCAGTCACAAACACGTTTGTGGTGATGAATGCAGTAAGTTTGATGATTTGGTTCTATCGCACTAGCCCACAGACTTCAACGCTGGTGTCTCCTTTTGAATTGATGAGAGGGAGAAAGCCTTTCACCAAGATATGACCAAATTGGATGGGCAAGTGGATAAAATGTGGTGTGTCAATGGAGCATTACAATGTGACAGTCAAGAGGAACTTAGCTTAAGCAGAAGGAGAACTATGACAATCGATCTAGGGCGAGAGAGTTTAAGGTCAAACTAAGGGATGTTGTTCATGTCAGGAAAGGAGTTCATGTTAAAAAAGGAGAAGAGAAATTCAGTGGGCCTGTCAGGGTTGATAAGGTCTGTGGAAATGCAGTTAGAGTTAATGGAAGCAAATGGTGGAATGTTGTAAGAGTACTGAAGTGTCGTGGTGAGCAGAATGAGCGAGGGCCTCAGACCAAAGGAGTGGTGGAGCAAGTGGATAGGGGCAGTCCCAGTCCAAATTCCTCTATTACTTTTCCCATTCCCAGTTCCTCTACTTCACCAGTGGAGCAGTGGGAAAGGGGTAGTTCCAGTCTAAGTTCCAGTCCAAGTCCCTCTACTTCACACTATGTTAATGTTGGGGTACGCAGGGGCAATCGTGTGAGAAGATTACCCAGCAGAGTTTGGTAATTCTGCCCTGAGGGGATAGATCTGATATCACACATTTCTTTGGTTGCCCTAGTAATTGGACAACATCTTATTGGGGCAACCTTTCACCCCAAAAACCAATGGCACAGCCAATGTTGCCTTTGCAATGTTTCTTTTTCCTTATTTTCCTTTATTACTCCAGTTTATTCCATTAATTATCCACTCTTTCATTCTTGAAACTGTTCGAATCCACATGCAAGGAAAAGCAATTTCCTGGGTTTCTCATGTTCAAAATGGGCCTTCCGAACCTCTTATTAAGAACACGTACAAGCGCTGAATTCATCAGAAGCAGTTTATTAAAAAACCCAATGCATTTCGGGCCGGAAAGGCCCTTCGTCAGGGGCAACTGAAAATGACAATAAAATGAACATTATAATCCATCCACCATTGTACATACAAAATCTCATACCACTATATTTATCATATGCGTTGCTCTTTGCTTCTCCATAATAAACACTCATAAAGTTCAATAATGTTATTTGTAATGTTCCCATTGATAACCCCCTAATGTTTCTGGCTACACTCGGTCTTTTTGCATTTTAATGTGGCTCTATTAACCTCGAACAATGTCTCCTTCGATAACCATTTTAACATGATGATGGGGAGAGGAGGAAGGTGGTTATTCAGCAGGTATGTTAGGGGGAGATTACGGGTGTATGCAGAAGGGGGAAACGGTTGTAAGATGAAAGGGAATGGTGGTACTGTGTCGAGGGTTGGGATGGAAGGGTGTTGAGCATGGTTAGTGTTAAGAAGGAGGGAAGTGGAATAGAGAGTGTATACGAACGAAGGGGGTTGAGACGGGGGAAGTATGGTAAAGAGGTGCTGAAAGAGGAAAGTCTTGTTGGAAGGGTTGCGAAGATAGGAGGGGTAAGTTAGAGAGGGGTTTAATGTTAAAATGTGTTATGGTTATCTCCCTGGAGTTAAAATGTACAGCATGTGTTAGTCACAACTGAAAATTTGTATACAAATTTATGGAAAGCACTCCATGTAATGGCTGGTTCTTTATGCATTGTAAATATGTTTTAAATATGTATAGGTTGCAAATAAGTCTTGTTTTGTGTATAATTTTAGCCCTGAAGAAGTCCCAGGCGGGACGAAATGCGCCGGCTGTCAATTGTGTGCTGTGGTTTTAAGAAACAACCATTGAATAAATGAATAAAGAATAAAAAGAAAATGTTTCCCAAAAAACTACTCGCACAATGGTTTATTGGGGAGATACCATTTCGCTCTTATTTGTGATGGACTATGGACATTAATATCCATTGACTATTAATCCACTTATATAGTTGAGTGCAGAGCCATTTGTATCTGATACAAGGTTTTATGTATTGAGTTAGTGGGTAATGTCCTAGTATTTTATATTTCTAGTTTTTTATATTTTTTGCTTTGTATAACTTTCTGTTAGGCTTATTAGCTTTTGAGCATTGAGGAATCTGTTGTGTTATTTATGTAAGGGGAGAAGTAATGTAGTACTGCATGTTTAATGTTCTATGGAACACTGCTCGAGGGATTCCTTAGAATACTGAGGGCGCCAGAGGAAACATTGGGATTTAACAGGAGGCAATTGTAGCCTGTTCAAGATAATGTGAGGTTGTATGTTTGCAGCTCCATCATGAATAAACTTCTGATGAAATACTACGACTAAGAACAGAATAGTAATTTGCTGAGGATAATTACTACATAAAGGCTGCCTAGTTCTTATGCCACGTGATGCCTCTTTCTTTCCACCACCCTTCACATTCTGTCTCGTTATCTCACAGTTGCAGGTTCTTTTTTTATTCCTGCTTTCTCCCTTTATTGCTGTTATACTATCCTTAACTTCCCCCTTCTTTCTCCTTTTTCTACCTTCCTTTCTCTTGCTCACTAGTCAGTCTAATGAAAGAAAATTAGTCTAACTCCCCAAAAGTGAGAGCCAGTGTCAATCGTCTGCAAATACCAGCACAAATGATGCACTATAAAAATCAAGAGCTCCAGACAGTGATGTGTCATGGGATCAAATAACAGAGCTGTGCATATGTTTTTATTTGTATATTTTGGCAAATCTTTTCTCACTTAATCCTTTATGGAGATTGGTTTAGCCAGACCTGGAGCCTGCCAGTGATGCCCATCCAGAAAAATATTTAGAAAGTCACATTATTTCAGACAACTAGTTATGCTGATTATGCTAAATTCGGGAGGGAAGTGTGCCACATACCATTGTTAATAAAAAGGACATTTGTTAGATCCAGAACTTAATTAGATTATCTCTAAACACCTGCCTGGGTCCACATTACCTAACACAGTGGGCCTGAAAAGAATTTGAGTTTTTAATTTGCAGTGAGGTTTTTCAGGTTAACTTTCCAAAGTGATTGTGGAGATTATTCCATCAGTGAGCACTAGGTGTACCGATTTTCAGCCGCTTGCAGAGCTGAGCAAATAGGCTCAAAATCACTTTTCAAAAACATCTTTTTAATAACATAATTACCCCTTAACATCTTAGACAAGTTTAACATTGCTGCCTATGGCACAAAATGAAATGTATCCTAAATATATTTATTTATAAAATACACTTTTACATTTACATTCACACACACCCACATGCTTGATACACAGAGACAGTATTAATTGAAAAATGACAGTTAAGTCTAGTTATGAATTGGATTGGTTATAATACCGTAAAGTATGTTTGAAACAAAACACATGAAATTCACTTAAAACCCAGTTAAAGTGAAGTTCTGTTTACAAAACAAAATTTAAAGATAAATGAAATTCACAAGTTAGCTTTGCAATCCAAACCACACAAGCCACAACTCACACATCAAATGCAATGCTCTTGACCTCACCCTTGATGTAACAGATGCAATTACAAATGTCATAAATGATCTTACCGTTCAGATTGCATATTGTAGTAAGCCTTTATTCCGTAGATAATGCCATAAAATTTCATTTAAATACAATTCACATAAAAGTTGTAAAAGTCAATAAAACCAATACAATATTTTTTTAAAACATTATCAAAGACGATTGATAGACATTTGTTAAATAGCAGCATAATATATGAACATTTATTTTCATGATATTATTCTGAACAGGCTACAGCCAAATAACTTGTGCTTTCAGATTTCACTAGCAGATTAACACCTCATTAAAGAAAGCCACTAAGTTACAAGGGGTTGGACTGTTTTCTGTTGAATCACGTTGCTAATATCAAAGGTCAGTGCAATAAAATGTTCAGGGGCCTACACTGCCCTGTCTGATACTCCACAATCCCAATAAAAATCGGGACACAGCAAATATGATCAAAGGTGCTGTATTGGATCTAAGGATTATAGAAACAATCCTAAAGTCCCTATTCCCCATATTTTGACAGAGTGATAGTATCCACTTCTTCCTATGATTATGATAATGTTGGCAAAAGAATAGAATGTGATTAATGCTTTCCTTAGTCTAGGAACAGAAGGGGCAAGCCATATCTGGGTCAGTATCATGTTGCACCCATTTGAAGGTGAATGTACTTAATGGTAGGGTTCCCAAACGGAATTTAATGTACAAAGTTTTTGTTAATAGGGTTTCAGTGGAGTGCATATATTTTTCCATATCGAAGGTATCTTTGAATTCCAAGAAAGCTATGAACAAAGCTCCCATGCTCCTGCTTCTAATCAGTTCTCCATCTATATACTGCCAATAAATCTTGTTAAGGGCAGCCTTTGACACATCAGTCATATCACCTGGATTAAACCACAGATGTCCACACCCCAGCTTTGTCAAGTAGGCCTTAATATGCCCAAACCAGGGGATCCTAGAAACTCCAGGCTGCCTGAGTAGCTCCTCCAATACCACCCAATACGGAGCAAAATCCGCAGAGGCTCATAACAGTCTCTAATACAGCAAACGTCTAAGAGCTGCTTTATGGGCAATAGACCTACTACCAAGATCCAGCTGTAGTGGCAGGAGTGGGGTTCTAGTTGGGAGATTTGCCAGAGTTTGCAAGAATTGATTCTCAACCTCCTCCAAAACACTGACTTTTTCATGTCCCCACAATTCTCCCCCATATAATGACCCACCAAGAGCTCATAGGTTGTAAATTTGCATGACTGGGGATATTGGTTGGAAGCAGGAGCCCTTAAAAGCACTCATGATATCCCCTGCATAATGGTCAAGCTTCAACTTTCTCTTCTGGATCCGTGCAGTCCAACTAAAATTCTCCACCAGGGTGAGACCCGATACTCAAATGTGTGCACACTCTCAAGAGGAGAACCATTCAGAAGTGGATTTGGGTGGGTTGTGTGGCTAGGGTTAAATACCAAATACTTGGGGGCATATTATCAACGGCCAGCGATAATTATCGCTGGCCGTGCTTAGCGATAGATTACTTATCGCTGGCTATCTCCGGAAATTATCGCCCTGGTAGCGCGTTATTAACAACACGCTTCTCCAGGGCGATAAAAATTCCAGAGATAGTGAGGTTATCGCCGCTTTGCAGGGAACATCGCTGGTTTTCCAGCGATGTTCCCTGCAAAGCAGCGAGTACCTCTGCTGATACGACCCTGTGGTCGTATCAGCACAATCCACCCCTATGTTAGGGATGGCTAGTCGGGATAATAGCAGACGTCAGATTTTGGCGAAAACGGCCGTTTTCGCCAAAATCTAACGTCTGCTATCATCCTGTGGGCTGCCTTGTAAATATCGCGATGTGCACATCGGCGATATTTACAACGTAGCCCATCTGGGGTACGCCTGTAACGCCCACCTTGCATCTCATTAGAGATGCAGGATGGAGCGTTGGGGGAAAGGGCGATAGTGGCAGGGATTCACGCGATAGCGTGACCTTGCTGATTAGGCGATAGAATTATCGCCGCTTTCCGTCCGAAAACGGACGCTAAAGCGGCGATAATTGACTATCGCCTGGTTGTTAATATGCCCCTTGGTCTTTTGGAGGTTTATCTCAAGCCCTTTCTGCTCACGGAAGCCACAAAACTGGTCAAGTAGATTTTGAATGTCCATTGGATACCAGTAGGGTGTCGTCTGTGAATATGAGGACCGGGATCTTCCTCCCTACTAAACTCGGGGCATCCAGGTTACACTTCTCTAACTGAGCTACCAGATCATTAATGTATAATAGAAACAAGGTTGGGGCACCCCCCTCATGACTGGGATCGATGTTGTCAACTTTCCGTTTGTGCCGTACTTATCCTGTGCATAGTTACATATCACATTACCATTAACGCCATCAGTTAGACAACTATGAATATATATTATTTATTGGTTATACTATGTTTTGTTATTTAATGATATTGTTCATTAAAGGTGCTGTTTGTTCGTATAAATATTTGGAGGTCACAAGCACAGCATTTGGTGCGCAAGTGTATGTCTTTTTTGCAGCTCTAAATAGCACAAATTGGGTCTAAAGGCATCAGAGTACTTTAAATTGCTTATGGTCAGATTCAGATTTTTGTTTTGACAGGGGGAGATGATGCAAATTTCCTGTTATCACAGGATGTTTAAATCCCACTGGGACTCAAATCTGGCTTCCCAGTTTCAAAGACAGCAGCTCTAAATTTTAGGCCACATTCACCTTCTGTTACTGCTACCCATAAATGGCAAGGACCTTCGTCCAGGATGACCAACCTTTGTGGGTCCTTTCCATTGGCTTTTCAATACTAATTCTGACCTAAATATATCTACACATTGGCTATCATATATATTCATGACATGCCAGTGAAAATAAATGTGGCTGAATAAAAATGTCATTTGGAGCAAAAGTAGTAACAAACACAGCATCTGACATTTATTATTAATGTCCAGAGATCACATCCCATGATTTACTGTAGTACAGGGAAAACGCTTCTGAAATTCTTTTGGCTCCTCACCATCTTGGTTATAAATACCAGCTTTTATTACTAATTCGAATTTCCTAAACCATATAAGCAGGTGTTCACACACCAACATATTGTTTATTGTCATTGTTGAGCCTCAGGAAGAGAAGGATAGCCCACTAGAGACTTCACCTCTTGTGACACATGGACTCTTCACATGCTCCTCAAAAATAAGGTATGACATTCAGTGGTGGTAAAGTTATCTAAAACTGCAAAAGATATGCTGTTCTTAAGTTCTGGGATAATTCTTTTTCTGGATACATGGACCTTCACCCTTCAAAGTGGCATGTTTCATCACTTGGTCATGCTCCATGTTGTGTGCGGTGTGCAATATCCTTCGGCTTCTTGCGGAGCTCTTTCTGGAAATCATTTTTTATTTGCTCATGGGTCATGAGACACACTGAACAACCTCTTAGAGAAAAATATTTTTCTAAAGGGATGAGAAAAAATAGGTGGGACTAGTGAGTTTTAAATTATATATGGATAACCAATAATGAAAGTTTCAATAACTGATGGTAGAATCCATGGGGTGTCGACATGTTTTTAGCCTTTAAATAGCCCTGTATGTCCTGCGGTATTCATCAGGACTAGGCCCTAACATATGTGGTAACGGCCATGCAGTTAAGGATGTGTTGTATACAGGTACCTATCATCTGCTATTTTGTGCGATTCATGGATATAGTGGGAGAAAAAACTCTAATACCAGTAACTAATGGGCTAATATCTTTCTGTAATGCAACTAAAGGCTCGCCACAAAGATGCTGATTTGACAAAGTCTAGCAACTGAGCGGAATGATTCAACCTCCTTATCAAGCTACATAACCCTTCTGCTCATTTCCCCCAACCCATAACTGATATACGCCCCTTACTCAGCAATTGGGTCCCATGAGTCTACTGGCTTCACTTTATGCTCTGGCCAACTCACTCTGAGACTCACAAACATTCAACAGGATCTGGAGCTAGAAACCAACTGAACTGTCGTCACCAGCAAACATCACCTCGGCTGTCTAGAGAACTATTTTGCACATTGCTGGCTCTTTATAATGTACTGTTGACCATTGACTTCAATATTATCGCATTTTGGGATCTTTTATTCACCTTCTTTTTTGTTTTAAATACATTTTTATGACAATATTCTTTTTAACAGCTTTTTTTACAGGGTGCAAATTCAGTTATAATCTTTGGCATAAAAATCAAATTGTAACTTTTAGTTTTAATATTGGAGAAGTTAAGACACTATTGTTACTCTTTTATTGCACTGGTTTTAAGTAATCACTCAAATAAAGTTCTATTCTATTCTATTCTATTATGCATCAATATGATCACAACAAAAAATTGTGAAGTTAAAGTCCATATTGGAACTTACATGTCGCTTGACACATTGTATAAGACCCTTGCGATGTTGTTCAGGACCCCATGGGGTGCGTGGACCTGGTGCAGCTCCTGAGGAAGATTATTACATGTGGAGATGCCCTGGCTTAGAAAGAGATGACTATGAATGTAAAATTATTTATGGGTTTAAGTATGTGTTATTTAATCACTTTTCCCTTTTTGGTTTTGTTATTTATTGATATAAATACTGTGTGATCATGAACATTGCATTTAATGTGCGTGATATGGTTTGCACGGCTGCTGTGATGTAGATCTACAGAAATTCTCCAAACCTTTGTTTGAGGATGTCTGCACATTTGGGGGCATATTCTTTTGCGGCCATTGCATCAAAGGTTTTAAGCTCTGTCAGGGCAGTTAATACTCCATATCTACAAGGTGACGCAGCTAGGCTAATGCGTCACTTTTCATCGGCCTGCGTTGGATTTTAACTGCGCCTGAGCAGGCTGCGTCACGCAAGATAAAATATATGCAAGGTAGGCGTTCCTTCATAATTTCCATTGTAAAACCGGCGCAGTGAAATTTACAAGTTTTGAGAAAATCAACGCTTCTTCAGCCTGCGGCACATAGAGCCTGAAATGCGTCAAAGTTCCTGTGTGTCAGTAACCCAGGCATAAGAAATTACACATTGGGTCTGGTACATAAAAAGAACATATCCAAAGCACTTTCGCAAGCTCAACAATGCCATGGAGCTGGTAATACTTCAGCTAGGAGTAGCGAGGAGACCACCACTAGTGGAGAGGTGTGGTGCAGCGGCCAGGGCAGCTGACCTCGGAGCACAGGGTTCACGGTTCGATCCCCGGCTCCGGCGGCAGCTCAGCTCAGCACCACGTGACTCTGGGCAATATCTCACTTAATTTCCACGACGGCCCCCAGCGCCTTGAGACCCGTAAGGGTGAGTAGCTGCGCTATATAAAAACGGACTTACCATCACCACCTCCACCACCACCACGTAGGCAGCTCAGGAGAAGGGAGCTTGTGTACCGCCAAAGGACTACCCTCATTGACCTCAGGGAGGAGAAGGTCATCGCCTACTACAGGCTCCGGAGGGAGTCCATCATACGCCTCCTGGACCAGATTGCACCAAGGCTGCAGGTAACATCTCAGAGGTCCACCAACACCCCTCTGCAGGTCAAACTCATTGCAATCCTCCACATGCAGGAATTTGGGTCATTCCAGACCACCACAGCTAGAGTGGCAGGAATATCCCAGCCATCTTTCTTGGCCTTCCTACCCTATGTCCTGGATGCCATCATCAGCCTGACACCCCAGTGCCTCATGTTCCCCAACACACAGCAACAACAATTGGATACAAAACAAGGCTTCTATGCCATCGCTGGCTTTCTCCATGTCTTGGGGGCTATGAATTGCACACATGTGCAACTGGTGCCTCCTGCTGCAACTTCACACCTGTACCACAATAGGGAGCACACATACTCCATCAACATACAGGCAATTGTGGACCATCTGGGTCTGTTCATCAGTGTTGTGGCCAAGTACCTTGGGAGTGCTCATGATGCCTACAACTTCAGAAACTCCATCATCAATGAGCGCTTCCAGAATGGGATATATGGGAATGGCCTACTGGTTGGTAAGTACAACTGGAGTACATGACAGACCTAATAACAGTAAATAATGTATGACAAATAGACATAGCTGTGTATGCTACCTAATACAATGCATATGTAGGAGGGGTAGACCTCATACTTGCACCATTCATCATGGCACATGTGCATTGAAACCTGCAAGTCACTCATGTGAAGACATGCTAAGCCGAAGTGTGTGCCTATAAATAGTGGGAAGAGCCTCAGCAATGCAATGCTCGGAAAAAGCCATATTGCAACACTGTGTGCAAGGAAGGGCTGTCATGGCTGTTGTCTGTGTGTCTACAAGTATCTCCCATGGTACGTGAGGCATATCATGTATCCCACACCAGAAAACTATTCAAACAATAGCCCTCTCCCGTTCATGTGTCCCACAGAAAAATTACTTAAGTCATTCAACACACTCGAGCCACCTATGTGTGGTGCAATCCGTGACACACAGACATAGACAATTAAGCCTCCAGTTCTCCATGCCATGCAGGAAGGTGGCCCCTCCTGCACCAAGTAAATTACACATGAAATGCAGCCCCGCAATCCCAATGTTGCTATTGTTCCTGTCTCTGTGCTACGCAGCACATTGTGTGCAAGTGCTGCGTGAAACCTCAGGACTGTGCTGTGTGGCCTCAAATATGTCCTACACTGTCATTTCTCAGTGAGGCAGTGCAGTGCTGATAATTTACTCGCCCCACTGTGCTGTGCCACATTTCCACAAAACTGGGCCCTTGTCTTCTGTCCAAATATCTGACCCAACCCACAGCAACGTGTAGACTATGATGTTCCACATAGAAATACAACCACCAATCTATCAATGGCAGTATGTACAGTATATCAGTGACTACTAATGTCACATTTCTATCTGAGTGAATGAATTGGAGAACGCAATCTGTACTGGGTAACAGATGTAAACTAAGACATGTTGTAGGATAGACAAGCCAAAATGATTTCTAAATCTACACAAGAGAGAAGTGTGAGATAAGTGTATCCTCATTGTTGTACTTACTCTCCCTATCAGTCAAGACTCTTCATTTTCAAGATAGTGTGAGAAGTTTCTCCTAAGAATTAGTGTGTAACGCATGCCAGTATACATGTATGTGTATTAATGTATCATGTATAACATATTAGAAAGGTATTGTGTGCCAACCAATGTCAGTGTAGGCCCCAGACATGGGTGGATGCCTATACAGGTTCACAAAGTGACACCAACAGTGCAAATACAACATATCTCTCAGCCATACCGACAGTACATGTACAGACATGCACTAAAGAAAACAGCCGCCATGACAAAGATTGTTAGGAACACCTGTTCCTGTCATAAATTGACCAAAGGAAAACCATATGAAATCAGCAATGTCCAAGTCACACATACTAAAACAACGTTGACAAATATGGGATTTTAACAATTATCAACATAGATTGCCATGCAACCTGGACAAGGCAGCACAGTGTACTCAGGATACCAACCTCAGCATTCCATTGGCACAGCAATGATAATAGAGCCATTGCAAATAGGCACATCATCCACATCAATTTACAGTACAACACATATGTGGGAAGACCAATGTATTGTGTACAGGTCTGTGGTAAACAGATATCAGTTACAACATCAAGGTGTCCTACCTAGAGATGCCCCACATTGCATACCCATGTGTCAATCCCAGTGCACCATGACATATTGACTGATGAAAAGCTGAAGCTAAAGGATGACCAAAAATCGGACAACTATTCAGGAAACCTGTGCAGAATGCACCACATGTACTCACCAGATTTCACTTCCTAAATAAAGTTAACAATTCAAAGGTTCTGTCATTGGTAGGTAGTGCAGCAATGACATCAGGGGTTCCACAGAGACACATGTATGTGTGAAACAGGTTACTACTGGTCCAGCCTACACATGGATGACAACAAACCCTAATTTGCGAATAACATACTGTCACTTACAGTGGCAATGGACCTACAAAATACCTATCACAATAAGCTACAGCCTCAATGTGTTTGTCCTTTTGTGGCACTGGCAAAAGTAGCAGGCCATGCACATTTCAATCTGACACAAAGAACAGAACTAGACATGTGGAATTAAATGTGCCAATCAAAAAGTTACCAGAAGTGTCCAATAGTGGTAGAATTGTGTAAAAGATATTCAGTACACATAACAGACATGTACTTGATTGTGGGTTTATCAGTCACCATGTGCATAGAGTGACTTTTCTCCCTTAGTCTTTTCAGCTGACCAAGGATAGGGTCTGCAGTCATGGCTCATGACCCCGTTTGCTCTATCTGGAAAAAGGTACCCCCTATAATTACTTGATAGGTCTAGGAGTAAGGGGGAAAGAAATCCTAGTGAACCAAAGGAACTCCTACACAACCTGTATTTAATCTATGTGGGCCTACTGAGGCTCCATTCCGCTTTCCGCATTTCCCCTCAGCACATAAAGCGGTTTGGTTGAACCATCTCACCGTCCTGAGAGAGGTTTCAGCCTGTAAAACAGAACAGCGTAGAAACTATTCTGCTGTTGCAGCAGCAAGGGGTTTGGGACACACTCCTGTATGGCATTAACATCAGAACGCTTTTCTTAAAAAATATCCCTGGATACCAGCATCACCTATAAGATATATCAATTACAGAAACATTGAAATTGAATTCCTTATTGCTTGAAGGATGTACCCAGCTTAACCTTAGGATCCTATTGAACCATTCCACGTCGTCCTGATATAGTTGTGGGGACTCTGATGATACCCCCTCCAGTCACCTTTAAACAGAAATAAAAGGGTGGTCCTGATGAAGGTGGTTATCAATTAAAAATTCCACCGAAACGTGTGTCGACCTGTTGCATTTTTCTCAACCTACAACGGAAAATTTTCTTGATGTATCTCTACCGTCACTCTTAGTAGTGTATGTAATAGGTTGGGTAGGTCAAGTATGAGAGAAGAGTACGACAGTGTGTTGGTGTGCTTGAGGTGAGATTGATCAGGTGTGGTTCACTGTAGGGGATATTTCTCTTTTCTGCAAATTGTTTTTCATCACATTTGTATTTTTGTCTTTTTGTTTCTGTATTAGATAACTATTCTAAGTGTTATGTGGAAGAATTGCATGTTTGTATTTATGGATCTATTGTGGTTTCATTACATGTTTTTAACTATGTAATTTTGTACAATGAAATGATAAAATAAATTACTATTGGTGAAGTATATATAAAAAGGATTTTATATTTTAATAAAAAATAAACAACAGTGGTTATAGGACTCAATGAGTTGAGTAATGGTCAGCCCATGGAGCCTTAGTAGGCCCGCATAGATTAAATACAGGTCGCGTAGGAGTTCCTTTGGTTCATGACCCCATTTGCACAGCCCCAGACAAAGGTAGAGAGCACCTACAACAATGCACTGGACAAGACCAGGGGTATAGTGGAGTGGACTTTTGGGGTACTGAAGTCTGATTTCCTTTGTCTGGACATGTCCGGGGGTTGATTGCTATACTCTGCCCCCCCATGGTTTGCAAAATTATCCTGGTTTGTTGTACAGTGCACAACATCTGTGTGTGGAGAAATGACCCATGGGACAAGTGCCATCAAGAGCAGGAAGCAGCGGATGAAGATGAGGACGGATGAAAAATGTTGCCACAATTGCGGCAAGTCAGCGAAGAAACACCATTGTGCAGAACATTTTCATTGAAGCCTGAATTTTTGGGATGGACGTAAATCTAATTTAAAAAAAATGTAAATAAAGGATTGAGCACTTCCTTTGTGTACACACTTTCATTTAACTGTCACTGTAAACATCAAAACACAAACACTTACATTTCACCTAATAAAATTTGGCCCATCACGCAGGTATGTAGCTAGGTGTTCCGCTAACCCCAGGACAACTTCATGTGGACCAAAATATGTGTGCATATCACCAACATGTGCCAAATACATGCGTGTCGGGAAGACTTACATCAAACAGAGGTAGCTATGTGGAACATTGTGCACATGTCATGAGTATGCGTGATGCTACCGTATACTGACTGTCAGACATCCTACCACAATCCAAAGGGAGTGTAAATGTAAACAGTGTGCAATGGCTGAGTGTGTGTGCTGTATGTCTTGACATATGTTACTGTCTTAAACTTGTGGAGGCAGCATAGTGACCTTATTGTCCTATTACTCTGAACAGAGGCCCATATGATGTGCATGGGCACACAGTGCAACCCAGTTAGTCTCCATATGTTACATAACCATTTGCAAGCACATAGCTAAATCAGTGTGGCATCTCAAAAAAGACATAGAAATGTAGATTCCTTACCGGTACTGGTGCTGGACTGGCCACCTAGCCCAAATGCAGGCACACTTGACCCGCTAGCCAAGGATACAACTAATACATGCAGGTATGGATGTGACCATGTAGCTCTGTGTTACTCTGAAACAAAAAATGCAGTGACTCCTACAGCTCCATCTTTGTGTGCTAATTTGATCATGACAAAGCAAATCTAATAGCCAAATAGATTTTAAGGTATAACTACATGCAATATCACTTCTGCCACAGTAGCATGCACTGACGCATCCCAGGTCAGAGTGACTTAATCTGTCAATAAAAGTACATATAACCATCTGGTGTGAATGCCTACCCACATTTTAAGTTCACGTAAGCCCTCTCCTTTGCCAATTAATGTGATGCATGGAAATGGTGAACATATTCTTACTTAGAAGTCATCACACTTGTTTGGCCTACTTAAGCAGGCCTCGTGATTATCAAAATATAGGCTAACAGTTTTGGCTAACACTTTTCTGCAGGTGTAATGTGCATGTGCCACACATATAGTGCCAGACATCAAGTCCAGACAGCAGAGGTGTGTGTCCCACTTCATTATATGATGGCAGTGGAGTACTTTAGTCTACTAAATGATGTCTTGCACATATGAACAGGTGACCTATTGGCCAAGCAACATACCTTACATATCTAGACAATCAGGGGCCGATTCCGATCTCGGTCGGAGGCGCACCCAATACCATTCGGTCGGGAAAAAGCCATGCGAAAGCCTGTTTCCCGACCAGACCGTCACGTGGTCCGGCCGAGCGAGTACGATGCGAGTCGCCGACCGACTCGTCCGGGCGACCCGGCCGCTCCGACCGACTCGTACCCGGATCGTACCGCTCCGACCGACTCGCTCGGACCCGGTTCGCACCGCGCAATGGAGATGTTTTCCGGCCGGGTAAGTACGATGCGCACCTCGACCGCTCCGACCGACTGCGCGCCGTCCGACTCGGAACTCGCTGTCGGAGCCGTACTTTGGGGGTCCGTGTCGGACCCCTGTCACGCGTACCCGTGCGAGGCGCACACAGGGGGACCCATGGGTCCCCCTACCTGTGCGTGTACGCCGCGAGCGCTGCGCGGCGTACTCGCTGTAGAGGCGCCCTTGTCCGCCTCGCACCCATTGAGGCAATGGGAGCCCGCGTACGCGTTGTACGACCGGCTCCCATTGAGTTCAATGGGAGTCCGACCGACTCGTGTCCGATAACATACGGACGCATCGTACTCGTTCGGTCGGACTGCACGGGTCCGATTCGGTCGGAAATCTCTCCGGGTCCGGCTCGGTCGGAGAGATTTCCGGCCCGAATCGGAATCGACCCCTCAGTCTGTGAGCTGGATGCCACATAGACGGTAGACTGGCTGAAACAGCCAGTGTAAGTCATTCCCTGAATAGGTATTGTGCATGTAACGCAAACTTTGTCAGGAATGCAG
The DNA here is from genome assembly GCA_963921515.1 of Calotriton arnoldi. Classification (NCBI taxonomy): domain Eukaryota; kingdom Metazoa; phylum Chordata; class Amphibia; order Caudata; family Salamandridae; genus Calotriton; species Calotriton arnoldi. The sequence goes on from CAWUFW010001331.1 coordinate 704,312, forward strand.
ACAGATAGAACGATCTTCAAGTTTGCCTATAATCATGTATGACAATGAGGATATCAGTTGCATTGGAGTGCAATATTTGTGTGAGAAAAATTCCAATTACCCAGCTACCTACGATAAGCCAAGTATAATACTAACTGCAATACATATTGCTAAAGTCAAGGTATCAACAATTCACATTACGTCTGTGTATTTAACAGAAATATATTTCCTGTCCTAGTGTCCGCACCATGAACGCAAGAAGTCACACATATGCGCAGTGTTAACATACACATGCAACATATCCCAAGCCGTCAAGCATGTCAACAAAGATAATTTGAGCAACAAAAGTGAGCCCTGGGAGTGTTTACCTGCATTGCACAAATCAATACACTGTACCACACACAATAGGCTAGTTGCATCAATAAAAACACACACATTGGCCTATTGTGTGATGGATTACACCTGGAGCATCGGTCGGAAGCCACTCATCAACGGCAAAGCATCGAAAACAATGCATTGTGCATTGGGATGTGTTGTGCGTAAATCATGCATTGCCTATTTCTCCACTGATGAGTCTGGAAAACACTACGCTTTAGTAGGAAATGTGACACTTTGGTAGTAAAAGTGATGCATCTACCCAGGAAATGATGTAATGGCTCAGCTATGCTGCAAACCGGGATGTGTGAACTTCCTTTCACTTTCACTTACAGCCTTTTTACCTGTGCTGGCTGGAGGAGATGTTTGGTGTGTGCTCTGTTAATAGATATTGTTTTTTGGTCTTGTTTGTGTCTCTGCTGTCCCTGTTGTGTTTTAAAATTGTTATTTGTGCCTTGTATTTGTATTGTTTTGTCCACTGCACTGTTGGCCAACTTAAACACAGATGGATAGATGTGGATAGCTGGGAGGCAGATCTCCTAGATAATCTGGGGAGCCAAATTAGTGGGCCTATTGGTAAGCCTCTATATTCCATAAGCATGTAGCTCTTTGGCTTTAGCTAACATCTGTAATAGATTTTCCAACAAGAAGGACCAGATATGTATTTGGGTGAGTGTGCCATGATACAGGCTAACTCCGTCAAATGAGCAGAACATGACACAGGGGCCTGTTCACACTGGCATTACAATAGACCAAACAGACCATGCAGTGCAGGGGAGGCCCATCTGGCACTGTGCAGGGAGTGCTGACACCTGGCCTGCTAGGTCATTACTGACCCTAAACTGTCGGGCCACCTGCCTTGTATGTTGCAGGGGAACGCACATACATTTCATCATGTGACAGGTTGGACAGGGTGTTTGGTTTTCCCCAAAAATATTTAACATACATGTATTTTTAAAATAATTGTCACAATTCCTTAATGAGCCTGTACAGGGCTTGAATGATCAATGTTTATTTACTGTGCACTACTAACCTGTAAGGAGCTAGGTGAAGAAGCTAAACAACCATGGGTACTGTCTGATGTGTACAGCATTGTTTAGAACACATATTGACTTGGAAAGGCCCCATCAAAAATCATACCTTGCAGAGTGTGGTCAGTCAAATTTGTCTGTTCAAATAGCCATCAAAGCCAGGCACCCTTGCACCATGTAGCAAGGTAGGATGGTTTGGTAATGTGCCTGCACTTTCTGCACATGACACATGATTTGCCTGATATTCCCTGAAAACACTGCAACATAGCATACATATGTCCATCATCAGGGCATTTCAACTTTGCCAAATTCTACATGTCCAATGTGGTAACAATACCAGACATTTGTGAAGTCAATGTACTGAGCTTCATATGTACACCGTGTACATGTTCAACATTCACAGAGCAATGTACCATATTTTTGTCTGGTGGGTGGACCGGAACCTTACATTGATGGCGTGGAGATCTTCAGGGATCCCTATGCTACCAGTGAGTGTAACCTGAATGTTGTTTATGCTCTGTAAGGATTGTGTGTGATCTCTGCTATTGGTTGTGTTGAGATGTGTAAGGGGTCTCATCAATCACATGAAACAAGCATTTCTTTACATATAGAATCACAACAGAAGTAGGACAAAGTTGCATATGTAATAGATAGGGCCATATGTCAATGTGCATTTATTGCCAATGTATGCTGACCCACATGATGGATGGCTCAGAATCTGCTGTGGTAATGTTTGGCCAGCTATGGTGTGGATGCCCATGGCACATGTACCATCACCAGCCCCAAGACAATCAGATGGTCATAAGTTCAAATCTCTCTAAAAGTGACAGCATTTTACCCAAATTATGTGACAGGAAAGTTGCATGGGATAGTCTTTGATGTTCCAGATACCGTATGTTTGCCCAAGTCAAAATTTGAGCAGAACACAGGTGTGGTTGAGGTGTAACACATATCCCAGACAATACTACCCATAGTCAACAGCAAAGGTTTATGGGGAACTATGGACAGTGAACATCTTTTTTTATGATAAACTGACTTTATTGGATTTTGCAGTAAATGTTAACATGACACACATTTAGCATATCTAAGAAATAATCCAGCATATGACCACATACAGTCTATTAAATTGTGCAATGTCATGACATAATGCAACACCAGCTCACCACTCCTGAATCGTAACCCTAGGGTAATTGACCAAGCCACAGGGCCGGCTCTAGGGCGGTGCGACCGGTGTCACCGCACCGGGTGCTGACTCTTCAAGGGGGCGCCCAGTTTGAAAGTATTTTATGGTTTAAAAAGCACATGTTGCTGCATTGCTGGCCTCCGACAATTTTCACACAACAATAAAAATGTCAAGATAGCTCCGGTGATTAATATTCTTCCTGGAGAGAGAAGGAGTTTTGTCTAGTGAAAGTTTTAACTAATTTTATGGTAGCACAGAGGGTTAATATGCATGCTGCAAAGAATGTGTACCATGCAGATCACAAAGTGCTTATAGTTTAAATAGGTCAGTCCTTTTGTCAGAGAGATTCTTTTGTTACTAGCAGTGTAGATGTTAAAATCCTAACATGGAACAGTGAGCTAATAACTGTCATCAAAGAGCTGCATGCAAACTGCAAGGTATATATAAGAGCATTTTGATTTTTTCCTCAGTCTTTCCTTATTCTAATGTTTCTAAAAGGGTTCATTTCGGTAAAAAAAAACCCTCTTATTATTAAATGTAACCCGCAACCATGGGGTTATGTTTTAAATTCTGAGTTTGTGCTTCTTCAGACCGAACAATCTTAAACTATACTGTCTACCAGTATGGATGGCATATGACTCACCTTGTAGTCTTCTGGCTTATGTAATATATCCTGTACACTGATTTACACACACATGGTTGATTGTCTCTGTGTATGTGTGTGTGATGAAAAGTGCTCTGACACCCTACACTGGTATAGGAGGTGCTATATAACTAATTAAATACATCTGAGCGAGAATGTGGTTATGGAGACTTGAGGGGGCACTGTTAAAGGGTGTCAGTGAGGGAATCCGTGGGGGGTGCTCATGGGGGGCGCCAACAAACGCTGTCACACAGGGCGTCACCAGTGCTAAAGCCAGCCCTGCCAAGCCATTTCCCCCATACTCGACCATGTTTCAAAGGACAACCCGGGCTGCATAGATTGGTTTCTCTTGTTGTGCACACCAGTCCACCCCTGTCGCCATTTCTGAGAGTGTGGGGTTTTTCCAGTGAGTGGCAATGTCTCATTTGGTGACCATAAGGCATAGTGAACATCTTTTCCAATTTCATTGGCCTCCTGTTGTGTGTTCACATCATACCATGCCCATACATGCAGAATACATTTTTCATTGCTACCACAATTGGTACTGTGTGAATTATTGAAGGCATGTTCAGACATGTTCAGACATTCATGCCATTCAAACAGATATATGTTTTGGGATCCATACATGAACCAGTAGCTAGGCGTCTAGCCAAAGTTTAGACTCTAATGAACTTGTGTGAACATGTGAGCAGGCTTGGCATACCAAAACATGATTCCTTCCTAGTATATATGATGCATATATATTTGCGCAATGGCATAGTTAAATTGTATCATTCATTAGAGCAAAACCAATAGGCAAATCACATGTCCCTGTTTGTTGCTGTGAGTGTGTAAGTGCATTGTCCATAGCAATAACTTACTTGGGTTCACCACTTAGCTCACATTTATCATGATATATGGCAACTGTCATCCTGCATCATGGGTACCTAACCATCCCTCATAGTACTGCATATTAGTGATATGTGAGATGAGGTGACAGAGGAGCAATTTGTAAAATGCCATGGCGTTTGGAAATATGTTTTCTAGAAAGTCTATGTGAACATGGATTTGGACGGTTAAACTTCAATCTTCCTGTATGATGCACATTGCTAGTGTTGTTGTCCACATGGCAATGTATGGACTATTGTGCGGCAGGTCCACACAGGCTGTGAGGATTCCTACCTCAGTTCACACAGAATAGGTATGAGTAGATGTGGCACATATCACCAGTCCACACATGCCAATGCAGTTAAATGCCTGACTCATGCCCTCATATACCCAGTGTCCTATAATCGACATGCAATCATGCCTTGGTAGTGTTATGTGAAGAAAAAGCCCAATGTGCAAAATTTGACAGTCATGTATGCACTGTGTTGTCAACATACAGCCCGTTTCACAGTCCACCTACTGGTGGCGTTACCCATTCTATCTCCCCAAAAAACTATCACCATTGATTTTTTTGGGGGGGCAATTACCTGCATGATACTCATACATATGAGACCTACAGCATGAATGCACACATTCATCACATGGATATGGTATGAATTTATGCGCATCAAGGTAACATTCCGTACTGTCATGTATGGACAGACACTAGGACATGTAAAGAACAACATGGTATTACTTGAATTTCATTGCACGATCTATGTAATAGGGTTCCAGGTATTTCCATGAGTCAATATTGGAGAAGTGTCCAACAGGTTTGTTGGTTTGGAGGTAGCTAGCCACCCTCCATCTATATTTCAACTACGTGGCACAGAGTCAATATATGCTGCAATGTATTTGCCATAACAGTTACGCAATGCTGAGGCACAATACCTGTACTTGCTACTCATTACTCAATTCACATAGGTTATTGGCCATCGAATATACCCTCTTGCATGCTGCATGACAAACCCCAGGGACTATCTGGAAGGACCATGTGTAACATTTTATGTGTACTCAACATCCATTTTGCTAATCAGTCTTACTTTTATTATGGGCATACGTTTATTTGGGCAGACACTAACATTTCATAAATCTACGAGGCCAAGACCTGAGTACTTTTGCATTGTTACTTTAGCAGAAGTGCATGTTTCTTATGATGATTGGTCATGATTTGATCCATAAATGTTTCTTTTTGGCTGGGCATGCCACATGTGATGCTATTTGTAACTGAAGTATTTTATTGATTACAACATGCAAATGGTCAGCTTTGTCTGATACAAATGTCCCTCCTCTACAACAGACAACATGACCACAAAAAGGCATATGGCATCCATTTGAAGAGATACCACCACCTCAAACATGTTGCCTGGGCCTACAGGCACATGGGACAGAAATACGAAGATGGGAAGGCAGCATAGGAAATGGAGGTCTGCACCACAGGGACGACAAGGGCTGGACAAGCCATGCACCAGCCAGGAAGTTGATGTGCCACATGGTGGTGTGCCTGTTGCAGTTCCTGGACCCTCCACATCTCAGCCGGCAGTAGCACCACAGCCGGTGAGCACCACCCCAGGATAGCAAAGTGATTTTGAGAAACAGGCTCTTAAAGACAACGCTGACATTAATCTGCGTCTGACTGGCCTCAAACTGCAGGTGGCCTCTCTGATGCGGATGGTTCACACTTTGCAGCAATCTGTGGATTGCATAGCAGAACAACTGTACGCCTCCATCTGACTTTTTGGCCCTCCCCGGTTCTTATATCTTGTTTTTAGTGAATAGTATTTTAGCATAGGTTAGGATAGGTTGTAGCATAGAGATAGGGTAGGTTAGTATTAGTGGTTTTAATTTTTATTAGTGATTTGTTGTTGGGTGAGGATATGGGTGGGTAGGTCATTAAGTGGGTGGGGGGGTTGATGTTGAGGATCTGATTTTTTTTTTACAATATTAAAAAAAGTTAAAAAAATGTATACTAGTTTAGGTTTTAATTTCTAGGTAGTTTGTGTATAGGTGAGTTTATGTTGGTCTTGTGTGCAAATGTGCATTAACGGGGGTGGGTAACGTCTGTTGTGGTATGTGTTTGGAGTAGTATAAGTTAAAGTTAGGTAGGTTACACTAGTTTTAATTATGGTAGTGTGGGTAGTTAGCATACATTAGTTTAGCCATAGTTTAGATAGGATAAGATAAGATAGTTAGTGTGGTGTAGTTAGTTTTTTAATTGTAGGGTTTTATAATGTTTGTAATAAACAATGTTTTGCACTATCAAGACTGCTTAATGATTCGCTACATAGAAGGTGGCATATATGCTTTGGTAGTGTTAAGGACATGCAGTAGGATTTCCAGGAAGTGTTTGTATACATGTGTAACTTATTTTTAATTATTTAATTAATGCATTTTTATATAGCGCAGACTTTACCCAAAGGTGTCAGAGCGCTTCACAATAGAACCAAGTACGTTACATGAGGAAATTTACAAACTTACACGTTACAGATACAAATGGGATAGTTGAAAAAGTAAAATAAAAGAATAGGTGGCAATCACACAAAAAGCAATAATGCATTAGGATTAGGATACAGGCATAGAATACATATTTACAACATAGTAAGAGTTTACAACATCAGGAGAAAGAAACGTGGCCATGAGGGTGATGGAGCAGGGTTTTGAGAAAATAAAACCTGCTTGGATTGAACCCTCAGTAACATTTATTAACAGTGTGCTGTGAAAATTATTATTAAGAAACGCTAAAATAAGGGGAAATGCTTATGCGCATGCGTAAACGAATGCATGTATTAATGCATGAGACTAGGCCGCAAAAATTGCTTCGACAATAAAAACTAATGCTGCTTTTGTGCACGTTAATAATATTTAGCTAGGAATAACATGGGTTGTGCATGGGTTAATGCAAATGCTGGGATGGTGCGCAAAATGAAAATACATTTCATGAACATAATAAATGTTTGTGTTCTGTTCTCATAGAAAAATAAACATGGGCCTACTTTCCTGCATGCCAGTTTGGGGTTAAAACTTGGTGAAAGAAAATAGTTGAATTAAAATGGGCTTTGAAAAAGAAGAGAACGCAAAAGAATGAAAAATGTCCTTCACGATGTGCTGACTGTCTGCCAAGGTTGCAGAAAGAGGATACTGATAAACAAGTGGAAGCGTACAACTTCCTCATGAAATGGCAGAGGCGAACAATAGAGGCGTAGAGACTTGCAACATGTAAAATATGTAATACGATTGTGTTCAAAAATGTTTCCTGAGAAGGATCATGTCGTAATGTTGAAAATCTAAAACAATAAACCAGTGAATAAAGTGATCACGATGAGAGTGGTGTGACAGAACACCCCCATTATTAGCCAATGAGAGACAGAGTTTGGTTGAAAAATGAAACAAATGTGGCTTGGACATTTAGGTTTTAGGGTATAACTGAAAGTCCCCGGTGGGTGTGGTTGAGGAGTAGGTGTTTCTGCTGGTGCTAGTTAGCGGGAGATCGTCGCTGTTGTCGGTTTGCTGTTTCCAGATAGAGGCCTACTTGATTCCTGACTCCTGACTTTAATCTTTGCCACCCGACTCTACTTGAGTGGCCTTGCTGCTCTGACAGGCCAGTGGGGTAGTTTTCCCTGATTCTTACTTGGGTTAGTATAGATAATCTTCTGAATTTGCATATTCATTTGCAAATGTATTTTGTCTCTGAAACTTTTCTCTCTTCGCCTATCCACTCCTTCAATGCATTGTTTATTTCACATGAGTTTGAATTTATACATTGCCAATGTTCTCTATCTGTGATAATCTATGACTTGCATTCGTGTAACTGTACTTGATGAGCATTTATTTTCTTACATTATTTTACGATAAACAACATAAACTACACACTGAGTCTGTTATTTGTTTAGTAGAATAGATGCATAGATAAGTACATATTATTGTCATCAACTTCTCAACATCAAAAAAAGGTCTGTTCCCACATTTATTTGTTAGGAGAAATGCAGGTTCTAAAGTGTATTTAGGGAGTTAGGAATAAACTTGCATCACACTGAACCCCAGCGTGAAGGGATTAGTTGGGTAGTGTAAATGGGCCTATGTTTGTTAAAAATTACCGATCCCTGATCGCTGGATCAGTTTTGGTAGCAGAGGATGGTTAATTATTGATTAGTTGGGTAGTGTAAATGGGCCTCTGTTTGTGAAAAATTATCGATCCCTGATCGCTGGATCAAGGGACATGAAAAGGGTTATATTAATTCTGGAAGTGTCTTTGGAAGAGAAGAGATTTGAGATCAGTTTTGAAAGTCCGGGTAGAGGTGGTGGTGTGGAGTAGTGGAGGAAGCGAGTTCCAGATTCTGACCGCAATGCCTGAGAAGGATTGAGCCATTGATCTTTCCCTTTTGAAGGTGGGGGGCTCAAGCAGTACATTTTCAGCATTACGTGAAGGTCTAGAGCCTCCAGAGATTTTAAGTTTATTCAACAGATATCGAGGGGAGGAAGTGTGCAAGGCTTTGTGAGTGATACAGGCAGTCTTGTAGATTGACCTTGCTTAGATGGGAAGCCATTGAAGAGAAAACAGTATGGGTGTGATGTGGTCACTTCTTTTGGCCCCAAAAACAAAACGAGCCGCTGAATGGAGTACGGATTTAAGAGGGGAAAGGTGGGATTTGGGGAGGCCAGCAAGGAGAGAATTGCAATAGTCCAATTTAGAAAGAAACAGAGATTGGACCAAGGTTTTTAGGTCTTGCTCCAGAAAGAAACGTTGAATCCCCCAGAGAAGGCGCAGTTGGTAACGTGCATTCTTTGCAACGGAATTGATGTAGGAGTGTAGATTGAGCCTTTTGTCAAGTATGACACCAAGGGATTTAGCGCTGTCGACAACGATAGGTTTGATGTTAAGTAAATTCAGCTTATCCATCCAAGATTGAACAGGAGGAGGAGAGAGCGAGGTAGAGAGGAGGAGGAATTCAGTTTCGGAAGGATTCAGAATGAGTTGATGAGCTAACATCCAGTTTTGAATAGAGTTGAGAGTAGCGTTGAGGAATGAGATGTTGTGTGCGGAAGACACCTTAAGGTAGATTTGGGTGTCATCAGCATAGAGGTGGTAAAGAATCCCAGATTTACTTAGGAGGTTTCCCAATGGTTCCAAATAAAGATTGAACAAAGTGGGTGCGAGGATAGATCCTTGAGGGACGCCTTGACCTACCGCCATTGAAGACGAAAGGCTGTTAGCTATTTTAATCACTTGAGATCTATCCGAGAGGAATGAAGCAAACCATTTAAGCACTGTGCCTTCCAAGCACATTCTCTGTTTTAAAGTGTTTAAGAGAGCGTTGTGATTAACAGTGTCAAAGGCTGCAGAAAGGTCTAGAAGAATCAGAAGACAAGGCTCCCCTGAGTCAAGTACACGCAGGGCATCGCCGATCACTTGCAGCAGGGCTGTTTCAGTGCTGCAGTCTTGCATGAAACCAGACTGGAATTCGTCGAGAAGATTGTTATCCTTGATATGTAGGGAAAGTTGTTTCGCTACACATCTTTCTGTGATTTTCGCAAGAAAAGGGAGGTTGGTGATGGGGCGGAAGTTGTTGAGGTCATTCAGATCAGCGGAGGGTTTTTTGAGAAGTGGGGTAACCTATCCTGTTTTAAGGGCAACAGGAAGGGAGCCATGGCTGAGGAAAAGGTTAACCAGACTGGTCCAATAGGAAAGTGTGTGGGAGTAGAAGTCAATGGCCATGCCACTAGGGATGGGGTCGAAAGAATGGTTAGAGGGTTTTGTTTCGAGAATGCAATTGAGGAGGGCATCTTTAGAGATGACATCAAAATTCTGCTAAATGACTAAGGATTTGCACTCCTCTAGGGGGTAGGGTACATGGCCTGATTCACCAGTGATTTGACTTTTTCATCAAAGAAAGTCGCGAATTCTGCTGCTTTCTTTGGAGGATCGTCAGGCTTGATGGTTGAGGGAGAGAAGTTGGTATTTTTGATGAGGTCAAACAGTTTTTTGGGTCTGTTTTCGGCTGAGTCGAGGAGGGTTCTGAAGTGTGACGCTTTTTCATGGAATATGTGTTTGTGGTATTTTGATCTTGCTGAACGTAAAATAGAGAGATTAGTGGTGGATGGAGATTGTCTCCATTGTTTCTCCAGGAATCTCAGGTTCTTCCTTTCTTCATAAAGGGATTTATTGAACCATGGTGCAGAAGGAATAGGCCTTTTGCTTTTTGCTTTGAAGTGGAGCAACATTATCAATTTCGACTGCAAGACTGGAGAGGCATTGGGAGGTAAGATCGTTGACATCAGAATTAGGGTCTAACATTGGAAGAGATAGCATAGCAGAATCGCAAAGAATGTCAAGGTCAATGTTTTTGGTGTTACGGAACCAGGTAGTAGTCCTTTTAGGTTGGCCAAGAGTTACAGAGTGAGGTGGGTGCAGAGAGAAGGGGATGAGGAAGTAGTCGGACCAGTCTACTTGAATAGGGTCAGCAATAGATAGCATATCTGCTTTGGATATAACAAGGTCAAGAATTGAGCCCTTAGAGTGCATGGGTTCCGTGCAGTGTTGGATAAGATCATTAACTGAGAGAAATGTGGCAAGCCTTTTGGCAGCTGAGTCTTCCAATGAGCCCCAGTGAAGATTAAAGTCTCCCAGAAAAATCTGTCTGTCACTTTGAGAGTATTGGTCGCTGGCGAAGTCGGTGAATTCCTCCAAGAAGGAGGAGCAGTCACCAGGCAGGTGATAAATGGCATGGAATCTGAGAGGGGAGCAGTGTTGCAATTGTGGCTCTAGAGAAATGCATTCAAATGTACGGAAGGAGCGGTTAGGAAAAACCTTGAATTGAAGGGAGTTTCTGAAGATGATTAAACCCCCCCCCCCCCAACTTTATCTGTTCTGTCATTACTAAAGATGGAATAGTCAGTGGGTAGCAGAAGATCAAAAATAGTATGAGAAGAGTCATTGAACCACCAGGTCTCAGTGAGGAAAAGAATGTCAAGATTGTGAAGATTGATGGTGTCAGAAATTTCCAGTTTGTGTTTGATTGCAGATCTGCAGTTGTGGAGCAAACAGCGCAACTCTGACTATACTGTTTTGGTGAAGGGGGCATTTGGGCTTTTAGGGGTGATAGGAATAATGTTCCTGTATGAGGGTGCCAGGGTAGAATAAGGCTGATGTTTAATTCGGGCAGAAGAGATGGTCGGAATAGAGCAAAGAGTAGACTTAATTGGAGAGGAGAAGGGAAGGTGGATGGCGTTAGAAGTCTTGTGACTAGCCAGTATATTAGTGAAGTCTGCAGATGACAGATTGTGTGTGGCTTTTTTGGGGCGCGGGAGCAGGGTACCCCTCTGGAGTTTAGGGAAGTGAGTGCTTGCCAGGGGGATTGGGTTGTTGGGAAAGGTGGATATTTTAGTACTTAGGAGTGAGATGGTAGCTTCAAGCTGGGAGATAGAGGAGATGAGAAATCCTAGTTTGTTTTCTAAAGAGAGAAGGGCTGAACACAGAATGTTAGGTGGCTTGATGTGTTCTGGAGGGAGTGCAATTGGCAAGGGAGGGCAGGGAGACGTGGGGGTGTGGAAGGAGTATTGGGGTGCAGGTAGAGGTAGATAGTGGTTGGTAGAAGTTATCGGTGGATCTGAGGTGGAAAGAGAATTATCTGGGCAGATGTTGAACAGAGGAGAAGAATTGAGTTCAAATTTAGGAGGAGACCGGTATGGGATGTGGTGGGAGGGTGGAGTGTGGAGTGTGGGAAGAGGAAAGAGGGGAGTCATAGAAGGGCAGGAGATTAGGGGAGAAGAGAGGAGTAGGGGCTGGAGAGGTCCCGTGGGCTAGAAGAGGTGAGAGTATGAGGATTGGCAACAAGCAGAGAGGGGAGGATTGACCTAGATGGTAGTTGAAGAGAGAGTATGGTTCTGCTAGGACCGAGGGAGGGAAAAGGAAGAGATTGCCATGGGGGATAAAGGGTTGAGCAGCATTGCTGGAGAGGTGGGAGAATGATGAAGAGAGATAAAAGGGGTTTGTGCAGAATTCAGGAAACAAGGAGGGGGAGAGCGGGTAGGGTAGACGAAAAGGGAAGGAATAAGGGGGAAGGTACGCAGAGTGAACTGGGAGATCAGGCTGTTGGAAAGATGATTAAAAAAGGTTGTCGTAGGCCGGGTTGGGGGAGGAGGTTACTTCGGAATTCCAGGATGGTGTAGAGGGGAAAAGGAGAGTGTTGGCCAAAGGTATGGCTGAAGTGTTGAGGGTAACGTCCCGGTTGGAAGGGGGAAGAATGGGAGATGGGGAAGCAGGGGAGAGGGAGGGCAAAGGGTCGGCTAGATGGGAGGCCTGTGCCTCCCAGGAGAGCAGCCTATTGGAATTTAGGAGAGTCAGGGGAGGAGATAGGGAGTAAAGGGAAGAGTTAGTTGAAGAAAAAGGGAGATCACAGTCCCAGGAGTGGGACGTGGGAAGGAAAAAGGTGGTAGAAAAGAGAGAGACAAGTGTCTTTAGCTTGAATCAAGACAGTACCATTGTTATAGAGTGAGATAGTAAGTTACCCATTGAAACAAGTAGAGGGGGAGGTTTTTAGCTGCTGCCCGTGTGGGATGGAGGAGGAGTAAGTGACGTTGAAGGAGTTATTGAAGCTGGTGGACCAGGAAGGGATGTTGTGAGTGAAGAAAATTAAGTCAGTTTTAAGCCTCCCATAGCAACCACTATAGAATTGATCAGCGAAGAGGGAATCATCAAATTGTTCAAGGGTGTTATGTTTGAACCGTTTTGCTGAAGCTTTGGACAAATTAGGAGGATAAATGATCTTGTAACAGTTAACTCCAGTCTTAACTCGATTGGTTGACATAGTTGAAAAATGAGGAGGGAGAGGATGGTGGGGGGAAGAGGAAGGCACCACTAGGGTAGTGACGGTGAGTAGAAATACTATAAGGAGAAGGCACATAGCTCTGGGGTAATTAATCAAGACATGTGACAAGAGAGGAAATGTATAGAAAACGACGTTGAAGGCACAGATCGAGAATGGAGTATCCGTAAAATTAGGTGAAATAGTTGAAATGCCTATGGAGAAGATCCTGTCAAGTTTGCAAGGATTCACCTAAGGGAACTTCAAGCATGATTGTGCACTGTAAATGACACTCTTGCTGTGAATGAACACACAATCCAAAACTGGTATTCACCTACTGATGCTACATGTACTGTATGGATGAATATGTCATTCCATTGTGACTAATAAATGATGTGTTGGGTCACACACTGAAGCTTGCCACTTGCACACTCTCCCTTGCACCATTTGATTGTCACATTAGTGCTGTTTGTTGCCTAGTATCCATTGAAGTAGCCTCAACCTGAACTTCATTCAGCCTTACCATTGACTGATTGCTAACTGTTGCACTTTAAGCATGTGCCCTTGGGTAACTACTTGCTAGTTTAGATGCAGATAGGGTTCACATTAACTTTTTGCATTGGCCTGTGCAGGTGTTGCCATGGGTCTCTGAAGCACAATGCCCTGTAGTTGGTAAGATGCAGCGTCTTTAGGGTCAGCACATCCAACATGGCATACAATCATCAACAGACATACACCTCGCAGGTTGGAGAAAGTGCATTTATTTACATCTGTGCAAATAGGAAGGATCACAGTAGCAGTTATTGCAACAGCAACCCCAACTTTGTTTGAGAGCTAAAGGATGCCAAACCAGAGTCCATGGGGGATACATGTCATATGACATGTTGAGGAGAGGAGTGTTCCATTGAGGGGGAGGTCCAAATTGCCATTAGGTAAGGTAGGCCCCATCGACAGTACACAAATGGGTAGGATCAACAGGTGGGAAGGCGATAGGGAACAAAACCAGTTGACAACTGCAGTGGCATGATCATAAGCACAGGTCAAATGAGAAACTGGCCATGTGGCACAGACAAATGTTACTGGGCAGTTCTTTGCTGGAGAATGTAGGAGTCCACATCTTCATCCACTGCTGTGTGTGGTGCCTCCCCTGAGGGGGGTGTTGTCGGTGTCGGGTGTGACGGAGGCACAAACTCAACAGGGGCTGAAGATGTGGATCCGCTGTCCTCAGCAGCATTTGTCCATGCCAACAAGGAAGGCAGCATAGCACTGAAAAGGGCCTGGTGGCTTGTCAGCACGGCAACAACGTCGCTGTGGTAGGCCCCCATTGTTGCTATGTAGGAGTCCTGCTTCCACTCCATAGACTCTAGGATGTTGCGGATCACGCCCAGCTGGTTGGCTACCTCACCAGTGCCACTTTGGTAGGGCAGTTGTTCATTCCTCTGCCTCATGACACCAGCGTGGTTCAAGCGAGTACAATCTGTTGAATCAACCACGTTAATCCGATTGGGCTCTCTCACCGAGTCTAAATCAACGGAGCAAACCGCTATTGACACAAGAATAAGCGTGCTTTTAGAAAAGAGGAACGTTTACCCGATTTACAAGAAAATGTGGAAACCGGGACGGAATTAGAACCGGTTCAAAGATAAATTTAAACTCATCTAGAGAAACAGCCCTGAGGAAGTCGCGGGTATTTTCCTATGGCGACGAAATACGTGTTGGCTTGAGGCTTGAGAACAGAATTCTAAGAACAAATTAAAAAGAATACATGAAGAAAAAGAAATTGGAGATTATGTTATTTCATGTCACTACTTAAATACATTACTGCATGATAATATTAGCATGTGCTTGAGGATAAAAGAATTAACTAGCAGTATACACGTCCCTTCTCACCTCCTTGCTATGCAATGTCTCCCCATTCAGACACCATGCCAGTTCAACATGCTCAGGCCAGCTACAATGCACTGCACTAACAGGGGCCCACTGCACCCACACACCATCTATTTGTTCAACACACATGGTCCTCTGGTGTGCATCACTTACATTTACCTCCACCCCCAGTATGATTTGTACATGACAGCACCGCAGGTGGTCCCTACCATGGCAGGTAACACCTGTGTGCTCTCAACCCACACATCGGGACAGCTGCGTGAACTGTAGTTTCCTGCTGGTGACACTATACATGGCTCGTCGTATGTTCCTAGGTGTTGATACTTCACATGCCCCACACCTGATCCCCCTCTCAGGTGATGAGTTTATCCTCATGCCCATTCCATTCCATTGCTTTACAGTCCTGCTTTGGCTGCATGGGCCCAAGTAAGACACACTGGCCTCATGGTGCAAGGTGGCCTGCATTGTTGTTGTCAGGTTGGGCTGGGTTTAAGTGTCTATGCATGATGTGTTGTTCCAGCCGATGTTTTTGGCTTTGTACAGTGGGACTTGTACTTCTGGAGATGCATGGTCTACATTTCACTACAAGTCCCAGGATGTAGAGGTGACCCTGGACTGGTGCTGCACATCACACATCGAAGGGGCAACCTTGATGGAGCTGGACTGACCTGTGCAACATGTAACTTGGTTGTGTGACTTACATTTATGTGATGTTTAGTGGGACATGAGACAGATTCCTACCCTTTGCCTTGCATACAGCTCAGTGGAGCACCGGGACATAGGTAGCTGCTCTGCACAACATGTCCTTTTGGCCCACATTGCCCTTTGTTGTGACTTACCCGGTAGGTCTAGCTGGTCTTCGAAAGCCGCACTGTCCAATCCAGGTATTCCTGCCACCAACTCTGCTGGAATGACAGCTGCCACCCACTTCTCCAAGGCATCCAGTTCCTCCTGGGGCATGGCTCCTCCTCCTCCGGTCTGCATGGCTGCCTTCAGGATGTTGGCCAGTTTCTCTTTTGTCATGCACTTATAGTCATGCAAGTGTTTCTTGCAGCCAGTGATTGTCCTCTTCGCTTGTCTCACACTGTTGATCTTCTCCACTATGGACTGCCAAATGGCCTCTTTCTTCCCTAATTTTGAGGTGACAAAGAGCTGGTGTTTGTGCTTTGTCACCTCAGTGATCAAGATTTCATTTTACTCCTCACTGAAATTGCACTTCCTCCTCCCCTAGAAGTCTGTCTGGACATCCTGGCTGGTGCTGGGGTTGTTGGAGCTGTTGTCCTGTCTGCTGCTCTGTGCTCCCTGCTCTAAAGCTACCTTCTGTGAAGTCTGACAATTTTTATTTTTCCTGAGGCATCATTTTTACTGGTATTTTTGAAGCTTGGCGCACTAAAATGTGACAAGTAGGTGGTTTGCATCAAACCAGCCTACAGTCATTTTGTTGCACATGCATCAGTTTTCGCTACAACATCCCTCTCATGGATGCGTCATTTTTATGACGCACCACGTGACCTACTCCATGGTGTGCCATACCATAAATGTGATGCATCAATGGCATTTAAAAATGACGTAGCGCAACACAAGTTTTTGTGATGCATCGCTGCTGCAACACAGAGATGCATCACTTCTTGCAAATATGCCCCTAACAGTCCAGCTATCTCTATCTTTTAACCTTTTCAAGCCCGCTGACACATTTTTGTCATGCTAATTTTTTTAAACTACTAAACCTATTTACTCCAAACCAAACAAACAAACTTCCCAGAGTGAAATGTAACTTTCATTCCAAGACTGCTTTAACTCTCGTCAGGGTTTATTTCTGCAGTGGAGAGCCAAGATTAATATAGGATTTGAAACTGGAACTGCTGCTTTTTTGACCACCCCTTTAAGAGTGCCCCCCCTTGATGGGTTTGCATAAAACTAAAACTATCACAAGAAGCTAAACATGGTAAGTATTTGACAAGTGTGGTGGAGAGCTACAAACCTGTGCCAAAATTATTAACAAATCAACTATTTTTGCCCCCCCTTCTCAGATCTGCAAACCTGAGTCTGACCATGGGCTTAGCGTGCTAAGAGACCAACAAATTTCATACTGATTCATTACAGATGTCCAAAGTTATTAGCATGTGAAATAGTTGTTGCCCTCTTTTGATGGATCTGCATGAAACTTGCCATACCCACAAAAACATTATAATGCTAAATACCTGCCAAATTGCATGTGGATTCATCAAATGAAGCAATGCTTGTTTGCAAATTAATACATTTTGACCCACCCTTTTACTAAGTGCCCCCTGACGAACTGCACAAATTTAAAAGTACAAAGAGTATTTCTGGACTTGGGCCTTTTTGTAGGGTCATCCCAGAACTTTTTGCCTTCCTACTGTATTTTTTCTGACTTGTTTTTGTTGGTTTTATGACTCTGGGCACTTTACCACTGCTGTTCAGTGCTAAAGTGCATGTGCTCTCTCTTGTAAACATGGTAAGCTTGGTCTACACCTTTTTGGCATATTTAATTTACCTGTAAGTTCCTTGTACAGTGGTATCCCATATACCCAGGGCATGTAAATTAAATGTTACTAGTGGGCTTGCAGCACTGCTTGCGCCACCCACCGAAGTAGCCTTTCAAACCTGTCTCAGGACTCTGTCGCTGCAGGGCCTGTCCTCGCAGTTTCCTGCCACAGTGACGTGGCATGTAAAGTGGTTACCATGTCTGCAACTCTCCTTTTACTACATATAAGTCACCCCTAAGGTAGGCCCTAGCTAGCCCTATGAGCAGGGTGCTGTGTAGGTAAAAGGTAGGATATGTGCCTTAACTGTGTGGCATGTCCTGGTAGTGACAAACAGCCTATTTGGCTTCACAATGCTGTGAGGCTGCCCTCTAATAGGTTTGCATTGGGGATTTTCTTATATGGTAATTTCTGATATGAGAGGGGTAGCGTAACCATGTTTGGAATAGTAGTGATAATTTCTGCTTATTGGTAAAAGCAGATTTGTTATTAGTATTTTAGAAATGCCACTTTTAGAAGTGGGCATTTCTGTGTGCTTATGAGTCTTTGTTCCCTGCCTGGATGTGTATTCACCATCTGGTTTACACTGACAGGAGAGAGTGCATTCACTCTAGACAGTCACAAGGGGGGTTGAGGTATATTCAAATTCAAATTCAAAATATCTTTATTCGAATATAAAATATCCATAAAAGCACAGATAAAAACAATTTGTACATAGCATACATAATCAAAAGGGGAAATACAGTACATTTGAAAACGGTTTCTAAGATAAGCCATGATTAGCGGAATGTATCATGTGATAAAACCAATAAAGTACAATTAACATCGGTACAGTGATATACAGTTCTAGCAACCTTCATGGGGCGCACATAGTTCTGCATGTCCATACTACAGACTTCAGAAATAAGCCGACACGGAAAATTAATTCATCTTCCTCCAATTTAAGGATTTCCGTGTAGGCTGCTCTGAAGTCAGAAATGGCACGTTTTTTTAAAAATGGTATCAAAAATCCTTTTGTGAATTTAGAGTAAAAACTGCAAGAGAATAAAAAGTGCAACATTGTTTGGTTACATTGTGCGTTGCATGGACAGGGCAATACATCAAGGTCTACATCAAGGTCAGCATTATAGCCCAGAGGGAAGCATAGTAAATATTTCATAGTGCCAGCCCGAAGACGAAAAAGCAGCCCTCTTTCTCAGCGCCCTATGGGTTTTAAAAGATATCGGGCAGGTAGGTAGGAACTATCCTCAATGGACATATACCTTACAACTGAGGTTTTCTTGGTTTCTCTCCAATACGTTTCATCACTATACTTTTTATACAGTGCCTCTTGTATCACCTTTTTGTTAGTTAACTCAGATTTTATTGGGTTTAAGAAAATGTGCAAATGGTTCACGCTCTTTAAGCTCTCTTTTACAGCAGCAAGCCACGGTATGTCCCCACCCTCTCGCATTTAAGGCAATCAATTATTATGTCTCTGGTGAGGGTTGCCGCAGTGTGTTTCCAAATTGCAATCCAGAACAGTGCCGGGCGAGCCCTAATATAATCTTCAATGTAAGGCAGTTTCAGTTCTTTGTGACACACATATACAGAGGAAGAAATCGGAGCTCCCAGGAGTTTCCTACATAGTCTGTTTTCTTTGTGTTGAATACTGCTACATTTAGTAAAACCCCAGACTTCAGCTCCATAGGTTGCTGTGGGGGCACACTGTAGTTTAAAAATTTTCTTAATGGCTAAAACTACTTCAGTCCTTTTGGGTTGGGGTAATCCCAGAATTGTGTTGATGCTTCGTGACAACTTACTTCTACTATGTGCCACATGATCAGACCATGAGCCATTTGTTGCATAAACTAACCCAAGATAGGAAAAAGTGCAAGTGCTATGTAAACTTTCCAAGTTAACAGTAATTTTATTAATAGGACGCTTTTTCGGGCCACAAGCCATTAAAAACGATTTTTTAAAATTAGTCCTTAAGTCTAAAACAGCCATAAAATCTACAAAACCTCGTACTAAAGTGCGTAGTGCGTTTGGGGTACGGGCCATTAAAACCGCATCATCAGCATACAGTAGGGCGGGGAGTATATTGCCGTTTATTCTAGGGACATCATTGGTGAGTTTTACTAATGAGTCATGTAAATCATTAATATATAGAATAAAAAGAAGGGGTGCCAGAACGCACCCCTGTCTGACACCTCTATCAATTTTGATGTCACTTGATACATCCCCGTCCTGACTGACCCTCACCCGGGCGTACAGATCTCTGTGCAGGTATGCTAAAAAGTGAACTAAAACCTCATCCAGGCCGTATTTTAAAAGAATAGACCATAGGCGTGGCCTGTTGACATAGTCAAACGCTGAGGTGAGGTCCATAAAAGCAAGATAAATAGGACATTTTTGGGCGACAGTGTACTTGCCAATAATCAAATTTAGGTTCAGACACTGTTCCACTGTGCCTACTTTGCTTCTAAACCCTAGTTGGCACTGCCTTAAAATATTGTTTCCCTAAGACCTTATCTTATTATACAGAATCCTTCCTAGGATTTTCATGGTGTTGTCGATCAGGGAAATAGGTCTATAGCAGCTGGGGTTAGATCGATCGCCCTTTTTAAAAATCGGCACAATGATGCTTGTGGACCACGTACTCGGAATTGTGGCATTAGTTAGATTATTAAAAACGTTTAATAAAAGAGGCGCCCAGAATTCTGGTTTGTTTTTAATGAGATCGATGGGCAACCCATCAGGGCCTGGGGCTTTATTACCCAAATTTTGTTGTATTGCATCCTCCACTTCTAGCAAAGTTATATTAATTAAAGTGGGGGCATGGTATTCGTATAAATCCTCATTTTCAATTGGGGCTGAATACATTTTAGAAAAATGCGCCACCCAGGAGTCGCTAGTTATATTACAACTGATGGGGGTCAGTGAGTGTCCCATTGTCCTGATATTTTTAACTGCCACCCAAAAACCATTTCCATTTTTTAAAGAAGCGCTACACGCTAGGCTGTCCCAATGATCTTTTAAGATTTCATCTTTCCTTCGTTTAATGACTGTCTTGTAATGGTGCCTCAAAGATTTGATGAGTACCAGATCTCTGGGGGTCGTTAAAAGTGCCTTACGAAGCTTTCTATTAGCTAGAGAACAGTCTCTGTTAAACCATCTCGATCCCGTTCGATCTTCCGTAATAGGCCTTGGCAACAGCCGTTTGATACCCTCGCACAATTGAGTAAAAGCACCAATTACATCAGGATTATGGTCTTTGAATGACAGGCAGGTATCGACAAATGGCAAATGAGCAATTACCATATTAAAAAATAACTTATTGTTATCAATGCCCCGCCAGACTAATCTCAAATTGTCTGTGGAGGGTGACAAATTCTTAGCACCACACTCCTTATTATATATGGGCTTAGGTGCGATTTTCAATATTATTTTAATAGGGTTGTGATCGCCATGAAAGGTCGGTATAACCTCTGCACTTAGCAAACAGTCTTCTAAGACGGAGGAAATAAAAACATAATCAATAGTGGAGGCGCAGCCCCTGCCTCTGTATGTCGGTTCAATACCATTGTCTTTGTCGGGGACAGCAGCAATATCCATAGTATTGACTAGGTTGTGATTGCATAAATGGTCCAAAAATTCTATCCCCCTGGTGCACCAAAGCGAACAGGGGTCAAGGATGTTATTAATTTATTACCCCTAGGGACCCTAGCATTAAAATCCCCCCATGCAGATACCGACTACGTTAGTAAAAACCTTGAGGTTTTGTAGAGTTGAAATGAAATTAAACAAATTGTTAAAATTGATGTTAGGTACTGTATAAAAATCGTTGTTATAAAAGTTAATTAAACAAACAGAAATACCCCTTGTATAAATCAGAGCCTGTATATTATCATTTTTTGTGTCTAGGACATTTACAGTACCTCCTGTTGAGATGTTCACCCATATTGAGAGCCCGCCAGATGGTCGCCCTACCTTGGGAATGGGCACAACAGTATTAAAACATTGAAACCCTTCTAAATAAAAGTCCTGAGTGGCCCAAGTTTCCTGCATCATTAAAATGTCCTGACTTTCAACTATTGCAATCCAGTCTGGTGAATTCATTTTAGATGCCAAACCAGCTACATTCCAACTAAGGGGCCGATTCCGATCTCGGCCGGTAGGGCTCCGAATCGGATTCGGCATAACCGGATCCGATTCGGAGCCCTATTTCCCGACCGATTCGTACGCGCGTCCGGACGAGCGAGTACGATGCGAAATCGCCGACCGACTCGTTCGGGCGACCCAACCGCTCCGACCGACTCGTTCCCGGGTCGAACCACACCGACCGACTCGCTCGGACACAACTCGCACTGCGCAATGGAGACGTTCCCCGGCCGGGTAAGTACAATGCGCGCGCGCGGCAGTCCGACCGACACGCGCCGCCCGGAAAGAGCAGTCGGAGCCGTACTTCGGGGGTCCGTGTCGGACCCCCTGTCTGCAGTGGCCGCGCGAGTCGCACACAGGGGGGACACATGGGTCCCCCTACCTGTGCGTGTACGCCGTGAGTCGCTTCGCCGCGTACCCGCTGTAGGGGGTGCCCTTGTTCGCCTCGCACCCATTGAGGCAATGGGAGCCCGCGTACGCGTTGTACGACCGGCTCCCATTGACTTCAATGGGAGTCCGACCGACTCGAGTCCGATAGCATACGGACGCATCGTACTCGTTCGGTCGGGCTGCACGGGTCCGATTCGGTCGGAAATCTCTCCGGGTCCGGCTCGGTTGGAGAGATTTCCGGCCCGAATCGGAATCGGCCCCTAAGTATGTTCAGATTACAGTCAGTACCAGTCCTAGTTGAATTTAGGTGTCCACCTGGCGGACGTCCGTTAGGTAAACTGTTAATTTCATTGAGTGTCTGGGTGGGTACAAGTCAGCCTTGGGTGTCTAGGAGGGACAGAGGGAGGAACCTATTATGCCTGGATAAAGATGCAACATCGTTGCTTTTTAAGCTCAGAATTGGTTTGTAAAAATAGCCCAATGGCAACAGCCAAATATTGCTAGAGCCAGTGCATATATCTTCCTGCACCTTTAATAATGATTTAACCATTGCAGGGTTTCGAAAGTTAACAACAATACAGTCCCCCTCGATATTTTTGACAGACGACCCTACCCAGCTTACCCTGCGGACCATGATAATATTGTTTGAATCTGCCACCCTGAATCCCTTGTATTTGGACAGCCAATCAGCTCATTTATTGCGAAGTTGGTGCCATGTCTCAGTTTGATTTTTCCTGAGAGCAGGGACCCCTGCAAGTACACAGACAAATGGGCAGGATGCAGGCGGAAGGCTCAATATGTCCTTACTAGCTTGGGTGATTTCTGTACTTACTTGGGTTAAAGCCCCCACACATGTATTACCTTCCCTCAGGTTGGGTCTCTCTGTATTGGCACGCGTTGTTCTCCTGGAATCTGACCGTGTGCGTAAAGTTGCAACTGGCAAAATACTTAACCCTCCAGTGTTAGATAGGTGCCCTGGTGCGGCAGTAACCTTTAATGGAAAGCATTCTTTTACCTTCTCACAGGTACTACATGGCCCTGGTAATAGTGGGACTGTTGGAGCGGGGACATGTGGATGAGAAGCGGTGTCAGCTATTGTCAAACTTGAATCCAACCCCTCTAATGTTACAGATTTGACATTTTTCAATTTTGAACATAATTTGCTTGACAAAGTGTCCAGTCTATCTAGCCGTTTCCACAAAACAGAAAAATTCGCGTTAATCAGGTCTTTAATACGCCCAAAGACACTGTTCACGACAGTGTCAATAAAAGTCTCCCCCAAACTGTTATACGGGAGGGAAGACGATATGGTGCCAGTCTGAGTGCCAATAGAGTTCCTTAGTCCCCCATGGTGCGCGGGCTCTACAAGTTCAGGAATCTGAATCTGAGTCTGTAAGGGTGTATGTAGCCATGTGCTCATAACAGTGCGGGAAGAGCTAATACGGGAAGGTTGTTTTCTCTTTATAGGGGCAGACTTAACTGTTTTCCTTTTCCGCTTAACACCCGCAGTTGCAATAGTTGTGGGAGAATCCTGGTTAATTGCAGGAATGGCAATGATGTTAGCCTTAGGACTCTGAATAGAAGGGCCTTCATTGCTGGGCTTAGAACCTAAGCAGAGAATTGATGTGTTGTCCGGATCAATGGGCTGAACATTACAGAGCAGGAGAGGAACAGCTGCGTCAACTGGTTCGGTCCCCGGGGTGGGACCATCATGTAATACTTCTATTCCAAGAGACAGTCTCCTCTCCGTTAGTTCAATTTCATTAGAGACTATGTTCACCGCCCTTTCCAACATGTTGTCTATGCTTGTAATAACTGGGCGAGGGGGTATTATACCTGTTCTTTTCCCCATATTAAGTGCTTGTTAGGCAGCTAGTATTCAAATATTCAGATGATATTGCTCACCTCGATGGACTTCCCCGATGCCAAGCGAAAGGGGGATGGTCCAGCCCAGCCTCTGTCGGTCACTGACGGGCTCGGACGGGCCCGCCCTTGGCCCGGGCTTTGCCCGGGCTCGGCCCTGGCAAGCCCGCGCGGGGGCGCCTCTGCAAGATTTTGAAGGCGACTCCTGGCGCAAAACAAACGTTGGCGGCTGCGCAACGGCGCTGAAAGCCACAGGGCATGCTGGGGAGTGTGGTCCTACACTCACCCAGCTCCCGGTCCGCTCCGTGTCCCTTCCGCGGTCTTTGGCCCCCTACGAGGGGCAGGGCAAGCAGCAGCAAACAGCAACAGGGCTTCCCGATGCGGGCGCCCCTGCAAGATTTTGAAGGCGCCTCCTGGCGCAAAACAAACGTTGGCGGCTGCGCAACGGCGCTGAAAGCCGCAGGGCATGCTGGGGAGTGTGGTCCTACACTCACCCAGCTCCCGGTCCGCTCCGTGTCCCTTCCGCGGTCTTTGGCCCCCTACGAGGGGCAGGGCAAGTAGCAGCAAACAGCAACAGGGCTTCCCGCGCTGCGGGCGCCCCTGCAAGATTTTGAAGGCGCCTCCTTGCGCAAAACAAACGTTGGCGGCTGCGCGATGGCGCTGAAAGCCGCAGGGCACGCTGGGGAGTGTGGTCCTACACTCACCCAGCTCCTGGTCCGCTCTGTGTCCCTTCCGCGGTCTTTGGCCCCCTACGAGGGGCAGGGCAAGCAGCAGCAAACAGCAACAGGGTTGAGGTATATCCTGTCTTTCCTGGGTGACTCAGCGCTAGGCTGAATAGACCTTGGCTGCATTTAGAGTCACAGGAGGAGTTTCCCTTGCATTTGAATAGGCCTGGTCTGTATTTCGAGTGGTGGGAGAAGTTGCACCTGCACCTGAATAGGGCTGTGCCTGCCTTCTACAGAGCTCTCTCTGCCCCCCTTTGGTGTGTCTGGGGCCAGGGCCTGGGATGTGAATATGGGTGTTGTGCACTTCTATACACTGTTTGAAATGCCACCAGAACAAAGACATTCGGACTATAAGTACAGGGGCTGTGACTTGGACCAGGCGCTGCTGGCTCTACATGCTGCACCAGAGGATTGCTGTGCTGCCATGGAACCACCACTGTGACTTTGCCTTGTTGTGCTGATCAGCTGGAAGGACTGCCCGAAGGACCCTGTGTGCTTGCCTGCTGCCTGCTTTCCTGAAACTGCCCCAGGGCGCTCAAAGGAGCCCAGCGTGAGGTGAGTGCTGTGGGCTGCTCCTGGGGGCTGCCCTGTGCTGGAGAAACCGTAGCGCTGGTGAGCCCTTCATGTTTCCTTTGTTTTTCCTGTGGGGGAGTGCAGGCTGAGCGCTTTATTTTTGTGTGCCTTCTCCAAGGGTGTTGTGGTGCACCGGATTCCTCTTCCCCAGCTGAGGGAATGCTGAATGGATGAACTCTAGCCAGCACGTGGTGAGGGCTGCCTTGCCAATGGGGACTGCTCCTGCCTTGCTGCTGGGGATTGCAGGGCGAGAACCGAAGCGCCAGCCGTACAGCAACGACCCCCTCAGGGGGTCCATCTACCAGGAAGCTTAGCCGGGCTGTGGCCGGTTGCCATGGTCACCAAGATCCGGAAGTGAGGGATCACGGCCCGGACCACCTACGACAAAGCGCCAGACCTCGGCGCAGCAGCCAGCACCAGCGCTGTTTTCCCTCAGAGGAGGGAGAGTAACGAGCCTGCTCCCGTTGGAGAGGGGAGCGAGTCCAGCTGACAGTATCAGCCCAGAGGGGGCCGCATTTTCGTCAGCAGCTGCACCACGAAGTCACGGGCAGCTGCCCCCAGTACTGCGAGCGGCAGAGAAGGTATGACGTTGCCAGCAGCTGAGCCGCCAGGTCAGTGGAGGGTGAAGACCGGGGAAGGTCTCCCTTGTGGTGAGCCCGCTTGGGCCCACTGTTGGTCCCCACAGTGATTTTACAGCCGGGGGCATTCTTATGATTATCTCGCCGCATTTGAAGTTGGTAGCTGCACCGCATGCCTGCGGGGCTGCCTCTGCCATTTCTCAGGCGGGGGGACTGAGTGAAGTCTCCCCGCCAACAGTGGGAAGGAGGTGTTTCCCTCTTGGTTTGAACCACTGCCCTTTTTGTGTACAGGAGGATATGACGTCCTGGTATTGCAGTGACAGTGTAACGAGTGCCCTTGGCGGATGTACATGAGATGTACAGTGATTGTTTGGGTTGCGATACACTCAGGTGCACCTCAAGCCCTGATATGATGTATGTTCTTTTTGTCTTACAGTATCAGGATACTGACTGTTATTTTAGGAAGTTGCCGTTATGTGTCTAATGATGGTGGTTTTGTAACCTTTGCAATCTAGGAGCATTTACTCATTGCACTACGTGTACTGTTATCACAATGGCCCGATTGGCCAAGTGAATTATGAATCTATGTGACGTCATGACAAGTGCCCAGTGGCACAGTGATTTATATGATTGTAGTCTAATGTGTTTTATGAATAATACAAAGGATATTTTATGTAACCTTGTGTAGAGTCTCTTTTGTGGTGTGCCTAGTGTGTCACATGTGTGAGTGTGTTACGCAAACGCTTTACACATTGCCTCTGGAATAAGCCTGACTGCTCTGCCAAGCTACCAAGGGGGTGAGCAGGGGTTATCTTAGGTGTGTAACTCTCTTACCCTGACTGGAACAGTGGGTTCTGCCTGGCTTAGGAGTATACCCTAGCCAACAAGAAACCCCACTTCTAACAAGTATTTTTATGCAAATTAGTCAAACAGTGCTAAAGTTATGGGTAAATTTAAAATAAGGCTTTGCAACTTTCCAGCTGCCAAGATGTTTCTAAAACGTAACCTCTTCATGCCCAATAAGAGCATGTCTGTAAATGCTAATTTCTGGAAAAGCTATTGAACAGATTTACACCAAACCAACAGAAGCATGTCAGTGCTGATTCTTTGGATGGCACACATGTTATTAAGAAAACAATAAATGCCTTCTGTTTGGAAACTCTGACTCAAGCGTAGCTACACTGATGCTAACGCCACCAGTTTATAAATATACATATATGTTTATATATGTATGTATATGTGCGTGTGTGTATAAAAAAACAAAGGTTAAAGTGATGTTATAATTAGGTGAACATTTCAGTGACAAAGTAATGTTTTAAACTAAAAAAACACTGACATTCACCAATTATAGTTATCTCAAGTAACTATTACTCGTACCCTAAATTATCTAGTACTCATGCTATGCACAGTTTTGGCATCAATAGTGTAAATTTAAAAGTTGCAGTGATGTTATTGGGTCTGGTGGCTTAGTGGACATAATGAGTCCACTGTAGAGGTCTGTGTTTGACCACATGGTCACAGCCTCAAATCCCAATGGGTTCACTCAGCTTTTCATCCTTCTGAGGTCAATAAAATGAGTACCATTCAGTTGGGTAACAATAAACATGTTATTCAGCGCCAAGATGCCCATGGGTGAACGTGCGCGTTACAAATACATAGGTTATGTTTCTTTACAAATACATATGTTTATCAATGAGGTTACAGAGCATATCATGAGTGATGCAATATGGTGGGCAATTAGCTGTGCATGTTGGCGGCGTGAGTTACAGTTACTTTAGGACCCAAGCCCTAGACTACTATATCTCGTGCCCTCGCCGTGCACTGCTAATTACCTTCGATGTTACATCACTCATGACATGTTCTATGACATCATTGATAACATGACAGTAACATCTGAAATAACATCTTTGATGACAAGACTCTACACGGTGGTGGAGCAAGTTATAGTTACTCCAGGGCTCAAGTTATAGCGAAGACCTAGTTTGTATAGGAAAAGCATTTTTCAGTTTGCTAAGAACTTTGCCGCTTTGACGAATCTTCACAAAATTTTCAAAACTAGAGTGCCAGTCACTTCAGCTGCTGCCTGGAAAGTTTTTAGGGGATTCGTCAAGCGGGGGACAAGAAAAGGGGGATCCCAAATTACCTTTTCCCCATGCAATTTCCCGTAGGTATTTTAGACATGACTACAGTCCAAACCGCTGAACGGAATTACATCAAAGTTGGCAGAAAGCTAGATCTTGGCCCAGAAAGAGTGCTTTTTGTAATTTGGTGCAAATCTGTTCAGATGTTTTGGAGTTATTGAAGAAAATAGATTTATGTAAATCTAGAAGTGAGGATCCACCGCAGATCCATCGCGGTGGAGCCGCTGATCCACGCACTAACAGCAATTCTGTGATTGACTGACTGCAACGTGAGATAAAAGTTGTGCCTGTCATTTTGTCAACTGGGACATTGTTCCAGGGGGAGAATAAAGTGTAAATAGGATATAAGGGGTCAGGATAGAGGTATCCTGACTCCACTGGACTGATGGATGGGTCTGTGGGGGACCCCTTATGGGAAAGAAATTGTCCTAAAATGTTTTTACGATGTTCAACGTTCCCCCAGTGTGAATCCGGGATGGATCAGTGGATCCAGATCCCAATTAAAAAAAATACACCCACTCACACACCCATTTACATACTCACACAACCACTTACATACCCACTCACACATTCATGCAGCCACTCATGCACCCACTTAGACCTGAGAATACCACTCACACACCCATACAGCCACTTACACACCCACTCAGAGACCCAGAGAACCACTCACATACCCACTCACTGACCCTCACAGGCACTCACACACCCACGTACACACCCATGCAAACACTCACAAACCGGTACAGCCACTCACATATCCACTCACAGACCCACAAAACCACTCACACACCCACTCACAGATCCACACAGTCAGTCACACACATACTCATACACCCATTCACACAGTCACACACCCACTTACAAACCCACACAAACACTCACACACCCATACAGCCAATCACACACTCACTCAGAGACCCAGAGAATCACTCACATAACCACAAAGTCACTCACAGAATCACACAGCCAGTCACACATGCACTGACACACCAACCACACACTCACACACCCAATTACACACGCACACAACCACTCACACACCCAGGTTACAGAGACATTATAGCTAGGAAATAGCATTAAAAAAAATTGAAATTCCCTGAAAAAAATCAAAGGTTACTGGGGCATTATAGTAAGGAAATGGCATTAAAAAACATTCATAAAAAAACAAAAGTACAGGGACGTTATAGTTAGCAAATAGAATTAAAAAAAACTTAGATATTCACTAAAAAACCAAATATTCACTAAAAAACCAAAGGTTGCAGAGATGTTATAGTTAGGTTCAGAGTAAACACACAAAATCATAGAAATTCAGCAGTTATAGTTCTCGCAAGCACCTATAGCTCGTGCACTGAGTCAACTATAACTCGCACCCTTGCCATGCACTGCTAAGTACCCAACATATTACATCACTCAAGAGATCTTCTATGACATCATTGATAATATCACTGCAACATTTGCATTGAAATTATTGATGAGAAAACCTTGCATGGCGGGGCACAAGTTATAGTTTCCTTAGGGCACGTGTTATAGTTTTTTGAGATAATTATAACTATAACTGCTGAATTTTTATGATTTTATGTGTGCAAATTCTGAACCTAACTATAACGTCTCTGTAACCTTTGGTTTTTTTTAGTGAATTTCCAAGCTTTTTTTAATCATATTTCATAATTGTAATGTCCTTGTAACCTTTGGTTTTTTCAGTGAATATATTTATATATATATTCAATGAAAAAACCATAGGTTGCAGGGATGGTATAGTTAGAAATTATCATTTAAAAAACCTTAGAAATTCACTGAAAAAACCACAGGTTTCAGAGACGTTATAGTTAGTTGGACATTTCACTCGTACAAAACCAGAGAAATTCGGCCGTTATAGTTAGTTGAGCTAACTATAACTCGCGCCCCCGCAATGCACTGCTGATGACATCACATATTACATCATTCATGACATGGTCAGTGACATCACTGATGACATTCCAAATGACAACACTGATGACATCACTGATGACATCATCCAGTGACTGTGTGTTTCTGTAAAGTTTAAATATGTTTTATATATATATATATGCCAAGGTGTATTGAAGAATGAGTGGGTGCATGAGTGTCTGAATGGATGATTTAGTAGGTGCGTGACTGACTGTATAAGTGAGTGATTAAACATGTCTTACTGAATGTATGGGTTAGTGACTAAACTGTGTGAATGTCTGTATCAGTCTGTCAGTTGGTGTGTAAGCGGCTGTATAGGTTGGTGAGTAGCTACATGAGTGTCTATATGGGTTATTGAATGGTTGTCTGAGTATCTGTACGGGTATCTGAGTGTCTGTGTGGGTGGGTGGGGGAGTGTGACTCTGTGCATAGATGTGTGAGTGGGTGATTCACTGGGTGTATGGGTTCAAGAGTGCATCTGTGAAGGGCTGTATGGGTGGGTGAGTGTGTGTATGGTTGTGTTGGTGAGTGAATGGATGTCTCAGTGGTACATGTGTGAGTAACTACATATGTGAAAGGCAGTATATGTGAGTGTTGGAGTATATAAATGACTATATGTGAGAGTGAGTGATTGTGAGAGTGGCTGTATGGATGAGTGTGAGCTTGTATCAGTGATTGTATAAGAGAGTAAGTATGTGTTAGTATATGTATGAATAAGTGAGGTGGTGTGTGTATAACTGTATAGGTGAGTGAATGGGAGTGTGATAGATTCTTTGCATGACTGACTAGGTGTGTGAGTAACTCTATGGATGAGTGGCGGTGTGTCAGTGTCTGTATAGGTGTATGAGTGCATATGATAGTGCTGTATTGATGAGTGACTGCATGTATGAGTGGCTGTATGGGTGAATGAGTGGATGTGTGTGTAGACCTAGGAATCAGTGAGTGGGTATGTAGTACCTGGAATTGGTGTGTCTATGGTTTCGAAAATGGTAGTCTGTATTTTAGAGTGGGTGTATCAAAGGTTATATTAGGGTGTGAGGAGGTGCATCAGATTATCACGTGGATGATGTAATCAGTGATGTCATCAGTGATGTCATTTGAGATGTCATCGGTGATGTCATCAGTGATGTCACTGACCATGTCATGAATGATGTAATTTGTGACGTCATCAGCAGTGCATTGTGGGGGCGCGAGTTATAGTTAGCTCAACTAACTATAACGGCTGAATTTCTCTGGTTTTGTACGAGTGAAATGTCCAACTAACTATAACGTCCCTGAAACTTGTGTTTTTTTCAGTGAATTTCTAAGGTTTTTTAAATGATAATTTCTAACTATAACGTCCCTGAAACCTATGGTTTTTTCAGTGAATTTCTAAGGTTTTTTAAATGCTAATTTCTAACTATAACGTCCCTGAAACCTATGGTTTTTTCAGTGAATTTCCAAGGTTTTTTAAATGCTAATTTCTAACTATGCCTACAGAGGTGGGACATGTGCAGAAAGAGGAAGAAAGGTGCAGAAAGAAGCAAGAGAAATGCGGGAAGAGGCAACAGAAGTCCAGAAAGACGAAGAAAAGTACAGAAAGAAGCAAGAGATATACAGAAAGAACCAACAGAGGTGCAGAAAGAGGCCTTGTCATCCTGTGCCCCCAACTTTTTGCTGACTGGTACTGGTGGTAAATGACTCTGACTAACCAGGCCCAGAGCCAGTGCTATGCTGAAAGACACTTAGAATAAGATGAAAACACCAACATACACTAGGGTATACTATGAGTTGGGGTACCCCTGTGATTGGCATGACCTCCCCTGTAAGGCCCTAGTACATAATAGGGCAGGGGGATTAAAACTACCTCTAACTCAGCGGTGCAGAAAGAGGCAAGAGAAGTGCAGAAAGAAGCAACAGAGGTACAGAAAGAGGCAAGGGTGGTGCAGAAAGAGGGAAGAGAGGTGTAGAAAGAGGCAAGAGAGTTGCACAAAGAGGGAAGATGGGTGCAGAAAGAGGCAAGAGAGGTGCAGAAAGAAGCAAGTGAAGTGCTGAAAGAGGCAAAAGAGGTGCAGAAAGACACAAGAGAGGTGCAGAAACAAGCAAGAGAAATGCAGAAAGAGGCAAGAGAATTGCTGAAAGAAGCAACAGAGGTTTAGAAAGAACCAAGAGAAGTGCAAAAAGAGGCAAGTGAGGTGCAGAAAGAAGCAAGAGAAATGCAGAAAGAGGCAAGAGAATTGCTGAAAGAAGCAACAGGGGTTTAGAAAGAACCAACAGAGGTGCAAAAAGAGGCAAGAGGGGTGCAGAAAGAGGTAGGAGAGGTGCACAAAGAGGCAAGAGAGGTACAGAAAGAGGCAGGAGGGTGCAGAAAGAAGCAAGTGAGGTGCAGAAAGAAGCAAGTGAGGTGCAGAAAGAGGCAAGAGATGTGCAGAAAGAGGCAAGAGAGGTGCAGAAACAGGCAAGAGAAGTGCAGAAAGAAGCAAGAGAATTGCTGAAAGAAGCAACAGAGATGTAGAAAGAAGCAAGAAAAGTGCAGAAAGAGGCACGTGAGATGCAGAAACAGGCAAGAAAGGTACAGAAAGAGGGAAGACGAGTGCAGAAAGAGACAACAAGGGTGCAGAAAGAAGCAAGACACGTGCAGAAAGAAGCATGGAAAGTGCAGAATAAAGCAACGGGTGCAGAAAGAGGCAAGAGACGTGCAGAAAGAAGCAACAAAGGTACAGAAGGAGGCAAGAGAACTGCAGAAAGAGGCAAGAGAGTTGCAGAAACAGGCAAAAGAGGTACAGAAAGAGAAAACAGAGGTGCAGACAGAGGCAAGAGAGGTGCAGAAACAGGTAAAAGGGGAGCAGAAAGAGGCAAGAGGGGTGCAGAAATTTGCAAGAGAGGTGTAGAAAGAAGCAAGAGCAGTGCAAAAGAGCCAACAGAGGTTCAAAAAGAGGCAAGTGAGGTGCAGAAGGAGGCAAGAGAACTGCAGAAAGAGGCAAAAGAGTTGCAGAAACAGGCAAAAGGTGTGCAGAAAGAGGGAACAGGTGGGCAGACTAAGTCAAGAGAGGTGCAGAAAGAGGGAAGAGGGGTGCAGAAAAAGGCAAGAGGGATGCAGAAATTTGGAACAGAGGTGCAGGAAGAAGCCAGAGCAGTGCAGAAAGAACCAACAGAGGTGCAGAAAGAGGCAAGAGGGGTACAGAAAGAGGCAAGTGAAGTGCAGAACGAAGCAAAAGAGGTGCAGAAAGAACCAACAGAGGTGGAAAAAGAGGCAAGAGGGGTGCAGAAAGGGGTAGGAGAGGTTCACAAAGAGGCAGGAGGGGTGCAGAAAGAGGAAGAGAACTGCAGAAAGAAGCAACAGAGGTGCTGAAAGAGGCACGAAGGGTGCAGAGAGAGACAAGACAGGTGAAGAAACAAGGAACAGAGGTACAGAAAGAGGAAAGAGTGGTGCAGAAAGAGAGGTGTAGAAAGAGGCAAGAGATTTGCACAAAGAGGGAAGAGGGGTACAGAAACAGGCAAAAGGGGTGCAGAAAGAAGCAAATGAGGTGCAGAAAGAGGCAAGAGAGGTGCAGAAAGAAGCAAGAGAGTTACAGAAAGAGGCAAGTGGAGTACAGAAGGAGGCAAGAGAACTGAAGAAAGAGGCAATAGAGGTACAGAAAGAGGCAAGTGAGGTGCAGAAAGAAGCAAGATATGTGCAGAAAGAAGCAACAGAAGTGCAGAAAGAGGGAAGAGGGGTGGAGAGAGAGGCAAGAGGGGTGCAGAAAGAAGCAAAACAGGTGCAGAAAGAAACAAAAGAAGTGCAGAAAGAAGGAACAGAGGTGCAGAAAGAGGCAAAAAGGATGCAGAAAGACGTAAGAGGGGTACAGAAAAAGGCAAGAGAATTGCAGAAAGAAGGAAGAAGGGTGCAGAAAGAGGCAAGAGGGGTGCAGAAAGAAGCAAATAAGGTGCAGAAAAAGGCAACAGACGTGCAGAAAGAGGGAAGAGAGGTGCAGAAAGTAGAAGAGATTTGCGGAAAGAGGCAAGAGAAGTGCAGAAAAAGAAAGAAATGTGCAGAAAGAAACAACAGAAATGCAGAAAGAGGCAAGAGAGGCGCAGAAGGAAGCAAGAGTGGCTTGCACACCATTAGTACCAATTTAACACCCACATTTAGCAATAAGTAACAGGTGACCATTCTAGGTTTGCAAAGTGCCTTCCACTACGCTGTAACACTTGTCGCTGCATTTTTGGTAACGTTTGAGCCGTTTGAGCTAGAAACAAGGCTTTTTTGTTCAAATCTGCAGATTAGGGAGCAGATGATGAATTATGTGGCTAAAGCAGAAAATGTATAATTGTGCGAAAATCGGTGCAGCCAAACAGTCGCATAATTCCAGTGGCCCTGCTCATACCTCTGACTAGGTCCACAAGTGCTCCTCAGTGATTGCTTCTTTTTTTGTCTCACTGAGTTCATAGTTGAGCTTCTATGGAAACGAGGAAGACTAAACCTGATGTTACCACTCCACAACACAGACTACCATACCACATAATTACTCTCCATAACATATAGTCCCACTCTACATAATTCCTATACACTAAATACCACATACTTTCTATCCACATAATTTCACTGCACAACATACCACATAATTCCACTACACACAACGTACATCCACTCCACTCCAAAAAACATTAGTAAAAAACTTTTACATTTACAACGCCAATAGCTCTAATTCTTGCAAATGCGAAACCTATTACATTGCAAACACTTCTTTAACAAGTAGTCGCGTTTGCAGAGTGGTGGAGAAAGGGTGCTGGGCTTCCGACCAGCGCTCAGGAATTCCGCTGCGTAGGGCTTACAGGAGGTACCAGTAGGGCTTCTTGGCCCCCAAAGTCCCTCAGGAGTAAATTGAACTTCATCCCCCATCCCGAAGTCTGCCAGGAGGCGCGTTTGCAGAGTGGTGGAGAAAGGGGGGCATGGCCTCTGAAGACGTTTTAGCAATCCCACTGTGTGGGACTTACTGGAGGTAACAAGAGGGGTAGTTGGCCCCCAAGGACATCCTTGGGGGCCAACTACCCCTCCTATTACCTCCAGTAAGTCCCACACAGCAGGATTGCTAAGTTCTCAGAGCAGGCCACACCCCCTTTGCCAACCACTCTACAAACGAGCTCCCTGGTGCGCTCTTGGATGGGGATTGAAGTCCCCTTCGCTGCTGGGGGTCCTTTAGGGGCCAACTAGCCTACCTCTTACCTCCAGTAAGCCCAAACAGTGGGATTGCTGAGAGGTAGACAAAGGCCATGCCCTCTTTCCCCACCACTCTGCAAACACGCCTCCTGGCACATTCTAAGTTGGGGTATTAACTCCCCTTCATTCCGGAGGGACCCTGGGGGCCATCTAGCCCACCAGGTACCTCCAGTAAGCGCCACACACCTGGATTGCTGAGAGTGGTCCGAGGCCACGCCCCCTTTTTACACAACTCTGCAGACAAGACTCGTGGCGCACTGCTGCTCGGGGAATGAAGTCCACTTGTGTCCTGAGGTCCTCAGGACACAAGAGGACCTCATTGCCCCACCAGCAGTGCACCAAGAGGCGTGTTTGCAGAGTGGTGTAAAAAGGGGCATGGCCTCGGACCACCTCTCTGCAATCCAGCTGTGTGGCGCTTACTGGAGGTACCTGGTGGGCTAGTTGGCCCCCAGGGACACTCAGTGTTCAAGGGGACTTAATTCCCCAACTTAGAATGTGCCAGGGGGTGCGTTTGCAGAGTGGTGCAGGGAGGGTGCGGGGACTCCAGCAAGATGCTGGCTTTTTAAAAAATATATATTTTTAGAAGGGGGGCTGTGTGGCCCCCCTTCCTTCAGTATTTTTGGGGCCCTGGGGACCCCATCCCCCAGGGCCTGACCCTTTTTAAAAAAAATGCAAATAAAAAAAATGGGAAGGGGGCTGCGCGACCTCCCTCCCAAGGCCGATTTTGGCCCCAGGGACCCCTTCCACCGGTGCATGGCCTCCTTTTTTTATATATTTATAGGGAAGGGGGACCGCGTGGCCCCCCTTCCCTGGGCCAATTTTGGCCCCGGGGACCCCATCCCCCGGGGCATGGCCTCTTTTAAAAAAAAATATTTATAGGGATGGGGGCTGCGTGGCCCCCCTTCCCTGGGCCACTATTGGCCCAGGGACCCCATCCCCCGGGGCTTGGCCATTATTTAAATTATATTTATTTGAGATGGGGGGCCCCCCTCCCCAGGACAATTTCGGCCCCGGGGACCATATCCCCCGGGGCCGGCCCTTAGCGTTGGGTACCATGGGGTGAGCCCCAATGCCCCCATGATCCCAGCCAGCTCCCCACCTCCTGCGGGAGCCGGCATTGCTTTGGGCAAGGGAGCTGCAAACATACAGCTCCCCTTGCCCAAGCAATTCTGCTTTGCTTTGTTGAAGCGAGAGCAGGTTTCCTGCTCTTGCTTCAACGAAGCAAAGCAGAGTTTGCTATGACAGGGCGGGAGCCGTGCTCCTGCCCTGTCATAGCAAACAGCAATGTCCCGGGGATGGGCACCCCGGGACATTGCAGGAGCCTGCCCTGGGGGGTGGAGGTCCCCAGGGCCATCGAGGGCTCCAGGAGGGGGGCTGCATGGCCCCCCTCCCAACTCTTAAAAGCCCTGGGGAGGTGGTGGTCCCCGGGGCCCGGGGGTCCACAACGTACCCCCGCACTTCAATTATGTATGCCCCGGGGAGGTGGTGGTCCCCAGGGCAGTGTGGGGGGCTCGAGCCCCCCACACTAACTATTTTTCAGTGCTCCGGGGAGGTGGCGGTCCCTGGGGCATGGAGGTGCCCACAAGGCCCCCCCACCCTTATTTGTCAAAGCCCTGGGGAGGTGGCGGTCCCCGGCACTTGGGGGGCCCATGAGGCCCCCCCACCCTTATTTGAAAAAACCCCGGGAAGGTGTCAGTCCCCAGGGCTTGGGGGGCTCGTGAGGTCCCCCCACCCTTATTTGAATTAAGCCCCAGGGAGGTGGCGGTTCCCGGGGCTTGGGGCGGCCCGTGAGGTCCCCGCCAATATTTAAATGATGCCCCGGGGAGGTGGCGGTCCCGGGGGCTGCAGGGGGGCCGCGTGCCCCCACATACAATTAACTAAGCCCCGGGGAAGTGGCGGTCCCCGGGGCTGCGGGGGATCCCGGGGGCCCCCGCTAATTAATTAGGCATTGCCCCTGGACCTGGCCCACCTGGGGGCTTATAGAAAACAAAGCCCGAGAGCCTGCGCTTTGTTTTTTTGAATTTTTTTGGCTGGATTCACGCACCCAGTGCGAATTCGGCCATTTAAAAAAAAAAAATGCTTTTTTTGGGCCTGGGGGTCCTTGTGGACCCCCTGAGCAGTCCTTGGGGGTCAGGGTGTTTCTACCCTGCCCCCTTTTCTTGTTTTTCATCTTTTTTTCACCCTATTTCTTGTGACTTGGTTACCGAGTCATAAGATGGCTGCCAACACTTCCTGGTTTAGAGTGTTGGCAGCCAATCAGAGTGAAGCTCGTGCCCGGGAGGGTTCGCGAATCCTCCTCGGTGCTCAGATATCGATATTTTTATTTTTTGAATTTTTCATCTACTACTGAACGGATTTACACCATATAAAAAAAAGCACGCTTTCTAGACCAAGACCTACCTTTTTGTAAAATTTGGTGTAATTCCGTTCTGCATTTTGGGCTGTAGCTTTGTCTAAAGTTTCCTATGTAAATTAGCATGGAGAAAACGTGTTTTGGGACCACCCTTTTTTCTCGGCCCCTGCTTGACAAATCACCCTGAAACTTTCAAGACAGGAGCTGAC
The DNA here is from genome assembly GCA_963921515.1 of Calotriton arnoldi. Classification (NCBI taxonomy): domain Eukaryota; kingdom Metazoa; phylum Chordata; class Amphibia; order Caudata; family Salamandridae; genus Calotriton; species Calotriton arnoldi. The sequence goes on from CAWUFW010001331.1 coordinate 741,701, forward strand.
CGGAGCGCCCCATTAGTTTTGAAAAATTTGTGAAGATTCGTCAACCGGCGCCAAAGATATTGGCAAATCAAAAACGCTTTTCCTATGGAAACTAGGTCCTAACTATAACTACCAACTGGCAACCGCCAGTAGGTAATATATATATATATATATATATATATATATATATATATATATATATATATGTATGTATGTATGTATGTATGTATGTATGTATGTATGTATGTATGTATGTATGTATGTATATATATATATATATATGTATGTATGTATGTATATATATATATATATATATATATATATATATATATATATATTATCTACTGGCGGTCGCCAGTAGATAGTTATAGTTAGAACCTATTTTCCATAGGAAATCCGCGACATTCTATTTGAAATAACTCTCTTGCCGGTTGACGTATCTTCGCAAAATTTTCAAACTTTGTGGGGCGCTCCGGTCCGCTCCTACCCTGAAAGTCTCGGGGGATTCGTCAAGCGGGGCCGAGAAAAGGGGGGTCCCAAAACGCGTTTTCCCCATTCATTTTTCCATAGGAAACTTTAGACACGGCTACAGCCCGAACTGCTGAACGGAATTACACCAAATTTGGCAAAGAGGTAGTTCTTGGTTCAGAAAGAACCCTTTTGTTAAATGGTGTAAATCCGTTCAGTAGTTGCTGAGAAAATCAAAAGTAAAAGTACATATATATCTATGGCCGCGTCGGATTCGCGCACCCTCCCGATCACGAGCTGCATGCTAATTGGCTGTCAACACTCCAAATCAGGAAGTGTTGGCAGCCATTTTGTCCCTCGGTAGAACCGAGGGACAGAAACAAGTGCGCAAAGCGCACAAAGGGGGCAGGGTAGAAACACCCTGACCCCCTAGGTCTGCTCAGGGGGTCCCACAAGGATTTTAAAAATCGGCAGGATGCGCTCAGGGTGCGTGAATCCTGCCGGAAAAAAAAAAATCAAAGCGCGGTCTCCCACGCTTCGATTGCATTTTGCCCCCGGGTGGCCCAAGTCCCGGGGGCATGGTGGGGGTGTTCAATTTATGTATGGGGGCCTCAAAGGTCCCCAAGCCCCGGGACCGCCACCCCCGGGGCTTTCTTTACAAATGGTGCGGGAGGGCTCTGAGCCCTCCCGCAGCCCCGGGACCACCACCTCCCGGGGCTTCTTTTTTTAAATTAAAGAACCTGTGTGGGGGCTCCAGCCCCCACATGCCCCGGGGACCGCCACCTCCCGGGGCACTAAACATTTAAATATGGGGGTCCGTTACGGACCCCAAGCCCCGGGGACCACCACCTCCCGGGGCTGTGCACTGAATGGGAGGGGGCCGCGCGGCCCCTCCTGGAGCCCTTGATGGCCCTGGGGACCGCCACCCCCAGGGCCGGCTCCTGCAGTGTCCCGGGGTGCCTACCCCGGGACACTGCTGTTTGCTATGACAGGACGGGAGCCTCGCGGCTCCCGTCCTGTCATAGCAAACTTGGTTTGCATTTTGAAAGAGAGCAGGAAACCTGCTCTCTCTTTCAAAATGCAAACTAACTGCTTTCCACATGGGGAGCAGCATGTTAGCTGCTCCCCATGTGGAAAGCAATGCCGGCTTCCGCAGGAGGCGGGGAGCCGGCTGGGACTGTGGGGGGATTGGGGACCCCCCACAGTCTCCAACGTGAGGCCAGGCCCCGGGGGATGGGGTCCCCGGGGCCATAAGTGGCCCGGGAGTGGGGCCACGCAGCCCCCTCCCCAAAGTTTAAAAAAATAAAATAAAAAATAAAATAAGGTCAAGGCCGCCCGGGGATGGGGTCCCCGGGGCCTTAAATGGCCTGAGGAGGGGGCCACGCAGCCCCCTCCAAATAAAAATATAAAAATCGAGGCCATGCCCCGGGGGATGGGGTCCCGGGGCCAAATCAGGCCCAGGGAAGGGGGGCCACGCGGCCCCCTTCCCGTTTTTTTTTTTAAATTTTATTATTTAAAAAAGGGGTAAGGCCCTGGGGGATGGGGTCCCCAGGCCCTAAAAATAGGAAAAAGGAAGGGGGGCCACACAGCCCCCCTTCAGGGGGAAAAAAAAAAACGATCGGGCCCGCAGGCCCCGCCCCCTTCCTTCACCACTCTGCAAACGCGCCCCCTGGCGCGTTTGCAGATGGGGGAAGTAATTCCCCTTCAATACTGGGGGTCCCTGGGGGCCAACTAGCCCACCAGGAACCTCCAGTATGCGCTAGGGGGCTGCCTTGCAGAGAGGTGTACAGAGGCCATGCCCCTTTTACACCTCTCTGCAACGCAGCTCTGTGGCGCTTAATGGAGGTAGCTGGTGGGCTAGTTGCACCCCAGGGACCCTCAGGATTCAAGGGAGTTAATCCCCGACTTAAAACGCGCCACGGGCGCGTTGCACAGTGGTGAAGGGAGGGGCGGGGCTTCAGGTGACATGTGTGCAAACAGGCCCCGTGGCGCGTTTTAAGATGGGGAATTAAATCCCCTTCAATCCTGAGGGTCCCTGGGGGCCAACTAGCCCAACAGGTACATCCAGAAAGCGCCACAGAGCTGCGTTGCAGAGAGGTGTAAAGGGGTGTGGCCTCTCTACACATCTCTGCAACGCAGCTCCCTGGCGCATACTGGAGGTTCCTGGTGGGCTAGTTGGCCCGTAGGGACCCTCATGATTCAAGGGGACTTAATCCCCCAACTTAAAACGCGCCACGGGGCGCGTTTGCACAGATGTCACCTCAGGCCCCACCCCCTCCCTTCACCATTGTGCAAATATTCCTCTAAAATCTGCCGAACTACGAATTCCGATTTACTCACCTGTTATCAGGAGAGACCTCAGTGCTGTATCTTTCAGCCCAGTACTGGTCCTGAAAAGTAATTTTAACCGTACTTAACAGTAACTTGAATTTCCTTCCATAGGCTAACATTGACTGGTTTCACTTGGAAATTCTTCTAAGTGTGGAGTTTTGGAACTTTAAAATATTCCTCTAAAATCAGCCGAAATACGAATTCCGATTTACTCACCTGTTATCAGGAGAGACCTGAGTGCTGTATCTTTCAGCCCAGTACTGGTCCTGAAAAGTAATTTTAACCGTACTTACCAGTAACTTGAATTTCCTTCCATAGGCTAACATTGACTGGTTTCACTTGGAAATTCTTCTGTGTGGAGTTTTGGAACTTTAAAATATTCCTCTAAAATCAGCCGAAATACTAATTCCGATTTACTCACCTGTTATCAGGAGAGACCTCAGTGCTGCATCTTTCAGCCCAGTACTGATCCTCAAAAGTAATTTTAACCGTACTTACCAGTAACTTGAATTTCCTTCCATAGGATATCATTGCCTGCTTTTTGCTGAAAAAGTTTCTAAGTGTTGATTTTTGAAACATACAAATATTCCTCTAAAATCAGCCGAAATACGAATTTCGATTTACTCACCTGTTATCAGGAGAGACCTCAGTGCTGCATCTTTCAGCCCAGTACTGGTCCTGAAAAGTAATTTTAACCGTACTTACCAGTAACTTGAATTTCCTTCCATAGGATATCATTGCCTGCTTTTTGCTGAAAAAGTTTCTAAGTGTCGATTTTTGAAACATACAAATATTCCTCTAAAATCAGCCGAAATACGAATTCCTATTTACTCACCTGTTATAAGGAGAGACCTCAGTGCTGTATCTTTCAGCCCAGTACTGGTCCTGAAAAGTAATTTTAACCGTACTTACCAGTAACTTATATTTTCTTCCATAGGAATCCATTGTCTGGTTTTCAGCAGAAAAGTTTCAAAGTGTCGATTTTCACAAACTACAAATATTCCTTAAAAATCGCCTGCATGACTTAAACGCATTCTTTCAACTGTTTACAGGAGATGCACCAGTGCTGGATCCAGGATCCAACACTGAGTAAGAAAAAGTAATGATAACAGTTTTTACCTGCTAAGTGAATTTCCTTCCATAGGATAACATTGGTGATTCTATGAGAAAAAGTTTCTAAGTGTCAACTTTTAAAATACAATAATATTCCTTAAAAATCACGACTGTAACCAAAACGCTTTTACTCAACTGTTTACAGGAGATGTAACAGGACTGAATCTAGGATCCAGTCCTGTGGTTAGAAAAGTAATCCATAAAGTAACTAATTGCATTTAACTAGAAATTCACATTGAGCTGAATGTTGCATTGTGTTTGAAAATGTGTTGCCCATTGCAACAACTGTAACTACTGTACTTAAAAGTCTATTGCCTATGTGCAAAGTATTTAAACTAAAGTAATTCATTCTGAGAAAGTATTTTTGTAATGTAATGTATAATGTAATTACAATGTAATTTAAAAATAAAATATGTAAAAATAATTGTTTCTAAAAATGTAGTAAATCAGTATGAAAAAAATTAATATAACAATTAATACATTTAAAAATTGTCATTTACAAAACCTTTGAAATTCACTGAAAAACCGTAGGTTTCAGACATGTTATAGTTAGGAATTAGCATTTAAAAAACCTTTGAAATTCACTGAAAAAACCATAGGTTTCAGATATGTTATAGTTAGAAATTAGCATTTAAAAACCTTTGAAATTCACTGAAAAAACATAGGTTTTAGGGACAGTTATAGTTAGTTGGACATTTCACTCGTACAAAACCATAGAAATTCCCCCGTTATAGTTAGTTCAGCTAACTATAACTCGCGCCCCAATGCACTGCTGATGACGTCACATATTACATCACTCATGACATGGTCAGTGACTGTAAGTATAAGTGACTGTACAGGTGAGTGAGTGGATGTGTGTGTGTAGACCTAAGAATCAGTGAGTGGGTATGTAGTTTTTGGTGTTGGAGTGTCTATGGTTTTGAGAATGGCAGTCTGTAATTTAGAGTGGGTGTATCAAAACTTATATTAGGGTGTGAGAAGATGCATTAAATTCTCACATGGATGATGTCATCAGTGATGTCATCAGTGATGTCATTTGAGATGTCATCAGTGATGTCATCAGTGATGTCACTGACCATGTCATGAGTGATGTAATATGTGACGTCATCAGCAGTGCATTGCGGGGCGCGAGTTATAGTTACCTGAACTAACTATAACGGGGGAATTTCTATGGTTTTGTACTGAGTGAAATGTCCAACTAACTATAACTGTCCCTAAAACCTATGGTTTTTTCAGTGAATATATATATATATATATATATATATATATATATATATATATATATATATATATATATATATATATATTCACTGAAAAAACCACAGGTTTCAGGGACGCTATAGTTAGTTGGACATTTCACTCGTACAAAACCAGAGAAATTCAGCTGTTATAGTTAGTTCAGCTAACTATAACTCGCGCCCCCTCAATGCACTGCTGATGACGTCACATATTACATCATTCATGACATGGTCAGTGACATCACTGATGACATCACTGATGACATCTCAAATGACATCACTGATGACATCACTGATGACATCATCCAGTGACTGTGTGTTTCTGTAAAGTTTAAATATGTTTTATATATATGCCAAGGTGTATTGAGGAATGAGTGGGTGTATAAGTGTCTGGATGGGGGATTTAGTAGGTGTGTGATTGACTGTATATGTGAGTGATTTAATGTGTCTTACTGAATGCATGGGTTAGTGACTAAACTGTATGAATGTCTGTATCAGTCTGTCTGTTCTTGTGTAAGCTGCTGCATGGGTTGGTCAGTAGCTACATGAGTGTCTTTATGGATTATTGATTGTTTGCCTGAGTATTTGTATGGGTGCCTGAGTCTGTGTGTGGGTGGGTGGGAGGTGTGTGACTCTGTGCATAGATGTGTAAGTGGTTGATTTACTGGTTGTATGGGTTTAACAGTGCATGTGGAAATAGCTGTATGGGTGGGTGAGTCTGTGTATGGGTGTGTTGGTGAGTGAATGGATGTCTCAGTTGTACATGTGTGAGTAACTACATATGTAAAAGGCAGTATATGTGAGTGATGGTGTATATAAATAACTATATGTGAGAGTGAGTGATTGTTAGAGTGGCTGTATGGATGAGTGTGTACTTGTATCAGTTATTGTTTAAGAGAGTAAGTATGCGTTAGTAACTGTATGAATAAGTGAGATGGTGTGTGTATAACTGTATAGGTGAGTAAATGGAAGTGTAATTGATTCTTTGCATGACTGAGGAGGTGTGTGAGTAAGTCTATGGATGAGTGGCGGTGTGTGAGTGTATGTATAGGTGTATGACTGCATATGATAGTGTTGTGTTGATGAGTGACAGCATGTATGAGTGACTGTATGGGTGAATGAGTGGATGTGTGTGTAGACCTAGTAATCAGTGAGTACGTATGTAGTAACTGGTATTGATGTGTCTATGGTGTCGAAAATGGTAGTCTGTATTTTAGAGTGGACGTAATAAGGTTATATTTGGGTGTGAGGAGGTGCATCAGATTTTCATGTGGATGATGTCATCAGTGATGTCATCAGTGATGTCATTTGAGATGTCATCAGTGAAGTCATCAGTGATGTCACTGACCATGTCATGAATGATGTAATATGTGACGTCATCAGCAGTGCATTGCGGGGGCGCGAGTTATAGTTAGCTGAACTAACTATAACGGCTGAATTTCTCTGGTTTTGTACAAGTGTAATGTCCAACTAACTATAACGTCCCTGAAACCTGTGGTTTTTTCAGTGAATTTCTAAGGTTTTTTAAATGCTAATTTCTAACTATAACGTACCTGAAACCTATGGTTTTTTCAGTGAATTTCAAAGATTTTTTAAATGCTAATTTCTAACTATAACGTGCCTGAAACCTATGGTTTTTTCAGTGAATTTCAAAGGTTTTTAAATGCTATTTTCTAAGTATAACTTTAAATATTTTTTTCCTATTTTTTAATTATTATGACATTTTTGTATTATAATTTGTAGTTTGTAAAAGATAAATATTCATTTTCTTTTTTTTAAATAAAAAATTGAAGTCGCGCACCCATCGTGTACCCATCTCAATCAGTGCGCGAATCCAAGCCGCCATTTTGATAAAGTCATGTAGGACGCGCGCTCGTAAACGGGTGCGCGAATTACGACCCCACGTAACGTTACGCACGGAGTTGCGGGCCTCGCGCTGGGTGCGCGAATCCGCCATGACTTTTTAGCTTTTAAATCTATATATATATAACTTTTACATGTATATTAAACCAAGAGATTATTTACTTTTTTTATAAAAATGATATCTTTGTAAGTAGAATAAAGATAAATTACTAGTAAATATATTTTTTAGAATTTGCGATGGGTGCACGCGGGTGTGTGCGTGGTGCGCGAATTCAGGTGAGTTTTTCAAAGGAAGAATTTCATTGGTTCATAACTTTTACATTCTGGAAGTTTCAAGACCCCACCCATATTTTATTCAACTTTGTAGAACCTCAGCAGAGAGACTGCAGCTGTGATTTCTCTGTACTTTTTCTCCATTTTTTTGGTGTTTTTGAAAAACAGCAAGGACAAATGGCTTCTTCCAACATTCCACCACAGGTTCATCCAGAGGAAGAAGATGATGAACCAGAACCAGTGAAGGAAAGGTTTGAAAGTGTTGTCTGGGCTTACTATCCATCCCTGAAGACCAAAAGAAAGTGAATGCACGGAAAGTTATGTGCACTCTGTGCCAAAGGGTCCTGTCACGTGGGTCGGAATAGAAGTATTTGTGTGGCACCTCATCCATGCTGAAGCATCTTCAGACTATTCATCCAAGGGCACTTGCACGAGAGCAACATCATCGTGCAATGGCGAAGCAGGCTGCAGGACAAGCCCAATCTGGAGGTGCAAGCACATCATCTGGTTCTCCAACTGCCATGACAACCAGCATCAAGCCTGAATTTGCGAGACTTAAACAGAGTTGTGTAAAATGCACCAAAGTTCTCTGCATTGGAGAACAATCCATAGATGCAATTGTATTTGCAATCTCAAACCACTTTTGTTAAAAAAAAAATTTGTTTTTGCAATGTTACTAATTGCAAAATGTTGTGAAAGTTTTCACAGTTTATTCTGTTTATTTTTGTTTCATTTTTGAAAAAAACACCAAAAAAATGTAAAAAAGTTAAAAAATCACAAAAAAACATAAAATAACAAAAGAAGAAAAAAAACAGTTCTTGTTAGAACTACCTATTCTGGTTAAAAAAGAGAAATTTCTATGTTGTGTATGAACTGTACAGATAATATCTGCATGATTACATGGGTGCATGAATACTGCCTGGATGAGTAGATAATTGCTTGGTTAATATAAGAGTGATTGGATGAGTGCTTAGGTACTGAGTAGATGGTTGGAAGATTGCGTAACTATTGCATGAGTGATTGCATGAGTACATGAGTAGTATCTGGGTGATTGCATGAGTGCATTAGTAGTACGCAGGTGCTTGCATGAGAGTATGGGTAGTGCCTGCATAATTGGATGTGTACATGGGTAATGTCTGAGTAATTGCATGAGTGCATTGGTAGTGCATAAGTGATTGCGTCAGTGCATGGGTAGTGCCTGGGTCATTGCATGAGTACATGGGTAGTGACTGGATGATTAGAGTATTGCAAGGAGAGTGCATGGTGAACTTATAAGTGCTTGGGTATTGGTGGAGTGTTTGGATTAGTACATGGTAGTGGCTGGGTGACTGGAGGAGTGCACGGGGAGTGACAGGGTGATTGCTGGACTGCATGGGTACTACCTAGGGAATTGAAGGAACGAATGAGAAGTGTGTAAGTGGTTAGAGGACTGCATGGGTAGTGCATAGGGGATTGCAGCAGTGCATGTGTTAGTGACTGGGTCATTGCATGAGTACACGGGTACTGACTGGATGATTAGAGTATTGCAAGGAGACTGCATGGTGAATTTATAAGTGCTTGGGTATTGGCAGAGTGTTTGGATTAGTACATGGTAGTGGCAGGGTGACTGGAGGAGTGCACGGGGAGTGACAGGGTGATTGCTGGACTGCATGGGTACTACCTAGGGAATTGAAGGAACGAATGAGAAGTGTGTAAGTGGTTAGAGGACTGCATGGGTAGTGCAAAGGGGATTGCAGCAGTGCATGTGTTAGTGACTGGGTCATTGCATGAGTACACGGGTACTGACTGGATTATTAGAGTATTGCAAGGAGACTGCATGGTGAATTTATAAGTGCTTGGGTATTTGCGGAGTAATTGGATTAGTACATGGTTGTGGCTGGGTGACTGGAGGAGTGCACGGGAAGTGACAGGGTGATTGTTGGACTGCACGGGTACTACCTGGGGAATTGAAGGAGCGAATGAGAAGTATGTAGGTGGTTAGAGGACTGCATGGGTAGTGCACAGGGGATTGTAGCAGTGCATGTGTTAGTGCCTGGATCATTGCATGAGTACATGAGTAGTGACTGAATGATTAGAGTATTGCAAGGAGAGTGGCTGAGTGAATTTATAAATGCTTGGGTATTGGCGGAGTGATTGGATTAGTACATGCTACTGGCTGGGTGACTGAAGGAGTGCACAGGGAGTGACAGTGTGATTGCTCCAGTGCATGGGTAGTACCTGGGAAAATAAAGGTGCGAATGAGCAGTTTGTAGGTGGTTAGATGACTGCATGGGTAGTGCACATGTGATTGTGGCAGTGCATGTGTTAGTGCCTGGGTCATTGCATGAGTACATGCGTAGTGACTGGATGATTAGAGTACTGCAAGGAGACTTCATGGTGAATTTATAAGTGTTTGGGTTTTGGCGGAGTGATTGGATAAGGACATGGGACTGGCTGGGTGATTGGAAGAGTGCACAGGGAGTGACAGGAGGATTGCTGGACTGCATGGGTAGTGCTCTGGGGATTGTAGAACTGCATGAGTTAGTGCCTGGGTCATTGCATGAGTACATGGGTAGTGACTGGATGATTAGAGTATTGCAAGGAGAGTGCATGGTGAATTTATAAGTGCTTGGGTATTGGTGGAGTGTTTGGATTAGTACATGGTAGTGGCTGGGTGACTGGAGGAGTGCACGGGGAGTGACAGGGTGATTGCTGGACTGCATGGGTACTACCTAGGGAATTGAATGAACGAATGAGAAGTGTGTAAGTGGTTAGAGGACTGCATGGGTAGTGCATAGGGGATTGCAGCAGTGCATGTGTTAGTGACTGGGTCATTGCATGAGTACACGGGTACTGACTGGATGATTAGAGTATTGCAAGGAGACTGCATGGTGAATTTATAAGTGCTTGGGTATTGGCAGAGTGTTTGGATTAGTACATGGTAGTGGCAGGGTGACTGGAGGAGTGCACGGGGAGTGACAGGGTGATTGCTGGACTGCATGGGTACTACCTAGGGAATTGAAGGAACGAATGAGAAGTGTGTAAGTGGTTAGAGGACTGCATGGGTAGTGCATAGGGGATTGCAGCAGTGCATGTGTTAGTGACTGGGTCATTGCATGAGTACACGGGTACTGACTGGATTATTAGAGTATTGCAAGGAGACTGCATGGTGAATTTATAAGTGCTTGGGTATTTGCGGAGTAATTGGATTAGTACATGGTTGTGGCTGGGTGACTGGAGGAGTGCACGGGAAGTGACAGGGTGATTGTTGGACTGCACGGGTACTACCTGGGGAATTGAAGGAGCGAATGAGAAGTATGTAGGTGGTTAGAGGACTGCATGGGTAGTGCACAGGGGATCGTAGCAATGCATGTGTTAGTGCCTGGATCATTGCATGAGTACATGAGTAGTGACTGAATGATTAGAGTATTGCAAGGAGAGTGGCTGAGTGAATTTATAAATGCTTGGGTATTGGCGGAGTGATTGGATTAGTACATGCTACTGGCTGGGTGACTGAAGGAGTGCACAGGGAGTGACAGTGTGATTGCTGCAGTGCATGGGTAGTACCTGGGAAAATAAAGGTGTGAATGAGCAGTTTGTAGGTGGTTAGATGACTGCATGGGTAGTGCACATGTGATTGTGGCAGTGCATGTGTTAGTGCCTGGGTCATTGCATGAGTACATGCGTAGTGACTGGATGATTAGAGTACTGCAAGGAGACTTCATGGTGAATTTATAAGTGTTTGGGTTTTGGCGGAGTGATTGGATAAGGACATGGGACTGGCTGGGTGATTGGAAGAGTGCACAGGGAGTGACAGGAGGATTGCTGGACTGCATGGGTAGTGCTCTGGGGATTGTAGAACTGCATGAGTTAGTGCCTGGGTCATTGCATGAGTACATGGGTAGTGACTGGATGATTAGAGTATTGCAAGGAGAGTGCATGGTGAATTTATAAGTGCTTGGGTATTGGTGGAGTGTTTGGATTAGTACATGGTAGTGGCTGGGTGACTGGAGGAGTGCACGGGAGTGACAGGGTGATTGCTGGACTGCATGGGTACTACCTAGGGAATTGAAGGAACGAATGAGAAGTGTGTAAGTGGTTAGAGGACTGCATGGGTAGTGCATAGGGGATTGCAGCAGTGCATGTGTTAGTGACTGGGTCATTGCATGAGTACACGGGTACTGCCTGGATGATTAGAGTATTGCAAGGAGACTGCATGGTGAATTTATAAGTGCTTGGGTATTGGCAGAGTGTTTGGATTAGTACATGGTAGTGGCAGGGTGACTGGAGGAGTGCACGGGGAGTGACAGGGTGATTGCTGGACTGCATGGGTACTACCTAGGGAATTGAAGGAACGAATGAGAAGTGTGTAAGTGGTTAGAGGACTGCATGGGTAGTGCATAGGGGATTGCAGCAGTGCATGTGTTAGTGACTGGGTCATTGCATGAGTACACGGGTACTGACTGGATTATTAGAGTATTGCAAGGAGACTGCATGGTGAATTTATAAGTGCTTGGGTATTTGCGGAGTAATTGGATTAGTACATGGTTGTGGCTGGGTGACTGGAGGAGTGCACGGAAGTGACAGGGTGATTGTTGGACTGCACGGGTACTACCTGGGGAATTGAAGGAGCGAATGAGAAGTATGTAGGTGGTTAGAGGACTGCATGGGTAGTGCACAGGGGATTGTAGCAGTGCATGTGTTAGTGCCTGGATCATTGCATGAGTACATGAGTAGTGACTGAATGATTAGAGTATTGCAAGGAGAGTGGCTGAGTGAATTTATAAATGCTTGGGTATTGGCGGAGTGATTGGATTAGTACATGCTACTGGCTGGGTGACTGAAGGAGTGCACAGGGAGTGACAGTGTGATTGCTGCAGTGCATGGGTAGTACCTGGGAAAATAAAGGTGCGAATGAGCAGTTTGTAGGTGGTTAGATGACTGCATGGGTAGTGCACATGTGATTGTGGCAGTGCATGTGTTAGTGACTGGGTCATTGCATGAGTACATGCGTAGTGACTGGATGATTAGAGTACTGCAAGGAGACTTCATGGTGAATTTATAAGTGTTTGGGTTTTGGCGGAGTGATTGGATAAGGACATGGGACTGGCTGGGTGATTGGAAGAGTGCACAGGGAGTGACAGGAGGATTGCTGGACTGCATGGGTAGTGCTCTGGGGATTGTAGAACTGCATGAGTTAGTGCCTGGGTCATTGCATGAGTACATGGGTAGTGACTGGATGATTACAATGCTGCAAGGAGAGTGCATGGTGAATTTATAAGTGCTCGGGTTTTGGCGCAGGGATTGGATAAGTAAATGGTGCTGGCTGGGTGATTGGAAGAGTGCACAGGGAGTGACAGGGGGATTACTGGACTGCATGGGTTGTGCTCTGGGGATTGTAGCACTGCATGAGTTAGTGCCTGGGTCATTGCATGAGTACATGGGTAGTGACTGGATGATTAGAATGCTTCAAGGAGAGTGCATGGTGAATTTATAAGTGCTTGGGTTTTGGTGGAGAGATTGGATAAGTACATGGTGCTGGCTGGGTGACTGTAGGAGCGCATGGGTACTACCTGGGTATTTGAAGGAGTGAATGAGCAGTGTCTAGGCGGTTAGAGGATAGTATGGGAAGTACACAGGTGAATGTAGTACTGCATGGGTAGTGCTTGGGTTACTTAATCTTACCTTTTTATAGTAGATATGAAAGTCATTGAAACAATTTTTGCAGTTCTTTTTTTATAATCTAAATTTTAAAAAGTTTCAAACTTTAGAATTTGGGTCTGTAAAAGAGAAGAAAAATACAGTTATAACATATAATATTATAGTTTTAAGAACACAACATAATTTTACAATTACATAACATATTCAGTTTGCCTTTTTTGCTGTTTTCAGAATCTATTGAATTTCACCATACACAGTGATTTCAATGTTGCTCATCATGTAACAGCGGGCAAAAAAACACAATCAATAAGATTGTTAAAAAAAAACAAATCTGTGTTCAAAATATTTACAACAAACTCAACTGTCTGTTTACTTTTCGTAAAATAAACATCCTCAATAACATTGCATATAATACAAAGATAAAATATATGAAATATTTCTTTCTAAAACAATTTTGTAAATACAATATCAAAGAACAGAAACGATAATTGAATCAGAAATTGTAGATATCTTTCCTATAGGCCGAATGATATTTCCGAAATCATTTGCATTGAGAATATCCAAAATAAACTTCTTAATTCATATTGACATCTTCCCAATAGGCCGAATGATGTTTCTGAATTCGTTTGTATTGAAAATTTCCAAAATAATCTAATTAATTCCTGTTGACATCTTCCCAATAGGCCGAATGATGTTCTCAGAACTTTGGCATCAAAAATATTAGGTATGAATTTGGTAATTCACTAGGCAACCGATATTTGAATTGCAAATGGGCATCATTACAATGTGTCCATCCTTTATTGCACTTTAAATACACAGTGTAGTGTCCAGATGTAGTAGAAGCTCCATCGTGGAAAATAATTGCCACTGCTTTGAAAGTTCTTCCTGAAATTGACAGCTGACTTGCCACAAAATATTTAATATTAGTTTCCAATTTTCTTCCATCTGGTCTGCAACGATGTATCATTAAAATGACATATTGTCCAAATCTTTCTATAAATAATGTTGATAACATTTCAGATTTGCACTGACTACATTCCATATTTTGATTTGCTGATTTTACTAATTTTTTAAAAGACACTGTTTTACAATCTGGTATTGTCAAATATATGAATCTTTCAGTGTCTATTTCAGTGGTAGAAGTAAATGTACAATCTTCACATTCATGTTTCCATCTGTAACGAAGTCCAAACAGATTTTCAATTTGTATTCCTTCATCTTCCAATATTGCAAGCATAAACATAAGAAATTCCTGAGCATCTTGCTGTACATTCTGTGTAAATTGTGAAGAACCAGAACATATATCCAGAAGATTCCGAATGCCAGAAACACTTTGGATTTTAGTTTTATCAGTTCTCAAGTTTTCAAAAATAGAATGCAACAAGGAACAAAACCTTTTTTCTCGATTCTCCATAATTTGCTGTTGGAGATTTTCTAGAAAAAATACGACGTTCACAACTACATTAGCATAGCAGTTGATACCTGAACTATTTTCTAACTGATATCCTACAATCTCTTCAACAGTGTCCTTTTTCTTTTTGTTTGGAATCTCAACGTTCTCTTGATTTTTTTTCTTCTTTCCAACCTCACTACAGAGATTCTCATATGTTCGTTTTCGACCTACTACACGCTTTTCATATACAGGATATTCACCTAAGTTGGGAGCATACAGCCTTCTTAACAGATTATACTCCCGTACACAATTTGCATCTGCACTAATCTTTCTCTCATCAGAATCAATCAAATACAATCCAGATAAAGTTCTGACTCGGGACAATGCAACATATGACATTCCCTCTTTAAACACGGTACTTCCAATGTTTACCAAAGCACTGTCTACACTTAAACTTTGAGATTTATGAATGGTCACCGCATATGCTAAAGAAAGAGGAAACTGTTTTCTTCGAACATACAAATATTTAACAAGCAAAAAACGAACAGAACAACGTCCAATCTGTTTTACTTCTTCAATCTGATCAAATTTAATCTTCAAAAATTCAATTCCATCTCTATTTTGATAGTTAACAAAATCAACAACTTTTCCCATTGCTCCATTTACTAAACCTTTTTCCACATCCAAATTACGCCGTAAAATTACCCGACAGTTTTCACATACATATAAATTCTTTTCTAAACCAGCAGTCTTAGATATAGATTCTTCCAAAGTATCCAATTTTGTTTTTAATTTTTCTGACAAAATAATAGTAATTCCTTCGTGCTCTATTTTATCAATGGCTTCCATTTTTATTATTTGTTGTTTTTCTAGCTTCAAAAGTTCTTCATTGAATGTAGAACACTCTCGCAGTGTTGGCATTAGGCAGATTATAGATTTCTTTTCTCCAATTTTTTTGTATATTATTTCCGGAGCAACATTTTCATTTGGAAACAAGTTTGTAAGTAGCCGACTTTGCAAAGCTTCTTTACCATGTTCTGTCAATACACCAATTCTTATATCTTGAAGAATGCTTCCATAATCTTCATCACTTGCCTGTCGCATATTTTTAATACGTTCTTTGTATTCAAAATATGACTAAATGTTCACATTTCCAATACTTCCCAAAGATTTTCTGGTGTCTTCATGCATAAGTGTTTTAAATACTGGTTGCCCTTTTACAGGAGTAAGTTGCAGTAGATCGCCGAAAACTATCACATGTTTTCCTCCAAATAACACATCGTATTCTGTTTTTAAAATTTGCTGCATTCTTAAATGCACAAAGGCAAGCATTAAGTTTGAGACCTTGCTCACCTCATCAATATTCAGAAGTTTCATTTTCTTTAGTACTCTTGAAACTTCCAAACAAGCTTCTCCAGAAAGCTTGTGATATTCCAACTTATTTTCATGTTCAACTGGTAGCATGAGTAATCGATGTAATGTAATTCCTTTAATGTTGTGTGCTGCTAACCCAGTTGGAGCGGTTACAACACAAGATAAATGTGATTCAGTGGTTTTCTGTAAATAACTGGTCAAAACTTTAATTAAGAAACTTTTTCCTGTACCAGCTTGACCACTGATATACATTCGGATAGGTTTAAATGATGTACAGTTGCATTCTTTATTTTCATGAAGTAAACCATGGTTGATCTGTTGTGTAACTTGCTGATATATTTCTTTCTGTTCAATATTTAGTTGCTCTTCCAAGTTTCCCAACTCCATAATATCCTGTTGAGCTTGATGCATTGCCGTTTCTACTTCACTCATAGCAATTGCTGCTTCATTTTCAAGAATTGGTTCCCCTAGTGGATCTTGACTCAGTGGAGCAGAACTTTGACTATCTTGAGAACTGTCTCTACCAATCTCAACTGCAATACTTGCTTCCTGTTCAATTTCTTCATTCAACATTTGGAGATAATTTGGAAAAACTGTGCATTCAATGCTATCTTTACATGCATTAAAAGAATCTTCATAGCACTGAAAATCTCCAAGTAATTACATTTCAGTACGCCAAGGCTTGAAGAGTTGCAGAAGTGCTAAATAGTAAAATTCTCTTTTATCAGGAGTATCGCAACTCAGTTTCCTGTGATTAATCAGATTTCCTTTGCTATGTTTCACCAAACATCCTTCTGAACCAATCACTGCATATTTTTCTTCATTTATGTTCTCTGTAATATTTCTCTTAAAACTGTAATATTGCAGTACTTCATAGAGACATATGTTTTCAAGATGGGGACTTCTATTTGGATAGTACGTATCCAACATGTTTGTTTTAACAATATCTGTGCTTTCCGGTTCATGTAATGCTAAATATTCGATTTCTTGTATAGATTTAAGTACTCAATTTCGTGTTGCAGCAAGACCTAGACTAACCCAAATGATTCCTCTGGACTTTGAATATAAACTTGCAGAGGACAACCGATCCGAACATTCGTAGGATCCAATCTCTCGATGGGACAGCATCTTCAAACTAAAGCTGTACAATTTCTTACTAAGATTTTTCTCTTGGGAAATTTCTTCCCACATTTCTTTCAACTCCGTCTTTTCAGATTTTGTTATGTATGACGTTATATACCGAGCAACAGCAATGGAATTATCCGCAACATACTGGATATCCATATTAGCATTCCACATCGACAAAATAACTGGATTATAATCATTAATATACTTTGATTGTTCACTTCTTTTTAAATTGTAAGTGTTTTTGGGAGATTTTCTAGTGATAGTATGCCTCACTGCTGACATGAAACTGTTG
Source organism: Calotriton arnoldi (assembly GCA_963921515.1). NCBI lineage: Eukaryota > Metazoa > Chordata > Amphibia > Caudata > Salamandridae > Calotriton > Calotriton arnoldi. The sequence goes on from CAWUFW010001331.1 coordinate 758,793, forward strand.
ACTCTTCCTTTGGATATTACTGGACGTGGAAATCCAAAACGACATTTGGTATAAAACTTTTCCTTTCACTTGTATTTCCGTCGACAGTATTTGCCACATCGATGAGTTTGAAACCGTAAAACTTGTTGTCTTAAGCTGTTTTCTTCTCTTGTTTTTGGTATAGCACATGTAACATAGTCTTCAATTAAAGATAAAACAGTCTCATCTGAATCAGTTCCAAATTTGGGTGCATCCTTGATCCATAAAAGCATATGTATATGAGGAGCACCTCTAGCTTGATACTCCTTTCTCCAAAAGAAATCAATAACTTCTCCAAGAGGAGGATTGTTTTATTGCAGATAAAAGACATCATAGCTTGAAACCTATGATTAAAATATCTGCACACATTTACAGGATCCAAGGAACACAGTTCTCCAGGTGTCTTGAATTCAATGTTTTTAATATTTGAATTTGCTTCTCGAAGAAATTCAAGTAAATCGTCCCATGCATATTCAGCACAGCTTAGCGTAACAAACCACGTAGGAGTTCCTAAGTTCCTTAACATACATTTAAGTTCTCCATGTCGACGATACCAATACTCATTAGTACCACGTTGACACGCCATCAAATTAATCAATTGAGATTCTAAATGATCATCTCTCCAATGCACTTTGTCCATGAGTTCCTTTGGAGAAACATTTTGAAGATGAACTCCTGTTTTTAATATGTGGTTGACTGCATATGAAAGTCCAGACAAGTCACTTTCAAACAAAAGATGAAATATATATGGGATACATTGTCGAAATCTTGGATCTTCCGAGTACAATCTTGTTGTCCGATATTCTGATGCGGGAATCTGTACTGGTCGTTTGTCATATCGTCCACCTTTTCCAGTGGGGAAGAGCAGTGGAAAACAACGAGCTTCCAAACTTTTTTCCCAAACACTCATGGGAGTCCCCTTCGCTTTCTTTATTTGGAATAATTCAATAGTATTTCCCATCACTTCTTTGGAATGTAAAGGATGTACACTATAATGTTCATAAATTTCTTCACTTTTGGACATGTCCAGTTTTTCAATTTGGCCACTTGAAATTTCGCTATCATCTCCTAAAACTATTTCTTCTTCTTCCACATACACATTTTTGTAGTAATCATTGTTTTTTATGAGATATAACGTAGCCTTTTGCACTTTGCTCACATCTACTAATTCTTGCCATATTTTCCAACTCTTCGTAGGAACACCATTAACTGGAATAACTACAGGTTCAGTTTCCTCTTTCTCTACACCAATAGTTTCAATATTTTTCTTTAAATCTAAAGGTAAATACACAACTCTTCCTTTTAATCCTCTCTGTAAATCTGTGGGAGGCAACTTACCTGTTTTAGGCTCCATACGAACAATAGCCTGAAACGGGTGCACAGATTGAATCAGAATGGACTCATAAGTATTTAAATCTACCAGCTCTGGAGGAATACCTACCAACTCTAGGTTATTATGTACAGCTCTAGCTGGCATTTTGTTATCCTCTAATTTGGTATAACAACATTTACAAATACGTTGATCACTACCCAACTCAAAGCAATCTTCTACCAACAAATAGGTTGCAAATTCCTTCCACTTATCATTGTTTTCTTGTTCACTTTTTAAATACAGATCAACATTCCTAGTTTGATTTCTCTAGTGAGTTCGTCGACAACAAATACAACCATAATTTGGTCTTTCACAACAAAATACCTTAAACTTCGTAATTTCTTCTTCAAACTTCTCAGTACTACTATCTTCCACGTCTTCTTCAACACCTACTTCTATCAATGTTTCACTTTCTCTACACTCTTGTTCAGGACCAAACTAACGAAACTCTATTTCATCACAAACTTTTATTACATCTGATACTGACCCATGCAAAAGAGCACTATTTAAATCACTTAAAATTATTGCTGGACTTTTTGCGTAGTACAATCTTCTTACTAACTTCCGCATTTGAGAGTGATGTACTGCTAACATTCTCAAATGATGAAAAACACTTTTTCACACTTTTCTAGAAAGACAAGCCAGAGAATGACCTTGCAAACCAGTATTTTTTCTCACTTTGCAAGGATATAGTCCTTGCAGCATCTTAATCTTTTGTTTAACACTTTTCTTACTGTATGCTCGTAAGAAATTTCTTAAAATATCAATAGACTCCTGTCGTATACTACAAATACTACTACAATCCCAAGTATACACTGGGGCTTTAGTACGTCTCCCTAGAACTTCATCAGCTATCACTTCTTCTACATTTCTAGGAACCATCTTTTCTTTTTCAATTGCACAACCGTTCTTCACTTCATAAGCATGACCACTGGTATCAACTGCGTGAACTAATGTATTGGTTTGAAAATAGCTCTCTTCATTAAAAAAAGGCTCTTAACTTGAAGTGTGCTTCCATTCACCCAAACAAATGTCACAAAAGTTAGTTCTGTTAATTAGTCTCTTCTTTTTACTTTTGGCCTTCATAAAACGTATTGGCTTATCTAATGATCGCATTCTGTTTAAAACTAATATGAATAATTTCCTTTTTAATTCAAAAGCCTTTTCAACAATAGTTTCAATCTGTTTTTTCTTTTTATAAAATGCTGACCTTTTTTTTATATTTCTTGCCATCTTTTATTAAATTTTGTATTACTCTATTGTGAAACATTCGTTTCCTTATTTCATCAAATTGATTCTTTCTTCTTTTACCATAGATTGTTTTTTCAGAACTTGATTTGCCATTTTGTCCTTTTTTCATTTCATTCTTCTTTGTTCTTGAGGTATTCTTTCTACTTTCTACATTGTGCAAACTGTTTCTAGTCCTTGAAAGTCTTTTAATAAATTATTTTGTTCTCTTACCGCAAGACTTTTTCTTTCTTTCCACATGTTGTAGTTCATCTAATTCTTGCTGTTGTCTTTTCTTTAAATAATACTCTTTCTTTTCTTGTTTCCACTTTACTGTTTTTTTGGTCCTGGTAAGTCTTTTTTAATGATGATGAAGAATATATGAAAAAAATTACAAAAAAATATAATATTATTAATATAACTATATAGAAATATACTATTCAATTACTAAACAAACACGTTCTAAAAAAAACCAAATTAAATGCTTTGTTTTGAAATCACACTGGGTTTGCTGCACTATACGGGTACTACCTGGATAATTGGAGGAGTGAATGAGTAGTGTTTAGAGGACTGCATGGGTAGTGGACAGGGGATTGTAGAAGTGCATGAGTTAGTGCCAAGGTCATTGCATGAGTACATGGGTAGTGACTGGATGATTAGAGTACTGCAAGGAGAGTGCATAGTGAGTTTATAAATGCTTGGGTTTTGGCGCAGTGATTGGATAAGGACATGGGACTGGCTAGGTGATTGGAGGAGTGCATAAGTAGTAACAGGGAGATTACTGAACTGTATAGGTAGTGCTCAAGGGATTGTAGAAGTGCATGAGTTAGTGCCTGGGTCATTGCATGACTTCATGGGTAGTGACTGGATGAATAGAGTACTGCAAGAAGAGTGCATGGTGAACTTATAAGTGCTTGGGTTTTGGCGCAGTGATTGGATAAGGACATGGGACTGGCTAGGTGATTGGAGGAGTGCATAAGTAGTAACAGGGAGATTACTGAACTCTATAGGTAGTGCTCAAGGGATTGTAGAATATCTTGAGTTAGTGCCTGGGTCATTGCATGAGTACATGGGTAGTGACTGGATGATTAGAGTACTGCAAGGAGAGTGCATGGTGAATTTATAAGCGCATGGGTTTTGGCGCAGTGATTGGATAAGGACATGGGACTGGCTAGGTGATTGGAGGAGTGCATAGGTAGTAACAGGGAGATTACTGAACTGTATAGGTAGTGCTCAAGAGATTGTAGAAGTGCATGAGTTAGTGCCTGGGTCATTGCATGAGTGCATGGGTAGTGACTGGATGATTAGAGTACTGCAAGGAGAGTGCATGGTGAATGTATAAGTGCTTGGGTTTTGGCGCAGTGATTGGATAAGGACATGGAACTGGCTAGGTGATTGGAGGAGTGCATAGGTAGTAACAGGGAGATTACTGAACTCTATAGGTAGTGCTCAAGGGATTGTAGACGTGCATGAGTTAGTGCCTGGGTCATTGCATGAGTACATGGGTAGTGACTGGATGATTAGAGTACTGCAAGGAGAGTGCATGATGAATTTATAAGTGCTTGGGTTTTGACGCAGTGAGTGGATAAGGACATGGGACTGGCTAGGTGATTGGAGGAGTGCATAGCTAGTAATAGGGAGATTACTGAACTGTATAGGTAGTGCTCAAGGGATTGTAGAAGTGCATGAGTTAGTGACTGGGTCATTGCATGAGTACATGGGTAGTGACTGGATGATTAGATTACTGCAAGGAGAGTGCATGGTGAATTTATAAGTGCTTGGGTTTTGGCGCAGTGATTGGATAAGGACATGGGACTTGCTAGGTGATTGGAGGAGTGCATAGGTAGTAACAGGGAGATTACTGAACTGTATAGGTAGTGCTCAAGGAATTGTAGAAGTGCATGAGTTAGTGCCTGGGTCATTGCATGAGTGCATGGGTAGTGACTGGATGATTAGAGTACTGCAAGGAGAGTTCAAGGTGATTTTATAAGTGCTTGAGTTTTGGCGCAGTGATTGGATAAGGACATGGGACTGGCTAGGTGATTGGAGGAGTGCATAGGTAGTAACAGGGAGATTACTGAACTCTATAGGTAGTGCTCAAGGGATTGTAGAAGTGCATGAGTTAGTGCCTGGGTCATTGCATGAGGACATGGGTAGTGACTGGATCATTAGAGTACTGCAAGGAGAGTGCATGGTGATTTTATAAGTGCTTGGGTTTTGGCGCAGTGGTTGGATAAGGACATGAGACTGGCTAGGTGATTGGAGGAGTGCATAGGTAGTAACAGGGAGATTACTGAACTGTTTAGGTAGTGTTCAAGGGATGGTAGAAGTGCATGAGTTAGTACCTGGGTCATTGCATGAGTGCATGGGTAGTGACTGAATGATTAGAATCCTGCAAGGAGAGTGCATGGTGAATTTATAAGTGCTTGGGCTTTGGCGCAGTGATTGGATAAGGACATGGGACTGGCTAGGTGATTGGAGGAGTGCATAGGTAGTAACAGGGAGATTACTGAACTGTATAGGTAGTGCTCAAGGGATTGTAGAAGTGCATGAGTTAGTGCCTGGGTCATTGCATGAGTGCATGGGTAGTGACTGGATGATTAGAGTACTGCAAGGAGAGTGCATGGTGAATTTATAAGTGCTTGTGTTTTGGCGCAGTGATTGGATAAGGAAATGGGACTGGCTAGGTGATTGGAGGAGTGCATAGTTAGTAACAGGGAGATTACTGAACTGTATAGGTAGTGCTCAAGGGATTGTAGAAGTGCATGAGTTAGTGCCTGGGTCATTGCATGAGTGCATGGGTAGTGACTGGATGATTAGAGTACTGCAAGGAGAGTACATGGTGAATTTATAAGTGCTTGGGTTTTGGCTCAGTGATTCGATAAGGACATGGGACTTGCTGGTGATTGAAGGAGTGCATAGGTAGTAACAGGGAGATTACTGAACTGTATAGGTAGTGCTCAAGGGATTGTAGAATATCTTGAGTTAGTGCCTGGGTCATTGCATGAGTACATGGGTAGTGACTGGATGATTAGAGTACTGCAAGGAGAGTGCATGGTGAATTTATAAGCGCATGGGTTTTGGCGCAGTGATTGGATAAGGACATGGGACTGGCTAGGTGATTGGAGGAGTGCATAGGTAGTAACAGGGAGATTACTGAACTGTATAGGTAGTGCTCAAGGGATTGTAGAAGTGCATGAGTTTGTGCCTGGGTCATTGCATGAGTACATGGGTAGTGACTGGATGATTAGAGTACTGCAAGGAGAGTGCAAGGTGAATTTATAAGTGCTTGGGCTTTGGCGCAGTGATTGGATAAGGACATGGGACTGGCTAGGTGATTGGAGGAGTGCATAGGTAGTAACAGGGAGATTACTGAACTGTATAGGTAGTGCTCAAGGGATTGTAGAAGTGCATGAGTTAGTGCCTGGGTCATTGCATGAGTGCATGGGTAGTGACTGGATGATTAGAGTACTGCAAGGAGCGTGCATGGTGAATTTATAAGTGCTTGTGTTTTGGTGCAGTGATTGGATAAGGAAATGGGACTGGCTAGGTGATTGGAGGAGTGCATAGTTAGAAATAGGGAGATTACTGAACTGTATAGGTAGTGCTCAAGGGATTGTAGAAGTGCATGAGTTAGTGCCTGGGTCATTGCATGAGTGCATGGGTAGTGACTGGATGATTAGAGTACTGCAAGGAGAGTGCATGGTGAATGTATAAGTGCTTGGGTTTTGGCGCAGTGATTGGATAAGGACATGGAACTGGCTAGGTGATTGGAGGAGTGCATAGGTAGTAACAGGGAGATTACTGAACTCTATAGGTAGTGCTCAAGGGATTGTAGACGTGCATGAGTTAGTGCCTGGGTCATTGCATGAGTACATGGGTAGTGACTGGATGATTAGATTACTGCAAGGAGAGTGCAAGGTGAATTTATAAGTGCTTGGGCTTTGGCGCAGTGATTGGATAAGGACATGGGACTGGCTAGGTGATTGGAGGAGTGCATAGGTAGTAACAGGGAGATTACTGAACTGTATAGGTAGTGCTCAAGGGATTGTAGAAGTGCATGAGTTAGTGCCTGGGTCATTGCATGAGTGCATGGGTAGTGACTGGATGATTAGAGTACTGCAAGGAGAGTGCATGGTGAATTTATAAGTGCTTGTGTTTTGGCGCAGTGATTGGATAAGGAAATGGGACTGGCTAGGTGATTGAAGGAGTGCATAGTTAGAAACAGGGAGATTACTGAACTGTATAGGTAGTGCTCAAGGGATTGTAGAAGTGCATGAGTTAGTGCCTGGGTCATTGCATGAGTGCATGGGTAGTGACTGGATGATTAGAGTACTGCAAGGAGAGTGCATGGTGAATGTATAAGTGCTTGGGTTTTGGCGCAATGATTGGATAAGGACATGGAACTGGCTAGGTGATTGGAGGAGTGCATAGGTAGTAACAGGGAGATTACTGAACTCTATAGGTAGTGCTCAAGGGATTGTAGACGTGCCTGAGTTAGTGCCTGGGTCATTGCATGAGTACATGGGTAGTGACTGGATGATTAGAGTACTGCAAGGAGAGTGCATGATGAATTTATAAGTGCTTGGGTTTTGACGCAGTGAGTGGATAAGGACATGGGACTGGCTAGGTGATTGGAGGAGTGCATAGGTAGTAATAGGGAGATTACTGAACTGTATAGGTAGTGCTCAAGGGATTGTAGAAGTGCATGAGTTAGTGACTGGGTCATTGCATGAGTACATGGGTAGTGACTGGATGATTAGATTACTGCAAGGAGAGTGCATGGTGAATTTATAAGTGCTTGGGTTTTGGCGCAGTGATTGGATAAGGACATGGGACTTGCTAGGTGATTGGAGGAGTGCATAGGTAGTAACAGGGAGATTACTGAACTGTATAGGTAGTGCTCAAGGAATTGTAGAAGTGCATGAGTTAGTGCCTGGGTCATTACATGAGTGCATGGGTAGTGACTGGATGATTAGAGTACTGCAAGGAGAGTTCAAGGTGATTTTATAAGTGCTTGAGTTTTGGCGCAGTGATTGGATAAGGACATGGGACTGGCTAGGTGATTGGAGGAGTGCATAGGTAGTAACAGGGAGATTACTGAACTCTATAGGTAGTGCTCAAGGGATTGTAGAAGTGCATGAGTTAGTGCCTGGGTCATTGCATGAGGACATGGGTAGTGACTGGATCATTAGAGTACTGCAAGGAGAGTGCATGGTGATTTTATAAGTGCTTGGGTTTTGGCGCAGTGGTTGGATAAGGACATGAGACTGGCTAGGTGATTGGAGGAGTGCATAGGTAGTAACAGGGAGATTACTGAACTGTTTAGGTAGTGTTCAAGGGATGGTAGAAGTGCATGAGTTAGTGCCTGGGTCATTGCATGAGTGCATGGGTAGTGACTGAATGATTAGAATCCTGCAAGGAGAGTGCATGGTGAATTTATAAGTGCTTGGGCTTTGGCGCAGTGCTTGGATAAGGACATGGGACTGGCTAGGTGATTGGAGGAGTGCATAGGTAGTAACAGGGAGATTACTGAACTGTATAGGTAGTGCCCAAGGGATTGTAGAAGTGCATGAGTTAGTGCCTGGGTCATTGCATGAGTGCATGGGTAGTGACTGGATGATTAGAGTACTGCAAGGAGAGTGCATGGTGAATTTATAAGTGCTTGTGTTTTGGCGCAGTGATTGGATAAGGAAATGGGACTGGCTAGGTGATTGGAGGAGTGCATAGTTAGTAACAGGGAGATTACTGAACTGTATAGGTAGTGCTCAAGGGATTGTAGAAGTGCATGAGTTAGTGCCTGGGTCATTGCATGAGTGCATGGGTAGTGACTGGATGATTAGAGTACTGCAAGGAGAGTACATGGTGAATTTATAAGTGCTTGGGTTTTGGCTCAGTGATTCGATAAGGACATGGGACTTGCTGGTGATTGAAGGAGTGCATAGGTAGTAACAGGGAGATTACTGAACTGTATAGGTAGTGCTCAAGGGATTGTAGAATATCTTGAGTTAGTGCCTGGGTCATTGCATGAGTACATGGGTAGTGACTGGATGATTAGAGTACTGCAAGGAGAGTGCATGGTGAATTTATAAGCGCATGGGTTTTGGCGCAGTGATTGGATAAGGACATGGGACTGGCTAGGTGATTGGAGGAGTGCATAGGTAGTAACAGGGAGATTACTGAACTGTATAGGTAGTGCTCAAGGGATTGTAGAAGTGCATGAGTTTGTGCCTGGGTCATTGCATGAGTACATGGGTAGTGACTGGATGATTAGAGTACTGCAAGGAGAGTGCAAGGTGAATTTATAAGTGCTTGGGGTTTGGCGCAGTGATTGGATAAGGACATGGGACTGGCTAGGTGATTGGAGGAGTGCATAGGTAGTAACAGGGAGATTACTGAACTGTATAGGTAGTGCTCAAGGGATTGTAGAAGTGCATGAGTTAGTGCCTGGGTCATTGCATGAGTGCATGGGTAGTGACTGGATGATTAGAGTACTGCAAGGAGAGTGCATGGTGAATTTATAAGTGCTTGTGTTTTGGCGCAGTGATTGGATAAGGAAATGGGACTGGCTAGGTGATTGGAGGAGTGCATAGTTAGAAATAGGGAGATTACTGAACTGTATAGGTAGTGCTCAAGGGATTGTAGAAGTGCATGAGTTAGTGCCTGGGTCATTGCATGAGTGCATGGGTAGTGACTGGATGATTAGAGTACTGCAAGGAGAGTGCATGGTGAATGTATAAGTGCTTGGGTTTTGGCGCAGTGATTGGATAAGGACATGGAACTGGCTCGGTGATTGGAGGAGTGCATAGGTAGTAACAGGAAGATTACTGAACTCTATAGGTAGTGCTCAAGGGATTGTAGACGTGCATGAGTTAGTGCCTGGGTCATTGCATGAGTACATGGGTAGTGACTCGATGATTAAATTACTGCAAGGAGAGTGCAAGGTGAATTTATAAGTGCTTGGGCTTTGGCGCAGTGATTGGATAAGGACATGGGACTGGCTAGGTGATTGGAGGAGTGCATAGGTAGTAACAGGGAGATTACTGAACTGTATAGGTAGTGCTCAAGGGATTGTAGAAGTGCATGAGTTAGTGCCTGGGTCATTGCATGAGTGCATGGGTAGTGACTGGATGATTAGAGTACTGCAAGGAGAGTGCATGGTGAATTTATAAGTGCTTGTGTTTTGGCGCAGTGATTGGATAAGGAAATGGGACTGGCTAGGTGATTGAAGGAGTGCATAGTTAGAAACAGGGAGATTACTGAACTGTATAGGTAGTGCTCAAGGGATTGTAGAAGTGCATGAGTTAGTGCCTGGGTCATTGCATGAGTGCATGGGTAGTGACTGGATGATTAGAGTACTGCAAGGAGAGTGCATGGTGAATGTATAAGTGCTTGGGTTTTGGCGCAGTGATTGGATAAGGACATGGAACTGGCTAGGTGATTGGAGGAGTGCATAGGTAGTAACAGGGAGATTACTGAACTCTATAGGTAGTGCTCAAGGGATTGTAGACGTGCATGAGTTAGTGCCTGGGTCATTGCATGAGTACATGGGTAGTGACTGGATGATTAGAGTACTGCAAGGAGAGTGCATGATGAATTTATAAGTGCTTGGGTTTTGACGCAGTGAGTGGATAAGGACATGGGACTGGCTAGGTGATTGGAGGAGTGCATAGGTAGTAATAGGGAGATTACTGAACTGTATAGGTAGTGCTCAAGGGATTGTAGAAGTGCATGAGTTAGTGACTGGGTCATTGCATGAGTACATGGGTAGTGACTGGATGATTAGATTACTGCAAGGAGAGTGCATGGTGAATTTATAAGTGCTTGGGTTTTGGCGCAGTGATTGGATAAGGACATGGGACTTGCTAGGTGATTGGAGGAGTGCATAGGTAGTAACAGGGAGATTACTGAACTGTATAGGTAGTGCTCAAGGAATTGTAGAAGTGCATGAGTTAGTGCCTGGGTCATTACATGAGTGCATGGGTAGTGACTGGATGATTAGAGTACTGCAAGGAGAGTTCAAGGTGATTTTATAAGTGCTTGAGTTTTGGCGCAGTGATTGGATAAGGACATGGGACTGGCTAGGTGATTGGAGGAGTGCATAGGTAGTAACAGGGAGATTACTGAACTCTATAGGTAGTGCTCAAGGGATTGTAGAAGTGCATGAGTTAGTGCCTGGGTCATTACATGAGGGCATGGGTAGTGACTGGATCATTAGAGTACTGCAAGGAGAGTGCATGGTGATTTTATAAGTGCTTGGGTTTTGGCGCAGTGGTTGGATAAGGACATGAGACTGGCTAGGTGATTGGAGGAGTGCATAGGTAGTAACAGGGAGATTACTGAACTGTTTAGGTAGTGTTCAAGGGATGGTAGAAGTGCATGAGTTAGTGCCTGGGTCATTGCATGAGTGCATGGGTAGTGACTGAATGATTAGAATCCTGCAAGGAGAGTGCATGGTGAATTTATAAGTGCTTGGGCTTTGGCGCAGTGATTGGATAAGGACATGGGACTGGCTAGGTGATTGGAGGAGTGCATAGGTAGTAACAGGGAGATTACTGAACTGTATAGGTAGTGCTCAAGGGATTGTAGAAGTGCATGAGTTAGTGCCTGGGTCATTGCATGAGTGCATGGGTAGTGACTGGATGATTAGAGTACTGCAAGGAGAGTGCATGGTGAATTTATAAGTGCTTGTGTTTTGGCGCAGTGATTGGATAAGGAAATGGGACTGGCTAGGTGATTGGAGGAGTGCATAGTTAGTAACAGGGAGATTACTGAACTGTATAGGTAGTGCTCAAGGGATTGTAGAAGTGCATGAGTTAGTGCCTGGGTCATTGCATGAGTGCATGGGTAGTGACTGGATGATTAGAGTACTGCAAGGAGAGTACATGGTGAATTTATAAGTGCTTGGGTTTTGGCTCAGTGATTCGATAAGGACATGGGACTTGCTGGTGATTGAAGGAGTGCATAGGTAGTAACAGGGAGATTACTGAACTGTATAGGTAGTGCTCAAGGGATTGTAGAATATCTTGAGTTAGTGCCTGGGTCATTGCATGAGTACATGGGTAGTGACTGGATGATTAGAGTACTGCAAGGAGAGTGCATGGTGAATTTATAAGCGCATGGGTTTTGGCGCAGTGATTGGATAAGGACATGGGACTGGCTAGGTGATTGGAGGAGTGCATAGGTAGTAACAGGGAGATTACTGAACTGTATAGGTAGTGCTCAAGGGATTGTAGAAGTGCATGAGTTTGTGCCTGGGTCATTGCATGAGTACATGGGTAGTGACTGGATGATTAGAGTACTGCAAGGAGAGTGCAAGGTGAATTTATAAGTGCTTGGGCTTTGGCGCAGTGATTGGATAAGGACATGGGACTGGCTAGGTGATTGGAGGAGTGCATAGGTAGTAACAGGGAGATTACTGAACTGTATAGGTAGTGCTCAAGGGATTGTAGAAGTGCATGAGTTAGTGCCTGGGTCATTGCATGAGTGCATGGGTAGTGACTGGATAATTAGAGTACTGCAAGGAGAGTGCATGGTGAATTTATAAGTGCTTGTGTTTTGGCGCAGTGATTGGATAAGGAAATGGGACTGGCTAGGTGATTGGAGGAGTGCATAGTTAGAAATAGGGAGATTGGAGGGCGTGGTTTCGGCGCCGTCTAAGATGGCCGCCTGATCGGGGAGCTCCGCCACGCCGGGACTGTCTACGAACTTCAGATGCGTTTTTTCGCATCATTTCTCAGCGGACAACGGCTTCCCTTCAATCGGAACGCCGCGTCAACATGGTGAGCTATTGGCAACTTTGAAGCGCGTTGCGCTTCCCCTTCATTTCGGTGCCGTTCCGCTCACCTCATCGCGGCCGCCATTTTGAAGGCTTAATTTCAATCCTGTCACGCAATCTCCCGCGATGCATGAGAAACGCATTCCTTCGGCTGCCTGTGTATTTCCTCATCTTAAAGGAACACTTTGACTTTTCTTCATGAGCACCTTCACTTCCTGGCATTAGTATTCATATATATGCGCACTTTTCAGCATTTTGTTCCCAGAGGAACCCTGTTTCTTCTTTTTGTCGATAGATGCCGCTTTTTGCCTAATTGACTTGGATGTTAATATTTCAGGGTATGCCTCAACTTTGACTATCCTCACGTTGTCATCTTGAGTTGGTGTCATATATTGCCCTTTTAAGAAAGTTTTTCACAACAACTGATATTTCTCCTTTGTCACTTTTGGTGCATGACAGGCGTCGCTCTGTTTCAAGCCACTTATGGGAAAATTGCGTAAACCTCAATTTATCTTTGGCCCTAAAGAGCGTGCCTTCAACTCTGCTCCGTCTTCATTGTCAGTGGTGCCTCTTGTTCCTGGAGAGATGGCCGGGGTTGCCCCTACTCGCACTCCCTCATCACAATCCGCAAATAATAAGCCCTCTTCGGCCTCTTCAACTTCTAAACGACTCAAGCAGGATCCTCCTTCTCCGGATAGGTCGTCTCCTCCCATTTCCATGGAACTGTTGCTGGAGGAGATTCGTGCATTGCGTCCATTTGTGGAGGAAACAAACAGCAAAATGCAATCTCTGGAGGAAAAGTGGCTCTCAATGGAGAATAGAATGTCTACAATGGAGCAGCAAATCTCAGATGTCCAAGGTGACTCTCGGAGACTCTCTTCTTTGGAAAAAGAGGTACGCAGACTCCAACAGCACACTGAGGATTTGGAAAATCGAAATCGGAGGAATAACCTGCGTATTTATGGTCTGCCTGAGGCTTTGGAGGGAGATGATCCTGTCAACTTCTTCTCCTCCTTTCTGCCAAAATTGTTGGATATGCCATCTTCAACATCCCTTAACATCCAAAGAGCTCACAGGCTTGGTCCTCGCCCTCAGCTTTCAGCTTCATCTCCAGTCAGACCTAGAGGTGTCATCATCCTCTTTTTGAAATTCACGGACTTACTCTCAGTCCTTTCTGCAGCTAGACTTAAGCGCCAACTTTCATGGCTTGGTCAAAAAATCTTCTTATCCCAGGATGTTTCAAGTGCAACCGCAGCCAGAAGGAAGGAGTTCCTTAATCTTCGAGCACCTCTCCGTTCCCTTGGAGCTCGCTATGGCCTTTTCCACCCCTGCATTTTTAAAGTGACTTTTCAGAACCAGACTTCGTCATTTGAAAACCCTGCGGATCTTAAGAAATGTATCCATTCCCACACTGCAGGCGACATGGACACGGCTGGTCCTTCTACTGGTTGATTAGATATACACTTATTTAGTTCTTTCTGCAGTTCTCCTTATAGTTGTTGTAGGATTCATTGGTGCATTTCATAGGTATCTCCTCCTACTTTTTATGTTTGTCTGATAGTATCAATTTACATCTTCCTCTGGTATCATTGTAGTTTTTGTTTTTCTCTAATGGTTGATTAGTTATTTATCCCTACTGTTATTTCTTTGCACTATTCAGTTGTGTTAACCGTTTTACTATTTTGCTCATTAATAATCTATATGTCTTCTCTATAGCTCATATTTGTTTCTGTGTTTCTTAGTCTTTGTCTAAGGTGTATCCTCTTATCACCTCTTACCACTTTTGTTATTTTCCTAATTCCTTTTTATGTTCACACAGGTATCGTCCATCTTTTTCAAACATTGTTTGGTCCGTCTACATATCCCTATTTGTTCTGGTGTGGTCCGGACTTCCTGGTTCGGGCGTCTCATCTTCCGCTCGTCGCCATTGCCCCAGTCTTATCTTGTTTTTGTCCCCCTCAGGTATGTTTTTTCAGTCGTCCTTTTTGGATATGTACTGTCTCTCCTTATATTTTTCCTCTCCCTTCTGTCTTCCCTCTATCCTTCTCTGACTTTCTATTCCTTTTTCCCACTTGTCCCTTCTTTCACTCTCCTGTTGTTGCATATTTTGTCCTGTATAAATCCTTAATGTCTTTGCATTCAGAGTTATTTCCTGGAATGTGAAAGGTTTTATTAATCCAATTAAGAGACAGAGAATTCTTTCCCACCTTGCATCTTATAACCCTGATTTAGTACTCCTACAAGAGACCCATCTTACAGAAATTGAGGCATTAAAATTAAAAAGAGGTTGGGTGGGTACAGTTTTATTCTCTCCTTCTGCTAATAAAAAAAATGGGGTCATAATTTTATGTCATAAGAAATTGAACTGTAAAGTGTTATCGCAAGAAACTGACACAGAGGGTAGATGGTTACTAGCTAAATTGTTAATCAATAATGTTTCTTTAACTGTTTTTAATATTTATGGTCCTACACATCCCGATTGTTCCTTTTGGCCTCTTATTACGCAAAAATGTATCCAATTCCAAGATGATCTTTTCATATTAGGAGGCGACTGCAATCAAGTTGTAGATCCATTTCTTGATCGTCAATCCCAGGTTCGCTTTGTCCCCCATAAATCTCATAAACACTTTCTTGACACTATTTCCCAAACACATCTTATAGACTCTTGGAGACTTTCCCACCCCGATTCTCTGGATTTCTCTTTTTCTCTCCTCCTCACTCATCCCTTTCCCGCCTAGACTATATCTTTCTATCTCAATCCTTATCTCAAAATTTGCTATCCTCATCTATTGAGCCTATAGTTATCTCTGATCATGCTCCAATTGTAACAGATCTTGACTTGCTCCCTCCGCATCCCAGATCCTCTCGTTGGCGATTTAACACTTCCCTTCTCTCAGACCCCCTTTTCTCTTCCTCTTTTCGTTCCTTTGCTAGTGAATTCTTTGTCCTTAACTGTGACCCCAATTCTTCCCCGCACATTATATGGGATTCTTTTAAAGCTACTGCGAGAGGCTTTATTATAGACTTTGTCTCAAAAAAAAGAAACGTTTCCTCCAACATCGAAAGGCCACTTTGGCGCATATTAAGCTCTTAGAACACGAATTTTATACTTCCTCGAGGGACTCGGTCTCGCCTGAGTTGATACGCGCTAAATTTGCTTTCAACAAAACTACCACTGATAATGCGTCTTCCTTGCTCCTGCGTAGTTCCGCTCATTACTACGGTGGTCGTAACAAAGCAGGGAAGCTCTTGGCAAATTATCTCAAGACACGTAAGGATCGCATCCTCATAGACTCTATTCATTCTTCAAATGGCTCCCTCTTGCATAAAGACCAAGAAATTCTTGATGAATTTAAACTTTTTTACCAAAATCTTTATACTCCAGAATCTCCTCCTTCATCTTCCCTCATTGAGGCGTATCTTGATAATCTCCCTCCTTCCTCTGCATCTCACCTAAACTTTTCTGATCTGGAAGCAGATCTATCCCTTTACGAATTATCCACTGCCCTAAATACTCTCGCTAAAGGGAAGACTCCCGGCCCAGATGGTTTTTCTGTTGAATTTTATTTGCATTTCTCTGATCTATTACTTCCGAAACTTTTAACACTTTTCCATTCTTTTTTTTAAATGGTAAAATAGAAGGTACTCTTCAGGAAGCCACAATTTGCCTCATACATAAAGAAGACCGTGACCCTAAATACTGTAAGAATTATCGCCCAATCTCCCTGGTTAATGTTGATTATAAATTATTTGCTAAAATGCTTGCCTTACGTTTGGATCCCCTCATGCCTCATCTTATTGGTAAAGAGCAGTGTGGCTTTGTTAGGGGAAGGCTTACCTCTGATAATTCTCGTCTTTTCCTCAATGTTTTAAACAAAATTCCCTCACTTTCCACTTCTTTGGCTGCTATCTCTGTTGATGCGGAGAAAGCCTTTGACAGAGTTGATTGGTCCTTCCTATTTGCTTCTTTGAAATGGCATGGTTTTGGTCCCAAAATGATTTCACTTATTTCTTTATTATATACTGCCCCTAGAGCTTCGGTATTAGTCAATGGTCAAGTCTCATCTTACTTCCCTCTTCAACGAGGAGTTCGTCAGGGTTGCCCTCTATCCCCTCTTCTCTTCATTCTTGCTCTTGAACCCTTTCTGACCTCTATTCGTAATAATGAATCTATTTCTGGATTCTCTTATGGTGACCAACAGCTAAAACTTTCAGCTTATGCGGACGATATCCTTTTATTTATTTCTGCCCCTGAGGTCCAGATCTCTAAAAATCTCTCGTTCTGCTTCTCTCACCCAATCTATGTTTTTTCTTTATCACAGACTTTATCTTACCCCTGTTTCTATAGCTCGTTTTTCTTCTTCTACTGACTCTAACTGCTGGACCTGTGGTTCCTCTAATGCTAATCTTATACATCTTCTCTTTCTCTGTCCTTCGGTCTCCATCTTTTGGGGGAAGGTTTGGTCATATATTTCTCGCATATTTAAAGTCCCCATCTCCTACTCTATACCCCTCCTTTTCGCTGGCAGCCTCTCTGATTCCTTACATATACCCTCACATAACCATGGTCTCTTCGATCTCATGATCGCTTTAGCCTTCCAACATATTTCTCTCAATTGGAAAGATCTTACAAAACTCTCTACACAACACTGGTGGAATATTCTTTGCCATTCTCATAGACTTGATGTTGCTTTCGCCTCCTCTTGTAAGCCATTGATTAATAGAGACCTTTTTTGGTTACCCCTTACTTCATATTTAGATCAGATTGTTTTAAACAAAAATTATTCTTCCCTAAATTCTGAAAATGTTAAACCCCCTTGAACGAAATTCTCTCTGTTCTCTTTTCTTTCCTCACCCATGTTGATTTAGTATATGAATTAATTGACCATTAGTTCATTTACATTCCTATGTATTTTGTAATGTAATATGCAATCTTCTTTTATATCAAAATGTTAGAAACTTCCCTTTCCCTACCTCTCCTCATCCTCCCCTCCCTATTTATATGAAATCTTAAAAATAGCTTTTATCCTTTCCATCAATGTACTAGCCATTTACTCTGTTATACTTCTACTTTGACAATTTGACTCTGTATTGCTAGTGTTTTATTTCTTTATTGACTATCAAATAAAGCTTTTTCAAACACAAAAAAAAAAGAAATAGGGAGATTACTGAACTGTATAGGTAGTGCTCAAGGGATTGTAGAAGTGCATGAGTTAGTGCCTGGGTCATTGCATGAGTGCATGGGTAGTGACTGGATGATTAGAGTACTGCAAGGAGAGTGCATGGTGAATGTATAAGTGCTTGGGTTTTGGCGCAGTGATTGGATAAGGACATGGAACTGGCTAGGTGATTGGAGGAGTGCATAGGTAGTAACAGGGAGATTACTGAACTCTATAGGTAGTGCTCAAGGGATTGTAGACGTGCATGAGTTAGTGCCTGGGTCATTGCATGAGTACATGGGTAGTGACTGGATGATTAGAGTACTGCAAGGAGAGTGCATGATGAATTTATAAGTGCTTGGGTTTTGACGCAGTGAGTGGATAAGGACATGGGACTGGCTAGGTGATTGGAGGAGTGCATAGGTAGTAACAGGAGATTACTGAACTGTATAGGTAGTGCTCAAGGGATTGTAGAAGTGCATGAGTTAGTGACTGGGTCATTGCATGAGTACATGGGTAGTGACTGGATGATTAGATTACTGCAAGGAGAGTGCATGGTGAATTTATAAGTGCTTGGGTTTTGGCGCAGTGATTGGATAAGGACATGGGACTTGCTAGGTGATTGGAGGAGTGCATAGGTAGTAACAGGGAGATTACTGAACTGTTTAGGTAGTGTTCAAGGGATTGTAGAAGTGCATGAGTTAGTGCCTGGGTCATTGCATGAGTGCATGGGTAGTGACTGGATGATTAGAGTACTGCAAGGAGAGTGCATGGTGAATTTATAAGTGCTTGTGTTTTGGCGCAGTGATTGGATAAGGAAATGGGACTGGCTAGGTGATTGGAGGAGTGCATAGTTAGTAACAGGGAGATTACTGAACTGTATAGGTAGTGCTCAAGGGATTGTAGAAGTGCATGAGTTAGTGCCTGGGTCATTGCATGAGTGCATGGGTAGTGACTGGATGATTAGAGTACTGCAAGGAGAGTGCATGGTGAATTTATAAGTGCTTGTGTTTTGGCGCAGTGATTGGATAAGGAAATGGGACTGGCTAGGTGATTGGAGGAGTGCATAGTTAGTAACAGGGAGATTACTGAACTGTATAGGTAGTGCTCAAGGGATTGTAGAAGTGCATGAGTTAGTGCCTGGGTCATTGCATGAGTGCATGGGTAGTGACTGGATGATTAGAGTACTGCAAGGAGAGTGCATGGTGAATTTATAAGTGCTTGGGTTTTGGCACAGTGATTGGATACGGACATGGGACTGGCTAGGTGATTGGAGGAGTGCGTAGGTAGTAACAGGGAGATTACTGAACTGTATAGGTAGTGCTCAAGGGATTGTAGAAGTGCATGAGTTAGTGCCTGGGTCATTGCATGAGTACATGGGTAGTGACTGTATGATTAGAGTACTGCAAGGAGAGTACATGGTGAATTTATATGTGCTTGGGTTTTGGCTCAGTGATTCGATAAGGACATGGGACTTGTTGGTGATTGAAGGAGTGCATAGGTAGTAACAGGGAGATTACTGAACTGTATAGGTAGTGCTCAAGGGATTGTAGAATATCTTGAGTTAGTGCCTGGGTCATTGCATGAGTACATGGGTAGTGACTGGATGATTAGAGTGCTGCAAGGAGAGTGCAAGGTGAATTTATAAGCGCATGGGTTTTGGCGCAGTGATTGGATAAGGACATGGGACTGGCTAGGTGATTGGAGGAGTGCATAGGTAGTAACAGGGAGATTACTGAACTGTATAGGTAGTGCTCAAGGGATTGTAGAAGTGCATGAGTTCGTGCCTGGGTCATTGCATGAGTACATGGGTAGTGACTGGATGATTAGAGTGCTGCAAGGAGAGTGCAAGTTGAATTTATAAGTGCTTGGGCTTTGGCGCAGTGATTGGATAAGGACATGGGACTGGCTAGGTGATTGGAGGAGTGCATAGGTAGTAACAGGGAGATTACTGAACTGTATAGGTAGTGCTCAAGGGATTGTAGAAGTGCATGAGTTAGTGCCTGGGTTATTGCATGAGTGCATGGGTAGTGACTGGATGATTAGAGTACTGCAAGGAGAGTGCATGGTGAATTTATAAGTGCTTGTGTTTTGGCGCAGTGATTGGATAAGGAAATGGGACTGGCTAGGTGATTGGAGGAGTGCATAGTTAGTAACAGGGAGATTACTGAACTGTATAGGTAGTGCTCAAAGGATTGTAGAAGTGCATGAGTTAGTGCCTGGGTCATTGCATGAGTAGTGACTGGATGATTAGAGTACTGCAAGGAGAGTGCATGGTGAATGTATAAGTGCTTGGGTTTTGGCGCAGTGATTGGATAAGGACATGGAACTGGCTAGGTGATTGGAGGAGTGCATAGGTAGTAACAGGGAGATTACTGAACTCTATAGGTAGTGCTCAATGGATTGTAGACGTGCATGAGTTAGTGCCTGGGTCATTGCATGAGTACATGGGTAGTGACTGGATGATTAGAGTACTGCAAGGAGAGTGCATGATGAATTTATAAGTGCTTGGGTTTTGACGCAGTGAGTGGATAAGGACATGGGACTGGCTAGGTGATTGGAGGAGTGCATAGGTAGTAACAGGGAGATTACTGAACTGTATAGGTAGTGCTCAAGGGATTGTAGAAGTGCATGAGTTAGTGACTGGGTCATTGCATGAGTACATGGGTAGTGACTGGATGATTAGATTACTGCAAGGAGAATGCATGTTGAATTTATAAGTGCTTGGGTTTTGGCGCAGTGATTGGATAAGGACATGGGACTTGCTAGGTGATTGGAGGA
Organism: Calotriton arnoldi; assembly: GCA_963921515.1. NCBI lineage: Eukaryota > Metazoa > Chordata > Amphibia > Caudata > Salamandridae > Calotriton > Calotriton arnoldi. Next base: position 779,128 of record CAWUFW010001331.1, read on the forward strand.
GTGCATAGGTAGTAACAGGGAGATTACTGAACTCTATAGGTAGTGCTCAAGGGATTGTAGAAGTGCATGAGTTAGTGCCTGGGTCATTGCATGAGGACATGGGTAGTGACTGGATCATTAGAGTACTGCAAGGAGAGTGCATGGTGATTTTATAAGTGCTTGGGTTTTGGCGCAGTGGTTGGATAAGGACATGAGACTGGCTAGGTGATTGGAGGAGTGCATAGGTAGTAACAGGGAGATTACTGAACTGTTTAGGTAGTGTTCAAGGGATTGTAGAAGTGCATGAGTTAGTGCCTGGGTCATTGCATGAGTGCATGGGTAGTGACTGAATGATTAGAATCCTTCCAGGAGAGTGCATGGTGAATTTATAAGTGCTTGGGCTTTGGCGCAGTGATTGGATAAGGACATGGGACTGGCTAGGTGATTGGAGGAGTGCATAGGTAGTAACAGGGAGATTACTGAACTGTATAGGTAGTGCTCAAGGGATTGTAGAAGTGCATGAGTTAGTGCCTGGGTCATTGCATGAGTGCATGGGTAGTGACTGGATGATTAGAGTACTGCAAGGAGAGTGCATGGTGAATTTATAAGTGCTTGTGTTTTGGCGCAGTGATTGGATAAGGAAATGGGACTGGCTAGGTGATTGGAGGAGTGTATAGTTAGTAACAGGGAGATTACAGAACTGTATAGGTAGTGCTCAAGGGATTGTAGAAGTGCATGAGTTAGTGCCTGGGTCATTGCATGAGTGCATGGGTAGTGACTGGATGATTAGAGTACTGCAAGGAGAGTGCATGGTGAATGTATAAGTGCTTGGGTTTTGGCGCAGTGATTGGATAAGGACATGGAACTGGCTAGGTGATTGGAGGAGTGCATAGGTAGTAACAGGGAGATTACTGAACTCTATAGGTAGTGCTCAAGCGATTGTAGACGTGCATGAGTTAGTGCCTGGGTCATTGCATGAGTACATGGGTAGTGACTGGATGATTAGAGTACTGCAAGGAGAGTGCATGATGAATTTATAAGTGCTTGGGTTTTGACGCAGTGAGTGGATAAGGACATGGGACTGGCTAGGTGATTGGAGGAGTGCATAGGTAGTAACAGGGAGATTACTGAACTGTATAGGTAGTGCTCAAGGGATTGTAGAAGTGCATGAGTTAGTGACTGGGTCATTGCATGAGTACATGGGTAGTGACTGGATGATTAGATTACTGCAAGGAGAGTGCATGGTGAATTTATAAGTGCTTGGGTTTTGGCGCAGTGATTGGATAAGGACATGGGACTGGCTAGGTGATTGGAGGAGTGCATAGGTAGTAACATGGAGATTACTGAACTCTATAGGTAGTGCTCAAGGGATTGTAGAAGTGCATGAGTTAGTGCCTGGGTCATTGCATGAGGACATGGGTAGTGACTGGATCATTAGAGTACTGCAAGGAGAGTGCATGGTGATTTTATAAGTGCTTGGGTTTTGGCGCAGTGGTTGGATAAAGACATGAGACTGGCTAGGTTATTGGAGGAGTGCATAGGTAGTAACAGGGAGATTACTGAACTGTTTAGGTAGTGTTCAAGGGATTGTAGAAGTGCATGAGTTAGTGCCTGGGTCATTGCATGAGTGCATGGGTAGTGACTGAATGATTAGAATCCTGCAAGGAGAGTGCATGGTGAATTTATAAGTGCTTGGGTTTTGGTGCAGTGATTGGATAAGGACATGGGACTGGCTAGGTGATTGGAGGAGTGCATAGGTAGTAACAGGGAGATTACTGAACTGTATAGGTAGTGCTCAAGGGATTTTTAAAGTGCATGAGTTAGTGCCTGGGTCATTGCATGAGTACATGGGTAGTGACTGGATGATTAGAGTACTGCAAGGAGAGTGCATGGTGAATTTATAAGTGGTTGGGTTTTGGCGCAGTGATTGGATAAGGGCATGGGACTGGCTAGGTGATTGGAGGAGTGCATAGGTAGTAACAAGGAGATTACTGAACTGTATAGGTAGTGCTCAAGGGATTGTAGAAGTGCATGAGTTAGTGCCTGGGTCATTGCATGAGTGCATGGGTAGTGACTGGATGATTAGAGTACTGCAAGGAGAGTGCATGGTGAATTTATAAGTGCTTGGGTTTTGGCGCAGTGATTGGATAAGGACATGGGACTGACTAGGTGATTGGAGGAGTGCATAGGTAGTAACAGGGAGATTACTGAACTCTATAGGTAGTGCTCAAGGGATTGTAGAAGTGCATGAGTTAGTGCCTGGGTCATTGCATGAGTACATGGGTAGTGACTGGATGATTAGAGTACTGCAAGGAGAGTGCATGGTGAATTTATAAGTTCTTGGGTTTTGGCGCAGTGATTGGATAAGGACATGGGACTGGCTAGGTGATTGGAGTAGTGCGTAGGTAGTAACAGGGAGATTATTAAACTGTATAGGTAGTGCTCAAGGGATTGTAGAAGTGCATGAGTTAGTGCCTGGGTCATTGCATGAGTGCATGGGTAGTGACTGGATGATTAGAGTACTGCAAGGAGAGTGCATGGTGAATTTATAAGTGCTTGGGTTTTGGCACAGTGATTGGATACGGACATGGGACTGGCTAGGTGATTGGAGGAGTGCGTAGGTAGTAACAGGGAGATTACTGAACTGTATAGGTAGTGCTCAAGGGATTGTAGAAATGCATGAGTTAGTGCCTGGGTCATTGCATGAGTACATGGGTAGTGACTGTATGATTAGAGTACTGCAAGGAGAGTACATGGTGAATTTATAAGTGCTTGGGTTTTGGCTCAGTGATTCGATAAGGACATGGGACTTGCTGGTGATTGAAGGAGTGCATAGGTAGTAACAGGGAGATTACTGAACTGTATAGGTAGTGCTCAAGGGATTGTAGAAGTGCATGAGTTAGTGCTTGGGTCATTGCATGAGTACATGGGTAGTGACTGGATGATTAGAGTACTGCAAGGAGAGTGCATGGTGAATTTATAATCGCATGGGTTTTGGCGCAGTGATTGGATAAGGACATGGGACTGGCTAGGTGATTGGAGGAGTGCATAGGTAGTAACAGGGAGATTACTGAACTGTATAGGTAGTGCTCAAGGGATTGTAGAAGTGCATGAGTTAGTGCCTGGGTCATTGCATGAGTACATGGGTAGTGACTGGATGATTAGAGCACTGCAAGGAGAGTGCAAGGTGAATTTATAAGTGCTTGGGCTTTGGCGCAGTTATTCGATAAGGACATGGGACTGGCTAGGTGATTGGAGGAGTGCATAGGTAGTAACAGGGAGATTACTGAACTGTATAGGTAGTGCTCAAGGGATTGTAGAAGTGCATGAGTTAGTGCCTGGGTCATTGCATGAGTGCATGGGTAGTGACTGGATGATTAGAGTACTGCAAGGAGAGTGCATGGTGAATTTATAAGTGCTTGTGTTTTGGCGCAGTGATTGGATAAGGAAATGGGACTGGCTAGGTGATTGGAGGAGTGCATAGTTATTAACAGGGAGATTACTGAACTGTATAGGTAGTGCTCAAGGGATTGTAGAAGTGCATGAGGTAGTGCTGGGTCATTGCATGAGTGCATGGGTAGTGACTGAATGATTAGAGTACTGCAAGGAGAGTGCATGGTGAATTTATAAGTGCTTGGGTTTTGGTGCAGTGATTGGATAAGGACATGGGACTGGCTAGGTGATTGGAGGAGTGCATAGGTAGTAACAGGGAGATTACTGAACTGTATAGGTAGTGCTCAAGGGATTTTTAAAGTGCATGAGTTAGTGCCTGGGTCATTGCATGAGTACATGGGTAGTGACTGGATGATTAGAGTACTGCAAGGAGAGTGCATGGTGAATTTATAAGTGGTTGGGTTTTGGCGCAGTGATTGGATAAGGGCATGGGACTGGCTAGGTGATTGGAGGAGTGCATAGGTAGTAACAAGGAGATTACTGAACTGTATAGGTAGTGCTCAAGGGATTGTAGAAGTGCATGAGTTAGTGCCTGGGTCATTGCATGAGTGCATGGGTAGTGACTGGATGATTAGAGTACTGCAAGGAGAGTGCATGGTGAATTTATAAGTGCTTGGGTTTTGGCGCAGTGATTGGATAAGGACATGGGACTGACTAGGTGATTGGAGGAGTGCATAGGTAGTAACAGGGAGATTACTGAACTCTATAGGTAGTGCTCAAGGGATTGTAGAAGTGCATGAGTTAGTGCCTGGGTCATTGCATGAGTACATGGGTAGTGACTGGATGATTAGAGTACTGCAAGGAGAGTGCATGGTGAATTTATAAGTTCTTGGGTTTTGGCGCAGTGATTGGATAAGGACATGGGACTGGCTAGGTGATTGGAGTAGTGCGTAGGTAGTAACAGGGAGATTATTAAACTGTATAGGTAGTGCTCAAGGGATTGTAGAAGTGCATGAGTTAGTGCCTGGGTCATTGCATGAGTGCATGGGTAGTGACTGGATGATTAGAGTACTGCAAGGAGAGTGCATGGTGAATTTATAAGTGCTTGGGTTTTGGCACAGTGATTGGATACGGACATGGGACTGGCTAGGTGATTGGAGGAGTGCGTAGGTAGTAACAGGGAGATTACTGAACTGTATAGGTAGTGCTCAAGGGATTGTAGAAATGCATGAGTTAGTGCCTGGGTCATTGCATGAGTACATGGGTAGTGACTGTATGATTAGAGTACTGCAAGGAGAGTACATGGTGAATTTATAAGTGCTTGGGTTTTGGCTCAGTGATTCGATAAGGACATGGGACTTGCTAGGTGATTGAAGGAGTGCATAGGTAGTAACAGGGAGATTACTGAACTGTATAGGTAGTGCTCAAGGGATTGTAGAAGTGCATGAGTTAGTGCTTGGGTCATTGCATGAGTACATGGGTAGTGACTGGATGATTAGAGTACTGCAAGGAGAGTGCATGGTGAATTTATAATCGCATGGGTTTTGGCGCAGTGATTGGATAAGGACATGGGACTGGCTAGGTGATTGGAGGAGTGCATAGGTAGTAACAGGGAGATTACTGAACTGTATAGGTAGTGCTCAAGGGATTGTAGCAGTGCATGAGTTAGTGCCTGGGTCATTGCATGAGTACATGGGTAGTGACTGGATGATTAGAGTACTGCAAGGAGAGTGCAAGGTGAATTTATAAGTGCTTGGGCTTTGGCGCAGTGATTCGATAAGGACATGGGACTGGCTAGGTGATTGGAGGAGTGCATAGGTAGTAACAGGGAGATTACTGAACTGTATAGGTAGTGCTCAAGGGATTGTAGAAGTGCATGAGTTAGTGCCTGGGTCATTGCATGAGTGCATGGGTAGTGACTGGATGATTAGAGTACTGCAAGGAGAGTGCATGGTGAATTTATAAGTGCTTGTGTTTTGGCGCAGTGATTGGATAAGGAAATGGGACTGGCTAGGTGATTGGAGGAGTGCATAGTTATTAACAGGGAGATTACTGAACTGTATAGGTAGTGCTCAAGGGATTGTAGAAGTGCATGAGGTAGTGCTGGGTCATTGCATGAGTGCATGGGTAGTGACTGAATGATTAGAGTACTGCAAGGAGAGTGCATGGTGAATTTATAAGTGCTTGGGTTTTGGTGCAGTGATTGGATAAGGACATGGGACTGGCTAGGTGATTGGAGGAGTGCATAGGTAGTAACAGGGAGATTACTGAACTGTATAGGTAGTGCTCAAGGGATTGTTAAAGTGCATGAGTTAGTGCCTGGCTCATTGCATGAGTACATGGGTAGTGACTGGATGATTAGAGTACTGCAAGGAGAGTGCATGGTGAATTTATAAGTGCTTGGGTTTTGGCGCAGTGATTGGATAAGGGCATGGGACTGGCTAGGTGTTTGGAGGAGTGCATAGGTAGTAACAAGGAGATTACTGAACTGTATAGGTAGTGCTCAAGGGATTGTAGAAGTGCATGAGTTAGTGCCTGGGTCATTGCATGAGTACATGGGTAGTGACTGGATGATTAGAGTACTGCAAGGAGAGTGCATGGTGAATTTATAAGTGCTTGGGTTTTGGCGCAGTGATTGGATAAGGACATGGGACTGGCTAGGTGATTGTAGGAGTGCATAGGTAGTAACAGGGAGGTTACTGAACTGTATAGGTAGTGCTCAAGGGATTGTAGAAGTGCATGAGTTAGTGCCTGGGTCATTGCATGAGTGCATGGGTAGTGCTTGGATACTAACTGGGTGATTGCACAATATGGAATCAGTAAATCATTACTCATGTAGTTTTAAAATCACATATTCACTACCTTTGCACTCCTGTAATCGGTCAGGCACCTCTCAATAGTTCAGTAAGCATACATACAACTGTATAAATAGAATCTGAACACATAGATGAGTGATTACATGCTATCTAGTTAAGTAGATAAGTACAACATACTAGAAAGGTTAATATGTGATGTTTTACTTTTGAGCTACATCTTGACCATTCCATCTACAAATATGTGACATCATCAAACTATACCTCTCAACAGACTTAAGAAAGAAGGGTAATTAACAACACCTTTTATGAGCATTTCTAAAACCACACTTTTATTATACAGCTTCACCTTTGTATCTAAAATTATGTGGCATCATTCAACTATACCTTTGCTCAGACTACAAAAAGAAGCCTAATTAACAACACCTTATTTCACCATTCTGTCTTAAAATATATGGCATCATTTAACTTTACCTTCTGTACAAACTAGTAACAGAAACGTAATTATTAACACCTTATATGATCATCTTTCAAACAACACAGTTGTGCTGCATCTTTACCAAAGTATCTATAATCATGCAGTATCATTCAACTATACCTTTGTAGAGAGAACAAAAAATGAAGGCTAATAAACTACACCTTATATGAACATCTTTCAAACTACACATTTGTACTGCATCTTTAACCAACTATCTACAAATATGCAGCATCATTCAATTATACCTTTGGACAGACTTAAAAAACAAGCTTAATTAATAACATCAGAAATCATCTTAAAAATACACATATTACTGTACAGACTCTTTTTTAAACAATATTCAAGCACAATAAAACTAATTCCAATATACATCTCTACATTTAATAATATATTTCAAACAACACAGTTTTAGAATAATCTGAAATCTTTTTTAAATAAACCTCAAAAATGTATAACTCACCTTGCAAATAAATCTGTTGAATGAAAAATCTCACACACTCAGACAGGATTTTCTTTTACACACAGTCAATATAATGTATCAGACTCAGCAAGGTTAAACCAGTAATTACATGGTTTCCCTCTCTTTTTCCATACAAATACACACAAGCAACAAATGACATTGCTTCCCAGAGTTTTTCAAATTGTAAAACACATTTCCATTGGTTACAGATAATGACTCTTATCAACTGACTCCTTCACCCCTTCTCCTTAATGCCAGTTTCCATAGCAACAGCTCATGCAACATTCAACTTAACTGACAGGTCACAAGTTCACAATATTTTCAAGTTCACCACACAATGTTGCAAATGGAAACAGCAGGTGTGGTTGCCTTTGCAGAAAATGACCTTATCCTTTCTACTGTACTTTTCAAAAAAAAATTACTAACCAATAAGAAACTTGCTTTTTAAAGAAAGTAAAATGCACCCTATTTTTGAATGTACAATGATCTTAAACAGCCAATCAATTCTCTTCTTTCTTAAAAACAGCATCTTCTCCACCATTTTAGATACCTCTCATTCTACCAACTGACTACCTCAGCTACAGACATCTTTTGATTACCTACAGACATCCCTTCAAGATGGTTTCTGTGTGGATAGTTGGGCACAGCTATGTATTCTGGTGCAAAAGGTATGCTGAACACAGAGGTATTGACAAAGACCTAGCATTGCAAAATGTAGACATAAAATGGACTGGGCAGAGAGGATTAAAGTGGCAGCAATTGATGCCTTTGGTTAAAACCTTTTTGCATCTCCAAGCCCCTGACCTCATGATTGTGCACTGTGGTGGCAATGACCTAGGCACATTGACTGGAGAAGGTCTGGAATTGCTAATGAAGGACACCTTTGCAGAATTGATGTTGCTTTTCCCCCAAACTGTCTTTGTATACTCTAACATATGTCAAAGACAGAAATGGAACTGGTCCAATCAATTTTGTCCTCGGATTGAAAAAGCTAGAAAAAATGTCAATAAAGCTGTTTCTGGATGGGCTCCATCTATAACAACAATCTTCGTTTCTATATGTATGGCATCTACAGAAGTGACGGAGTACACTTCACTGATGAAGGCAACAGAGTGTTTCTCAACAACCTGAAGCTCTGCATCCACACTTACATGTAGCTACAACAATCTCCCAATGAAAACAAGGGCTCTTTTTAGAGCCACTCAATAACACAACATATAACCTAGGATTATATAAATAAAAAATTATTTATTTTTGCTTGGAGTCGTGCACCCAGCGTGACTAACGGAGCCGCGCACCTCTTGCGTTCACACCAGGGGGCCGCGCACCCCTCGCGTTCACACCAGGGGCTGCGCTGAGAGCCTCGCACCCATCGCGTTCACACCAGGGGGCCGCGCTAGGGTCGCGACTCCAAACTTTTGGTGAAAAAACCCATCTACTATCATTAATTTATATTCGCCCCGGGGACCCCATCCTCCGGGGCATGCTAAAATCTTTTTTTCTTTTTTTTTTAAAGGGAGGGGGACTGCGTGGTCCTCCTCCCGGGCCATTTTTGGCCCCGGGGACCCCATCCCCCGGGGCATACCCTCACAGTTGGGGATCCCCAATGCCCCCACGGTCCCTCCGGCTCCCCACCTCCTACGGGAGCCAGCATTGCTTTTCCACAAGGGGAGCTGCTGACATGCAGCTCCCCTTGTGGAAAAGCAATCCTGCTTTGCTTCGTAGAAGTGAGAGCAGGTTTCCCTGCTCTCGCTTCCATGAAGCAATGCAGGAGTTTGCTATGGCAGGGCGGGAGCCGTGCTCCTGCCCTGTCATAGCAAACAGCAGTGTCCCGGGGGTGGGCACCCCGGGACACTGCAGGAGCCGGCCCTGGGGGGTGGCGGTCCCCAGGGCCATCAAGGGCTCCTGGAGGGGGGCCCTGCGGCCCCCCTCCCTCCATTTCATTGCCCCGGGGAGGTGGTGGTCCCCGGGCCTGGGGGTCCGCAACGGACCCCCGTATTTAAATATTAAATGCCCTGGGGAGGTGGCGGTCCCCGGGGCTGTGGGGGTCCCCGTGGGCCCCCGCACATTAATTCGCGAGTGCCCCCGGGACCTGGCCCACCCGGGGGCTTTTTGAAAACGTCAGTCCGCGCTTCTTTTGTTTTTATTTTGTCGGCAGGAGTCGCGACCCCAACGCGACTTCTGCCATTTAAAAAAAAAAAACATATATATTTTTGTTCCTGAGCAGGCCTAGGGGGTCAGGGTGTTTCTACCCTAACCCCTTTTCTTCATTTTACACTTTGTTTCACTGTTTTCTTGAGACTCGGTTCTACCGAGTCACAAGATTGCTGCCAACAGTTCCTGGTTTGGAGTGTTGGCAGCCAATGAGAATGAAGCTCGTGCTCGGGAGGGTTCGCGAACCCACCGCGTCCCTAGATATCGAAACTTTTTCTTTTTCTAATTTCTCAGGAACTACTGAACGGATTTACACCATTTAACAAAAAGGACTCTTTCTGAACTAAGGGCTACCTTTTTGCCAAATTTGGTGTAATTCCGTTCAGCAGTTCGGGCTGTAGCTTTGTCTAAAGTTTCCTATGGAAAATAACATGGGGAAAACACGTTTTGAGACCCCCCTTTTTTCTCGGCCCCCGCTTGACGAATCACCCCGAAATTTCAAGACAGGAGCTGACCGGAGCGGACCACTAGTTTTGAAAATTTCGCGACCAGCGCCAAAGTTATTGGGAAAAGAAAAAATACTTTTCCTTTGGAAACTAGGTCCTAACTATAACTACCTACTGGCGACCGCCAGTAATTAATATAAATATAAATAAATATATATATATATAATTTAGGGTTGGGTAGAGTTATAGGATAGCAAGGGTATTTTTAGGGTGGTAAGGGTATTTTTTGGGTTTGGGATGGGTAGGGGTATAGGGTGGTAAGAGTAATTACAAAAAAGGGGGTGTTGGCCCCCCCATCAAGAAGAATGTAGTGTTATAAAAAAAAAATCTTAAGTGAGGGGCTTTGGGTGGTCCCCCCTCCCAAAAAAATGCAAATCACATATATTACCGACTGGCAAGCGTCAGTGGGTATTATAGTAAGGACCGAGGGGCATATTAGCAAGCCCCTTATCGCCGCTTTTGCGGCCGTTTTCGGCCGAAAAGCGGCGATAATTATATCGCGTATCACCAAGGACACGCTAACAGGCATTAGCGCGTGTTCCCTGGTGATAGCGCCCGTTTTACGAACGCCTTGCTTCGCATCGCTAATGAGATGCGAAGTAGGCTTTCCTGACATAACTCCAAGGAAAATCATCGGTAACGCGGCTCCGGGCTATTAACAAGGATGCCCCGGACCTGCATAGCGACAATGAAATGCACGCTAAGCCCCCATTAACGCAGGAATTTAAGAACTGCTAAATTCCTGACTTATGTATTCATTACATGGGGGGGTGCATTATTGTGATACGACCACAGGGTCGTATCAGCAAGGTCATCACCGTTTGTACTGCAACATCGCTGGTTTTACAGCGATGTTGGCCAATTTCCCCCGCTATCGCTGGTATAATTATCGCCATTGCGCTATTCGTTGGTAATACAGCGCTGCAATGGCGATAAATACCAGCGATAGCCGGCGATATTAATATTCACGCTAAGCGCGGTCAGCGATGATTATCGCTGCCGCTTGCTAATATGCCCCCACATTTCCAAAAGAAAAGCATTTTTTGTTTCCTAATAACTGTGGCACAGTTTGATGAATCGTCACAAAACTTTGCACATGTTGGTGTTGAGGTTTTTTTTAGGGATCAGGCATGGGTGGAGTTTAGAGTGGTGAGGGATTTTTAGAGTACACGGATGAGTGGAGTTTAGGGGTGGAGAGTGGTTTTTAGGGTTCAGAGATGGGTGGCATGTAGGGGTATTGTGATTTTTTAGGTTTTACAGATGGGTGGAGTTTAGGGCTGGTGAGTATTTTTAAGGTTCAGTGATTGGTAAAGTTTTGGGGTTATGAAGGGTTTTTAATATTCAGTAATGGGTGGAGTTTAAGGTGGTGTGGGGTTTTGAGGGTTCAGGGATAGGTGGAGGTTATATGTAGAAAGGGTTTTTAGGGTTCAGGGATGGCGAAGTTTAGCAATCGTGAAGGGTTTTAGGCGTCGTGAATTGGTAATTTGCAGGGGTGGTGAGGGTTTTTTAGGGTTCAGGGATGAGAGGAGTTATAGGGTGGAGCAGGATTTTACAGGATCAGAAATGGGAGGGGTTTAGGTGTACAAAGGGGCTTTAGGATTCAGAAATGGGTGGTTTGACGAGTAGTGAGGGTTTTTAGGTTGAGAGATGGGTAGGTTTCAGGCATAGAAAGGCTTTAAAGGTTCAGGGATCGATGGGGCTTAGGGGTCAGAGATGGGTGGAGTTTAGGTGTGGTGGGGGTTTTAGAGTACAGAGATTGGTGGAGTTTAAGGTTAGAAAGGGCTAGTAGGTTTCAGGGGTCGGTGGAGTTTAGGGGTGAGAGATAGGTGGAGTTTATAGGTGGAGTGGAATTTTTAGCGGGCAGACTTAGTTGGTATTTAAGGGTGGTGAGGGTTCAGTGAATAAAAAGTATCCAAAGTAATTGTTTGACAACGTAAAATATATAAATCCAAAATAATGCCCCCTGATTTAAAGGACTGAAATAAATACCTTTGACAAAAATGTTTCTGAGAGTAAGACCTGCAACCATTTATCTTACACCTTAAAAAATAAGTATGCAGAAGGCAATTTCGAGAAAAAAAGACATTCTATGATTTGGGTTCTACGAAATGGTAAATAAGTGCGCTTTACAAGTACAAATTTCATTTCATTAATCCTGAAAATTTCCAATCAACCGTTTTGATTCAATGGTTTCCCAATAACTGTATTCTATTAAATAGTTTTTCTATGAAATCACATACAACCGCACTGTTTCCTCTACTTCAACAGAATATAAAACAATTCTTCTTGGATATCTTCAAGGACAGAAGGTCTGTGACCAGCTTTGTAGGGAGAAACCTGGATTATTGAATGGTCTGCAGCCATATATGATTTGGCACTGTTGATAGTATGCAAAGCACAACAGCGAGGGGTACAGGACTGGAGTGGCCAACCTATTGCTCTGACATTTTCCCAGTGGGTGGCAGGCTAGGGGGCTACTTTTAGGGCTACATGGACTCCCTGGACCCAAGCATGAAAGGCCCCATATTCCCATCTTAGTCACAGTCTCCTGCAGTGTAGGGCAGGTATGAATATTTTTGCCAGGTCTGATAATGCTTTCCATTCCAGCCCAGGGTGAGTGAAATAAGTGCTTAATTTTGTGCTGGTGGTTGCAGGTGGTAGGTACTGGCACTCATTTTTTTGGAACTGAACTTTGTTTCATCATCAGACTATTGATGAGAACAAGGTAGATAGAAAGAGGAAGAGAAGGTTAGGAACACAGTGACAAAGAGAGAAAGGGGGGATTAAAAAGAATCTGCAAGAGTGAGATAAAGACACAGGAATTGTGGGGAGATGGAAGAATGATGCATGAACTGGAGTCAGAAGCAGCCACCCATATGGCATACTGCAACCTCGGCATTGGATAGTGCTTGCCACAGGTCTTTAACTAGAACTTTGGGTCCCTGTACTTATTAATTTACAAATTAGGCATTGGGTGAAATGCTTGCAAAATCTGAGGGCGCATTCCAGTCCATGGCTTATTAATGCTACAGTCGGTTTAGAAGGAAACAAGATGCGTTATCTGTCAGAGAAGAGGCTGTTCAATCTTAGGATGATGTCAATATGAGCAGCAGATAAACCAGTGCTCATTGTACGGTCATGGCGGCAGTATGACTGTAGTCATGACAACTGGAAACCGTGATTGTCTTTTGAGATGCTGTGAAAGCTGAAGCTTCTGTGGAATTCATAAAGGGCAGGTGTCTTTCTGATTTGACTGTAACCAACAGATATCAAGTGCATGGACTTCTGTCAGCTCTAACAAGCATTTAATCAAACGATACATATTTCTATCAATTCGGAGCATCTGCATTTTTTTAAATCACCTCTACGGGTTTTTATTACCAAATGCAGCACATGATTTTAATCTGTTTTAACTTTTTAACATAAATACTATGTCGAGTTCAGGCACGGGTAGTGTACCATCATCTATTTTAGAAATATATTAAATTGCATTACCAGTAAATGGCTCTGGATAACGGCAGGGCAATTATTATTATGTATGCACTATCTTTAATGTGCACTCACTGCAGCAATTCAGTAAAGGCAGAACGTCTAAACCTGAACATTCTGAAACTTTTTAACAGGTGCGAAACTACTGCCATCTACTTTCTTTAATTGCTATTCGCAAACAGACAAATATTCTTGTTTCATATGATTTTTGGGGCATTTAAACCTTGCTTAAAGATCATTATAATGTAGTGGTGTCATGTAGGTGATGTATTCGGGTTTTTCTGTTTCTTAGGCCTGATGTCCCTGTACCAAAAAAAATTCATTGTGAACATATTTTATTTTACTGAGGGTAACTACAGATGATTCCTTTCAGTGCCACTGTGCATACCTGACCATCACTTGACCAGTAGTGCAACAGTTTTAAACATAAGAATGACAATAACGCATTGGAGGCACACCTAGTTATGACAAAACAGCACATTAGATCTGTTGCCTCTTTATTTTTGACTCCATGTTAACTTTTACAGTTTCATAATCCTTCTTTGAGAATTGACAATATTTCATGTTCTTTTATTTACAATATTCAATTCATCTTCTTACAGTCTACATGTGTACATCAATAGGGATAAATGTACCACCCGCCTGTCCCGCAGAAGACCGGGGTGTCCCACCACAGGCAGTTCTCTTCCACCCATGGAAAGCATTAATGAAGGTAAATAATTGGTTAAATGCATAAATATAAGATATTTCTGGATGGCTTTTTCAGTAACAAACCAATTTGGTTAATAGTCATGCTTGGTCTGGGTTACATATATTTGTGGTGCTAGCATATTTCTCATCTACTGAGATATTTTACATATTATTAGATAATGGATATTCTGTGTTACATACCTGTTTAGTTACCGCTCAGATAATCCCAAAGGGATGAATTAATAAATGTATGTGAATAATAGTTTGATGTATTTAGATTTACCTTATGTGATTTACTTGAGTTTGAACAAGAATGTATGATAAGTGAAAATCATTGAATTTACTCCACAATTTTTAAAGTACAGTTTATTGTTGATCTGTTTAGATCTATAATTTTAGTCTTTGTATAAATTACTGCATCCTTGAAAAAGCAGGCGAGTGAGCAAAATGTGTCTTGGTGGAACTGGAATTGTTATTAAGGAAACAATAAATTAAGGGAAATAGTACTAATGGACTAGTTTGTAATATCAAGCAGTGCTTCTAATGGTTTTTATTAATCTTATATTACGTTCCAACCTTTACTTTAAGGTACTTTGGATCAGCCTACTTTAGTCATTATCTTCTTTTGCTCTGGAATCTTCATCCATTGAGACATTGGCAAACCTATCATAGATTACCCACAGGAGTATTTTAGTTTTACTGTTTTTTCATTGGCTGTCTGGGTGTGTCCTTTCATCCCCATTTAAATGCATGAAGACTATTTTACATCTGAAATCAGTCTGCGAGGGGCCCATAAACACTGTGGAGCTAAGTCTGACAAAAGCATCAGAAAAATCCTATAGAAATGGAGCAACCTATAGCATTTTTCTGATGGAAAGAGCAACCAATGCGCTCACCACCGGTCACGCCCCCTGGAAATGAAGATGGCCGGAGAGGACGAAGACGCTGAGACTATGGCGGTGATGGCGGGCTCCTCGCGGGAATGAAGTACGGTATCCTTGCACTTCTCTGAGGTTTTCTTTTTCGCGACATACGGGAGGAAAGGAAAGAAAAAAAAAGAACGGGCCGCATTAACAAAGCTGTGAGAACAGATGCGGGTTGCACAGGGCTGCATGCAATAGTGGCCTCTTCACTACCTGCTGCACTCCTGATCCCACATAGAGACAACAAAGCTCCCCTACCGCTCACTTCCTCATGGTAATCTCGTCGATGGTACTTCCGGGCCCCCATTAGAGTGCAACGGTGGAACGCTTAAGTGCAAATGCTGTATGGCCTGGTGAATCACTTCTGTATTACCGCCGTTTTTGACAATTTTCAAGGCGACTTGCGGTAAGCAGCTGGGGGGGCCCTCCCTCTTTCTTACTTTTCGTATACTGGAACTTTTCTTTCTGGACAGGTTCTTTTTTGAAGAGAGAAGGCGGTGTAAGAGCCCATGTATGGCAGCTGGCCTACATCTCATTGCATCAGTAGTGGCCTATGGTGTTTTTGGCGACAGAGTTATATAGGTGCAGTAAACAGAGGATAGGATTGCACAACATGGAGGGAGCTGAGCTTCTGTTTGCGCTATTATATTTGCCGTTTGGGAATTCGGCGCCAACTCACCTTTGAAATGAAAACTACTCCCTGAGTCGCTATTTGCAAGTAGGTACTGACTGTTAAGAGGTGAGCTGTATAAAGATGATACAACGGGGGGCATGGAAAACCAAAGAGAAATAAATTTGAAGCATGCGCACATTTAAGCGAAAGCCTTTAACCGTCAATCCTCTCCTGGTCAGTCAATCTACACCTGCTCGAAAGTTACGAAACAAGGGTGGGTTATAGAAGACAGTGAAGACCTCCTGCACCTCACGTAACGCACAGCAAAGGATGGATCTTAAGGTGCAACAGCTGCTGGAAGCCGATAGGCCACAGGCCGCAGAATCTCTGCCAGATACAGAAAACGGTGATGTTAATGTCAGCAATGTAAACAAAATACTACAGACACGAGCTCCCCTAGGAGTTTGGGAAGAACTGAGGAGTCTAACAGTAATACGGAGGTTGGAGATCTCAAGGGGATGTCCATATCAGAGCCTGCCAAACTCTTTTTCACGCCCAGCGGGTTTAAACAGTACCCTTTGTTCTCAAAATCCCATATGGCTGTAGCTGCCGACACTGTCAACACTGTCAACATTGTCGATCAAGCACCAAGTTCTATGATAACATTAGCCACACCAGTCTCAGCACAGCAGGTGGTTAGGCCAAAAGAGATAGCAACAAGCATTTAATTAGTTTCTCAACCTGATCCTCAACCTGTTACCATCAGGACAGATAACGGGGAACTCTCCCAGGAAGTGGGGGTGGATCAAAGAATTGCAGATGATACAGACACAAGAGTTTGCCTCGCTGCAGGCAAGATTGTCACAAATAGAGGATGCAATGGAAAGGGTCCCAGAACAGCTAGTGGAAGCCAAGCAATGTGTTCCCAGCTTAGAGGACAAAGCGGTAACTCGTGAGAAGGAAATATTACAGTTCAGACAAAATATGTAAGCATTAGAATCAAAGTTACAAGACATGGAAAACTATAATCAGCGTTCCAATCTACGGCTAGTGGGGGTTCGGGAAGCAGTAGAGGGGCCACAGGTTCGAAACTGGATCAAGTACCTGCTGAAAAAAGCCATCCCAGAACAATCAGGCGATCTAACTACCACAAGGGCCCACCGGGTACCATTCCACTGACCCAATAACGCAAACTTTCCACATACCATTCTGGTAAATTTTTATAACTTTCGAATTAAGCAATAAATCCTTTCTAAGGCAATCGAAAAGAGAACTCTGTCTACTCAAGAAATCTCACAATTCAAAATATTTTCGGATATGTCAGCGATAGCAGCTAAAAGGCGGAGAGAATTCATCTGGATGATTCATTCCTTCAAATCTAAAGGGGCGCAGGCAACCATCGTCCAACAATCAAAGTTGAAGGTTCTTGAAAATGGCAAATTCCACTTAATAGACAATGTAGTAAATGCGCAAGAACTGCTTCAGCTGATATCGAACTGAAAAGAGTATTCAACTAGTTGTTAAGAATGTAGTTTACAATTTATTTCTGAATTAATTCTTTTTTTTGTTTCTTTTTCAAACTTTTTTCTTTTTACAATAAGGCAAATGCGTAAGAACTGCTTCTGCTGATATCCAACTGATTAGAAAGTTTAATTAGGTGCCAGAATGTAGTTTGCCGCGTCACAACTTAATTCCTTTTCTTTTTCTTTCTTTACTCTTTTCTATTTTTTGTGGGGCATGACAGGGCCCTGGGGACATGATCCCCCGGCAAAGGTTGAGGCGCATCAAGGGGTGCAGCGCCATGGCACCTAATGCACTAGCAGGGGGCTGGGAGGAGATGTGGGCCATTCTCCCACAGTTTTCACAGGGTGGGGGCCCGGTCAGGGACCGGGCGTTCAGGGTGGGAAAGGGTTGGCACTTTAGTAGGGATACTGGGGATTTGAGGATAAGGGGGTACTGGGATGGTATGAGGGGGTAGCAAGATGAAAAAAGGGGATAGTTCTTCTAAACATCAATATGTCCACATGATATTGGGAACCAATACAATACAAATAAGATCTATGAATGAAAAGATCAGGTTAGGGCGCCAGGCATTATTGCTACATCATTATGCACTTTATATGCTAATTGCACCGCCACTTTATCTCGTCTATATGCACAGGCACTTTAAACAAGTTATGTCTATTATAGGGGTTAATTGTACTGTATTGTCTCTTTATTGGGCCTATATGCACAGACACTTTAAATGTCAAGTATTGCTTTGATAACGTCAAAAAAAAGCTTTACAGGTTGAAACAGACTTTAATTCTTCGGGAGTTTATATTAATGCTCAATTCAGCTAAGCACTTTATATTCTATTCATATTGCACTGCCACTTTAGTCATTACTTATGCACAGACACTCTTTTTAGTTAAACTATGTATTGTCAGATGTAAGTTGCCTAAGGAGAATAAGCGGCAAGAATATTCTATTTATTCCGGTATCTCTAGCGACTGTCAATATATTTCTGTACGTGTAGCCTATTTTATTGTATCAATCAACATTTTAGTTTGTTTTAAAAGTGTTTTAAAACACAGAAAATTATGCAGATACAAGGTAGTTTGAATATAATCTGTTTCCACCGATGATGTCTCACCAACAGTCAGCTAAGGACTCTGTAAGAATTCTCTCTTTTAATGCTAATGGTTTGAATAACAAAATTAAAGCTCGGGCTGTTGAAGAATGGATGAAAGGCAACTCCCCAGATATTATATTGGTACAGGAAATGCACTATGTAGCTAAGATGAAACTCTCATTCAACATGTTTCAGCAGGGGGCAGGTAGTAGCCATTTTTCATCAGCAAGTACGGCCCAAGGAGGGGTAGCAATCTTTTTTAACAAATGTTTTACTTTTCAGATCACATATTCCCAGATAGATAAAGAGGGTAGATGGGGATTAGTAAATGGTTCAATTAATAATAGGTTGACTATAGCTACGATTATGCTCCAATAGAGGATGATCCTGCATCTCTATTGGATTTGTATCAAGCACTGTTGCTACTTCCCGGTATGGTCATTATAAGAATCCTGCTCTGGATTCATCTTCTGGGGTACGAAAACAAAATAAACCACGTACAGGTGAGGCATTAATTGAATGTATGGAAAATCTAAACTTGATAGACAGCTGGCGGGCAAGATTTCCTACAAAAAAAGAGTATTCATGCTTTTCAGCCAAATATAAATCTGCCGCCAGGCTGGACTATTTTTTAATCTCTATGAGTTTAAATCTGGTTAATTGTACTTATATACAGAATAGCTTCTCAGACCATGCTTTAGTAAAACTTGAACTGTCCGGACTTGGGAGGGACAAAAACACCCCTAAATGGACATTAATTGAATACGACTAGAAGATGAAGATTGGTGCAAGGAAATCCAGAGGGAGATTGAAAGTTTTTTCAGATAAATAGGAATACAGCCTCAGTAGAGAATGTGTGGGAGGCCTTTAAAGCTACAATTCATGGCGTTATATCCTCAAAACAAATTGCAATTAGACGAGCTCAAAATATAGCGAGAAAACATCTTGAACTCAAAGTTAAGCATACTAACAAACAATATTTAATGGGGAAAAATAGTAAGAATAAATCTGCTTTGGAGTCAGCTCCCCAGGACATGTAAGATTACTAATATACTAAAGTATATACAGCCAATTCTGCTTAACTCCAGAGATTCTACGAAGAGAGTGTATTTACTGGTAAATTCTTAGCTTGGCAAATAAAAGACAAACAGGCCCAGAACAGAGTCCATGCATTGACCAATAATATTGCTAAAACCCGCATTACAAATGAAGAGCTAATTCAAAATGCGTTTTTAAAACACTCCGAAACTATCTATTCAGTCAGGCAGAGGTGGATAGTTTGAAATTAAAATCATTTTTTAATGGATTGCAAATTCCAAAATTACAGCCAAATCAAAGTACAAATCTAACTGCGTCTGTTACATTACAAGAAATTGAAGCGGTTGTTCAATCTATGGCCAGTGGTTAAGCATGTGGGGAAGATGGCATTCCGGCAGAATTTTTAAAAAAATTACGTACAATTTTAAATCAGGAACTAGTTCTGTTAGCTACTCATATTTTACAAGGTGGAGAAATACCATCCGCCTTTCGAACTGCTGTGGTAGTCAGTTTCTGAAAAAATAAAGATAAGAGGATGTAAATTCTTATAGACCTATCAGCCTTTTGAACACAGACTATAAATTCATAGCTAAATTATTAGAAATTGAATGAGCAGCTGCGTAGGGTCAATTATTCATAAAGACCAATGCGGATTTGTCGCAGGCCGACAACTATCTTTTAATACTACTTTTTTATTTGAGGCCCTGGACTATTTTACTCAAAATAAAATCCCTACTCAAATTATGCTACTAGACGCCGAAAAGTCTTTTGACCTTGTGTGCTGGGAAAGTCTGTTCTATATATTGGCTGAATTCGGATTCTCCTCTGAGCTGATTGCTGTAATTTCTAAATTCTATGAGGGGGCTACGGCTCAAATAATCATAAATGCCAATAAGGTTGGCATCTGCAGAGTAGCTAGAGGGACAAGACAGGACTGCTTTTTGCGTGCTTTATAGAGCCCCTTGCCATAGCCATTCGTTCAATCAGCAGTTCAACACCTTCAATGCCTGATATGACAAAAATCAAACTTTATGTTGATGATATTGCCCTCCTTTTAAAACCTAACATTGAGGTGCAAAATCAAATATTTAATATTTTTCTGGAATTTCAATCTATTGGGGGATATAAATAAATAAATCTAACACAGAGATACTGCTCTGTAATTGTACACCTGATTCCTTATTAGCAGAATTGACTCCACTGGTCCATACTCAGCCTAAGAGGTCCTTAGACGTGTATGTTAAGGAGAATGTCAATGATCTCTATGCATTAAATTATATCCCTCTGTATAATAAGATAAATGACAAACTGATAAAATGGAAAGACCTTCCAATATCAATAATAGGCAGAGTAGCCATAATTTGTATGATGATTTTACCATTATGTCATTTTCTCTTTTTAGCTATTCCAAATGTGGTTCAAATTATATTTTTTAAAGAAGTGTAAGGCCTCTAGCAAACATCAGGATGAGAATTTTCAGTGCTGCAGGCAGCTAGAGTGCTCCCATACACTAAAAAAGGCAGTTTCTGTGCATTTTTACGGCAGTTTGGCACCATCACTCCTAGGTGCCTAAAGGCCTTACTGCCCCCAAGGAAGTGTTAGTCCTGTATCTGACAGCACCGTCTTACAACTAGAGCATTTTCATTACTTAAAAACGTCTTCATAAGGTGTTGTTAACATTGATCCAAACTAAGGCACTGGAATCTACTTTGGACACCCAAATGTGTGAACTGAACATGATGACTTCATTTTAATGAGTAATACTATTACCACATGCTAATACAGTCCAATCGCTGAACAGTCCTGCTTGAAACTTGATCACTGTTCCACTAAAAAGCCAATCTGGGAAGGTTTTTTGCCAACCTTTACCCACCACAACTGTAATGGGCCCCAAGGAGAAACATATATTGTAGGACCTTAACAGTAAAGAGCCTCTACCTCTATTGTTTAAATCCCTATTACAGTAATGAGCGTCTAAGTCCATTTTAAATTTACATTACAGTAATCAGTATCAAACTTTTTAAATCTAGATTACAGTAATGAGTGTCAAACTCCATTTTAAATCTACATTACAGTAATGAGTGTTTAATGGAATTTTAAATCTAGATTTGCTGCTATTGTCATCCTTGACGTTTTAAAGATTTGTAGTCTTTACATTTGTTTTGCAATTTAAATATATGAACTTTTCTCTGAAACCTTGTGTATTAATATGTATTGTTCGTAAGTGTCTTGATTTATTGGCTCCTCTTTATCTCTTCTGTCAATCTGATAACCTTCCATGAATCTCTGCTCAGCTCCCCTTCCCGTTTTTGGATGTTTGTCAACATCCTTTGCTAATTTTAAAAGACGGTTAAGATATCACATTCTCTCCAAAGTTCTACTTCTTTTCATTTCGGCGTTTTACACTGTGTTGTGCTTATATTATTTACTTTCTTCTCTTTCCGATGTTTAATTCATTCTGACTATTTAAGTAGGGCAACTCTGACAATGGACCAAAGAAAAAATGTCAGAGAAACAGAATACATTCATAACACATGCTTTAAACAAACAAGTAACAAATATGAACGTAGTAATATACACTTAAAGGGGTACTTAATCTAGATTCCAGAATGTAAGAGAAACATATTATATCATTTATTTTATTGACTTTCGTTGTTTTTTATATCGCAAATGCCACCCGTCCGGGTTTCAGAGACTATACAGTGCATTATGACACAAGAGTAAATGATGAAAGTGACTGTACGGTGTGAGAGATAACAAACATTACATTTCAGACAGTAGTTACTGCTTGACAGACATACATCTCCATCAAATGTACAGAAAAGCCAGGAATATGAAAATCTGTTAAAGGAATGTTTGACAGTATTTAGGTAAGTTAAGAGTAGCATAATTCAAAGAGAGATGTAGGGTACACGGAGTGAATTGAATGTTTGTAATATGACAAACTAACAGTAAAAAACATTGAAAAGACAGATTTAACAATGTATAGGTGGGTAAAAATAGGAATTAATAAATGGAGCAAATGGTTAATATGTAGAAGGTAATTACAGTTGCAAGTCAGGGTAGGCATGGAAGTATATATAATACAGGAAACAGGGATTGTATTACATACATACATACATACATAGATATGTTAAATAAATTGTAAGCTTATACGTAGAGAACAGACGTGGAGGTGACATAACGAAGGTAATTCTTGTATGAGGTAAGGAAGCAGATCCGTAACTATGGGAAGAGAAAAAGCCCTGAACACTACGTGCAAATTAACAGAGTGCAGATGATGAGTATCAGGATAGTTTCCACAAACTAAGAGAGGAGATACCCTGAGTTTTATAAAGTGCATGTGTGTAGTGTATCTGAGACCGGTAAGTAACGGCACCCAGGTAAATCAGTGCTCACCGGACATTTATTTCAGGCCTATTTAATAACCTATCTGTTTTTGGATATAGAAAGGAGTTTTTATGAATACATTTACAAATGTATATATATATTATTAGGTACTCTCTCACAGGTACCACCCATGGCATGCTTCATCATCGGACCCTCACTCACACATATGAAATGTGTGAGTGGACTCTACGCATTTGTAAGCGGAGTACTATGGTAACTGTGAGTGAAGGCAGGGAGTGTGGGTATGTTAAAATAACCTCCCGAACCTAAACTAATTTTTAATGGTATAGGTTTTGGGGCTAGATTAAAAATAAAAATGGCGACACTCTTAGGTTTTAATGATCCTAGGTGTCTTTTCGCTCGACATGTTTCAGCCAATTAAACTGCCTCATAAGGTCATTTGGCTTTCTTCAGGACCTTCGTTTACCCTGCTAATTATAGTGAGCAGCCTATTAGGTTTGCGCAATTTATATTATATTCAAAAGGCATGCACATTCATATACAGAACAAAATCAGCCCTGGGGAGGGGGTTCAGTGTGGCTCCCCTCTCTTCCTTTTATTTGGCCAGTCCACCGTGCATCCCCTATCCTATTTATATAAAATGCATTCCCCCGGGATCTGGCCCAACCGGGGCAGCTGGTAAATCAAAAGCGGGAAATCGTGCTTGAGGTGTTTTTTTCGCACAGATTAGTGGATCCTCTGCCAATCCACTTAAAATGTAAAAAACTATTTTTGGCCCCTTGTGGGGTCCCTGTGAGACCCAATTACCAGGCCAAGGAGAGGTCAGTATATTCCGATTCTGCCCCCTTATCCTTCTTTTAAAGTTTTTTTCTTAGGACTCAGCCGAGCCCGAGTCCCAAGATGGCTGCCAACACTTCCTAGCTGAAGTGTTGGCAGCCAATCACGGCATTGTTGGTAGCACGTGGATTCACAGATCCACTGCAGTGGTCCCGCGATGGAACCACGTTCATAGGTATCTATAAATATTTTGTCTTAATAACTCCAAAACTGCTGAACGGATTTACACCAAATTGCTAAAAGAAATCTTTCTGGACCAAGATCTAGCTTTCTGTCAAATTTGGTGTAATTCCGTTCTGCGGTTCTGGCTGTAGTCATGTCTAAAATCCCTGTGGGAAATTACATGGGGAAAAAATGCTTTGGGACCTGTCAGCCCCGACTGAAAATCCACCAGAAACTTTTAAGACAGTAGCTGAAGTGAGTGGCAAACGAGTGAAGATTCATCAAACGGTGCCAAAGTTATTACCAAAAAAAAAACCTCTGTCTATAGAAGCTAGGTCCTAACTATAACTACATACTAGCGACCACCTGACACTGTCATTTTGGGGACAAAATGGCAAACATGGTTGTTTGCTGCTTGTTTGGGCAACAATAAGGCTAGCAACTGGAGGGGAAGGGGTGCCAGCATGGAGTCAATATCTTGGGAGCTAAAGCACTTCAATTAAGAAGATCTTCATTCAGTGTCCCTGAAATGCAGACTAAGAGCTACGTGAAGGCTGCCAATGATTTTTGCTGGTTTGTCTGCACGCTGGCAATCTGCCTTTACTGCCTTTACTTCCTCTGTGCCCACCCAGTAGAGGTGGGCGAGCCAATGAAAGCTTGAGCCAGGCTTAAGCAAGAAGCCCGGCTCTAGCTCAGCTTGAGGTCCGGTTGGAACCTCAAGCCCTCAACTAGCCGAGCTTTTTCATGTGGTTTCTGCCTGCCTGTCTTTACCCAAGATGTGGCGTTAGGGCCAGAGCTGCCGACCAGGCTCAACATCCAGGGGCTTATTTACAAGACACTTTTGCGTCACTTTTCCCATGTTAAAAGTGACGCAAAAGTGGCGCAAGGGGCTTGTAAATCTGCCCCCCAGTGTTTCTGAGCAAATCACTTAATCTCCCCCACCTAACAATGAATGTGAAAGTGTAATGTAACTAACGCTCATGTAAAACACTCCAATACCTTCGGTTCGAGTTCCTGCTATATAAAAACTGCAGAAAAATGCATAAAGAGGTAATAATAAAGCCTTATCATAAGAAAAGGCAAATAGATACCCATTCCTGGCTGATTTGTACATAATGAAACCAGAAATCCTGGCTAAATCGCACCTTCCCTGCTTAAATTGTGTGATCCTAAGCAAATATTTTATTTCGCCAAAGCTCATTTTATTTCATTATTACATATGAAAGCCCTTCTTTCAACTACTTGAGTTCAGAATATCAGTTGTATAAAAGCCTATTTTGCTTGATTTAAAAGACTGCCATGTTACTCAATTGTAATCTGGGTCACGTACAGTGTTTACTTGACATTGACTTGCCTCTTAGTGCACTCATGGTACATGTTTAAAAGCTATCAATTTAAATAAGTACTTCTCAGTGCATTTCTGTAATGTGATTTATTTATGTCAAAGCTTCACATGTTAAGGAAATACACTTTCTTAAATTTTGAAGCAGTTTATCATGTTTTACGTAATATTTATTGTGTGATTTACACAGCAAACATTTCCAGGGCTCGGCTCGAGCACAGGCTCTAAGTTTCGAGCCAGACCCTTGGCATTGCTCTGGTGGGCTCTCCTTGTAAATCTGTTGGCGTTCCCATCTCTACCACCCAGACTCAGCGCTAGGTATCATCCTCTGAGCGTCATGCCTACTCAGTGTGTCATCTTCAGAGGCAGTGACAACAGCACCTCCAGGCAGGTTGTAAGAGTGTGATCATTTGCTCAGCGCACTCTGCAGTCTTAATTGGCTTGTGTTGCTCTGCATCACTACTCTGCTGATGCACCCTCCGCTGTACTAACCTAAGTGGTAAGATTACCAAGTGACTCAATGTGGCCATGGGCACCATTTTCCAGTCCTGGATGTTTAGTAAACAACATTATGCATTCTGGGAGTTGTAGTCTTGGTTCTTTTCAACAGAACCAATTGGACTACCAGAACTGAGAATAAGGATGTCTGAAAGAAAACCCTAGGCCCAGAACATGGTGTTCGTTTTTTCACTGAGTCAACCGGTGACCTAGCTACAGTATTTGATAATGTTGATCCGGTGGCATCATCCTAATAGACTCAATTTTTATAGGTATGGCCTTAGACACAGTGTGCCTAACTATTAATATTTGGTCAGTAGATTTTATCCATTGGGCTGTTGAATTGTCATTCACATTTTGCTCCCACTCACCACAGCATACAACATGGGCGATGGGTCAACCCACTTTAACCACTGGCCCGTTCACTTTGACTGACTGTAGAATGTTTTTACTCATTTTTCACATCCCCTTAAGAATAGATCCTTTCTCTTCAGTGACAAACCTCTTTCAAAATGTGCTTTTTTGATTTTATTTTTTGTACATCATCTTTAAAAAAGGTTTTTTATTTTGCCTACACTTTAGATGTCCAGTTAGATGGTACTTTATTTCCTGTTTGTAGGCCTCACCAGAGGCAGTGCATGCACTGTACCTTGCAAGACATGTTGGGGACGCATTGGACACTGTTTGCTGGCAAGAGGGGACTCACTGTCCCACAATTCCTTGCCCCAGGAGGAGGGGTTGCCTCCTGCTTTTCCACGCCACCGCACTTATAGGGCTTGGCTATCATTCGCAGTGCGGGACGCATTGGACACTGTTTGCTGGCTGGAGGGGACTCGCTGTCCCAGAATTCCTTACCCCAGGAGGAGGAGCGCTTGGCCATCGCCGCAGCACGGGAGACGCCCGGGCCGTGCACGGGCCAAGGGTAGGCCCCTCTTGCATTTGTCATTGCCCGGAGGTAGCTGCGCTGCGCCACCCCCCATCTTCTGCAAGTACAAACACTAATTTTACATATTTTTTGGGGATGGATAGAGAAAGCTCTAATCCAGTACTTGTTCCTGGTTTAGCTGTTGTGCAGGTGCACATTAATATGGGGAAGAGGAAGTTGCTGAAGACGTCCATGAAGGCCTCCACTTCTAAGAAAAGGACTACCGTGGCAGCTAGTAGCAACACCTTAATGGAAATTGGCACTTTGATTGAGGACGTTGAAACAATGCTGAAATCCAAACCTCCGGCCAAACCTCTATCTGATCCTCTTTCCTTCTTGCCCCTTGGTGCGAAGGAGTCTAGGAAACCCTTGGCAAAAATATTTACAAAAAATGCAGGAAAAAGTGACAAAGTTATCCAGACGCAGTCCTGTAGGCCTTTGGGCCTGAGAAACGGTTGCGTTGTAACGGAACCTCTAGACATTACGCTTGCTCCAGAGACTCCATTGCCTCATCCCCTTGACACGTATAGCGTGCCTTGCAGCAAACGATATTCCCCTTAAGCTAGTACAGAGCCTGATGACAATTGTGAGCCAGCTCCCCTGGGGGATCCGGGGGCTATAGTGAATCATGTCAGTTTTTCACCAGATTTGATTCAAGCCTTGATAAAGACAGTCGCTGATGGGGGCGTGGCTAAACACCAGTGTAGCCGAACGCGGACTCCAGAGCTCTGTCCCGGGGATCCCCCATCCAACATAATCCTGAGCCCCAGAACCGCTACACGCTCGTTGTGAGTGTAGAGGAGATACCCAGAGCATATTCTGCGAGAGAAAAGGGGGTCCCGCTTAACAGGCAGAGCGGCAAACGACAATGAACAGAACAGCGTCCAGACGGCTAAGACAAAATGGTGGCTGCCACAGGTGCTGAAAACTAACTCTGGGAATCCACCTGCGGTGTAGCCAACAGAACCGGAAGCCCAAAGTGCGGCACAGAGGACGAGCAACCCGAGGGCATGACTTAGAGACCTGCCACTGAACTGGAAAGTGCCCGGAGTACCCAGCAGTGCAGCACCAGCAAAACCCTGCCAGAGAAGAAGTTGGCCCCGTAGATATTGGGACGGCCCATGAGTACTAGAAGGGCTGGGGACACTGCAACGTAGAAGGTAGGCTGCAGGAGGGCCCACTCCAAGCCCATGCCACTGACCAAGAGTTAAGAAGGAGCTGGCAGAGCGCACTTGAGCCCTGAAGGTATCCCTGTGAGAAGGTGGCCTGGTATATGCTGTCCACTCATTAAAGTGGGCACCCTGTACCAGTCCACACAACCCTTATGATGTATGAGGTCAAAGATAACCTTTAGAAAGCTATCCTAGTGGTAGCTGTGGAGAGCAGCCTTCAGGCTAAATCTTGAAGGAATGTAAAGCAGCTTGTTTTACCAGAATATTTCCTCCTGAATGACTAAAGGAAAGGAGAACCACAAAGTAGTTATATAAAAATATGTATTTATTAGTATAACACTCTCTACTAGTCTTTACCCGAGACTAGGGCACAAAGCACACAATACTGATTCAATAGAACATTCGTAAGTAGCAAAATACAGAGGTGGCTCCAGGGGGAGACCGAACCATATACTAAATAAATGGTATAACAATCACGACTTGACTAGACACAGTGCCTAGAGCACGTAGAATCGCTGGGACCCCAAGGAACCACCCAGAGGAGTGACACAGGGAGCCCACGGAGGACGGGTGCAGTGAGGAAACAAGACCGCGTGCTCCGTACAACTCTATGGGAAAGTCGCAGTTGCAAAGTTATAGTTTAAGGACACTTCTACGAGGACTTCAAGCAAACCCTTTGGAACATAGGAGGTTCTAAGGCCAACCCACCAGTGAGTACCGAGGTACGCGTGTTACCTATCCCAGAGGAGCCGTGTGCATAGGGGTCAAGTGCAAAGAAGTACTGCTGCCAGGAGGGCGAAGAGTGTTCGGTGGAATACAAGCCTGTATTCGAGGTGAGAGGAACCTGAAAGCAGAGGGGACAGAGTCTGGGTCAGTTCAGGTGACCAGGGGCTCAGTAGTCGAATGCCCACCGATGTTGAGTGCTTCAGGTGCGAAGAAGGGTTGCTTGACTCTGCAGCCATGGGGACCAGGAGACGTCGAGGATGAACAGGGTCCGGAAGTGAGCTGTCCCACAAAGGATGTCGAGTGCTGAGGGGTTGATGTCCGGCTGGAGCACCAACAAGCCTTGGCAAATGCCACCCACGCGGCCAGAGGAAACAGGTTACGGTGTGGACCAGCAAGGTCCAGGGGACTCTCCCAGCAATGGGGATCAGGGCACGTCTGGAGCAACCAGGAAAGCCCAAGAACAAACAAGGTGACCCTCGCCAGGACCCACAGGCCAACAGACCAGGGATCGGGAGGAGACCTCAAGCTGGTTTGCAAAGTACCAGCACACAGGACACTCGGTGAGTGGAGGCCGGATATCTTCAGTGCAAATACTGCTCGGGTCAGGACTACACGGAGTCCAATGCACAAGCTCAGGAATTGTCAACAAGCATATGCAATTGCAAATGTACACGGTGCACAGGGGTTCGGGTTGCACGGCCCCCACGAGGGATACTGGTCACAGAATCGCTGAGAGGGCAGATCGACCTCAGGGACGTTCGGGAACCCACCTCCTGTGTTGCTGAAATCTTCAGAGTCCTCAGGAGCTTGGGAGAAGCGCAGCCATCAGATGCGTCTTTGGTGCCTGCTTCTGCAGGGGAGTAACTCCTTTACTCCAATGGAGATTCTTCAGTCGTCCAGCGTCGTGCAGGCAGTCGAAGTACTTGGTTTCTTCTGAGCAGAATCTTGTCCAGGTAAAATCTAAAGTCCTGTAGCCAGGTAGCCCACTTTATACCCATGGGAAGGGGTTGGAAAGATTCTAGGGACCCTCCTAGGGTAGGGGCAGGACAGAGGGGTGGCTACACCCATGTCCTTTGTCCAGTTTCGCGCCAGAGCAGGAGCTCCCAGAACTGGTTTGAGCTGGACTATGCACTGGGACACCAAATGTGTACCCAGTGAAGACTTTCTGGCACTCTCAGAGTGCACCCACCCAGCCCCAAAACACTAAACCCTGTCTGGGAGGTGGTCACACCTCCCTGTGACAGGATGCCTATTGTCATGCCTTCCTCTGCTCGAGCTTGGCTCAGCAGCAGGAGAGCAGAATCGTGTCTGTGGCTGGCAGCATCCATTTTGTGCTGCCCAGGTCGAGAAAGCTGGTACCGGGTAGACCGGTGACCCACAGATGTCCCTTTGGAAAGGTGGAATCATACCTCCCACACCAGTTACTGGTGTGGCGGTATGATTCCAAGGTGTTTGACACCAAACACGACATGTTTCTAAGCAGACGTTTTAAAGTTAGCATTTACCGCGAGGTTATAATGCACTTAGACCTATATGTCTGGATGCATCACAGACAACCCCGGAGAATGGTCTCCGAAGGCTGCAGAGGGGCTCTGCTCATGCAGGGGCACCCTCTCACGTAAAACCCAGCACCCTGCCTTCAGAATTGATAAGGCCTGCCATAGGGGTGACTGATAGGTTTTTAAGTGTAGTGATTTAGATAGATATAGTGAACCTATATCTAAGTAAGTGGTGCAAGCACCAGCTTACACAGGCTGCTGTAGCAGACTTGTTGTGTCATTTTGAATGGCCTCTCATGGGTGGCATAATACATGCTTCAGCCCATGGGAGGCCTCTGGGGTACCTATACCCTGGGTACTTGGTGTTCCATATACTAGGGACTGATAAGGGTACCCCAGTATCAATCTGGAGTGTACCTAAAGTACAGACATAGCAATTTAAGGGAGAAAGCAGATAGACTGGGGTCCTGGATAGCAGGATCCCTGTCAGACTAGTCAAAAACCAGCAAAACACCAGGAAAAAAGTGGGGGTAACCATGCAGTCAGATCCTACCTTCCTACAATCCCCACAACATGTGAAGAATGTAACGCCGAGAAAACTGCAGCAAAGGAGGTAGACCCACGGTGCGGCCCGTCTCGGAGAAAAAGAGCTGCAGGCTGGGAATGAAGAGCAAACTTTCGGAGGCCCTGCCGACGCCGTACCGGCCTATGAACACACAGAGAACCAGGGAGACCACTGCTGCGAAGGTAGGCTGCGTGGGGTCTACCGTGAGGTTAAGCAACCAGCAGTGCGCAAGAGGGGGAACAGGCAGGGGCTACTTGCAGCCCAGCACTAAACTCTCCTAAGTGAGGAGAGACGGGCGGGCAGTGAAAAGATGTGTGGCACTGCCAGAAGGGCTGGAAGCCCAAGGAGCGGTGCTGAAGACGCGACCCTATTGAGCACATACCAAAGACCCGCTACCGAGCTGCAGGGTGTCCAGAGGACCCAGTCGTGCGACACCAGCAGGAGCCTGGGAGAGAAAAGACCCCGCGGGTATCGCCGCTGCCCACGAATTCATGGAGAGCCCGAGAAGCCACAGCACAGAAGGTAGGCCGCAGGGGCGCCAACAGTGAGACTGCGCCTCTGACCAGAGTGGGAGTGGAGCCGGCGGGGAGCACTTGAGGCCCCGCGGACATCACCATAGTCCGTGAGGGAATGTAAAACCAGGAAAGCCACGGAGAAGGAGGCAAGCTGCAAGAGGGCCCACCACGACAGCATGCTGCAGCCCTAACACAAAGAAAGGCCTGGCAGGAATTATCGTGGACCCCACAGCCGCTGTCCCTGCCCATGAACATAAGGAGGAACAGGGGGACTGCGAATGAAGAGGTAGGCGGCGGGGGCCCACCACGAGCCTACCCCAACAGCAGGGTGCGAGAGAAGAGCAGCCAGGAAATAGCTGAGGCCCAATACTGCACTGACCCCGGGGAGCAGAGGCGGGCAGACAGAGGGGAGAACTGTGACACCACTGTGAGATACCAAGTGGATCAGGGGGCCTCCTGCATCACAACCATTCACTGGACACACACCCCCCAGAACCCACAAATCATAACCTACCAAGAAAGCAGAGCCAGCTCTGAGATTCCAGGGAGGCACTGTGAAGCGCAACTCTGTGCGACAGCAAGGGTCAAGGAACAACAGAGAACCACCGCTTGCCTCTACTCAACGCCCAACATACGGAGAAGAGAACTTGGCTGTGCAGAATGGGAAAGATACCAAAAAAGAGAGGTCAAAGTACCCTTGACATGGGCAAGGGGAGCGCCCAGACAGATGAGGAGGAAGACAGTACTGAAGTGGTGAAACACGTCACTCAGGCACATCCGACGCTAACAGACATTATGCAGGCCATCACAGCATCCCGTGAAACCCTAGAAGCTAAGACTGATGCCATCAGCACTGACCTAAGTCTACTAAAAGATGACCACCGCCGACTAGTGGAGAGAGTGACGAATACCTAATGGACAAAATTTCTGACCTCCCCATAGAGGTGATAGAACTGTGAAAATCCCTCACAGACATAGAAACCAATGTGCGGGTCCTAGAAGTGAGAGCAGAAGACAGGGAAGGCATGTCTCGCAGGAACAACCTGCGTATAATAGGAATAGCAGAGCGAGAGGAGGGGAGTGACATGGTGCAGTTCCTGGAGGACTGGCTAAAAACAGAAGTGGCCCCGGAGGGGCTCTCCCCATTCTATGCACTAGAAAGGGCACAAAGGGTCCAGTCCAGATGCCTTAGACCGGGTGCTCCTCCATGCCCGATAGTGGCTCGTTTGCTCCACTTCCAGGACCAAGACCACATCCTAACACAAGCCCGCCAGAAAAGCAATCTACAGATCGGAAACAGTAAAATCATGGTGTTCCCTAACTTCACCAGGGAAGTACAGAGACAGAGAAACACATTCCTAGCGGTGAAAAAGAAGCCACGACAGTTGCAGATTCCATATACAATGCTGTTTCCCGCCCAATTGAGAGTGACCACCCCAGCTGGGGTGCATTTTTTCCAGACGCCACAAGATGCTTGGGAATGGCTCGACTCTGGCTCGGGCCACAGATTGCATGGAAACTTCCCAGGGTCAGCAGCAAAGAAAAGAGATAGAGGCTCAGACAAAGCTAGGGCACCGTCCTCAACAGAAGCAAGAGAAGAACGACACAAAGTCTTCAAGGCGGTCGCAGAGCTTAGCCAAACAGGTTTCAGTCCCAGATCAACACAGAGCGACTAAGAAGAGGAACAATCTCACCGCTCCCAGGCGTCCAGCGCTACAGAAGACTTGGAGACGGACCTACCTAAAATAACTCCCAAGTCAGCTGATGAAATCATATGAACAAGAGACTGCTGAGAGGAATGGAACAATGGACATAATAGATTGTATCCTTTCAGCTCTATTCTTGGAATGGGGGGGGCTGCAAATGGATATAATAAGTTGAAATAAGTTAGGTACCGGGGTGGCAAATGCACCGGCAAGATGGAGGAGGAACCGGAAGGCAGGGCTCCCAAGACCTGCTGGCTGACACCACAACCCCAAGTACAGTAGAGATTTTCTTAAGTTTGAATGGGCACTGGACTATTACCTGTCCTGGGTGGGGGAGTTGGGAAGTTGATTTATTTAGGGGTTTACATTTAGGGGCCAGGTGTGTCTGGGGTAAGAAATCTGTTAGAAAATCTTTAGTGCCAGTCCAATGGTACCCACCGTAGACCTCAAGTGTATGTCGTGGAATTTATGAGGAATGCACACCATGACAAAGTGCCACAAGATACATGCATACTCGATTCAGAAGGGAGCTTAAATTGCAATGTTGCAGAAAACACATATAAATGCAAAGGAAGGGGCAGTGCTACAGCGTAGATGGAGGGGACAAGTATACTATACGAATTACTCAGCGTTTGCTAGAGGGGTGTTAGCAGGGGTCCCCTTCCAGTGCACCAGGCAGATAATTGACCCCGAAGGGTGGTATATAGTCTTAATTGGAAAACTTGAAGGAAAAGACGTGACGATTGGTAGTATATACGGACCAACTAGTGATCATACTTCATTTTTTGCCACCCTTTCTAGAACACTAGCACCTGCTCTGACTGGCTCGGTGATACTGGGTGAGGATTACAATTGCATCGAGGACGCTGACCTGGATCGCTCCCATCCACCTCTGCAAGATTCACCCATCCGCAGAACAGCCGAAGCACGTAGGCACTGGCAACACTAATGGGGGCTTATAGATTCTTGGAGGGCGCATTCGTCCGGGGGATAGAGACTACTCTTTTTTCTCAAATCTACACAAATTACACATTAGGCTTGATGCCATACTGTGCTCTCCAGATGTACACGAATGCATACAGGCTAGTGAATATCTGGCACGGACGATCTCAGACCATAACCCAATATTGGTGGGTCTTATTTGGGCGTGAAGTAGACCTAGTATCCCTAATTGGTGTCTCAGGCCAGAGACATTAGAGGATCAGGTATATCAAGCAACAATACGAACAGCTATTGAGCAGTACTTTGACGACAACGCAGGTACTGCTATGAACCGCATGGTAGAGTGGGAGACCTTCAAAGTTGTGCTCAGGGGTAGATGTATCTCAGAGATGGTAGGAGTGAGGGGGACCTTATTAAGAGACACGCAGCTAACGGAACTACACCTCCGAGAGCTTGAGAAGGCGAGGCCGAAGAATAGAGAAATACAGGAGGAGTTGCTTGCATCCAAAGAAACAGTAGCAGAACATGTAGAAAGGCTGCACTGTTTTGACTATATAAATTATATAACTCGAGCTCGTGCACAGAGGGACAAATCCAGGGCACCACCTGCATGGCTAGCCAATCTAGCCAAAGAGGGATCGGTTATACGTGAACTGAGAGATGAACAGGGAGAGGTACAGTTCCGCCAACAAGACATCAACAGCGCATTCTTTGAATATTATACTGAGCTATATAAAAGCAGGGTGTCACCCACAGAAGTAGAAATAGACACCTTTATAGGAAACGTGGAACTGCCAACAATTGCAGAGGAAGAAGTGGAGACACTGGGGAGGGACATAGAATTAAGAGAGGCAAGAAGTGTGTAGTAACCTGTGTTGTATTTATCTGGTTACTTACTCCCTAGCTGCTCAGCCAGTGTGAATGTGATGCATGGAATGTTGGTGTGAGAGTCTTGAATGGAATGTTTGGGTGCCTGGATGCTTGAGTGTGTCAGTTGGAGTATGGGCTGAGCAGCAGGCAGACTGCTCCTGGTGGGGCTGTATCTCTAGTACCTATCTACATGTAACTGGTCTCAATAAATCTACCATGAACAACATCTTGGCTACGGACTTCATCACTACAAATTGCTATCAAATCTATGGCCAGAAACTAAACACCTGGGACCAACGGATTACAAGTTGAGTTCTATTCCATGTATGCCGACATCCTAGCTCCCCAATTAGTGGAGGTGTATAACCGAGCGAAGCAGGCTGGGAAATTGCCGGGATCCATGAGAGAGGCTTTAATTATCCTGTTACTAAAACCAGGGAAACAGGCATCTGATAAATCAGCGTATAGACAGCTCTCCTTGCTCAACCTGGCTTATAAAATCCTGGGTAAAATTCTAGCCATGCGCCTCCTGCCATATGTGTCAGATCTTATATACCAAGATCAGGCGGGGTTCATACCGTCCCGCAACACATCAATGAATGTACGGAGATTATTGCAGATACTAGAGGCAGACTCTTACTGCAAAGAGGAAGCGGCCATCTTTGCAGTCGATATAGAAAAGGCCTTCGATAGCCTTGAATGGCCTTATTTGTTCCGGGTGATGCGGAGATTTGGTTTGGGAGCAGACTTGGCATGGACGGCCTTACTCTATGTGGACTCTAGTGCTAGAGTCAAGACTGGGAGGCTAATATCGGACAGTTACAAGGTGGAGAGAGGAATGCGACAGGGGTGTCATCTATCACCACTTCTGTTTGCCCTGGACATGGAGACCCTAGCCGCTAGAGCCAGGCCAGGAAACTCCTACCAGGGCCTGGAGGTATTAGGCCAAACTCATCATATAGTGCTATACGCTGATGATTTACTGCTATTTCTCCAAAACTCGAAAGAAGATCTCGAGGGAGCAAGGGAATTGCTGGCGGCTCTGGGGAGAGTGGCGGGACATAGATTGAATTGGACGAAATAATGCCTCTTCCCCACCACAGCAGGACGAGAGAGACTGCAGGCCGTAAACGGAGTACTATGGGAGAACAGATGCCTGCCCTACCTGGGAGTACCGGTCTACCATAGCCAAACAGACCTACTAGAAGGTAACATGGGAAAAGCGATCAGGGGTGTGAAATCATGCATTGACTTTTGGGGGACCCTACCCTTGTCAGTGGGGAGAAAAGTAGCACTACTGAAGATGGTGACTCCACAGAGGTTACTCTATTTCTTTGGGGTACTCCCGGTATGGATCCCAGCAGGTATGTTCTGACACCTGCAAACACTGGTGACGTCATTCCTATGGGGGGTGGGGAGACGTAGAGTAGCACTGACCACGCTCACGAGACCAAAGGCAGCGGGTGGACTAGCATTGCCAGAGTTTGAATATTACTATATAGCTGGCCAATTGTAATGGCTCAGGAAATGGATTGCTAGTTGAGTGCAGAGGATCGAACAGCTGGACGCTGCGACTCCAAGCCTAAACCTCCTATCCTGAGTGGTGTTACGCCTGACCTCAAGGGAGAGAGATTGTACCACCGAACTAAAAGTGATTCGCAAATGCTGGATCAGAAGTTTACAGAGATCCAAAACCAAACAACCACACGCCCCAGATATCCCACTATCCATTTGTAAGGAACTGCACATGGAGGAGACTGCCAAGGGCTAGAGGCGTGGATAGCAGCAGGAGTGACCACTATTGGAATGCTATATGAGGATGGCATCTTGCTGCCGTTTAAGGACTTTAGGGAAAGATATGATGTGCCCCAGGGACACTTTTTACTACACACTGCCCTCACAGCAGCAATACGAAAGCAATGGGGAGGGGGGTCTCACAGCCACCATTGTCAGAAGGGTGCCAATATGTAGTGTCCACCTCTGGGACATATAAAGGCAGTTACCTGCTAATACAGACAATTCCGCCACGTGTCACTCTCAGCTCTAAATATTCAGCAACAACGGTGGGAAAAAGACCTAGGGGAACACATAGACGAGAAAACATGGGATGGCCCAGTGGAACGAGCAAGCAAGTTCACTAGAAATGCCAGGTTTCAACTAATTAACTTTTATGACCTTCATAGAGCATACCTCACACCAGGATGCATCAACAGAGACTTTAACATAAGGACAGCTGCATGCCCCCGATGCTAAGAGGTGGGAACAGACTTTTTTCACATGTTTTGGAGCTGTCCAAAACTAGAGAACTTTGGAGGACAATAGCCACAGTATTGACAGAGGTGACAGAGAGGGATTTGGCCAAAACACCAGGGTACTGCCTCTTACACTGGTTCCCCCACACCTCTAAAAATAAAGTAACCAGTAAATTCCAGGATCTGGGACTCTTACTGGCAAAACAAGAGATCACTAGTCATTGGAAGACGCAGGGAGGCCCCAGAACAGATAGGTGGAAGAGGGAGCTTATAAGATGGTCAGATTACGAGGGGGCAGTGGGGCTAAGAGAAGCCAGAAGAAATGGGAGCGAGAAATCCCTAGAGTCAGCCAGAGCATGGGAAGCATTAGTTTCAGTACTTAAACATACAGAAGTGGACCCAGTGGAGGACACTCTGGGGGCGACATAAGAACTGGGGACAGAGATGTTACCACCCACAGAATACCATGTAAAGCGGGCTAGCATAGTTTGATCAGCAAAGACTCCCCATACAACATAAATTAGGAGCGGAGACGTGAAATAGATCCACTCGAGACATCATGTACTCAATGAGATATAAGTTATAAGCAGGGATCATTACACACCATGACATGCCTGGTGGGAGGGGGGAGGGTGGGGGTGGAGTTGATGGCCTCTTACAAGAAGCGGACAAGAGCACGCTGTAACCCATAGCTCGCTACCCTTAGAATGTCACACATAATAGGCAGGTTAATAAATTGCATTCGATGACAGAAAAGACGAACACTCACCCTGCTTGAGATTACCCGACAAGCAACCTCACAGGGGGAAAGATCCGGAGACACGAGCGAACCAAAATGCTATGTATGAAAACAGTGTACGTGTACTGCCGACTGTAAGAAGTCTTGAATAACTGTTCAATAAAATCTGTTTTAAAAAAAAATAAAGACAGTCGTGGATCTAAAGGCTGAGTTAAATGATCTGAGAGCGTAGATGGATTCCCTAACTTAGTTGCACCGAGTAATAACTCCGCTACTTCAACTCTTGCCAATGAGTAGTTTGCAACCAGTGGGTATAGCACGTCTGGTTCCCCACCCTGTCATAGCGTGTTCTCAGCCCAATCCTTGGCCATCTTCAGCGGCCACTTGCATAACCTCGGAACCTAGTATACCTAGAAGTTTTCAGACGCCAAGACCGAGGATGGAAGGTTTGGGCAATGTGGGTGGGCTTTATAAAAACTTTCCTCCTGCCCTCTCTCAGAATGTGAGATCTGAGCCTGGGCACATAGGACCTGAGAACCCAACACACAGCTTGTGTACTAGGCCAAGGAAAGCGAAGGTGGCATCTGTTTGATCCTATTGTGTTCCTTCTGCCAGTCAAATGCCCTCTCTTTCATGGGACCAAAGGCCTGGGAGTGGAGGCACCATTTATATGCATAATGCTCCAAGGTTGTTATAAGGGCCAAGAGAAGATCAGAAGACATTGATTAACACAGTGATTCACTGGATACGTAATGTGTGGAAATGCAGTTATCCGTCAGGACATTTTTGGGGTGAAACGATGTACTCTACCGGTGGGTGATCTAGACTATTTTGAGATAAAGTTGGTTTCCATCGAATTGGCTGATAACATCATTGCTTTTGAGGTACATTTTCCTAGCCCCATGACAACAAAGATCTGTCTAAAGCTCAATGTGCCCCAGATTGCGAACCGAGCGGACCAGAGCATTCGTCAGAATAGGGGCACAGGACCAACTGAGGTTTGACTGTCAACATCCATAGCGAATCCATCTTTAATGCCTACCCCTGTTAGGATGCAATCCAAAGTCTGAAATTTACTTTCTTGGAACATTGCTGGCTCAAAATCTAAAGTGGCTAATCTGAACTGGAGGGTTTTCCTCCACTCATTTGATGTTTGTTTGCTGCAAGAAACCTGGTGTACAGAGTCCATATATAGAACACAGTTTACAACCCTTTATTTTCCAGTGACATCACAGGGCAAAGGTTGGCCTGCTGGTGGGCTAATCACGTGGGTAAAGAATACTCTAGCCTGTATGGTTAGATGGCTGAAGTTAAACACTCTGGACATTTTGGGGTATACCCTTAATAGGGAGGATACTTGTCCTGTATCTACAATGTATATAATAGGACAAGTGGGGTGAACAGGCCATCCAGTACCCTTACAATCCTTAAGGAGGCTATCAATGCTATACCACCTGATGATCCGGTGGTTGTTGCAGATGATTTCAGTGTAAACTTTGAACCCTCCAGGCCCTTGCTGTTCAATCTAACAGAAAAGGAAGATGCATCCTGCTGTATTCCCCAGCTAGATCTGAAACCGGTCAAAAGGTGGACAATGGTTGCTAATCAGTTGATGAGCTTATCCGTGCGCTTGGGTCTAAGAGCATGTAACATCAGGTCTACATCTGACCGTAGAGGTGCCCACACTTTCAAGAGGCTCACTCAAACGAGCCGTATCGATAACGTATTTTTACCCCTACAAATGTGGTCCTCTCTGGTTGACACAGTGGTTGTCGATCGCCATGACAGTGACCATAATGCACATAAACTAACTATTACCAGACCAGGGATTCAAGTTTTGATTGCATGGTTTCTCTAAGTTACCAGGTGAACTGGGCCTTTAAAACAATAAGCGGGACCTAAAATGGGTTTCTGTATACAGGGACATGAATGCATTGGCAAATATTTATGGGCTGGTAGCCGATACTCAGGATGTGATGAAACCTAGTCGGGCCTTAGATCTAGACCCTGTGTCTGTACTTAAATTTCATGAGGAGCTGTCCGATAGACCCCAGCATTTCTAACTAAGGATGGCAGCAAGGCAAGTAAATCAACCTCACAAAGCTTGTGGTTTAGCAGTCATTGTAGATTGGCTAAGGCCAAGCTATTAGGTCAATTAAATACAAGAAACAGAACTGAAATATTCTGGGCCAGAAAGAACTATAAAGACATTCTGACCCCGGTCAAAACTACTTGGGAATGTGGGGTGTGGGAGGATTTGGTAGAAGCAGCCAGGACAGGAGGTAACAAATTGTTCTGGGGTATGGTGGCTCATGGTAGTCGACATACAGTTTCTCATATTGAATACCATCTGCAAACAGAGATATGGGTGGAATATTTCAAGCGGGAATATTCAGTTAAGTGAGTTACCATGCCCAAAGCTATAACACCAGGCTCTGCATCACCTGATAGGAAAGATAAACCACTGTTTTTTTTGCTCAAAGATATTCTCGACGCATTAAAGGCTATACCTTCCCAGAAAGCGCCTGGCCCTGATTCTGTCCCTGGGGATTTGTATCTATCAGAACCCTTTTTTGGGGGGCCTTACTTTTATCAGTTATTCAGATCAGTTCTAAAAGGTGGCCTATTACCCAGATCTTGGTAGGAAGCTGAGATTGTCCTGATATTCAAAAAGGGCAGTAGAGATGATCCTGGTAATTACAGACTAAATTGATGCTTCACAGAAATTATTTTGCCGCCTTATATTGGGGGAACTGTCTGAGTGGGCTCATGCAAATTATATACTCTCAGATCTGCAGGTGGGCTTTAGGAAAAATGCCAGCACAGAAGCCCAAATACTACCCTTTTGCATTATTTATTGGAAAACTGTAACACTGGATACGGGACAACTTTATGTGGTTTTTGTTGTTTTGAGATCAGCATTCGTCTCAATCCTCAGGGCAAAACTATTGGAAGTGCTAAAGCCATTGAGGGTCCCCGATAATCTCTTGGCAGTTCTAATTAAACTACATGTGTAAGATATGGAAACAAAGGTGAGCTTACTGACCCCTTTAGGATTGAGACAGGCATTTGTCAAGGGTGTGTCCTGGCACCAACCCTGTTTACACTCTATGTTAATGATTTACTAACAGTATTAGATTTCCCTGGCAATGATGCCTGAAATTGGGTCCTTATAAAATGCCTACTCTGCTGTTTGCAGATGGCACACTCTTAATATCCAAAACCCTGTGCGGTCTGCAAGCAATAGTATACCCCTTTTTAAGCTTATGTAGAGATAGAGGTTTAGAACTAAACATTGATAAAATCAAGTTTATGGTTTTCAACCCCTATAAAGCGGTACGGGTGAATATTTTGAGCAGGGGGTCCCTTTGGAACAAGTGCAGGAGTTTGTATATCTGAGGGTTTGTTTGCCGAATAAACTGAATTGGTCTGCACAAATTAGCAAGAGTACCTTGAAACTCCAGCAGGAGTCTGGTGCTATGATTAAAATGTAGAAGAAAACACAGGCTAGTCTAATAGCACCTGCGGTGGAGATTTACAATGTAAAAGTAAAAAGTACTGCTACATTTGGGTCAGAGTTATGGGGACATGTGAGGGCTGATGAAATTGTCAAGGTGGAAAACAGGTTCATGAGGAGCTTATTAAATCTCTGTCAGAGTGTCCCTGTCTTCCTCAATTTCTAGACGTTGGTATTTATACGATTAATTTTAGTCTGATGGTTAGACCTATGTTGTATTGGCACCGGCTATGGTCTACAGAGGAGCTAGAATCGTATAGATTACCCTTAAAGGTACTTCTCAGATCCAATGGTTTTCAGAGGATTTCCTGGCTTGCTTTATCAAATCTATGTCTTATGAGGTTGGCTTGGTGTCTCTTTCGGAAACTCGTGACAAAGCTAAGTTAGTCCTACGTTCATTGGTTAAAGATTGCTTCAAAAAGTAGCTATGGGTGAGGGAACTGAAAAAAGCCAAGTCAGGTAGTCTGACAGCCACCTCCCTAGATCAAAGATAATCACTGCTTATGAATCGTTTCTCAATGTCTTCCCTAGGTGTCAAGCAAAGCAACTCTACTCCAAATGGAGGGCTGGCCTTTTGCCTGTAAACAGCTTTTGTATAAAATGGGGTTTGAAGAACTGTAGCTCTAGCAAGTGTCCTTCTTGTACTTTAAGTGAGCAATCCCTCCACCATGCTTTATTTTGCAATGCTTAGGTAAGCCCATGCGGAAAGTGGCTAAAGCTAGTATGTAAGCTTTTGGGTTTTAGCCAATCTGCAGTTTCATTAAGCTTTTACGATCGGACACTAGAGAAGTGGTTGTTGTGGCAGTGGCCAAATACCTTCATGCAGCCTGGCTCATTTGTAACCATAGAGGTCGCTTACTGAACAAGCGTAAGGCTTCCGCTAGCATTCCAAGATTGTGTTCTGGACCATTCCAGCATCACAATTCTGCAGCCCGAAAGAATTGAAACCTAATAGAAACGGGGTAGGTGGCCAGAGATACAGTGGGGTTTAGGTCTTTACTGTCCTGGAAATGTCATGTGCAATAACGACCGTTTTATTTGTATTTTTTTTAATTGAGCATTTGCACTTTACAGTGTTTGATGGCATCACAGTGGAAATATTTTTTATTTATTTTATTTCTAACCTACTATTTATCATCTCACCTATGGCTGGCAACTGTATGGATTGTGTTTACTGTGGTTTTATGGATTTTATTTCAGAAATAAACTAGTTGACTTTACTTGACGTTTTGTT
The DNA here is from genome assembly GCA_963921515.1 of Calotriton arnoldi. Lineage (NCBI taxonomy): Eukaryota > Metazoa > Chordata > Amphibia > Caudata > Salamandridae > Calotriton > Calotriton arnoldi. Next base: position 821,130 of record CAWUFW010001331.1, read on the forward strand.
AGCTTACAGTGGGCTTATAGCCCACCCTTTGCTTACCATTGGTGGTCTTCCTATTCACTCTGATGTGCTTGCTTCTCTCTCGTCAGTGTGCACCAGCTTCACTTCCTCTTCTTGTGTTTGGCCGCTCCCTAGAGCATGCTCAAAGTACTCCTGTGCTTCCACTGCTCAAGTCTTGGGAGCTGCTTTTTAGGTCGAGCCTTGGCACCGCATGTGCTGCTTTGCAGGGCATGCTGTATTCGAGTATGGGCTTGAAGCTGCGCCCACTCTCCACCCATATTTTTCATTGGCTTGTGTCATTGTCCTTTGTGAATGCTGGCTTCTGATTCATTAATAGGCTTGTTAGTCCCTCCCTAGTACTGCCTTGTCTTCATTTGTAACCTCCCATGAGGACTGGCCCTTTTACTTCTGTTGTTACATGGTATGTCTTATTTAGTCTGGAAGCACTATTTTGTTTAATGAGTTTCTCCTACTGCAGGCACGACATGCTTTCCTGCAACATTCAACGCACCATGCGCGTTTCACTTTCCAAGCAGCCTGGGACAATGGCGGCCCCTTCTCTGAAATGAAATAGATCTCGCATTTACAAGAGTTTGAGCTATTGGAATTGAAAATGACAATGCCTTTTATGTATGTGTTAATTATCAAAACAGATAAATAAAAGGCATCGTCATTTACAATGCAAATAGCTTAAACTCTCGCAAATGCGATACCTATTGCATTGCAAATGCTTATTTATTTTTGTTAAAGCACTCCATGAGAGTGCATGTGTTAGCAAGCTGTCTCCCTCTTGCTCCCCCCCTCCCCCCACCCAATTGACCTTTCCATGGACAGTCCCTGTTTTAAGAGAACTGTCCAAGTGTCCCAGCACTTTTCTTCATTTTAAATACATGTCCTGGATTTTGAGACAAAGGTCAGGCAATTCAGCAAAGCAGAATTGAAAAGTATGCTCTTCTTTTACAGGTGCCTTTGAAGACTAAAAAAATGAGCACTTCATCTCTTTCTGTTGGCACCTCAGAAGGAGGCCAGCTGCATGCTGTCTGCAGAAGGGAGACAAGGTGGGGAGGAGGGCAGGGGGCCCAAGATGGAGGTTCTGCCACTGTTAAATGTAGCCTTGTAGATGTGTGTATATACTGGATATATATAGGCACATATTTACATGGCTACGCAAAAACCGGGACAGGCCAGATATATAAGGCTTTAGTCCTACTTTTATTTCTGGCCAGTCTCGGTTTTTGGTCCTAAAGATCTGGAAACTCCCCCCTCCCCCCTCCCCTCCGAGTCGCTCTCTCTTTCCCGTATTCTTCTGCACCCCACCCAAGCCCTGCCATGAGTTTCTAGACCCCCGTGCCGTTGTCCCTCGCCTGCATACTTTTGGCCCCACCCAGGCTAATGTCCTCTCTCGTGCGTGTGCTTCTGACCCCGACCCATGTTTCCTTCTCTTTCCCAGGCTCTTCTGTGCACCCTCCCCCGCCTTCCCCCACCCTCCCGCCGCTCCACGTTGCCCACCTCCCCGACCTACAACCTGGACCTCGTTTACAGTAATAAAAAAAAAAAAACGATGACGCAGCCTCTGGCCTGCATCATTTTCTAGACGCATGCACCGGCCTACAACATGATAATGCCCAGCGGCCACTTTAGCGTGATTATTTTGTATTCCTTTTATATTTCCTTTAAGCTTCTCAACGTCTTTTTTGATGCTGTAAAATCTGAAAAGAACATTGAAAGAGCCAATAACTCTCTAAGGCGTGACCTTTATTGTCTTTGGCAGTGCTTGTTTTCTTCTTCGCAGGTGAAGCTTACAGCAACGAAACTCATTAAAGCTCCTCACAATTATTTTAATGCGCGGCTGGTTCATTTGTAATCTGTAATAGGACAACAAGCACGGTCTTTTGAACAGGCTCGTTACAACAATAGGGAAATTATATCTAACTGGGAAAGAAAGAAAACATTATCACGGGCACGAGGCAGCCAGATGTTGAACAAGGTATGAGAAGATTGCGGGACAAAGAATGAGGAGGTGGCATTTCACTCCGGAGAGTGGTTTGCAGAAGCGAATCCGAGAAGAAAGGAAAAGTACGAATCCTTTTGTGAAAGGAGAAAGAAACCCTCGCTTCAGACACTAGCGTCTCACACCAGTGCCCGAGGAGAGCAAAAGGCAGAGACGGCTTCTTGTTCTGGGGCTCTCTGTTGCAATTATCTGAACAAGCAGTGCAAGTGGGACATGAACTGACACATGCGGCATTTGACATATTAAGCGACTGAAGTTACTGTATCTTTAGCAGTGATGAGTCAGACATCATGCTCCCAGTTAAAAGGAAGACTTGAAAGGTATGAGCGACTTTGAGGGGAGCAGGTTGTCTGCTTCTTGCAGGATGCTCTAGCTGTTTTCTGCCTTCGTTTTCATCTGACTGGCAATTCGACTGTTCTGATACTCTGTTTCCACGTGATAAATGTTCTATTGTTCTGATTCCTCTTAAACAGTGCCACTGGAATTATGCGGCAGGAGAGGGACAAATTATGCGGCAGGGTTCAGTAAATTATGCGACAGGAAAAGCCAAGTTATGAGGCATAAGGTGGCACATTTTTAAATGGCATTACTTCATTATTTTGTACTTTTTTACACTTGTTAACACTGTTTGGGCAGCGAGTGCACCTCATTAGTACCAGTTTAACAATAAACAGGAGTGAGGTGGCCAGTCAACCTTTGCAAAAGGCCTTCCACTGTGCGGCAGCACGTGCTGTTGTATTTTTTAGTAACTTTTGAACTGTTTGAGCGAGAAACAACATTTATTTGTGTTGAAGTCTGCTGATTATGCAGCAGAGAATATATGGCGTTACAACGCAAACAATTACAACGCATGCTTTTACAATGTGGTTTTTACATCGCAACTACCATTACATTGCATGATTTTACAACGCATGCCATTACAAAGCATTTTTAAAAACTACCATTACAACACATTCCATTACAACGCATACCATTACAACGCATACAATTACAGCGCATTCTACTTTTAGGGCAACAGTAGGGTAAATGTTGGATAGTTCAATTTCAAAGGGCGTGCGCATCTCACAAAGTCCAGTAGTCAGTTGTAGTTACAAAAATTATGATTTCTTTATTTTAATCAGTATAAATAAGCATTGACCATTAACACTCCAGCCAACGCGTTTCATTCCCACACTGGGAACTTCATCAGGGCTGAAAGGTAACAAATAATACACATATTATTGCCAGATCACGACACAAGACTAGACAAAAACTAACCATCACATTACTCCACAAAACATTGATATATATTTTAAGTAAGACAACACCGAACTCCCACAGTTACAACAACACTAAACAAAAAACAAAATTATATAGAGATATATATATTTTTTTTAAAAAAGTTTTTCTTGGAGAACTAAACATCCTCACATATGGTGCCCATAAATACCAGCACAAAATGACCCATCATTCAATAAAGGTTGTAAGCTACACACCATCATATACAGTGTCCATATATATGGACTCGAGTCCATATATATGGACACTGTATATGATGGTGTGTAGCTTACAACCTTATTGAATGATGGGTCATTTTGTGCTGGTATTTATGGGCACCATATGTGAGGATGTTTAGTTCTCCAAGAAAAACTTTAAAAAAATATATATATATATCTCTATATAATTTTGTTTTTTGTTTAGTGTTGTTGTAACTGTGGGAGTTCGGTGTTGTCTTACTTAAAATATATATCAATGTTTTGTGGAGTAATGTGATGGTTAGTTTTTGTCTAGTCTTGTGTCGTGATCTGGCAATAATATGTGTATTATTTGTTACCTTTCAGCCCTGATGAAGTTCCCAGTGTGGGAATGAAACGCGTTGGCTGGAGTGTTAATGTTCAATGCTTATTTATACTGATGAAAATAAAGAAATCATAATTTTTGTAACTACAACTGACTACTGAACTTTGTGAGATGCGCATACCTTGAAATTGAATGATCTCTTGATCTGGAGCACAGTGACGCCACGCAACGGCTGGCGTAGGGGCAGTTTTGCGCATCAGAACTTTATTTTTTGGAACTGGCACGAGGTGCGGTACCAGTGGTCCGCCATTGCTCTAACTGATATCTAAATGTTGGATAGTGTAGGGGTAACGATTACTATTTCCACTCCAGTGAGTGCAACAGTAGGGAAAGTGTTGGATAGTGTAGGGGTAAAAATTACTATTCCCATCCACCCCAAGACCCATACCCACACTAAAACTAATAAATCTCCATTACTTACTTTATAATGCGTTGTAATGGCATGCGTTGTAATGGTAGGCGTTGTAATGGCATGCGTTGTATTGACATGCGTTGTAATGGCATTCGTTGTACTGGCATGCAATGTAAAGGCAGTTGCGTTGTAACAGTTGCGTTGTAAAAGCAGTGCGATGTAATGACTGCGTTGTAATGGATGTTTCCCTGCAGCAGATTATGGATTATGTGGCAAATGCGGCAATCGCAGCAGCCGCAGAATCACATAATTCCAGTGGCCATGCTCTTAAGCAGGTCCCCTTGTATTTATATATTTATTAATGTATTTATTTATGTAAATTTGACAATCTGAGTCATTGTGAGCAATGAGATGACACAGACTGGTAGACTGAGCTTGACGAATAAAGGTGGACCCATGATCAGGTAGAGCAAGAAATATTGCTCACTTAGGATAAGACTAATTTTTGGAAATTCACTGTGCATGCAGGTTTATGAAAACAGCAGATTTGTACATCAATGCATCAGATTGCAAGTGTCGGAAGTGACCTTACGCCATCTTCAGACCAATCCGCTCTCACCAACAGCCCCCCCATCCGAAACACAAAGTGACATTACAAAATTATTGACTTTAGTGGCCTCATGGGAAGTGCTGGCACATGAACATCGACCCTGATGGCATTTAAAGGAAATAATATGGTGTTAATAAAAAGCAAATAATAAAATTAATAAAGTAATTTAAGAAAAACAAGATTGATTAACTAACAGCAGTTTCTAATGAACATACGTGTCTGTTTTATTTTTCAGATATACATTAACTAGGGCGCTGTCATGACTTTCCAAATGTGTAGCCATCAGCTACCAGGTACAACAATTATATACCAAACACAATAATAGTCTGTACTAAGGCCCTGATTTCCAGCTTGGTTAGCGGGTACTCACTCAGAAATGTGATGGGTATCCCTTTGCTTTATTGCAAGTGGCACAGGGTACTGTGGACTTATACAAAAGGGAACAGGATATCCGCAGTGGGGTAACATAGGCCCACACAACCCCAGTGGTGCGGGGTGGTCAAGCTCCAGGGGGCCCCCTCAGTGCAGTACCCTGGCCGGAGAGCTCCTGATTGAGACCCCGTACCTGGCAGGGGAGCCCTCTCAAGTTTTGTTACGCCACTCTATATCCATCACATTTGTGACCTACTAACTCATCTGCCAAACTCTAAATTAGACCCTAAGTGCCCAGATACAGCCACAAATGCTAAGGCACAACAAAATATGCACAGGCACATTTCCAAATGCCCAGTCTTAACGACCATGTGCCAGGGGCAACCATTCTGCTCAGTTACAACCACTTATGTTCACAAAGCCTGATGAATACAGATATACTATCAAACGCATATGTATACCTTTGAATGCTCCATAACAAATCCCATTTGACCGTTGTACCCTCTTCATGCTCCACCGCTTCCTGAAATGCCCATTGCGTCATCCCTATGTGTAGGATAAGTGTGAATGCAGAGAACAGCCTTATTTAGCCCTGCCATAACCTCAAATGCCCTTTGCACACTCTCCATTCAAAGTTTTAGCCTTCAATGCCCGTGCATTCTCGTCAAGTGTAAGTTATCCTCAAACAACAAATGTATATTGCTCATTCTTAGGTATCGCTTTAAATATCATACATTCTTACTGTGTATAAGTATGTCCTCCAATGCCTAGCACTGCCTCTTCACATACGGGCTTAGCCACAAAAGTGCAGTGCTGGCTTCCCATGCACAAGAATGGCCTCAAATGCCAAGTGTACTGTCCTTATATGTGGGTTTAGACTCAGTCACCTAGTGAAACTTTCTTTTGCACATGTATGTCCTTAAACACTCAATACATGCGCCCCGTTCACAGATTAACCTCAAATATGCAGTACAATCTCCACTGAGTAAAAATGAGCTGATATGCCCAGTGCAGCCACATCATGAATTGTATAGACCCCAATGCCTCTGTGTGCAGATATGATCTCAAATGCCTTTCCAAGAGCTGTCTTATTCTGCCTCCCCTAGCATAACCATGACCTAAATTTGAGTGCAGCCTCCCAATGTACAGTTTTAGCCTCCAATGGCCAAATACCACCTACCCATACACAAGTACAGCATCAAAGGTCCTTTGTCCAAGTATGGTCACAAAGACCTATTACATCGTTCTCAAGCACACATTTAGCTTTGCCAATGCCACGGTCTCATCGTCCCTCTCTTGGAAAGTGTGTTCCGACTCATTTAACTCCCTGGATTTTCTGCTTTTGGTCCACTCAATTTTGGGCTTTTATTATGAGTGAGTCTCATTATCTGAGTCTCCCTCACTGAAAATTTTGCGAAAATGGGCTGAAAGTGCTAGCCACCAGTGTCTGCCTTTTAAAACAAAGTTCTCTGCACTGCAGATGGGATAGCAGGCTCTGGGCTGCTTGCACGTCAACATGTGAACAAATGAGTGTACACACGTGTGTGGACTGAGCATGTGCGACTACCATTTAGCTCAGCCTGGTATCTGCATGCAGATAGCCTTTCGCAGAAGGGACCCTCCAGCAATTGGTGCTGTCCTGGTGTGGGCCTTATAATGTGAGTGGACATTAATAGTGCAAATCTGTAGTGCTTAACAGAAAATAATGTTTTTAGTAACTAAATTATACATTATGGGTAAAATCTGCACCAAGATACAGTTTTACACTTCTTAGGTCTAGAGGTAAAAATGAGCCTGAGTGAAGATCCAATGTAATTTTCATGTTATCTGCACTCCTCCTGGCACTTGAGCATTCGTCTTATTTCTCTCACTCAACTGATAATTGGATTCCTGGCTTTTGTTTTGCCTGCTGGGCCAGGTTAATTACTCTTCTGGATAACAGGAGGATCAAAGACCTTCCCAAACAAAAGAACCATTTGCCAGTCCTGGAACCTGTTCCTGAGAAAGTAAGGGGTGGGGATAGAATCTGCATGTGGTAATTACATTTCACGCTTTATCTGGGCTGTAGAGGCACAAGCTCACAGAAAAAAAGGGGACAGGCTAAACCTCTGGAGCTTAAAACAGACGGTGCTCACATTTGACGTTTTGGAGGGAATAGATCAGGTAGCTGTGGTAGTTAGGGATGTGGCTTAGGTTGTCAATGAAAATCTTTCAACAGACCACATCACATCGCCATTTTAGAATGTCCCACCATGCAGTGCAGGAGTGTTGGGACAGGGGTAACTAATGACAGGTCTCTCTGGATTAGACAGAAGTGCCTGCCTTCTGGAACTTTCCACCCAGCTTAAAAATCTCTGCAAATGGTAGAGACTTTTAAGAACAGTGTGGACCTGAGGAAAGCAACACCAGAAGAATGCCCAACTGGAAAGAGAAGATACCTTCTCCTACTGCAAGGAAGGACTCAAGGTCATCTGACTTCCTTTGGCATACAGGGACCATTCTCCAGGGTCAGTGATGCTGGCCTTCTTACTTTTTCTGGGGAACAGTAGAGAAATGGACCTGAAGGGGGGGACCTGGAAGGCTCCTCTAGATCTTCTATGGACTGCGTCTGCAGGAGTGTGACCTCCAGAAGGAGAGGGATGCTTTCTTTGACTGCCCAAGGTGCTCTGCAATTGGACAACCAAGTGACCATCGACCTGGATGCTGCAAGCAGGAAAGGCACTCTTTATTGGAGCCTTGGTGGCAATGTTCCCTCTAAATATTTTCCCTCTGTGGAGCAATGAATGATCTCAGTGCACTAGAGCCAAGGCCATGTGTGCCAAAAACATGTGATAACTCACAAAAGCAAGTGAGTGAGTTGCCAGTCAGTGGTATTTGCCAAACGTGAGATCACACACCCTTTAACCTAAGATTATTATACACGGGTGACCCCTTGTCTGACTCTTAGCCCTAACATAGCCACCTTTTGATGAGTCAATAGGGGAAGGAAGGGCCAGGAGTGGACACAACAGAAATTTAGCACATTGTTTAGACAGTATTATGTGGCAATTACATTTATATAGCACTTACCAGCCCTATCAAGTTGGTGAAGTGCTTTACGCCAACCAGCACACTTCTCTGAAACTGAAGGTAAATGGTTAATCAAGGGGCTATCGGTTCTTGTTGGTACACAGGTTAGTCTAGTTCTTGCAAGGAGACCATTACCTGTTTTCATGTCCACTTCAGTGTCTTTGAGGTGAATTAAAATTAGTAAAAGTTAGGTATGATCATTAGTGGGGGGGGGGGTATGTGATTTCCTGCAGATGGTCAGTAGGATTAATAGATGAGCGAGAAGAGAACAGGTATAGCTAGGTTGGGCGGTTTGACTTTCAAAGAACAACAGATAGCGAGCTTTGAGATGAGATGTGGGCAATTTGCATCAATACAATAATAGAGATTATGCACTTGACTTGGAGTGGACCGTACTCAAAGGGAGGCATGCAGAGGATGAAAAGCAAGGAAAGGGCCATTCAAAGAAAATAAGAGAGATGACGATCAGAAGTCTTAAATCAAGGCCAAGATTTTCATGCATGGTTCTAGTCACAAAGAGTGTGAGCTTAATGATGGTAACATCACTTGATTGCATCAAACGCATTCCAATTTTTAGTATGCACTGCATAGTCCGTATTGTTAGCAACATGGCAGCTGCAGCAGAAACCACAAAGCCCTGCCTGCACAATGGCACTGTGGAGTGAAAGAGAAAGGGAATTGGTGGCTCTAGCCCAGGCATCTCCAAACAAGTATCTAATGAGCTACTGGCAGCTCACCAGCTTCCTATAAGTAGCTGTCCTGTATGGAGCCAGGTGAACCAAATTTGAAGCTTTTGCTTTGTTGAATTAATATATGTGTACCAAATCTGAAAAGTGTGCATTTGTGACAAAAATGTGTGTATTTTCAGAATTCATTAGCGGATGTTTGGAACACAATGGTTGAAATCCCAAAATATATTTAAAGCTAATATTTGAGTGATAAAATCAAACAATGTTGGGGAAACTATTACTAATATTAGCAACTTGGTGCTAGGCGAATTGCAGCTATGGCTGTTTTGCATTACCCATGTAGAAGAATTCCACATTGACAAAGCCTTTTTAGGTCTCGCCTACGACAGTGCATATGCTGCAAGTGCTCTCGCTTGTGAGAGATATTGTATAGAACAAGGGTCTTGTAGCCAGTCAATTCCTTAACATGTGTTGGCTTCATTGTAACTCTTATTTGTTGTCCTCTAATTGGCCAGTGTGTGCTGGCTCCGCTTCCTCTTCTTCTGGCTATGAAAGTGTAAGGTGGGCAGAGCCCAGGCAAGGTGCCAAGGCCCAGACAGGTGATAGGTCCTGCACAAAAAAGAAGCACAAAAGAAAGAGCAGGCTCCTACAAAAATATAAAAATGTAGAGGCCAGAAGGCTTGAATAGTCCTCTCCTTGTAACTGGAACTCACCACCAGAGAAAAAGGGAAAACCAACATGAGCACCACGCTCTCTCAAAAAGGACGGGTCCCAGATGTCCACAGGCCCCAGGACTGAAGAGCATGTGAGGGTGCTTTCCTCACCCCTGTGCCCATGTCTGGGGGTGCGGGCACACCCGACATCAAGTCTCACCCTTGCAGTCACTTTGGGCAGGAACAACACTCAGTCCTGCTCCCGCCGATGCTGGATGCCAGCGAGCAGGAGAACAGAAGGAGCCAGCTTCCATACAGCACTTAGGAATCATGCAGTGGGCGTGGGAAGCTGGCAGAGCAATGGGGTTTTGGGGTTACTGCCACTGTCCCCAAGAAAAGCAGCAGAGGGAGCCATAGTGGGAATGGGCATCTTGATATCAAACAAAAAAGGGAAACTGTATTGCGACCAAAAGCCACTAATGAATTATACAGATTCATGCTAAAGGAGCACCCCAGAATCCACTAGGGTGCCTGAGGAAGTTGTCTTTTTTGGTTGTCTGTGAAGCTCAAAGAGGAAAGGGGCACCACCAGCAGTTTTGTTGAGTGTTTGGTGGCTGCCAAAAAGAGGAGGACCCCAGATGTTGTCCTTAGTTTCACAATGGGTTGCATGGATGACTCCCGGAAGAAGTCCCATTGGTTTTCAACCTAATGCTTTTGCATAAAGTCTCTGGGGGCCCCTTTTGCTTGGTCCTAAGGCTGCACTTACAGTATATTAAAAGTAGAACAAGGGCTCATTGACACACTGGATTTAATATTTATGTTACATTTCCAGGACTTGACGAGGTCCTATGCTAGATGTAATGATTAAACATGTCAGCAGTACCTTTGCCCTCCAGTCTATTCTAGATTTAAATAATTCAATGGAAATAGCATCTAGTCTGGTACGTTGGTGTTTGTTCATTATTTCCTTTCAGTTAGTCAGGCTATGTACGGCCCTCTGGCTGACTTGGATCACTCTACATAGGTGTGAATGTGGTAGAATCTTCTAGAACTGGTATGGTTCCTGACTTTTTCTGAGTTATTATCATGTTGGGTGATCTTTATTTCAGCCAGCAACATGCACATACTGTTTGGTTGGTAGTTGTCAATCTCATTTAGAACTGTTCACCACAGGTATTTTGAATATATCTGAATATTTTTCTAACTTTAATGCTGCATTCATTTTCATCTACTCCAATCACTATACTTAAGAACCTGTGCAGTGCATTCTTCATTGTGTTTCTTTGGTCTGTTTCTGAAGCACCGGTTGCAGTCTTGGGTCCCATGAGCTAGTTATCGACATAGGTTTATTTTTTATTTAGTTTTTAAGAAAACAAGTAATTATATCAGCCATCAATAACATGGGTCTCAGTAGTTAACATGTTTAAAGTGTATGTTCTTCTGTTGAAAAATAATAGGTGTGTTTTTGAAAAGATGTATCTTGGTACTACTGACAGATGTTTTTTCCTAACCAACTCATTGGCACTCATTTTATTGACCATGGAATGGTGAGAGGCTGCTGACCTTCAGGAGGCTACTCAAGACCTGGCTGTTCGACCAGTAGCAGCACCCGCCCCTTCACTCTCCCCAGCGCCTTGAGACCCTCGCGGGTAAGTAGTGCGCTCTACAAATTTTGTGATTGATTGATTGATTGTTCACTTTCCGTGATTTGAATCTTTAACCACAGGGCAGATTTGAGCCTTTTACCATAGGGCAAACCCAGATCACTGTAGTAGATGCATTAGTCCGCACCACAGCCAGCTAATGTAGAAGGGATACCTCTGTAGCTCCAGGAAAAGAGAAAATGATTGTGATGCAAAACCGATTTGAGGAAGCAAGATGGGTGAATAGAGAAGAAGGATAAATTGCTTACCTGTAAACCTTCTTCTCTTTCAAGGGAATCCTCATCAAAGTCATAAGCACTGAATATTCCCTCACCACTTGCGGGGACTCCAGAGCACATATTAAATATAAATATATACATACATAAGATCATGAATGTACGTAGTACTTTTAGAGACATATATATATGTATATATATATAATACAAAAAGAGTTGCCTCTAGGTGGGATGCACTCCCAGGTGGAAATTACGCCAAAGCAAGGGCACACGCCATGAACAAAGTCCTTTTGTGGTTTCCTGCCAGACGCGTTTCGGGCCAACGCCCTCTTCAGTGGCAGACCATGTGACGTGACGGCGTGCGGCAACCACCAGTAAATCCCCATAATAATTATGCTCAGGTGAACCACCTGAAGCAATGCTTCCTGGGACTGGTGGTTCAGTAAAACCCAAGTGGGCCGCCGCCGGCACTCACATTCAAAAAATGTCTTTAAAAGGATTGCCGATGTTCGCGCCGGCACCCCTGCATATAACAGGCACCTCCTGTTCCACAGTTAGCTGCCCCAATAAAGCAGCCGCGGACCCGCAAGTGTTTCACGGTGGTGCAATCCCGCGACCAGGCAGGCCGCTATACAAAATACAAAAAGAGTTGCCTCTAGGTGGGATGCACTCCCAGGTGGAAATTACGCCAAAGCAAGGGCACACGCCATGAACAAAGTCCTTTTGTGGTTTCCTGCCAGACGCGTTTTCGGGCCAACGCCCTCTTCAGTGGCAGACCATGTGACGTGACGGCGTACGGCAACCACCAGTAAATCCCCATAATAATTATGCTCAGGTGAACCACCTGAAGCAATGCTTCCTGGGACTGGTGGTTCAGTAAAACCCAAGTGGGTCACCGCCGGCACTCACATTCAAAAATTGTCTTTAAAAGGATTGCCGATGTTCGCGCCGGCACCCCTGCATATAACAGGCACCTCCTGTTCCACAGTTAGCTGCCCCAATAAAGCAGCCGCGGACCCGCAAGTGTTTCGCGGTGGTGCAATCCCGCGACCAGGCAGGCCGCTATACAAAATACAGGAGGCACATTTGCCGAGTGGTGGAGAAAGGGGGCGTGTCCTCTGACCACCTCTCAGCAATACAGGTGTGTGGGGCTTACTGGAGGTAACAGGAGGGCTAGTTGGCCCCCAGGGACTATCAAGAAGCAAGGGGACTTCATCCCCCAACCAAGAGCGAACCAGGAGGTGCTTTTGCAGAGTGGTGGAGAAAGGTGGCGTGGCCTGTGAACACCTCTCAGCAATCCCACTGTGTGGGGCTTACTGGAGGTAACAGGTAGGCTAATTGGCCCCTAAGGACCCCCAGCAGCAAAGGGAACTTCATCCCCCAACCAAGAGCGCAGCAGGAGGTGCGTTTGCAGAGTGGTGGACCAAGGGGGCGTGGCCAGCTATCAGAACTCAGTAATCCTGCTGTGTGGGATGTATTGGAGGTAGTAGGAGGGGTAGTTGGCCCCCAAGGACTTCCTTTGGGGCCAACTACCCCTCCTGTTACCTCCAGTAAGCCCCACACAGTGTTATTGCTAAGGGTTCTTTGTAGGCCATGCCCCCTTTTCCCACCACTTTCCAAACGCACCTCCGGGCGCACTACTGGTTGGGGGATAAAGTCAACTTTACTCCTAAGGGACCTTGGGGGCCAAGAAGCCCTCCTGGTACCTCCTGTAATTCCTACACAGCGGAATTCTTGACCACTGGTTGGAGCCCCAGCACCTTTCTCCACCACTCTGCAAACACGACTGCTAGTTAAAAAACCATAGCAATTCACTACAAAAACCACAGGCTTCAGGGGTGTTATAGTTAGAAATTAGCATTTAAAAAACCTTAGAAATTCAATTAAAAAAACACAGGTTTCAGGGACATTATACTTAAAAATTAGCATGTAAGAAACCATAGAAATTCACTGAAAAAACCACAGGTTTCAGGGACGTTATAGATAAAAATTAACGTTTAAAAAACCTAAAAATTCATTGAAAAAAACCAAACGTTACATGGACGTTATATTTAGGCTGACATTTCACTCGTACAAAACTCGAGAAATTCAGCCGTTACAGTTAACTCGCAACCCCGCAATGCACTGCTTATGACCTCACATTAATTACACCACTCATGACATGGTCAGTGACATCAGTGATGACATCACTGATGACATCTCAAATGAAATCAGTGATAACATCAGTGATGACATCATCCACAGCATCTCTGATGCACCCACTCACACCCCTATAGAATCTTTTATACACCTACTGCCACTCCCACACAACCATTCACAAACCCATTCACAGAGCCATACCAGTACTTACACATCCACTCACTGATTCATTGATCTATACACACATCCACTCGCTCACCCATACTGCCACTCATAGACCCACCCCCTCACTAATACAGCCATTGACATATCCACTCATACAGCCATACAGGTATTCACACACTGAGTCACCCATAGACCTGCTCACACACGTAGACACTCACCCATACAGTTAATCATACAGCCACTTTCTCACCCAAACAGTTACATACCCACCCACTTACTTACTCATACAAATAGTAATACATACTCACTCAGCTATACAGTCACTGACAGAAGCATGCACTCATCTATATAGCCAATCTCACATTTACTCACTCATGCATACAGTCATTCATATACCCTGTCACTCACGTATACTGCCTTTCACATACTCAGTTACTCACCCATACTGACACATGCACTCAATCACCGACACAGCCATACAGACACTCACTCACCCATACAACTTCTCACACACGCAACAATACCCCATACAGCACTGACTAACTCACTCACTGATCCATACAAGCAGTCACACACCTCCTCAACCACAAACAAAGACACCCAGACAACCATAGACATAGTCAGACAACCAATCAATCACCCATATAGCCATTCATGTACCCACTAACACACTCATAACAGATACACACATTCACATAACCAGTTACTCACCCATACATTCACTGAGACACCTAATCACTCACTTATACAGTCAGTCACACACCGACTGAGTCATTCACACAGTCACTCATACACCCACTGATTCACCAATACACCTTCGTATATATATTTAACACTCATAAACTTAAAAAAACACTCAAAGGCACTGGATGATGTCATCACTGATGTCATTAGTGATGTCATTTGAGATATCATCAGTGATGTCATCAGTGATGTCACTGACTATGTCATGAGTGATGTAATATGTGAGGTCATAAGCAGTGCATTGCGGGACTCGAGTTATAGTTAGCTCAGCTAACTATTACGTCTGAATTTCTCGGGTTTTGTATGAGTGAAATGTCAGCCTAACTATAACGTCCCTGTAACCTTTGTTTTTTTCTGTGAATTTCTAATGTTTTTTAAATGCTATTTTCTAACTATAACATCCCTGAAACCTGTGGTTTTTACAGTGAATATATATATATATATATTGATAAAGGCTGCTGCGCAGCCGAAACGCGTCTCTCTAGCCGCAGGGTCGTGGGAGGCCCGAGATAATAAAGAAGCCCTATACCTACAGCCTCGAGTATGTGCCTTCTTCTTTGTTGGAGCAGGATGTTTTGTTGATATATATATATATATATAGTACCTACTGGCGGTCGCCAGTAGGTAGTTATAGTTAGGACCTATTTTCCATAGGAAAAGCGTTTTTTGATTTGCCAATAACTTTGGCGTCGTTTGACGAACCTTTGCGAAATTTTCAAAACTAATGGGGCGCTCCGGTCAGCTCCTGTCTTAAAAGTTTCGGGGTGATTCGTCAAGCGGGGGCAGAGAAAAAAACGCGTTTTCTCCATGTTAATTTCCATAGGAACTTTAGACAAAGCTACAGCCCGAACTGCTGAACGGAATTACACCAAATTTGGGAAAAAGGTAGGTCTTGGTCCAGAAAGCGACCTTTTTTTAAATGGTGTAAATCCGTTCAGTAGTTCCTGAGAAATTAAAAAAAGAAAAATATTGATATCTGAGCACCAAGGAGGGTTCGCGAACCCTCCCGAGCACGAGCTGACTTCTGATTGGCTGCCAACACCCCAAACCAGGTAGTGTTGGTAGCCATCTTGTGACTCGGTAACCGAGTCACAAGAAAACAGAAGAAAAAAAGTTGAAAAACAAGAAAAGGGGGCAGGGTAGAAACACCCTGACCCCCTAGGCCTGCTCAGGGCCCAAAAAATCTTTTTTTTTTTTTTAAACGGCCAAATTCGCGCTAGGTGCGCAAATCCGGCCGAGAAAAAAAAAACAAAGCGCGACCTCCCGCGCTTCGTTTTTTAAAGCCCCCGGGTGGGCCAGGTCCCGGGGGCAATGCCAAATTAATTTGCATGGGCCCCCGCAGCCCCGGGGACCATCACCTCCCCGGGGCTTTCTTTAATTATATGCGGGGGCATGCGATCCTGCAGCCCCAGGGGCCGCCACCTCCCTGGGGCTTTGCTTTATAAATGTGTGGGGGGGCTCCTCCCCCCCACACTGCCCCGGGGACCACCACCTCCCTGGGGCACTGTTTAATTATATGCAGAGGACCTCACAGGCCCCCCCAAGCCCCGGGGACCTCCACCTCCACGGGGCTTCATTAAAAAAATTAAAGTGTGGGGGGGCTCCTGCCCCCCCACACTGCCCCGGGGACCACCACCTCCCCGGGGCACTGTTTATTCAAATGCGGGGGTCCATTATGGACCCCCGGCCCTGAGGACCACCACCTCCCTGGGGCTTTACAAATGCTGGAAGGGCGGCCACGCGGCCCCCCTCCTGGAGCCCTTGATGGCCCTGGGAACTGCCATCCCCAGGGCCGGCTCCTGCAGTGTCCCGGGGTGCCCACCCCAGGGACATTACTGTTTGCTATGGCAGGGCAGGAGCACGGCTCCCGCCCTGTCATAGCAAACACTGCTTTGCTTCGTTGAAGCGAGAGCAGGAAACCTGCTCTCGCTTCAACGAAGCAAAGCAGGATTGCTTATGAGCAAGGGGAGCTGCATGTCAGCAGCTCCCCTTGCTCAAAAGCAATGCAGGCTCCCGCAGGAGGCGGGGAGATGGCGGGACCATGGGGGCATTGGGGCTCCCCCCACGGTCCCCAACGGTGAGGCCAGGCCCCGAGGGATGGGGTCCCTGGGGCCAGAAGTGGCCCGGGAGGGGGCCCACGCGGCCCCCCTCCCTTTACTTTAAAAAAAAAGAATGGCCGGGCCCCGGGGGATGGGGTCTTCTAGGCCGAAATCGGCCTGGGGAGGGGGGCCACGTGGCCCCCCTCCTCAAAAAAATATAATTTTAATAATGGTCAAGCCCCGGGGATGGGGTCCCTGTGGCCCCCCTTCCCTGTAAATATTTTTAAAAAGAAGAGGCCATGCCCCGGGGGATGGGGTCCCAGGGGCCAAAAGTGACCCAGGGAAGGGGGGCCTTGCGGTCCCCCTTCCCTGTAAATATTTAAAAAAAGAAGAGGCCATGCCCCGGGGGATGGGGTCCCAGGGCCAAAATTGGCCTCTGGAGGGGGACGCGCAGCCCCCTTCCTGTTTTTTTCTTTTTAAAAAAAGGGGTCAGGCCCTGGGGGATGGGGTCCCCAGGGCCCCAAAAATAGTAAAAGAAGGGGGCCACACAGCCGCCCTTCTAAAACACGAATAAAATAAAAAAGCCGGCATCACGCCAGAGGCCTTGCCCCCTCCCTGCACCACTCTGCAAACGTGCCCCCTGGCACGTTGTAAGATGGAAAATTAAGTCCCCATGAATACTGAGGGTCTCTGGGGGCCAACTAGCCCACCAGGTACCTCCAGTAAGCGCCACATAGCTGGTTTGCAGAGAGGTGGGCCGAGGTCACGCCCCTTTTTACACCACTCTGCAAACACGCCTCTTGGCGCACTGCTGGTGGGGCGATGAGGTCCTCTTGTGTCCTGAGGACCTCAGGACTAAAGTGGACTTCATCCCCCGAGGAGCAGTGCGCCAGGAGGCGCGTTTGCAGAGTCATCTAAGGAGGACATGCCCCCCTTTCTCCACCACTCTGCAAACGCGCCTCCTGGCAGACTACGGGATGGGGGATGAAGTCCAATTTACTCCTGAGGGACTTTGGGGGCCAAGAAGCCCTCTTGGTACCTCCTCTAAGTCCTATGCAGCGGAATTCCTGCGCGCTGGTCGGAGGCCCAGCACCCTCTCTCCACCACTCTGCAAACATGACTACTACTTAAAGAAGCATCTTTCTGCACCTCTGACTTAGAGGTAGTTTTAATCCCCCTGCCCTATTATGTACTAGGGCCTTACAGAGGAGGTCATGCCAATCACAGGGGTACCCCAACGCATAGTGTTCCCTAGTGTATGTAGGTGTTTTCACTGTATTCTAAGTGCCTTTTAGCATAGCACTGGCTCTAGGCCTGGTTAGTCAGAGTCAGTTACCACCTGTACCCATCAGCAAAAAGTTGGGGTCACAGGATGACTTTGCAACAAGGCCTCTTTCTGCTCCTCTGTTGGTTCTTTGTGCACATCTCTTGCTTCTTTCTGCACCTTTCTTCGTCTTTCTGGACTTCTGTTGCCTCTTTCTGCATTTCTCTTCTTTCTGCGCCTTTCTTCCTCTTTCTGCACATGTCCTACCTCTGCAGGCATAGTTAGAAATTAGCATTTAAAAACCTTGAAATTCACTGAAAAACATAGGTTTCAGGGACGTTATAGTTAGAAATTAGCATTTAAAAAACCTTAGAAATTCACTGAAAAACCACAGGTTTCAGGGACGTTATAGTTAGTTGGACATTTCACTCGTACAAAACCAGAGAAATTCGGCCGTTATAGTTAGTTGAGCTAACTGTAACTCACGCCCCCGCAATGCACTGCTGATGACGTCACATATTACATCATTCATGACATTGTCAGTGACATCACTGATGACATCGCAAATGACATCACTGATGACATCACTGATGACATCATCCACGTGATAATCTGATGCACCTCCTCACACCCTAATATAACCTTTGAAACACCCACTCTAAAATACAGACTACCATTTTCGAAACCATAGACACACCAATACCAGTTACTACATACCCACTCACTGATTCCTAGGTCTACACACACGTCCACTCATTCACCCATACAGTCACTCATACATGCAGTCACTTATCAATACAGCACTATCATTTGCACTCATACACCTATACAGACACTCACACATCGCCACTCATCCATAGAGTTACTCACACACCTAGTCAGTCATGCAAAGAATCAATCACACTCCCATTTACTCACCTATACAGTTATACACACACCACCTCACTTATTCATACAGATACTAACACATACTTACTCTCTTATACAATCACTGATACAAGCACACACTCATCCATACAGCCACTCTCACAATCACTCACTCTCACATATAGTGATTTATATACCCTAACAATCACATATACTGCCTTTCACATATGTAGTTACTCACACATGTAACACTGAGGCAACCATTCACTCACCAACACACCCAAACATACACTCACCCACCCCTACAGCCCTTCACAGATGCACTCTTGAACCCATACACCCAGTGAATTACCCACTCACACATCAATGCACAGAGTCACACACCCCCCACCCACCCACTCAGACACTCAGGCACCCAATCAGATACTCAGACAACCAATCAATAACCCATATAGACACTCATGTAGCTACTCACCAACCCATGCAGCCGCTTACACACCAACTAACAGACTGGTACAGACATTCACACAGTTTAGTAACAACCCATGCATTCAGTAAGACGTTTAATCACTCACTTATACGTGTCTTAGTGAATGCATGGGTGAATGACTAATCTATGTGAATGTCTGTATCAGTCTGTCAGTCGGTATGCAAGTGGCTGCATGGGTTGGTGAGTAGCTACATGAGTGTCTATGTGGGTTAATGATTGGTTGTCTGAGTACCTGTATGGGTGCCTGAGTATCTGTGTGAGTGGGTGGGGGTGTGTAACTCCCTGCATGGATGTGTGACTGGGTGATTCAGTGGGTGTATGGGTTCATACGTGTGTCTGCGAGGTGGCTGTATGGGTGAGTGAGTGTGCGTATGGCTGTGTTGTTGAGTGAATGGATGTCTCAGTGGTATATGTGTGAGTAACTACATATGTGAAAGGCAGTATATGTGAGTGTTGGAGTATATAACTGACTAAATGTGAGAGTGAGAGATTGTGAGAATGGCTGTATGGATGAGTGTGTGCTTGTGTCAGTGATTGTATAAGAGAGTAAGTATGTGTTAGTATCTGTATGAATAAGTGAGGCGGTGTGTGTATAACTGTATAGGTGAGTAAATGGCAATGTTTTAGATTCTTTGGGTGACTGACTAGGTGTGTGAGTAACTCTATGAATGAGTGGCAGTATGTGAGTGTCTGTATGGGTGTACGAGTGCATATATCAGAGGCTGTATTGATGAGTGACTGCGTGTATGAGTGACTGTGTCGGTGAGTGAGTGGATGTGTGTAGACCTATGAATCAGTGAGTGGGTATGTAACTGGTATTGGTGTGTCTATGGTTTCGAGAATGGTAGTCTGTATTTTAGAGTGGGTGTATGAAAGGTTATATTAGGGTGTGAGGAGATGCATCAGATATTAAGCAGATTATGTCATCAGTGATGTAATTTGAGATGTCATCAGTGATGTCATCAGTAATGCCACTGACAATGTCATGAGTGATGTAATATGTGACGTCATCAGCAGTGCATTGCGGAGGCGGGAGTTATAGATAGCTCAACTAACTATAACGGCCCAATTTCTCTGGTTTTGTAAGAGTGAAATGTCCAACTAACTATAACGTCCCTGAAACCTATGACTTTTTCAGTGAATTTCTAAGGTTTTTTAAATGCTAATTTCTAACTATAACGTCCCTGAAACCTATGGTTTTTTTAGTGAATTTCTAAGGTTTTTTAAATGTTAATTTCTAACTATAACGTCCCTGAAACCTATAGTTTTTTCAGTGAATTTCTAAGGTTTTTTTAAATGCTAATTTATAACTATAACGTCCCTGAAACCTATGGTTTTTTCAGTGAATTTCTAAGGTTTTTTAAATGCTAATTTCTAACTATAATGTAGTAGTCGCGTTTGCAGAGTGGTGCAGAAAGGGGCCTGGTCCTCTGACCAGCGCTCAGGAATTCCGCTGCGTAGGACTCAGAGGAGTTACCAGGAGGGCTACTTGGCCGCCAAAGTCCCTTAGGAGTAAAGTGGACTTCATCCCCCAACCAGTACTGTGCCAGGATGTGTGTTTGCAGAGTGGTTGAGAAAGGTGAGCGTGGCCTACGAAGACCTCTTAGCAATCCCACTGTGTGGGACTTACTGGAGGTAACAGGAGGGGTAGTTGGCCTCCAAGGTCAACCTTGGGGCCACCAACTACTCCTCCTATTACCTTCAGTAAGTCCCACACAGCAGGATTGCTAAGTTCTCATAGCAGGCCACGCCCCCTTTCCCCACCACTCTGCAAACGCACTTCCTGGTGCTCTCTTGGATGTGGATTAAAGTCCCCTTCGCTGCTGGCACTCCTCAGGGGCCAACTAGCCTACCTGATACCTCCAGTATGCCCCAGATAGTGGGATTGCTGACAGGTGGACACAGGCCATGCCCCCTTTCTCCACCACTCTGCAAAAGCGCCTCCTGGCACGTTCTGGGTTGGGAGATTAAGTCTCCTTGAATCCTGAGGGTCCCTGGGGGCCAACTAGTCCACCAGGTACCTCCAGTAAGCCCCACACAGCTGGATTGCTGAGAGTGGTCCGAGGCCACGCCCCCTTTTTACACCACTCTGCAAACGCGCCTCCTGGCGCACTGCTCCTCGGGGGATGAAGTCCACTTTAGTCCTGAGGTCCTCAGGACACAAGAGGACCTCATCGCCCCACCAGCAATGCGCCAAGAGGCGTGTTTGCAGAGTGGTGTAAAAAAGGGCTTGGCCTCGGACCACCTCTCAGCAATCCCACTGTGTGCGGCTTACTGGAGGTACCTTGTGGGCTAGTTGGCCGCCAAAGACCCTTAAGATTCTAGGAGACTTAATCCCCCAACCCAGAACGCGCCAGGAGGCGTGTTTGCAGAGTGATGTAGGGAGGGGACGGGGCCTCCGGCGAGATGCCGTTTTTTAAATCTTTTATTTTTGCTTAGAAGCGGGGCTGTCTGGCCCCCTTCTCTTAATATTTCGTGGGCCCTGGGTACCCCATCCCCAGGACCTGAGACATTTTATGTTCTAATTTTTTTTTAAACGAGAAGGGGGCCACGCGGCCCCCTCCCGAGGCTGATTTGGGCCCTGGGGACCGCATCCCCAGGGCTTTGCCTCTTTATAATTTAAAAAAAAAAAATTATTACGGGAGGGGGCCGCGTGGCCCCCCTTCCCTGGGCCACAATTTGCCCCGGGGACCCCATCCCCCAGGGCCTGGCCAGCCTTTCCTTTTTTTTTTATTTTGGAGGGGGCCACGTGGCGCCCCTCCTGAGGCCAATTATGGCCCTGGGGACCCCATCCCCTGGAGCCTGGCCTTACGTTGGGGACCGCGGGGGAGCCCAAATGCCCCCACAGTCCCAACCAGCTCCCCACCTCCTGCGGGAGCCGGCATTGCTTTTGGACACGGGGAGCTGCTGACATGCAGCTCCCCTTGTCCAAAAGCAATACTGCTCGCTTCATGGAAGCGAGAGCAGGTTTCCTGCTCGCGCTTCCATGAAGCGAAGCACAAGTTTGCAATGACAGGGCGGGAGCACGTCATTGCAAACTGCAATGTCCCGGGAGTGGGCACCCCGGGACATTGCTGGAGCCGGCCCTGGGGGATGGCAGTCCCCAGGGCCATCTAGGGCTCCAGGAGGGGGGGCCGCGCGTCCCCCCTCCCAACAAATTTAAAGCCCTGGGGAGGTGGTGCTCCCCGGGGCCGGGGGTCCCCAACGCACCCCCGCATTTCAATAATTAGTGCCCCGGGGTGGTGGTGGTACCCGGGGCAGTGTGGGGGCTCAAGCCTCCCCACACTTACTTTTTATAATAGCCCCGGGGTGGTGGCGGTCCCCGGGGCTTGGGGGGGCCTGCAAGGCCCCCCTAAATAAATAAATGCCCCGGGGAGGTGGCCGTCCCCGGGGCTTGGGGGGCCCACGTGCCC
Source organism: Calotriton arnoldi (assembly GCA_963921515.1). NCBI lineage: Eukaryota > Metazoa > Chordata > Amphibia > Caudata > Salamandridae > Calotriton > Calotriton arnoldi. The sequence goes on from CAWUFW010001331.1 coordinate 843,722, forward strand.
CCGCACATAATTAATAAAACCCTGGGGAGCTGTCGGTCCCCGGGACTGCGGGGGCCCATGCGGACCCCGCATATATTTTGCACATTGCCCCCGGGACCTGGCCCACCCGGGGGCTCATTAAAACGAAGCGCGGGACACCGCGCTTCATTATTTTTTTTTTCGGCCGGATTCGCGCACCAAACGCAAATCCTGCCGATTTCTTTAAAAAAAAATGCTTTTTTGGTCCTGACCTGGCCTAGGGGGTGAGGGTGTTTCTACCCTGCCCCCTTTTCTTTTTTTTTATCATTTTATTCCCTTTTTTCTTGTGACTCGGTTTTACAGAGTCACAAGATGGCTGCCAACACTTCTTGGTTTGGAGTTTTGACAGCCAATCAAATGAAGCTCGTGATCGGGAGGGTTCGCGGATCCACCATGGTCACCAGATATCAAGATTTTTTATTTTTTTATTTCTCAGGAACTACTGAACGGATTTACACCATTTAAAGCAAAGAGTAAACTCTGGACCAAGAGCTACCTCTCTGCCAAATTTGGTGTAATTCCGTTCGGCAGTTTGGGCTGTAGCCGCGACAAAAGTTCCTATAGAAATTAACATGGAGAAAACGCGTTTTGAGACCCCCCTTTTTTCTCGGTCCCCGCTTGACGAATCACCCCAAAACTTTAAAGACAGGAGCTGACCGGAGCGGGCCATTAGTTTTGAAAATTTCGCGAAGATTCGTCAAACGGGGTCAAAGATATTGGCAGATCAAAAAACGCTTTTCCTATGGAAACTAGGTCCTAACTATAACTACCTACTGGCGACCGCCATATATATATATATATATATATATATATATATATATATATATATATTCACTGAAAAAACCATAGGTTTTAGGGACAGTTATAGTTAGTTGGACATTTCACTCGTACAAAACCATAGAAATTCCCCCGTTATAGTTAGTTCAGCTAACTATAACTCGCGCCCCGCAATGCACTGCTGATGACGTCACATATTACATCACTCATGACATGGTCAGTGACATCACTGATGACATCACTGATGACATCTCAAATGACATCACTGATGACATCACTGATGACATCATCCAGTGACTGTGTGTTTCTGTAAAGTTTAAATATGTTTAATATATATAGGGAAAGGTGTATTGAAGAATGAGTGGGTGTATAAGTGTCTGAATGGATGATTTAGTACGTGAGTGACTGACTCTACAAGTGAGTGATTAAATGTATCTTACTGAATGCATGGGTTAGCGACTAAACTGTGTGAATGTCTGTATCCGTCTGTCTGTTGGTTTGTAAGCGGCTGCATGGCTTTCTGAATAGCTACATGAGTGTCTACATGGGTTATTGATTGATTGTCTGAGTATCTGTATGGGTGCCTGAGTGTTTGTGTGGGTGGGGTGTGTGTGACTCTGTGCATAGATGTGTGAGTTGGTGATTCACTGGGTGCATGGTTTCAAGAGTGCATCTGTGATGGACTGTATGGGTGGGTGAGTGTGTGTATGGGTGTGTTAGTGATTGAATGTATATCTCAGTGGTACATGTGTGAGTAACTACATATGTGAAAGGCAGTATATATGTGTGTTGGAGTATATAAATGGCTATAAGTGAGAGTGTGTGATTGTGAGAGTGGCTGTATGGATGAGTGTGTACTTGTATCAGTGATTGTATAAGAGCGTAAGAATGTGCTAGTATTTGTATGAGTAAGTGAGCTGGTGTGTGTATAACTGTATAGGTGAGTAAATGGGTGTGTGATTAAGTTTTTGCATGACTGACTAGGTGTGTGAGTACCTCTATGGATGAGTGGCGGTGTGTGAGTGTTTATATAGGTGTATGAGTGCATATGATAGTCCTGTACTGAGTGACTAAGTATGAGTGACTGTACGGGTGAGTGAGTGGATGTGTGTGTAGACCTAAGAATCAGTGAGTGGGTATGTCGTTTTTGGTGTTGGAGTGTCTATGGTTTTGAGAATGGCAGTCTGTAATTTAGAGTGGGTGTATCAAAAGTTATATTAGGGTGTGAGAAGATGCATGAAATTATCACATGGATGATGTCATCAGTGATGTCATTTGAGATGTCATCAGTGATGTCACTGACCATGTCATGAGTGATGTAATATGTGACGTCATCAGCAGTGCATTGCGGGGCGCGAGTTATAGATAGCTGAACTAACTATAACGGGGAATTTCTATGGTTTTGTACGAGTGAAATGTCCAACTAACTATAACTGTCCCTAAAACCTATGGTTTTTCAGTGAATTTCAAAGGTTTTTTAAATGCTAATTTCTAACTATAACGTGTCTGAAACCTATGGTTTTTTCAGTGAATTTCAAAGGTTTTTTTAAATGCTAATTTCTAACTATAACGTGCCTGAAACCTATGATTTTTTAAGTGAATTTCAAAGGTTTTTTTAAATGCTAGTTTCTAACTATGCCTACAGAGGTAGGACATGTGAAGAAAGAAGAAAAAACGCACAGAAAGAAGCAAAAGATGTGCAGAAAGAACCAACAGAGGAGCAGAAAGAGGCCTTGTTGCAAAATCATCCTGTGCCCACAACTTTTTCAGACGGGTACTGGTGGTAACTGACTCTGACTAACCAGAGCCAGTGCTATGCTAAAAGACACTTAGAATACAGTGAAAACACTTACATACACTAGGGAACACTATGCGTTGGGGTACCCCTGTGATTAGCATGACCTCCTCTGCAAGTCCCTAGTACATAATAGGGCAGGGGGATTAAAACTACCTCTTAAAACGCGCTACAGGGCGCGTTTGCACAGTGGTGAAGGGAGGGGGGCCTGAGGTGACATGTGTGCAAACGCACCCGTGGCGCGTTTTAAGTTGCGGGATTAAGTCCCCTTGAATTCTGAGGGTCCCTGGGGCCCAACTAGCCCCCCAGGTACCTAGAGTTAGGACCACAGAGCTGAGTTGCAGAGAGGCGTTCCGAGGCCACGCACCTTTTTTCACCTCTCTGCAATGCAACTCTGTTGTGCTTACTGAAGGTACCTGGTGGGCTAGTTGGCCCCAGGGTCCCTCAGGATTCAAAGGGAATTAATTCCCCAACTTAAAACGCACCACAGGGCGTGTTTGCGCACATGTCACCTGAGGCCCCGCCCCTCCCTTCACCACTGTGCAAACGCGCCCCGTGGTGCGTTTTAAGTTGGGGGATTAGGTCACCTTGAATCCTGAGGGTCCCTGGGGCCCAACTAGCCCACTAGGTACTTCCAGTAAGCACCACAGGCCTGCGTTGCAACGCCTGTAACAAATTGTGCAGTTGTGTTTAGGTAGTGAAGAGGGTCGTGCTGGGGGTAGTGTTTTAGGGTTTAGGGTAGTGCAGTGGTGTTTGTGTAGTGTAGGGGGTCATGCTGGGGGTAGATTTAGGGTTTAGGGTAGTGCAGTGGTGTTTGGGTAGTGTAGGGAGTCGTGCTGGGGGGAGTGTTTTAGGGTATAGGGTAGTGCAGTGGTGTTTGGGTAGTGTAGGGGTCGTGCTGGGGGTAGTGTTTTAGGGTTTAGGGTAGTGCAGTGGTGTTTGGGTAGTGTAGGGTGTCGTGCTGGGGGTAGTGATTTAGGGTAGTGCAGTGGTGTTTGGGTAGTGTAGGGGTACTGCTGGGGGTAGTGTTTTAGGGTTTAGGTTAGTGCAGTGGTGTTTGGGTAGTGTAGGGGTACTGCTGGGGGTAGTGTTTTAGGGTTTAGGGTAGTGCAGTGGTGTTTGTGTAGTGTAGGGGTAGTGTTTTAGGGTTTAGGTAGTGCAGTGGTGTTTGTGTAGTGTAGGAGGTCATGTTGTAGTGTTTAGGGTTGTGCAGTGGTCTTTGGGTAGTGTAGGGAGTCGTGTGGGGGTAGTGTTTTAGGGTTTAGAGTAGTGTAGGGGGTCATGCGGGGGTAGTGTTTTAGGATTAGGGTAGTGCATTGGTGTTTGGGTAGTGTAGGGGTCATGCGGGGGTAGTGTTTTAGGGTTTATGGCAGGGCAGTGCAGTGGTGTTTGGGTAGTGTAGGGGGTCGTGCTGGGGGAGTGTTTTAGGGTTTAGGGCAGTGCAGTGGTGTTCGGGTAGTGTAGGGGGTCGTGCTGGGGGAGTGTTTTAGGGTTTAGGGCAGTGCAGTGGTGTTCGGGTAGTGTAGGGGGTCGTGCTGGGGGTAGTGTTTGAGGATTTAGGGCAGTGCAGTAGTGTTCGGGTAGTGTAGGGGTTGTGCTGGGGGTAGTATTTTAGGTTTAGGGCAGTGCAGTGGTGTTTGGGCAGTGTAGGGGGTAATGCTGGGGGTGGTGTTTTAGGGTTTAGGGCAGTGCAGTCATGTTCGGGCAGTGTAGGGGGTCGTGCTGGGGGTGGTGTTTCAGGGTTTAGGGCAGTGCAGTGGTGTTCGGGCAGTGTAGGGGGTGGTGTTTCAGGGTTTAGGGCAGTGCAGTGGTGTTCGGGCAGTGTAGGGGGTCGTGCAGGGGGTGGTGTTTCAGGGTTTAGGGCAGTGGTGTTCGGGCAGTGTAGGGGGTCCTGCTGGGGGTGGTGTTTCAGGGTTTGGGGCAGTGCAGTGGTGTTCGAGCAGTAAAGGGGGTCGTGCTGGGGGTGGTGTTTCACGGTTTAGGGCAGTGCAGTGGTGTTCGGGCAGTGTAGGGGCGGTGCAGGGGGTGGTGTTTCAGGGTTTAGGGCAGTGCAGTGGTGTTCGGGCAGTGTAGGGGGTGCTGCAGGGGGTGGTGTTTCAGGGTTTAGGGCAGTGCAGTGGTGTTCGGGCAGTGTAGGGGGTGGTGTTTCAGGGTTTAGGGCAGTGCAGTGGTGTTCGGGCAGTGTAGGGGGTCGTGCAGGGGGTGGTGTTTCAGGGTTTAGGGCAGTGGTGTTCGGGCAGTGTAGGGGTCGTGCTGGGGGTGGTGTTTCAGGGTTTGGGGCAGTGCAATGGTGTTCGAGCAGTAAAGGGGTCGTGCTGGGGGTGGTGTTTCAGGGTTTAGGGCAGTGCAGTGGTGTTCGGGCAGTGTAGGGGGCTGTGCAGGGGTGGTGTTTCAGGGTTTAGGGCAGTGCAGTGGTGTTCGGGCAGTGTAGGGGGTGCTGCAGGGGTGGTGTTTCAGGGTTTAGGGCAGTGCAGTGGTGTTCGGGCAGTGTAGGGGGTCATGCAGGGGTGGTGTTTCAGGGTTTAGGGCAGTGCAGTCGTGTTCGGGCAGTGTAGGGGGTCGTGCTGGGGCTGGTGTTTCAGGGTTTAGGGCAGTATAGTGGTGTTTGGGCAGTGTAGGGGTTCGTGCTGGGGCTGGTGTTTCAGGGTTTAGGGCAGTGCAGTGGTGTTCGGGCAGTGTAGGGGGTCATGCTGGGGCTGGTGTTTCAGGGTTTAGGGCAGTGCAGTGGTGTTCGGGCAGTGTAGGTGGTCGTGCTGGGGCTGGTGTTTCAGGGTTTAGGGCAGTGCAGTGGTGTTCGGGCAGTGTAGGGGTCATGCTGGGGCTGGTGTTTCAGGGTTTAGGGCAGTGCAGTGGTGTTCGGGCAGTGTAGGGGGTCTTGCTGGGGCTGGTGTTTCAGGGTTTAGGGCAGTGCAGTGGTGTTCGGGCAGTGTAGGGGGTCGTGCTGGGGGTGGTGTTTCAGGGTTTAGGGCAGTGCAGTGGTGTTTGGGCAGTGTAGGGGGTCATGCTGGGGCTAGTGTTTCAGGATTTAGGGCAGAGCAATGGTGTTCAGGCAGTGTAGGGGGTCATGCTGGGTGTGGTGTTTCAGGGTTTAGGGCAGTGCAGTGGTATTCGTGCAGTGTAGGGGGTGGTGTTTCAGGGTTTAGGGCAGTGGTGTTCAGGCAGTGTAGGGGGTCTTGCTGGGGTTGATGTTTCAGGGTTTAGGGCAGTGCAGTGGTGTTCGGGCAGTGTAGGGGGTCGTGCTGGGGTGGTGTTTCAGGGTTTAGGGCAGTGCAGTGGTGTTCCGGCAGTGTAGGAGGTCGTGCAGGGGGTGGTGTTTTAGGGTTTAGGGCAGTGCAGTGGTGTTCGGGCAGTGTAGGGGGTCATGCTGGGTGTGGTGTTTCAGGGTTTAGGGCAGTGCAGTGGTGTTCGGGCAGTGTAGGGTGTCGTGCTGAGGGGTGGTGTTTCAGGGTTTAGGGCAGTGCAGTGGTGTTCGGGCAGTGTAGGGGGTCGTGCAGGGGGTGGTGTTTCAGGGTTTAGGGCAGTGCAGTGGTGTTTGGGCAGTGTAGGGGGTCGTGCAGGGGGTGGTGTTTCAGGGTTTAGGGCAGTGCAATGGTGTTCGGCCAGTGTAGGTGGCCTTGCTGGGGGTGGTGTTTCAGGCTTTAGTGCAGTGGTGTTCGGGCAGTGTAGGGGGTCTTGCTGGGGGTGGTGTTTCAGGGTTTAGGGCAGTGCAGTGGTGTTCGGGCAGTGGAGGGGGTCTTGCTGGGGCTGGTGTTTCAGGGTTTAGGGCAGTGCAGTGGTGTTCGGGCAGTGTAGGGGGTCGTGCTGGGGCTGGTGTTTGAGGGTTTAGGGTAGTGCAGTGTTTCGGGCAGTGTAGGCGGTCGTGCTGGGGCTGGTGTTTCAGGGTTTAGGGCAGTGCAGTGGTGTTCGGGCAGTGTACGGGGTTGTGCTGGGGCTGGTGTTTCAGGGTTTAGGGCAGTGCAGTGGTGTTTGGGCAGTGTAGGGGGTCGTGCTGGGGGTGGTGTTTCAGGGTTTAGGGCAGTGCAGTGGTGTTCGGGCAGTGTAGGGGTCGTGCTGGGGCTGGTGTTTCATGGTTTAGGGCAGTGCAGTGGTGTTCGGGCAGTGTAGGGGGTCATGCTGGGGGTGGTGTTTCAGGGTTTAGGGCAGGGCAGTGGTGTTCGGGCAGTGTAGGGGGTCATGCTGGGGGTGGTGTTTCAGGGTTTAGGGCAGTGCAGTGGTGTACGGGCAGTGTAGGGGGTCTTGCTGGGGGTGGTGTTTCAGGGTTTAGGGCAGTGGTGTTCGGGCAGTGTAGGGGGTCTTGCTGGGGGTAGTGTTTCGGGGTTTAGGGCAGTGCAGTGGTGTTCGTGCAGTGTAGGGGGTCGTGCTGGGGTGGTGTTTCAGGGTTTAGGGCAGTGCAGTAGTGTTCGGGCAGTGTAGGGGATCGTGCAGGGGGTGGTGTTTCAGGGTTTAGGGCAGTGCAGTGGTGTTCGGGCAGTGTAGGGGGTCATGCTGGGGGTGGTGTTTCAGGGTTTAGGGCAGTGCAGTGGTGTTCGGGCAGTGTAGGGGGTCGTGCAGGGGGTGGTGTTTCAGGGTTTAGGGCAGTGCAGTGGTGTTCGGGCAGTGTAGGGGTCGTGCTGGGGCTGGTGTTTCAGGGTTTAGGGCAGTGCAGTGGTGTTCGGGCAGTGTAGGGGGTCTTGCTGGGGGTGGTGTTTCAGGGTTTAGGGCAGTGGTGTTCGGGCAGTGTAGGGGGTCTTGCTGGGGTGGTGTTTCAGGGTTTAGGGCAGTGCAGTGGTGTTCGGGCAGTGTAGGGGGTCTTGCTGGGGGTAGTGTTTCAGGGTTTAGGGCAGTGCAGTGGTGTTCGTGCAGTGTAGGGGGTCGTGCTGGGGATGGTGTTTCCAGGTTTAGGGCAGTGCAGTAGTGTTCGGGCAGTGTAGGGGGTCATGCAGGGGGCGGTGTTTCAGGGTTTAGGGCACTGCAGTGGTGTTCGGGCAGTGTAGGGGTCGTGCGGGGGTGGTGTTTCAGGGTTTAGGGCAGTGCAGTGGTGTTCGGGCAGTGTAGGGGGTCGTGCTGGGGGTGGTGTTTCAGGGTTTAGGGCAGTGGTGTTCGGGCAGTGTAGGGGGTCTTGCTGGGGGTGATGTTTCAGGGTTTAGGGCAGTGCAGTGGTGTTCGGGCAGTGTAGGAGGTCTTGCTGGGGGTAGTGTTTCAGGGTTTAGGGCAGTGCAGTGGTGTTCGGGCAGTGTAGGGGTCATGCTGGGGGTGGTGTTTCAGGGTTTAGGGCAGTGCAGTGGTGTTCGGGCAGTGTAGGGGGTCGTGAAGGGGGTGGTGTTTCAGGGTTTAGGGCAGTGCAGTGGTGTTCGGGCAGTGTAGGGGGTCGTGCTAGGGTATGTGTTTCAGGGTTTAGGGCAGTGCAGTGGTGTTCAGGCAGTGTAGGGGGTCGGGCAGGGGCTGGTGTTTCAGGGTTTAGGGCAGTGCACTGGTGTTCGGGCAGTGTAGGGGTCGTGCTGGGGGTAGTGTTTTAGGGTTTAGGGTAGTGCAGTGGTGCTTGTGTAGTGTAGGGGTCGTGCTGGGGGTAGTGTTTTAGAGTTTAGGGTAGTGCAGTGGTGTTTGTGTAGTGTAGGGGGTCATGTTTTAGGGTAGTGCAGTGGTGTTTGGGTAGTGTAGGGGGTCGTGCTGGGGGTAGTGTTTTAGGATTTAGGTTAGTGCAGTGGTGTTTGGGTAGTGTAGGGGGTCGTGCTGGGGGTAGTGTTTTAGGGTTTAAGGTAGTGCAGTGGTGTTTGTGTAGTGTAGGGGGTCGTGCTGGGGGTAGTGTTTTAGGGTTTAGGGTAGTGCAGTGGTGCTTGTGTAGGTTAGGGGGTCGTTTTGGGGGTAGTGTTTTAGGGTTTAGGGTAGTGCAGTGGTGTTTGTGTAGTGTAGGGGTCATGCTTTAGGGTAGTGCAGTGGTGTTTGGGTAGTGTAGGGGGTCGTGCTGGGGGTAGTGTTTTAGGATTTAGGTTAGTGCAGTGGTGTTGGGGTAGTGTTTTAGGGTTTAGGGTAGTGCAGTGGTGTTTGTGTAGTGTAGGGGGTCATGCTGGGGGTAGTGTTTTAGGGTTTAGGATAGTGCAGTGGTGCTTGTGTAGTGTAGGGGGTCGTGCTGGGGTAGTGTTTTAGGGTTTAGGGTAGTGCAGTGGTGTTTTTGTAGTGTAGGGGGTCATGTTTTAAGATGCAACGCTCCAATACCTGACCAGTCTGCACTACATAAAACTGCAAAAAAACTAAAAATAAAAAGTGTTTTGCACACTTTTGTCATTGGGCTATATGTGGGCTACATCTCGGTAATATTTGTGCTACATTTGGGCTCTTTTTTCACTGGTGGCCATCTTGGAAGACTTCTTTGTTATGAAGTTTCCTAATTTCCTCATTTACTGCAGTCTCCTCAGTAGGAAATGCTTTCAGTTTTTTACTTTGATTCCATCAAGAAGGCATTCAGATGTGTCACACATTTGCCATAAATTCAGAATGTTAGCACTCTAGTTGTTCATTAGATCACTGTAGTAAAGCTACTGCTCACCAAGGAGTTAACTGGAAGTCTACTGCTGGTATTGAAAGTGATTGTTTCAGTCTGCATGTCAGAATTTTCTAATGAAATAGAAGAGGATTTGAGATCTCACTTAAAACATGCACTAAATTTTCTTTTTGCAGCACTAACCATAATTTCTATGGCAAAATGAACCCCCTCATTTTGTTCCTTTTTAAATTAAATGTTTTAAGTGTTACCAGTTTATTCCAATCAAGATGGCTTCAGGTGTGCCATACTTTTGTCATAAGTAAGGCTGTTAGCACTCTAGTTGTTCTTTAGAACACTCTGGGAAGCTGCAGTAGAACACAAAGGCATCAACTGACAGGCTGCTCCTGTTGAAATATAACAGGAAGATATTTGAGATCTCACTTAAAACATGTCCTAATTTTTCTTTCTACAGCACTAACCATAATTTCTATGGTAAAAGGAACCCCCTCATTTTGTTCCTTTTTAAATTAAATGTTTTAAGTGTTACCAGTTTATTCCAATCAAGATGGCTTCAGGTGTGCCATACTTTTGTCATAAGTAAGACTGTTAGCGCTTTAGTTGTTCTTTAGAACACTCTGGGAAGCTGCAGTAGAACACAAAGGCATCAACTGACAGGCTGCTCCTGTTGAAATATAACAGGAAGATATTTGAGATCACACTTGAAACATGTCCTAATTTTTCTTTCCAGAGCACTAACCATAATTTCTATGACAAGATGAACCCCATCATTTTGTTCCTTTTTAAATTAAATGTTTTAAGTGTTACCAGTTTATTCCAATCAAGATGGCTTCAGGTGTGCCATACTTTTGTCATAAGTAAGGCTGTTAGCACTCTAGTTGTTCTTTAGAACACTCTGGGAAGCTGCAGTAGAACACAAAGGAATCAACTGACAGTCTCTGCCCTTGTTGGATGTACATGTTTTACTGAGAATGTCAGACTTCATTCTCACATGACTGAGAAAGATAATGTGAATTTACAGAAAATATGCTCTCATTTTAGCTTCTGGGGCACCTTCCAAAACTGTATGGGACAAGCATGTGAAAATAGTTTTCTCTCAAACATGATTCATGATATCCCAGCAGAAGGTTTTTCACAGGGTAAAATCACCTTAGAACACACCACAATTCCTGAAATTAGTATGGTACCATCAACAAATGAATTCTAATGTAACTAAAGTCTGTTATCACCCTTTATAGTTCTCCTTTTGGTAACCCTCAAAATCTTCGATTCACTACAATGCATTTCAAAGGGGTACTATCATTTATATTGGTCCCAAGATGGCTGCCAGCAATTCCAGGATGAAGTGCTGACAGCCAATCAGATCTCACGATGACATGTGTGGTTAGGCTCCGCCCAGATATATATGTGTTTTTACTTTTGATTTTCTCAGCAACTACTGAACGGATTTACACCATTTAACAAAAGGGTTCTTTTTGAACCAAGAACTACCTCTTTGCCAAATTTGGTGTAATTCCGTTCAGCAGTTCGGGCTGTAGCCTTGCATAAAGTTTCCTATGGGAAATTGATTTTTTGACTCTTATTTTTTTAATTTCTCCGCAACTACTGAACGGATTTACACCATTTAACAAAAGGGTTCTTTCTGAACCAAGAACTACCTCTTTGCCAAATTTGGTGTAATTCCGTTCAGCAGTTCGGGCTGTAGCCGTGTCTAAAGTTTCCTATGGGAAAATGAATGGGGAAAACACGTTTTGGGACCCCCTTTTTCTCGGCCCCCGCTTAACGAATCACCCTGAGACTTTCAGGGTAGGAGAGGACCGGAGCGGGCCATAAAGTTTGAACATTTCGCGAAGATTCGTCAACCGACGCAAGAGTTATTTCAAATAGAATGACGCGGATTTCCTATGGAAAATAGGTCCTAACTATAACTATCTACTGGCGACCGCCAGTAGATAATATATATATATATATATATATATTACCCCAGGTGGGCCAGGTCCCGGCAATATTTATAATGTATGCCCTGGAGACCAACACCTCCCCGGGGCTTACTTAATTATATGCGGGGGCACGCGGCCCCCCCGCAGCACCAGGGACCACCACCTCCCCGGGGCTTCTTTAATGCCCCCCCAAGCCCCGGGGACCACCACCTCCCCGGGGCTTCTTTAAATAATAAGGGGGGGCCTCGCGGGCCCCCCAAGCCCCGGGGACTACCACCTCCCCGGGGCTTCTTTAAATAATGAGGGGGGCCTCGCGGGCCCCCCAAGCGCTGGGGACCACCACCTCCCTGGGGCTTCTTTAAATAATGAGGGGGGGCCTCGCAGGCCCCCCCAAGCACCGGGGACCACTACCTCCCCAGGGCTTTGTAGTCACACGGAGGGGGCCGGGCGGCCCCCCTCCTGGGGCCCTAGATGGCCCTGGGGACTGCCACTGCCCAGGGCCGGCTCCAGCAATGTCCCAGGGTGCCGACCCCCGGGACATTGCAGTTTGCAATGACAGGGCGGGAGCCATGCGGCTCCCGCCCTGTCATTGCAAACTCTGCTTTGCTTCATGGAAGCGAGAGCAGGAAACCTGCTCTCGCATCCACGAAGCAAAGCAGATTGCTTTTGGGCAAGGGGAGCTGCTAACATGCCCAAAAGCAATGCCGGCTCCCGCAGGAGGCGGGGAGCCAGCAGGGACCATGGGGACATTGGGGCTCCCCCCACGATCCCCAACGCTGAGGCCAGGCCCCAGGGCATGGGGTCCCCGGGGCCAATAGTGGCCCAGGGAAGGGGGGCCATGCGGCCCTCCTCCCTTATACATATTTTTTTTTTAAACAAGGCCAGGCCCCGGGGATGGGGTCCCCGGGGCCAGAAGTGGCCATGGGGAGGGGGGCCACGCGGCGCCCCTCCTGGAAAAAAAATGTAAAAAAGAAATAAAATACGAGGCCAGGCCTTGGGGGATGGGGTCCCCGGGGCCAATAGTGGCCCAGGGAAGGGGGGCCACACGGCCTCCTTCCCGTTTTTTTTTAATATAAAAAAAATAAGCTCAGGCCCTGGGGGATGGGGACCCCAGGGCCCAAAAAATACTGAAAGAAGGGGGGCCACACAGCCCCCTTCTAAAAATATTTTTTTTTAAAGAAAAGCTGGCATCTCGCCGGAGGCTCCGACCCCTCCCTGCACAACTGTGCAAAAGCGCCTCCTGGCGCGTTCTGAGTTGGGGAATTAAGTCCCCTTGAATACTGAGGGTCCCTGGGGGCCAACTAGCCCACCAGGTACCTCCAGTAAGCGCCACACAGTGGGATTGCTGAGAGGTGGTCCGAGGCCTTGCCCCTTTTTACACCACTCTGCAAACACGCCTCTTGGCGCACTGCTGGTGGGGCGATGAGGTCCTCTTCTGTCCTGAGGACCTTAGGACACAAGTAGACTTCATCCCCGAGCAGCAGTGCGCCAGGAGCCGCGTTTGCAGAGTGGTGCAAAAAGGGGGCGTGGCCTCGGACCACTCTCATCAATCCAGGTGTGTGGCGCTTACTGGAGGTATCTGGTGGGCTAGTTGGCCCCCAGGGACCCTCAGGAATGAAGGGGACTTAATACCCCAACTTAGAACGCGCCAGGAGGCGCGTTTGCAAAGTGGTGGGGAAAGGGGGCGTGGCCTTTGTCCACCTCTCAGCAATTCCACTGTGTGGGGCTTACTGGAGGTAAGACGTAGGCTAGTTGGCCCCTAAAGGACCCCCAGCAGCGAAGGGGACATCAATCCCATCCAAGAGCGCACCAGGGAGCGCATTTGCAGAGTGGTGTGCAAAGGGGGCGTGGCCTGCTATGAGAACTTAGCAATCCTGCTGTGTGGGACTTACTGGAGGTAATAGGAGGTGTAGTTGGCACCCAATGATGTCCTTGGGGGCCAACTACCCCTCTTGTTACCTCCAGTAAGTCCCACACAGTGGGATTGCTAAGACGTCTTCGGAGGCCATGCCCCCCTTTCTCCACCACTCTGCAAACGCGCCTCCTGGCAGACTACGGGATGGGGGATGAAGTCGAATTTACTCCTGAGGGACTTTGGGGGCCAGGAAGCCCTCCTGGTACCTCCTGTAAGTCCTATGCATTGGAATTCCTGAGCGCTGGTCGGAGGCCCAGCACCCTTTCTCCACCACTCTGCAAACGCGACTAATAGTTAAAGAAGTCTTTGCAATGTAATAGGTTTTGCGTTTGCGAGAATTAGAGCTATTGGCGTTGTAAATGTAAAAGTTTTTTACTAATGTTTTTTGGAGTGGAGTGGATGTACGTTGTGTGTAGTGGAATTATGTGGTATGTTGTGCAGTGAAATTATGTGGATAGAAAGTATGTGGTATTTAGTGTATAGGAATTATGTAGAGTGGAATTATGTGTTATGGAGAGTAATTATGTGGTATGGTAGTCTGTGTTGTGGAGTGGTAACGTCGGCTTTAGCCTTCCTCATTTCCATAGAAGCTCAACTATGAACTCAGTGAGAAAAAAAAGAAGGAATCACTGAGGAGCACTTGTGGACCTAATCAGAGGTATGAGCAGGGTCACTTGAATTACACAACTGTTTTGCTGCACCGACTTTCGCACAATTATACATTTTCTGCATTAGCCACATAATTCATCATCTGCTCCCTAATCTGCAGATTTGAACAAAAAAAGCCTTGTTACTAGCTCAAACGGCTCAAACGTTACCAAAAATGCTACGACAAGTGTTACAGCGTGGTGGAAGGCCCTTTGCAAACCTAGAATGGTCACCTGTTACTTATTGCTAAATGTGGGTGTTAAATAGGTACTTGTGGGGGCATATTCACAATGAGCTATCGCCGAATTAACGGCACTTTACCGCAGCCAAAGTCGTGATAAATTTACCCCCCCATTTACAAGCCGGTGTTAACAGCCCACAGCACCAGTTTACCCGCGATAGCAGCCGCAAAAAACATCGCCACAGAGGACCCCCGCAAATATCGCTAATGAGATGCAGAGTAGGCGTTCCCATGACAAAAGCTGAGACAACAGCACACCTCAACATTCACAACGACCAGCCACATCCGCGATAAAACACAAAACAGGCGATAAGGTGCGGTAGCACCAGGAAATCTACACCTGCTCTGACCTGGTGTAAAGTCGGACGGCAGCCAGCACCACAAAAGGGAGCACAGCCCAGGGCCACATACGAAGGGCAACAGATGCCATGGAGCCACCCATCATGCGGCCCGGACACCCAAGAGGGCCACAACACCCACCTCCACCACCCCAGGACCCCAACCCACACCCGGAACACCACAGACGCAGCGCAGACAAAGACAGCGGAACCCCAGGAAACATACCAGCCGCACAGACCCAACATCTGACAATGTCACCGTCCACTACAGGCTGAAAGGGACAACCAACCTACGCATCCTGACCATCATCGCCTAACAGGCCTACGGCAACAACAAAGCAGACAACCAACATCCCACCCCACACAAAGCTGATGGCGTGGCTGCACCTGTTGGCCCATGGGACCCCCATCCAACACCCGCCAGAGTCGGAGGAGTCTCACAGCCAGCCACATCCAAGTCCCCCACACCTGTCCTGGGCATCACCATCACCCTGGTACCCCAGTCCCCATACGTACAACACAATGCGCAGGATCCGCTGGAGACCAAGCAAGGACCATAAGCCATAGCAGGATGCACGCACGTGTTGGGGCAAATTCACAGCACACATGTATTACCTGTGCCCCCTGGTGACACAGCACACAATCACCTCAACAGGAAGCACACGTCTCACACCAATGTGCAGGCAACAACAGAACACCATGGAACACCCAACAATGTCGCCTTCAAATACACAGCCAGTGTGCATGATACCTTCATCCTCCGACAGTCCATCATCAACCAGCGTTCCCAGGATGGCAACAAGGGAAATGCACAGCCCCTTGGCAATATACAAATGAACACCCCACACACCTCAACTCCACAACCATGCAACTCACAACGCTGGCAATGCACACGTCACAAAATCACATACAACAGGCACAACAATATGCCCACCCACCAGACACGACAGAACAACTTACAATGTCCACATGGGCAAGCCCTGAACATGCGCCAGCAACGGCATGGCACCTCAGCCACATAATAGCCGAATGTGGGGAGAGGTGGCAACCAGGCATGTGTGAAGGATGCAGTAGAACCGTGATTGGGAAAGTACACAATGCCAAGAGTGCCGGAGATGTGCTGGATACCTCGCAGTATGCAGAACACTGGCAACATACACCGCTGGTGTATGGAGTGTAGTGGACAGTGGACGCCACCATGTCACCCCAGCCAGTGGGGGACCTCGCGGAAATGTTGCCTGTTATGCCCCCCCTAAGCGTCAGTGGAGTGGGATGGCCCGGCGTACGCCACGCCAGCATAGGGGTGTGAATAAAAAGCACGTGGGCCTGGGCGTGGTCCTCTTACGGAAATACCCACGTCTCTGCTAGGGCGGCGCCTCCCACCTCACCACGAGGCCGACGCCATCCTCATGAGCGGAGTTGCCTGCGATGCCGTGCGCCTGCCGGACCCCGGCACGTGGGACCACGAACCCGTCAGGCCAGCCCCTGCACAGCCAGGCCACACTGATCACCTTCTGACACCGGCGTGTGTCAAGGAGGGCCCACCACGTGCCGGCGCAAGCCCCAAGCCCGAGGCCCGAGACATTGGCAGCCACCTCAGACCATCACGGCCTCCACGACACCAGCCGCTTTATTCCTTTTTCGTTGACGTACTCCACTGCCGCCCCCAGTCTACTCTTCGGACCAGTAGGTCCCATATGTGAAACTGTGTCCTGAGTCATGAATGGCAGTGACCCCAAATCCGGACCATCGGCCACAGCACCAGACCCCCCGATCAGTGAGGCATAGTTCCATATGGGCATCTTGCGACACATGGTGCCACTGACCCTGTTCAACGCCAGCCGGCTACACGTGGTGCCACTAACCCTGTTCAACGCCAGCCGGCTACACATGGTGCCACTAACCCTGTTCAACGCCAGCCGGCTACACGTGGTGCCACTGAACCTGAACAACGCAGGCCGGTGGGGCCATCCAACCTATGCCGGAGACACTCGGTGAATGGGCCGTGCTGACCGCTGCCTCTGGCCTACACCACGGTCAGGTAGGTCACACATTTGGAACTGAGTCTTGATTACACCATGGCAGTGAACATTATTTATGGCAGAGGACAATTCACAATACACCCTCCGATGTGGTGGCAACAAGTCTGTGCATGGCATCACAGCCACACGTGTCTGTGGGCCTACGCGGACCACTGCCCTCGGCCTACGCTGCGCATGAGTGGGATCACAGATTTGGAACTGAACATCTGTAATTCAAAAGGCAGAATACATTTCTTCGCACGCACGGAGGGGCGTAAGAGGATGACACGTTGCAGTCCGGAGGGAACAGGATCAGCGTCACGGAGGTGATTGAACACTACCGACAACTGCCACTGTGTCACTAACTCTGTGCCTCGCGAGCCAACGACCCGTGGCTGTGGGCCACTGCTGACCACTGCCTCCGGCCTACACTGCGGTCCATTAGGTCACAGAGCCTTGATTTGGCATTCTTGGAGTTCACATCTGTGTACCGGCATCATCGCAGACTGCATCCCCTCACATCACCTGTGCCACTACGTTTGTTCCCCGACATTCATGGACACTCACTGGTCGTACATTGGTGGCGTTTGAGTCTATGGACTAGGGGCTAGTTTTCATCCTCATGTAGCTGATCCCGAATTGTTGGTGCAAACGAGGGTTGCGCTTTCCACTCCTCCATTTGCTGCTTCCAGATAACATCAGACCTTCCGCATCATGCCCTGGAGGACACCTTCCACTGTCCCCCGAAACCCTCCGCAACATACACCTCGGACATTGATGGGGACCCGCTCAGGTCGCATGGCCCATCTGACTGCACCGCAAGTCACCGTCCCGTGGCTGGGTGCCTGTGCCGGCCGCAGTGCATCCGGGGCCACTAACTCTGTGCTGCTCAGGCCTGGGACCCCTTCTTCTGAGACATTGAAGGGCCTCTGTAGCGATGGTCTTGGGGTCATCAACGCCATGTGTCTGTGGCCCTGCGCTGTCCGCCTCCTCCGGCCCCAACTGCGGGCCACCAGGGCCCACACATGGCATTGAGTCTTGACCGGCCCAGATGTCGCATCACCGCAGGAGGCACACGCCACCACCGCAAGGACCACCTTCAACCGCCATCTGCCAGAGTCGAAAGGGTGGTCCTGACACACCTACGGAGTTGCTCAGACCTGTCGTGGATGCCATCATCGGCCTGATACCCTGCTCAGCACTCCAGGTGCCAGTGACTCAGTGCACCGCAAGCCATTTTCCGTTACTGATTGAGCTTTGTGCTGTTGTGAGGTTGCGCAGCAATGTCACCTCATGCAGTGGGGAAGACCAGGGACCATGAGGAGGAGGATGTGTCAAGCGTGCCGACAGGAGAAGGCACAGACAATGGGAGGGCAGGTGGCAACAGCCCCAAGGCAGGAATGCAGACTGGTGGCGGTAGTCAAGCTAAACACCCGGATCTAATACTGGGTATTGCGCTGTGGACTGCGGACGCAACTGTCACCTCAGGCAGTGTGGGAGACCTGGGACGTTGATGAGGAAGTTGATGCAGGTGTAACACACCCCACTGCATCTGCATCAGGACTAACCCGAAGGGACACAATCCTAGCAATTTCTTCACATGAGCGCGCTCTTCTCTAGTGCCCCTACCTCAGTGCACTGCAACTCACGGAACGTCCAGACTGAATATTGGGTGACCTCTGGCCTTACTCCGGATTCCTCCATGTTGCTCTGCATTTGACTCTGTTATGCTGGTGTTTTCTGTTTCCATTACACTGGTGTCCACTTTTCAGGTTGTTGGCAGCACCAAGCACTCCGTGCGGGCTGGCTTATACTCACCCCACACACATCCAGCACAGGCGTCACTGTACATATGGCCCTGCCAATAAAGGGGCCGGGCGCACGTGCCCGTAGCCAGTTCAACATGATATGTGCAGGTGTCTCTGTGGAGGTGTGGGTCTCCTTTGTGGGGTGTAGGTGGTCCCTGAAGGGTATTGGACACCCACGTATGTGTTCTAGTTCGCATTCCATGGGTTCGGCAACACCCTCACCTGTTGGGCCACCTCCTTTTGGCATTCTGCCACCTGGCATTGGGGTGCCATGTGTGGGTGGGTGAAGTGTTGTGTGGCAGCCATGATTGCGGGTGCTTCATGCTGTGTGGTCTTTTGCAGGGGCTGGGTTCTCCCCTGAGTAGCTTGTCTGCCCTGGTCCTGGTGGTGGATTGTGTGGGATGTCCATGGGCTGTTGTAGGGCGTCGGTGTCTGGGCTGTGGTGTTCGTCTCGGGCATCACTGATGGGTTGTCTGTTCTGACCTGCTGGAGGTGTTGTTTGTCCCTCTGCATTGTGAAGGGGAGGTGCATGTTGGCATTGTGTTGGCGCCTTGTTCTTGTCGACATGCAGACTGTGTGACAATGTACATTGTGACTGTTTGGGCGGTGGTGGCTACTTGAGTTGGGACAGTGTACATTTGGCCTACATGGCTGATGTGGGGTTGTAGGGGTAGATGTGCATCTCACAGTTCCCTGCTCTGTCCAATGTGATTGTTCTGTTTCTGCGCCTGGGTGGACCCAGTTGTGTCCCCTGTTCTGCAGTGTGGGTGTTGCACTTTGTGCCACATTGTCATGGCATGTGCTGTGATTGCTATGTGTGTGTGCTGCAGTGTGCCACGGGGATGGGGGACATGTCCCTGGGTAATTGTTGGTGTGCAGTGTGTTACACCTCATTGTGCATGTGTGGCATTGTGCCCATCAACCCCCGTCCCCCCAGTCCCTGTTGGATCCTCACCCTGTTGTTGTTGTGTCAGGTCCTGTCGAGCGGTGTCCCTACTCCTTGCACCCTCTCCACACTGATGACTGTGGCCTGGGTTTCCTCCTGCTCCTCCTGTGGTGCTGGACTGCCACCTCCTGTCGCCGTTGCTGCCTTCCTGTTGGCAGCGGGTTTGTACCTGGTTTAGGTTGTCACGTCCTGCCGGCGCCTCCTGGCCTCCTGGATTGGCCTCCTGGGCACTCCGACTGCATTCCAGGTGGTCTGCTTGTGGGTCAGTTGCTGGTAGTGTTCTGTCGCCTCCGTGGCCTTGGTCTTGTTTTCCTGCGGTCTGCACCCCGTCTTCCTCTCCCTTTTCTCCTTGGCCTTCCCCGAGCCAGTAGATCCTTGCTGGTGGTCTGTGGGGGTTGTGGGGTTCGCGTTGCCCTCTGCGCTGGGTCAGGGGGCATCCATGTTGCTACGTACTTTGGCTTGTTTCTGGTGTGTTGTGTCTGTGGTTTTTATGGTGCAATTTCCCGCCAGACGCGTGGGATTTGCAGGCCTGAGGCTGATTTTCGCTACTTTTTGTACCGCGATTGGCCTCATCGCATGATTTCTCGCGTTTCGCATTTTTTCGGCGTGGCGTTGAATTTCACGCTGACATTTGACGCGTTATCTGGTGACTATCGCATGGTACCGACTTGTTGTGAATTCCACGTTGACACGGGGTTATTTTCCCGTGATAGGCTGCGTTATTGAAAGTTGCGTTACACTACTCTTGCGGTAGTGATCACACGTTCTTGTGAATATACCCCATGGTGTGCAAGCCACTCTTGCTTCCTTCTGCGCCTCTCTTGCCTCTTTCTGCATTTCTGTTGCTTCTTTCTGCACATTTCTTTCTTTTTCTGCACTTCTCTTGCCTCTTTCTGCAAATCTCTTCTACTTTCTGCACCTCTCTTCCCTCTTTCTGCACGTCTGTTGCCTCTTTCAGCACCTCATTTGCTTCTTTCTGTACCCCTCTTGCCTCTTTCTGCACCCTTCTTCCCTCTTTCTGCACCTCTCTTGCCTTTTTCTGCACCCCTGTTCCCTATTTCTGCACTTCCTCGTTTAAAGAGTCCCTGACCCTGGCAGGTCGGCTCCGTCGTGCAGGCACGAAGAATCCTGCTATTAATCACCACACATTCCTTTCACAGAAAGGCGACGACTCCAGGGTGGATGGCATGTTTTGCTTCACTAATTAAAAGCGCAATTTTAAAACATGATTTATAAAGATATAAACTGCAATACAAATAATTTTAAACATCGAGAAGGAATCTATGAAATCAGCAGTTGTAAAGGTTTAAAATTGCACTCGTCAAACATGGACACTATCATTGGTGGACTACAGACCAATCAGGTAGTCCAACCTGGGCTAAAAAGAGCACGTGATCCCTAAAACTGCTTGACGAACGCCTACCTGTGATCAAGGCTGGATGGTATAGCTGAAACGCGTAAGGACTGCGGCATGTGATTCATGGCATAATTGCCCGCTTGTCGCCATTGTTTGGAATAAAGTGCTTGAAAACCCTCTTCACCCTGGAGTCGTCGCCTTTCTGTGAAAGGAATGTGTGGTGATTAATAGCAGGATTCTTCGTGCCTGCATGACGGAGCCGCCCTGCCAGGGTCAGGGGCTCTTTAAACGAGGAAGTTGGATGATGGATGTTTTTCAAAGAGCCCGACCCGCCTGACATTCTCTCTACAAAGTAAACGGGACTGTGCCCAAGGTAAAATGTATGAAGATTCAGGCAAGGGATGCAAGCAGGATATTTTATTCTGGTTGCTGGCGTGAAAGGTTTCATTCACACGCCTGGGGATGAAAAATGCGGATGGCATGTTTTGCTTCACTAATTTAAAGCGCAATTTTAAAACATGATTTATAAAGATATAAACTGCAATACAAATAATTTTAAACATCGAGAAGGAATCTATGAAATCAGCAGTTGTAAAGGTTTAAAATTGCACTCGTCAAACATGGACACTATCATTGGTGGACTACAGACCAATCAGGTAGTCCAACCTGGGCTAAAAAGAGCACGTGATCCCTAAAACTGCTTGACGAGCGCCTACCTGTGATCAAGGCTGGATGGTATAGCTGAAACGCGTAAGGACTGAGGCGTGTGATTCATGGCATAATTGCCTGCTTGTCTCCATTGTTTGGAATAAAGTGCTTGAAAACCCTCTTCACCCTGGAGTTGTCGCCTTTCTGTGAAAGGAATGTGTGGTGATTAATAGCAGGATTCTTCGTGCCTGCACGACGGAGCCACCCTGCCAGGGTCAGGGGCTCTTTAAACGAGGAAGTTGGATGATGGATGTTTTTCAAAGAGCCCGACCCGCCTGACATTCTCTCTACAAAGTAAACGGGACTGTACCCAAGGTAAAATGTATGAAGATGCAGGCAAGGGATGCAAGCAGGATATTTTATTCTGGTTGCTGACGTGAAAGGTTTCATTCACACGCATGGGGATGAAAAATGGGGATGGCATGTTTTGCTTCACTAATTTAAAGCGCAATTTTAAAACATGATTTATAAAGATATAAACTGCAATACAAATAATTTTAAACATCAAGAAGGAATCTATGTAATCAGCAGTTGTAAAGGTTTAAAATTGCACTCGTCAAACATGGACACTATCATTGGTGGACTATAGACCAATCAGGTAGTCCAACCTGGGCTAAAAAGAGCACGTGATCCCTAAAACTGCTTGAAGAACGCCTACCTGTGATCAAGGCTGGATGGTATAGCTGAAACGCGTAAGGACTGAGGCGTGTGATTCATGGCATAATTGCCTGCTTGTCTCCATTGTTTGGAATAAAGTGCTTGAAAACCATCTTCACCCTGGAGTCATCGCCTTTCTGTGAAAGGAATTTGTGGTGATTAATAGCATAATTCTTCGTGCCTGCATGATGGAGTCGCCCTGCCAGGGTCAGGGGCTCTTTAAACGAGGAAGTTGGATGATGGATGTTTTTCAAAGAGCCCAACCCGCCTGACATTCTCTCTACAAAGTAAACAGGACTGTGCCCAAGGTAAAATGTATGAAGATGCAGGCAAGGGATGCAAGCAGGATATTTTATTCTTGTTGCTGGTGTGAAAGGTTTCATTCACACACATGGGGAAGAGCATGTGATCCCTAAAACTGCTTGACGAATGCCTACCTGTGATCAAGGCTGGATGGTATAGCTGAAACGTGTAAGGACTGAGGCGTGTGATTCATGGCATAATTGCCTGCTTGTCTCCATTGTTTGGAATAAAGTGCTTGAAAACCCTCTTCACCCTGGAGTCGTCGCCTTTCTGTGAAAGGAATGTGTGGTGATTAATAGCAGGATTCTTCGTGCCTGCACGACGGAGCCGCCCTGCCAGGGTCAGGGGCTCTTTAAACGAGGAAGTTGGATGATGGATGTTTTTCAAAGAGCCCAACCCGCCTGACATTCTCTCTACAAAGTAAACGGGACTGTGCCCAAGGTAAAATGTATGAAGATGCAGGCAAGGGATGCAAGCAGGATATTTTATTCTGGTTGCTGGCGTGAAAGGTTTCATTCACACGCATGGGGAAGAGCACGTGATCCCTAAAACTGCTTGACGAACGCCTACCTGTGATCAAGGCTGGATGGTATAGCTGAAACGCGTAAGGACTGAGGCGTGTGATTCATGTCATAATTGCCTGCTTGTCTCTAATGTTTGGAATAAAGTGCTTGAAAACCCTCTTCACCCTGGAGTCGTCGCCTTTCTGTGAAAGGAATGTGTGGTGATATATATTTATATATATACATATATATATTATCTACTGGCGGTCGCCAGTAGATAGTTATAGTTAGGACCTATTTTCCATAGGAAATTCACAACATTCTATTTGAAATAACTTTGGCGCCGGTTGACGAATCTTCGCGAAATTTTCAAAACTCGTGGCCCGCTCCGGTCCGCTCCTATCCTGAAATCGTCAAGTGGGGGCCGAGAAAAAAGGGGGGTCCCAAAACGTGTTTTCCCCATGCTATTTTCCATAGGAACCTTTCATCGCAGCTACAGCCCGAACTGCTGAACGTAATTACACCAAATTTGGCAAAAAGGTAGCCCTTGGTTCAGAGTCGTGCCTTTTGGTTAAATGGTGTAAATCCGTTCAGTAGTTCCTGAGAAATTTGAAAAAGAAAACACATATATATCTGGGCGGAGCCTAACCACACATGTCATCGTGAGATCTGATTGGCTGTCAGCACTTCATCCTGGAATTGCTGGCAGCCATCTTGGGACCAATATAAATGATAGTACCCCATTGAAATGCATTGTAGTGAATCGAAGATTTTGAGGGTTACCAAAAGGAGAACTATAAAGGGTGATAACAGACTTTAGTTACATTAGAATTCATTTGTTGATGGTACCATACTAATTTTAGGAATTGTGGTGTGTTCTAAGGTGATTTTACCCTGTGAAAAATCCTTCTGCTGGGATATCATGAATCATGTTTGAGAGAAAACTATTTTCTCATACTTTTCCCATTGAGGTTTGGAAGGTGATCTAGAAGGTAAAATGAGAGCATATTTTCTGTAAATTCACATTATCTTTCTCAGTCATGTGAGAATGAAGTCTGACATTCTCAGTAAAACATGTACATCCAACAAGGGCAGAGACTGTCAGTTGATTCCTTTGTGTTCTACTGCAGCTTCCCAGAGTGTTCTAAAGAACAACTAGAGTGCTAACAGCCTTACTTAAGTATGGCACACCTGAAGCCATCTTGATTGGAATAAACTGGTAACACTTAAAACATTTAATTTAAAAAGGAACAAAATGATGGGGTTCATTTTGTCATAGAAATTATGGTTAGTGCTGTAGAAAGAAAAATTAGGACATGTTTCAAGTGTGATCTCAAATATCTTCCTGTTATATTTCAACAGGAGCAGCCTGTCAGTTGATGCCTTTGTTTTCTACTGCAGCTTCCCAGAGTGTTCTAAAGAACAACTAGAGCGCTAACAGTCTTACTTATGACAAAATTATGGCACACCTGAAGCCATCTTGATTGGAATAAACTGGTAACTCTTAAAACATTTAATTTAAAAAGGAACAAAATGAGGGGGTTCATTTTGTCATAGAAATTATGGTTAGTGCTGTAGAAAGAAAAATTAGGACATGTTTTAAGTGAGATCTCAAATAACTTCCTGTTATATTTCAACAGGAGCAGCCTGTCAGTTGATGCCTTTGTGTTCTACTGCAGCTTCCCAGAGTGTTCTAAAGAACAACTAGAGCGCTAACAGTCTTACTTATGACAAAAGTATGGCACACCTGAAGCCATCTTGATTGGAATAAACTGGTAACACTTAAAACATTTAATTTAAAAAGGAACAAAATGAGGGGGTTCATTTTGCCATAGAAATTATGGTTAGTGCTGCAGAAAGAAAATTTAGGGCATGTTTTAAGTGAGATCTCAAATCCTCTTCTATTTCATTAGAAAATTCTGACATGCAGACTGAAACAATCACTTTCAATACCAGCAGTAGACTTCCAGTTAACTCCCTGGTGAGCAGTAGCTTTACTACAGTGATCTAATGAACAACTAGAGTGCTAACATTCTGAATTTATGGCAAATGTGTGACACATCTGAATGCCTTCTTGATGGAATCAAAGTAAAAAACTGAAAGCATTTCCTACTGAGGAGACTGCAGTAAATGACGAAATTAGGAAACTTCATAACAAATAAGTCTCCCAAGATGGCCACCAGAGAAAAAAGAGCCCAAATGTAGCACAAATATCACCCAGATGTAGCCCACATATAGCCCAATGACAGAAGTGTGCAAAACACTTTTTATTTTTATTTTTTCTGCAGTTTTATATAGTGCAAACAGGTCAGGTATTGGAGCGTTACATCTTACTTGGACCCCTTATTGCGTATTTTGCACGAACTACATGAGATTGATCTTGCGAAACATTGAACTTTACGATTCTGTTAACCTGAAGTTGCTCTGAACCGGGCTTTGTAACACCCGTTTTTACCTACTGCTTTTAATTAATTCTCACTGTATTGTATTAGGAAAGAGGATTTACTGTTTTTATGTACACTTTTATGATCTATGTTTCTAAATCAGATCAAATAACGTTTAATGAATTCTATGGCAGGACGGAGGCGAGGATTATGCATATCTTTCCTCACTTTATTTGCATAGCAGTTCAAAGAAAACGTAACACAACAATCATTAAACAAAAGACTACACAACCCATGAACCATTAGGGGGTAGTCTCCAAGGCAACTATAGTCCAATCATATCACAGTCCATCGTATATAATATCGTGACGTCCCTTCCGCTTCCTCTTTCTTCACTGCTCGTCAGTTAAGTGCATTCCTTACATTCTTGGCTTAATCTGACGTTGTTGCTGTTTGTATAGCGGTTTCTTGTGCACGTTATTAGCATTATTGCCTTGGTATTGTTTCATATTCCCTGTGCAGCAGGCTCTTGCCCGAGCGCGTTCTCCCCTCGCAGTTTCTCCCGCTGTGTGCTCTGCACGCGGTGAGATCCTGTCAGGCGCGTCTGGTCCGAGCGAGGCAGCTCCGTCGAGCTCTCTCGCTGGTCTTTACGCGCGTTTGGGAATCCGGTCACTCCTTTAGTGTCCGCTTGATTCCCGACCAACCCTCGCCTAATTTTGACACCGCTACGCGGTGATTTCCCCACACGGCCACGTTAGTGACCAGCGCCACCTGGTGGTGGTAATTGGTATTGCGCCTCAGTCTATTCTTATAACAGCTTCGGGGAAAGCCCAGCTGTTGGAGCACCGGCGAGGGGGCTGTCTTAAGGATTTTAAGGGCATTTGTTCTGTGCTCACACCCTCTGCTATCATGTCTTCTCCAGAAGACCATTTTTACTCCTCCTACCAGGAAGTGGAGGAGGAATGGCCCCCAACTTCTCCCTCCAGCAGTGGACCAAGCCCTCTCTCTGGCTATTTCTAGGGCGCTGGCTCCTCTTAGGGATCAGGTTGATAAGCTGGCGAAAAGCATCCCTGGGGTGTTCAGTGACCCAGATCTGGTGGTGGCGGGTCCAAGTAGCTCCCAGATGGGGAATAAAAGGGCCGTTAAGCATAACGCGGGGCACTTGGAAGGATTTGATAAACTTACGGAGACCTTCCTCAAGAGTGCGCGAACGCTAAAACATGCACCCTGCCGGGAGGAGGAGGGGCCCAGAGGAAATTGCGACACTGTCACCACTATTGTAGACCCCGACGGCGGGTTTCCCTTAGAGGGAGGGGGTGTATCGGAGGACGAGTTCTCCTCCGATGAGGATAAGGACTCGGGGCGTCCCTGGCGTCCAGAGTCCCACTCCTCTCAGTCCCCGGTTGGGGACGGGGTCCACTCGGACATGTTCGAGCCTACCCAAATTTACCATTCTAGGTCGGCAGAGTGGACACCTGACGCCAAAGTGGCAGAGTATGTGGTGGGGAAAATCCATCAACCCCTTGAAAGGGAGGTCAGGAATAGGATGAGGGGAGAATGCCCCAGGCCCTCACTGAAGGGGAAGGTGGCACACACGCCTGAAATTGATGAGAAACTATGTACCTTTTTCGCCAAGTATATGAGGGATCCCAAGAAAGGAATTGATAGGTCTTGGATGTGGTAGGACCCTTGCCCCAAATTATTCAATTGACGGAGCGTTCCAAAGAGTCAGGATCCCCTTTGTCCACGGATATTGTGGCTGGTTGGGCGCACTACCCTAAACACTAAAACACTACCCCCTGCACTACCCAAACACCACTGCACTACCCTAAACCCTAAAACACTACCCCAGCACGACACCCTACACTACCCAAACATAACTGCACTACCCTAAACCCTAAAACACTATCACCAGCACGACTCCCTACACTACCCAAACACCACTGCACTACCCTAAACCCTAAAACACTACCCCCAGCACAACTCCCTACACTACCCAAACACCACTGCACTACACTAAACCCTAAATATACCCCCAGCATGACCTCCCACTACACAAACACCACTGCACTACCCTAAACCCTAAAACACTAACCCCAGCATGACCCATACACTACCCAAACACCACTGCACTACCCTAAACCCTAAAACACTAACCCCAGCATGACCCCCTACACTACCCAAACACCACTGCACTACCCTATACCCTAAAACACGACCCCCTACACTACACAAACACGACTGCACTACCCTAAACCCTAAAACACTACCCACAGCATGACCCCTTCACTACACAAACACCACTGCACTGCCCTAAACCCTAAAACACTATCCCAGCACTACCCCCTACACTACCCAAACACCACTGCACTAACATAAACCCTAAAACACTACCCCCAGCACAACCCCTACACTACACAAACACCACTGCACTACCCTAAACCCTAAAACACTACCCCCAGCACAACTCCCTACACTACCCAAACACCACTGCACTACCCTAAACCCTAAATCTACCCCCAGCACGACCCCTACACTACCCAAACACCACTGCACTACCCTAAACCATAAAACACTACCCCCAGCATGACCCCCTACACTACACAAACACCACTGCACTACCCTAAACCCTAAAACACTCCCACCAGCATGATCCCCTACACTACTCAAACACCACTGCACTACCCTAAACCCTAAAACACTACCCCAGCACAACCCCCTACACTACCCATACACCACTGCACTACCCTAAACCCTAAAACACTACCCCCAGCACGACCCCTACACTACTGCACTACCCTAAACCCTAAAACACTACCCCCAGCACAACCTCCTACACTACCCAAACACCACTGCACTACCCTAAACCCTAAAACACTACCCCCAGCACGACCCCCTACACCACCCAAACACCACTGCACTACCCTAAACCCTAGAAAAGAAAACCCCACCCCATGCCCAATCCCCCTTACCTCTCACTCCTCATGGTTCCTCTCTCCTCATGGTTCCTGCTTCACGTCATCTCTGAGGGGCGGTGCACGTCGTTGTGAGGAAACGGAACAGCCTCTGTTTCCTTACAACGACATAGATTGTCTACATGTTTTTTAGAACGCATGGTCATTTACCATACATACCTTTACAACAAAATTCGTTGTAAAGGCATGCGTGGTAAATGACCATGCGTTCTAAAAATGCGTAGTAATGACTTCGTGATGTACAACGCATGCGTGGTAATGCATGCGTTGTAATGGTATCGCAAAGTAAAAAGTCGTTGTAACGGCTGTTTACCGATCGAAGCTGACCCCTGTTCTTCAGTGAGATGTTTATTTGATTAATTAGGAGGAAGGAATGTGGTTTTTTTACCGAAAAGTGCATTCCCGGCTGTTGTATTGTGAAAGTGTCCGCGTGGCCTGGTTTCACTTCCGGTGAGAGAGTGGAAGAGTCTGTTTGGATCTAAAGGAGTTCTGTTGTTGGACGGGGCCGGCGCGACATGTCATCAGAAAACATAGCTAATGGAAAGCGTCCTCCCTGAAGTGTGGAGCAGTGCCATGAGAGGTCAACGAGTGTGCGTCCCACCGCAGTATGACCGTACCGCGTGACCCATGTGCCGCCTCCAGGGTACGGGAGGCAGAAGCGGCATCGCAGGTCCTCTTGAAGACCATTGTAGCACTAATTCTACATTTTGGTACTAGGGCATTTTAACGTCGTTGTTCCTGCCAGATACAAAGAGAAGATCCTGTGATATTCAGTGCCCTCGTTACCTTTTTTGTGGGTTGTGGTGCTTGTCACTTCGCTGCCCCGCCGGTGCACACGACTGGGCACCCCACCTCGTGTGCCATCTGCAGGGCCTCTGCCCTCGGATCACTGGTTTCGGTTTCTGGAGTGGCAACATAAACAGTTGCTCCCAAAGGACTAGCCTGAACACTTAGGTGAATATTCCCTGCACCAGCATTCCACGGAAAGTCTTTCCTAGCTCTCCCACGTCAACGAGCACGGCTCCGCTCGCGACACCGTATGACGTCATCAGAGCCATAAGAGGACCTCGTCGGCGTGCTGACGTCAGTTCCACCCATTTTTTCCGTGCCACCGAGGCAAACAGGGGACCGAGACATTTTCACATGTATACATAGTATAATAAATATATATATATTCACTGAAAAAACCATAGGTTTCAGGCATGTTATAGTTAGAAATTAGCATTTAAAAAACCTTAGAAATTCACTGAAAAACCATAGGTTTCAGGCACCTTATAGTTAGAAATTAGCATTTAAAAAACCTTAGAAATTCCCTGAAAAAACCATAGGTTTCAGGGGCGTTATAGTTAGTTGGACATTTCACTCGTACAAAACCATAGAAATTCCCCCGTTATAGTTAGTTCAGCTAACTATAACTCGCGCGCCCGCAATGCACTGCTGATGACGTCACTCATTACATCACTCATGACATGGTCAGTGACATCACTCATGACATCACTGATGACATCTCAAATGACATCACTGATGACATCATCCTTGTGATAGAGTGGCAGACCTCCTCTCACCCTAATATAACCTTTGATACACACATTCAAAAATACAAACTAACATTTTCAAAACAATGGACATACCAATACCAGTTACAACACACCTATTCAGTAATTCCAAGATCTACACACACACATCCACTCATTCACCAACAGTCCCTATACAGTCACTCATACATGTACTCACTCATCATATGTACTCATACACCTATACATCCTGTTACACACCGCCACTCATCCATAGAGTTACTCACACACATAGTCACACATGCAAACAAAGTATCAAACATTGATTTACTTGCATATACAGTTATACACACACTACCACACTTACTTCTACAGAAACTTACACATACTTACTCTCTTAAACAATCACTTATAGAAACACCTACTTATTTGTACAGGAACTCTTCCAATCTCTCACTCTCACATATACTCACTTATATACACCAATACTCACATATACTAGTTTAAAACATATGTAGTTACTCATAAAGACACTATTGAGACAGTCATTCACTCACTAACACACCCATACACATACTCATCCACCGATACAGTCCTGCACACATGCTGTCTTCAACACATACAAACAGTGAGTCACTCATTCATGCATCTATGCACTAAGTAATACCCCCCACCGAACCATACAGACACTCATACTGATACTCAAAAACCAACTAATAACCCATATAGACACTCATGTAGCTACTCACCAACCCATGCAGCCACTTATACAAAAAGTGAGATACTGATACAGATATTTTCATATTTAAACATTACTCACTAACCCATGTATTCACTAAGATACACTTAGTCAGTTATACAATCAATTTTACAAAAAAAATCATCCATTTAGACACTTATATACCCATTTATTCTTCCATCGACCTTGAGATATACATATATAAAACATATTTAATTTTCAGAAAAACACACATTCACTGGATGATGTCATCAGTGATGTCATCAGTGATGTCATTTGAGATGTCATCAGTGATGTCATGAGTGATGTCACTGACCATGTCATGAGTGATGTAATATGTGACGTCATCAGTAGTACATTGCGATGCGCGCGAGTTATAGTTAGCTGAACTAACTATAACGGGGAATTTCTATGGTTTTGTACGAGTGAAATGTCCAACTAACTATAACGCCCCTGAAACCTATGGTTTTTCAGTGAATTTCTAAGGTTTTTTAAATGCTAATTTCTAACTATAACGTGCCTGAAACCTATGGTTTTTTCAGTGAATATATATATACATATATATATCAATTTACTCCTTCCCCAATCGTTCGAATTCTGACGATAAACATAGGGTACGGACTCCACTTATGTGCAAAAACTTCTGTTTATTTAAACATCGCTCCAGCTGTCATGACGCGTTTCAGTCACTGCTGTGACCTTGATCACATAAAGAAGCGCCATTAGTGCAGAGTTTTTTAAAGCCATAATGCTTCCAGTCACATGATGTTAGTCAACAGTCAAAAGTAAAAACAGACTATTTACACATAATTTTTCTATATCATTTTTCGATCAGAGCAAACTTAGTGCTCCATAAATGTGCAAATATTGAAACAATGTTAAATGTTAAAAAACCTATGCAAATATTTACAATTGCGCGGCTATTATTTCCAATTTTACAAAACATGGGGGCATATTAGCAAGACCGGCGATAAAATTATCGCCGTTTTAGCGGCAGGAAACTGCCGCTAAAACGGCGATAATGGGCTTGCTAATATGCGTTATAGAATTCAATAGAAGCCCAGGTTAGATGTGCAGGACATCTAACCTGGGCTTCTATTGAATTCTGTAACGCATATTAGCAAGCCCATTATCGCCGTTTTAGCGGCAGTTTCCTGCCGCTAAAACGGCGATAATTTTATCGCCGGTCTTGCTAATATGCCCCATGATTCTATCATTTTGTTTGTGCAACCTGAGCAAGCATTATGGAGATTTTATTTTCATCCAACAACAATACTACGTGATCATAAAATGGAAAGGAAAAAGTTATTATGCTGTGCAAGACACCCATTTTAGTTATATCTTCAGATATATCACTCTATTCTCATCTGTTTTTGAAATACCTGAATAATCTTTATCAGATTGTGTATTTAAATACAAAAAAAAAAAGAAAAGAAATGTCTCACAATCACGAGGACTCCTAATTAATATCTGCATAATACATTAACAGCATTGTCACCTATTAATAATCATATTTCTAATAATTGATCACAATGATGTTGTTGATTCATTTGTTATTAAACATGTTACTACTCTCATTTTAGTTAATTTCTCACTGCCTCAATGCTTTTTCAATAGAAATTATTGCCACTCTTTGTTTTTTCCATATCCACATTTTTTTTTTTTTTAAAGCACATTATAACAACAAAATAATATATCTAAAGTGCTGATGTGTAAAGTCCACCTAAAGTGCTTAGTGCATATAATACAAATGTCTAATATTGATCTATTAAGAGATTATTTGACTGATAAACTCATATCTCCATTTAGACTCAATAGATAAAAACTCAATGAGAAATACAGTTAGCAGCTTCATTAAATGTTCACAGAAGAATTATTGAATATTCATTTTTGCTTATTGTTAGTCAGGGACTTTGAAAATCTTCATCTTTTCCATTTCATTATAGTTTGTGAGCAAATACCAAGAAAATAAACAAATATACAAGTACGCAGGGGCAGGTTTTTCCCTTCCAACTATTGGTATAAACAGGATAGGAGATATGAAATCAAAACAGGATAATTATCATTTCAAAATTATTTAAAGATCTAGATATTTATAAATTTATAAATGCACAGGCGGAATAAGAAAACTGATGAAACACACCAATGGTCACTCGCAATGTGCAAATATGCGTCAATAAATGAATAAATAAATGAATAAATAAATAAATGAATCTGTGCAATGTTCCATGATCAAATGTCACTTATATAGATATATATATATTATATATATATATATATATATATATATATATATATATATATATATATTCACTGAAAAAACCATAGGTTTCAGGCACGTTATAGTTAGAAATTAGCATTTAAAAAACCTTACAAATTCACTGAAAAAACCATAGGTTTTAGGGACAGTTATATTTAGTTGGACATTGCACTCGTACAAAACCCGTGAAATTCCCCCATTATAGTTAGTTCAGCTAACAATAACTCGCGCCCCGCAATGCACTGCTGATGACGTCACATATTACATCACTCATGACATGGTCAGTGACATCACTGATGACATCTCAAATGACATCACTGATGACATCATGCATTGACTGTGTGTTTCTATAAAGTTTAAATATGTTTAATATATATGCCAAGGTGTATTGAATAATGAGTGGGTGTATAAGTGTCTGGATGGATGATTTAGTAGGTGCGTGACTGACTATAAGTGAGTGATTAAACGTATCTTACTAAATGCATGGGTTAGTGACTAAACTGTGTGAATGTCTTTATCCGTCTGTCTGTTGGTGTGTAAGTGGCTGCATGGGTTTGTAAATAGCTACATGAGTGTCTATGAGTTATTGATTGGTTGTCTGAGTATCTGTATGGGTGCCTGAGTGTTTGTGTGGATGGGGTGTGTGTGACTGCACATAGATGTATCAGTGGGTGATTCACTGGGTGCATGGTTTCAAGAGTGCATCTGTGATGGACTGTATGGGTGGGTGAGTGTGTGTATGGGTGTGTTAGTGAGTGAATGTATATCTCAGTGGTACATGTGTGAGTAACTACATATGTGAAAGGCAGTATATATGTGTGTTGGAGTATATAAATAGCTATAAGCGAGAGTGTGTGATTGTGATTGTGAGAGTGACTGTATGGATGAGTGTGTGCTTGTATCAGTGATTGTATAAGAGTGTAAGAATGTGCTAGTATTTGTATGAGTAAGTGAGCTGGTGTGTGTATAACTGTATAGGTGAGTAAATGGCAGTGTGATTAATTATTTGCATGACTGACTAGGTGTGTGAGTACCTCTATGGATGAGTGGCGGTGTGTGAATGTCTATGTAGGTGTATGAGTGCATATGATAGTCCTGTACTGAGTGACCGTAAGTATGAGTGACTGTACGGGTGAGTGAGTGGATGTGTGTGTAGACCTAAGAATCAGTGAGTGGGTATGTAGTTATTGGTGTTGGAGTGTCTATGGTTTTGAGAATGGCAGTCTGTAATTTACAGTGGGTGTATCAAAAGTTATATTAGGGTGTGAGAAGATGCATGAAATTATCACATGGATGATGTCATCAGTGATGTCATTTGAGATGTCATCAGTGATGTCATCAGTGATGTCACTGACCATGTCATGAGTGATGTAATATGTGACGTCATCAGCAGTGCATTGCGGGGCGCGAGTTATAGTTAGCTGAACTAACTATAACGGGGGAATTTCACGGGTTTTGTACGAGTGCAATGTCCAACTAACTATAACTGTCCCTAAAACCTATGGTTTTTCAGTGAATTTGTATGGTTTTTTAAATGCTAATTTCTATCTATAACGTGCCTGAAACCTATGGTTTTTTCAGTGAATTTCAAAGGTTTTTTAAATGCTAATTTCTAACTATAACGTGTCTGAAACCTATGGTTTTTTCAGTGAATTTCAAAGGTTTTTTAAATGCTAATTTCTAACTATAACGTGCCTGAAACCTATGGTTTTTTCAGTGAATTTCAAAGGTTTTTTAAATGTTAATTTCTAACTATAACGTGCCTGAAACTTATGGTTTTTTCAGTGAATTTCAAAGGTTTTTTAAATGTTAATTCCTAACTATAACATGTCTGAAACCTATGGTTTTTTTCAGTGAATTTCCAAGGTTTTGTAAATGACAATTTTTAAATGTATTAATTGTTATCTTTATTTTTTTGATACTGATTTACTACATTTTTTTAAACTATTTATTTTTAAATTACATTGTAATTACATTATACATTACATTACAAAATATACATTCTCAGAATGAATTACTTTAGTTTAAATTCTTTGCAAATAGGCAATAGACTTTTAAGTACAGTAGTTACAGTTGTTGCAATGGGCAACACAATTTCAAACACAATGCAACATTGAGCTCAATGTGAATTTCTAGTTAAATGCAATTAGTTACTTTATGGATTACTTTTCTAACCACAGGACTGGATCCTAGATTCAGTCCTGGGACATCTCCTGTAAACAGTTGAGTAAAAGCGTTTTGGTTACAGTACTCATTTTTAAGGAATATTATTGTATTTTAAAAGTTGACACTTAGAAACTTTTTCACATAGAATCACCAATGTTATCCTATGGCAGGAAATTCACTTAGCAGGTAAGTAGTGTTATTGTTACTTTTTCTTACTCAGTGGTGGATCCTGGATCCAGCACTGGTGCATCTCCTGTAAACAGTTGAAAGAATGCGTTTAAGTCATACAGGCGATTTTTAAGGAATATTTGTAGTTTGTGAAAATCGACACTGAGAAACTTTTCTGCTGAAAACCAGACAATGGATTCCTATGGAAGGAAATACAAGTTACTGGTAAGTACGGTTAGAATTACTTTTCAGGGTCAGTGCTGGGCTAAAAGATGCAGCACTGGGTTCTCTCCTGATAACAGGTGAGTAAATCGGAATTCGTAGTTCGGCTGATTTTAGAGGAATATTCTAAAGTTCCAAAACTCCACACTTAGAAGAATTTCCAAGTGAAACCAGTCAATGTTAGCCTATGGAAGGAAATTCAAGTTACTGGTAAGTACGGTTAGAATTACTTTTCAGGGTCAGTGCTGGGCTAAAAGATGCAGCACTGGGTTCTCTCCTGAGGTGAGTAAATCGGAATTCGTAGTTCGGCTGATTTTAGAGGAATATTTGCACAATGGTGAAGGAAGGGGGTGGGGCCTGAGGTGACATGTCTGCAAACACG
The DNA here is from genome assembly GCA_963921515.1 of Calotriton arnoldi. Classification (NCBI taxonomy): domain Eukaryota; kingdom Metazoa; phylum Chordata; class Amphibia; order Caudata; family Salamandridae; genus Calotriton; species Calotriton arnoldi. Next base: position 878,985 of record CAWUFW010001331.1, read on the forward strand.
CCCTGTGGCGCGTTTTAAGTTGGAGAATTAATTCCTCCTCAATCCCGAGGGTCCCTAGGGGCCAACTAGCCCACCAGATACCTCCAGTATGCGCCAGGAGAGCTGCATTGCAGAGAGGTGTTCAGAGGCCACGCCCCTTTTTGCACCTCTCTGCAACGCAGCTCTGTGGTGCTTTCTGGGCGTACCTGGTGGGCTAGTTGTCCCCCAGGGACCCTCAGGATTGAAGGGGATTTAATTCCCCATCTTAAAACACGCCACGGGGCCTGTTTGCACACATGTCATCTCAAGCCCTGCCCCCTCCCTTCACCACTGTGCAAACAGCCCCGTGGTGCGTTTTAAGTCGGGGGATTAACTCCCCTTCAATCCTGAGGGTCCCTGGGGTGCAACTAGCCCACCAGCTCCCTCCATTATGCGCCACAGAGCTGCGTTGCAGAGAGGTGTAAAAAGGGGCGTGGCCTCAGAACACCTCTCTGCAACGCAGCCCCCTGGTGCATACTGGAGGTTCCTAGTTGGCCCCCAGGGACACCCAGTATTCAAGGGAAATTCGTTCCCCATCTGCAAACGCGCCAGGGGGCGCGTTTGCAGAGTGGTGAAAGAAGGGGGCGTGGCCTCCGGCGCGATGCCGGTGTTTTTTTTTGTTTTTTTTTAAGAAGGGGGACTGTATGGGAGGGGGGCTGCGTGGCCCCCCTTCCCTTGGCCTCTTTTGGCCCCGGGGACCCCATCCCCCGGGGCATGAGGATTTTCATTTTTTTTAAAAATTAAAATAAAACGGGAAGGGGGCCGCGTGGACCCCCTTCCCTGGGCCTATATTGGCCCCGGGGACCCCGGGGCATGCCCTCTTTTTTTACATTTTAAATATTTGGAGGGGGGCTGCGTGGCCCCCCTCCTCAGGCCATTTAAGGCCCCGGGGACCCCATCCCCCGGGGCCGGCCTTTCCTTTTTATTTTTTTTTCAAATATATTTTTTTTTTTTTGGGGAGGGGGTTGCGTGGCCCCCTCCCGGGCCACTACTTGCCCCGGGGACCCCATCCCCGGGGCTGGCCCTCTCCGTTGGGGACTGTGGGGGGTCCCCAATCCCCCCACAGTCCCGCCGGCTCCCGCGTCCCTTGGGAGCCAGCATTGCTTTTCCACATGGGGAGCTGCTAAGATGCAGCTCCCCGTGTGGAAAGCAATTTGCTTTGGCTATTGGAGGCGAGAGCAGGTTTCCCTGCTCTCTCTTCCAATATCCAAAGCAGCTTGCTATGACAGGACGGGGCCGCGAGGCTCCCGTCCTGTCATAGCAAACTACAGTGTCCCGGGGTAGGCACCCCGGGACACTGCAGGAGCCGGCCCTGGGGGTGGCAGTCCCCAGGGCCATCAAGGGCTCCAGGAGGAGGGCCGCGCGGCCCCCCTCCCTTGAATTGCACAGCCCGGGGAGGTGGTGGTCCCGGGGCTCTGGGTCCGTAACGGACCCCCACATTTATTTTCTAAGTGCCCCGGGAGGTAGTGGTCCCCGGGCGTGTGGGGCTGGAGCCCCCACACATTATTAAAAATTAAAAAAAGAAGCCCCGGGGTGGCGGTCCCCGGGGCTGCGGGAGGGCAGGAGAGCCCTCCCGCACCATTTTTTATAAAGCCCCAGGGGGTGGCGGTCCCCGGGGCTTGGGGGACTTAGAGGCCCCCCATAAACAATAAACCCACCCCCCGTATGCCCCCGGGACTTGGGCCACCCGGGGGCAAATTTGCATCGAAGCGCGGGGGACCGCGCTTCGATTTTTTTATTTTTCGGCAGGATCCGCGCACCCTAAGCGCATCCTGCCGATTTTTTTTTTTTTTTTAAATGCTTTTTTCTGCCCAGGGGGTCCTTGTGGGACCCCCTGAGCAGACCTAGGGGGTCAGGGTGTTTCTACCCTGCCCCCTTTGTGCGTTTGCACACTTGCGATTTTTTTTTTTCTCGGCGGGATTCGCGCACCCTAAGCGCATTTTGCCGATTTAAAAAAAAAAATGCTTTTCTGCCCAGGGGGTCCTTGTGGGACCCCCTGAGCAGACCTAGGAGTCAGGGTGTTTCGACCCTGCCCCCTTTTGCACTTTGTGCACTTGTTTCTGTCCCTCGGTTCTACCGAGGGACAAAATGGCTGCCAACACTTCCTGATTTGGAGTGTTGACAGCCAATTAGCATGCAGCTCGTGATCGGGAGGGTGCGCGAATCCGACGCGGCCATAGATATATATGTGATTTTCCTTTTGATTTTCACAGGAACTACTGAACGGATTTACACCATTTAACAAAAGGGTTCTTTCTGAACCAAGAACTACCTCTTTGCCAAATTTGGTGTAATTCCGTTCAGCAGTTCGAGCTGTAGCCGTGGCTAAAGTTTCCTATGAGAAAATGAATGGGGAAAACACGTTTTGGGACCCCCTTTTTCTCGGCCCCCGCTTGACGAATCACCCCGAAACTTTCAGGGTAGGAGCGGACCGGAGCGGGCCATAAAGTTTGAAACTTTCGCGAAGATTCGTCAATCGACGCAAGAGTTATTTCAAATAGAATGTCACGGATTTCCTATGGGAAATAGGTCCTAACTATAACTATCTACTGGCGACCGCCAGTAGATTATATATATAGATATATATATATATATATATATGTATGTATGTATTCAGCCTATGTTAAGGGCTAAAAATGCCCATCTTACATTGAGTATTAATTTGGTAAACCTCTCACTATTCTCAAGCATTTCTGTAAATCAAGAATTTCTGTAAATCAGAAAAGAGAGCATAAAGTGTTAACACAGCCTTTATTGAAGAAAAAACAAGTAAATACTGGCACTGCGCCATTAGGGCATCCAAGACCTCCTGTATCCCATTATGCCCTAAAAGTGACAGTTAGGTCACCTTTAGGGCATGATAGGACAGATAGGTCAGATCTTGTTTTACAGTAACATGAAGAAAACAGAACCAAGTAAATAAGCTGCTGGGTGTAAGATTCATCCGGGGAAGAGGGAGGGTTGCTTATGACTTTGATGAGTGGAAGAGAACCCGGGATTACAGTTAAGCAATTTATCCTTCTTTTCCAGGGAATCCTCATCAATAGTCATAAGCACTGAACAAAATAGCAAACCTATCCCACATACCTGCGGAGGAATCAAGGATATACAAAAGCATATGTGACAATTATCAAAATAGATTTCTTAAAGAGGCCTGCGCTACTTGAGTGTCTGTCTGAGTGTCTGAGTTCAGACAGTAATGCCTGGCGAAAGTATGCATCGATCTCCAAGTAGCAGCTTTGCATATTTCGGAGATGGGGACATTTCTTAGTAGAGCAGCCGTTGCCACCTTGCCCCTTATGGAATGGGCTTTAGGTCTGGCAATTAAGTGCTTGTCGGTCAATTTGTAGGAGAATACTATACAACAGACTATCCATCTAGAGATGGTCTATTTAGAAGAAGCTATGCCTGTCCTCATTGGACTATAGTTGACAAACAGATGGTCAGATTGACTGATATATTTGGTCTTTTCTTTTTGGTCTTTCAGGACTCATTTGAGAACTAACGAGTGTTAAGGTTTTTCCGTTGGCATGGAAGGATTAGGAAAGAACATTGGGAGTGAAATCGTCTGGTTAATGTGAAAATCAGAAATCACCTTGGGAAGGAAACTCAGATGAGTTCTCATGACCACCCCATTAGCATGAAAAACTGTGTGAGGATCTTTAGCACATAAAAACTGGATCTCACTGACTCTATGTGCTGAAGTAAATGCAACCAGAACAGCAGTTTTCCAGGTAAGGGGTTGTAATGATGCCTTATGTATAGGTCCAAAAGGGGGACCCATGAGTTTCAAAAGGACCACATTAAGTTTCAAAGAAGGATAACATACAGGTGGGAAGGCCTTCTTTAACCCTTCTAAAAAATCCTTTTACTACAGGCATTTGAAAGAAAGAAATCCGTGTAGGAGACTTTTCTGTTAGCAGTAATAGCTGTGAGATATAACTTAATAGAGGACAAATGCAGCCCAGATTTTGCTAAATCGAAGAGATAAGGTAAGATTACATCCTCCTGCCCCAGAATTGGATGAAGATCATTTTTAACACACCACATATAAAATCTCTTCCACTTGAATGCACAGGAGTGCCAGGCCGATGGTCTTTTGGACTCCCTAAGAACGTCCATGAATTCGTGCGAGAGGTCTAAGTCTCCAAATTGGAGTAATTCAGGAGCCATGCTGTCAAGCTCAGGGAGGAAAGGCTGGGGTGAAAAATATGCCCTCTGAGCTTGTAGAGGAGATCCTGTCTGAATGGAAACCTCCTGTTTCTGATAGGTGGATGAGATCCGGGAGCCACCACTGATGAGGCCATTCCGGTGCTATGAGGATCATTCTGGTCCTGGCTCGGTACAGTTTGTTGATGACTGCCAGAATCAGCGGAATGGGAGGAAACGTGTCAAGAAATGTCCCAGACCAGTTTATCAAAAGGGCATTCCCCTTGTTCCTGGTCAGTAGAACCTGGATGCAAAGTCTGAGCAGTTTTTGTTGTTTTCGTCTGCAAACAGGTCGATTTGTGGATGCCTCCACTCTCGAAAGATGTCTTGCACAACGTCGTTGTGCAGAATCCAGTTGTGTGTTTTGGTGAAATTGCGACTGAAAGAGTCCTCAGCGTGTTCTGGACTTCTGGCAGGTGAATAGGTACAATTGTCAAATTCCTGGCTATTAGCCAGTTCCAGATGGCTTGTGCTTCCAGAGACAGGGGAAGAGAGTGAGTGCCCCCTTGCTTGTTTAGATAGTGCATCATGGTCATTTTTGCTATTTGGACAGGGAAAGAGCTGGTCTGTGTGGATGGGTAGAAGGACTTGAGGTCTAGATGGACGGCCCGCAGCTCCAGCATGTTGATGTGATGTGATATTGCTGCTCCTTGTCTGACCACAGGCCCTGCACTCGCAGGTAGCCCATGTGAGCACCCCATCTCTGGAGGGAGGCATCTGTGATGAGAGTTCGTGGAGGAGGGTCCTGGTGAAAGGGGATCCCTACCTGTAGATTTTGATGCTAAGACCAGCTTGTAAGAGAGTCAGCTTGTCATCCCAAAGGTCTGAAAATTGACTCCACTGGTCCTCCAGATTCTGTTGCAAAGATCTCATGTGCAGCCATGGGACAATGAAAATACACAAGGCCATCGATCCCAGAAGAGAATCTGTTTAGCAGTCATAAGTCCAGAATGGGTCTGAATTCTCTGTTTGGGCTCCTTTTTTCCTTACCAGGAAATAACAAGAGTATGCTCCTAGCCCGTTTTGGGAGTGTAGGACCTCCTCTATGGTCATCTTTTGGAGAAGACTGGTGACTTCGCTCTGTAGGAGGGCTCGCTGGTGACATGAGGTGTTTGAAGTTGGGACAGCAGGAGGGGGAGACTTGAACCATAGTGAGTACCCATTCTGAACAATATTCAAGACCCAGTTGTTGCTGGTGATGGATTGCCACTCATCTAGGTGCCTGGTGATATTTCCTCCCATTGGAGTGGGTAACAGAGATGGGGGAAGCGATGGCTCATTGTTTGGCTGGCGTTTTGGAGGAGGATATCTGTTGATGATTAGCTCCTGTTCCCCGATCTGGTCTGCGGGGATGATAATGAGACTGGACTTGTTGGTGCTGCCGCAGATCCCACTGTGGGGACTGAACCCTCTGTTGATAGGGCTGTTTATCATAGGGCCGATATCTTCGATGGAAGTCCTTCCACTTTTCGAGACCCACGGCTTTGAATGTATCTAGCTCTGTCTTCATTTTGGCCATATCATTGTCTGTGTGAGAGCCAAAAAGTGAATTACCAAGGAACAGAAGGTTAAGAATCCACTGCTGTGCATCTGGCTTAAGGCCTGTAAGGCGAAGCCATGATGATCATCTGGCACAGATTCCGTGAGAATACCCATGTGCATCCAAGTTGTATGCGTCTGCAGCCACTCTAATGACCTGGTTGGAGACAGGACCCCCTTCCTGTAGGGTCTTTTGGAAGTCCTGCCAGTCTTCCTTGGGTAATGTGTCTGTAAACCTGGACAGAGAGTCCCAGAGATACCTTTCATATCTCCCTAGCAGGGAAGATGTGCTAGTTACCTTCATAAAAGAAGCAGATGTACCACACATCTCTTTTTCACAAGGCATCCATGTGCTTGCTGGCTTTATCCGCGGGAACAAATGAGGAGGCAGTGACAGAGTGTGTCTTCCTGGCAGTGGCTGATGACTACGTCTGGTGGTGGGTCAGTCCTGAGGAATTACTAGTCCTAATCTAGAGCCTCATATTTCTTAAGGATCCCCGTTGGAGCCGCACGTACGGAGGCTGGAGTGAGAAACAGGTCAATGGCTGTCTGAAACATTCCTAGGAGCAGAGAGAGCAGTGGTCTCGTTGATGCCCTATGGTGTAAAGTCTCAAATATGATGGATGAGGATGTTGTGGGTGCTGGGATATCAATGTTCAACTTCGAAGTACCCCAACCAACACATCTTTGAAAGTGGCCTGATCATCTATTGGGGATACTCTCACCAGTGGAGTGTCAGTAAGTGTGGGTGAGTAATCCCTTTTGAAGATCTTGTAGAAGTAGACCAGGTGGGAGATCTATGTCTGTGATGTCGTGATAGATAACAGCAAGACCTCCAAGATGGTGAGGAGGATCTGGTTCAGCGCTGAGATCTACTCCTTGTAGGTGGCCTGGATCTTCTTGGAGAACTAGGTGCAGTGCACATATGAGCTGAAGCATCCATAGGAGAAGGCTGTGGTATTTACTTTAGAGATGGTTGTGGAGCAGACCTTGACGGAGAGCAAGTCTGTGAATACTTTGAGTTTGGACTATGATATACAGGCCACTTACAGGCGCTTTCTAGCCAGCATGGTGAGAGGTTAACTGGAGTCTCAGGAACCTCTGGCTGATAAAGCAACATTTGTACCTCTGAAGAAGGTGAATCTGAAGGAGACTTTGACCTTGGGCGATTAGATGTTGCTTGCCCTGTGTCTGTGGGTGAAAGGTGCCTTGACGTTGACTGATGCTTCAACGTTGGCGAAAGTGGACTCTCAGTGTCTGCTTAGGCTAATTCCTTGATGTCAAATGTTGGCGGGCCTTCGACAGAGCAGTAGGTAAATCCTGTCTGGACGCCGAGTGGCGATGTGCTGCCATCGATGGAGGACTTGTAGGTGTTGCATGTCCTGACGTCGATCAGAGATGAGATGCCGTTGACGGAGACTTCGCCGGTGATGCACGTCTCAACATTGAAAGGCGATGTGTGGCTGTCGACGGAGTCCTTCTCGGCGATGCGTGTCTTAACCCGCACCAGAGCTACCAACGCCAAAGAACTTTTCAACATCATACAGCAATTCACCAAACCCCCCAGCGAAGCCACGGACGTCACACCATCCCAGGAACTTTACGACAAGCTCAGCTCCTACTTCCATCAGAAAATCAAGGCCCTCTACGACAACTTCAGCGACCAGACGCCGGACAGCATCCCCCTCCCCACCACCGACAATGAGCCAACCATCACGACCTGGAATCCCGCCACCGTGGAACTTACCACTGCGACTATGAAGAACACCCACTCAGGAGCCCCCACGGAACCCTGCCCACCGCATATCTACCACAGGGCCGCCGCCGCCATCTCACCCGAACTAGGACGGACCATCAACGCCGCCTTCAAATCCGGCATCTTCCCAGATGACTGGAAACGGGCGGAGGTCAAACCCCTCCTCAAGAAACCCACCGCCGATCCAACGGACCTGAAAAACTACCGGCCCATCTCCCTCCTCCCCTTCGCGGCCAAAGTCACCGAGAGACTCGTAAACGCTCAGCTGACCGCGTACATCGAAGAGAACTCCATCCTAGACTCCTCCCAGTCCAGATTCCGCAGCAACCACAGCACCGAGACTGCCCCCCTCGCTGCCACTGACGACATACACATGCTACTCAACCAGGGCCACACTACAGCCCTCATCCTACTAGACCTCTCCGCAGCTTTCGACACCGTCTCACAATGCACGCTCGCAGCCAGACTTCACGACGCGGGGATACGAGGAACCGCCCTCAACTGGATCCAATCCTTTCTATCCTGCAGAACCCAGAGGATCAGACTCCCCCCGTTCCTCTCTGAACCCACAGAGACCAACAGCAGAGTACCCCAAGGATCGTCACTCAGCCCCAGGCTCTTCAACATCTACATGGCCACCCTCGCCGCCATCGTCAGACAGCAAGGGCTCAGCATAGTATCATACGCCGATGACACCCAGCTCATCCTCTCCCTCACAAAGAACCCTGAGGACACCAGACTCTGCTTCCAGGAAGGAATGAGGGACGTCGCAGCCTGGATGAAAAGTAGCTGCCTAAAGCTCAACTCAGAGAAGACCGAGGTCCTCGTCCTCGGACCCACCACCTCCGCATGGGACAACACCTGGTGGCCCTCCGCCCTCAGAAGCCCACCCTCCCCCACTGACCACGCACAGAACCTCGGCATCATCCTCGACTCCTCCCTCACCATGACCCGCCAGATCAACTCCGCCGTCTCCACCAGCTTCAACTGCCTTTGCATCCTCTGCAAGACCTTCAAATGGATACCCCCCAATTGCAGGAAGACCGTCACCCACGCACTCATAACCAGCCGACTAGACTACGGCAACGCCCTCTACGCCGGAATCAACAGAACTCTCCTACACAAGCTCCAAACCATCCAGAACACCGCAGCCAGACTCGTCCTCGGGACCCCGCGGCACGAACACATGACCCAACACCTACGAAATCTCCACTGGCTCCCCGTCAAGAAGAGAGTAACCTTCAAACTGCTCACCCACGCCTACAAATCCCTCCACAACATCGGACCCAAGTACCTCAACGAGAGAGTCTCCTTCCACGTGCCCAAAAGGAACCTCGGCTCCGCCGACCTCGCCCTTGCAGTGTCACTTCGCATTCGCAGAAGCAGAGCAGGCGGAAGAGCCTTCTCCTACGTCGCAGCCAAGGCCTGGAACGAGCTCCCAGTCAACATCAGACGCTCCCCTACCCTGCCCGCCTTCAGGAAGAACCTCAAGACCTGGCTCTTCAACTGAACTGGAGCTGCACCCCCCCCCCCTCCCAGCGCCTTGAGACCCTCACGGGTGAGTAGCACGCTTCATAAAAACCCAGATTGATTGATTAGATAATGTTAATCAGTGATGTGTTGCCGTCGATGGAGTCCTTCTCGGGGATGACTGTGCCAACTAAGGTGTTCCCGTCGATGGAGTGTTCGCCTGCGATGCATGTCTTGATGTCAAATGGCAGTGTGCAGCTGTCGACGGAGTCCCTCTCGGCGAAGTGTGTCATGATGTCGAGCGGTGGAGCCCCCACAGGTGTTGAGTGACTCGACGTCAGTCACCACTGCTTTGACGCCGACAGAGGTCTCAGAGGCGATGTGTGTCTTGTAGCTGAAGGCACTTTTGACGCCGATCTTGATGTCCTACAGGGAACAGATAGGAATCTTCCTACCTATTGATGTAGATCTTGTCCGCCGCTTTTCTTGCCTCTTTGGAGATCTTCCTCTGGTAACTGTCTTTGAGAGAGAGGAGGTCTATTTGGAGATAGATTGTTCAAGTCCCTCTGACGAACCAGCCTTCCTCACTCCTGCAAGCCAGGCAGTCAGATTTTTTCTCTATCTATTAAAGTTCTTTCAGACAGCTTCTTGCAATGATGACACATCTCGGGAAGATGTGTGTCAAGGAGGCAGATAATGCAGACTGAGTGTGGGTCAGTCTGTGCCTTTTTTTTGTCACAACCAGGGTACTTGCCAAAAAGGGAAGGCAGTTTTTGACAGAATTATTTTTATTTTTCTGTCAGAAAATAGCTCTCTTTCTTGTAAGTAAAGAAAACTGTTGAGTAAAGTGAAGAAAATTCGGGGCATATTATCAAGCCCATTTTCGCCGCTTTATCGGCCGTTTTCGGCCGAAAAGCGGCGAATTTCACTCCGCACAATTATCAAGGACACGCTAACGCGTGTTTCCTTGAGTAAGCAGCCCAATTAACTCCACTTTGCATGACAGCGAAGAATATCGCTAATGACATGCAAAGTGGGCGTTCCCTTCCATTCCTCCCTGGAAATCCGCGCTGACATGGCAGCGCACTATTACCAAGCCTCGAGCAAACCCGCGATGCGATTGAATTAACCGCGCTAACCGCGGTTATCGCGGGTTTGCAACGCCTGGTTTGAATCCGACTTAGCCATACTTGATATGGCAGGTGGATCGTACGGCTGAGACCCTGGGGCACATTATCAAGGAAACACGATAAATATCGCGTTTCCCGCTTTGCGCGATTCTGTTTCACGCCGCTATCGCAGGATTTAATCGCCGTGGAGATATGCGTTGATAATAACGCGATATCTCGGCGATTAAATCCTGCGATATGCGGCGTTAAACAGAATCGCGCAAAGCAGGAAACGCGATATTTATCGTGTTTCCTTGATAATATGCCCCTTCATTTTTGAAGAAAATTAGTTTGACAACAAACCAAAAAACAGGAGAACTCAGTGCTCCAGGATCCTCACTGAAGGAGCCAGAAAAAAACTGATTTAACTGTCACCTTTGGGGCATGATGGGATACAGGAGGTCCTGGAGGCCTTAAAGGCACAGTGGCAGTAATTTTATGCTTTAAATGCAGCCTATTGGCTAACAATGCCTTTTTATTCCTTTGCAGTTTTCTCTTGACTAAAGGCTGTGTTAACAGTTCCATTCTAGGCGAAAACAAAAGGAAAAATAGAACTACGATTTCAAACCCCAGAAGAAAGATTGCAAAACAACTTGACACCCTTCCTTCCAAATTTTTACCAGCACCTTTGCAATTAGTTGAAAAGGGGAAAAGGCAAACCACAGTTCATTCAGGCACTGAAATCACACTGAGACTTCTCTCCATTCTCTAAACGTGTGGATCCTGGTGTCTATAGAAGTAAATTGAGGGCAGCACATTTCAAGAGCAAAAATGTATATCACAATAGCCTTATTGATATCAGAGAGGAAACCGCCATCCCTAGAGAGTATTGAATGTATGTTAGAAATACTCCACTAAGTTGATCAGGCTAGATATGTTTTACCCCTGGGATGTCTGTACGTATGGGAGTATATATCTGTATGGATGTGTAAGAAATTGAGTTATTAGTAGGCCAGGATGTGAGGCCTGCACAAGTAATAGGTCCACAATGTGTCTGTACTGGGAACAAGGCACCCCATTGTAGCACTTGAATCTCTCGGTGTAGCACAGCTAAACAGTCCAAGGCGTACTCAGAGGAAGTGATGTGGGCTACAGATCACCATTCAGTGGCATGCAATAATACTTCTCAATAAATGATTGTCCAGTCAGTGCTTTATCTTTGAAAAAGAAAGAGTACATTTAGCACATACACACTACTAAATACTACACATCATTTTACAAATATATATACATCAGGCAGATTGAGACTACCTTTGCTGCCATTCTGAAAACACATTTTACCCATACTGGGTCACGACCTCTAAAATCACAGTAGCCCCCCCATCCATACCAGATAGAACATCACAATATGAGGGGGTACCCACTTTAAATAAAACAAGCTTATTGGCTTTGTCAAACTTCACCAAATCAATATGAAAGACAAGCTTATTAACCTAATCAAGGGCCCATAACAAAAATAATAAAAGGCAAGCCTATTAGCTTTATCATGGTAAAAAAAACAATACCCACGTTATAAATCACAATTATATCTCTGAAATCAATGACCAAGTTTAAATGTAGTCACTGGGGGTCAATAAAGCATTGCAATGTTTGCCAAAACCATTATTAACAATACACTGTCAATAAAGCATTTAAAATGAACATTACAAGTGTCTGAGTCTTTCTTGTGCAACTTTAGACCACATAGAATGCTGCAGCAATAGGACCAAACACTAGCTGTCCAACTAAAAGATCTATCCTTAGAGTGTTTTAGAAATGATGGAAAAATCTCCCCAGTCAGGTTCCCTAAAATTGAGGAGACTTAGGATTAAGTTAAAACAAATTAGACAAGGACGGCCTGTGGGCTTCTGCAGCCCACCAAACACATCCCTAGGACACTTGGTGCTACCCCAGCCCTCCTGGGGCCACCACAAGAAAGAGAAACTTATGGAAATTAAGCACCGCAGGGAATTCTGGGGGGATCCTCACCAAAACAGTGAATATTTTATTAGTGGCTCTCCCGCTGCATTTAGTAGAGCCATGAACCTTTCTTTTGCTCTTCTATATTTACATAGGGGTATCTGGTCCCACCCCAGACACCCCAAGGCAAATTCCAAGCCTCAGCAATTCCTCCCACTCCCTCGTGCCTGGCCAACTCCATTGGCCGGTGTGGGAGCCAGCCTGTCTTCTTTCTTGCCTCGGCCACGCAGAAACACTTCCCTTGTGCTCCCACGGCTGTTAACAACTTCCTTCTTCTGGGTCCCAGAGATTGGTTTCTGGGACCCAGTATTTCTCTTCGGGGGCCTGCGGCCCTTTAAAGTTTATTCTGGCCCAGGGGATGGGATCCCCGGGCCGAGAGAGAGTCTTGGGAGGGGGCTCCCCACACATGCCCCCTCCCTGGAAAAATGGTTACATAAATCTCTTGCACTGGCCCGCCCTGGGGGTAATTTAAAAAAATACGGCAGAGCCCCACCTGCTCATTTTCTCCAAAAGGGGTCATAGGTCACAAACATTAACAATGAATATCTCAGGCCTGTTGGAATGAATTCAACAATTATAGGCTCCTTATACTACTGATGGCAAGCTCCAGGGGGCCTCAAACGGAGCGCAGTCTGTGGGCATTTGGTTTCACTGGCTCCCTGCGCCACCTTTATCCTCTACTATACTCTCCGAAGACCCCATGGCCTCCTGGCTATATTGCAGGGCATCTGGGGGCCAGTGGAGTCTAAGTCTTCCCCCAACTGGTCCTCTTGCGGTAAAAGGGGGCCAGTATAACTGGCCCTGGAGAGACTCATTAGTCCGGTGGTCATCTTCAGACAGAGTCCTCACTCAATCAGGGTGTTGTCCTTCCAGCTGTCCCTGGAGTTGCCACTGTTGCAGCTCCAAAATCTTTCTTTCCTTCATGTTCTGAGGTGCCACCTTTAAACCTACCCCAGCTGAAGAATCAGAAGTACATTTTTTATTCTTTTGCCCCAAATATACGCCCCCCAGTAAAAAGTGGATTATACCAATTTGTCGAATTTTGGATGTCACACAGTATGCAGAGGCTTTGCGCCTGTTTAGACCTGATACTCATGAACCAATCGTTTTTGCTCTTTCAAGATTTTTAAATTGGGCCCGGAACATAAGAGCGAGAAGCTTGAAGCAGTGAGCCATTTCACTTGAAACTTCATTTGGGAGCAATCAGCCCTTAATGTGTGACTTGAGCCATAGGGGGGTATATGGCTTCAATCTCTCGAAAATGACACTCTACTATGCCTGTGTGTATCAAGCGTTTCACAAACCCTTCTAAAATGTGTAATATCCCTTCTTATGACAGGTTTGGTCGGCGTCGTCTATTGGAAGTCTATCATGCACTAGGAAATTGCTGTTGCTTGCTGTTCAATTTTGGCTACCTGTTTATGGGACTTTTCACTTTTCAACTGTGACGTTAGTTAAACTTATTGAGCTTTTAGCACTAGTCCCTTTATACGCAAATATGCGGATGCTAACTTTGGACACTAGGGAGGCCTTAATATTCTAAGTTAAAGTGCTTTCATGACTGTGGGTTTCGTTAGTGGTCCAAAATTGCCCCTTTCTTCTGCTCCACAGATTATGTTTACGGTGAAGTGGTGAAGTCAGGGTGAATGCGGGATCCCCATGTTACCCATTTCTGCCTGCATTATGCGCCTGTAGCACACTAAAATGAAGGAAACGTCAATAGTGAGCACCTGCATTCTCTGTCTTCTGGTTGGCTGATCATTTTATGGAGGGCGATTACATAAAATAATCGACCACAGCATGTATATCCACGAAGGTCCCGGTTATTGGATTTACAGACACTACTGCAGCGATAGATAGTAGTTAGGGGGAACCTCCCGGACATCATATGGGATAGAACAGACCTGCGTGGACAATATTTACATGAAAAGGAAAAATGCTTTTCACACGTTTGCAGCACAAACCCCGCAAAATTCTGTCTTTGTCATTCAAGAACGCATTAAGTCGTTCATAATGAGTAGACAATAAAACCATTTTGAAGGCGAGACATTAATTAATCCAACAAAAAGAGAACAGAATATGTTTCCCCCAAATTAGCTTTGCTAATGAAAGAACAATTGTGGTGTCACTGACTTCTTTCATTCCTCGGTGAAGATTAATTATCTCACTGGCAAGATCCTTTCTTTGTGTGGTGCAAAGCTATCACTGAAGTAAATGATCTATCTTGGCTTCTCCTAAATAGTTTTATAAGTCATTCTTTGTGAAGGCCGTAATTGATACACTCTGCTTCTTCCTAAAATGTGATGTTTAATAATTCAGAACTCATCGCGGAATCCTCATCAAAGAACAGAAGGCATTATTAACAGGCTATGCAAATGGGGTATTGAAACGTTTTGTTTTCTTTGGATGCAAGTGTCAAACCTTCAGAATGCTGATTGGCCAGGCAAGTTTTCTTTGCTTCACTTAACCAATTATTTGTACTTAATGGAAATAAAAAGCATTAGTAAAGCCAATATGTCTCCCTTTTGCCAATGCTTTCTGGCCACCGCTATTGACTTTGCCAATGACTGATGCTTTTACATAGCACCGGCATTAGTAAAGCCAATAGCAGCAAACAACGATTCCAAATGTATAGCAACCAATTTGAAAACAATTTTTTTTTACACTTTCAAGATAACCACAATTTTGTGTGATGCAATGTGACGAGGCAATACAGTGGCCATCTGGAAAAGCTAGAAAACATTGTTTCCTATACTTTCTATACTCTCAAGATGGCTGCTACAAAGAGATAGCAGACATTTTCCATATTGTGTGAGATAATGTGACAGTCACCTTGAGAGGGTACTGACAGGGTTGGCTGAGAGAGAAACAGGTAAGTGGGGTATGGGTCAGCAGCTAAAAGCCGCCAGCCTCTTGCTGCAGTGAGCTAGGAGGGGAGGAGGTGCAATGGGAGGGAGGGGCTAAAATATTGCTGAGCTGGAGGGGTACGGGAGGGGAAAGCTAAAAGGACAGAGGCTGGGGGGGGAGGGATCACCAGATAGAGAAGTGGAGAGAGCAAGAAAACACATGCATTGCCCTGCAGTGCTAAAAGCAAAAGAAAACATTAGTTCCCTGAATGTAAATATCGAGGGATACAAGTCATCCAATCAAAAAGATGGTAAAAAAGCAATGTTACAGGAGATGGGCGGGTACAAGCAAGGAAAGGAAAGTCATTGAATAAGAATCAGGCAAATGAGATTGAAAAGAAAGTAAGCAATGATATACAATGGGCTGACACAACGCACACTATTAGTAAATTGTCCGCAATAGCTCTATAGGTGAGACCCATAAAGGAGATGCGCGCAGTTTACAGAATAAATGAGAGTGCACAAGCTTCCCCAATACATGATATGTCATTTGTCACAGAAAATATTTGCTCATGTACATTTTAGGATTCACATGTGTAAATCTGTTATTGGAATAATCTGGATTTTTTGTGCAATGGAGACAGGGACATTGCTACACTAGTGTACTACATCCCAAATTTACTGAAAGTAGTAGGTACAATAAATTGCTCCACATCCCGCAAGCATTTAGGAGTATGCATAATGCTGGCAAATAATAGAAGCAAATCACACACAGCATGACCACATCTTTACGAGATATAAAATTATTTGTCAATTTGTGATCAGAATTTGTACGATGGTCCAATTAAGGAACACAAAGGAAAATCTGCCACCCGTTGACCATTGCTCTTGCTGTAGAGAACCAGTGAATATGAAAAAGCCAGGTGTGAGCCAAGATCTTGATTATTTAAAGAGAGGCTGATTCCATAACATTTCATCACTATGTTCTCCTAAATTTGGTGAATCGATCATTTGAAAAGCCTTGTGCGAGGCTTGCAATCCCACTTTTGTTCTTGCACCCTCCTGAGAAAAGCTTTGCAGTAATGATCCTACATCTGTGACGTAGGAAACATTTATTGACCATAAAGAACACGGAATTGTAATATAGGAGGGAAAATGGTATCTCCGCAAAGCACTGAGTGAACAAAATATCATGGTTGTTGTTTTGAAACCCAACAGCTGATTCGTCTAGACATATATAGCTACACCCTGTTAAAGTATCATGTATTTTATTCTGGCAGATGAGCATTTATTCTTAAAAGATTTATTCAAATTATAGATATCTCTATTGCCGAAAAGTCCCCTTATTTTACCTTTCAGTTGATGGGGTTGGAGCCTGATCTGCTGAACGCATGGAGAGTCAGAATGGCCCAGTGAAGATGCTTGGGTACTGGACTGAAGGGTGGATTTGAGTGCCCTGCTACCAGACTAGAGAAAAATTGGAGTGTCCTGAGGGTGTTTTCAGTTGCAGGAGGGATAATGGAGTAAGGTGGTATGGTAAGCAGGGGGAGAATAACAAAAGCACATGTGATTGTGTTGGTATTCAACAGGAAGTCATTTGTATATGTGGTCCAAGTTGTTTAGCTGCCAGGTGACCCATAGATTGATGTGTTCTGGTTGTGCTAACAATGTTGGGGATGAATGTTTATGTAATTATATAATAGTTATATGTATATAGCACAATCAGTGTTTAGACAAAATATCGGAAATAGAAATATCGTGGGACAAAATATTGTGTCAAGAATATCTAGAACAAAAATATTGTGATGGCAAGTTTCTATAGGTAAGCAAAGGTTTACTATATATAACTCCACATATATGTACCTTGACAATATATTTATACATATATATATCTTCAAGGTACGTAGTCATGGAGTTAAGAATAGTACATCTATTCGTACCTATTTGCACTTACCTTCTCCATCTTTTGGTCCTCGATATTTTTGACACGATATTCTGTCCACGCAATATTTCTGTGTCCGATATTCTGTCAGTGAACTGTCCGAGAAAGGCCAGTTACCTCCTAATGCACATAAACAGAAAGGCAGGGCAGCCATGCTGATTGTGCTTGCAGTATGGGGTTCAGAAGTCAGAATGGTGGGATAGATTATGTTGGCAAAATTAGTAAGAAAGGACACTGTGGTGCTCATAATTTGGTGGGCAATGTGTGGGAATGAGGACAGGACGTCCATGATGACTGTGCTCAGAATGAACATGTGAGTGTGATCTACAGTACTGCCAGTCGCTGGGAATGAATATAAGAGCAATCTATGGTGGAGAGTGGTGCAGATGCATGAGTCAGGGGTGTGACACAGGCCCATAGACCCCTGCGGCACAGAGAGGCCCCCAACTCTTCAGTCATCCCCATTCAGGCTAAGAAGAATGAATATCTGTGAGATATTGGAGACTCAGATCACATCACATTCTGCAGGGAGGGGCACCATGTTGTGTTATACAACTGGCATGAGTGTGCTTAAATAAATGAGTATTTGGCTTGAAGGTCTGCTCTTGCCTTCTTTAGTAGCATTCATTTAAGGACAGGTCATTGTGATTCGCTTTGCATCAGACCAGGCAGAGAGCTGCAGGATGTTGTTGGTGTACTTATGCCAGGTCTGGTCATTTTGTGCAGCCCTGAGCAACCTGCCACTCCCCATCTAATGAAAAAGAACCATGCTACTTGTAATGGTACCCCATGCTGGCCAGTGCACCATTCCACGTAGCTTCTCCCCCACCTGCGCCCTCCATGTTGCTCTTTGCAGCCATGCTTCAAAATATGCTTTCGCATATTTTTTTCTTTTTATTTGCCGATCCAACTAGGATTGGCAAATAAAAAGAAAACAAAAAAAACCAATGGTGTCATTTTGTAGACGCGTGCATGCAAAATGTCGAGGCTGAGCTTGTCTTTTCTTATTTAGCCATAATGCATTACATCCGGGATGCTGCACAGCATGGCTACAAACCATTGACAATACATTTTTACCTTACTTCCATGAGTCTTATCTTGAAGTCAAATGTTCATATGTTTATTGCACATCTGCAAGGTGCACTGTGATGATTGCATAGTACAGAGTCAAAGCGTGCAAGATATCCCAGCAAAACCTGGAATAGTGAGTTTACTAGTATTTCCTCTGCATAAGTAGGCGATATCAGCTATTATTTTATTAACAGGTGATTTAACTCCCCACCATAAGCAAATGCTCAGTATGAGTCTTACCATAGTCTGTATTTTCTGGCTCCCAACAATTTGATGGCCAAAAATAGGGAGTCTATGGAAAAGAAAAATAGAGGGAATTTGGTTAGAGAACCTTAAACCACTGCCCTTCCTTAACATTCATTTACATTGTGTTTTTCTTCAAAGGTATGATAACAATTACAACAAAGGTGCGCACAAGTCCTTGGTAGTCATGGATTGGTGGTCGAGAGCCAGAAAAACATCTCAATACCAGAAAATGTCAAAGGTAGAGCAAGCTTATATACTTTTCACTGCCCATAACTCACTAAAATAAACACATATATGGATAGTTGTATAGATTTTCCACCACCCCTAAAATTCGACCATACTCATGTTAGAAAAAGTGATTTTTCTTCTTATGGTAATTAGTAATCTGTGCACGTGCTGCGTGTGCACAAATTAAAGTGCACACATGCTTTAATCCCAGGCATATTTGGGGCCTGAGTCAGAGGGAGCGGGAGGTGCAAGGCCAGGTGAATCTTTTCGTGCACTAGCATCGGTGGTCTCCCCAGCCTCGATTCCCCAGTATTAGTTTTGATCTGGTGCAGGGCTCCCCTTGAAACAGAGCAAAGGAGACAGCAGAGCTGTGTGGAAACTGTCGACTCACGTACACCAAAGGTCATGCAAGGCATGAGTATTGCTTTCACAATTATATTTCCACTCCTAAAGGATGGTTAGAAACAAATCCTGAATATGTCCCTGAAAGGCCCTTTTCCGGGATGTACAATAAAGTGCGCTTTCATGAACACTTGGATGGGCGGGTACAGGGCTGCTGACATCAGCAGGTCCCTATTTCTCCACACAGGATGCTCAAGGAATTCAATGATTGTGTTTAATAAACAGGTGTGCACCTGCTTTACTAGATTTTCTCAAGTGTGGACTAAAAATGCACACACAACACGTGCACTGCCAAAAAAGCCTCTGTTCCATATAGGTTATATGAGTAAATCTGAACTTGTGTGCATTGGAGTATGTAGCCTCCTCCCCAGCCCCGGGAGCATGCAAAGGAATATGCCACACACGGAGCTCTGGATTGTACGTCCTTATTCCTCAGCATACAATTACACACTGCACTCTCAGTGCGTCATAACCTTAAATAACTACAATTTGACACCTTCCAGCAAGTTATGTAATTCCTTGTTGAGTCCGCCCAGAACCGCAAGGGCCCTAGCGCACATAGTCTCACAACACTACATCTCCCCCTTGTTAAATAAAAAGTACAAACAATAGTCACATCATATCTCTTCAATAAGGTGTTGAGGCGCTCGTACTAGTCGGCCAGACCAAGTGGTATGAGATAGTTGAGATGCACTCTGATAGTGGCACCGATGGCACCGGTTCTGATGCTTAATATGGGCTGTCAAGAGGGGTTGCCTCATTCATGATTACAGGAATTGGTGACCTACGAGGTAGGTGCTTAAGTACGACGAGTCCCATGTGATATGTCCTTTGCACGGCACAACCCTCAGAGGATCGACATCAAACGGAGTGTCTGTTTTGCGCTTTTGGTTTCTGCTTGACCAGGACCCACTCACCTTCATCAAAGGCTGTTTCCTGAGCCCGTCGACGATGATCAGCATATGTTTTCATCTGGCACTTCCGAGAAGTGTCTGTGATGCAAACCTTATCCGTATCAAGAATCGGTCTACTGTCCACTGGACAGTTTAGTATCGATGGCTCTCCCAAATAGCAAGGTGGCAGGACTCTCACCAGTTGTGGAGTGAGGAGTTGGACGATAGACATGGAGGGCTCGGCATAGGGCCTGGCTTAAGTTGATTCCCTCCATCGATGCTCGTTGAGCTACCCATTTAAGGGTACCCATGCATAATTCAACAACACCATTAGCTTGAGGCCACAGAGGAGTGCTCTTTTGGTGCTTGACATTTCATCTGACAAAAACTTCCTTGAATTCTTGCTATTGAACAGATTTGAGAATGGTGGGGATCCTCTACGCTGCAAAGATGTCTTCCAGCTGCTCAATGACCTTGTCCTGGGTAGTTGAAGATAACTCTTCTACTAAAGGAAAATGTGAATACTCATCGATGACTGCCATGAGATAATGTTTGTTTTCTAAAGGCCCAAAGAAATCAACTCAATTCTTTCCCACACATGTGCAGGAAGGTCAGACATTGTCAATGGGTGCTGTGTCACTTTGGGATAAAGGTAGTTTCTGCTACACTTCCTCATCTAGGCGGGGTAATCACACTCTGTCTCTTAGGTATCTTTTGGTGGCTACAATGCCATGAAGTCCTTCATGGGTGAGTTCAATGACATGCTGCCTTAGGCTCTCAGGTATGACAATTTGTGAGTCTCTCAACACAACACATTCCTTGGTAATGGACAGTTCATCCTGTACATTTTTTAAATTCAACTTCGGCAGTAAAAGGTCGAGCATGCTTCTTCCACAATTGAGTTTGAGGATAAGCATGTGCTTATCAGCATTAGTAGCAGCATTGATCTGTTCAATGGATAGCGCCACTGGTGTGCTGGCCCTCACAATGAATTTAATGTACTCCTCAGCTGCTGTGAATGTCGAACTGTGCCGTTGTAACGGTACTCGTGAAAAGTAATCAGCAGTGTTCTGATCTTTATCCGGCTGTGCACAATTGCATAGTCATATTCTTGCAGCTGCAATCCTTACCTCTCATTGCGAGGGGGCCTCTTGGCTTTCGGGTTTCCAAAAATAGTAAGCAGCACTTGGTGATCTGTAATGATAGAGAAACGCTTTCCGTATAGAAACACATGAAAATGTTTGCAGACCCACACTGTAGCTGGACTCTCCTTTTCCGGCTGAAAATAGGCAGGTTCTATGTAAGAAGACAGGCATAGGCCACAATGTGTCTCTGAGAATTCAGATGAACATTATGTTGAGCAAGGATTGCCCCCAAGCCCCACCGGACTCGCATTGACTGTGATCTCAGTGTGTAACTTAAGGTCAAAATAGGCCATATCTGTTGCATTTTCGATCGCAAATTTTATTCTTTTGAAGCTTTGATCACAATTATTAGACCACTGGAAACGGACATCTAGTTTTGTCAAGTCTCTCAATGAGGCACTCACAGTAGCAAAGTCACGAATGTACCTTGAGCAATAACTGGCCATGACTAAGAAGGATCGCAGCATGATGACATCTTGTGGGAATCAGGTAGCTGATAGTGCTTGCACTTTATCTAGGTCAGGAGTCATTCACCCATCAGAGAATATATGCTCAAAGAATTTCGAGTTTGGTCTTGTGAAACTCACACTTTGTTAGAGTGAGATCTGCACAGGATCACAGAAGATAGGCTGTTGAACTTTTTGACGCACCACTGTCTTTGATAAAGGTTAGGAGGCAACTTTTGACCTTTATTGTAATCTTGGGGCACTATCCAAATTAATTCTGTTGTTTTGTGTGGTGATTCGCCTTTGTCTTTTGTTCTTCTTTACAAGCAGCCAAACCTACACATGCCTGTCCTTCCTTGGTTGATGCCATCATTGCACATCCATCTTCCTCACTGGTGATCGATAATTACGTTGACAAGCCTTTGTAGGATGAACTTGACGACGATCGACTTTGTCTGGTTTCTACTGATCGTAAATGATGTTGCTTTTTTGCTTTGTGGGCATGGTAAGAATGCTTCTGCAACCTTCTGACGTCCATTTTCTCTTCTTGCTGTGATGTAGTTAGTATCTCTTTCACTTTGCAAACCATTATGAAGTGGTTTTCTTTACCGCAACCGTTGCACGTTTGTCCTATGGCTGTACATCTGCCTTCAGGTGGAAATGAAAACACATTGGAAACACAACTTTTTCTTCTTTGTAGATGTCGACTTGCATGCATCTACCTGGCACTTGTGCTCACTTTTCATGACCAAAGCTGATTAATTTTTTGCTGTTCCAGCTTCAATATCAGCGGCTTGTCAATCTGCTTTTTCTTCTGCTTTTGCAGTCATTAGCACTTTTTCTAAGCTGAGCGACTCTCTCAACATGCATCTTCTGAAAGAGTCTGAAAGCCATTGATGAGTCGGAGATGTATGGCTTCTCATCATTAAGGGCCAGATGTACGACCATTTTGCATGCGCAAAATTGGTCGCAAATTGATTTGCGCATGCAAAAATGGCTGTACGCTATGTACGATATGCACTCACAATTTTAAAATTAGCGTTGCGAGTGAATAGCGAATTGCAGAAAAAGTGAACGCTATTAGCGTTTTCAAAATTGCGAGTCGCAAATAGCGACTCTCAAAATAAAATGTACGGACTCGCAAATTGCGACTATGCCCAAAACGGGCCATTAACACATGCAATTTACCACTAACCTGAAACAGGTGATAACCAGTCCCAAACTATAAAAACAGGCCCAGAATGTACCAGAACCTTTCCAAAATGGCTGCCCTGTATGTGATAGCGAGGAGGATGCGTATACGTGCTGCTCTACAGAGGAGGCGGAGACAGGAGAGGATTTTCAGAGTCAGGCTGACATTGTTTGAGAAGACTTAGGAAGAGATATATGAACAGTACAGGCTGAGTAGCACAGTCATCCTAGACTTCATAGACACCCTGAAGCCAAATTTGGAAAGCAGAACCCAGCGCAGCAATGCAATCCCAACACATGTGCAGGTGTTGTGCTCCCTCTACCTATTGGCCACTGGTAGCTATCAAAACATAATTGCAGTGGCTGGAGGTGTGTCACATAGTGCGCTTTCGCGTTTCTTTTGCAATTTCCTAGATGCCCTGCTACACCACATACACGAACACATCTATCTGCCAAGGAATGAGCAGGAACTTGAAAATACCAAATTACAATTCTATAGAATAGCAAGCTTCCCACAGGTCATAGGGTGCATAGATGGGCCCCATGTGCCCATATGTCCACCATCACGCATAGAATACATATTCCGTAATAGGAAAAGCACACATTCACTCAACATCCAAGTCGTCTGAGACGCAAACAACATCATCACAGACATTGTAGCCAAATTTCCAGGAAGCACACATGACTCATACATCTTCCGACACAGTGGCATATATCATAAATTAGATAGAGGTGATTACGATGAAGGATACCTACTAGGTAATGAATCCCCACACCCACAGTGAGATGTGTTTGCACATACATGTCTGTCTGCATGTTGTCTCAAAATCTTACATTTCCTCGCAGGTGACAGTGTGTATGCCCTACGTACCTGGGTCCTCACACCGTACCTGTCTCCCTCCAACACACATGAAAGGCGATACAACAGGGCACATAGATGCACCAGGTCAGTCATCGAGCGCACATTTGGCATACTAAAATCAAGATTCAGGTGTCTACAAAAGAGTGGCAGTGCCTTGCAGTATATGCCAGAGACAGCCTGCAAAATTGTGGCAAGCTGCGCAATACTCCACAACATTGCATGCAGGCGTGGCCTGCCCATGGAGTTGTCAGATACAGACTCGGGGGATGAAGAGCCTGGACCCCCAGCCCACCAACCAAGTGAGGGAAGCTCAGCAGGAGAGGGGAGAAGGCACAGGGACCACATAGCCAGACATTACTTTCAAGGTACGTCATTATCATTCACAAATATGCACAAGAAACTACACAAGAGAGAGTCAAACTGTGTTTTGCAATATGCCTTTAATTCAAGGTCATATTGACTGAGTCTATGGGACAACCTGTCCATCTCAGATAACTGTTACTACACAAATTATAAATGCAAAGTGGTTACTTCACCACAACAAAAAGTGAAAAGACAAAAACAAAAAAGAAAATTATCTTTTGCCCCTCTGTCCTGCATATGTTGATCTGGCACTTTGGATCATAGAGTGCCGACTGCTGCTTCTCCGCTGGGTTGGGGCATCAGCAGTGGAAACACTGCTGCGGCTGGACACTTCACTGTCAGCAGTGTCTGTGCCTCCTCCTGTAGCTACCAGGCTAGTTTGCAGAGCTTCCACGGCAGCTGTGATCTGTTGTAGTCCCCTTGCTACATAGCCACTGTAGTGGCCCATTTCAACCTGCAGTGCTAGGGTGCGTTTGCTGTGCAGGCTTGTTGCATTTGCCAGACGTCCAATTGCCCTCGTCATGGAGTCATGTCATGTGACCTGCTGCGCTCCATCCTGCTGTTAAGTGCACTGTCCTCCTTAAGCTCTGTGCACAGCTGCACAATTGCATCAGTCATGGCATCCATTTTTCACTCCATACGGGCCTGATTCTCAGACAGTTGTTTGGTGATTCTGTCAAACCCCCTGCTCAACTTCATGTTCATTAGCCTCATTTGCTTTTGTTGCAGGTGCTAAATGTTAAGCATGGATTCTTCCAGGCCAGCAGAAGGAGATCGATTAACTGCCATGGTGTTGGCAGGAGCATGCCTACGGCTTCGGAGCAGCCTTCGGGATCGATGGGTCAAACATGGTACCCTGCCCCTTGTGCCCAGAGGGCGACGTGTGGTTGGCTGCTGCTGTGGGGCTGTTGTATCAAGCCCTTGTGCACTCCCCATTGAAAATGAAGTACTGGGATCATCCAGCCCTTGGTCCATCTGGCCATGCTCCTGCTCCGAGTCAGTGTCTTCCTCCCTTGGTTCTACTCCCAAAGATGTATCTATGTTGAAAAAGGAGAAATAAAGGAAATGTTTTGAGTCACTATCTCTGTGGTAGTACTATGTTCACAACTCATGTCAGTCCCTAACAGCAATGCATGTGTCATGTACTACATTTCCCATGATGCACCAACTGTGACTTTTTTATTGTGTAGACGAAGCATATAGATGCAGTTTGGCCTGTGTGTGGTGCATGCACGTGGGGTGCTGGCTTCAGTGTGACATACAATGGCTTTCATTTCTCACTTACCTGTGGGTGGTGGAGGTTGGGATGTGTCCAGGCTTCCAATTCCCATAAAAGACTCCGGCTCTAGGGTGGCTACCACCATTGCCTCTGCTGTGGAGGCTTCCGGGAGGCTGGATGGGCCACCTCCTGTTTGTTGGGCAGCACGCAGCCGTTCAGCCACCCTTTGTCATGGTTCTGGGCGAACTAGCATGCCTGGCGTGTGTGTGCGAGTCTGTGTTGCTGCTTATGCCATACTTCCGACGATGCCAGGAAGCACGTACCGGTTGGCGGTCTAGCCTCCGTCTACCGGAAGCGGATGCTGGTACGGACTAGGAACGCATCCGGGGGAAACCGCATAACTGTCGGCGGTGCCCACGGATCAGCTCTTTGGATTCGCCTCGCCATTCCAGTTCTAGCAGCGCAGGAGCGTCTGCTAATGTTTGCCCGTGGCTAGTGCTGGAGCACTCAGCCGTTCTTGTTGCTCTTGGAGAGAAGCCGGTGCGCTTCTCTTGCTCTTCTAACTCGACCGCATTTACAGGTACGCCGTACTCCTTGGTAAAGTGTTCCCTGTCTCTCTCGCGTAGGAGTGCTTGCCAATTGCCTTGCCTGTCTTTCTCGCGCAGGAGCGCTTGTCATTTGCTTAGTTTGCCTTTCACCAGCGCAGGAGCGCTTGCCAATTGCCTTGCCTGTCTTTCTAGCGCAGGAGCGCTTGTCATTTGCTTAGTTTGCCTCTCACCAGCGCAGGAGCGCTTGCCAATTGCCTTGCCTTTCTTTCTCGCGCAGGAGCGCTTGTCATTTGCTTAGTTTGCCTTTCACCAGCGCAGGAGCGCATAACTTTCCTTTGCCTTTCACCAGCGCAGGAGCGCATAACTTTCCTTTGCCTTTCACCAGCGCAGGAGCGCATAACTTTTCCTTGCAGAAGTTCACTGACCCTACGGGGGACGTCTCCTTTCCATCCCTCATGGTGCCACCCATAAGGTGACTTTACAATACTTTGAGCGCTGTGGTGAACTATGTATGGGCTTGTTTGCATGTATCAGTGGTAATAGTGCTCCCCTGTGCTTCTCATTTACAGGCATTGTACCCAGAGGGATTTCGGGGACACAGTGAGGTTACCCATCTGGTCTTCAGGAGAATATTTTCCATACCACTAGCTTCCTCCCCCGATCTCATCTTCATCCTGGTCAGTCCACATGCATTGTTTAGGGTAAGGTGGGAGACGGTGGCGGTTGCTCATGTCATCTCTGCGAGATCACTTCACAAGCGGAAGGTAAGACTTGTGGGGTCCTGACAGAATCCAAAGCCCACGTTTTTTATCTCGCCCGGGCGACATGAGCAATCCCGACATCACCCTGCAGGATATAGCAACCATGCTCACCAGCATGCAGGCAGAGAACCTTAGTTTACACCAGGATATCACGGTCTTACAAGGTCAGGTAGCTGTTGCTTTAACGGGGCCTTGGGATCAGTCTCCTACTTCGAGGGTTAGGCAGGAGGGGTTGTTGAGGCCTCCCTTGTTCACTCACGGGGGATCGTCTGCATCGCCTTCACACACTCCTCCCATACAAGTAATAGCCCCACACTCTGTACAGTTACCCCCCCAGAGCGCTTTTATGGCGACAGTACCAAATACAGTATTTTCCTCAACCAATGTCAATTGCACTTCATGGCTCGAGCAACTGCCTTCCCGGATGACGCTTCCAAGGTCGCTTTTATCCTTTCCTATCTGGGGGGTGACGCTCCCCAGTGGTCTATATCATTGTTGGAGAACGATGATCCCATGTTGTACAGTCTTCCGGTATTCAAGGAGACCATGCGAAGAATGTTTGCCTGTCACACATTCGTACAAGCCGCTGACAACGAGCTTCTTGGCCTGAAACAGGGCAAAATGGATTTGTTACACTACATCACTACCTTCAGTAGACTAGTGATTGAAGCACGGTGGCCCGAGTCCAAAAAGGTGTCCGTATTCTACAGGGGTGTACGGGATGAACTAAAGGACCTCATCTCCCAGATGCCAGAGCCTCCAGAAGAGATCTGTCCGTTTATCGATCTGTTGGTTAAGCTGAATTACAGGATACAGGAACGAAAGACCGAAAAAACCAAGGGTAGCGATTCCCGGTTCTTGGCATACAGTGAAAAACCAAGAGATGAGCCGACTAAACGCTATGATGCCCCAGAACGTATGCAGATAGGAGGTATCCGTGGTCCACTCACCAAGGAAGAGAAGGAAAAAAGGAGAAAACAGAACCAGTGCTTGTACTATGGCAAAAGCGGGCACTTTGTCAGGGATTGTCCGGTAAAGCCAGCCAAACCAAGAGGGAGGAAACCCTGGGTTCTTCCGATATCCAAGGGAGACGGGTCTGGAAACGAGGTAACCCAGTAGACAATGGGGTCCAGCTGCTGGGTTCTTCGTCTTCCAAATCACTGACCCCTGCCTTCTGTGGCAGCAACCACCATTTGGGTGTGGATGTGTCGTTGCGAGCACAAACAGGCCAGGTATGGCAGGTCACAGCCCTTATCGATTCTGGAGCCACGGGAAATTTTATTGATACCCAGTATATGACGGGTCTAGGTATGGTTACTGTCAACAAAGAAAAACCAGAAACCGTAAAGGCTGTGGACGGCACGGATCTCACTTCGGGTCTTATCCATTTCCAGACCGAGGACATGGAGATGATGTTTGTGAACAAGCACACACAGTCCATCACCTTCGATGTCATAGTCGCACCTCAGTTCCGATTGATACTAGGCCTCCCATGGCTTGTGAACCACAACCCATGCATCGATTGGGTATCCAGGGTTATGACACTGGATTCAGCTCATTGTAACAACTCATGTTACCCACGAACAGACTCCTCCGAGGATAGGGCTGTTCAAGCCCATGCGCTACCCCTGACTGGGATGGGTACGGTTACTCAGGGGGACGTGCCTGAAGTATACCTAGACCTGGCTTCAGTGTTCGACAAAAAAGGAGCGAACACATTACCTCCCCACCGTAGTTTCGACTGCAGGATAGACCTGAACCCGGGATCCACGCTTCCTTGTACCGTATCTACTCTCTTATGGAAAAGGAAAACGATCACCTTCGTACCTATCTTGACGAGTATCTACGCAACGGATTCATACGCCATTCTAGATCGCCTGTTTCATCTCCCCTCTTTTTCGTGTCCAAAAAGGAGGGGGACCTGAGAACATGCATTGACTTCAGGGCCATGAATGCCATTACAATAAAAAACAGGGATCCTTTGCCTTTGATATCCAACCTGCTGGACCAGGTGAAAGAAGCCGCCATCTACACCAAGCTGGATTTGCGGGAAGCCTATCATCTCGTCAGGGTCCGGAAGGGTGACGAACGGAAGACCGGTTTTCGAACCAAATATAGTCTGTTCGAATACCAAGTCATGCCTTTCGGACTCTGCAACGCCCCTGCAGCTTTCCAGTACTTCATCGACGAAGTGCTGAGGGATTTCGTTGATTTGTTCTGCATCGTCTATATAGACGACATTCTGATTTTCTCTAAGACCATACCGGAACAAGTTCAACATGTACGTACCATCCTTCAACGACTACAACATCACGGTCTGTATGTCAAGTTAGAGAAAAGTGTATTCCACACCACTTCAGTTGAATTCCTGGGACACATCCTAACACCTGCAGGAATAGAAATGGATATTAGGAAAGTAGAAACCATATTGCAATGGCCATCCCCTTGTTACGTGAAACAAGTTCAAAGATTCCTGGGGTTCGCGAATTACTACAGTCGCTTCTTTACAGGTTTCTCAAGAATTGTCACTCCCATTACCAGTTTATTATGCAAGGACGTCCAATTCATATGGGACCTCAAGACGGAACCCGCTTTTCAGGAACTAAAAACAAGGTTCACCACAGCTCCCATACTGATACACCCCAATTCTGAACAACCGTTTATTGTAGAAGCTGATGCCTCACAAAACGCCCTAGGGGGCGTGTTGTCACAGAGAGACGTCAAGACGGGCCTGTTACACCCCATGGCTTTTTATTCCAGGAGATTACAGCCAGCAGAACGTAATTACACAATATCAGATCGCAAACTCCTGGCCATTAAAGCAGCCTTTGAAGAATGGCGCCATTACCTAAAGGATGCGAAACATCCAGTGACCATTTACACAGACCATAGGAACCTGCAGTCCTTCGCTCAGCCCGAGTCCTTACCTCCAGGCAGTTGCATTGGACTTTGTTTTTTAATGAATACAATTTTCAGATTACTTATCGACCTGGCAGAGAAAACGCTAAAGCTGACGCCTTATCTCGCCTTGAAGAAACCAAAGAACCCTCAACCCCAGCAGAACCAGCATCCATCATTCCCGAACACTGTTTTCAGGGGGTAGTCCTTTCTTCTACCTTCCTATCCCAGCTATGTAGCGACATAAAACAAAAAGATCCGGTGGCATGGATCGGTGACCTCTAGGGAATCACAACACAGGATGGATTCCTGTACAAAGGAGACAGCTACTACCTGCCTTTGATAGCCCACCAACAACAGGCACTATACATGTGTCATGATCACCTGTTCTCCAATCACCCAGGATACCATAAAACAATGGATCTACTACAGAGACATTTCTGGTGGCCAACCATGAACCCCGACGTACACGCCTACATAGCACGTTGTGCCATCTGTGCACAAGGAAAGATCACGTCTCAAACCTCAGTTGGGTTGTTGCATCCTATTCCTGTGCCGCCATATCCCGGGCACACTATCTCAATGGATTTCGTTGTTGAACTGTCCAAGACCAAAACAGGCTACACCACCGTCCTTACCATCGTGGACCACCTGACCAAGATGGCTCATTTCGTGTCCTTGAAGAAGCTACCTTCGGCGGCTGAATTAGCAGTGGTCTTCCTGTACAACGTGGTACGCCTACATGGGATACCGTCCGTGCTGATCACAGACAGAGGCTCACAGTTCATACCCAAGTTCTGGAACGAAGTGTGCTATGCCATGGACTTGGAAGTGCGTCTGTCATCGGCATACCACCCCAGACAGACGGGCAGGCGGAGAGGACAAACCAAACCATGGAACAGTACCTCCGCTGCCTTCTGTTGAACGTAGAACAGGAATGGTCTGAAGTGCTATGGATGGTGGAATACGCCTACAACAACAATAAACACACAGCCATAGGTATGTCACCTTTTTACTGTCTCCAAGGGTGTCATCCACGAACAGTTCCCTGGGAAGAACCACAGACCAGTCACATGCCCACAGTACAGGCCTATCATGCTTTGCTTAACGACCTTTGGCAACAAGCGCGCTTTGAGTTAGCCAAGACCAAGGAAGCCTATAAGCAGAATGCCGATAGGCACAGACAAAAAATTACAAGGTAGGGGATAAGGTGTGGGTGTCCATATGAAACCTAAATGTGCACGGCCCCAAGAAGCTGTTGCCACGTTATGTAGGTCCCTACGCCATTGATAAGGTGATCAACCATGTTTCCATGAAACTCGCTCTGCCTCCTCATATGAGGATACATCCCGTCTTCCATGTATCACTCCTAAGGGCCGCTCACCCTGACTGTTTGGATACTTCCCCTCCTCCTCCCATTCTTATGGATGATCACGTGGAGTATGAGGTCAGGGCTATTCTTGATTCCCGTAGGACTCGGGGTAAACTCTTTTACCTGGTGGACTGGAGGGGGTATGGTCCTAAAGAGAGGTCATGGGAACCCTTGTCACATGTCCGCCACGCTTCCCAGTTGGTTTGTGCCTTCCATATTAGTCATCCCCTGAAACCTCGTTCTGCCACCCCTGTGTAGCCGGTGGAGGGGGCTCTGTTTTGGGTGGGGGTACTGTCATGGTTCTGGGCGAACTAGCATGCCTGGCGTGTGTGTGCGAGTCTGTGTTGCTGCTTATGCCATACTTCCGACGACGTCAGGAAGCACGTACCGGTTGGCGGTCTAGCCTCCGTCTACCGGAAGCGGATGCTGGTACGGACTAGGAACACATCCGGGGGAAACCGCATAACTGTCGGCGGTGCCCACGGATCGGCGCTTTGGATTCACCTCGCCATTCCAGTTCTAGCAGCGCAGGAGCGTCTGCTAATGTTTGCCCGTGGCTAGTGCTGGAGCACTCAGCCGTTCTTATTGCTCTTGGAGAGAAGCCGGTGCGCATCTCTTGCTCTTCTAACTCGACCGCATTTACAGGTACGCCGTACTCCTTGGTAAAGTGTTCCCTGTCTCTCCCGCGTAGGAGCGCTTGCCAATTGCCTTGCCTGTCTTTCTCGTGCAGGAGCGCTTGTCATTTGCTTAGTTTGCCTTCCACCAGCGCAGGAGCGCTTGCCAATTGCCTTGCCTGTCTTTCTCGCGCAGGAGCGCTTGTCATTTGCTTAGTTTGCCTTTCACCAGCGCAGGAGCGCTTGCCAATTGCCTTGCCTGTCTTTCTCACGCAGGAGCGCTTGTCATTTGCTTAGTTTGCCTTTCACCAGCGCAGGAGCACATAACTTTTCTTTGCCTTTCACCAGCGCAGGAGCGCATAACTTTCCTTTGCCTTTCACCAGCGCAGGAGCGCATAACTTTCCTTTGCCTTTCACCAGCGCAGGAGCGCATAACTTTTCCTTGCAGAAGTTCGCTGACCCTAAGGGGGACGTCTCCTTTCCATCCCTCATGGTGCCACCCATAAGGTGACTATACAATACTTTGAGCGCTGTGGTGTACTTTGTATGGGCTTGTTTGCATGTATCAGTGGTAATAGTGCTCCCCTGTGCTTCTCATTTACAGGCATTGTACCCAGAGGGATTTCAGGGACACAGTGAGGTTACCCATCTGGTCTTCAGGAGAATATTTTCCATACCACTAGCTTCCTCCCCCGATCTCATCTTCATCCTGGTCAGTCCACACGCATTGTTTAGGGTAAGGTGGGAGACGGTGTCGGTTGCTCATGTCATCTCTGCGAGATCACTTCACAAGCGGAAGGTAAGACTTGTGGGGTCCTGACACCCTCTCCTTAACCCTGGAATGGAGGTCATACCACCTCTTTTTGATGTCATCTATTGACCTGTCCGCAACACCGAGGCCATTCAAGCGCAGCTGCATGTCGCGCCATATTTTACGCTTGTCAGACTCTGGCACGGTATGTGAAGTCCGACCGAACAGCTGCTCGTGATTGTTGCAGCACTCATCAATGATAATGTCAATTTGTTTGTCAGAAAATTTAAGTTTGTGCAGCCTCTTCTTCCCTTCTTTCTCAGATGTCTGGCTGGCCATCTTGCTGTGCTGTTCTCTCTGTGTAGCAGTGTTCAACTGAGCTGCTGCACCTTGCCATGTGCTTGTAATTTTGATCAGGAATCTCCATAGTCACCACTTCCTGGTTTGGGGTCCTTCTGATCAACTAGGAAGTGATTATTTTTCAATTTTTATTCAAACTCGCTATTTGCGCATGCAAAATGCATGCTTTCAACCTCGTATGCTAATTGCGCATGCAAAATGCATGTTTTCTACCTCGGACGCTATCTGTGAGGGTTTAGCGTATCGCAATTTGCGAGTCGCAATTTTGCATTGCGAGTCACTTGCGAGTCGCTATTTGGGTGAAGGTTGTGTAGGTACATTCAATTTAGCGAGTCGCAATTTTTGAGTCGCAATTTTGCGCAAATTGCGACTTGCTAAAGCTTTCGGTCATACATCTGGCCCTTTATTCACTAAACTTGCAGTGTTTGATAAGCATATCAACTCTTTCAACAAACTCAACCATCGTTTCACCAGCTTGCTGTCTCACTTGATTTAAAATTTGCATTTCATAGTCGACATTCGGCATCGGATTGAACTTGGTTACTAATGCTTCCTTTATCTGATGGTATGATATTGCATCAGCTTGTGAAATTTTCCTCATCACTTCTTTCACTCCTTCACCGGCAAGGTTCTTTAAATATTTAATGATTTTCTTATCATCGACTTCTCCTATGGCATCTATGAAGTCATATATCTTCTCGATCCATGCAGTCCACCTGGCACCAATATTCTGCTCTTTAGCAGTGTTGAATGGCAGTGGCAGTTTCAGAAACACAACTGCATTGTACGTCGCACTCTTTTCTACTGTCGTCGGGAGCATATGCTATTCAGACAATAGTCGCTGTTCTTCTGGGCCGGTACCTTCTGCAAGCACTGGATGTGTGCTTGTACTTGGGTCATCACCCCTGACCGGAGGTCGTAAGAGGCCATCTTATTTCTGGCGGTAAGTGACAGTTTCATCTCTTGTGCTTGTTCTTCACTGTCTTTAGCTTTCTGCATCGTACCTGGTTGTGACTGCTTTTAGCATTTTGCTTTGTATCGATGATGACTCTGTGTTATGATGTGATGGAATATCTTTCCTTTTGGCCTTACATGGGGATTTCTGGCGGGCTTTTCATTTGTGGTCCTCCACAGGGTCATCAACTTGTTTGAGGGCCGTATATGGGCTAAATTTTAATAATTAAATTGGGCTGGAGTGGGGCTTCAACTCCAAACACGCAAACGTCGAACTGCTTCTCACCGACTTCGGCGCATGTGGCAGACATGAGCAGTTTGCTGTAGCTTTGCAAACTACCAGGGAGAATAGTCTTGTTTCTTTGTGGCACAGATCCTCTACTCATTGCCAATTGTAGCGTCCCCCAGGCCCTGGAGGGTGTAAAGGAATACACCACAGACATACAATCCCACACTGCACTCGGTATGTCATAACCGTTAATAACCACACCATAACACCTCCCAGCAAGTTGCGTAATTCCTTGTTGAGTCCACCCAGAAACCCAGGAATCCTAGCACAAACAGTCTCATGACACTACAGAGTACACCTGCATACATTTGCGAGGTGTAACCAGCTCCTGGCTAATGTTCACGCAGCATTTTCTGACTTGGGGTGGCGAAAGTAAACACAAGTTGGGGTCCTCTCTGAAATTACTACTATTGTGGCTCCTAAACAAAGAGTGTCAAGTCTCCTGGATCCCTGACTATGTATGGGCACCCACCAGGTGGCCAACCCCTCTTATGATTATAGGACTAGTAACATTGAAGATGGTCTGAAACCCAACCCTCCCATCAACATGCACAAGCCTTTAGCACAGATAGCCAGTGATAAAAAGGCTGACTGACAGACAAACCGCACTCTACCCATTCCCCCAAGAAAATAAGGAAATGAATCTTTAAAGAAAATACTAATTGCATATCCTTTGAGTTATCAATTAACTTTACCAATAATATTTAAAAAATAGCAAAACAGTTTATAAAAACACATTTAAAAGCTTATTATATTAAAATAGTCCAGTCATGCCATAACAGAATTGTTTGATGTTAAAGTTAAAGATCAGTAATGGCGTACATAACGTCAAACATCTCTATCTCATCAATTGCTCCTTTCAGGAAGAGAATCATACCACCAGTAGCGTTTGGGGTGATTGATAGTGTTCTACAGGTTCTCATATAATCTATGATATGTCAACATCAACAGTTGACCTAGGCGAAAATTGAAAAAAATATATGTTTGCACTCTAGGGACATTCAAACTAAAAGTGCAGTCCCTTTGCATGATGATACACATAAATATTATAGGATCGCAGAGAACCTACAAGATCGGATCACGTTGTCTACCCCACCTCGTAGTGTAGAACGTTTTTATATTTCTTAAACTGTAATCTGAAAAAAGTTACTTGATCCATAGTTATGCTCTGAACCTTAAGCTCAATGGGCCTCCTCTCATTAGTTGTCTGCATCCCATTGACATCCACCATTGGTGAATGTAACCTCAATAAAGTCCCAGCAAAATCATATAGTATGCCATATGCATTTATCAAAAGTTCCAGAAACACCATGGCATGCACAGATTAGATATCCAGTTCTGTTTGTAACATTTACAACGGTATATATTTTCAAAGGCCAAAGCTGTCTTTCTACATGGAATGTAAGTTACATACAGATTCAATTCACAAAAGAGGGTTGCCCTTATATTAACTACTGAATTATCTTGACCCTATAAGCAAAACTGAACATCTGTTAAGAAAACCCTCCATAGCCATTAGAGAAGCTGTTACTCCTCTCATGACTATACTTGCATGGGTTTTAACCTCTGTCAAGATGCGTTCCATATGAATCAGTCTTCAAACATCACACCAGGTATCCAAAGATATGAACTAGATCTAAATGATTGCCTTCAAATTTAGCACGTTTTTGTTTTTGGAGCACAACAAAAGCTCTGTGTTTGTTTCTTATAGTATTTGCAGGCATATCACTTTCCTCATTATACATTGAAAGTATCAAGGTTGCTCTGGATTAATGGGAGGGATTAAAGTATGACATCGTCTGCATCATGCAATGCTAGTAAGAAGCAAGCTTATTCTCGCAGTGGGTGGTTGTTCATCATCGACAGTGTTGCAGAGAGGCCCTGATTGACAGTCCAAGTGGCAGGGATCATGCTTCTAAATACTTTAATTGAAAGTAACAGACATTATGTTAGTGGGACTGCTTAGGGTAAATGTTGTTGGACATTAAAGGTGATCCATTTGTTCAACAGCAAATATCTATTTACTTAATCAAAAATAGACTTGACATCCACTAATGTACAGTATGAGTGTACAGAAGACTAGCAACTTTTTTATTTAATGGCATCTTACCCAAAGTGGTTATGTACTGTTAAGTGATCTTCAATTATGAAAGTCTAGCTTATCAGAGGGATAATCCTTTCATTAGCTGAGGCCAGCTGGTGAATTCATGAGGCAATGGCCAGTTCTTTACTACTTAGGCTAAGCGTTGAGAGAATCCTGTAGTTACAAGCTTCTTAATGTACAACTTGCTTAGAAGTGGAGACCAGCAAGGATTCTCTCCATCACTTTTTTGTTTTCAAAACTGCAGTATAAGTAAATGTTAATATTGCCAATGAGACTTAGTAACTAATTAATAGTTAACTAGTCCACCCATCCTTTCCAGGAACTTTGGAATGTTTCATGGAACAGATTAGTTGTTCCAAATTGCCAATGGCAGAGGGTCATATGTAGCTTTAGCATCTATACGTAACCTAGAAGCACAGATATTTTTATCAGAAATTTGGGGGAAGCACTCTTTGCATTTTGTTATAGTGGTTGGTATTGAAGGAGCCGGGTTCCACATTCTAGACTTACTCTGGAACCCCGGGCCGATGACCTTTTTGCCTGCTTTGCAAGTGTGGAGGGGAGGAAAAATCATTAGCCAATTACTTTACAAATTCCCATGAAACCAAAGGACCACAAACTCCTTATCCTATTTATATCATTTTATTATAAAACCAAAAATAGTTGGACATATAAACACCTCAATACGAGAGTGTAGAAATATATGGCCACGAATACAAATCTACGAATAATTTTTAAGTGGTACAACATGCACAAGATAGCCAATTCCAAAATTGAGACGCAAATGATCATAGAAACCACAACC
Source organism: Calotriton arnoldi (assembly GCA_963921515.1). NCBI lineage: Eukaryota > Metazoa > Chordata > Amphibia > Caudata > Salamandridae > Calotriton > Calotriton arnoldi. Next base: position 915,415 of record CAWUFW010001331.1, read on the forward strand.
AGGGTCTTCTTTGTTTACGGATAATAGACACAACACTATCTGTCCCTACACTACCTCTATCGTGGCATCCCTACTTAGCATTCCCAGGCAAGCCCCAGAAAGGTGTCAGCACGTGAAGACTTCCTAAGAAGCACACTCACGTTACATGGGTCGAGTAGCTTAAAGCTACAGAGCTCATTCTAAGATGCTCTCCCCTCTCCAGGTAAGGCAGAAGTTCCCCGGGCTCTGTCCCTGTCTCTAATACAAAAGGCACAAATCACACCCTCAAACGCATCACATGACTATTTCATCCAGTTGAACACCACCTTGTAGCTAACTTTCCATGAAGCAATAGTACATCCAGGTTCTTGCTCGACGACCTTGGTTTCCAGGCCTTTCCAGGCACGAAAGAAATCCTCCTTCATTATCAGCTCCACTCGTTCCTCCCTAGTCTGCCTAACTCCTGGAACAAAGACGATATTCTAACTAACAAGGACGAATTCTTGCACCTGCAACAGAGACGTGAAAGAAACTTTTCCATGGACACATAACTCTAATTAACAGTTTCACTTAGACAAAACAAGGGAAACGAAAGTTAGGCCTATCGAGTTTAGCTAACATAAGAACAGTGCCCACTTTTAAAATACAAACATATATCAATCATTATTATGCACACATTATATGAGCCCTTATATGAAAATTCATTAGTCATAAATACACTTCACACGTATATAATTCACCTAAACACGTACATCTACTACTTTAATACCTTGATTACATAACGAAAATATCTACCACTTCACTTACATGTTATTACACTTCACATTCTAATATCTTAATGTTAATACAACAATAGATTATATGTGGGTGCGGACTAACCATGATTATAGTGCACCCCTACAAAATAAAGAGCGACGTTGCGCTCAATCAGCCCCCCCTCTGATGACTAGTGTCATCACAATCAACAACTTTTCCCCCTAGAAATGTCTCCCTGCAGAAAAGACCGATCTAAACAGAGGTCGTAGCCAGCCTTCCCTGTCTAAACTTTTCCAAATTTTTGAGATTCTCATAGTGACTGTACTGCAGTCTTTCCATTCTCCTTTCCTGCCGTCTAAGAGAACTCTCAACCTGCCTTGCTCGGTGCCACTTATAGGTTCTGATACCACCTAGTAATATAATGACGCAAATCACCACTATGATGATGGGTTTCAAAATATAACCAAGAAATCCTTTCCCTATATTCGCAAACCAACTCCTAACCTTTCCAAATCCTTGACCAATTTTATCCCAAATTCCTTTCGTGGCCAGATCATGTATCTCATGATGTATCTCAGTGATGTTACTTATATATTTCCTCAGATCCTTCCTGTGATCTGATATATAAGTACAGCGCTGTTGAACACTCAGCATTTTACAGACTCCGTCTTCCTTTGCCAACAATACATCTAAAGCAAGATGATTTTGCATCACCACAGCCCTTATTGAGACAATTTCTCCATCTACAAGTAATAAGGACTGAGGTGTATTTATTGACGACTTATCCACTAAAGTTAACAACCTTCTAATCTTCACATCATTCAGGACCACTCCCAGACTCAGTATCATCGCTCCAAACACATCTCCCACAATCTCTCCTGTACTTGTACCACGTTTCTCTCGCTGAGACTGTTTCCCCTCTAGTGGCTACAAATCCTCCATGTGATAAATCTTAGTAAGTATGATAGCCACATAACATGTACCATACCAATTTTGTGGCAATCAAACATATGCATTCCTTCCACATAAAAAATACACATTCGGCAACTACTGTATCATATCTTTCAATGCCTTCTTTACAGACTCCTCAATCAAAAAGATGTGGTCACATTCACTCTGTCCCACAAATACCTTATCATAATATGTCAGTGTCTGTCTAATGCAAAGTTTTCCCAGTTGTTGTAAATCTAAAGCTATTGGACCATAACTTCTATTTGCTCTATGAGCCAGCTCCTTCTTAGTCCATTCAATCTTTACATCTCTACTGTTGTTCTTAGTCATCTTATGCCAATTTTGAACTCAGACTATGGTATGGAGACCTACAATCTCACCATACACCTTCACTCTCGAACTCATAGAACCAAGTAACTGTCTGCCTTTCAAATGACCTGACAGTAACATTAAACTAAAACCAAGTAATTGTTGGCCCTACTAGAAGATTGATAGAGTTCAAAAACATTCATAACCCATGACCCACAACCTGTGCCGGTCATTCGAATTGCTGCAGTCTACCCCTGCGCATCAGGCTTTCCACCCACAATTCTAATAAGTTCACTCACACAAAGTTACCTGTCACAAGTGGGTTGTCGATAGCGCTCCACAACTTCCGACAACCAATGGCCAACCAATTACGACCAAATGGTGTCTCCTACACAACAAACCTATCCGGGATCTTAGGCTGCTCTAAAACCACATGGACCGCGTGCGTTCGGTCCAACATCTCACATTCACTAGACTCTCATCCCAACTCCGCAAGACCTCACACAATCAAATCATTCCTGCAATCTAACACACACATTCCTGTTCATACTCATGCCACCATTCACTGCTGTCTTCGCCGCACTGTCAATCTTCGTCGATCTCCGCCAAAGCCCATCGTTCTCCACTTTCAATCTTTGGCTCTATTTTGGGGCTCTACAAACCTAAATCTAGACTTTTCTAGATTCTCCCCTCACTTGAAGAGGCAACCATCCTCTGCTACCAACTGAAGGAGCCGGGTTCCACATTCTAGACTTGCACTGGGACCCCAGGCCGAAGACCTTTTTGCCTGCTTTGCAAGTGTGGAGGGGAGGAAAATTCATTACCCAATTACTTTACAAATTCCCATGAACCCAAAGGACCATAGACTCCTAATCCAATTTATATCATTTTATTATAAAGCCAAAAATAGTTGGACATATAAACACCTCAATACGAGAGTGTAGAAATATATGGGCACTAATACAAATCCAAATCTACGAATAATATTTAAGCGGTGCAACATGCACAAGATAGCCAATTCCAAAATTGAGACGCAAATGATCATAGAAACCACATCCAGGGTCTTCTTCATTTATGGATACTAGACACTACACTATCTGTCCATACAGTACCTCTATTGTGGCATCCCTACTTAGCATTTCCCAGGCAAGCCCCAGAAAGGTGCCAGCACGTGAAGACTTCCTAAGAAGCACACTCACATTATATATGGGTCAAGTAGCTTAAAGCTACAGAGCTCGTTTTAAGATGCTCTCCCTCTCCAGGTAAGGCAGAAGTTCCCCGGGCTCTGTCCCTGTCTCTAATACAAAAGTCGAAAATCACACCCACAAACGCATCACATGACTATTTTATCCAGTTGAACACCGCCTTGTAGGTAACTTTCCATGAAGCAATAGTACGTCCAGGTTCTTCCTCAATGACCTTGGTTCCAGGGCTTTTCCTGACACGAAAGAAATCCTTCCTTCATTATCAGCTCCGCTCGTTCAAAGACATCCTCTCCTCCCTAGTCTGCCTAACTCCTGGAGCAAAGACGTTATTCAAACTAACAAGGACAAATTCTTGCACCTGCAACAGAGACGTGAAAGAAACTTTTCCATGGACACATAACTCTAATTAACAGTTTCACTTAGAGCAAACAAGGGGAAATGAAGGTTAGGCCTATTGAGTTCAGCTAACATAAGAACAGTGCCCACTTTTAAAATACAAACATATATCAATCATTAATATGCACACATTATATGAGCCCTTATATGAAAATTCATTAGTCATAAATACACTTCATAACATATATAATTGACCTAAACACATACATCTACTACTTTAATTACATAAAGAAAATACCTAACACTTCACTTACATGTTATTACACTTCACATTCTAATACCTTAATGTTAATACAACAATAGATTATATGTGTGTGTGGACTAACCATGATTATAGTGCACCCCTACAAAATAAAGAGCGACATTGCGCTCTTTTAGTATCATCAAACAGTTGGATGACCCCTTATTTACCAATACACAGGACCACTTCATGTCATAATGTTTGAATATTTGTGTTTCAATAGGCGTTAATAAGCCAGTTCTTTATATGTATGATAAAATTGGTTAATTCTTAGCCAGTTTTCCTGATCTTTATGACTCTGATGACAATAGGTAAATCCACTAGCGATCATGTCTGCCTGATTTTACAATTTAATCTATTCCTTTGATTTGTTTTGCTTTGCCATCAAACATCTCTTACAATTCCTTTTAATCTCCACTTTCTGGTTTGTGCTGACTCTGTAACTGGTGGAAGGAATCGTTACTATTGCAGAGGCATCAATGTAATCTGTTAAGTCTTCTTCCTATTTTGAGCCCTAGCTCATTAGTGGCTGCCATGCAATTGTTGCTGGAATCCAGTAATCGTTAATACTAGATTCTGAGAGTAGACATGGATCAGAAAGGTTTTTAAATGGGGACAACACTGAATGTGATTTGTAATGGAATGGACGCTGGGAGGAAGAGTTCTTCAATTTTAGCTCTCAAGTGGGCGATTGATCTGGCCCGCCATGGCTAGGACAGAAGTACTGTGGTAGCAGAAATAAGGAGAGCTGGACAGGCGATCTGCTTGGAAAGTAGGGCCAGAGACTTTCTTAAAGGTAGAGTGGACAAATTCTGTGATTGGAGAGATGACAAATGCACGCACTTTGAAGAGAATACATTGAGCGCGGGTAGCCAGTGTAGATCATTTAGGTACAAGAGAGGATAGAAAGTTCGATAAGGAGATGAGCTTTTTAATTTTGTACTAATTGCAGATGATGGAACACGTGTACCGGAAGGCTCTTTTTACATTCAAAGCCACATTGTTGCTGAGGACCTTAGCAGCTATGTGGCATATTTTAGTTTGCTTAAAGGTTTCAAGCACCCCCAAGAAGATAATGTCTTCCTTGATAATTGAGTGATCCTTAATATTAATATTCCAAAATACCTGCTTTCATACATCTTTGTGAATGGCCAAATAAGAGGTACATGTTATATATAAAAACAAGACACTTAAAATGCCTTTGTGTAATTCTTTACCATGTCCATAACAATTGCCGACTTCTATGGAATTTTTTAAACAGAATTTTGGGATGTTCAACAAAGGAAACTAATGTCATTTCTGCTGAATTTATTACAAACATCTATGAGACATCATGGAAAAATGTACAATATTTTCTTTATTTAAGCAGAAGTTCTTTCAAGGGGGAGGAAAAATAGGTGCTGTAACATTTCTCTATGAGTACGTTCGAGAGTTTGAGTTATTAAATTAGCATGAGTGGTCTACATCTGACCACTTACTTTTCAGAAATCCTATATCTTGATTCATTGTTTGTTTAGTTGTTTCTAGCTGATGTTCTATGGGCTCTGTTTTTCTACAGTAGCTGATAAACTTCAGAACCTTATAGATTTATAAAAAAAGTTTAATTAATATTTGTCTCAGTCATGTTCTGTAGTTTTGTTATTCAATGTGAATTGAAATTAGTTCAGGCACCTTGATGTGAAATTATGAGCTACGCCCCAAATCAACACCACAGATATGGATCAAATGCAACAAAATAACTTGATTTCAAATTGGTTCGCTCTATGCATTTTACATAGCCCTTTACTCCCAAACTAGAAACTGTTGAGGGGTTAGGAGAGAAACATGGGGCCAACCCTATGGTATCATCGAGAGGTCAAAGGTTATAAGGTATCATTTTTGCTACCCGTGGCATTTTGGTGAACGAAATGTTCACGGTCAGAAGAGGCTTATATCCTGCAGTGTATGGGCCAATTTGTAGATTAGCCCCTGCCTGAGTGCTGGAGTCTAATCGATTTTGCCTGCAGGGCTGATGCTCCAGCCTCAAGAGAACCAATCAGCTTGTTTTGGAGAGGAGCGTGAGTAGTCAGTTTCATCTGGCCAAAGAGGCGACACAGAGGTTGCTCAGTTGTGACGAGCCTGCTGTCTGAAGTGGATTCTGGAGGCAAGGTGTAACAGAACATTAATACCTTCTACATATCTGGCATACTGTTGAAAGAGAAGCTTTATTTTTGGGAGTACAGCTGATTGGCCCTACTCAGATCATGGTAAATGTACAATTGTGACTCTGCTTTAGGTCTGGCAACAGACCGCTTTAGGGGCATATTATCAAGGACGGCGTTAAAATTATCGCCGGTTTAGCGGCAGAAAACTGCCGCTAAAGCGGCGATAATGGGCTTGATAATATGCCCTGGAGAATTCAATAGAAGCCCATGTTCACACCAGAACATGGACTTCTATTGGAATTCTCAAGGGCATATTATCAAGCCCATTATCGCCGCTTTAGCGGCAGTTTTCTGCCGCTAAACCGGCGATAATTTTTAACGCCGTTCTTGATAATATGCCCCTCAGTTTCTTGTAGACCTAATGTCAGCACTATGCACACCTCACAACATACAACATAGACCATATAAGATACCATGGACACACAGCATTCAAATAAGGACTTTCAGAAAACCTTTGTCAGCTATCAGTTTGTTTGGTTGAACCCTTTAATGCAGTGGCTTGTTGGGCTTTCCATCTGGCTATGGATCAGCCCACAACATTTTACTGATGGTTACATGAAGATTGATTCCCAGTAAAAACTATTTTTTATGTTGTACAAACACCCCCACCCCACATTGCCTTGCTACTGCTGGACCCACCATCCTCATGGGAGTCACAGACTGGCGGTGCGGAGGGTGAAGCAAAAAGTAGCCTTTGTAAAAGCAATTTTTGTAAGGCGGCATTACTTACATGTGCGAAAATGATACAGTATCAGGTCACAACAACTCTCCTACACCACTGTTCTTGCTGCCACCAAGTCCCACTGCCCACCATCATCATCTGGAAGCCTTTGACTTCTGGTGCAGTGGGTGACATTCCCTTCTCATTCAGCCCACGGTCAGCTCTAAAAGCAGACACAACTTTGGTGACTATTCTAATAAGGCCACAATAAGTGTGCACTGTCAGCTTGCTTATATTTCCAGTGGGCCTATATGGGTTCATAAAATACAACATGATTGTCTGGTGGCCTCATTTAATTAATCGTCGAAGCTGTGTTTTACACTGTTGGGGATGACTGCATACAGGACAGGAATAGGCAATGCCAATAGGTCTGGCTTCGAAATGCTAATAGATGCAAATACAAGCATGCTCATTTGTGAATTCTGGTGTTTGAAGCCATTAGCACTTTAAAGCTAGAACTATTGTCTTTGTGAATGCTTCCTTTCTATCTGATTTTTCTGGTAAATATTATGCTTTGTTCTGTATCTTAGTAGTTTGGTCTTGTATAACTCCCCCAATGCTCTCAAGTGCAGAAGGCTAACAAGATAAATATGTTTTATTCATTTTAGAAAATCCTGCTAAGCGTATTGCTAGAGCACGGTATGTAGCCATACACACATCTGGTTTCACGGTTTTTATGAGATATTTGTCCTCAAACTAGGTTTTGCTTGTGAGAAACCTATGCAGTTGTGTTAAGTGAAACAGGAATCAACTTGAGCTACCAAAAAGCCCAATAATGGGAATACATGTGATATTATACTCGCAAAATAAAATTTTACACCAGCCTAAACATAAACGGACCCTGCCTTAAAGGTTGACCCATGTGCTGTCAGTCCTATCTTCACGACCATGCTATTTGCTGGCACTTCTTCCTCTGTTCAAACTGAGAAGTTCTGTAACTCACTGCAGATAAAGAACTGTTCAATTCAAAACAATGGAAATGGCCTGGCTGCTCCATAACAGACGACTCCCTTACTCTGAACACTGAAGAACCAATGCCAGACCTTCTGGACCATGCTCCTGTACTCCTGGAATGGGGGCCTCGGTGCCGCCGCCCCAGAGTCCTGCTGTGGCAGCTACAGCCAAACATACTAAAGGATGATGCATTTAGAGGGGAAATAAGAGGAGTGACAAGCGCCTATTTTGATAATAACTGGGGATCCACTAGTTGAAGGGGGACAGAATGGGAAGCCCTAAAGTTTGTGACGCGTGGGGAATGCTGCACCAGAACGCGTAACTTGAGACGACAGTTGGAGAAAGATCTGACTCAGGCATGAAAACACCCTAGTGAGGCTGCAGAGGACGGAGCCTGACGGGAAAACACAGGGAGAATCACTATTACATGCCCAATTCAGAGTAGGAGAGATATGGGACAGACTATATTGTATTGACCAACGCGAATACCATCAAATGTTTCACCGGGAGGGGGTCAGGTCAAGTCACTTACTAGCATGGTTACTTAAGCGCAAACGTTCCCCCCGCAATTATACTCTCACTCTGCAAACCCGATGGCAGCTACATCGCCACACAATATGGTATTAATTTCCTCTTACACACTCACCTATCCTCTGTGAACAAAGAAAAGGCAGAGGTGACCCCACACATCCGGGATCACTTTCTAAGTGATCTCACACTCCCTAGCCTCACCGATTGCCAACATGAGGGACTTATAGCGGAGATCAGACTGGAAGACCTGCAGGAAGCACTGGCCAATATGGCCCACTGTAAATCTCCGGGCCCTGATGGTCTACCTGTAGAATATTTCCAAACATATGCGGACATCCTAGTTCCTCGGCTCCTGGAAACCCTGCAGGAGGCCAGCAGGGAAGGACTCTTACTGCCATCAATGAAAGAGGCTCAGATAGTTATGCTCCCTAAACCAGGTGGGGACTCAAGCATAACAGGTTCATACCGACCATTACAAATGCTTGGAGTAGACATGAAAATACTGGCAAAAGCGCTCACAATGCGTTTGAGTAGAGTTATCACACATCTAGTCCACACAGATCAGTGTGGTTTCATGCCAAGCCGTGGCACGCACATAAATTTACATAGATTTTCCCACGTCTTGCACCCCATGGGTAACATGGATATCAGCACTGCTGTGCTAGCTTTAGACATTGAAAAGGCCTTCGATACCTTAAGATGGGACTACCTCTGGGAAGTGTTGACGAGAATGGGCCCCGGCCAGGAATATATCTCCTGGGTGCGCCTTCAATACAATTTAAAGGCTGTGAGGGTACGCAATGGTGAGGTAATTTCTGAAATTCTTTTTATCGAACGGGGCACTAGACAAGGATGCCCATTGTCCCTGCCCTGGCAATAGAGCCCTTAGCAATTAGACTAACAAGGGACATGAATCTTTGGGGCATTCAGTTGGGTGGCCGGGTACACTGTATCCTTATATGCAGATGATGCCTTACTATATCTAAACCATCCAGAGGAGGCAATGCCCATTCTTCCGGAAATCCTATCGGGTTTCGGCACAGTGTCTGGACTGAAAGTCAATAAACGGAAATCAGTCCTATTCCCATTTGCCACATTAATAAATGCAGAAGTAGATGACCTCCCCCCCAGCAGAGTTCCAATAGAAGTGTGACCATTTCCGATATCTGGGGATACAAGTAGCCCTTTCAGCATATGTGCAATATGCATTGAGCATAGGGGCAGTGATTACGGGTTTACGGTCATCCATTAACTTCTGGATTCGCCTCCCTCTTACCATCAAGGGTCGAGTAGCCCTGGCCTGGATGGTACTCCTACCACGCTGCCTGTACACACTGCAGAATTCCTTCTGCATCATCCCCAGATCTACTTTTGAGACCCTTAATAGCCTCCTGCTATTAAGGCTCCTGGTTTGGGCTGGAAAGCGCAGTAGGGTAAAACTGGAGATTCTGAAACTAAATACTTAATGGGGTGGCTGGGCCTCCCGGACCTTCGTCTTTATTACTTCACCGTCCTTCTACAATATGAGGTGCTCTGGTGTGCGGAGGGCACTAATGTGGAGAACGACTTCCTGGCGGAGTGGGGATGGGAGAATAGTTTACCAAGATATCTCATGGTGGGATCTCGGCCACCCCCAAAATGCCCATTTGTGGTACGTCAGGTAGCAGGAGCATGGGAACGGGTGGTTGCACTGGTGCTACGTAGGGCGCCATATGCATGAGCACTACAGTTGCAATGGCTGTGTAATTTTTACCATATACAAACTGTAATTGATTTGATGAGGTGGTTTGAAGGGGGGTGCTTTACTGCGGCTGACTTATATTGTAATGGGTCTTTCCTCTCATTTGCTGAAGCGCAGGAATGCTTCAGGATCCCAGGAGGGCATTTTCTACAATATGCAAAACTCTCACGCACTACGCAAGAGATATGGACTTCCTTCCCCGAGGAACCAATGGAGTCCCACACCTTGCTGGCGATTTTAGACCCAGGTACCCACAGGGGATTGATCTCCCTTTCATACCTAACACTTAAGGCCGACTGCTGTATCGACGTCTCTAGCATTCGAGATAGATGGTTGACAGACCTACGATACCCCTCACAGACATTGAATAGAAGCAAGTGTTTGCACAGGTCTGGGAAGTGGCCAGCAATGCTCACTTCAAACTTATACAATTTCATTATTTGCACCGCACATACATGACTCCTCACAGATTAGCGTGCATCAAGATGATGTGCTCCTCAGCATGTCCCTTCTGTGGAACTGAGCCAGCCACGTTCCCTCACATGACATGGGATTGCCCTCGGCTTCAGCATTATTTGTCAGGGGTATTGGAGACGCTTCGAGAGGCGACAGGCCTTCGGATCGAGGAAACAATTAAGCATTACCTTCTAGGGATCTTACCAACCCCAAAGGCAAGGACCAGAATACAACATAAATTTGCGAACTTGGGACTAGTGCTCACTAGGCGCCGCATAGCAATACACTGGACACAGCCCGTGTCCTCTAGACTGCCCAAATAGAAAGCTGATATGTGTGAATGGGGGGTAGCTGAAGAGCAATGTCTGCATATAGTCCTTACGAACGAAAATGGCGAACAGGATCTAGAGACATGGGGATTATTGCTGAATAAATTACAGACCCCTGGGCAAGCAGCTGTGGGACCCGATACCCACTCACAGACTGGGACCCTTGGCACACAGACGGGGAGTGGTGGAGGTTCCCCTAATAGCCCAGATAATACCAATCAACATAGAGATCTTTAGACTTCTCAGGCGATGGGGTAACCAGACTGGGCACTGCAGGGGTAAGAGACCTGAGATCTGATTTTGAGGGATGCAGGCTACCCCCCAAGGCCTGGGCTGCCACTTCACTATACATTATGGGGGATACACAGGGGCTAGGGCCCGGTACCTTGTTACCCGGTACACCAAAGGTTCATTTGAAGAGGAGGAGGGATGGATATAACTGTAAAATCACGTTGGTCCTTGATGTCAGACGATATGGAGGAGTGCTGCTCTGCCAACTGCTGGCCAGTTTTTGCTTCTTCCTTTTAATAGCTATGTGTTTATAGATAATCTGTATTGCTGTTATTCACATATCTAAAAAATAGGGATGTGCAGCTTTTTTCATGTTTTGTCTGTAATATATGATTTGGCATAAAATTGTCACATGTTCAAAAAAAGAAAACAAAGAAAAACAATGATGTCCTGTTTACATGAGATATATGCTTGTACTGTATATTGCTGCTACGTGTATGCTGAAATAAAAACAAGTTAAAAACAATAAGAAAATAGTACTTTTAGAAAGTTGGCATTTTCCTGTCTTAAGACGTTTGGTGCCTGCAGCCTATCTTTGAGTCACATGACCGGGTGTAGTTGACAGTTTGGCTTTGTTTATTCCTCCTAGACAACCACACTCAATGGGGAGCTTAGGTGTGACTAGATGAGCCACCAATGGCAGGATGGGAGGGAGGAGTTAGGCTCTGTCCTGTATCCACACAAAAGGCTGCATACCTCTGTAGTTAGTCTAGAGCCAGGAAGTCAGGGCACCTGTGCTCTTCAGAGGTGTGCCTCTAGACGCTTCTCTCCACTTCAAAGGCACAACTGGGTATAAATACTGGACCTCAGACACAAAATCTTCAGTACACTTCTGGATCTGTGGATACTCTGCCTAGAAGAAGGACTGCTGTGCTGCTGAAAAGACTGGCACTCTGCTGGATTGCTGCTCTGAAGGACTGCTGCTCTGCCGTGCTAATCTGCTGCCTGCTGCCCTCTTGCCTGGGTGAGAAAGACTGGACTTGCACCTCTTGAACCCAGAAGTGACTCAAAGGGCTAGTTGGCTGGCCTCATAATCTGAAGCCTTAGGGACACAACAGGCTCCCATCAACCTTGCACCTGTACCCGGACTTTGCCATCTGTGAGTCTACTCTGCCAAGTTGTGCCACCCCTGTCCTTGCCCCTAGTAAGTGGGCTTATGGTGCTCTGCCATCCTCTGTGGATCCAGCAGAACCGACGCAGTGCAAACCAGAGCAGAACCGACACATCGCCACTGCTTCGGGAATTGGGCAAGTTGCAAAGAACCACATTTCAGGCCAAAGGGACTGCCACTGCACGCCGCATTCTTGGTGCAGGCCCTCACATCCCTCATCGACAGCAGCCTCCTTGACAATGTCAGACTCCGCATCGCAGCCTTGTAGCTCCTTGGAACCAACGCATCGCCCCGACTGTGCGCCGCATCCCTGGCGTGGGACTTTGAATCGATGACAACGCAAGCCCTCGCATCGCAGCCTTGCCGCATCTCAGAACTGACGCATCACTTCAGCTGACCGATGCATCTTCGACCTGGATCGTCACAATTCTCCGCATACCAAGATTTAAGGTACTTTGTTCAGCAGGCCTAACTGGGTGCTGGAGCCAGCCCATGCTTCATCGCGGTTGGCCTGAACTTGCGACTTTGTCCCGGTCTAGTGCAACCAGATATCCAGAGTTGGCTCTTTGTGCTGTTTGGTGCTATTTTCACTGAAAACTTTAAAATTGTATATCTCCTTCTCTACTGATTGGATTTTTGTCATTGTGGTCTTGTTTTATTTATTTAAAAATACTCGAATTTTCTAACCTGGTTTTCGATCCTTTTTGTGAGGTGCTTTTCACTTCATTACTGTTTGATGTGTTGCACAAATATTTACACATTGCCTTTAAGTTAAGCCTGACTGCTGTGTGTCAAGCTACCAGAGGGTTAAGCACAGGTTAATTTATCGATGCAGCGCGCGCAACGAAATTCATTTTATTTATTTATATGTTTACTTACCTCTATTCAGCCGTAATCCGTAGTTTACTACCCCCCACCCTGCCCCTCCCCCGCCCCACGTCACCGCCCGGCAGCACTCCCACCACGGGCCGCTACTGAACCAGAGTAACATCTCAGAATGCCTGCAACACATCCAGCATTAGATGAGAGAAAACAGCCTTTGCCTCAAAGAAGAAAAAACAAATGTTTTGTTAATGGGCAATGGAATTAACAACATCCTTCCATTCACTTGCTCACAAATACAGGGCAATGCCCCCATCAATAACTGTGATACAGTGTGACCAGGCCTGCAAAAAACTCAAATCAAGAAGTTGCAGAGGCTTTAAAACAAAGCAGAATTAATGAGCTTCAGCCAAAAAGAGACCACATACCTCGAGCAGAGAAATAACTTTCCTCAAACCTAAATGAGCATTAATTACAATTCAATATAAAATGCACACTATAGAAGGCATTATTGTGTGGATAACTTGAAACATCGTTAAACCTGTCTCTCCACTACACCCACAATGAGAATGTCTGCTGCTGCGGAGCTTCTGAAGGAGATTCAAGAGACAGACAATGTAAAGATCAAAGTCATTTATTTCAGCTAATAAAAATCATAATGTTTTACACAGCTTGACCAATATAATTACGAATTCATTAAATGTAAACAAGCACTTCTTCCTAGCATTAAAAAAATATATAATTTTGAACAGTTTCTATTTAAAATACAGAAGCTAAAATTATATAAAAAAATGTAATACTAGTATGTTGAGGTATTTATTACAATCAACTCCTATATAATTGCTTTATCAGTTTGTTTAAAATCAATTTCTTTTTCCTGCCTTTGTCCTTGATAATGTGCAAGGGTGTTCGTGCAAAATCACCTTCAGTCCGAAAAGTTATTAATTTATTAAAGTGACACAATACCCCTCCTGTTCCTCCTTTTCCAAATTTTTGTACAGGTATGTTCACGTAAAGTCTAAAAAGGTGCATGAGGATTTTAAAATTAAGGCTGGTCTGGATAAAATATAATCATGTTTGTGCAAACTCGCTAGATTAACTTTGCCCGCAGCCTTTTGTAAGTTGTATTTTTGTGATAGCATTACAGCAGGATACTTCTGAAGAGGCAGACGTCACAATAAATGGTTGACAAACTACGTGGTATTCGTCAAACCCTTTGCTGACAATACCTGATGCGCTTTAAGGAAGACTTTTATAAAGGCCGCTATTATTTGAGGAGTCTTCACTTTCATACAAAAGAGTAAGGCATGTCGACATGTTCTAATGCCATACAAGTGAAAAATTATTTTCAGTAATGTCTTGTGTTCAGTTATTAAAATAGGACAGACCGATAAAATGTGTGTCAGACTTTCTTCATGTAATTTGCATAGTCTGCACTTAGTATCCTGTGGTTTCGATTGCCTCATAGGGATGTATTCTAATGTTTCACATAGACCAAATCGCAGGTGAAGTAACATATTTTTGTAAAAGGATCTGAGTAATGTTGTTAAATATTTCTGTGGGCGAGGTTGCTTGTAAGAATCAATTGTTGACTTCTTTTACTGAACTCCTCTTTATCTTATATGCCATGACAGCCTTCTTATTTGTTTATTAATTACTTTCTTAAAGGAGTTGTGAAGTAGTTCCAGATATTCTACACAAAAGTGAAGGAGTGAGGGATTCAGACCCTGCTACTCCGGCCCCCCTTGCCACAAATTGAACACACCAAAAGGAGTAGAGAGTGATACAAAAAAATCTGTTTTCGTGGTGGCACTTGCTATGTGGCGAAATACTGCCCTCACTCACACAGTTGTGTGACATGCCTCATCATAGGGCCCTTGTGCATACCAACGCCTGGGGTGGAGCAATAGGGTAGGGGAAGACAAGACACAACATATAAAAAATTATAGAACAGTTTGACTGGGATCACCGAAAGTGAAAGTGCAGTGTGAGTTAAAACTAGCTCGGCGGTGTCGCTATGCGTAGAATTTTAATCCTGGACCCTCCGGCCAGGATTAAAAATGTGAAGGATGGTGGTGACTGGAAGAGATTATGAACTACTTACACCCCTCCTTACTGCCAATTTGTCGGCAAGTTTCAGCCCTAGTAGTATGCCCAGAGTATAGGGTCAAGCCGGCCTTCGGCAGGACCTTTCCGATCCCAGGACCTAGGTCACCTCGGTATCTGGAATGCGGAAGCACCAGTACCAATTGTTCCTGCACCGAGGTATCCCCTAAGTAACACTCTCCCGTAATACTACATGGAAGAGAAACAGAAAACACAAATAGGAGACGTCACTATTAATCATTCCCTCTCGTAGTTTTCCTTGCCACAGCGCATCAAACATTTGTCAATCCACCACAAAACGGGTATATTGCCCGGAACAGTATCCTTGATTAGCGATAACATAATGTTGCCCTGTAATGTGAAACTGGTGTATGTTCACCTACTAGAATCGTAAGCGTAGATCGCTATGCGTATGTACTCATTTTTGCATCTCTCACTCATAATCAGAAGGTTACATGATGCCTTGTCACTTACCGAGTTTACCTTAGAACATTGCTAGAACTTGCGAGAGACAAGGAGAGACCCCCTGTAATCACACTCTGGGGGAGACAAATCAACACAGAGACATAAGTAGTGGTTAGATGGTCATGTGCTACAGTATAATATCTCCAGCCAGGATTGAACCCAATGGGTATTTGAATTAACAATGCTCGTATCAATCCGTATCGCCTAAATGCCACGGTTCTTAATGCCCTATATAGGTTAGTAAGGTAGTGTATGTGCCAGAATGTCCTAGGGTACTCCTACTTCCACATCGCTTTTCCCGACAAATGCAGCAGTTTCTGCTCTTACCCTAGATTTCGTAACAAGTTCGGTATTAGAGGGCGCTTTCCTTGACCCCCTTAGTATAGATATAGACTCTGTCCATGGTCCGGTATTCTCACCCGCCCCCATCTCCTTACTACATCAAGGTGGGTGCTCCTCCCGCTGACCGCTCGTCTGCTCTCGCCATGAAGGTGAGCGGGATCGCAGAGTTTTCTATCTGAAATACCCGACCCGGCACCCAGCTTCCCGTCACATGGTAGCCGGGGCGTGGTCAGCGTCTGTTACGTCAATGACGTTACCCCGCAGCATGTTACGTTGCTAGGGCAACGATGACGCTCCTCGCCTTTTCCTTTTCTCTTACCGGTTGCGTAAAGCTTTATTGCAACGCGGTGGAGAAGGCCCTTTTGCTGTTATATCCTGAGTTAGGTATCTCGCAAATGGCCCTCCTATCTTTTGCATATACTACTTGACAATATCACGCAATGCTATGAAATGCGGGGTGCTCATATATTTTTTTTATATACTGCTTGACAATGTCACGCAATGCTTTGGAATGCGGGGTGCTCATTCAATTGAATGAAATTGTTTTCTGAACACCCATTGTAGCAAAAAATGTAAACGGAGGAGAAAGGGGGCAGTTCTTTTTATATATAGAATATAAAATTCAAAAACTTTTAACTTGTAAAACTGGATTTGCTGTCTATGTACTCATGTGCCCTTGTGGCCTTAGGTACATAGGCAGCACCAAGCTACCAGTCCATAAACGGGTTCTTCAACATCTTCGTGCAATCACAAATCAGGACAATACCTATCCAGTAGCTCGTCACTTTAGGGAATTCCATCAATCTAATAATAAGGACCTTAGCTACTTTGTGATTGACACAATATCGCCCAGTAGACGTGGTGGTGACAGAGACCATAAATTGAGAAAACTGGAGACCAGGTACATTTTACAACTCGATACCAAAAGTCCAGGAGGTCTTAATGTCACTGAGGATCTTTACACATGTCTCTAAACATTATTTTAATAACACCATGACGAGTAGGTACAATGTGGTTTTAGGTCTGATTTTAATATTACTGTGCTTTGCTATATTTAGGTTGGGTCTCCACTTACATAGGTAGATCAACCCATGATGCTTTTTATTTGTCATATTGTATTTTATCTACTCTTTCTAGGATGCATTTATGTGTAGATTTTATATGTATTTATATTGTTATATTTATATATTTATATACATATTTATTATCTTTTAGAACTATATTTAGGGGTATTCTTGTATTCATATTTGTATTTATCCATATATTTATTGAGTAGTATGTGTATCAACATATTAATAATGTTTACACTATGATATGATTTATATAAGGCATCTTTGCACAGCATATTTGCACATTAACATTTGCATAGCAATATTTGCACTTTATTACTTATTGTGTATAGCTGTACACATTTATCAGACCAATAGGCATTCTGTACCTAAATGAAACATGCTATAGATGGTATTTGTCTCTGATCATTCTTACAGCTACAAGTGATCTTGGCATGTATACTTCACAAGTCCATCTGGCACTCCTCGCATTCAACTGATATAATTTGTACATACACCGTAGCTCCATAAGTGATGCATCTGTATGAGGGTGATCAGATTTGGTGATAACTGAGTAAATCATCACATAGAGAGTAACATATATTAGCTTAGCTCTCTACTTGCAGCAGTTAATTTTCCCAATGTATTTTATTATTATACATTGGCACATCGCACTTTAAGCACAATTTGCACATCGGGTTTTTCCTCAGATCACAATATGACCGGCGATATCTCATCGAATGTTGTTTGTTCAAAGTCAAAACACAGAAAAAATAACAAATATTGGCATTATGCAGTATTCAAGTTGTAAATGTTGTTTTACACTCCCAAAATGTCTGACGTTTATTAAGAGATTGTTTCTATGTCCATTGAATGGAGGTCATGTGATGTTTTAATTGGTAGCACTGTTTCTTTAAAATTCACAGAACTCGTATTTCGTCATGTCATGTGAACAAGGCTCGCGAGAGCCAAAACGCGTTATGGTGACTAATGGAGTAAACTAAATCTGAACACTTACTTTGGGTCCGTGTCCGTCTGTTTGGGAAGTTTACTGTCCTGATACGGAAGAAAAGTGATATATATATATGTGTGTGTGGTGAGTTCTTTTTAATAAACTGGTGTCAGAGCTAATAAGAAGAGGGGAGGGGTGGACAATGTCATTATTCATAGAGTGATCATCTACCTGTTGAGGGTTTGCCACCGAATGTCATCATTCAGGCCCACCAGGTGACTCTTAAGACGATAAACCCATTTTTGTTCCCTCAGGAGAAGAGCTCTCATTTTGTCTCCTGTGGTAGGGCTCAGTCTAGGTTTTTCCACTACTGTCCACGCTATATCTTCAATAGTGTGTTGTTTCTCTAAGTAGTGTGCTGTGACTTTTCACCTGACCTGTTGGTCAGTTCTTCAGATTAAGGCGGAACTGCACTGAGAGAACCACTTTCAAGGAAGAAGCAGTCCTCCTCAGGAATAAACTCAATCAAAGAGGATACCCCGGGCGTACGATCTCAAAAGCCACAAAAAGAGCAGCCAATACTAACAGGGACAACCTATTGGAGAAAACTGAAAGACCACCAATAGACAAACCAGTGTGTGTAACAACGTTCAACACGGACTCGCACCAAATAAAACAAATGATATTGAAACATTGGCGCATACTTAACTCAAACGGTATGAATATAGCCAAACCCCTCTTTTCTTTTAAAAGGAGTGCGAATCTAAAAGACATGTTGGTACACACCAGACCAAACACACTACAACAGAGGGGGACAGAACCAACAGGTGGACTACCACTGCTCTGAGGACACTCTAGATGTGGTTTGTGTAGTGTGTGCCATCTTACAAAAAATACAAAAACCA
This sequence comes from Calotriton arnoldi, assembly GCA_963921515.1. NCBI lineage: Eukaryota > Metazoa > Chordata > Amphibia > Caudata > Salamandridae > Calotriton > Calotriton arnoldi. The sequence continues at coordinate 934,231 of CAWUFW010001331.1, forward strand.
TAGATGTGGGTCTCACCTATCCATGGGAGCAGAGGACACACACAAACTGTAACTCTGATTTTGTGATTTATCTCATTACATGCCCCTGCAAGAAACGATACATGGGGATGATCAGCAGAAAAGTGAAGACACGCATTATGGAACATTGTAGTACAATCAGGTGTCTCAAATCAAACACAAAACTCACAGCACACTACTTAGAGAAACAGCACACTATTGAAGATATAGCGTGGACAGTAGTGGAAAAACCTAGACTGAGCCCTACCACAGGAGACAAAATGAGAGCTCTTCTCCTGAGGGAACAAAAATGGGTTTATCGTCTTAAGAGTCACCTGGTGGGCCTGAATGATGACATTCCGTGGCAAACCCTTAACAGGTAGATGATCACTCTATGAATAATGACATTGCCCCCCCCCTCTTCTTATTAGCTCTGACACCTGTTTCTTAAAAAGAACCCACCACACATATATATATATTCACTGAAAAAACCATAGGTTTTAGGGACAGTTATAGTTAGTTGGACATTTCACTCGTACAAAACCATAGAAATTCCCCCGTTATAGTTAGTTCAGCTAACTATAACTCGCGCCCCGCAATGCACTGCTGATGACATCACATATTACATCACTCATGACATGGTCAGTGACATCACTGATGACATCACTGATGACATCTCAAATGACATCACTGATGACATCATCCAGTGACTGTGTGTTTCTGTAAAGTTTAAATATGTTTAAAATATATAGGGAAAGGCGTATTGAAGAATGAGTGGGTGTATAAGTGTCTGAATGGATGATTTAGTACGTGAGTGACTGACTACAAGTGAGTGATTAAATGTATCTTACTGAATGCATGGGTTAGTGACTAAACTGTGTGAATGTCTGTATCCGTCTGTCTGTTGGTTTGTAAGCGGCTGCATGGCTTTCTGAATAGCTACATGAGTGTCTACATGGGTTATTGATTGATTGTCTGAGTATCTGTATGGGTGCCTGAGTGTTTGTGTGGGTGGGGTGTGTGTGACTCTGTGCATAGATGTGTGAGTTGGTGATTCACTGGGTGCATGGTTTCAAGAGTGCATCTGTGATGGACTGTATGGGTGGGTGAGTGTATGTATGGGTGTGTTAGTGATTGAATGTATATCTCAGTGGTACATGTGTGAGTAACTACATATGTGAAAAGCAGTATATATGTGTGTTGGAGTATATAAATGGCTATAAGTGAGAGTGTGTGATTGTGAGAGTGGCTGTATGGATGAGTGTGTACTTGTATCAGTGATTGTATAAGAGTGTAAGAATGTGCTAGTATTTGTATGAGTAAGTGAGCTGGTGTGTGTATAACTGTATAGGTGAGTAAATGGGTGTGTGATTAAGTTTTTGCATGACTGACTAGGTGTGTGAGTACCTCTATGGATGAGTGGCGGTGTGTGAGTGTTTATATAGGTGTATGAGTGCATATGATAGTCCTGTACTGAGTGACTAAGTATGAGTGACTGTACGGGTGAGTGAGTGGATGTGTGTGTAGACCTAAGAATCAGTGAGTGGGTATGTAGTTTTTGGTGTTGGAGTGTCTATGGTTTTGAGAATGGCAGTCTGTAATTTAGAGTGGGTGTATCAAAAGTTATATTAGGGTGTGAGAAGATGCATGAAATTATCACATGGATGATGTCATCAGTGATGTCATTTGAGATGTCATCAGTGATGTCATCAGTGATGTCACTGACCATGTCATGAGTGATGTAATATGTGACGTCATCAGCAGTGCATTGCGGGCGCGAGTTATAGTTAGCTGAACTAACTATAACGGGGGAATTTCTATGGTTTTGTACGAGTGAAATGTCCAACTAACTATAACTGTCCCTAAAACCTATGGTTTTTTCAGTGAATTTCAAAGGTTTTTTAAATGCTAATTTCTAACTATAACGTGTCTGAAACCTATGGTTTTTTCAGTGAATTTCAAAGGTTTTTTAAATGCTAATTTCTAACTATAACGTGCCTGAAACCTATGATTTTTAAGTGAATTTCAAAGGTTTTTTTAAATGCTAGTTTCTAACTATGCCTACAGAGGTAGGACATGTGAAGAAAGAAGAAAAACGCACAGAAAGAAGCAAAAGATGTGCAGAAAGAACCAACAGAGGAGCAGAAAGAGGCCTTGTTGCAAAATCATCCTGTGCCCACAACTTTTTCAGACGGGTACTGGTGGTAACTGACTCTGACTAACCAGAGCCAGTGCTATGCTAAAAGACACTTAGAATACAGTGAAAACACCTACATACACTAGGGAACACTATGCGTTGGGGTACCCCTGTGATTAGCATGACCTCCTCTGCAAGTCCCTAGTACATAATAGGGCAGGGGGATTAAAACTACCTCTTAAAACGCGATACAGGGCGCGTTTGCACAGTGGTGAAGGGAGGGGGGCCTGAGGTGACATGTGTGCAAACGCACCCCATGGCGCGTTTTAAGTTGCGGGATTAAGTCCCCTTGAATTCTGAGGGTCCTTGGGGCCCAACTAGCCCCCAGGTACCTACAGTTAGGACCACAGAGCTGAGTTGCAGAGAGGCGTTCCGAGGCCACGCACCTTTTTCACCTCTCTGCAACGCAACTCTGTTGTGCTTACTGAAGGTACCTGGTGGGCTAGTTGGCCCCAGGGTCCCTCAGGATTCAAAGGGAATTAATTCCCCAACTTAAAACGCACCACAGGGCGTGTTTGCGCACATGTCACCTGAGGCCCCGCCCCTCCCTTCACCACTGTGCAAACGCGCCCGTGGTGCGTTTTAAGTTGGGGGATTAGGTCACCTTGAATCCTGAGGGTCCCTGGGGCCCAACTAGCCCACTAGGTACTTCCAGTAAGCACCACAGGCCTGCGTTGCAACGCCTGTAACAAATTGTGCAGTTGTGTTTAGGTAGTGAAGAGGGTCGTGCTGGGGTAGTGTTTTAGGGTTTAGGGTAGTGCAGTGGTGTTTGTGTAGTGTAGGGGGTCATGCTGGGGGTAGATTTAGGGTTTAGGGTAGTGCAGTGGTGTTTGGGTAGTGTAGGGAGTCGTGCTGGGGGAGTGTTTTAGGGTTTAGGGTAGTGCAGTGGTGTTTGGGTAGTGTAGGGGGTTGTGCTGGGGGTAGTGTTTTAGGGTTTAGGGTAGTGCAGTGGTGTTTGGGTAGTGTAGGGGGTCGTGCTGGGGTAGTGATTTAGGGTAGTGCAGTGGTGTTTGGGTAGTGTAGGGGGTACTGCTGGGGGGAGTGTTTTAGGGTTTAGGTTAGTGCAGTGGTGTTTGGGTAGTGTAGGGGGTTGTGCTGGGGGTAGTGTTTTAGGGTTTAGGGTAGTGCAGTGGTGTTTGGGTAGTGTAGGGGGTCGTGCTGGGGGTAGTGATTTAGGGTAGTGCAGTGGTGTTTGGGTAGTGTAGGGGGTACTGCTGGGGGTAGTGTTTTAGGGTTTAGGTTAGTGCAGTGGTGTTTGGGTAGTGTAGGGGTACTGCTGGGGGTAGTGTTTTAGGGTTTAGGGTAGTGCAGTGGTGTTTGTGTTGTGTAGGGGGTAGTGTTTTAGGGTTTAGGGTAGTGCAGTGGTGTTTGTGTAGTGTAGGAGGTCGTGTTTTAGGGTTTAGGGTAGTGCAGTGGTCTTTGGGTAGTGTAGGGAGTCATGCGGGGTAGTGTTTTAGGGTTTAGGGTAGTGTAGGGGGTCATGCGGGGGGTAGTGTTTTAGGGATTAGGGTAGTGCATTGGTGTTTGGGTAATGTAGGGGTCATGCGGGGGTAGTGTTTTAGGGTTTAGGGCAGTGCAGTGGTGTTTGGGTAGTGTAGGGGGTCCTGCTGGGGGGAGTGTTTTAGGGTTTAGGGCAGTGCAGTGGTGTTCGGGTAGTGTAGGGGGTCGTGCTGGGGGGAGTGTTTTAGGGTTTAGGGCAGTGCAGTGGTGTTCGGGTAGTGTAGGGGGTCGTGCTGGGGGAGTGTTTGAGGGTTTAGGGCAGTGCAGTCGTGTTCGGGTAGTGTAGGGGGTTGTGCTGGGGGTAGTATTTTAGGATTTAGGGTAGTGCAGTGGTGTTCGGGTAGTGTAGGGGGTCGTGCTGGGGGTAGTGTTCTAGGGTTTATGGCAGTACAGTGGTGTTTGGGCAGTGTAGGGGGTAATGCTGGAGGTGGTGTTTTAGGGTTTAGGGCAGTGCAGTGGTGTTCGGGCAGTGTAGGGGGTCGTGCTGGGGGTGGTGTTTCAGGGTTTAGGGCAGTGCAATGGTGTTCGGGCAGTGTAGGGGGTGGTGTTTCAGGGTTTAGGGCAGTGCAGTGGTGTTTGGGCAGTGTAGGGGGTCGTGCAGGGGGTGGTGTTTCAGGGTTTAGGGCAGTGGTGTTCGGGCAGTGTAGGGGGTCGTGCTGGGGGTGGTGTTTCAGGGTTTGGGGCAGTGCAGTGGTGTTCGAGCAGTAAAGGGGGTCGTGCTGGGGGTGGTGTTTCAGGGTTTAGGGCAGTGCAGTGGTGTTCGGGCAGTGTAGGGGGCGGTGCAGGGGTGGTGTTTCAGGGTTTAGGGCAGTGCAGTGGTGTTTGGGCAGTGTAGGGGGTGCTGCAGGGGTGGTGTTTCAGGGTTTAGGGCAGTGCAGTGGTGTTCGGGCAGTGTAGGGGGTCATGCAGGGGGTGGTGTTTCAGGGTTTAGGGCAGTGCAGTGGTGTTCGGGCAGTATAGGGGGTCGTGCTGGGGCTGGTGTTTCAGTGTTTAGGGCAGTACAGTGGTGTTCGGGCAGTGTGGGGGGTCGTGCTGTGGCTGGTGTTTCAGGGTTTAGGGCAGTGCAGTGGTGTTCGAGCAGTGTAGGGGGTTGTGCTGTGGCTGGTGTTTCAGGGTTTAGGGCAGTGCAGTGGTGTTCGGGCAGTATAGGTGGTCGTGCTGGGGCTGGTGTTTCAGGGTTTAGGGCAGTGCAGTGGTGTTTGGGCAGTGTAGGGGGTCATGCTGGGGCTGGTGTTTCAGGGTTTAGGGCAGTGCAGTGGTGTTCGGGCAGTGTAGGGGGTCTTGCTGGGGCTGGTGTTTCAGAGTCTAGGGCAGTGCAGTGGTGTTCGGGCAGTGTAGGGGGTCTTGCTGGGGCTGGTGTTTCAGGGTTTAGGGCAGTGCAGTGGTGTTCGGGCAGTGTAGGGGGTCGTGCTGGGGGTGGTGTTTCAGGGTTTAGGGCAGTGCAGTGGTGTTTGGGCAGTGTAGGGGGTCATGCTGGGGCTAGTGTTTCAGGATTTAGGGCAGAGCAATGGTGTTCAGGCAGTGTAGGGGGTTTTGCTGGAGGTGGTGTTTCAGGGTTTAGGGCAGTGCAGTGGTGTTCGTGCAGTGTAGGGGTGGTGTTTCAGGGTTTAGGGCAGTGGTGTTCAGGCAGTGTAGGGGGTCTTGCTGGGGTTGATGTTTCAGGGTTTAGGGTAGTGCAGTGGTGTTCGGGCAGTGTAGGGGGTCGTGCTGGGGGTGGTGTTTCAGGGTTTAGGGCAGTGCAGTGGTGTTCCGGCAGTGTAGGGGGTCGTGCAGGGGTGGTGTTTCAGGGTTTAGGGCAGTGCAGTGGTGTTTGGGCAGTGTAGGGGGTCGTGCAGGGGGTGGTGTTTCAGGGTTTAGGGCAGTGCAGTGGTGTTCGGCCAGTGTAGGTGGTCTTGCTGGGGGTGGTGTTTCAGGCTTTAGTGCAGTGGTGTTCGGGCAGTGTAGGGGGTCTTGCTGGGGGTGGTGTTTCAGGGTTTAGGGCAGTGCAGTGGTGTTCGGGCAGTGTAGGGGGTCTTGCTGGGGCTGGTGTTTCAGGGTTTAGGGCAGTGCAGTGGTTTTTGGGCAGTGTAGGCGGTCGTGCTGGGGCTGGTGTTTCAGGGTTTAGGGCAGTGCAGTGGTGTTCGGGCAGTGTACGGGGTTGTGCTGGGCCTGGTGTTTCAGGGTTTAGGGCAGTGCAGTGGTGTTCGGGAAGTGTAGGGGGTCGTGCTGGGGTGGTGTTTCAGGGTTTAGGGCAGTGCAGTGGTGTTCGGGCAGTGTAGGGGTCGTGCTGGGGCTGGTGTTTCATGGTTTAGGGCAGTGCAGTGGTGTTCGGGCAGTGTAGGGGGTCGTGCTGGGGGTGGTCTTTCAGGGTTTAGGGCAGTGCAGTGGTGTTCGGGCAGTGTAGGGGGTCATGCTGGGGGTGGTGTTTCAGGGTTTAGGGCAGTGCAGTGGTGTACGGGCAGTGTAGGGGGTCTTGCTGGGGGTGGTGTTTCAGGGTTTAGGGCAGTGGTGTTCGGGCAGTGTAGGGGGTCTTGCTGGGGGTTGTGTTTCGGGGTTTAGGGCAGTGCAGTGGTGTTCGTGCAGTGTAGGGGGTCGTGCTGGGGGTGGTGTTTCAGGGTTTAGGGCAGTGCAGTAATGTTCGGGCAGTGTAGGGGATCGTGCAGGGGTGGTGTTTCAGGGTTTAGGGCAGTGCAGTGGTGTTCGGGCAGTGTAGGGGGTCGTGCTGGGGGTAGTGTTTCAGGGTTTAGGGCAGTGCAGTGGTGTTCGGGCAGTGTAGGGGTCGTGCTGGGGCTGGTGTTTCAGGGTTTAGGGCAGTGCAGTGGTGTTCGGGCAGTGTAGGGGGTCTTGCTGGGGATGGTGTTTCAGGGTTTAGGGCAGTGGTGTTCGGGCAGTGTAGGGGGTCTTGCTGGGGGTGGTGTTTCAGGGTTTAGGGCAGTGCAGTGGTGTTCGGGCAGTGTAGGGGGTCTTGCTGGGGGTAGTGTTTCAGGGTTTAGGGCAGTGCAGTGGTGTTCGTGCAGTGTAGGGGGATCGTGCTGGGGATGGTGTTTCAGGGTTTAGGGCAGTGCAGTAGTGTTCGTGCAGTGTAGGGGGTCGTGCAGTAGGTGGTGTTTCAGGGTTTAGGGCAGTGGTGTTCGGGCAGTATAGGGGGTCTTGCTGGGGGTGATGTTTCAGGGTTTAGGGCAGTGCAGTGGTGTTCGGGCAGTGTAGGAGGTCTTGCTGGGGGTAGTGTTTCAGGGTTTAGGGCAGTGCAGTGGTATTCGGGCAGTGTAGGGGTCATGCTGGGGGTGGTGTTTCAGGGTTTAGGGCAGTGCAGTGGTGTTCGGGCAGTGTAGGGGGTCGTGAAGGGGGTGGTGTTTCAGGGTTTAGGGCAGTGCAGTGGTGTTCGGGCAGTGTAGGGGTCGTGCTAGGGTATGTGTTTCAGGGTTTAGGGCAGTGCAGTGGTGTTCGGGCAGTGTAGGGGGTCGTGCTGGGGGTAGTGTTTTAGGGTTTAAGGTAGTGCAGTGGTGTTTGTGTAGTGTAGGGGGTCATGCTGGGGGCAGTGTTTTAGGGTTTAGGGTAGTGCAGTGGTGCTTGTGTAGTGTAGGGGGTCGTGCTGGGGGTAGTGTTTTAGGGTTTAGGGTAGTGCAGTGGTGTTTGTGTAGTGTAGGGGGTCATGTTTTAGGGTAGTGCAGTGGTGTTTGGGTAGTGTAGGGGGTCGTGCTGGGGGTAGTGTTTTCGGATTTAGGTTAGTGCAGTGGTGTTGGGGTAGTGTTTTAGGGTTTAGGGTAGTGCAGTGGTGTTTGTGTAGTGTAGGGGGTCATGCTGGGGGTAGTGTTTTAGGGTTTAGGATAGTGCAGTGGTGCTTGTGTAGTGTAGGGGGTCGTGCTGGGGTAGTGTTTTAGGGTTTAGGGTAGTGCAGTGGTGTTTTTGTAGTGTAGGGGGTCATGTTTTAAGATGCAACGCTCCAATACCTGACCAGTCTGCACTACATAAAACTGCAAAAAACTAAAAATAAAAAGTGTTTTGCACACTTTTGTCATTGGGCTATATGTGGGCTACATCTGGGTAATATTTGTGCTACATTTGGGCTCTTTTTTCACTGGTGGCCATCTTGAAAGACTTCTTTGTTATGAAGTTTCCTAATTTCCTCATTTACTGCAGTCTCCTCAGTAGGAAATGCTTTCAGTTTTTTACTTTGATTCCATCAAGAAGGCATTCAGATGTGTCACACATTTGCCATAAATTCAGAATGTTATTACTCTAGTTGTTCATTAGATCACTGTAGTAAAGCTACTGCTCACCAAGGAGTTAACTGGAAGTCTACTGCTGGTATTGAAAGTGATTGTTTCAGTCTGCATGTCAGAATTTTCTAATGAAATAGAAGAGGATTTGAGATCTCACTTAAAACATGCACTAAATTTTCTTTTTGCAGCACTAACCATAATTTCTATGGCAAAATGAACCCCCTCATTTTGTTCCTTTTAAATTAAATGTTTTAAGTGTTACCAGTTTATTCCAATCAAGATGGCTTCAGGTGTGCCATACTTTTGTCATAAGTAAGGCTGTTAGCACTCTAGTTGTTCTTTAGAACACTCTGGGAAGCTGCAGTAGAACACAAAGGCATCAACTGACAGGCTGCTCCTGTTGAAATATAACAGGAAGATATTTGAGATCTCACTTAAAACATGTCCTAATTTTTCTTTCTACAGCACTAACCATAATTTCTATGGCAAAATGAACCCCCTCATTTTGTTCCTTTTTAAATTAAATGTTTTAAGTGTTACCAGTTTATTCCAATCAAGATGGCTTCAGGTGTGCCATACTTTTGTCATATGTAAGACTGTTAGCGCTCTAGTTGTTCTTTAGAACACTCTGGGAAGCTGCAGTAGAACACAAAGGCATCAACTGACAGGCTGCTCCTGTTGAAATATAACAGGAAGATATTTGAGATCACACTTGAAACATGTCCTAATTTTTCTTTTACAGCACTAACCATAATTTCTATGACAAAATGAACCCCATCATTTTGTTCCTTTTTAAATTAAATGTTTTAAGTGTTACCAGTTTATTCCAATCAAGATGGCTTCAGGTGTGCCATACTTTTGTCATAAGTAAGACTGTTAGCGCTCTAGTTGTTCTTTAGAACACTCTGGGAAGCTGCAGTAGAACACAAAGGCATCAACTGACAGGCTGCTCCTGTTGAAATATAACAGGAAGCTATTTGAGATCACACTTGAAACATGTCCTAATTTTTCTTTCCAGAGCACTAACCATAATTTCTATGACAAGATGAACCCCATCATTTTGTTCCTTTTTAAATTAAATGTTTTAAGTGTTACCAGTTTATTCCAATCAAGATGGCTTCAGGTGTGCCATACTTTTGTCATAAGTAAGGCTGTTAGCACTCTAGTTGTTCTTTAGAACACTCTGGGAAGCTGCAGTAGAACACAAAGGAATCAACTGACAGTCTCTGCCCTTGTTGGATGTACATGTTTTACTGAGAATGTCAGACTTCATTCTCACATGACTGAGAAAGATAATGTGAATTTACAGAAAATATGCTCTCATTTTAGCTTCTGCGGCACCTTCCAAAACTGTATGGGACAAGCATGTGAAAATAGTTTTCTCTCAAACATGATTCATGATATCCCAGCAGAAGGTTTTTCACAGGGTAAAATCACCTTAGAACACACCACAATTCCTGAAATTAGTATGGTACCATCAACAAATGAATTCTAATGTAACTAAAGTCTGTTATCACCCTTTATAGTTCTCCTTTTGGTAAACTTCAAAATCTTCGATTCACTACAATGCATTTCAATGGGGTACTATCATTTATATTGGTCCCAAGATGGCTGCCAGCAATTCCAGGATGAAGTGCTGACAGCCAATCAGATCTCACGATGACATGTGTGGTTAGGCTCCGCCCAGATATATATGTGTTTTTACTTTTGATTTTCTCAGCAACTACTGAACGGATTTACACCATTTAACAAAAGGGTTCTTTTTGAACCAAGAACTACCTCTTTGCCAAATTTGGTGTAATTCCGTTCAGCAGTTCGGGCTGTAGCCTTGCATAAAGTTTCCTATGGGAAATTGATTTTTTGACTCTTATTTTTTTAATTTCTCCGCAACTACTGAACGGATTTACACCATTTAACAAAAAGGGTTCTTTCTGAACCAAGAACTACCTCTTTGCCAAATTTGGTGCAATTCCGTTCAGCAGTTCGGGCTGTAGCCGTGTCTAAAGTTTCCTATGGGAAAATGAATGGGAAAACACGTTTTGGGACCCCCCTTTTTCTCGGCCCCCGCTTGACGAATCACCCTGAGACTTTCAGGGTAGGAGCGGACCGGAGCGGGCCATAAAGTTTGAAAATTTCGCGAAGATTCGTCAACCGACGCAAGAGTTATTTCAAATAGAATGTCGCGGATTTCCTATGGAAAATAGGTCCTAACTATAACTATCTACTGGCGACCGCCAGTAGATAATATAGATATATATATATAAAAAGAACTGCCCCCTTTCTCCTCCGTTTACACTTGTTGCTACAATGGGTGTTCAGAAAATAATTTCACTCAATTTAATGAGCACCTCGCATTCCAAAGCATTGCGTGGCATTGTCAAGCAGTATATACAAAAAATATATGAGCACCCCGCATTTCATAGCATTGCGTGATATTGTCAAGTAGTATATGCAAAAGATAGGAGGGCCATTTGCGAGATACCTAAATCAGGCTATAACAGCAAAAGGGCCTTCTCCACCCGCATTGCAATAAAGTTTTACACAACCGGGAAGAGAAAAGGAAAAGGCGAGGAGCATCATTGTTGCCCTAGCAACGTAACACGCTGCGGGGTAATGTCATCGACGTAACAGACGCTGAAAACGCCCCGGCGACCACGTGACGGGAAACTGGGCGCTGGGTCGGGTTTTTCAGATAGAAAACTCTGCGCTCCTGCTCACCTTTACGGCGAGAGCAGACGAGCGGTCAGACGGAGGAGCACCCACCTTGATTAAGTAAGGAGAGGGGGGCGGGTGAGAATACCGGACCATGGACAGAGTCTGTATCTATACTAAGGGGGCTCAAGGAAAACGCCCTCTAATACCGAACTTGTTACGAAATCTAGGGCGAGAGCAGATACCTCCGCATTTGTAGACAACAGCGATGTGGAAGTAGGAGATTCTGGCACATACGCTACCTTACTAGCCTATATAGGGCATTAAGAACCGTGGCATTTAGGCGATACGGATTGATACGAGCATTGTTAATTCAAACACCCATTGGGGTCAATCCTGGCTGGAGATATTATACTGTGGCACATGACCATCTAACCACTACATAGGTCTCCTTGTTGATTTGTCTCCCCCAGAGTGTGACTACAGGGGGTCTCTCCTTGTCTCGCCAGTTCTAGCAATGTTCTAAGGTAAACTTGGTAAGTGACACAGCATCATGTAACCTTCTGATTATGAGTGAGAGATGCAAGAATGAGTACATACGCATAGCGATCTACGCTTACGATTCTAGTAGGTGAACTTATACCAGTTTCACATTACAGGGCAACATTATGTTATCCCTAATCAAGTATACTGTTCCGGGCAATATACCCGTTTTGTGGTGGATTGACAAATGTTTGATGCGCTGTGGCAAGCAAAACTACGAGAGGGAATGATTAATAGTGACCTCTCCTATTTGTGTTTTCTGTTTCTCTTCCATATAGTATTACGGGAGAGTGTTACTTAGGGGATACCTCGGTGCAGGAACAATTGGTTCCGGTGCTTCCGCATTCCAGATACCGAGATGACCTAGGTCCTGGGATCGGAAAGGTCCTGACGAAGGCCGGCGTGACCCTATACTCTGAGCACACTACTAGGGCTGAAACATGTCTACAAATTGGCAGTAAGGAGGGGTGTAAGGAGTTCATAATCTCTTCCTGTCACCACCATCCTTCACGTTTTTAATCCTGGCCGGAGGGTCCAGGAATAAAATTTACGCATAGCGACACCTCCGAGCTAGTTTTAACTCACACTGCACTTTCACTTTCGGTGATCCCAGCCAAACTGTTCTATAATTGTTTATATGTTGTGTCTTGTCTTCCCCTACCCAATTGCTCCAGCCCAGGTGTTGGTATGCGCAGGGGTGTACTGAAGCAGCCCTATGATGAAGCATGTCACACAACTGTGTGAGTGAGGGCAGTATTTTGCCACATAGCATGTGCCACCACGAAAACAGATTTTTTTTATCACTCTCTACTCCTTTTGGTGTGCTCAAGTTGAGGCAAGGGGGGCCGGAGTAGAGGGGTCTGAATACCTCACCCCTTCACTTTTGTGTAGAATATTGCGTTGAGCGGCGGCACAGCCGCAGGGGAATACAGTGCCACTGTGTAATAAAGTAGAATAAGTGCTTTGTACATTTTGAGCATCTCCGCATATCAGAAGTCACTATCCCACAGGGGATCGTGCACCTTGTCCTCATGGCGCAGGCCCAGGGATTGTCTTTCGGTGAGGATATGATAGCAGAGATCTTAGCAGGACCATCATTACTGGGTGATACTGCGTTAAACCAGGTGCTCACACAAGGAGAGGGTTGGGACACCTTACTGGAACTTAAAGAGAACACATGTGAAAACAATACTCCATGGGGCCATCCTCACTGAATATTTAAGGGGAAACGCAGCACCACAAGGCCTTATTGTCACAAACGAACCGCTAATCTTTCTAGAGGATGCCACATTTAGAAAGGACTGGGCACTCATAGCGTGGAAGTGCACCAGGGATTGGCTGGTGCTTATAATAAGCACAGCAAAAAGATTAGCCGATACCCTGGTGATACAGATACAAAGGAGTGAGCAGGGATTAAAAACAGAGGTACTACTGGCCACATATAAACACAAGTTAGACGAAGTGAACACGGAACTGGGGGACTACAGGGATTATCTGATGCAGTCAAAAATAACTAAACTGCAGAAAGACCTGAAAAGATTTTCGAAAGAAAAAGTCTATCCTTACACCAATGAGGAATATATCCAACAGAAACCGACGGAGATGAAGAAGGGGACCCAGCAAGGCAAGAGAGACCAGGATATCCTAAGTAGCAGCAGTGAGGGTAGTGACTACGAATACCCACAGGGCAGGAGAGGGAGGGGCAGAGGTTACGAAAGGGGACCAAGATCTTTCTTCCCTGGCCCTTTCCAAGGCTACCCCAATCAGGGTTACCACTGGCCGGGTATGGGTGTTACTCCACATCAAGGGTTCCATAATCCACAATTCCCACAACCCCAATTCCAACAGCCACAGATTCCTTTTTTAGGCAGGGGCAGAGGCAAAGGCAGGGGCAAACAGAAGGGCCAACAGAGGTTGACCTGGGATGACCGAGGCCAAGAATTGGATCAACGGGTAACCAGGAGCATGGCCCAGAGCCTGGCACCGGGAATCAATCATATCATTTGTAAAGCGCACTACTCACCCGTGAGGGTCTCATGGTGCTGGGGTGGGGAATGCTGCTACTGCTCGAAAAGCCAGGTCTTGAGGAGTTTTCTGAAGGTCAGCAGGTCTTGGGTCTGCCGTAGGTGGATGGGGAGGGTGTTCCAGGTCTTGGCGGCGAGGTGGGAGAACGATCTGCCACCGGAGGTCGCTCTTCGGAAGCGGGGGACAGTGGCGAGGGCGAGGTCGGTGGAGCGGAGCTGGCGGGTGGGGGTGTAGAAGCTGAGTCGTCTGTTGAGGTACGTTGGTCCGGTGTTGTGGAGTGCCTTGTGTGCGTGGGTGAGGAGTTTGAAGGTTATCCTCTTGTTGACCGGGAGCCAGTGCAGGTCTCTCAGGTGGGGTGTGATGTGGCTGCGGCGAGGGATGTCGAGGATCAGGCGTGCAGAGGCGTTCTGGATGCGTTGGAGCCGTCTCAGGAGTTTGGCCGAGGCTCCTGCGTAGAGGGCGTTTCCGTAGTCCAACCTGCTGCTGACGAGGGCCTGGGTGACCGTTCTTCTCGTTTCAGTGGGGATCCACTTGTAGATCCTGTGGAGCATGCGGAGGGTGTTGAAGCAGGCGGAGGAGACGGCGTTGACCTGTTTAGTCATGGAGAGGGTGGAGTCGAGGATGACCCCTAGGTTGCGTGCGTGGTCGGTGGGTGTTGGGGCGGTTCCCAGTGCGGTCGGCCACCAGGAGTCGTCCCAGGCCGAAGGGGTGGATCCAAGGATGAGGACCTCCGTCTTGTCCGAGTTCAGCTTCAGTCGGCTGTTCCTCATCCATTCAGCGACGGCCTTCATTCCTTCGTGAAGGTTGGTTTTGGCGGTGTGGGGGTCCTTGGTGAGGGAGAGGATCAGCTGGGTGTCATCGGCGTCGGAGATGATGTTGAGGTCGTGCCGACGGGCGACGTGGGCGAGCGGTGCCATGTAGATGTTAAACAGAGTTGGGCTGAGGGAAGAGCCCTGGGGTACGCCGCAGATGATCTCGGTGGCTTCGGAGCGGAAGGGGGGAAGGCGGACGTTCTGTGTTCTGCCGGAGAGGAAGGAGGTGGTCCAGTCCAGGGCCTTCTCTTGGATCCCGGCGTTGTGGAGGCATGTTCGTAGTGTGTGGTGGCAGACCGTGTCGAAGGCGGCTGACAGGTCCAGGAGGATGAGGGCCGCCGTTTCTCCGTTGTCCAGCAGGGACTTGATGTCATCGGTGGCGGTGATGAGGGCAGTCTCGGTGCTGTGGTTGCTGCGGAACCCGGACTGGGAAGGGTCCAGGATGTTGTTCTCCTCGAGGTAGCGGGTCAGTTGTTTGTTGACGGTCTTCTCGATGACCTTTGCCGGGAACGGGAGCAGGGAGATGGGCCGGAAGTTCTTGAGGTCCTTGGGGTCCGCCTTGGGTTTTTTGAGTAAGGCGCTGATCTCGGCGTGCTTCCAGCTCTCCGGGAAGGTTGCTGTCTCGAAGGAGGTGTTGATGACTTTCAAGAGATGGGGTGCGATGGCTGTGCTGTCTTTGTTGAAGATGTGGTGTGGGCATGGGTCTGACGGAGATCCGGAGTGGATGGTGTTCATGATCTTGATGGTGTCGTCGTCGTTGATGTTGGTCCAGGAGAGCAGGCGGTTGGTGCGGATGGTGGTCGTGGGGGCGGAGGTCTCAGTGGTTGTCGGGGCGGTCATGGCATTGAAGCTGTCGTGGATGTCTGCGATCTTGCAGTGGAAGAAGGTGGCCAGCGAGTCGCACAGGTCTTGAGAGGGTGGGACGTCGTTGGTGTTGGAGCTGGAGTTGGAGAGTTCCTTCACGATGTTGAAGAGCTCTTTGCTGTTGTGCGCGTTGTTGTCTAGGCGGTCTTTGAAGGAGGCCCTTTTGGCGGATCTGATGAGGTGATGGTGTCTGCGGGTGGCGTTCTTGTGGGCTGCGTGGCTGTCCGGTGTTCGTTCACGAAGCCAGATCTTCTCCAGCTTTCGGCAGGTTTGCTTGGAGGCCCGGAGGTCTTCAGTGAACCAGCTGGCTTTCTTGTTGGTGTGACTGTTGGAGGGTTTCTTGATCGGGGCGAGGGTGTTGGCGCAGTCGTTGATCCACTGTCTGAGGTTGCGGGCGGCGGTGTCGGGGTCGGTGGGGTCGGCGGATCGGCTCTGGGCGAGGGTGGTGGTTAGCTGGTCTTCGGTGACTTTGCTCCAGCAGCGGCGGGGCATCTGTTGGGTGCAGTGGTGCGTGGTGGGTTTCTTGAAGGTAAAGTGGATGCAGCGATGGTCGGTCCAGTGGAATTCGGTGGTGTGGTTGAAGGAGACGTGGGGGCTTGCGGAGAAGATGGGGTCAAGCGTGTGACCGGCGGAGTGGGTGGGTGTTGTGACGAGTTGTCTGAGTCCGAGGTTGGCTAGGTTGTCAATCAGGGTGGTGGAGTTGGTGTTGTTGTTGTTCTCGAGGTGGAAGTTCAGGTCCCCGAGGAGGATGTAGTCCGTGGAGGCGAGGGCGTGTGTGCTGACGAAGTCAGCGATGGAGTCGCTGAACTGTGGTCGGGGTCCTGGGGGTCTGTAGACGAGGGTTCCTCTGAGGGTGGTGTTGGGATCGGTGTGGATCTGGAAGTGCAGGTGTTCGGCGGTGCTGAGGGTGTCATCGGTGTTGAGGGTGTCATCGGTGTTGGTCGAGACTCTGAGAGTGTTCCTGTGGACGATGGCGATTCCTCCTCCTGCTCCATTGCTGCGGTCCCTGCGGGTGATCTTGTAGCCTTCCGGGACGGCTATGGCTATGTCGGGTGCCGAGGCGGGGTTTAGCCAGGTCTCCGTCAGGAAGGCGACGTCTGGGGAGGTTGAGTCGAGTAGGTCCCAGAGTTCAACGGCGTGTTTGCGGGCGGAGCGGGTGTTGAGAAGGATGCATCTGAGGTGGTTGGGTTCTTTCCTGGTCGGCGGCATGGTGGGGCGGATGCTTGTGAAGCTGCAGTTCCGGCAGGTGAAAGCTCTGTGGGTGCGCTTCGGGGCGGCCAGGAAGCAGGTGTGTGATTGTCCGGTGTTGAGTGCGTGGAGGGATCTGGCATCGTAGCGGTGTCGGGCGTCGTGGCGTTCGCGGGGTCCAGGGATCCTGGCGCTGGGCGCGGTCCAGGCGCGGATGGGCGCAGACGGGCTTGCCTTAGGCGCGCCTTCGGCCCGCCAGCGGCGCGGCCTCCATATGAGGGGATGTGGGAGGGAGGAGCAGCTGGGAGGCGGGAGCGGGGCGGCGAATGGTATTGCAGGGGGGCGGGGCCGCAGGGACGCAGCGGCGGGAAAAACGGGCGGGGGCCGCGGGAGAACTGGGCACAGGAAGGAAAAACAAGTTTAGGCAAGAAAACAAGTACAGTCACAGAGGAATAAAAACAAGTCTGGGCAAGAAAGCAAGTTAGGCACAGGGGGATAAAAACAAGTCTGGGCAAGAAAGCAAGTTAGGCACAGGGGGATAAAAACAAGTCTGGGCAAGAAAGCAAGTTAGGCACAGGGGAATAAAAACAAGTCTGGGCAAGAAAGCAAGTTAGGCACAGGGGAATAAAAACAAGTCTGGGCAAGAAAGCAAGTTAGGCACAGGGGGGAAAGTACAGGATTAGGCAAAAACAATGCAGGCAGAGCCGTGCAGCAGCGTGGGGAGCGACCTGCCTGTGAGCAGGGTCAGAGGTCAGAGGGAATGAGCAGGGACCTTCACTAGTGGTGAACCTCTCCTCTACAACTCTGACTGAATCACAAGAAAATCTTCTCAACAAGGGTCTGGGCTTTGTCCCGACCAATATGCTGGATCACTTTGAGATCCGCCAGGAGTTAGCAACTTTTTTCAGAAGATCTTTTTTGAGGGTGCGGAAGAAAGAAACAATACTTCAGGGGACACACCACTGCGCCCGAAGTCTACCTTCACACCCCAGATTGCAGTTTTACCACAGGAGGTGGCGACCTATGAACAAGCAGTCATCTATGACATTGAAAATTTGCAAAGACGGAACACACGCTCCTTCGTCAACATGAGCAACGTGGAAAAGGAAGCACTCAGACAATTGAAGGAAAATGATTCCATTATCATCAAGCCAGCCGACAAAGGGGGAGCAATCGTCATTCTGGACAAAACAACGTACACGAATCAGTGTCAACGCCTCCTGTTGAATGATAGGAATTACATGGTATTAAATATGGATCCTACGGTGGAAATTGCTAAGGACATTGCGACACTAGTGGAGGAGGGGACGGCAAACGACTGGATCTCAAAACATGAGGCAGACTGCCTTATTAGAGTTCAACCAAAAAGACCCTACTTCTATATATTGCCAAAAATCCACAAACCAACAAGGCCACCACCCGGTAGGCCCATCGTGTCAGGCATTGGCTCCATTCTGGAACCTTTATCACAATTCTGTGATTTCTATAAGAAACCCCTTGTCCAAAAAATGCTGGCCTACTTACAGGATACACGCAATATCCTTAATTTGATCAAAGATATGGATTTCGACCCTGTGAGTGAGTTCCTATTGGGTTTAGACATCGAGGCCCTATACACCAATATTCCACAAAGGGAAACCCTGCAGGTGTTAGAGGAGATCCTGTTTGAGGAAGAGTGGACATATCAAACCCCACGAGCCTTCATCTTAAACCTGGCTGAAATAGTCTTGACAAGAAATTTCTTTGAGTTTGAGGGAACATTGTATCTGCAGACCCATGGGACCTCCATGGGGAGTACTTTTGCCCCTAGTCTAGCCAGTCTATATGTGGGAGCATTTGAAAAAAACATGATTTATGACACTGGAAGCCCTTGGTCTAATAACATCAGACTTTGGCGCCGTTACAGTGACGACGTCCTGGTGATCAGGAAGGGAGATGCACACTCGGTTACCCAATTCCTAGTTTGGCTCAACAGCAGGAACCCCCTACTGCATTTTACATCCACAGTTACTAAAACTGAATTACCATTTCTAGATTTAGTCATTGAACTAAAAGGGGGGAAACTCTCCACCAGGGTCTACCATAAACCCACTGATAAGAATTCACTACTAGCGTATGACAGCTTTCACCCGAAATCACTAAGGGAGAACCTACCTGTTGGTCAGTTCTTCAGATTAAGGCGGAACTGCACTGAGAGAACAACTTTCAAGGAAGAAGCAGTCCTCCTCACGAATAAACTCAATCAAAGAGGATACCCTGGGCGTACGATCTCAAAAGCCAGAAAAAGATCAGCCAATACTAACAGGGACAACCTATTGGAGAAAACTGAAAGACCACCAATAGACAAACCAGTGTGTGTAACAACGTTCAACACGGCCTCGCACCAAATAAAACCAATCAATCAATCAATCAGGCGCTTGTTAAGTGCGACTACTCACCCGTAAGGGTCCCAAGGCGCTGGGGGGGGGGGTTGGCAGGTTCCAGTCCATCAAGGGCGGGGTCTGTCGAAGAGCCAGCTTTTGAGGTTTCTTGCGAAGATGGGGAGCGATGTTGTCTGTCTGAGGTGGAGCGGAAGGGCGTTCCAGGCTCTGGCCGCGAGGAAGGAGAAGGAGTGGCCTCCCGATCTGGTCTTTCTGGTGTGGGGGACCACCGCGTAGGAGAGCTGGGCTGATCGTAGGGTCCTCTGGGGTGCGTGAAATTTGAGTCGGCTGTTCAGGTATGCTGGTCCGGTGTCGTGGAGGGCCTTGTGAGCGTGGGTGAGCATCTTGAAGGTGACTCTAGCTTCGATGATAAACAAATGATATTGAAACATTGGCGCATACTTAACTCAAACGGTATGAATATAGCCAAACCCCTCTTTTCTTTTAAAAGGAGTGCGAATCTAAGAGACATGTTGGTACACACCAGACCAAACACACTACAACAGAGGGGGACAGAGCCAACAGGTGGACTACCACCACTCCGAGGACACTCTAGATGTGGTTCGTGTAGTGTGTGCCATCTTACAAAAAATACAAAAACCATAGATGTGGGTCTGACCTATCCATGGGAGCAGAGGACACACACGAACTGTAACTCTGATTTTGTGATTTATCTCATTACATGCCCCTGCGAGCAACGATATGTGGGGATGACCAGCAGAAAAGTGAAGACACGCATTATGGAACATCGTAGTACAATCAGGTGTCTCAAATCAAACACAAAACTCACAGCACACTACTTAGAGAAACAACACACTATTGAAGATATAGCGTGGACAGTAGTGGAAAAACCTAGACTGAGCCCTACCACAGGAGACAAAATGAGAGCTCTTCTCCTGAGGGAACAAAAATGGGTTTATTGTCTTAAGAGTCACCTGGTGGGAGGGGGCATGGTCTGCAGCCCAAGATGGTGGTCGCTTAAGCGACGCGCTCCGGGCCGGGGCACCTTATCCGCATAATATCCGTCATTCCCTACCTTACTAGTCAGCTGTTTTCATCGCTGACCGCTTGTTCCCAACAACAGGCTGCCTCGAACGTGCTCTCCAGCTCTCAGAGACCCCGGGAGAGTGGACTTCTGGACGGCGGCGCTCTCTGGCGTAACCTGAGGCCTGGTGCGGAGGAGGAGCCTCGTCAGCCTCGGGCTGGCCTGTGGACTGGCTGGGCCGCGTGAAACTGGCTCCGGCTGCGATGTCTGCTCGAGCCCCCGGACTGGGGCCTCCCCGCCCACCTTCCGTGATTGCTGTCGTCTGGACCCGCCTGGCAGGAGACTGTCCGGGATCGCCTGGGAGATCCGTGTTACTGCTACTGCCGGGGTGTGAGTAGTGCACGCCAACACCTTTGGGTCATATGACCTGCCGCTGCCGTTGGAGGGGCCCCTGCTCTCCACAGGACCGACTCGCGCCACACATCGGTGGCGGGTCCCCTGCTGTGCCCACAGTGCCCCGCTCAGCTGGACGATAATTACGAGCAATTGAGTCCGGTGGCCGTCTTGTGTTTCCCCCCCCCTTTGTCCCCCCCCTCCCTCCGGAGCAGTGATGACGTGGTGAACACCGGAGTTGGGAAGCGGAGCCTGTGTCCTGCTCTGTGGGGGTTGGTGGGGATTGGGCTTAGGCCGACGGCGGTCCGGGATTGACATTCTGGCACATCTGGCGGCCTGCTTTGGGGGGTGCGCTTTGTGGACACCGGGCTCACCTGTGATCTGGCTGGGCTCGGGGATATGGGGGCCGGCTGCTGGGTATATTCGGACCCCCGGTCTGGTAGCTTTCCAGCGCATCGGAGACGCTTGCTACTGTCCGCGGGGCCGCCTCGCGCCACACATCGGTGGCGGGTCCCCTGCTGTGCCCGCAGTGCACCGCTCAGCTGGATGGGGATTACGAATCATTGAGACCGGTGGACGTCTTGTGTCTCCCCTTTTCCCCCCTTCCCTCCAGAGCGGCGATATCGTGGTGACCGCTGGAGCTGTGTTACTGAACCTGTGTCCCGCTCTGTGGGGGTCATTGGGGTTTGGGCTTATGCTGGCAGCGGACCAGGACTGGCATGCTGGCTCATCTTGCGGCCTGTGGACTGGCTGAGATCGAGGTTGCGGGGACCGGCTGCTGTGTCTACTCTGGCCCCCGATCAGGTATATTTCCAACGCGACGGCGGCGCTTACTACTGTCCTGCCTGGGCGCGGACTGCTCTAGTCCGCCAGCGTGACCCTTGCCATCACCGATGCCGAGGAACGTGGAGTGCATGTTGGTACCTCACAGACGCACTGCCATTTCGTAGTGGGTGCTGGACGTCCAACACATCTAGTCTTCACCCACTTCCTTGGCTGTTGGTCCTTGTTCCCTCAGTGGTTATACTATACCTGCAACCGCCACCGCGTGGTCATCGCACTGCTGCGCCTCGTCACCGACCATGGGCAAAGGGAAGCCCAGAGCGGCTACTATGTCCGGGAGAGCAGGCTCACTCTCTCCTACTTCGGGACACTCATCCAGCCGATCACATCATACAGAAGGAAGTGTCAGTACCAACGCTTCAGTGGATAAACTGGACATGATTTTACAGGAAATCCGTGATTCTCGCTCTGTACTAGAAGCGCAACTGGGCATGATATCAGTTGATCTCAATTTATTGAAAGATGATCATAAGAAATTAGCTGATAAAGTTAAAACCGCTGAGCAAACTGTAGAAACCATGTTACCGCAGGTGAAAGCCCATGAAGAGCAACTCTGTCACATGCGCCAACAGATTGATTCCCTCCAAGCCCGGGCCGATGATGCAGAAGGTCGGGCATGCCGCAACAACCTTTGAATTGTTGGATTACCGGAGGGAACGGAGGGCTCCAACCCCACGGAATATATAGAGACCTGGCTGAAAAATAGCGTGGCCCCGATCGGATTATCCGCACATTTTACAGTAGAGCGGACACATCGTGTCCCCACACGTAGACCATTACCTGGCGCCAACCCACGTCCAATATTAGCTAGGATCTTGAACTATAGAGACCGGGATCGCTTGCTACAGGCGGCGAGAGATAACGGCCCATTGCGGATTGATAATGTACAGGTCTCAATATTCCCTGATTACACTCTGGCTGTACAGCGTAAAAGGTTTTCCTTTATTGGAGGTGAAGGCTCGGGTCTGGGCAGCAGGCCTGACATTTGCTTTATTGTTCCCAGCAAAACTGAAAATCATCTATAATCAGCGCTCCTTGTTTTTTGATACTCCTGATGGTGCATGGGATTGGATGGACAAGACCTTTCCTGATGTCCAACCTACTAGGCTTATGGATTCCTCGCAACCAAAGTCACAGCGCCCCCCTCGAAGGCGCAAGAGAGGGCTCCTTACCCAGAGTTCAGCCACTAGTCCCCCGCTTCGTCAACAGGTGATGGAGGGCAGGAGTGGGGCCATTCAAACTGCCTCAACCTTCCGTACGTCTCGCCCGTCCATCAGTACCAGTCCGTCCGAGGATGCTAATACGGACTCAGACTCTGACGGCAGCGTTGCGTTGTTCCCCTCTGTGGGCACGCAACTTAGTAATGATCCTATAGCGTAAGCTGTTTATATGTTATTTGATACATGACTCCGAAAGGGACTCCCAGTCCACTACCAGTTACCGGTACAGATTGATGTGTCATTGTTACAGTCATGCTTACTTATTCTACTTGCAGTATACAATGTTCCTAGTATGTTTGCACGACAGATAGGGATGGTTTAGAAAGTCCCCTGGCCCGGCCCGCGTGTTGGGCGTTTTTATATATTGCTCATTGCTATTGTCTGGATACTAATAGTGTTAGCGACCTTCCCCGTAGGCGTTAGCAACTGTTAAATGTGAAGTATGTTATTTTTGTTTTCACGGTTTGGTCGAACACAGTTTGGTCGTTGGACCCAGTATTGGGATATTGTTGAGTTATTTGATTTTTGCTGCATGGTCTGGGATTTGGGGGTGGGTATGTGGGGGGTGGTGGTTGGGGGTGGGAGCCAGGGAGATTTATCATTATTTACTGATGATGTCTACTGTCAAATCTTATACTTTCATCTTGTGGAATGTCCGGGGTATGGGAACTATCACTAAACGGCACAGAATAGCTGCACAATTACACCGCCGTAAAGCTCAAATAGTATACTTCCAGGAGACTCACCTGGTTCCCTCAGAAACCATGAAACTACAAAAAAGATGGCGGGGTCAATTTTATGCGACTGCATATTCTGCCTTTTCTAGAGGGACTGCAATATGGATTCGGGCGGGGATTCCTTTCTCCCTTAGTGAGAGTAAAATTGATGACCAGGGTCGGTTTGTCCTACTTCTTGGAGCATTGGATGGTAGACAGGTAGTGTTGGGTTCCCTTTATGCTCCAAATACAGATCAAGAGGCATTCTTAACACGGGTCTCCCGAGCACTTTCAGAATGGTCACACTTCCCATGGTTATTGGGTGGAGATTTAAATGCGGTATTTGATGTAGATCTTGATCGATCTCATCCTCCCTTATCTAATACTACAGCGCGATTGCAGGCTGTTACCTTGACAAGATGGGCACGAGGCTGGAATTTAATTGACTTGTGGAGGTCCCTACATGTTAATATGCGAGAATATTCCTTTTATTCTTATCCACACAAATTACACACTCGTTTGGACTATTTCCTTTGCACTCCAGATTTATCCCCTTCCGTTGCGCAGTGTGGTTATCTGGGCAAGACCATATCTGACCATAATCCCATAGAATTATTGCTGACCTGGGGCCGTTCCCCCGCTCCTATCCCAACGTGGAGAATGCAACCTATACAATTAGAAGACCAAGTTTATCGGGCCGCTTTGGCTACGGCTATCACTACATATTTTATGGATAATGAAGGTACTGCCTCGTCCAGATCCTTTGAGTGGGAGGCCTTCAAAGTAACCATTCGCGGGATCTCCATGGGAACCTTGGTGGGTTCGCGGAGGGAAACGATTAGGGATATAATAGACCTGGAACGGGATTTACAGGCTCTGGAGATAGCTGCCCAGAGGAGCAATGAGGGAGTAGAGCCGCTGCAGACCGCTAGGATTAAGTACGCTGAATTACTGGAACGCTTGCGACTGATAGATTTTAATGCCTACACACTGCGTACACATTCCGAGGCGGATAGAGCAGGCACATTATTAGCACGATTGATTAAACCTTCGACGACTCCCACTCCTATCTTGGCGATACATACAGTTCATAACACTTTGGTTACTTCTCAAGCTGCAATTAATGCTGCATTTCAGAAATACTATGCTCGTTTATATACTGCCCCCCTCTTAGATATGGCCGCTACTACAACTTGTTTCCTGGCAAGGGTCCAACTTCCTACTATTTCGGATTCGACCGCCGAGGACTTGGCGGCTCCGATTACTACTGCAGAGATTCGTAGGGCGATTAATGCATTAGCCCGTAATAAAATGCCGGGCTCAGACGGCCTCCCTGTGGAGTTTTATTCAACTTTTGCAGATACACTGATTCCTAGGTTACTGCAACTTTATACCTCCTCCTTCGACGAAGGTGCCCTACCTCCCACTACTAGGGAGGCATTAGTTACGTCTCTATTGAAACCTGACAAGGATCCGACTGAACTTCTGTCTTATAGACCTCTCTCGATTCTTAATACAGAATACAAGATACTTAGTAAGGTTTTGGCATCACAGCTACTTCCGCTGCTTCCCCGATTGATCCATACGGATCAATGCGGATTCATACCCCAACGCAGTACCTCACTGAATATTCGTCGGCTTCATGCCTTGCTACATGCAGCGTCGGAAACTTCACCTCTTGCCGGCTGCTTGTCGTTAGACGTACGTCAAGCATTTGACACCCTGAGCTGGCCTTATATACTAGCTGTATTGTCCAAATTCGGCCTGCCCCAGTCATATTGTAATTGGATCAAACTGCTTTACACTAACCCCACAGCTCATGCTAAGACGGGCTCGAACATCTCTCCATCCTATACTGTTTATCGGGGAACGCGCCAGGGCTGCCCCTTGTCCCCCTTGCTTTTTGTGTTGGCCCTCGAACCTCTTGCACACTATCTGCGTCAAGTTATGGTTCCTTATGGCATCCCCTTACGGGGTGTGATTCATTCTGTATCACTCTACGCCGATGATATGTTATTATATTTTCGAGATCTAAATGGAGATAAACGCACGGTAGCTACTGTTTTTTCTAGTTTTGGGGAAATATCTGGCTTATGTCTTAACGCCTCTAAATCAGTCGCCTACTCCTTCTATGGTACTTATACTTCTCCCTATTTACAATTTGGTCAGATGCAATTTAGAGTGGAGCCTGTTACTTTTAAATATCTGGGAATCCACATATATAGATCCAACGCAGATACCATAGATGGTAACGTGGTGCGAACAATCAATTCACTACGTTCCCAGATTACCTTCTGGAATACATTACCATTGACAGTGGCGGGCCGCTTGGCGGTGTCTAAAATGGTTATGTTGCCCAGGCTACTTTATCATTTTGTGAATCTACCGGTTGTCCTCCCGGCCTGGATTTTTAAAACACTCGATACCTTGTTGTCCTCTTTAATTTGGGGGGCGGGTAGACACAGGTTAGCGTTGGCTAAGTTACAGCTACCTAGTAATGCGGGGGGACTGGGAGCACCTGATTTTAAAACATATTGTATAGTCGGACAATTACAGTGGTTGGCATATTGGTTGGCGGGCAAGAATTTATTTGAAATTGGGCATTCCCCAGACTTTTTAAAACGAGGAACCCTTCAATCACTGCTATGCCCGGGTGCGACGAAACTGCGGGATCCTCCTTATCTTCTGCATGTTGCACTACACTATTGGAAACAAGCCCGTAAATTAGTAAAGCTGCCCTTTCCGTACGCCCCGAACATCCCGCTCTGTGGCTTACCTACCAGGCGCGGGATAATATCAATGAATCGGATAAGAGGGTGGACACAAATGGGTGTAGGGACAGTTGGTGAGTTCTTCCTGGATGGCCACCTGATGCCCCACGAAGAGTTTGTACGTAATCATTCTGTGCCTGATACATTGTTTCTCACTCATGCAGCAATAGTCCACTTTATTCGGAAATATTGGTTCATAGACCAGGGGGAACCTCCAACTTTCCACTTATTGAAATCTATTCACATAATGGGGCATGGCCGACACCTGGTACGTTGGCTCTATCGGGGTTTGAGGGAGCATTTACATATCCCATTACAGCATCTCAGACAGAAATGGGACATAATACTTCTCCGTGAGTTAGAAGACAGAGAATGGGCCCTAATGTTAGAACACCCTCGGCGAGTCTCCCGTAATTGCCGGTTAAAAACGATACAATTATTCATATTACACAAAGCATACCTTGCCCCGACAACAATACGAAAGATGTACCCGAATGCGTCCTCGGTTTGCCCGAGGTGTCAGGCACAAGAGGCTGATTTTATTCATATGCTATGGTCATGCCCAGTACTGAGGGGGTTTTGGTCAGACGTTATCCAGAGTCTGGTAGTACTGACGGAACGCACATCATGGGACACGATTGAGGCCTGTCTCCTGGGGCTCCCCCCCTCCCTAAGAAGGCGAAATTGTTGCGTCGATTTACCGGATTGGCCCTGATGCTTGCCAAAAGGCTGATTACACAGCGCTGGAAATCCAACACGGCGCCCCGTTAGGGCAAGTGGCGTGAGGAGGTTATCAGGTGGGCGGTTGCAGAGAGGGAAGCATTACAGCGTGAAGAATATAGTGGATTACGAAAACGTCCAATATCCTTAGAATGGGCACACCTGATAGAACTTTTTAAAGCAGACATGGGGGATGAGTTAGAAGATTCGCAGGTCACAGTGTTGGAAAGCGGTGCAGGCGCCTGATTACTGTCTGTGAGTTGATTGTGTTCCTTATTCCTCACCTTTCCCCTGCACTTCCCTCCCCTTCCCCTCCCCCCCTCTCCCTCCCTCTCCCCCTTTCTCTTTCCCCCTCTTCCGCTGTGCCCCCCCTTCCCCTATAGTTTCAGACCTGACAGTCACCAGGTACGGAAACAACTGATAAGGTGTATTGTCTATGTAGCGGCAACATTTGTTTATTGTTTAGTTTGGGTATTGTTGGGGGTGGGTTCCTTAGGTGGGGATTACTGGGTACTGCGCTTTTCATCCATATTCAGGATTCTACATTATATGCACTTATAATATATGCTCATTTATAGTATATGATGTTAACACACTTAGTATTGAATGGATCAGTATTCTACATATTGTCACTCAGTATATATATATATGACTAATGCTATCTTGTTATAGAAAAATGTAACCAAATGTCTAATCTTGACTATGTATAAGTATATCTCTCATCCGCAGTACTCAATAAAAATTTGTGGGGGGAAAAAAAAAAAAAAGAGTCACCTGGTGGGCCTGAATGATGACCTTCCGTGGCAAACCCTCAACAGGTAGATGAGCACTCTATGAATAATGACATTGCCCCCCCCTCCCCTCTTCTTATTAGCTCTGACACCTGTTTCTTAAAAAGAACCCACCACACATATATATATAGAGAGATATATATATATAAAAAGAACTGCCCCCTTTCTCCTCCGTTTACACTTGTTGCTACAATGGGTGTTCAGAAAATAATTTAATTCAATTTAATGAGCACCCGCATTCCAAAGCATTGCGTGACATTGTCAGCAGTATATACAAAAAATATATGAGCACCCCGCATTTCATAGCATTGCGTGATATTGTCAAGTAGTATATGCAAAAGATAGGAGGGCCATTTGCGAGATACCTAACTCAGGATATAACAGCAAAAGGGCCTTCGCCACCCGCGTTGTAATAACGTTTTACGCAACCGGGAAGAGAAAAGGAAAAGGCGAGGAGCGGGATCGTTGCCCTAGCAACGTAACACGCTGCGGGGTAACGTCATCGACATAATAGACGCTGACCACGCCCCGGCTACCACGTGACGGGAAGCTGGGCGCCGGGTCGGGTTTTTCAGATAGAAAACTCTGAGCTCCCGCTCACCTTCATGGCGAGAGCAGACGAGCAGTCAGAGGGAGGAGCACCCACCTTGATGAAGTAAGGAGAGGGGGGCGGGAGAGGGGGGCGGGTGAGAATACCGGACCCTGGACAGAGTCTGTATCTATACTAAGGGGGTTCAAGGAAAACGCCCTTTAATGCCGAACTTGTTACGAAATCTAGGGCGAGAGCAGATACCGCCGCATTTGTAGGGAACAGCGATATGGAAGTAGGAGTACCCTAGGACATTCTGGCACATACGCTACCTTACTAGCCTATATAGGGCATTAAGAACCGTGGCATTTAGGCGATATGGATTGATACGAGCATTGTTAATTCAAACACCCATTGGGGTCAATCCTGGCTGGAGATATTATACTGTGGCACATGACCATCTAACCACTACATATGTCTCCTTGTTGATTTGTCTCCCCCAGTGTGTGACTACAGGGGGTCTCTCCTTGTCTCTCGCCAGTCCTAGCAATGTTCTAAGGTAAACTCGGTAAGTGACAAGGCATCATGTAACCTTCTGATTATGAGTGAGAGATGCAAGAATGAGTACATACGCATAGCGATCTACGCTTATGATTCTAGTAGGTGAACTTATACCAGTTTCACATTACAGGGCAACATTATGTTATCGCTAATCAAGGATACTGCTCCGGGCAATATACCCGTTTTGTGGTGGATTGACAAATGTTTGATGCGCTGTGGCAAGCAAAACTACGAGAGGGAATAATTAATAGTGACCTCTCCTATTTGTGTTTTCTGGTTCTCTTCCATGTAGTATTACGGGAGAGTGTTACTTAGGGGATACCTCGGTGCAGGAACAATTGGTTCTGGTGCTTCCGCATTCCAGATACCGAGGTGACCTAGGTCCTGGGATCGGAAAGGTCCTGCCGAAGGCCGGAGTGACCCTATACTCTGGGCATACTACTACGGCTGAAACTTGCCGACAAATTGGCAGTAAGGAGGGGTGTAAGGAGTTCATAATCTCTTCCAGTCACCACCATCCTTCACGTTTTTAATCCTGGCCGGAGGGTCAGTAAAAAAAAATTGAAAATGAATACAATCATTGAATGTCAAACAAAATGCTCCACATTTCTGTACTGCATGAATTGGCAGGGCAAGCCAGGAATTCAGCTGTGGAACTGAACATAAGCCATTTTATTAGCCTAATTTAAAAACCGAGAGGGTTAATGAGATTTGCATTCCGCTGTAATCCACGAGTAGGCGGTCAAAATTGATATGGAGACTGATTTCTGCTTCTTTAAAGGAAGGAATGTATTATCTAATATGGATGTCTAGGTCAACATTTCTGTGTTGCTGCCTCAACAATGACAAAGAAAAGTAAAAATAGATCTGCAAATAAGGCTAAGTATGGGTCAGAGCAGAGCACAAGCATCTAACCTCCCCCCCACCCCCACCCCCTCTGATTCTGGCATCTAGGCCATTTAAATTGGTTATTCCTGATTTGAAAAGTTGGCAGAGAGCTACTTTGCAACAATATTCTTCAGCTTATGAATGACGGTACTGAATTCTTCCAAAGACAGCAGACTTAAAATTGATATTGTGTTAGAGTTTCAATAAACAGATGGAGGGAGGTCATAAATACTGATTTGAAATGTTAGATACTAAAGGTGGACTGTTGGATTAAACCCTCTCTGTAGGGTCATCCCCAATCTTTTATACCCTAATCCTCCTGTTTTCTGATTTCTATTTGTTGGACTCTGCACACTTAACAACTGCTAACCAGGGCAATAGTGCTTGTTCTCTCTCACCTTCAAACATGGTAAAATGGGCTTACAGCCAATTGGCACATTTATTTTACTCGTAAGTCCTTAGTAAAGTGGTACTACAGGCACCAAGGACTGGTAAAGTAAATGCTACTAGTGGGCCTGCAGCACCGACTGTGCCACCCACTTAACTAGCCTTTTAAAACATGCCCCAGGCCTGTCATTGAAGCCTGTATGCGCAGCTTTAAACTGCCATTTTGACCTGGCAAAATAAGCCTTTTGCCAGGCTTAAACCTTCCTTTTTAATACATATAAGTCACCCATAGGGTAGGCCCTAAACAGCCCATAGGGCAGGGTGCATTCTATTTAAAAAGTAAGACATGTATTTTTAAGTTTTATATGTCCTGGTAGTAAATAATTCTCAAACTTGTTTTTCACTATTGCAAGGCCTACCTCTCTAATAGAATAACACTGGGTTGCCTTATTACATTTAATAAGTCATAACTTTTGATTGTGAGCAGGTAGGGAAGTCATGTTTGGTGTCAGAGGACTTGTAATTTGAAACCCTCGTTAATGGTACAGTCATATTTTAAGTCACAGTTCTGAAAATGCCACTTTTAGAAAGATTACTATGTCAAAAGGGGGTAGGCCCAAATGCTGGCAACTAGATAGGGCCTATGCAAAATAGAAGAACGTTATATCTAGCTGTCGCTTATGTTGCTGTTATCTACTTAAACAGACTTAGACCAATAACTAATTTCATTGGTCAAGGTTATTTATTTAACCAACATTCTGTACTTTTCATTTAATTTTTTTCCATTTTTTGTATCAGAAACAGGGAAAGCACTGTTTGTTTCAACAATAAATTTACAATCAAATAATGAATAATAGTCACACACAAAAAACGTAACAGACAATACGAATACAAAATGAATTGGTAGAAAATAGATTACAATATTGAACCAGTCATTAATTTCTCAAATGCAGCAACAATAATCATGATTTGTTTTGAAATTCATAAAGTCCCTCTAAAAGTTTCTGCCCACTGGGAACACACATTCAGGCTACTAAGGTTTGGAATTTTCAAACAATCCCTTAGAGCAGATCCTACTCCTATGTATATGTTTCCCAAATGGTAAGTGATTCTGATGCGTTTCAAGCCCCAATGTTATTCTTGGAGCTCTCCTCAGGGCTATGAGAATTAGGAGAAACTGCTCTCGCAAAGAAGAGTTTGAAGTCCATGCTGGGGCCCTTTGCGACAAACTGAAAGATAGAGGATACCCTAAAAAAACAACTTAAACATGCAATGAAAAGAGCGTGGTACACACCAAGGTATTGCCTCCTGACAAAGAAAGTCAAACAGCGAATGGATAAATTGGTTTGTGTTTCTACTTATAGTCCAAACACAAATAAATTCAGGCAAATTATCCTGAAGAATTGGCATCTTATACAGAATTTGGAATACCCTCTTCAACGACCATTATTCGCAATGAAGAAAAATGCCAGCATTGGCCAACAGATTGTGCGGGCGGAGATTGCCCTTCCTCCCCAAAAAAATGATTAAAGATCACAATGGAATTTAAAACCGATTGAAGGCCACCATAAGTGCGGGAATTGATCAGTTTGTGAATCTACAATTGAGGGCACAGAGTTTCTACACAACAACCTTAAATGGACCCATAAAGACTTTTCAAATTGTAAAACAAAAAATGTGTGTATGCCATTATATGCCCATGCCAAAAAATATATATTGGGAAGACAAATCAAGAAGTAAAACAATGTATAGTGCAGCATCGTTTAAGCATTAAAACAAAGGTGGTTACTGCTCCGATGGACAGTCATTTCGTGGAAAAAAACCACAGTGAGAAAGAACTTTAATGGACCATACTATGTGTAATCAAACTAAATCCAAGAGGAGGAGACACAGAGGCAGCTTTGCTGCAACAAGAGACTTATTTAATACTGAAATTCAATAGCGCCATGAGTGGCCTCAATGAAATGTCAGAAGTAGGCAGAGCGTAATGGCCTAGCTAGATGATGAGCAGCAAGGGATTCCTTAACATCACATCGAAACTTGAGCAAGTACCGTATTATCGAATCGTTGGATTTTTTTACTCAAACTCCCACAAGTAGGCAGAGTGTAATGGCCAAGCTAGATGAAGAGCAGCAAGGGACTCTTTAACATCACTTCAAAACTTGAGCAAGTATCGTATTATCGAACCGGTGATTATTCACTACAACTCCCAGAATGCAATACTAGTAACACTGAGAGCGGTAGATTATAAATAACCAGAAACCGGAAGTAACTAAGATCGAATCAGCTGGAAGGAACGTGCATACAACGCTGAAGGCTGAACCGCAGTTAAGTAAAGTAAGTTTACAGAAAATGTTTGCCTCGGGCTCGACCGCTATTTGCAGATTCAAAACTGCAATCAATTATCTTCGCATGTCTTGTTTACTTTAGAACTAAAATAGAACTGTGGGTGACATTGATCGGACCTTAAACCAAACTCGTGTCCATTGAACAAGACAAGAAGTTTTGAATCCTGTCGTATTCTGACGACTGCGTTTTTACGATTTTATTGATACAAAAATGTTTGTTGAATTCAAATGACCAAATACTAAAGTTAAAGGAGTTGGACTCAAAAAGTGTTTATTCAATCCTTACATTTCAGACCGGATGGTCGCAAAGACACATGTAATACTGAGAAGGAATGAATAAGCGTAGCCTGTTAACCATTTCAAGTAAAGACAAAGGCACAAAAACGAAAGACTCAGCAGGTACCATTAACCACTTTACGGACATACGCTGAAAAAAATGTGTAGAAGGGGCTAGAAATTAATTATAATTCTTTTTTTATTTTTTTGACTTATAGATCATCCCCAGTCATAGCCCTGAGGAAAGCTCCAAGAATAACATTGGGGCTTGAAACCCATCGGCATCACGTACCAATTGGGAATCATATACATAGGAGTAGGATCCGCTCTAAGGGATTGTTTGAAAATTCCAAACCTTAGTATCCTGAATGTGTGATCCCAGTGGACAGCAATTTTTAGAGGGACTTTATGAATTGCAAAACAAATCATGATTATTGTTGCTGCATTTGAGAAATTAATGACTGGTTCAATATTGTAATCTATTTTCTACCAATTCATTTTGTATTCGTATTGTCTATTACGTTTTTTGTGTTTGACTAATATTCATTATTTGATTGTAACTTTATTGTTGAAACAAACAGTGCTCTCCCTGTTTCCAATACAAAAAATGGAAAAACAATTAAATGAAAAGTCCAGAATGTTAGTTAAATAAATAACCTTGGCCAATGAAATTAGTGTTTGGTCTAAGTCTGTTTAAGTAGATAACAGCAACATAAGCGACAGCTAGATACTACATACTTGTAGAAAGTTGCAATTTTTTTTCCTAACCATTTGGTGCTTGCAGCCTGTTCCTGGGTCACATATAGATGTAGCCATCAGTTGGCCTTTATGTATTCCTTTATTTCAGAAAAGGAGAGGAACCCTTAATCGCCCAAAGGACTAGGGTAAAACTGTAAATAACAAAGAAGACGTCCTCTGGGATTTGTTTAAAGATTTGTGCACACCTAATCACACTTAACCAATCCAGCTGCATTCACACCACAATTATTCATAGATGACACGTCACCTAATGGCTACAGTAAATTGGCACAGATATTCATACAAGGTCAATAGTATTTACCCTTTACTAAGTTCATTTATTGCAGTTAGTATTAAGAAACAGAAAAACATAATTAAAAACATTTGTATTAAACAATAATCACACACAATTAATTCCAAATTTAAAAACAATTAATCACATAAATCACAGTTAAAATCTTTACACTCAAAAGAAAAACACGAGAGATAACCCAGACAGTTATCTTTGTCTTTAGTGCCACACCTCAGAATTATAATCATGTGCACACGCCCTGATATCTTGAAACCATCAATATCTAGGTTCTTGTCCGTACAGCTGAGTATATGGCAACAACAAAAGTGACGCCGACGCGTTTGAAGGCTTTATCTTATTCCACCTTCTTTATCAAGACAGAAATTAAAACCTCGCTTCTGTAAATATTTCGTAGGATCGTCAAACCCTCTCTAGCCACAAATATCGTGCTCAAGGCGTGTCACCGATAAAATAAATGAATTTTTGCACACTTATAAAAGGATGATGTTTGTGGTTCTCGATGTCACCACTACTCCTTTGGCACTCCATTGGTCTATCCTCAATGTCTCAATTCTTCTTCAAAGGGTGCAGACTCCTAATTTCTGCTTTTAATTTCAGTGCCAGGATATTTTACCTAGAGGGAATCTTGTGCCTTCATACGATTCCTCCCACTTCTATACGTATTAGAGCATCATCCAATTCAGCTCTCTATAATTCTTTATACCGGCGGTCCCTCGATCCGTCCTGGTCTGTTTGTAGAATTTTAGAGAGCTGAATTGGATGAGGTAAAATATCCTGGCACTGAAATTAAAAACAGAAATTAGGAGTCTGCACCCTTTTGAAGAAGAAATTGAAACATTAAGGATAGACCAATGGAGTGCCAAAGGGAGTAGTGGTGACATTCGAGAACCACAAACATCATCCTTTTTCATAAGTGTGCAAAAAAAATTCATTTATTTTATCGGTGACAACGCCTTGGAGCACGATATTTGTGGCTAGAGAGGGTTTTGACGATCACCCACCGAAATATTTACAAGAAACGAGAGGTTTTAATTTCTGTCTTGATAAAGAAGGTGGAATAAGATAAAGCCTTCGAAACGCGTCGACGCATTTTTGTTGTTGCCATATACTCAGCTGTACGGACAAGAACCCTAGATATTGATGGTTTCAAGATATCAGGGCGTGTGCACATGATTATAATTCTGGGGTGTGGCTACTAAAGACAAAGATAACTGTCTGGGTTATCTCTCGTGTTTTTTCTTTTTGGGTGTAAAGATTTTAACTGTGATTTATGTGATTAATTGTTTTTAAATTTGGAATTAATTGTGTGTGATTATTGTTTAATACAAATGTTTTTAATTATGTTTTTTTCTGTTTCTTAATACTAACTGCAATAAATGAACTTAGTAAAGGGTAAATACTATTGACCTTGTATGAATATCTGTGCCAATTTACTGTAGCCATTAGGTTGGCGGTGTCCTTTATGAATAATTGTGGTGTGGATGCAGCTGGATTGGTTAAGTGTGATTAGGTGTGCACAAATCTTTAAACTTTATGTATTCCTCCCAGACAGCGTCAAAATAGAGGACCTGCTTGTTGGCAGGATGGGGGCGGAGCTGTCACCTACCTCGCGTGCACTTCAAGGGCACTGGCTCAGCTCACACATAAAGGACTTCACACTAGCCTATTGTGCCTCCAGAGAGACTAGGACCAGGGCAGGGAGGCAGGAAACTCCAAACACCTCTGTAAGCCAGACACTCCAGAAGCTTTTTCTATTTCAATGTGGGCACCACCTAAATAAAGGGGGCCCTGAAACCACTCTTTAGTACTCTCTTGGACACGTGGATACTACAAAAGAAGGACTACTTGCTACCTGGCTGCTTGAGGCCTGCACTGCTTGCTGAGAAGGAAGACTGGATCTGCACCCTTCATCCCAGGGTGAAGTGACTCCAAGGGTCAGCTGACTGAACTCCTGTTCTGAGTTAGTTGGACCTAACAAGATCCAGAGGTCTCCCTGCATCTGCCCAGCTGACCTACTGCCTGGACCTGCAACTGAACTGTCTGCCCTCTGCTGGCCTCAGCAAGAGTGAGCTCTTGATCCCCAAAAGGTGCCTCCCCGGGTCCTGCACCTTTGGCTGGCATCGGAGTGCACACCTCTGACTCAAACAGAAGAAATTCTTATGTTTTTCGCTCTTCATGACCATGAATGGGTCAGTTTTCACCAAGATCTTGCAGGCAAGACTGACCGGCAAAACACATAGCTCCCGCGAACTGCACTTTTTTGCACTACAATGATCGCCAGCAATGTACGACAATGGCAGTTTGCAATTTGCACTATAGCATTGACAGCCCACAGTGACTTCCAAAGCGAATATTCAGCAATGGCCGACAGTGATATCTGACAGGATCTTCACGCTACAGCGACGAACGTCTGTGATGCTCTCTCAGCTCCCCACGGCCTCCTCCACCACACACTGAACTCTTCGATCTGAAGGTAACTTTTTCTGTGAGACTAACCTGGTCACTGTATCCAGCCACGCTCCGTTGCTGTCGGCCTGAACATGTGACTTTCACCTGGTCTCGCATGACAAGATAACTGCGAGTGGCATTTTTGTGCTTTTAGGTGCTACACTTACCTGAAATCTTTGAAATTGCATATCTCCAGATCTACTGATTACATTTTTGTCATTTTTGTGTCAAATAATTTATTAAAAATGTTACTCTAGTTTTCTAAGTTGGTGTGAGATTTTTCTTGTGGTTTTTTTCACTTTATTGCCGTTTGTGTGCTGCATAAATTCTTTACACATTGCCTGACATAAGCCTTGACTGCCTTTGTGCCAAGCTACCAGAGGATAAATCAGAGGTTAAATGAGTGACTTTTTGTGGCTCACCCTGAAAGGGATGTGGCTGCCGCTTGAGTAGGGTTTCACTGCTCCCAAACAACAACCCAATTTCTCACATTGGTGCCCAGTGGTGGGATTCAGTCATTCTGATTATGCAGCTCAACACAGTTATTTTGTATAACACAAAAATCCAATATAAATAATTTGATACCAGATTCAACCACTTTAAATTCTCCTATTTTCTCTCAAATTGGTAATTTTTCCAAATGTAAGTAGCCTTTTAAATATGTCCCAGGCCTGCCATTGCAGCCTGTATTTGCAGCTTTAAACTGCCATTTCGACCTGGCAAAATGAACATTTGCCAGGCCTAAATCTTACTTTATAATACATATGTTACCCCTAAGCTACTCCCTAAACAGCCCAAAGGCAGAGTCAATCAATCAATGAATCAGGTTTTTAAAGCACGCTACTCACCCATCGGGGTTTCAAGGCGCTGGGGGGGGGGGAGGTGCGAGCAGCTCCATAGGTCATTCAAAGAGCCAGGTCTTGAGGTCCTTTCTGAATTGGTGCAGTGATGGGCTTCATCTGATGTGGTGGGGGAGATCTTGGCCGCGAGGTAGGAGAAGGATCTGCCACCCGCTCTGGCCCTGTGGATGCCAGGGACCGTGGCTAGGGCTAGGTCGGCAGAGCGGAGGTTTCACTTGGGGGCGTGGAAGGAGATTCTTTCGTTGAGGTATTGGGGTCCGGTGGTATGGAGGTCTTTGTAGACGTGTGAGAGCAGTTTGAAGGTTATTCTTCTTTCAACGGGGAGCCAGTGGAGGTCGCGGAGGTGTTGGGTGATGTGGTCATGTCACCCAATGTCGAGGATAAGTCTGGCTGCGGCGTACTGGACGGTCTGGAGTTTGCGGAGAAGTTTTTTGTTGATTCTGGCATAGAGGATGTTTCCGTAATCCAGTCTGCTGGTGATGAGTGCGTGGGTGAGGGTCTTCCTGGCATCATGTGGGATCCATTGAAGGTCTTGCGAAGTATGCGGAGGGTGTTGAAGCAAGTGAAGGACACAGCGTTGATCTGGCGGTTAATGGTGAGTGAAGAGTCGAGTATGATGCTGAGGTTGCGAGCGTGGTCCGTTGGGGTGGGTGGGTTTCCGAGGGCAGATGGGCAACCAAGTTTTGTCCCATGTGGAGGGGGTGGAGCCGAGGATGAGGACTTCTGTTTTCTCCGAGTTGAACTTCAGGCAGCTGCTGCTCATCCAGGTTGCAACGTCTTTCATCCCTTCTTGGAAACTGCGCCTGGTGATGTCGGGTTCCTTGGTGAGGGAGAGGATGAGCTGGGTGTCGTCGGCATATGAGATTATGTTGAGTCCGTGTTTTCTGACGATGGTTGCGAGGGGGGCCATGTAGATGTTGAAGAGCATGGGGCTGAGGGAGAATCCTTGGAGTACTCTGCATCTGATCTCTGTAGGTTCGGAGAGGAAGGGCGGGAATCTTATTCTTTGTGTTCTGCCATAGAGGAAAGATCGAATCCAGTCTAAGACTGTTCCCTGGATGCTGGCGTCATGGAGTCTGGCAGCTAGTGTGCAGTGAGAGACGGTGTCGAAGGCTGCTGAAAGGTTCTAGAGGATGAGGGCTGCTGTGGGGCCTTGGTCGAGGAGAGGCCGGATGTCATCGGTGGCAGT
The DNA here is from genome assembly GCA_963921515.1 of Calotriton arnoldi. Taxonomy (NCBI): domain Eukaryota; kingdom Metazoa; phylum Chordata; class Amphibia; order Caudata; family Salamandridae; genus Calotriton; species Calotriton arnoldi. The sequence goes on from CAWUFW010001331.1 coordinate 971,607, forward strand.
TATGAGGGTGGTCACAGTGCTGATGTTGCTGCAGAATCCGGATTGAGAGGTGTCTAGGATGTTGTTGGTTTCTATGAAGTGTGCTAGCTGGGTGTTGACGACTTTTTTGATGACTTTGGAGGCAAAAGGGAGTAGTGAGATGGGCCTGAAGCTCTTGAGATCTGTCCGGTCTGCGGAGGGCTTCTTGAGAAGGGGTTTGACTTCGGCGCATTTCCAGCCATTGGAGAATGTTGCGGTCTGGAGGGAGCAGTTGATAGTTTGGCGTAGTTCGGGTGCGATAGTGGTGGTGGCCCTGTGGGAGATGTCAGTAGGTGCTCCGGAGTGGATGCTTTTCATTGTCTTTGCGGTGCCTTCTGTGGTGAGAGTGGTCCAGGTGAGGAGGGTCTGTTGGATGGCGTCGCTGGGGGGGTATTGGGGCGGTGCTGTGGCCTTGCTCATTGAAGTTGTCATAGAGCGTTTTGATCTTGCGGTGGAAGATGGAGCTGAGTTTGTTGCAGAGGTCTTGGGAGGGAGGGACGGGGTAGTTTCACTGTTGGGTCTGTTGAATTCTTGTATGATGGCGAAGAGTTCCTTGGAGTTGTAGGAGTTAGAGAGGCTTCTGTCTTGGATGAAGTTTCTCTTTGTTAATTTGATGAGTTGGTGGTGTGCCATGGTGGTGGCCTTGTAGGCGGAGCGTGCTTCCGGGGTTTTGCTGTTTCTCCACGTTTTCTCTAGTCGTCAGCAAGAGCGCTTGGATTCTCGGAGGTCCGTGGTGAACCAGGTGGCTTTCGGGTTGTGTCACCTGGTGGTGTTCTGGAAGGGGCAAGAGTGTTGGCGCAGTTGGCGCAGTTGGCGATCCAATGGGGGAGGTTGCTTGTGTCTGTCGCAGTAGTGGGAGGAGTGCAGCAGAGTGCGGAGGTGAGGTGTTCTTCGGAGACTTTGTTCCAGTTTCTACATGGGAGGTGAGGTGTGTGCTTGTGTGCAGTAGATTTCGAGAAGGAGAAATGGATGAATTGGTGGCCTGTCCAGAGCAGTTCCGTGGTGTGGATGCAGCAAATGTTGTTTCCTCCGGCGAAGATGGGGTCAAGTGTGTGTCCTGCCATGTGTGTGGGGGTGGAGATAAGTTGCTTCAGTCCTATGTTGGTGAGGTCTCCAAGAGGGCGGTGGTGTTGGGATGGCTGAGGTTGTCTAGGTGGAAGTTCAGATTTTTGAGCAGTATGTAGTTCGTGGAGGCATGGGCGTGGGGAGCAATGTAGTCTGCGATGCCATTGGTGAAAGGGGAGCGGGGTCTGGGGGGGTCTGTAGGCGGGTGTTCCGCGGAGCGTCGTTCTGGGGTTGGGTTGGATCTGAAAGTGGATGTGTCCCATGAGGGGCGAGCCTCATCTGAGTTGGTGGTTGTTAGTCGGAGGGAGCTTTTGGAGACGATGGCGAGGCCTCCTCCTGGACTGTTGGGGGGGTCTTTCCTCAGGATCTTGTATCCATCTGGGATGGTGGTTGCGATGTCTGGAGCAGAGCTGGCCTTAGTCCAGGTCTCTGTGAGGAAGGCGATGTCAGGCGAGTGAGTGTTGAAGAGGTCCCAAATTTCTACGGCGTGTCTGTGCATGGAGCGTACGTTGAGGAGGATGCAGCTTAGGGGCTTGTGTGTGGTGGCGTCTGGTGGGTGGGGGGTGGCTGTCTGGGTTTGGAGGTGGGTGAAGGTGCAGCAGCAGTGTCTGCAGGAGCTCGGGCCGTGGGTGTTGCTCGGCGTCGAGAGCTGGCAGTTGTTGTTGCATCCAGGGTTGTGTGCAGGGAGAGTGCTGGGCTCGTAGTGACGGGGGGTCGGGGGACCAGGGTCCCTGGTGCTGGTTGCAGTCGGGTTGCGGATGGGCGCAGATGGGCTTGCCTTCGGCGCGCCAGTGGCACACCCGCCACGCGCTTCCACCATTAAGTAGGGGAAAAAGAGCCAAAGAGAAAAAAGGCAAAGAATAAAAAAATGCAGAAGAGAAAGGCAAAAGAGAAAAGACAGAAAAGCCTGACACCCACCAAGCGGACTAGCAGAAGAGCAGGCTCTTCCACTAGACCAACAGGGATGAGACGCAGGCAGGAGCCTGCAGGTGGAGGAGGGCCTCGAACACCTACCTGGGACACAAGAAGGTGCTAAGGGCAGTGCCTTAACGGTGGAGCTGCACGAGTGGAGAGCAGTTACTCTGACCAGGAGGTCAGAGGTCTTGATCTCCTAGGCACACAGCGACTGCCATTAAGTAGGGGTCAGGGGGAGGGTGAGCAGCTGGAAGGCGGGAGGTGGGAGAGGGAACACGCTGGGGGAGGGGCCGCGGGGGCAGCAGCGGTGGGAAAAAACAGGAAAAAGAGGCAAAGAGAGAAAAAGGCAAAGAATAAAAAAGGCACAAAAGAAAAAGGCAGAAGAGAAAGGCAAAAGAGAAAAGACAGAAAAGGCTGACACCCACCGAGCGGACTAGCAGAAGAGCAGGCTCTTCCACTAGACCAACAGGGATGAGGCGCAGGAAGGAGCCTGCGGGTGGAGGAGGGCCTCAAACACCTACCTTGGACACAAGAAGGTGCTAAGGGCAGTGCCTTAATGGTGGAGCTGTGCAAGGGGACAGCAGTTACTCTGACCAAGAGGGTGCATTGTATTTGAAAAGTTGGAGATGTATTTTTAAGTGTTATATGTCCTGGTAGTGAAAAACTCTCAAATTCATTTTTCACTGTTGCAAGGCCTACTTCTCCCATAGGATAACATTGGGATGTCTTCTTACATTTAATAAGTCAAAACATTTGATTGGAAGCAGGTAGGGAAGTCATATTTGGTGTCTGAGGAATTGTACTTTAAACCCTCTTCAATGGTAAAGTCACTATTCTGAAAATGCCACTTTTAGAATGTTGCCAGCTTCTTGCCCTAACCATTTGGTGCCTGTAGCCTGTTCCTAGGTCACTAGGTATAGTTGGCCTTTCTGTATTCCTCCTAGACAGTGTCACAACAGTGGGTCTGTGTGCTGGAAGGGTGGGCCATCTCTGGCAGGCTGGGCCATCTCTGGCAGGGTGGGGGTGGAGTTGTCACCTACCACACTTGCACTTCAAAGGCACTGGCTCAACTCACAGACAAAGGACATCACACTAGCCTTTTATGCCTCCAGACAGACTTGAACCAGGGCAGCAAGGCAGGAAATTCCAGTTACCTCCCTCAGGGGAAACTCCCAGAAGCTTAACCCACTTCAAAGGGGGCACCAGGAATAAAAAGAGGACCCTCAGACCCACTCTTCATTATACTCCTGGATATGCAAATACTACAGAAGAAGGACGTCTTGCTGCCCTAATGCTTGAGACCTGACCTGCTTGCAGAGAAGGAAGACTAGATCTGCACCCTTCACCCCAGACTAAAGTGACTCAAAGGGTCAGCTGGCTGGCCTCCTGTTCTGAGCTACAGGGACATAGCAAGCTCTGGAGGCCACCCTGCATCTGTCCAACTAACCTGCAAATAGACCTGCAGGTGGAACTGCCTGAGCTCTGCTGGCCTCTGCAAGAGTGAGTCATTGATCCCCAAGAGGTGCCTCCCCAGGTCCTGCACCCTTGGCTGGCATCAGACTGCACTCCTCTGTCTCAAAAAGGAAAAACACTAAAGTTTTAGGCTCTTCGCAAATGCTACATTTGCACCAAGATCTTGCCACCCGCACTGACCGCCAATGCGAAGCTCCGATGAACCTGACTCTTCGCGCTACAGCGACCCCCAGTGATGACCAGTAACATGAGATCTGCATTTCGCGCTATGGCATCAACAGCCCATGGTGACCACCAATGCAAATCTCCAGCAAACAACCATCCACGAAGCCCTCTAGGATATTTTTTGCTGCAGTGACAACCGTCTGTGGTGTCCGCCTACTCTTCGCGCTACATCGATAACCATCCGAGACGTTTTCACTGCTCCTCGCAGCCTCCTCCACTGCGAACGGAATGCTTCGGTCAGGACTTTAGAAGGTTAAATTTTCCAGGGAGACTAACCTGATCCCTGTATCTGGCCCATGCTCTATCATAGTCGGTCTGAAATTGTGACTTTCACCAGGTCTCACATGACGAGATAACCGCAAGTAGTGCTTTATGCTTTTAGGTGCTTTACTTACCTAAAATCTTTGAAATAGCATATCTTCGGTTCTACTGATTGGATTTTTATTGTTTTGATGTCAGCTGATTAAATTGGACTCTATTTTTTTAAACTGATGTGGGATTTTTCTTGTGTTGTATTTTCACTTTACTACTGTTTATATGCTGCATAAATACTTTACAGATTGCCTCTAAGTTAAGTCTGACTGCTTTTGTGCCAAGCTACCAGAGGGTTAAGCACAGGTTAATTTAGTAACTATTTGTGGTTCACCTTGACAGAAATTGTGCTGTTGCTTGAGTAGGGTTTCACCCCCCTCAACCAAAAACCCAATTGCTCGCATGGACTATTTTGTCAATAAAGATTTGCTCTAGCGTTATCCAAAAGTAAAGCAGGCACATTTTGGGCATACATGTATTATTAACCGCGTGGCAAATTGACCGATTAACAAATATTTCATGCAAATTTGCAACTTGCCTTGGCGTAGAATATAAGTAAGCTGCTTTCCACCAGTGAAAATCTACGAGCAAATAAGCAATTTGTCACAAAGGTTTGCAGTTGATATGGGCCTTAATAAAAGTTTGCTTGACTCGGGGAATCAATCAATCAATCAATCACGGCATTTATAGAGCGCGCTACTCACCCGAGAGGGTCTCAAGGCGCTGGGGGAGGGGGTAAGTTACTGCTCGAACAGCCAGGTCTTGAGCTGCTTCCTGAAGGAGAGATGGTCCTGGGTTCTCCGAAGGTGAGTGGGGAGGGAGTTCCAGGTCTTGGCTGCCAGGTAGGAGAAGGATCTTCCTCCGGCGGTGGCTCTGCGGATGCGTGGTACGGTGGCGAGGGCGTGGCTGGTTGATCGTAGCTGGCGGGTGGGCGTGTAGAAGGTCATGCGGTCGTTGAGGTACTTGGGGCCCAGGTCGTGGAGGGCCTTGTGTGCGTGGGTGAGGAGTCTGAACGTGATTCTCTTGCTGACGGGGAGCCAGTGCAGGTCTTTCAGGTGTCCGGTGATGTGGCTGTGCCGGGGATGTCCAGGATGAGTCGTGCGGAGGCGTTCTGGATGCGCTGGAGTCTTTTTGAAGTTTGGCTGTGGTTCCGGCGTAGAGGGTGTTCCCATAGTCCAGTCGGCTGGTGACGAGTGCCTGGGTGACGGTCTTCCTGGTTTCAGTGGGGATCCATCTGAAGATCTTGCGGAGCATGCGCAGGGTGTTGAAGCACGAAGATGAGACGGCGTTGACTTGTCTGGTCATCGACAGGGAGGAGTCCAGGATGAAGCCCAGGTTGCGTGCGTGGTCCGTTGGCTTGGGCGCGGTGCCCAGGGCCGGGGGCCACCAAGAGTCGTCCCAGGCGGAGGGTGATGAGCCCAGGATGAGGACTTCCGTCTTGTCTGAGTTCAGTTTAAGGCGGCTGTTCCTCATCCAGTCGGCGACGCCTCTCATCCCGTCGTGTAGGTTGGCTCTGGCGGTGGTGGGGTCGTTGGTGAGGGAGAGGATCAGCTGGGTGTCGTCGGCGTAGGAGATGATGTTGAGGTTGTGTTGGCGTGCGATGGCTGCGAGGGGGCTCATGTAGACGTTGAAGAGGGTTGGACTGAGTGAAGATCCTTGTGGAACGCCGCAGATGACTTCGGTGGCCTCGGATCTGAACGGGGGAGGCGGACTCTCTGGGTTCTTCCGGCGAGGAACGAGATGATCCATTCCAGTGCTTTCTCTCGGATTCCGATGTTGCTGAGGCGCTTCACTAGGGTGCGGTGGCAGACGGTGCCGAACGCCGCGGAGAGGTCCAAGAGGATGAGGGCTGCTGTTTCCCCGTTGTCGGTTAGGGTTCTGATGTCGTCGGTGGCTGCGATAAGGGCGGTCTCGGTGCTGTGGTTGGCCCGAAACCCGGACTGCGAGGGGTCGAGGGATCCATTCGTCTCGAGGAAGGCGGCAAGCTGTCTGTTGACGGTCTTCTCGATGACTTTGGCCGGAAACGGAAGGAGCGAGATGGGACGGTAGTTCTTGAGGTCGGTGGGGTCCGCCGTTGGTTTCTTCAGGAGGGCGGTAAGCTCGGCGTGCTTCCAGCTCTCCGGGAAGGTGGCGGTGTGGAAGGAGGAGTTGATGATGTCCCGGAGATGGGGTGCGATGGTGGCGTCGGCTTTGTTGAAGACGTGGTGTGGGCAGGGGTCGGTTGGTGATCCGGAGTGGATGGAGTTCATCGTGCGGGTGGTGTCTTCGGTGCTGATCGGGGTCCAGTTGCAGAGGGTGGTGGTGGCGGGCGTTGGTTCGGCGGTAGGGTGCGTGGTCTGTGCGTCGAAGCTGTTATGTATGTCGGTGATCTTGCGGTGGAAGAACGCGGCGAGTGAGTTGCAGAGGTCTTGCGAGGGGGTGATGTCGTGAGCCTCCGGCGCTGGGGTTGGAGAACTCTTGACGATGCTGAAAAGTTCCTTGCTGTCGTGGGCGTTGTTGTCCAGTCGTTCTTTGAGTGCCGACTTCTTGGTGGCACGGATCATCTGGTGGTGTTTGCGGGTGGCGTGCTTGAGGGCGGTCCTGTTGTCTGTGGTCTGGCCGAGTCGCCAGGCTTTCTCGAGAGTGCGGCAGTTCTTCTTGGATTCCTTGAGTTCGTTGGTGAACCAAGGGGTTTTCTTGCTTCCGGGTCTGCTGGGAGGGTTTTTAGTGGTGCGAGGTCGCCGGCGCAGGCGGTCAGCCACTTGGCGAGGTTGCTGGCTGCTTCGCTTGGGTCCGTTGTGTTGGTGGGTGTGTTCTGGCTGAGGGAGGCGGTGAGCTGCTCGGGCGGTGATCTTGCTCCAGCTCCGGCGGGGAGCCTGTTGCGGGTGGTGGTGGGTCGCAGTCTTTCTGAAGCTGAAGTGGACGCAGCTGTGGTCGGTCCAGTGGAGTCCGGTGGCGTGGCTGAAGGAGATGTGCTTGCTGGAAGAGAAGACGGCGTCAAGCGTGTGGCCGGCGTAGTGGGTGGGCGTGTTCACCAGTTGCTTGAGTCCGAGGTTGGCGAGGTTGTCCAGCAGGGCGGTGGTGTTTCTGTCGTTGTTGTTCTCCAGGTGGAAGTTGAGGTCCCCTAGGAGGATGTAGTCGGCGGAGGGCATGGCGTGCGGGCTGATGAAGTCTGCGATGTCTTCGCTGAATAGTGTGCGTGGTCCCGGGGTCTGTAGATGAGGGTGCCTCGGAGGGTGGTCTTGGGGTCAGTGTGTATCTGGAAGTGTAGGTGTTCGGGCGGCGGTGAAGGTCTCGCCGGAGTTAGTCGAGATGCGGATGGTGTTCTTGTGTACGATGGCGATGCCTCCTCCCGTCTGGTTGACGCGGTCCTTCCGGGTGATCTTGTATCCGTCCGGGATGGCTATGGCGATGTCGGGCGCTGAGGAGGCGTTCATCCAGGTTTCGGTGAGGAAGGCGACGTCCGGTGCTGTTGCGTCGAGCAGGTCCCAGAGTTCCACGGCGTGCCTGTGGACGGAGCGGGTGTTCAACAGGATGCATTTCAGGTGGCTGCTGCTGGTGCTCGACTTGGCGGAGGTGGTGCACGTCCGGGGGCAGGTGAATCGGCAGGCTTGGCAGGTGAAGGGTCCGTGGGTGCGTCTCGGTGAGGCTCGGTAGCAGGCAGGGTTCCGGCCGGCATTGAGTGCGGTGAGGGTGGCGGCGTCGTAGGTCCGTCGAGTAGTGTTGCATCAGTGGGATCCAGGGGTCCTGGCGCTGGGCGCGGGCCAGGCGCGGACGGGCGCAGACGGGCTTAGCTTTGGCGCACCTTCGGCGCTCCGTCGGTGCTCCCACTGCGCGCGGCCGCTGCGCGGTCGCTCAGGGGGCGTCATAAGTAAGGAGCCTGGAGGGAGGAGCAGCTGGGTGGCGGGAGCGGGGCGGCGAATGGAATCACGGGGGGCGGGGCCGCAGGGAGGCAGTGGCGGGAAGTCCCAGGAGCAGCGGGCAGCGGGAAAGTCCCAGGAGCAGCGGGAAAGTCCCAGGAGCAGCGGACAGCGGGAAAGTCCCAGGAGCAGCGGGAAAGTCCCAGGAGCAGCGGGCAGCGAGCGAAGGAATCTCCAGGCAGGAGGCGGCAAGGCAGGCAGGAGCGGCAGCAGTGAGTGGGGCGACCAAGCCCTGTGGAGGGCTGAGCGGTCACACTCTGTGGTCCCCTACGGTCCCCTTAAGTAAGGAGCCGGGAGGGAGGAGCAGCTGGGTGGCGGGGCGGCGAATGGAATCACGGGGGGGCGGGGCTGCAGGGAGGCAGTGGCGGGAAGTCCCAGGAGCAGCGGGCAGCGGGAAAGTCCCAGGAGCAGCGGGAAAGTCCCAGGAGCAGCGGGCAGCGGGAAAGTCCCAGGAGCAGCGGGAAAGTCCCAGGAGCAGCGGGCAGCGAGCGAGGGAATCTCCAGGCAGGAGGCGGCAAGGCAGGCAGGAGCGGCAGCAGTGAGTGGGGCGACCAAGCCCTGTGGAGGGCTGAGCGGGAAGGAAAGCATTAAAACATCAAAATAAGGAAAAAACTAATTAGAAAATGCATAACTTAGTTAGAAAAGATACAAAAGTATCTTAGCTAGAAAAGATATTAAAGAAGCCTAATATTGCAGCAAATTGAACATGATTAAAAACCCATTCAATTTTATGAATGGTGGCATTGGAGCTGATACTATATGCTTGAATGAAGTGTACAAAAATATGGTTTAAGAAAGGCAGCAATGCTAGAGAAAATCACCAGGGGCAGATAGCATCAATGAATCATGAGCCAGCACCATTTAAACAACAAAAAAAGAAGGACTCAAGCCTATCATATTCATGGGCAAATTCAAATTATTCGTTGGAGTTATGTTCGATTACTCGCACCTCTCCAAGGGGCATATTATCAACAACCGGCGATAATCATCGCTAAGCGCACTTAGCGCTAGGATAATTATCGCCGGCTATCGCTTGTTTTTATCGCGGAGCTAGCGCGCTATCAGCGACGCTTATCTCCAGAGCGATAAAAATAACCGAGTTAGCTGCCAAATGTGCAATTATCGCTGGGATTGCAGCGATAATCGCACAACGTTTGGCGCTACGTTGTTGATAGGGCAGGGCATACTTAACCATGATATCCACCTTCCATTGGATATCATGGCTAAGTCAAACTAAAAGCAGGTGTAAGGAAAGTAGCGATAACTGCGGTTAGCGCTACTTTTCTTATCACTATGCTTGTTAGCGTGCCCATTGATAATTGGAGAAATGTCGGTTAGCGACATTTCTCCAGTTATTTTGGGAAGGAACGCCCACTTTGCATCTCATTAGATATGCAAAGGGAGGCGTAGGGAAAAAGGGTGCTAACATGCGATTATGCATGTTAGCACCCTCTTGTTAATAGGGCGAAAACATTATCTCCGCTTTTCTGGCTTTTAAAGCCAAAAAAGCAGAGATAAGGCCCTTGATGATATGCCCCCAAGGATCTTAATAAAACACTTGAAATATGGCATGGAGGACGCGAAGAAAATGTCGCATGTCTTACCATTGCATATATTATTTAAGCACATTAATTTCAACAAATCCAGTAACAATTGCTCTCAATAGAATATTAGACTTTTAAACTGAAGGCAACGAATTTCTAAACTGAGGTTACAGGTCATTCATGCACGTTAGCAAAGAGAGAGTGACCATGGTTTTCTAAGAGCCTGGTGGGCGATGAATGCAGGAATGGAAGATATTCTGGGCATTCATGACGTGTTTGTCACATTGTTTGTACTGGTTTCGCATTAATTCTACCGTGAGCCTCCTCACTCAAGGCATGTTTTTTTTTTTTTTTTTTTAATGGACAGGATAGATAAAACATCTATAAGTTGCATTTGAAAAATGAATAATCAATGTACAATTAAAAACATACACCAAAGTAAAACCATTGATATTAATAGACTAAAATGATGGAAGTAGGTCTGCCCCTTGGCTTCATTCAGCTATTGGAATCACTGTTGGTAACTTTGATGCCACTAGGGTGTGTGTTTTGTAGTTTGTGTGTTTATTGGTCCGAGTAGTTATTATAGCGGAATGTGTACAATTATGTTTGAGAAAGGCCATCATCTTTAAATTACTGTAACAACAATAAACCTAACACCACTACATCTAATAGATCTTTGGAGCAGCTGAGAAATGTTACAGCTTTACCAATGTAATGGAGTTTGGGATTTGGGGCCAGATGTACAAAGCATATTTACGGTCGGAAACTAACTCTTAGGCCCTGATTACGAGATTTTGGTGGAGCGTGGTGTGACGGTGCAGACCGCCGCGCCACCGCACCACCATAGCTCGCGCATCCCACCCCCCAGTTTATAACTTTTTCATAGTCTGGCAGGCAGGCGGCGTGCTGGTCCCATGTCGGTGCATCTTTTAAAGGCAGCGGTGCCATTAAAAAAGGCACCTCAATTAGACCACACTACAAGGTTCCTGCACGTCATGGACTCGAAAGTCCATGCGTGCAGTAACCTGTGTGCATGCACACCGGGGGGCACATCTCACATATGTTTGAGCCACAGGGGGGCCCTGTAGGGCTCCTTTTGTTTCCTCTCCGCCCGGGTTTTCATGGCGTTCGGACCGCCGGTGCGACCGTGGCTGGATCCGCCACTGCCGTGCCACCATGAGTCTGACGGTACTCGCACCACCAGATTTGGAACAGGGCCCTTAAAATAGAAATGCAACCCTATATTGATTCAGTATTTGCAAGGAGCATGTTTTTTTTTTTTTTGAGTTTTATATAGCGCAAACTCAACCCGAAGATATCAGATATCAGAGCGCTTTACATGAGCACCAGTTTCGTTACAGATGGACACATTCATTTTTGTTGGGCACAGGGAGATGAAGTGATTTGCCCAGAATCACAGGATGCTGAGCGTCCCTGCCGAGACTCGAACCGGGTTCCCCAGCTTCGAGGTCGACCGCTCTAGCCGTAAGGCTACACCCTCACACCTGTTGTAGGTATCACCTCCAAATTACTGAATCGTTATGAAGTTTCTGGGTCCAAATCAATGGAAAATTACTGACTCCCAAGTTGGTGTGGTAAGCCATTTGCAAAAGGAACAAGCATTTGCAATGCAATAGGTCTCGCATTACTAAAAGTTTGAGCTATTGCCATTGCATCTTTATTAGCAACACCAATAGCTCAAACTTTCAGTAATGCAAGACCTATTGCTTTGCAAATGCTTGTTTTTGTAGGCATGTGGAGATTAAGTGATGTGCCCAAAATCCCATGATGTTGAGCCGACACCAAGAAGCAAACCTAGTTCCCCAGCCCCAAAGTCGGGCAGCTCTGGCCGCTTACGCTACATCATCTCCCCTGGTGTCATGTGGCACTTACTGATATTGCTCTTATTTCATGACACAGATGCAGACATTTTATCATTATACTGGTATAACTTTTATGGCATTATAATGACTATTGCTATCTGAGGTCTAAGCCTGTAACATTGGTGTTACCTAATGCACATCTGTTGCCTATAGGTATAAGGTCTCTACGGCCTGAGTGGTATCTCTACTAGGCCTGTCAAGTAGTTCTAACTCTAGGGCATAGCTTCCCTTACTATACAGCATGAGATTGTGAGAATTGTGTTGTTGTCAATCTGAGTGCTTCCAAGTAGCTTCTCAGCCAACTGAATGGCTAAGGACCTACTTGGAAGAGACCGGATGGAAAAAGAATTAAGTATACAGAAAGCAAAAGTGAAGAAAGCTTGTACACACATATACCATACTCCAAAATTCACCAAAATGCCAGAGGTAATGGCAGTTAAATCATGAATCATGAATGCTTTGACCACCAATTATATCAATGGATTGACGAGTTGCTCCACTTTGAGACATTCAACAATCTCTTTTTTGCAAATGATGTTATATAGAAAGTCAAGGAGGGGAAACTAGACAAAGTAAATACAGCTATTAGATCCTTTTTTTACATTCTGTTCCTGTCTTCTTGAACTTTGAGAGCAGGGGTAGTAAGAGAAGTGGTAGATTTTCCAAAGTCTGGCCATACCTTATTGATGTCCATAGCAAGGAATAATGCTAAATTACGTTTTTATGTTACACCTCGCTGACCGTTGTGTCAGAGGTCAGGGTGTATGCTGCCGATGTGAGCGGAGACACAATGGGAAGCGTCTCCGTCTCACGTTGAAACTACAACTCCCAGCAGACCAGGAGTCTCACGGCGGCGCACAAGTGATGACACCATAACCTGGAAGCATAAAAGAACTGACTCAGTGTCTGTCACTTGCTGCATATTTTGTGCTGAGAGAGTAACGTTATGGAGTCAGGGCGAGAGACGAACTTCATTTGTCTTCTGTGAGGGTGGTAAGGGTGACGCTGTCACCGTTTTCTTTGTTCTGGATAGGAAGCCAGATATCCTTATCATCGCCAAAGCCTAGATTTGTTGTGCACAAGTGAAAAGGTGTTCGGAAGCCAAATAACGGAGATCGCATTAATGAGGGGGGGGTTGCCCAGAACTCCTCAACTGCTCATTGTTGAATGCACTGCATGTGTATGACATTTATTATTTGAGGTTCAATTCCTTTTCGAGACTTTGTTCTGACAAGTACTGGAGTGTTACTTTATTGATTACCTTTGCTGTAACACAAACAGTAAGGTCCTGCTGTTCCTTATGAAACTACAAGGGGCATGAATTATTAATGCCTATACTGAAGGGCAGAATTGAAATGTGATTATCCTGACAGCGTAAGGCTTTTGTTTTTCTTCTTTTCTTAGGAGGGGAATGAGGTGTGTGTCTTTACTCAACGCCCCTGTGATGCAAGATCGTTTGGTAATTGTGGTGGGTAAAAGACAAGCATGTGTGTATGTGTTAGCTTTCAATTCTGCGCCAACTATATAATGACTGATGTTTCTTATTCCTAGAGAGCCTTCAGATGATGAAAGGTATTCTCATATTGGAGTGATATACAGATCAGCTTTATTTTCCTTTGCAGGTATTTATAGACCTATATACATATTGTGGAATAGTAAAGTAGTCAAAGGGTATTTTAGAACGTCATTTTAATGTTGGTTATTTTGTGTTTATTGTTTTATAGGTCTCCTCCCCACAGTCCCCATCCTTTCCTTCCTCGCTTAATCATTCCAACCATCTGTGCTATCATAGCTTCAGAGGGTGGGGCGATTGAGTGGTGGACCCACTTGAGCCTCAAACCGATCCTGGGAGTTTGGAATAAAACCTTGACAGTTTAGACTATTTCAACGTGTTGTGAAACCTGTGGCATTTTAGACAATTCTTTAAAAATTGTGCAGTAAATAGTAGAATTTGACTCTGACAAAAATCTGGAATTTGGAAAAACTTCCCCACTTGCATCATAAGGGTTTTGGGATTGCATTTTGATGACTTTGTCATGCATGTAGTAAAGGAAACACTCTCCGTCAGTCCAGTGATTTGTGATGTTCTGCTAACTTTCTATCCTCAGTCGATAGTCCTCTTAATACCCTCACAAAGCCAAAAGGCTAAGTTTTAACAAGCACTGGCAAAGCCAATAGACTTATTACCTATCTTAATGCCTTTTGTTCATTCTGTAGAGCATTTGCTGTACAGCATGAATAAAAGTAAAAAACATAATTCACTGTGACGCAGCCACTGGTGGCCACTTAATTTGTTTCGGCATGCATCATGTCTATTTTATTTAGAAAGCGAAGGACCGCCAGCAGTGTGTTGCCTTTCTCTCCCCAAAAAAATAATGTATAATATAAGGCCAAATAAAACAAATTGGAATGTGGAGGCTGGGGGCAACAGAGAAGTCGGTGAGGGCATGGGCAGGGGGGGAGGGGAAAAGCAGCACTGAAGGGATAGCAACACAGGAAACAGAGAGAAAAAGACAAGTGAGATACAGCAACACAGAGCGCAGGGGAGAGAAACACATGGGGGAGAGAAACACATGGGTGAGAGACAACATGGCACGCAGGAGAAGAGAAACACATGAGGGAGACTACTGGAAAATACATGCTCTCTCATGGAGTGAATAAGCAAAAAGAAGAAATTAGTTCAATAAATGTGAGCAGTGGAAGGACACGAGTGAAGAGGCTGTGCTCCAGGGCAGGGACAAACACAAAATGAACAAGGCAATCCATCAAATAAGAAGCAAGCAAATGACAGTGAAAATATAGCCAACCAATAGTAAACAATGGGTGAGTTTTAAGCCCACTGTTAGTTCTTGGTAAGCTGACAAAAGGAGGAGGGAACATCTGCACCAGGCCTCTGATGTCAACACCCGTAAGGTACAAGACCACAGGGAAAGAGGGAGAGGGTCGGGGTTGGGAGGGTTCATGAAGGCCATACATGTAATCGATAACCACAAGGAAGTACAGCTCATGTTCCTTATGACGCCATGTTTATTATCTTTCTGGCACAGGACATTACGAAATCCCAGATGCCCCTGTGCAGTCCTCTGGGGCTGCAACATGCCACAACTGAAGATGAAGTCGGCTGCATACATACATACATATATACATTCATACACCTACTGCAGCGACTGTCCAAGGCTGCACTGACCTTCAGGAGGGAAAGGTGTGTGAGACCGATGAGATAGTACAATATACAGGCTGCTAAGGACTCCTGAGAGCAGTGTACAGAATAAGCAGATTTACACATTTTTGTGCCATGGAAAAATAATGAATTGCAGGAATCATGGAAATGACCATTTTTAGAGCACTTTAATATGTATCTAAGGCACGAAAGGCAAAAGAATGTTTTGGTTCTTTCCGATGGTGATTCTAAGCAATAAAAGATGGGTCCATGTGACCTTTTAGTGTGAAATACCATGCGTTGTACATGTTCACTTCTAGCAAGGAAGCCCATTAGAGTGGGAGGGGTATTTTTGGACCGCAGAGGTGCACATAGGGTGAGTAGAATTATTTAGTAGTTTTTTCTGACTCACTCATCAGGAAATCCTCGGCTGTTAAAAGCTGCTAACTAAGTAGAAGGGCAGGGGCTGTTGCATGTACTCTGCACCCTGTGGTGTCCTCATCTTGCTGGCTACCTGATATTGGGATACACTTCCAGCTACAGACATCTCAGGATTTCTGAATGTCTTCCCAGTTAATGGCAATAAAGTGTCATGGAGACCAGAGCAGGGGCTACTGCATAGAAATAAACCAGTTCTTTCCACTCGAGGCGCAAGCACCAAATTCAAATCTGGTCTTTTAATGTAGCTGCTGTGAAAACATGGCTGCACATAACATGACCTCAGCATGGTTTTTGGACTATCTGCAGGGCCACTGGAATTATGAGGCAGAGAATGGCCAAATTATGCGGTAGGGTTGACTAAATTATTCGGCAGGAAAAGACAAATTATGCGGCGTAATGTGCCACATTTGGTTATAGTATTACTTCATTATTTTGTCATTTTTACACTTGTTAGCACTATCTGGGCATAAGTTGTACCTCGTTAGTACCAGTTTAATGCCCAAATATAGCAATAATAAAAAGTGATCAGTCAACCTTCACAAAGAAGTGCCATCCACTTCCGCAGCAACATGTTACTGCATTTTTAGTAACTTTTGAAGTGTTTGAGCAATAAACATTTTTTTTTAAACCTGCAGATTATGCAGATGTTGGATTATGTGGCAAAGGCGGCAAATCCATAATTATGCGAAAAACGCTGCAGCCTCACAATCGCATAAAATCTAGTGGCCCTGACTATCTGTCTCTATTAAAGATTGGACATGTGCATGCATGAACGGAGGCAAACTCTCTGAAGAGCATCTTAATGAGGAATGTATTGGACCTAGAAGCACCGTGCGTCATCTGTACCTTTACTTTAGCAGCCCATTATTTTTCTGCAAATTATAGAAAACCTTTTGTTCCTTCCACCCGTCCTCGTTTATGAAGTGTGAACACTGACCGAGCTCTGAAGGAAACATAACTGCCCTAGCTTGGCCTTACTTCTTTTGACTAATGGGTGACTGGGGTGTGTCAGTCAGGGGTTTCTGACCTTCTCAGCAGAGGAAGCCATAACTTCGCTTTCCTACTGCGGTCCTTCCAGAAAATTAAAATGGTAAGAGATTTATTTTTGCAAATAAACTTCTTGACCTCTCGTATTTAATGTTTACTCCTCCACGTCCCTATGTTATGCAGAAAGTTGTGCCAACATTGTGGGAAATGTTCTTAACCCTCTTTGTGGGCAGGAAGGTCTGCACCAACCCTGCCGTGTTCCAGGGGAGCCTGCCTGCTTCCACGTGACTTATCACCAGAGGCTGCTGCTTTATTCCTTCCTTCAGTCTCCCCGCCTCCCATCCCCCACAGTCAGTCTCCTTTCATTTAAAGTCTGTTTTAGTCTGCACGTGAAAAGGAAAAATGGAGTATAAGGCTTTGAGCTGTCGGAGGGGACCGCGGCACCGCAGCTGATGCCAGGGCTCTGTTGTTGTGCCCGTGCCCTCTTGCCTCCTGTGTGCCAGCGGTCCTCCAGCCCGGGTAGTCGGCCCCTGCTTGCTGTGAAGTGGAGGGGATGCGCCCTAGCGTGGCACACCCTGGACAGCAGCCAGTGCCTGTCCCGGAGACCGTTAGCTGCCCGGGAGATGGGATGTGGTAGTTCGCTCCCCGCACACAGCCCGGGAGAGAGGAGGGGAAAGAAGGGCTGGGGTGGGATTCAAGCAATAATTTTATTTATTTTTTTAAAATAGAAGTACTTACGCGGAGGCTGCGCGTGGGGCCCCTGTCACCACATCGATATTGGCGCAAAATGCCCTCGGGACAAACATCTGAGTAGGGAGTGGAGGAGGGGCTGGAGAGGAGGTGAGCGACCTGGGACAACGACTGAAATAAGGTGCAGCAACATGATGCAGAGCCTCGCTTGTTCTAAGCAAGTACAGCTCAGCGCTTACAGTAATGGAGTCCCGTTAAAAATACGACGTGAAACAATGGAAATAAATGCATAGTAGGACTGCAAACGGGGTGGGAGCAATTTAAAGAAAGAAACAAGTGGCACGGTAACGTATTTCATGCCTGCTGCCCATAAAAATATAGCGCAGCCCTGATAAAGCTGTGTTTGTGGCACGGGACCAAGCGCGTAATAGACACCAATAGGCCATGGGCGGTTGTATGATGGAACAACTATCACTTGAACAACTACAGTCTAAACAACTACTCCTTAACCACTACTTAGTCTAAACCACTACAGTTTTAACAACAACTATTTTTTTACAACTACCATGCCTTTACCACGATTGCCCTTACCCCATTAATGTATCTATTTTACAGGTAAGTATAAACCTATATATATATACATGTATGTATGTGTTATGGGTTTGTATGTACCTGTAAAACACTTACATTTCGTGGTAAAGGCATGCATGCTAAAGACATATGTGTTGTAAAATTAATGTTGGTAAGTATTAACACTATAAACACACACACACCCCTATACTCACTATTAATGTTATAAAAACCCTTTCCACCCCAAAAACTTACACCCACCCCAAACCTTAAAAATTCCCTTTCCACCCAAAAACCTATACCCACCCTAAACCCTATGAATTCCCTTTCCACCCCAAACCCCCACACCCACCCTAAAAATACCCTTGCAATCCCAAAACCATACCAACCCTAAAATTACCCTTGCCACCCAAAAACCCATATCCACCCTAAAATTACCCTTGCCACCCAAAATCCCATACCCACCCTAAATCATAAAATCACCCTCGCCACCCAAAAACCATACCCACCTTAAACCCTAAAAATACCCTTGCCACCCAAAAACCCATCCCCACCCTAAACCCTAAAAAATACTCTTGCCACCCAAAAACCCATACCCACCCTAAACCCTAAAAATACCCTTGAAAATCCATACTCACCCTAAACCCTTAAAAATACACTTGCAACCATATATATATATATATATATATATATATATATATATATATATATATATATATATATATATATATATATATATATCTATATCATACTTACCAAAATACTTACATTTTAAAGTATTTTTTTTATTGCGAGTATGCCTTTACCTTTAATGCATTTACAACAAAATTCAAACACGTTTTCACATAATAAACACTATTTTCCTAAACTTATTTTGTTAAAAAAAAAAAAAAACATCCACTCTACAAAACCATATAAAATACGCCCATCCACCATTTTATCAATAGTAATACATCTGTCATATACAATCCAAGAGTGCCATCTACTGGCCAGAGGTAGTTGTAAATGCATTAGTGGTTAAAAGACTCGTGATTCAGGTTGAGGTCGTTGTTAAGGAGTCGTGGTTCAGGTCCTTCGTTGTCAATGAGTCGATGTAAAGGCTGTTTCCCCCATGGGCGGAGCAATGCGCCCGCCTTTGGCCAATTGCGTGCATTCTTTTATACAAAGACGCACGAAAAGGCCAATGGGGTAGCACAAAAGGAATCGCACAAGCACGAGCGTGTGCGATTCCTAGGTCAGTGCTGAATCCCCGTTTTTCACCTACTAAATGTCTCGTGCTACGCAGTGCGACGCTAGGCGCGAGACCTAAAAAGGTGTCTTTGGGATCATTTCCCATTTGTGAATAGTAAATAACATCAGTGCGATCAGATTTTTGTGACCAGTAATCGTACATCTGGGCTTTTGTTCTCAAATTCCAGGAAATGCTACTAAGTAAAGTTTTATAATCAAGCGCAAGAGACTATGCACATTGTTAAGAATTCCAAGCTCCAGAACCACCATTTCTGCTGCTGATGAGGACGTGCAGGAGGCGGTGGGTCCTCACTTTTAAATTGTGCTATAAAGCACTGCTGCATGCCCTGCTGGATGGAAGAATCTGTGCATCATTGGGAACTCCAAGGCCCAGAACCATCACTGGTGCTGAGGAGGAGGGTATGATAAAGGTGAGCCCTCACTTTCAAATTATGCTAGAAAGCAATGCTCTGCTGCACGGAAGTCTGGTCATCCTTGAGGATTGCAAATCCCAGAACCACCACTGTTGCTGAGGAAGAGAGTGAAAAGGAGGCAGTCCTTCACTAATAAATCACAATATAAAGCACTACTGCTTGCCCCGCAGCACCAGAGATTCTGGACATCCTTGGGGACTCAAAGTCTCAGAACCATCACTGCTGCTGAGGAGGAGGGGGAGGAGAAGTCACGCCCTCACTATCAAATTACGCTATTAAGTGCTGCTGCCTGCCCCACTGCTTGCAGTACACGCGGGCTCCGCCCGAGCATAGCCCAAGCCAAAGGCGGGCATGTTCTTGCCTGTCAATTCCCAGAAGAGGCCGGGTAAGCCACTCCCCTTTAGTTTTTATTTTACCTGATTGTACTCTTATTTTAGTATTGTTGTTTATTTTATTTATGCTTTTATGGAAGGTGTTTTTTTCGCCAAAGCCTTTGAGGCCTCTCCCTTGCAATTTGATACAAGGTATAGTTTGCTCTTGTTGGACTGGTTTACAGTGGAAACCTATATATTTATTCTAACTTCATATTCAGCATACAGAAGTATTTAGTTTGATTTTGGTAGCTGGAGGGTTATTAGTATCACAGTGTACTGTATTTACCTTAATGCTTGTATTATTGGGGTAGTTGATGTTTGACTTAATTGATTTGACTAAAGTAATTTGGGTTACTTTTACAAATAATTATATTTTATCTTAAATATTGTTATAAGGACGGCCATAAAACATCTTCTCTGCTCAAAAACAGGACAGAAAGGAAGCATCTGAAAATTGTGCAATTGAAGCATTGATAGCTTAAAAGAGGTGGCAGAATCACTTTTACATAAAACAAGCTTGACAAAGGACGCAACCACAAAAGGGAAAAAGTGGCAAAATTATTTACTATGAAATTCAAATTTTCATAACCCTGTGTCCTCAAACCATGTTTGGTGAAGAACACAGAAAAACCTGTCAACAGCAATGGGTAGTGGAAATAGGGTCAATAACAAATAGAGACTTTGTCTACATTCATCCCAATGTGATCTGCTCTAATAGATTTGAGTCACTTTTGAGTGTTCCTGTTGTACAGCCTTGATATCACACTTCTGTTGTGGTTTAGAAATTAGAATGGCTTTGCTTTCTCAAGGTTTGATCACAGAATGCTCATATAAATCCTGTGAGGATGCATGCACACTAATTAGCAAATTAAAAGTTAGAAATAAATTTTCTTAGAGTGCCTGTAAATTTACTCATTGACTTTGTTAAAAATGATTGTATCAAAAATCATCTGATGATCCTAGAGTAACGTGCTACAGAGGGTTGCATCATAAATTGTACTGCACCTAATCTCAAAAAACCAGTCGGTAAAACGCGAGGAGCAGATTTAGTTGGAAAGACTATGACTTTTACCTCTCAACACAGACCCCTAATATATGCAGTTTATCCATGGTTGATGGGGTATCCAGACTTAGTACTGTTGAGGAGAGTCATGACAGACATGTTGAGTTATAACATCTGAATAGGTACTC
Organism: Calotriton arnoldi; assembly: GCA_963921515.1. Lineage (NCBI taxonomy): Eukaryota > Metazoa > Chordata > Amphibia > Caudata > Salamandridae > Calotriton > Calotriton arnoldi. Next base: position 992,021 of record CAWUFW010001331.1, read on the forward strand.
AGACATAGGAGAAAAGGTATGTGTTGCATTTAGGCTCAGGTTCCCAAGGAGATGCAGAGAGATGCTGGGTAAAATAACCAATTCTTTATTAAGTACAGCAGTACATATCAGCCACAGCTGTGACTGTTCTCCCACACCTAAGAGCTGGCACTCACTGAAGCTTAACATAGAACTCTTAGGGACCAACATTCGAATCCACAGCATCATTATCATAGTGCAATTGACAGGGAGGAAATACCATTGAAAGAGATGGGGGAGGAGGGATGAAGAAAGAAACATATCTGTAGGAAGATACCAAACATCCCCTTTCTTCAAAATAAGGAACCTCTGTATAATGAAGCAACCAATTAGGAAAGGCGGAGTGAAAGGAATTACAGGATGAAGGAAAACACAGTATGATATTGTTGCACCAAACGTGTTAATACAACTATCCTTGTAAAATATTTGTCGAGAAGCTTGTATGCTTTTATGTAGTGGTAATCACATATTCTTTCAAGAATTTGGGGGGGCGAGTCTTCCTCCCACTTGATCTAATCGAAGGACTGACCTACTCACTGTTGTGTTTGGGGGGGAGTATTATTTCCTTTGGGTGTACATACTTTGTCCCTTGCCATACGCTAGGATTTCTGTTGGGGTCTATGCACTTTGCCAGTCTTCTCATGTTCCAAATTCTCCCATCTTGGGTTTTCACAGCATTTTTGAATAGTTTCACAATCTTCATCGGCCTAGTGAATTCGGGCCATTTCACGTTCCCCGTGGGAGCTTTAGCCTTAACTAGATCACCTATGGTTTTGGTTCCATGTATTCTGTTGTACCTTTCCCTCTTGTGTGTGTTCTCTGAGTTGTTCACCCACTCCTTGTGCCACTTAATCCACCCAGGTACTAATGTCAAATTAGGCTTTCTTGGTTTCACTAGTTCAAATGGGGTTTTATTAGTGGTTTGGTAGGGTGTTAAGCGGTATGCTTCCAACTGTTTCATTATCTCTTCCCTCCAGCATAATCCACAGACCTTAGCTAGTTGGATGCCCTCTTTGATTGATCTATTGAATCTTTCTTGGTTTCTGGGTGGTACAAGGCACTTAGTTTGTGTCTTATACCATTACAATGTAGAAATTCCTTCATCTCTTGAGAGTGGAATTAGACCGCTTTGTCAGTTAATATACTGTTGGGCAATTCCTGTCTCAGGAATACATTTACTAGAAAGTTTATGACCGTTTCTGCGTTGACCTCAGAAACAAACTTTATTTCTGGCCATCTGGAGTAAAGATCAATCAATACTAGTATGTGAGGTGACTGTCTTTCACCAGTCAAGGGGCCCACTATATCCAGTGCTATATCCATCCGCGGGCGCTCCGGGAGAGGTCAACAGTGTAGAGCAGGAGTATGTTACTTTAGGACTTCATCACTTGATGAGCATGGCATACACTCACGTATTTTCCTCTCTATGCATAAGTCCATATTTGGCCACCAGAAGTCTAGGCATAGCCTCTGCTTCGTTTTGGCGATCCCAAGATGGCCCTCATGTGCCAAATCAACGAGTTTGTTCCTTACAGATATTGGGAGCATTAATGTGGTGGACAATCATCAACTATAGACAATTTTTCACAAATCATCTAGAATGACTTAAGATGTTCATCATGTCTCTCTCGTCCCATCCAAACCTTTCATCTATTTTTCACATACCATTTGCAAAAGTGGGTCAGATTTCAATTCCTGTTTCCTCTGAGTTTCTTCAATGGCCCCTTGTGTTACAACACATACTTTGTCTTTTTGCATTTCTAACTCCTCTTCCTTCTATTCCATATCACCCTCTATTTCTTCCTTTTCTTCCTTAGTGTCAGCAACTAAACGAGAGACGCAGTTTGCTGCATAAATTCTCAGACCAGGGAGATATTCTACACAAAATGTGAAATCTTGTAGCTTAACCACCCACCGTTTGATTCTGCTGGAAATGGAGTCTAACCCTTTATTTGTAAAGGCTTCTGTGAGTGGCTTATGGTCTGTCCTTATGGTAAACTTTGTTCCCCAGATAAAGTTTTTGAATTTGTTGCGTGCCCAGGGCACTGCCAAAACCTCCTTTACGGTTCCTGAATAGTTCATTCCAGCCTGTCTCAGTGATCTGGTGGCGAAAGCCAGTCTCTTCGCCCTTCTCACTTTCTTGCATCATTACAGCTCCTAAACCTTTTGAACTTGTATTAGTAGTTATAATGGTCCTTCTTCCTGGTAAAAAGCTTTTAAATTAGGTGCTGTTGCTAATGCAGTTTTAGTATCTTTAAATTCTGTTTGCCATTTCTCGTTTGAGTCAAAATGTACCCCATTGTTTTAGCAATGAATGAATGTTGTTAGTTCTATTAGCAAAATTGATGATGAACTTACTGTAGAACTCCAACATTCCCAGAAGTTGCTTGACTTCTTCTTTACTTGTTGGTGAGGCGACCTTCATTATTCAATCTTTTAGCTCTGATTTGGTAGTAGCCCTTCAGCAGTTATCCTATGTCCTAAGTAGTTTATCTCAGAACATCCTATTTTACAATTATCTCCATTGACTGTGAGTCCCGGTTCTCTGAAACTCTGCAGCACTTGTCTGATGCTTTTATTGTGCTGTTCTTGGGCTTCCCGAAGATCAAGACATCATCTTGACAACAAAATACACAGGGATCCCTTGTAGAATATTATTCTTTGAAAAACTGCTGCAGCTGACACAAGTCCAAACGTAATGCATTTTGAATTTGTACACCCCCATGCGTGTGATAAGTGCTATGAGCTCCTGAGATTCCGGACGTAACCGGACCTGATATTATGCTGAAGTAAGGTCTAATGTTGAAAAGACCGTAGACCCTGTTACTTTGGTCATCACTTCCGTGATGTTGTGCATTGGGTACTTATCTACAACTACCTCCTTGCTCAGAGCTCTCAAGCCTATGCATAGCCGTATCGTCCCATCTGTCTTCTTAGCAACCACTATAGGGGCAAGCTATTCTGTGGTTCTACTGGCTCTATCACCCCAATACTGCAAAATCTCTCCAACTCTTCCCTTACTGCTTCATGCATTGACAGTGGTAGATTTCTTACTCTGGCTGATACTGTATGGGCATTCTCCTTTAGTTTTATTCTATGAAAGTAGTGTTATAGACTCCCTAAGTGACTTGTGAAAACCTTGAGGAACTCTTCTTTCAAATCAGATGGTTTATTTATTGTTTTGGAAACGTTTTTAATGAATATGTGTGATTATTAGGTTTAAGATATATCCCTAGATTCTTCTGTGCTGGCCATCCTAAAACGTTGTCCTCCTTGTATGAGACATACACATTGCTAACAGTGTATCTGTCTTTTATGTAATGCTTGTCCAGAAATATCCCTATATCTGTATGGGCTGACCACCACATTCTCCAGGACTGAGGTCCATCTTAAAAAGTTTCTTTTTTTCCTCCAAACATTTTTTTTAAACATCTTTTCAGAAATTATTGGCAATCTGGACCAGGAATCAAAAATAGCTTCTACTTCTTGTTCTTCTATCTGTATGTTATCTTTCGGATTGTTCAACCCTACCTCTGTCAACTGCAATACGATTTCCTCGCAAAACTGCGACGCACCACTTTTGGGACATTTTCTGGGAGTAAAGTTACTCCTACAACAAATCTTATAATGACCCATCCTCCCACATTGATTACATATTGATTTCAATGCAGAGCACGCTCTGCAGTTGCCCATATGTCCAGCATCACCGCATCTATAGCAAATGGACCTGAATGCCACCAGGTTTCTAGTTTCTTTTGTCTCCCCTCTCGTTCCTTCGATCACCAATACATCTTCTGTTAGCACATTAACCTTTGCTTTTTCATCCGTATCTTGTTTAATATCTTGTACACACTGCATCATATGCTCAACTTGTTCAGCCACAATAAAAACTTCACCTAATGATGGATCATCTTTTAACCACAGCTCCTCACATATTTACTCAATATTGCATGCTAATAGGAACTGATCTCTTATCCGTTCATCAAAGTTTCCCCAAACTTGCAGGTCCCAGATAATTTTCTCAATTCTGTTACAAACTCCTCAACAGTTTCTCCTTCTTTTTGACCCTGTTTCCCAAAATGATAACGCTCCATTATAGTACTGATTTTTGGTAAGAAATTATTATCTAACTTCTTAATGTTTATCTCATATTCATTGAGACCCCTAGATTCATTAATGCTCAGATCGGGAAGATGTTCCAATATTTCTAAATAGTGCTGTAATAATGCTACTTTCCTTACTGAGCCTAAATTGGGGCACCAAACCACTGCATAGTTTTGAAATACTTTTTTCATTGGCTCCATTTTATAGGCGGGGGCTCCTGGGCAGTCACCTAAAACGGTGGGGGTGTTACATTCTGTATTTCCACTCTAGTGTAAAGGAGTAAAGTGCTCTCTAAAGACCTGCAAAAACTAAGAGAAGTTTAAGAGTGAAGATTTACTTTTCCACAAATTTCTTAAGGCATGACTATGTACCTGAAAAGGAAACAGTAGGTTAATGTGCAATATTAAAATAAAAGATTCCAAGTAATCACTCTATGCAGAATAAAGATACACCCTCAGCAATTTCTGTGATTGAAACAAAAACATAGGCTGAGGTATATTTTTTCTTTCCTTAGATGGCACTGTTCATAGAATAGAGACTATCTTCAAAGGAAGTTCCCATCTACAATCTCTGGAGTTGCCTCACTATTTCCCACAACCTTCAGATAACACAGCTGGATCTCTGCAAGCATGACGAGGTAAGATTTCCACAGTATGAATTCTAATAGTGTTTAAAGTACTTTCTCTCAGCTCCTTTGAAAGAAAAGATACCGTGGGCACACTGAAAAAATATTCTCTTCCACACTGCAGGACAGTCAGGATGCAAAGCCAAGCCGTTTTTCAGATTTTCCCCTGTGCAGGCTTGTGGAGCGCTAATATTCTCTTCCACGCTGCCAGACAGTCGGGACGCAGATCACAGACACTCCTCCGATTTTCCCCGGTGCAAGCTTGTGGAGCGCTCAGGTACTGCGCAACTGCTTCCGCCCACTCTGTCAGTCGATTGGAGTACGGAGCACGAGCTACTTCTCCTGGTGTGGTTTAAGGACAGTATGGTTATATTCAGGGCTTTTAGTGGGCCGGGTCTGTCCGGGTCTGAGCACTGGCAGTTATTTTCAGGGGGCCTCGAAACGGGTCTCTATCGGGCTCTATTTTCGGGCCTCGCAAAGGTAGTCCGTTTTCTTTTTTTTTTATTGGACTGCAGTGAGAGCATGTACATTGATGTGCGCATGCTCATTTTGCTCACTACTGAGAAGTGGAGGTCGAGGCATGACGTCATGACGTTGATAGAGCGCCATGTTCATGTGAAATTGTAGGGGTGCATCATAATCACTGGTAGTTCGCACCCACATATATCCGGAGATGTACCCAAAATATATTCAGAGATATTCATGTATGTTTAGCAAGAGTAGATAATTCACAGGTATTAAAGTGAATCAGTAGAGTAATTGTGCTACGATAATCATGCAACGTAATGCTTTATTGAATGAAGTGAAAAATAATGCATGGGTGAATCGGCCCATGTGTAATTCAGCTGCAATAGTTAACGTGTACTATATTAAGTTGCACACGTAGGTTACTTTTCGAATATGCAATGTAATGAATTAATGCTTATAGAAGAAATTAAGTTGTGTGTTTAAATGTGTAAAGGCCTGACTACATATACGACAGGGAAAGGCCTGGTTTGTTCTTATGTTAGCTTATTTTGCAGGCAGGGAAAAGTTTCTCTTGGAAAGGCTCTCTGGGAACCAACGGTAGATTTAATTAGCACAGTAGAGGGTTTTTGTTGAACGTATCTTCTGTTGCAGGTGCAAGGACACATGCCTCGTTAGTAAAGACTGGCTCTTTGTTTCACAAAGTTAGAGAGATGGGAGGCATGGAACTGGGAGTGCAATGGAATTTAGGGATGATACTTTCAGCGGAGAAGGTGCCTGGGACTCAAGGTCATCGCAACCGTCCAGGATGAAGTAACCGTTTCGATGGAAAAATACAAGAAAGAAGACCTGGCCAAAGAGGCGTGACAAAGGCGTGTTCAATTGTGTTGGGATTTTGTATTAGGGATAGTGCCCCGAGGGAGGAGGCAGGAGATGAGGTAGGGGAGACCAGAGGGAAGGACAGAGAGGGTCCTGATGAAGGAGCATCTAAATTTCTGAGCATAGGTACTAAGTGATTGCACTTCTTAGGAAGTCTTCACAGCTGACACCTTTTACTCTTGCTGGGGAAAATCGTTAAGTAGGGATGTCACTTAGTGTTAGTGTAGGGACAGAGATTGATTTATGCTTATTTAGATAAATGAAGAGTAACATAGAAATTGGAGCAATCATTGCTTGTTTGATTCTTTTAGAACTATCAGTCCTCCTTATTCTGAGTCGGATGAGACTCCTGCGTAGATTATTATTTGTATTAGTTCCCATTTATTTCTTTAACCTCGTGTTGAGGTGCTTACATGTTCAGTTATTTTTGGTGATAATAAATTCCTAAAGTTGAATTCTGAGTCAGTGGTCCTTTCAGGTAAACTGGACAAATTGTTATATAACCAAATGAGATTCTCTCCTTTACACTATTCAACAGGTAAAAAGATCCTGGCGACCAGAAGGTTCTTATAGGTGATTAGATAAGAATCGGCGTTATCAGTTGGTAGCAGAGTAGGATGGTTACCTTTGATGGTAAGGGGAGATCTAGATGAAGATAAGGAGACTAAGTTGCCCCATAGAGCCCGAGTGATGCTGATCCAGTGAGTCGTAGGAGAAGGACGTCGGCGGTCAATGAAAACTGACGGAGAGTGACGGTGTGGCGGAAGTAGCAGTTCATGGTAGAGTGAGTATGAAAAGAGTGGTGGTTGATAGATTGCGGTGTTAATTGTTGTGTGATGTCTTGCGGAGTTGGAATGAGAGTTGTGTGACTGAGGATCGGACCGTGAGCGCGCGCGGGACCGAGAGATTTGATATTGTGGTGTAGAAGACACCCAGAGTTGAGAGCGTTGACCAGAGGTTGTGGGGGTCATGAGACATCGTTGACAAACCAACTGAAGATAGTGTGTGAATAACCAACGCAGGTCGTAGGTTATTATCGATTGTGTTAGAGGTGATTGTCCGGTCGTATTGCGGACAGACAGTTGCCAGATTGAGGTCAACAATCTCGAGAGGCTGATCGGTCATTGATAGACTGACAGTCAGAGAGGTAATTGTTCGGTAGGACGGACATTGCTTCAGAGTATGATTGGGACAAGAGTGAACGAGAACGAGTGAATTAGGAAGGAGGGGAACTGCTGCGAGCGGAGGAAAAGTGACGTCAGACAAGTGCCGCGCTGTGATAGGTCGGTTGGTGTGAGCCGCGCTGGCATTGGTGGATTAAAGTCAGGAAGTAAAGCTGACATATTGAGTGCGAACAGAAAGTTGATTCATCATGAAATGTTTTAAAGTTTTGCGAGAACTCTGTAGAGGAGATAGACATGTGGTTGTTCGGGGAGGAGAGGAAGCCCCTCCCGAGGATACGCCAGCACATTATATGGCTACGAATGTAGGATTGCATACCATAATTTGGCTTGAAAATTGGCACAAAATGACATTTGGAGAGGAAGAATTGACTTTCCCACGCTATGGTACTTTCAGATTAGAGGTGTTGTACCAGCTAAAAAGTATAATGGCTTCTTTACGACCACTGCCTAGACCGACACAGTTTGAAGCGCTACATGCATGGATTAGAGCAGCGCATGAAAGAAAAAGAGACAAGAGTCAGGAAAAGGTGAAGAAATCGATCAGGGCATTTCAAGATGCGAAGTGGGATGCACTGGAGAAAAGGTGGAGGGTGGAAACGATTGAAGGTGATAAGTTATACCCACTGCTAATACAAAATGGGAAAATAACAAGAGTCAAAGAAGACGACAGTGATACAGATGACAGTCTTATAGATAGGCTGCTAGCAGAGAGACCACCCCCATTTAATCCGGATTCGGCAGAGGGAAAACCAACGTTGGCAATAGAATCGGGTGAAACGCAGGGTCAGACTAACATGAGGGTAATGGGAAGAATTTCCACAGGAACAGAAGGGGCGACAACACCTTTGATAACACAGCCTCCCGTAGGGAACACCAGGTTACCAGACTCCTTGACTGTACCGGTTACCATCGGTCCTATAGTATCGGTATACGACCCAGATCGAGTGAGAGAAGGGAGTTCCGTACAGACGGGAGGAGAAGAAATAACCAGTGGGAATGGGAATGGGTACATTTCCCAAGACCACTAGAAACAAGTACGCCATTACCAGCTACTGCAGACTCCTCTTTTAGACAGGAGGATGAGAGATCAGTCAGACCAAGGTCTTTACACGAATCCAAGTCAGCGTTGAGGATGTGGACACCAACAGTGAGAAATCAAAGTGATAGGATGCCAGGAGATAGGGAACAAAATGTTTCAGAAGATAGGCCAAGCTCTAGAAGCATGGCAGAAGCGGATAGGTCCCAAGGACAGAATAGTGACTATGGTGAGCGAGAGGGAGCAGCTTGTCGAGAAACACTCAGGAGCGCAGTACAGGCAAGGTTGCTGGACGTAGTGAGACTGAAAGCAGAGGTAGACGAAATGATTAGTGGAAGCCTGCCTTTGGAAAGAATAGAGATTTATGGGCCAGATGAGCTGCTGTTTTTAGCAAAGGATGTGACTCGAAAAGCCAGGATAGCACATGAAAACTTGACAGCATTAGCCAGGAGATATGAGGTAGATTTGAATAAAACAAAAACGTTGCAAGGACCGCATAGGCTGCAATACAGTGACCAGGAGCTGGAGGAGAAAAGAATTACGGGGTTAAGGACGCATACCAGAGATTTGATTGTAGGGATGCGGATATGGATTATGTTAGACAAATGGGAAGAAAGGTGGTCAAAGAAGAAAATAGCAAAGAAAGCCGAGGGAGAGACGCCGCCTCCGGGAGGGGGGGCAACAGGGGTTGGAAACTTTCCTTTACGGGAAGTACAGAATGGAGGGTACGTGCATGTGCCGTGGAGTAGAGGTGATTTGGCTGCATTCACAAATGATTTTCCTCGGCTGAGGGAGAAACCGGTAGAGTGGTACAAGCAGGTTGAGCGGTTCGTGAAAATTTCAAAAGTATTGTGGATTGATTTGAACACCTTGTTTGACATAGTGGTGCCGGGAGATTTGTGGACAGCTTGTAAAGTCGCGGTCGAGTGGCCGACTTCTGAACCTGACAGGGATGCTGTCACGAATGGTCCGTCACCCCTCGTTATGAAAAAATTTGAACAAGTGATTACATGGTTAAAACTGAAGATTTCACCCCAAGATATAGATTGGGTTAAGATAGACCGAACTGTGCAGGAACCCAAAGAAACGGTGCATGAATACTACGAAAGGCTTTTGCAAGCGTTCAAACAGTATAGTGGATTAGATACATTAGACCCCAAGGATATGGGACAGTTTGTTTCAAAGTTCGTGTTGGGTCTGAGATCAGAAGTCAGCCTCATGATACAGCACCATTTGATCTGTTGGCAGAACAAGCCGGTAGATGAAATTTTGCGGTATGCAAGGTACTGTAGTGATGAGGTGGACTCGAAACATTGGAAGTTAAAAGACAAGTTGATGCTCGTTCAGATGCAGACAGCACAGGGTCAGCCCAATGGAGGGACCTTAGGAAGAAAGCAGGGAAATTTCCAGACGAATAAGAATGGACAAGGACAAGAAAAAGGAAAACCAATAGATCCCAAGACGGGGGTGGATGTGGCGACACTGAAGAAGACCACTGCGTGTCATCTTTGTCGCCAGGTCGGGCATTGGAAACGCGAGTGCCCCTTGAACCCAGCTAACCAATTGCAGGAAGAGGTAGAGGGGGTCCAGGCACCTGCGCCGGAGGTAGTTAACACTGTGACGAGGCCCAGGTTGATGAAAGGGGGGACATACAATCCTCAAGTACAGGTTCCCCAGGCTCCGAGGATCCCGCAAGGAATACGAACGTACCAACAAATGCCCCTGTTCGAAGAATACGATGAGAGTAGCTTAGACCCTTTATCCTGACGGTGCCTGAGGGGGGAGGAAGACTGCACACTTGGAGCGGTCTTGGAGGTAGACCAGAGGGGACCTTTTGTGGAGGCAGACATTAATGGAAATCCTGCTACACTTTTGGTCGACACTGGTCCTACCCGGTCTACTGTAAGATCAGCAGTGGTCCCTAACCTACCCCTCTCGGGACAATCAATCCAGGTTGTTGGAGTGGCAAATAAAAGAATAAACAGCCCGTTGACAGAGCCGATCTCAGTAAAGATAGGTTCCTTCCAGACCAAACATCAGTTCGTGGTGTGTGATACGAGTCCAGTTTGCCTTTTAGGAAGAGACCTATTCTGCAAGTTGAATTGCACGATTTATTGCACACCCCAGGGAGTGGAGGTTCAGACGAAGGATGATGATGCTGACTTTAAAGTTGCAAATCAGCATCTATGCATAGATCTGTACCCAATGGTGACCGTGGAGGAACTTCCACCGGATTTGAGAGAGACAGTGTCGTCTGAGGTGTGGGATTTCACAGGCGAAGAAATAGGACTGATCAGAGGGGTTGAACCGGTGCGGATAGAGGTGAAACAGAATGTTGATTTCCCCAGGACACCGCAGTACAACCTGTCGCCCGAAACGATCGCAGGGATTAAACCCGTAATCGAGACTTTCATTGAGAAAGGCATTCTGAAGGAGATCAGAGGTAGCCCCTGTAATTCACCTATTATGGGACTACAGAAACCGAGCGGAAAGTACAGGATCGTGCAAGACCTGCGAAAGGTCAACACGATAGTTGTTCCTTGTTGTCCAGTGGTACCGAATCCATCAGTAATATTGTTTCAGATCCCGTGCGAAGCTGAGTGGTTTACTGTCATCGACTTGTGTCAAGCCTTCTTTTCGATACCGCTCCATGAGGAAAGCCAATTTATTTTTGCATTCAGGCTGGAAAATCGTGTGTTAACATGGTGTCGTATCCCTCAAGGGTATACAGAAAGTCCGTCGATCTTTAACCAGATCCTGAAGAAGAATCTTGAGAGTCTTGTATTGCCGCAGAACTCAGTCCTCGTGCAATACATAGACGACTTGCTTATTGCCTCGGAAACGGAGGATGCTTGCAGAATAGACACGGTAGCCCTGTTGAATCACTTAGCAGAGAACGGACATAAAGTGTCCCCAAACAAGCTGCAGTACTGTTTGAATGAAGTACAGTACTTGGGACACAGACTGGAAAAAGGAAAGAGGAAGGTGTCACCAGACCGAATTGAGGCAATAATGAGTATGGCAGTACCCACCACACAGAGGGAAGTCAGGATGTTTTTGGGAATGGTCGGCTATTGTCGGCAGTGGATACCTAGTTTTTCCTTGAGAGCAAAGCCTTTACAGAGGCTTACGCACAAGGATGTGAGTGATCCGGTACCATGGGACGAGGAGTGCTTGATGTCATTCCTGAAACTGAGAGAGGAGTTGTGCAGTGCCCCAGCACGCACTGGGGATGCCTGATTATAACAAGGCCTTTTCATTGTTCTGTTGTGAGAGGGAAGGATGTGCATTAGCAGTCTTAGCTCAGAACCATGGAGGTGTCCGTAGACCAGTTGCCTATTTCTCAGCTACTCTAGATCCAGTAGCTTCTGCGTTGCCCGGATGTCTAAGATCCGTTGCTGCAACAGGTGTCAGCATTGAAAGGTGTGAAAGCATTGTAATGGGTCACCCTTTGACTGTACATGTGCCACATTCGGTTGAGCTATTGATGACCAGGACTAAGACCCAGCACCTGACAAACAACAGGTTAACCAGGTACGAGCAAGTCATACTTGCCGCAGAGAATGTGATTCTGAAAAGGTGCTCTGTCTTAAACCCTGCGACATTGATGCCCGTACCGAATGCAGATGATGAAGATTGTGCGGACCATGATTGTCTCGATGTGACTGACCTTTGCACCAAACCGAGACCTGACATTGTCGATGAACCACTGACTGACCCAGATGAAATTTTCTGTCGATGGTTCATGCCTAAGGGACAGTGTCGGCCAATTAAGAGCAGCGTTTGCTGTATGTACCATTTATGGAGTGGTTGAGGCCGCTTGCCTAGAAGGAGTACGCTCCGCGCAGGTAGCTGAGATCATTGCTTTGACCCGTGCCTGTTTGGCCGCTGATCAAATTCGAATCACGATTTACACGGACAGCCAATATGGGTTTGGTGTGGTGCACGACTTCGGGCAGTTATGGTCTCAGAGGGGATTTTTGACATCATCTGGCTCACCCATTAGGAATGGAGAATACGTAAGACAACTGTTGGATGCATTACAACACCCAAAGGAGATTGCTGTTGTTAAATGTTCCGCACATGGGAAGGGGGAGGACTTTGTGTCTTTGGGCAATAATTATGCGGATGAAGTTGCCCGTTTCTGTGCAGAACAGGGATGCATATTTACAGACAGATACGCAGGGGAGAGCCAAGAAAGAACCGAACTCAACATAATGTTGGCCATGGCAGACACCTGGGAAGAGCTCAAACGGCTGCAGGATGAAGTCTCAGATCAGGAACGAGAGGGATGGATCAAAGCAGGGTGTGAGAGAGGAGATGTGGATGTGTGGGTCTCCAGTGATGGGAGAGCTGTATTGCCAGAAGAGTTGTTGAACCCGATGGCAAGATTGATACATGGACTGGCACATCTTGGCAGAGATGCAATGGTGAGGGTGTTTAGACAGACGTGGTATAGCCCGCGATTTCGTGCAATGGCAGAAACAGTGTGTCAGAGGTGTGTTACGTGTCAGCAGATGAATGCTGGAAAGAAAACTGTAGTTACTTTGAGTCACATTGGGAGGTCAGGAGGGCCTTTCAACCGGATACAGCTAGATTTCGTGAAAATGCCTAAATGCAATGGGTTGAGGTACATTTTAGTGCTAGTATGTGTATTCTCACGGTGGGTGGAGGCTTACCCAACACGCAGGTGTGACACTCTCACAGTGGCTAAGTTATTGTTGAGGGAGCTTATCCCTAGATTCGGGATTCCGACCTCTTTGGAATCAGATAGAGGAAGGCACTTCCACAGTGAAATTATGAAGTTACTTTGTGTTGCATTGAATATTGACCAGAAACTCCATTGTAGTTACCGACCAGAGGCTTCTGGGATGGTGGAACAGGTTAATGGAACTTTGAAAGCCCGGATGGCAAAAATGTGTTCTTCAACATCCTTGAAGTGGCCCGATGCTTTGCCGCTCGTGTTAATGAGCATGCGAAGTGTCCCAGACAGAAGGACGGGGTTGTCACCCCATGAGATACTAATGGGAAGGGCAATGCGGTTGCCGGCAGTACCAGCTACAGCTTTGATAAACATCACTGATGATTTGATTCTCGATTACTGTAAAGGACTATCTGATGTGGTCCGTTCTGTATCCCAGCAGGTGCAGGCTACAGTCGTTCCAGCCTCGAATGATCTGTGTCATGACCTGTGTCCCGGAGACTGGGTGCTTGTCCGGAAACACGTGAGGAAGAGTTGCTTGGATGCTCGTTGGCGAGGCCCGTACCAGGTGATCCTAATCACGAACACAGCAGTAAAGTGTGGAGGATTGCCGAACTGGGTGCATGCCTCCCATACCCGCAGAGTTTCAGCACCCTTGGAAGAAACAGCTCCTCTCGTAGATGAAAATCCAGCTGATGTGGCAGGGCCACATGAGGGGACAAGTCAAGCTGTAAGGGTTGCTGACACAGCTGGTGGTGCACTAGAGCAAGCTGAAGGGGGTTTCAACAGCTCGAACCCTGACTCAGACCCCGAAGACAGAGATGGTGCAGTGGGCGGAGAAGAGTCAGATTCAGCAGAAAGAGGAAGTAGTGCACTGGGTATAGAAGAGGAAAACAGAAGATCGACTAGAACTGAAGAGGGTTGGCCTGAAAGACAGAGGCGACTGAATCTGAGGTTGGCACCCAAAAGAGATCTTGCTCCGGTATCTGAGGTGTCCGAAACGGAAGCAAGTGACGAAGATCAAACTCAAGAGAGCCGGCGAAGGTCGAAAAGAACAAGAGTACCCTGCCGGAGATACTCTACCCCTGAGTGGACTTACACAGTGTTCGATGCAGGGGGTAGTGAGTACGGGTAGACTGAGGTCGGTGTTGGTGTTCAGCCGAAGCCCGAATGTGGTAGTGAAAGTGGTGCTGTTGTTGCCAGGGCTCGAAGTCGAAGGAATACTGACCCTCACAGTTCCGAATCCCCCGCTTCTGAGTAAAGTCCGACAACTGGTTTTGCATCGGGTTGAATTTCCATCTTTTGGGTTTGAGCCGTCTTCACATGAAATGATAATCTTGCGTCTTGAACTTTTGTATCACGTTCTGGAAGTGCTCAACGAGGATCTTATTATGGATGAACTATAAACTGTGTAAATAAAAGTCTAAAGGAGAAGATAACCTAGGCCCGAGTGGAAGAAGAGTAAACTTAGGGACTTTCCACAGAAGAGGAACGAAAACTAGGGAAGTCTTTTCTGGACTGTGTAAATAAGGTTGTGACCAAAAAGGGAAATTCCAGAGATTTCATGGTTGCTCGAGCTGGTTAAGCAAGTCACGAGTTGAGGACACAGAGACTTTTGAGTGTTCACTGTTGAAACCAAGAACTTTTGAGAACTTTCGAAACCATGGAGGCTGGAGATCCCAATCGTAGATCGAAGTTGATTGTAGGCATACTTATAAGTAGTGTAATAGTTTCTATAATCATAGTAATCATAGTCTCATATACTGTTCCACATGAGCTAGAAGTGCAGGGGGTGCCAGGGACACCTACACCTACTACACCTAGCCAAAGAGAGGTAAACATGGGAGCTGACAGAGCTTTGCTATTAGAAGAAAGTCGTAGGTTACATGTAGATTTGTCTAGGAGTGATTTTAAGCTTAATGCATATGCCAAGCTGCTATATGAATATGTTGATGCGATGAATGCTAAAGATTGTTATGTGTGTATGCAGTTGCCTGCTTCAGTGGATGAGGGTATTAGGTATCACCATCTTCCACTGACATATGGAATTTCATGTAGTCTTTTGCTTAGTATATTTTATGAAAGAGATCAGTTTGAGTATTTCTTTTCCAATTACGATGCTGTGCTTCCTGAAGTCCCAGCTTACAAGCATTTGAATAAGTACGATTATTATAAGACAGAGGATCGACTCAGCAAGTTCTTTATACCGTCTTTGGAATTGGATACCGCATTCGCTCACAGACATAATCTGACGTGCTCTTTGTCAGATGTGGAGAAGAAGTTTGTAGATCAGGTGGAAGACAGGTATAGGAAACTGACTCACTCACGAGACACAGGGCATAGCAGACTAGATTGGACAGATGAGGAAAAATTGCATAAGACAAAGGGAGGTTATGGTCCTATAGCGTTAGATAAGGAGCAGAGAGGCAAGCTTTGTGTGAGGCGTTATCAGACTTATTATGAAAAGGTTGCAGTAGGACAGAGCACTTGTGATCACGTTTTTACTATGGCAGAGGTAGCAAAGAATTTTCTCCAAGGCCCTGTACAAGTGATACCAACGGTGTATTTTGTGTGTGGAAAGAATGCTTATGTGAGGTTACCTGCGAACTGGTATGGTACATGTTACTTGGGAATAATATTTCCAAAGATTTACCATACTGAGGACTTGGAACTTCTGGAAGGTGGGAAGCATTCAAGAACGAGAAGAGGTGCGAGTGCAGGGATCGTGGTGGGGGATATCTTTGGAGCCATGATACCCAGTCTGGGAGTGATCTTGAATGATGTGAAAATTCGGAGATTGGCGACTGTGGTAGACGAACTATCAATGAATACAGCAAAGTCGTTAGTACTGGTGGAGGGAGAGATGTTATCGATAAGGACCATGGTTTTGCAGAATCGCCTTGCTTTGGATGTCCTGTTGGCAAAAGAGGGCGGAGTCTGTAAAATATTGAAGGTTCAAGAGTGCTGCACTTATATACCAGACCGTAGCAAGGATCTGGAGAAATATATAAGTAACATCACTACAATCCACACAAAAATAGCGGATCTGACCGAAGAGGGGGTTTGGGAAAAAGTTGGCAAGGGATTTGGTCAAGTGGGAAGCTGGTTTGCAGACCTGGGAAAGGGATTCCTTGGGTATGTTCTGAAACCCCTCCTTATCGTGGTGGTTTGTGTGGTTTGTCTGTGGGTCTCGATCAAGGCCTACAAGTGGTATCGAGCAGGCCGAGTTGAGAGAGCATTGAGGGAAAATGAGATGAGACTGGCAAGACTGCAGGACAGTCAATATCAGAGGCTTAAGAGAAGGGAGAATCACCGATCAGGGAAAATGGCAACGAGTTCTGTTTAGGTCGGTTCTTTCTTCAAGGGAGTTGACTAAATTGTGATGACAGGTGTCATCAAAGGGGGGAACTGATAGAGCGCCATGTTCATGTGAAATTGTAGGGGTGCATCATAATCACTGGTAGTTCGCACCCACATATATCCGGAGATGTACCCAAAATATATTCAGAGATATTCATGTATGTTTAGCAAGAGTAGATAATTCACAGGTATTAAAGTGAATCAGTAGAGTAATTGTGCTACGATAATCATGCAACGTAATGCTTTATTGAATGAAGTGAAAAATAATGCATGGGTGAATCGCCCATGTGTAATTCAGCTGCAATAGTTAACGTGTACTATATTAAGTTGCACACGTAGGTTACTTTTCGAATATGCAATGTAATGAATTAATGCTTATAGAAGAAATTAAGTTGTGTGTTTAAATGTGTAAAGGCCTGACTACATATACGACAGGGAAAAGCCTGGTTTGTTCTTATGTTAGCTTATTTTGCAGGCAGGGAAAAGTTTCTCTTGGAAAGGCTCTCTGGGAACCAACGGTAGATTTAATTAGCACAGTAGAGGGTTTTTGTTGAACTTATCTTCTGTTGCAGGTGCAAGGACACATGCCTCGTTAGTAAAAGACTGGCTCTTTGTTTCACAAAGTTAGAGAGATGGGAGGCATGGAACTGGGAGTGCAATGGAATTTAGGGATGATACTTTCAGCGGAGAAGGTGCCTGGGACTCAAGGTCATCGCAACCGTCCAGGATGAAGTAACCGTTTCGATGGAAAAATACAAGAAAGAAGACCTGGCCAAAGAGGCGTGACAAAGGCGTGTTCAATTGTGTTGGGATTTTGTATTAGGGATAGTGCCCCGAGGGAGGAGGCAGGAGATGAGGTAGGGGAGACCAGAGGGAAGGACAGAGAGGGTCCTGATGAAGGAGCATCTAAATTTCTGAGCATAGGTACTAAGTGATTGCACTTCTTAGGAAGTCTTCACAGCTGACACCCTTTTACTCTTGCTGGGGAAAATCGTTAAGTAGGGATGTCACTTAGTGTTAGTGTAGGGACAGAGATTGATTTATGCTTATTTAGATAAATGAAGAGTAACATAGAAATTGGAGCAATCATTGCTTGTTTGATTCTTTTAGAACTATCAGTCCTCCTTATTCTGAGTCGGATGAGACTCCTGCGTAGATTATTATTTGTATTAGTTCCCATTTATTTCTTTAACCTTGTGTTGAGGTGCTTACATGTTCAGTTATTTTTTGCGATAATAAATTCCTAAAGTTCAATTCGGAGTCAGTGGTCCTTTCAGGTAAACTGGACAAATTGTTATATAACCAAATGAGATTCTCTCCTTTACACTATTCAACAGGTAAAAAGATCCTGGCGACCAGAAGGTTCTTATAGGTGATTAGATAAGAATCGGCGTTATCAACGTCATGCCAGGTGAGCTGCGTTGTAGGAGGAAGGGAAATCCTTTTTAAAGAGAGCCATTTTCTCTCAGGATTTCCCTTCTCTTTTTGTGCGCAGGAGCAACGTCGTCGTGGTGCCAGCCTTGACATCGTGGGATGATTAGGAGAGAGACGACCACAGGCAGCCTGCTCCAGCACGACCCTGCTCTGACCTTTCACACTGAGCGTCAAGGCTGCACTGTAATCCAGCAACAAGTGAAGCGCAGAGAGAGGAACTAGTCTGCGTGATCCTGCCCCAGCCCTAACAGCACCAGGAAGTTAAAAGTTGAAATCGATCTCCTGTTACTACATTAAAGTAATACAAGCATATACTTGATTCCCAAAATTAATGAATTTGTGCCTTTATAAAACAAGCATTGGTAAATGCAAAAAAAAAAAAAAAAGGTTGAAATCGACCTACATTTGGGAAATCCTCAATAGATTTCTAAGTAATGTAAATAATTTTTACATGTTTTTTAAAGTGTTTGGTATTTTTATGGCTTATACTTAATAAATATACCTTTTTGCCTATTTTATTATCCTTTGCTGGATGCGACTTTATGATTTTCTTAAGCACACAATGCTAGTTATCTTGATTTAGACCACGCCCCCTACTTGGATAGGCCACACCCCTTTAAGAGGTTTGCCCCGCCCCTTTTAGAGCACCCCCAGTTTTTTTTCCCACTTAAAGCCCTGGTTATATTACACAATGTTTTTTTCATGCGCTCTGCCAGTTGACCAGAACACGGGGCCACACAGCCCGCTCACAATGTTGGTGCAGCTTGTGGGTAGAACAACTGCCTAGCACAATGGAGCACTCTGATGAAGAGAGAATGCTAACTGCCACACCGCTCATTGGCCGAAGCACAGGCCACATTGCATGCTCAATTTTCTGTTTGAGTCTATGAAGAAAGCAGGGTGAAGTCAGCAGGGATCTGGTGTATATATAGATAAAACCTCATTAACATCAAGTATTCCACTGGATCAGAAATGCTTGCCACTGTTCTTCCATCACACACTCAGATTTAAAATATGTTGAGCGTCATTCAGATCCGGTGGATTAGTAGGACTAGATAGAGGTTAATCAATTCAAACCTTGCCCAGGGCCTTATCTCGGGTGTGCATAGATATCTATTACTAAGAGGTTTCTGATATCAAGCTTAAAATAAGACTACCACAAAATGCAGAGTTTATTTCCTCCCGATCAGTTGGTCACAATTTGAAATACTCATACGCTGTTTGAGCAAGCCCTTTGAACAATGTTGATTGACTCTCCTTTATGCAGCTGAATAGTTCTTCTGAATTTATTCCATCCCCTGCAGGAGTAAATCAACCTTTGACCCCAGCACTGATTGTACACAAAGAAGAGATAGATAAAACCAGCAACATAGCTTTTTTAATTGCTGATCTAGGCTTTTTGTCCTCCGATTTCTTTTATATTGTTAGAGACCCCTCGATTATGCTTACTCCAATACCCTTAAAAACTAGTAGTAACGAACCATAAACTTCAGAGCTGAGGTAACCACATTCTTAATTTGGAATATAGACAGAATTCAATCCAAATTAATAGATTTTGATAGGGAAGTGTTTGCAGATAGGCATCATTTCTGTCTTTTCTAAGAGATTTGTATTACTGCCCCAGTACTGTAGTGTAGTTCCTATAGTACCCCTGCAGGACCTGCACTTTTGGATAACATACACTAAGGGCCTGGTGGCAGACTGATTCTGAGCACCCCCACCGCATATGTTAGCCTGTTTGCATTAGCTAGCTCACAGTGCCACTAGAATCTCCTTTTTATCAGAGAGATTAGTTTTTGGCAACCTCAGAACACGACAACCCTGATTCCTCAGACTCGTGGAAACAATGTACTTTTCGCTCAGTCACTTGTGCTTGCTCATTTGGTCTCAGAGAGTTACACAGAAGAAACAGTCGAGCCTGTTTACAATAAGAATTTATTGCACAGTTGTTCTTCTACTATAAAATATATGTGCTGCGACAACTGTTAAACAGTAGCAGAGATATATGATCAGCAGTACAGTGAATAAGAATGGATAGTACAGTTCTACCATTTTGCAATAGTCATGAACATATACATGAATATAAAATGCATTTATAAAATAAAACGCATACTCCTACGATGCCTGTCTAGATGTACCTAAGTGTACCTAGCATGTGAGTAGGTGTGAAAGAAGCCAAGAATCCCGCTAGGATTTAGTCAAACCCCATTACCTGAATAATGAGAGTGTGGGACCTCGTCCTGGTCTCGAGTTGGACACCCCGCAAGGGATGATTAGACCACTGTCAGCTGGAGCGACTGCATGCAGGAGCCTCAGCGTCTCTGGTCAGTGTGTCGGCCTGGAAGTCTCGGTTCCCTCTAACTACTGATAGCAAGAGGTGCTGTATTTATACAGAAAAGTATAGAGTCCCTTTGTCCCTTGTGTCTTGTGTTAGCCATTGTTGGGTATGAAGATGACGTATGGGATGAACCGGTTACGTAGATGTTTATGCAGGTGGATCCTAGCCCCTGCCTGGTTTCCTAGAACTCTTATGAATATTTAATCATACTGGATGAGCACATCGAAGATGGTATAGGAGGCCATTGTTCGGGAAAACCCTCCTTCTGTACCCAAACCACAGTCTAGATAAGGTTCAGCCTTCAGCGCCCGTTATTGTGGAGAATAGGGAACTAATGTAGGTGAAAGAGTATGCCTATATTAGGGCATCTCAAACTATGCCTATATTAGGGCATCTATATGAAACAAAACACCCACTCCTCTTAATAGTCAACAATAATAAACAATGACAGCAAACTACTAAGTCATACTAGGTGGTAGCGCATATAATTGTCAGTGAGCCACATAAAAACATTTTTAAAACTTTAAAAATATATTAAAAACATTTCTAAAAAAGAAAAAATGTGTTTTCGAGTTTGTACTCAAGCTAAAACTCAAACTGAGTCCCTTTATAGAATTTAAAACTTTTACAAGCATTTTAGAAGGCCATGCTTCCTCTAGCGATAGTGTCAATTTAGTAGGAAATGTTCCAAATTTAATCAGAGTCGAAATGAAAAAGGAAACTCCGAATTCTTTCCCAGCACAAGATGAGCCAATTGAAGATTAAGTGTCCTGGCTGGGAGACGCAATATCACAGTCACTTGCTGTAGGGGACGGAAATTGTAATATTTCAGACAGTACGTCGATGGAGCACAGATGAAATTCAGTACTGCCCATAGTTGGCATTTCGGCATCCGGTGCTGTAGTCGATACCTCAGTGCCCGTAGTGCTAGTTGTAGCGCTTGTGCTGGTGTCAACACTAGTGGTGGCTGAGCTGATGCTCAACCCAGTTGTAAAAGGCACCTGCGGGTTTTCAAGGAATGCATTCGTCAGGATAGGAATACGCTGGGGACACAGCCGAGCGTGGGACCTCAGCGGTTCCAGCCTTGTGTTCAAGTCCGCAGGCGTCTCTGACTCGAGTGTCAGACAAATGTCCAACACGCATTCTTCACCGCAAAACAGGCATCGAAGAACAGGTAAGATGCAGTCCATCCAGACTGGTCTAAATGATAAGAACCAAGAAGCACTCAGTTCTCGTAGGCGAGGCGCGCCCAGATGTTGTACCATGCGCTCACGGTATCTACGTTCCAGAAGAGCTTTCGCCATTTTGTTCGTGATTGGGCAGTCCATTGTGTATCAGGAAAATGACGATCAGGATTCCAGCTATTAAAAGCAGTATCAGAGGTAAACCTCCAAAGATGCTTCCAAATACGGAGTGTATAAAATTTGGGGTAACTCCGAGGACTGTTTGGACGGTGCTTAGCAAACCTGACCCTATGGTCTTAAATAAGTGTACAATACCACTCGTATCAGACATGTTAAAGATACGACCCACCATTTCTACGAAATGAAAGGGGCAGTTTGTACGAATAAGTGCCTATATCTCAGTCGAGGTCTTTGCAACTTGAAGATCAAAGGTCTCTCGAGCGGAGGTTAAGGGTACAGTTCGCTGTAAAAGCATGGCTTTCATTCTGCTCAAAGCGTCAAATTTTATAAAAGATATCTCTAACGAAGGCCACAAAGGCGCCTCCCTGACTGTACTTGTTGGGGGAAACAATACTTGCACACAGCAAGTAACCCTGGCGTTCACGGTGACCAGATAGGCGATGCCCGGAAGCATGCCACAGCAACCTTGATCATTCAGCATCAAGTAGCTCCCATTCGAGAGTAACTCGAAAACTGGTGTGATCACGGCAGCTGGAGTTCCTTTCATGTGGCAAGACAGATTCGCCACCGAACCATTACAAGCTCCATGTAAAATAATGTCCTGACACATGAGAGAGCCGCTTAAAGCGTTCCTGCAGTTTGTACCACTCAGGAATACTTCACGATCCCCACTCCGGCATCAAAATCGATATGGTAATTCCCAGGATTCCTTAATGTATTCTTTACCCAATTTTTCATATCTGCCTACCTGCCTTTGCTCAAGGCAATACTGAAACTGAAAGGTCGTGACCGGGAGAGTGATATGGCTGTGGATTAGCCATTCTGTTGATGGTGATTCCGCCACTGTGAATGGTAGCCTGTCCAGTTTTTCAATACGCAGCATTGTATATTTAGCTCCCCTTTGTGCCATTTCTATCTGTGTATCTGTTAGATTGTATTCAGAAAACAGAGACGTACTGCTTATAAAACGCCAAGGCACAAAGCCAGCACGCAAAGATTGCAGCGTCCAGCTTAATAACCTAATAGAACGTAACTGAGATTGGCCGTGTTGTAATATGGCTAAATCCTGTTCCAGTATGTCGATAGCAGAAGATACAATGTTGCCCAATGAATATATCCTGGAGGTCAAAGTTGTTAACCCATTATCTACCACAGCTAAAGCTTTTTCTAAGTTTATACAGTCTATTTCCCGTATTCTCTCTGCGGCCTCGTGTTGGGAAATCTTCCAGTTTTCATTGCAGGCAGCATATATGCCTGCATATATGAAACGTTTATGACGTGTTTTCCTGGGTCCTAGTAAAAAGTCCCTAAGATCCATGTCAAGTGAGAGTAAAGATAAGTGTTGTTTCACTTCTGCAAGTGTTGAGGTTTCTAGCCAACCGAGGCACAACTTCCCAACACTATAGGATGTCACTACCCCTGGATGTTCTCTCTGTACATAACGTGGGTCTGGCCTATGGATACTGAGTCCCTTGGTGATGTTCAGGAATCGCTTATGACAGCTATTTGTGTCTAAGGGCCAAACCACCCACTGTTTCCAATTTGGGTCTGTTCTATTGTACTCTAAGATGTCATCCTCTTTTGTCCCTTCTTTTGTAGTTGAATTCTGCCACCCCCCATATGTCGGTGTTGGAAACCTAGGGGTGTTCAGGTCCTTGCTCTTGGCTAGTCCAAGACAGGATGTCTGTTGCACAGTATCATTTAAAAAGATAATCTGCTGTGCTCTAAATAGTGCCTCTGTACCCTGGATTTGCCTGTCCCTTGAACCCCAAACTGATTTTAAGTCAATTTCGTCTTTCCATAGGTCGAAACCCTGTTTAGACAATTGGGCCAAAAAGGAAGCAGAGTAAATCTGTTTAGTGTTTGTCAACATAATTTTCAGTGCTGATGTTGGTGCAACCTTGTAGTAATATGAGGCTGGATCTGTGGTGTTAAACCCTGAACAGTATGAACATTTCTGTGCAACCGTTTGTAAACTACTTTTTGGTGGTGTTGGGCAATGTTCCCACTGATGGTACTCAAAAACATTCCTAGGTGAAATGGATTTGTGCAGGAAATGATGACCATAATGTTGGTAACAGTACAATGTGTCATAATCTGAAGAACCCTCTAACATCTCATTATTAGAAAATGCAGCAGTTTTCTCTAAATCAGACAACATATTATTAACTGTTTCAGAGTCCCAATCATCAGAAAATGTACTTGAGGTAATGATATCACTTAATGAAATTTTAAATATATGATTAATTTTTAAAAGTTCTGTCGGACCGAATATGCTAAAATCAACCTTGTCCCATACTATACCATCCGGTATAGGAACTGCTGTAAGGTTCACCGATGACAAGTCTCTTTGCTCACGATGTGATGATGGATGTGGCTTTAGTAGTATGTTGACCTTTTGGGCTGTGGAGCTTTGTTGAAGATAGCGTCCATTAATAAGCATACTAAAAGTTAGTACTAAGCCAAGCCAGAAAAGAAAAAACAATATCCCAGAAATTACCCAGAGTTCAATTCAAGGCGATACCAGGTATGTCTTTTTTAGAAAGTGAAGAAAGTTCTTTATTTGTTGCATGAATGGTGTTTTGGCTGGCGTCGTTTCCGACTCGCTTGGATCCAGAGAAAACGTATCAAAGTTCATGAAATAGTCAGAAGCAGTTCCATCAATTGTAGGGATTGCATCGGGATTAGTTGAAATGTTATTTTGCTCTTGACGAGGCATGTTGACGTAGACTTCTGTATTAGGTCTAATTGCAACTTGTGAATTATTCTGATGTTCATTTTGAATTTGAATGTTTGGTTCAAGTGGAACAAGTTCCATAGCATTGTTGCTTAGTCCTTCATTCCTTACAGGTGGCTCTTCAAACGTGATGAGTCTTTCTGTTTGAACTTCTTGGATTGTAGCTAGAGGAGGGCATCTGCGACCATGAGGCCTACTGCTTATTATTGGCCACATAGTGTGGTTTGATTAAGTCGATTGAGACAAATCTTTTCTCCTTTTTCCCGTCAAGAGGCGGCAAAAGTACAGTTCTTGTTCCTTGTACTGCAAGGACTGGTACAGGTGTTCTGTATGAAGGTCCAAATTCCTTTTTATCCGCAATTTTCTCTCTGACCAGATCCCTGACTTTTGGGATCCAGACAGGTCTTGCCGTGTCTGCCTTGACTTCCCCAGTGGCGGTCTGCTTTAGTCGGACATTGCTTTGTTTTGCCCTGGATTCATTTAGATCCTGTAAAACAGCCAAACGATCATGGATATCAAATGGTTTTTCATCTGTTACTGTGCCTTCACAATCAAGATCAGGTACCCACATTTGTGTCCCAAAGAGGACTTCATATGGAGCGACACCCCCTAGAGAGTTTCTTTGCTGGTTGTTTAATGCCCGCTGTACCCCATAAAGGTGTTTGACCCAACTACCGCCCTTGCCTAATACCCTAGCTGTTAAAGATTGCTTTAAGTCCCGGTTTTTCCTCTCCACAACCGAATTTCCCACGGGATGGTACGGATAGGAGTACCGCAATGCTACGCCCATTACTTCCAGGGCCTCTTTGTAAGCCCGAGAGCTAAACGCAGGGCCGCGGTCAGAATGTAACGTGCTAACTGCGTATGTGCCGATAAAGACTCGCAAATCTTTGATAACAGTTCGAGCGTCAGCCGAGCGCTAAGGCCATACCCTTAGGAATCTCGATCAGGAATCCACTGCAACCATGATATATTTGTAAGCCCCGTCCGTTTGTAAGGGGCCGCAGTGGTCCAGGTACACACATGCGAGAGGTTTGTCTGATTTTAATAATGGCGTCTGCGTGGGTTTCGCTACCGTGGAGCCTTTCATCTGCTGGCAGATGTCACAATTTAAGACATAGTTTTTAGTTTGCTTAGTTAACCCTGGCCACCAATAGCGCTGTTTCAATAAAGAAATAGTCGCTGTAACGCCTGTGTGCGCAGAGTCCAAACCCTTGTGTGCTGCTAGTATTAAACCTTGCCTACGATCCATATTTGGTATTACCCTATCCCCCACTCCAGGAATCTGAGCATATGGAATGTTACTTGCATCTAACTTGTAGGAGTATTTGAGTGGAAATTTTTTAGGTACTGCTGTGCTGCCTTTGCGTGAAGCAATGACAGCTACCATAATCTCACTGTCTATTCTGGTTTTGGAACGAGTGAGTGCAGCTACGGAAGCGGTGCGAACAGCCCCCTTTGCGGCTTCATCAGCCAATGAATTCCCTTCAACGTGAACGCCATCACGTTGATGACTCAGTGTATGGATCACGTGAGTCCTTGGTAGCTCGTTTTTCAACTCTGCTACCTGTTCCCATAGCATTTTATGCTTAATTGTGCCACCTTTCGCATCTTTAAACCCGTTTTGCTCCCAATGGTCTAGGTATTCATTATATGACTGAACACAGTAAAACGAATCACACACGATTAGTGTGGGGAACTCATGATCCGTATTTACCAGTGCCAGTATCAGTGCTTTTAACTCTGCCAACCATGCCGTGCAGTCTCCTAGCGATTGCGTTTTTGTGCAACTCGGATAGAACTTTCCATCCTGCATGTGACCTTTAATGATAGCACACGCTGCGCTGTATTGCTGCTTACTTCCTATGGCCGGTTGCGCAGATCCGTCAGTATAAATAATATATTCATACTGATCGAGAGGCAAGATTTCATTTTGTAGAGGATATTCGTGTTCATATTGCAGGAATGCCTGTGTTTTTAAACTTGGATCAAATCTGTATTCAATGTCCATTGCAGTAAGAGAATTAGCCCATTGTATCCATCTTGGATGTAAGGCTTTCGCATTTGGAATGCTAGCCTTTGTAACAGCTTCTAAAGCCGGTACCGGGTTACGACAATAATGCGTTTCCCCTGAGCCAGTGCTCTTTCTCTTGCTACAGCGGTCTGAACAGCTGTCAGGATTTTCTCTGTTGAAGTGAAATGCATTTCTGCATTTGTGTACAAGTGTGATTTGTATGCGATTGGTACTGTTTCTCCTTCATTGAAGGTTAAGTAAGTGTACCCGCATTGACCTGCAATTATACGGATCACCAAGTGGCGTACGTTTACGCGTGTTTGCAAGTGTTTGGAAGCTATCATGTCTTCCTGGAGTGAACGAAGAATATTAGTATGTTCTTGTGTCCAATTTCTGGCTGAAAAGTCAGGTTTTATTAGGTCGTAGAAGGGTTTTACCCTTTGTGTGTAATCTAAAATGTATGTTCTGCCGAAATTTAGGAATCCCAGTATTGACTGTAAAAATTTTTAATGATTTTGGAGGCTGGAGCAGCGCACATTTTTCTAAAAAGTTTGCTGCTAGACTTTTCCCTTCACTTGACAGCTCATGTCCCAAAAATAGGACATTGAGGTGGGCTATTTTTGATTTTTTAAAGTTAAATTTGTAGCCCTCAGTGGCAAATCCCATAATAATGGTGCTTACCCTGGTCAAGTGCCTCTCTAAGTCATCGTCCGTTAGACAAATATCATCAACATAGGACAATGCTTCTTCATCAAATTTTTGAAGTAACTCTGTTACCCTTCCTGAAAATACCCCAGGGCTATTCTTATACCCTTGGGGGAGTCGACAAAATTATCACTGGGACCCTAACGCTGAGAATGCGGTCAAATACCTGCTTTCAGGTGCTATATTTTGGCAGAAAAATCCATTTGAGATATCAAGTGTTGTTTTGTATTTTTTCCGCACAATGTTATTCATTAATGCGGCACTATGTGCATTTTGGACAGCAAATGTCTTTGTGCATGAGTTTAAATGTCTGTAATCTAAAACTAGACGATATGTATTGTCGGGTTTAGAGACGGGAAACAAAGGATTGTTCATTGGAGAGGTACATTTTTCAATGACCCCTGGTATTCAAGTTGATCTAAGATCTCCCTGACCTGTTTTTTAGCTTCTTGCTTTATTGGGTATTGCCTCTGAGCATTAGGTGAAACTTTTAACGGGATCACGTGGTAGGTTGAATCCTCATCCCACCCAGCGTGATTTTTGTACAATGCTGGAGCTTGGGCTACTGCCCACTCCCGTGCATATGTATGTTTAAGGTGAACGGGAACATGGTCGGAAAATGCAGGAAAAATTATACTTTCTCCCTGGGGCACTCCATTATGAATGCTGGCCGCCAATCTTGTTCGGCTAACAGGATGTCATACCCAGATGATAAGTTCTTCCAAAAGAGACCTTTTATTTTCCTGGGCTTGTCCCCCTCCATCCGGAGTGTTATTTCATGTAACTTATGTGGGACGCTCACCCTTTTGTCTGGTGTTTCCACCGTGATGTAATCAGTCAAGTCCGCTGTCACCAGAAATTCCTTCAGGTTCTGGCGAGCTATTGTTACTTCTGCTGCACTGTCTAGCATCGTCAGAGCCCATTCCCCGTTCAGAAGTTGTGTCCTCAGAATTCTGGGCATGTCTGATTTTCAGACCAGCAACTTTCTTTTTCTTAAATTGAGGTTTTGATTTTGGCTTATCTTCTTTTTTGGAAGTAAAGTCTGGAGCGCGCTGCTTGTCTCTGGACTGTGTGCGCTCCTCTCTGTGTTCTGACCGTCCTTCTCTCTCGGAGTTTTTCTTCGAGCCCTGAAAGGAACGAGAGGAACGTGTATCAGTATCCTGATACCTGTCAGGTTTCCTAATATTATCCCTATTCCTAAGGTTGTACCTCTTTTCAGAGGGCTTCTGTGGAGGAGACCTACCTCGGAACTGAGATCTGTTGTCTTTAAACTTTTGTTGTTTTTTATTATCCCACTTCTTTTTAGAAGAAGTCGTTGTCTGCTTACAAGTGTCCTTTTCGGGACTGCCCATTAGTTGAGGTTTTACGGCTTTTCCCCCCAAACTATCCCTGCCTAACTCTGCATACGCAGTTTCAATTATTTTGGGTAGTTCATTCTCCTGTTCTAATGGAGAGAACTCCCGTAGGCGTTGGCGGATTGCCACTGATGCTGCTTCCCTTTAATGTTAGCTAGTATTATGGCTGATACCTGGTCGTAGTTATTTAATAACTTCATCCCTAAGTTCAGAGCAGGCTCTGCTCCGTACTCATTTTGTATTTGTCTTAATACATCTGGTATCACTGCTAATGAAGGAATACCATGAGTTCTGGTATATATGGCAGCAAAGACTGTACCCCAGGAGGTACAATCCTCTAACTGTGGTGTAATCCCCATGGGCAAGCAGATTGTTAACATTCTGTGTTTTTCAAATGGTGTGGTATTTGGGAATACTGCTTCTAACTGGGCTATTTTCTGAGCTACCCAGAAAGGAATTTGTTCACGTTTTGTGGGCAATTTACCCATTACCGTGTGTAATGTTTGTGGAGTAATTTTAGTAGCTGCGCTCTGTATAGGAGCTGTATTTGGTGTAATTACTGTTGCTTGGACAGCAAGTGTCCTCATGACGAATTGTGTCATGTTTCTGTAACGTTTTTTCAACTCTTTGTGTTGGAAAAGCAATTCATCATTTGGCATTGTGTCAATGTCAGGATGTGGTGCATAGGTCGCTAATATCGGCCATGTTGCTCCTGGTCTTCCTAATGGACTGAGTCTTGCTCTTCTTCTTGAGTGGGGTAGGGCACCATTAAACCAGAAATTATGTTCCTGGTAGGTAAGCGGAATTTCAATATCCTCAAACGGAGTGTAGACCGCTAGGACTTCTTCATGTGTATAATAATGAAAAGTTTTTGTTATAGCATTTGCTGCTGGGAATGTAACCCATGAATAGAACACCTCTATTTGGAAATCTTCGTGTGCCTCTATCATGAATATTTCTACACCTCCTCTGGCTGGTACACCATTTTTGAGGAGTTTAACTGTGAGTGTGTGTCTTACATTGGGTGCAATATGTATTGCATTGGCATCTTCCTCCTCATCTGACAGGCCTACTTGTGCCAGGGGGTCTAATTCTCTGTTTTCGGTAGTCATTGTGTTAAGAACACGGAATAACTGTCCAAGGAAATTAAGATAAGGTGTTTTGCACAATTTTGGGAACTAAATGTCCCTCAAGCTTGATTAACCAACAGCCAATAAATAGGATATCTCGCCTACTCAGCTGTGGCGGAGTTTGTGCCCACCCACTCCAGACGTCTCTGGTTTTTGTGAGTAGGGGTCTCTGAGAATAAGCACGACTGAACTACTCAGATTCTACTGTTAAATAAGTACCAAACCAACGTTGGTGGCGCCATGTAGTGTAGTTCCTATAGTACCCCTGCAGGACCTGCGCTTTTGGATAACATACACTGTGGGCCTGGTGGCAGACTGATTCTGAGCACCCCCACCGCGTATGTTAGCCTGTTTGCATTAGCTAGCTCACAGTGCCACTAGAATCTCCTTTTTATCAGAGAGATTAGTTTTTGGCAACCTCAGAACACGACAACCCTGATTCCTCAGACTCGTGGAAACAATGTACTACTTTTCGCTCAGTCACTCGTGCTTGCTCATTTGGTCTCAGAGAGTTACACAGAAGAAACAGTCGAGCGTGTTTACAATAAGAATTTATTGCACAGTTGTTCTTCTAGTATAAAATATATGTGCTGCGACAACTGTTAAACAGTAGCAGAGATATATGATCAGCAGTACAGTGAATAAGAAAGGATAGTACAGTTCTACCATTTTGCAATAGTCATGAACATATACATGAATATAAAATGCATTTATAAAAAAAAGCGCATACTCCTACGATGCCTGTCTAGATGTACCTAAGTGTACCTAGCATGTGAGTAGGTGTGAAAGAAGCCAAGAATCCCGCTAGGATTTAGTCAAACCCCATTACCTGAATAATGAGAGTGTGGGACCTCGTCCTGGTCTCGAGTTGGACACCCCACAAGGGATGATTAGACCACTGTCAGCTGGAGCGACTGCATGCAGGAGCCTCAGCGTCTCTGGTCAGTGTGTCGGCCTGGAAGTCTCGGTTCCCTCTAACTACTGATAGCAAGAGGTGCTGTATTTATACAGAAAAGTATAGAGTCCCTTTGTCCCTTGTGTCTTGTGTTAGCCATTGTTGGGTATGAAGATGACGTATGGAATGAACCGGTTACGTAGATGTTTATGCAGGTGGATCCTAGCCCCTGCCTGGTTTCCTAGAACTCTTATGAATATTTAATCATACTGGATGAGCACATCGAAGATGGTATAGGAGGCCATTGTTCGGGAAAAACCCTCCTTCTGTACCCAAACCACAGTCTAGATAAGGTTCAGCCCTCAGCGCCCGTTATTGTGGAGAATAGGGAACTAATGTAGGTGAAAGAGTATGCCTATATTAGGGCATCTCAATCTATGCCTATATTAGGGCATCTATATGAAACATAACAGTACATAGAGTGGGATTAAAAAAGTTTAGCATTGCTATCTTTGGTTTTAAGGTACGAATACCTTACGGTGGCCTAACTATTTGGGTTAAGATCTCACTTGATTGTGAGTTAAATCAATTTCATACTAAATCAGATGACATTTTAGGACTAACAGTTTCTCTTGTGGTAAACCATTATTTTTATCCATAACAGAAGTATTGCATCAAATAAAGAATCCATAATTTTAAACATACTAGGAGATATTCTGAAAGTTTATAACAAGAGCCATAGTATGATTAGAGAAGGGGGCCTAAATACCTGCTATGAACTCCTTGGGGTTGCATATGACCTCAATAAGGAGGAAGATGTGTACTGGGGAGTTCCTCCCCAAGCTCTTTGAAAGAAAACCACCCTGCAACTTGTTGAACTAACTATAATGTACAGTATTCATACATGTAATGGCCATTCTGCTTCAGATACTTCTGCAAATCCTGTATTCAAGGCGGGCCTTTCAAAGTAATATTAATTATATTATGTTAGACCATTTTTTTATGAGATAAAATGATAGATATGAAAGTTCTTCCTAGAGAGGAGAGAGCTCACGAATCCCTTATCTTAACATTAAAGGGGGATCTTTTTTGAGGACCAAGTAAATGATGCTTTAAAAAATGTATGCGATAGAACATTTATTTCTAGCAATTGAAAAAAACATTCGGGGTTCCAAATTAGCCTCTTCGCCACAAGTTAAAGCAGAAATATATAAAGCTTTGATGGCTGTATTAGAGACACTTAATTCAAGCTGAAATCATTAACCTTGGATACCTCACATACACACAAGCCTTTTTGAAAGCCTGAAAAACATTCTTCTAGATAAAGTAATTGAATTTCCAGCATCATAAAGAGAGTGGTTGGTATAACACTCAACGTGGAGCTGCTAAGAACACCTTACAAATTGTTATTAGGCAAGGAGAAAACTCTCAGGCTAAGGCTGCATATAAAACTATAATAAAAAATTGCAACAAGAAAGTTAGAAAATCAAACTTAGGATCACCTTCTCAAAGCCACAATGTCACCTGATTCAAAAACCTTTTGGCATATTGTTTCACATGGTGGGAGATAGCAACTGACGAGGCCTGAGGTTCATATTCAACTACATGAGTGGTTGGGTTAATTGTCTGTTTTATATGGCACTTGCCCATTAGATGTAGAGAACTCAAAAGAAGGTATTTTTGAATTGGTGACATTAAAATTGAACAGTATTCCTCTGATTGAGATTTCCAGAACTGAGACCTTAAATGTCATCAAAGCCCAAAAAATTGGCAAGGCCCTGTGATGCCCCGGGATTAACATAATTCCAGGTGACTTGTTTTTATGAAACCAACAATATAGGTATCCTCACAAATTCATACACAT
This sequence comes from Calotriton arnoldi, assembly GCA_963921515.1. Lineage (NCBI taxonomy): Eukaryota > Metazoa > Chordata > Amphibia > Caudata > Salamandridae > Calotriton > Calotriton arnoldi. The sequence goes on from CAWUFW010001331.1 coordinate 1,024,230, forward strand.
TCATACCCAATCAACTAAAAGTGATTTAATTTTTTATCACATTGATGAGACATTACTCAAATTTGCTAACCATTCGTTCACTTTCTCTATTTCACCTGCATTAGCAATGACTGTTAATGCAGCATTTTATGGTTCAGAGTGTTGGTGTTATTATAAGAAGGAATTGTTGGGTAAAAGAGAGAGTATATTTATCAGATTCTTTATAAGGGTTCCGAAGTACTCCTAAGATTTCATTAAAACTCAATCTTGCAGTAAAAACCGATGCCACGCTTGCAAATGTAAAACCTCTCCTTTTCTGGAAACACACCTGGACTATGAATGAGTTGACTGCATACAAAGAAGTGCTCCAAGATGTTATATCCAGACCAGATGCTCTACAAATGGCATGGGTAGCATATGTGAAATCCTCACTAATTTTGTTAAACGTGGCCACCTATTGCACAGACCCTCAAGTGATCTCTCAACAAGCACAAACCATTAAAAAGACTAGGTAATGGCAAATAGTGGCCAGTGAGTGAATGGCATCTGCAGAGAGTGGCAGCCTTACTGATTTTTTTAAAGTGTAAAACTGAATTAAAATGTGAAGATGTTTTAAATATTATCACAAACTCCCAGACCAAAGCATTGCTTATTAAATTCAGGTAGGGCATACTCCCATTGGCTACCTTTGCATCTAAATGGTCTTCCAGTGACTTCTGCACTAGTATTTGTCCAGTGTGTAATGCTTGGATTGAAAGTGAGGAACATGCTTTATTTTTATGTGGGGCATACAGTAATCCAAGACTTTAATGGATTACCCCTATGTGCCGACTACTGAGGCTAAGACTTTATTGGACGCATTGAGGATATGTAATGACAATACCCACGCCTGTTTCATTTTTTGTGTATCCGTGTCCCTGGAGTCTGCATAGAGAGTAAGATCAAAAATAATTAAGCTCTGATGTCTGAACAAATAGAAGTTAGATAATGTTCCTATGAGCCTCTCATTAACTAATTATTCTGTGTACGAGATTACACTGTGTTTATATGCATTGCTTACTCATATATATGATGTAAAAGAATGCATTTAGATGTGATGGTTTATAAAGGTATTATAACTGTAGGGTTTTATTATATTTGATTTTAATCCATGTATATATTTAATTTTATTTGTACATGTTGATGGGCCATTGTACCCAAGCTAACATCTAATATAATGTATAAATATTTAGGCACAAGAATGGTTACACTGAGGGTCGCGTATAAAGTCTGTGATTCAAGAAGAAGTGAGTGATACGTGGACTGAATGGAAGAGCAGGCTGTTTTATGTAGTCACACTCCATATTAATATTTTAATTTGCCATTCACCAAATAGTCAGTGTGCAATCGGAAAAGTAAAATCTATCACATTACTGAATTGCTGCAGGATCTGACTAGAGTAATATTTCGGTTTGCGAATGCTGGACAAAGAGAGGATTTAATAAAAAATCTTCAATGTAACATAAGCCAACAATCTGCAGTGATGTAACATATTTGATGTGTGGAGCATTTGATGCAAATTTTACTGATCAATGGAAGGACTGGATATGCAAAGAAATTTGAAAACACTGACAAAAGCACTTTTTTGTTATCTTAGATTACTTTTTGCTGTGAAATCACCTTTTTCTCAAAGAATGGCAGCTGTCATGTAGTACTATTAATTACAAACTCTCATTTGGCAACACTGCAACCAAAACAGATAAAAACTGAGCAGATGCACAGAGGTAAATACAAAAAGCAGACAGCCTGGTAGCAGATAAACTAAATCCCAGTAGGTGGAACACAATAAAAATAGCAAGAGAAATACAAAATAATAACTTGCCTTAACTCCTCTAAATATTTAGCTGAAAAAATATGTAATGCAGGAAGAGGCAATAAATATGGCAGGCAGCACTTCTGAAGTTGGAGGTAAAGAAAATGAAGGAACAGAAGCCATCAACTTGGGTACTGCAGGTTACACAATCTATAGGACTGTTCCAGGCTACCAAAATGCCAAGCTCAAAGGACTTCTTTGCCACCCTTTACAAAACATTTGAAATGGAGTTAGTGGGGCAATTGTTGATGCTAGTCAACTCATTCTGTGTGTTGGGGTTATCATGTTTCATAATGGAGGAGGACAAGCTTCCAGTAGATCGATTGCTCTTCTAAATTGAGACACCAAGATCAAGCATATGTTCAATTGCCTCCTTCACCTAGATCAGACAAGATTTATAATCATCAGGCCCTTGACAACATGAACAGAATACTCAATAAAGTCTGTTAAGTGCTTGATCGCAGTGGCTTGTACTACGTACAAAGTTGAGGGAGTGAATGGAGTTTGGCCCCAATCTAATGCCATTCTTTTTTACTAATTTAGTACCTCCTAAACTAGGATTAAAATGAACGGCATCAGATTAGGAGTTATAATTAACAGTAGTGTGAACAGACAGTGCTTCCCCTCTACCATTGAATCTCCATGGCTGCCATGCAGTCCCTTGCGGATAAGATTAAATAAACTCAATATACTAAAGAGTAGAATCCTTCTGCAATGAACACAATGCAACGCTATTTTTGGGAGATAATAAATTCATGAAAAAATAGTGCACAAAAAGAGCAGATTTTGAGACACCACGAGGGAACATGGCGGCCGCTAGCTGAGCGGTGCGCGCGTCCGGAGAACTCTCCCACCCCTCTCCCACCCCCGAGGCAATGTTACCTGGAGTAGACCGAGTTTTAGCGCAGTAAACTCTGGAGGTCTTGAATGCTAAATGTGTATCCAGCTTTTGATCCGGACTTCCAGTGTCTCTCGATCACCTGGCCCACTCTATCTCCCGTGCTGGTACGGAGCCGCCCTGGAGTTGAGGCGCGGTCGCAGAGCGGCGGCCCGCGGTCTCCTCCGGGTCGGCAGTGGCAGCGCCAGCATCAGCCGGTTCTTCGGGACGGCTGTGGCTGGCTGTGCTGATGAGAGAGTGGGATCTATCCCGGAGGAGGTTTTGGCTGCATACGTCCCGAGCGTTTTTTTTCCTCATACCGCTACTGCTACAAGCACCGTTTCTGCCGGTAAGAGCGTGGCATCCTCTCCGCAAGAGGTGGAATCCTTGACATCTTCGGAGGTTTTAGGCGGGAAGCGCAAGCAGTTAGGTGGCAAAGAGGTTTCCCATAGTCTAGACAGCCCGGTGTCAATCGCAAAACAAGCGAGGGAAAAAGAGGAAAACGCGGGCAAAGCGAGTCTGGCCAGAAGAAAACGAACATAAAAGGAAAGGACAGTGGGATACGAGAGACACAAACAGAAGAGAGTCAGGGTTTGGTGAAAACAAGGGATAAGAACACAGCCTCCCCAAGCAAAGTCTCCCCTAACGAAGGTACAGCCTTTCAAAACTATCAGGTCAAGGGTAAGAGTATAAAAGGAAAGAGGAATAAACCTGTCTCTTTATATAATAAAGTGAGAGTTACCCCATCACTTCGGTCCTTCTTTAGGGTACAACCTGAGATCTTGATTGTCACAAAGCGGGGGGAGGACTCCAGGGATAATTCTGAAATTTATCCCGCAAGCTCTGTAGTCGGGGTCTCCCGAGTTAATATGGATCCTAAGGGGGCACCTCCCGGCCAGAACGCGACACCCACACCTATACCTATTGCAGTCTCTGAGACTCTGCCGGAACTGCAGTTAGGGGAGGGAGCAGAGTTGGTCATTCAAAATCAAGGGGGTGCCGTCAACCATTCCTCAGGGGCCTCGATCGAAGCCTTATTTACCTCATTAAAAGAGGATATAAAACTGGGATTTGCAGTCTCTGCAGACAATCAAAGTGAGATAAGGAACGTATGTGAAACCCTAGAGAGGAAGGTGGACCTCCTAAATTCCAGGACCGAGTCCCTAGAGAGCTCTGTTGAGGAACTTAAGAATAATCTGGGGACAGCAGGGATAAAAATCCAAAGCTTACAAAGAGGTGAAGCTGCTTTGCGGGACAGAATGGAGACGTTGGAAAACAACTCTCGCAGAAACAATCTGCGGGTTACAAATGTTCCAGAAGGGAAAGAAGGGACAGACATTAAGACCTTTATGATTGCTCTGCTTAAGGAGGCCCTATCACTTGAAGAGTCAACAGAGCTCTTAGAAAGAGACATTCAAAGGATTCATAGGGACCCATTTCGTTATAACCCTAATAGGGCTAAGCCCAGGAAGATCCTTATTAATTTTCTTACTTATTCGGTTAAAGAAAAAATTCTGAATCTGGCCCTGAAGGAAAAGTCGTTAAGAAGCAGGGACTTTTCCTTTGAGGTTCGTTCGGACCTTTCTAAAGCCACTCTGGAAAGGCAGTGGGAACTGGGTAGAAGAATGGATGGGTTTAGGAAGGTTGGGGCTGTAGTACAACTCAAATTCCCGGCCTTTCTGAAAGTTATGCATAATAACAAGATGCATAATATTAGGTCAGCCCAAGAGGCAGACGATTTGCTAGATACAATTAGCAAGGAGGTCCCATAAGCCGTTAGAGATATCTTTATTTCTTGGTTTTTAGAATGGGTCAGGTCAGAGAAGCTGAGTATGAGTAAATTGAGCTTCCTTTGTTTCTTGTCTATCCCCGCTCCCCACTCCCTGCTTGGTCAATGGTTTGGCAAGATTTGGTATAAAAAAGTTTAGGCAAGAGAAATAAGGGACAAAAAAAAAAAAAAAAAAATGGCGTATAGTATCTTTTGAAATGATAAAAAAGATAAAAAGATAAAAGATAAAAAAAAAAAGGGGAGGTTGGTAAAAAGTATAAATCAAAATGGGACAAAAAAAAAAATGTGTGTAGTTAATAGAAATAAGTAGGGTAACTCACAGTCACAACAGAAATAGGGGGGAGTAGTTCACGGTCGCAAAATCTGGTCAAACACCGGACCAGAGTGATGGGGGAAGGGTTCCCTAAGGGGGAGGAGGTAGGGGGTGGGGAGAGGGGTAGCACAGGGTGAAAAAAATAGAAAAAACCTCATTCGTCTTATTCCCGCTAGATTTTGAAATTTTAAAGAGTAGGAGGATTGGGAAAGCTGGAAGGTGTACCTGTCCTTGGCTTCGCCTAGCTAGGGCTGAATATGATGAATCTAACTCTTACTTTAACTTTAGAATAGTATGACAAAACTACAGATACTCTCCTGGAATGTCAATGGCCTGCGCATGAGGGCGCGAAGAGCTAGAATCTTACAATATCTGAGAGATTCCCCTGCGCAGGTCATTGTCATCCAGGAGACTCACCTTCTCAAGGCAGAGACAAAGGAACTGCTAAAAACTCAGAAGTGGGTGGACGCTTTCATATGCAACCGATCAGACGGCTAATATTAGAGGGGTCTGTATTATCTTTAAGAAGCAAGCTAGAGCTCAGATTTTACAACATAGGGAAGATCTAAGTGGTAGGTGGCTGATATTGAAGATTACTTTAATGGGCATTCTTTTACTTTAGTTGGATATTACGGCCCTAACCAGGATGATCCTTCTAGCCTAAACTCTATTGGCTCACACCTTCTGGACTTCCCAGAGCCAGTGATATGGGCAGGAGATTTTAATATCGTCCTGGACCCCAAATTGGATAAAACCCCAAACTGTAGAGCAGTAGCTCCCTCTAGATCTAGGACATCTCTTTTGACAAAGATGACCCAATTGGGGTTATGTGACATATGGAGAGAAAGGTCAGGTGAGCAACTTGGAGTGTCGTTTAGAAATTTCAAATATAAACATAAGTCTAGAATAGACTACTTTTTGCTCAGCTATAATCTAAGAGATAGAGTCAGAGATACAAAATATTTACCCTCACATCTTTCGGACCACTCAGGAGTTTTATTAACCATTGACTGTATACAGCCACAGTATGCCAGAGCATGGTCATTTGATCGAACAATATTGCTTGAAGAGGAAGAGACAGCTTTCCTTTTTAATGAAACCAAACAATTCTTAGAGAACAACATAGGTACAGCCAATATCACAATAGTTTGGGATACCCTCAAAGCTTTCCTCAGGGGAAGTATCACTAACAGAGCAAGCTATAGAAAAAAAAATACAGGGAAGCGATTTTAGCTCTGGAAGCCGAAATGAGAGCAGTCGAGGTAAAAATGAACAGCCAGGCCGGTATTGGCCGGAAGGAAGATCTGGATAAGTTTAATCAACTGAAAGAAGAGCTGGAGAGTATTCTTCAAAGTAGGCTCATGCGTAGGTGGGAGGCAAGCAAGATCGCCCATTTTGAGTATGGTGAAGGGGCAGGGAAATTACTTGCTTGGAAAATCAAGGCAGACCAGCTCCGAAACCACATAAAAGAAATTAAGGTGAACGATGACGCACCCTCCTTATCCTCAGATAAAGACATTGGTGAGGCTTTCCTGGATTATTTTCAAGATATTTATAAAGAGGCTTGCATAGAAGATAGTGCAAAAGTTAAGCTCTGGCTGGATGGGACTGCATTACCATCTATCAGTTCCAAGCAACAGACAGATCTGCAGTGTGCTATTACAGAAGAGGAGGGAGGAAGGCAATGGCGGGCTGTAAAAGGGGAAAGCAACCGGGCCTGATGGGCTTCCAGCCGAAATATATCGATCCTTGGGGGATGCTATAATCCCAGTATTAACTCAGCTGTATAATATGATACTACTGCAGGGAATCAGCCCCCCTCGTTCGTGGGATGATGCCACTGTAGTTCTGATTTTGAAACCCGGAAGAAATCCAGCTAGTTGCGGTTCATATCGACCAATATCGCTCCTAAATACAGATTATAAAATCTTTTCTTCTATTTTAGCAGCTAGGCTGGGGATGGTGGCAAATGACATCCTGCACCCAGACCAAAAGGGGTTTGTGAAGGGGCGACAACTAGCAGACCTTACTTACGATCTGATCGGTGCAATTGATATTGCCTCCACCTACTCACTTCCTCTGGCAGCTTTAACTTTGGATGCCACTAAGGCTTTCGACAGGGTGAACTGGGGCTACCTGTTGGAAGCCATGGCGAGATTTAACTTGGGCGATAAGTTCTGCCGCACTATTCAGCTGTTATACCAAGCACCGTCAGCCAGGCTGCTGGTGAATGGAACTTTGACTGCGGCATTTAAGATAACTAGGGGAACGCGGCAGGGCTGCCCCCTCTCTCCCCTGCTCTTTGATATGTACATCGAGCCCTTTGCACAGAGACTTAGAGACAACCCTAACATTATTTCCTTTAAGTATGGGGGTTGGGAGAGGAGGGTGGCCTTGTATGCAGACGACATCCTGATACTGTCGGCAGATTTGGATTCAGCTTTCCGGCAGTCATAAAATTGGCTGAGGAATTTGGACAGGTTTCTGGGTACGAAATTAATGCTGGGAAGACAGAGATAATGACCTGGAACATTAGAGAAACCCAACTCCAAGTTAGTTCCGGTATGCGGTACTTGGGGGTTAGAATTGTGCAAGATGTAGAGAAAATTGCAGAAACAAATCTAGCGCGAGTACTTAGGGAGTGTCAGAAACAGATGAAGTCATGGGCCCATCTCCCCTTATCCATCCTGGGGAGGGTCAATCTGGTCAAAATGACAATTTTACCTAAGATCACGTTTCTCTTTAACACTATCCCCTGCATTTTGATAAATTCCTGATAGATAAATTTCAGCAGGACGTAAACTCTTTTATCTGGAGATACAGATCAACCAGGATAGCGTGGAAAAACTGAGGAGAAGGAGAGAGAAAGGAGGACTTGCGCTACCTGACCTGCAGTACTATGCCTGGGCCTTCCAGCTTTCACACTCTCGTATGCTATTGAAAACGCCAGCAAGTACAGGGGGAGGAGACATGTTTCGGGCGATGTTAAGAGGTGCTGGACTATCAGAAGAAGACTTTATGTTTAAATTTGGGGACCAAATTTTTTTTTAAAAGGTTAAACTTAAGGTCCTCCAGGCAATAGCAAAAACATGGGCCAGATTAAGAAATATGGTGGGTCTTAATTACTTTTCAAGTCTAGCGCCACTTTGGGACTCGCCAGGTTCGCCGGACTGCCTCCAGGATAGGTTGGCGACACCATTAAGAGAAGCTGGATTAAAAGTGTGGGGAGATCTGATTATTGAGGATACACTTGTTTCTTGGGAAGATCTAAGAAAGAGGGTGGGCACGGGTCTTTCAAGATTTAAGTATGTCCAGCTACAAAGCTGGACAGGATCCCAGTTAAGACAGAAAAAATCATTCGGCAGGGGCAGTAGTCTGGAACAACAGCTAGTCGAGAGGTCACCAGGAAAGAGGGAGGTTTCATTATGGTATTGGGTTATTGAAGAGGCAGTGGATGGAGAATTCAGGCTCCCAGACGAGCTATGGAGTGAACAGATTCCAAATGCACAATGTGATCTTCTATGGCAGGACTCGTTCAGAACCCTCTTCAGCCTAGTTAAACCTGCTTGGCTGAAGCGGAATCAACTGTTCACTGCCCATAGGGCATACCTATCCCCTCTTAGACTATCTAAATTTTTGAAAGTGACCCAACCTACATGCAATAGGTGTGGGCTGGCTGAAGCATCGGATATACATATGTTTAAGGACTGCCCCTCCATCGCTCCTTTCTGGGAAGAAGTGCGGAAGACACTAGAGAGTATCTTAAAAGCACCAATCTATATGGATCTGACTTCGATAATTTTTGGCCTCAATAGTCATATCGTAGGACCAGCAAGATCTCTTCTATTTTATTCAATATTATTGGCTAGGAGGCAAATTTGCAAACATTGGATAGATCCAGCCCCCCCCCAAACATTCAGATTGGCTGACCTCACTGTATGAAGTATCCAAGATGGACCTCTCTAGAGCTTGCAGCAGGAAAAAACTGCATATTGGGATTTGTTGCTCCAATGGAAATGATTTTTCATTTTTTTTTCTTTCTTTTGAGGTCCTATGATTATGCCTTTTGGATACTCTCTGGACCATCTTAAGCCTTTTTAGGCTATCAATAGTGTCCATCAGGTTCTGAAGGACCTAGTCGGAGTGAATCCTACTTTTTTTCCTCTGCGGGGAAACAACCTTCCGGTCTGATAAAGTACCCTTACAGGCTGTAGGCATTGAGAGTTGCCATCGTAGAATGCCTAAGTCATCCCAGGTCGTCAAGTAAGGCTACGAACAGGCGGTCGGTTTAAGGTGGATAAAGGCGAATGAGGACAAAAAAAAAAAAAGAGCAGATTTTAAGTTTCAGGTCTCATGGTCAATTACCGATAATTTAACACCTATCCAATTCCAGCTTGATCTAACCATCTAATTGGATCAGTAAAGCGGCACGCCACAAAGCGATTCCTCTAAGCAATTAGTTTATTTTAGAGGCAATAAAAATCTGTAATGCAGCTATTAACACCTGACGCATTTCACCCCACAACAGGACTTAGGCATGACTAAGCACAGGGACATGCACTGGGACACCAACCCTGTAAGCAGGCACAGGCAAAAGTGAAGTTGGTGCTGGAATATCAGATTTGGTTTGATCTATAATCTAAAGTTTCTTGCATCACTGAAGATGGTAGACAGAGTGCCATCCCATAAAATTAAATCCAGATCTGAAATGAAATATTAGGTGGAAAATATTGAATGTGCAATTTTCTTTCAACTCTGTTGGATCTAAACAAATACCTACGCAGGTCATTCATACAGAAGTCCAAAAGTCAAACATTGAAATTTATTGGAGAAACAAAAGATCAGGGGCAGTATCATGATCCTATTCTCTGCTCTTTGCTATCACCAAAGGAGTCTGTGCATTTCTTTTTCCTTGTCTTCAGCGCACACATTAACTCAGAAAATCTCTGTGTTAGTGCTTGAGCTGCAGACAGCAGAGATCAGAGATACAGGGCAGTAATTGCCTTTTCGTGTTTCTTTGTCAGCCGCACATGCATTAACTCAGAGATTTTTCAAGTAAACGTAGGTGCTGTAGACAGATAAAAGAAACATGCAGACCTCTTCTGCATTGGTGCAGAGCAAAGAATGCAATTTTGATATGGCCCCAGGTTTCTCAAGGAAGGTGGTAAGCAGGGGCGACTCCTCCACGTGGGCGGAGGAGCGTTGCCCCACTGCTTTCTCACAGTGCGAGAAGCAGAAACATAAAATGGTATTTTAAATACCATTTTATGTTTCTGCTTCTTGCACTGCGAGAAAGCAGAAAGGTATGCCTGGTTGGGGGCGGGCGGGTGGGCGTTCCTGCTCCAGGCAGGGAAGGAGTGGCTTGCCCACGGTTGTGGGCGCTGACTGTTTGGTCAGCCCCAGTTCCGACCAAACCAGTCATGCACACTCTGCATCTTCTCTATGTAGGCTGCATGCAGGCTACATAGAGAAAATGGCCTCCCCATAGACGCCTGTGGGGTCGGCGTCCTAGTCAATCACCACTCTGCCATTGCAGCGTTGTGATTGGCTTTGGGGAGGGGAGGGAGGTTGCCTGCTTCCTGTAAGGCGTTAGGCGAAGAGAGGAGACGCGATGCAGATCCGGAGGCGAAGGTAAGTTTAAATAAATATATATTTTTTAAATTAACACCCCCCTCCCCGGGCGCCCACCCACGCTATCCCCCCTGCCCCGCGCAACCCACCCCCCTCTCCCCCACCCGTGAGTCATGCCGGCCACGACTGGTGGTAAGTAGAGCTGAGAGGTTTGAATGGGGAATAGTAAAGCAAGATAGTTGATGCAAAACAAACTCCCAACAATTAAAGAGTAAGTGAGATAGCGAGTTGATATACGCTTGACAGATTTTGAGTGGAACAGCAGAAAAGACAGTTTAGCTGAACAGACAGCTAGCGAGGTCCATTGCTTAAATGATTCTATAGTGACTTTTGTCACGCGAAAATATTGGTAGAGTGCAGTACAGAAAATTTAAAATTGCAAAATTCCATCCCAGATCCGTCATCCAATGTACAGTCCCAATTTTTCTCACCAGATATCCAGGATTCTTATTTAGGAGTTGGCAGCTGCAGGTTTAAAGAGATTTAGGGAGAGGTTTTCAGGTCATTACTAGGGGCTGTGTGCTCATTATAAGGACACAGCTCACATTTGGTGGTCTTGCTCACATATCCATGTTTTGGAGAAAAATCAGATGTAATGGCTTAAGATCTGTCAGTGATTCCACTATTTTACATCCTGAGGGCGGTAAACCCCTATAATGGATCTCTATTTTAATTAGTATAGGCAAAATCATCACAATTACGTTACTGAGGGGCATTCTAATAATCACATAGTCCTAGAAGAACCAACAATGTAACCTCTTACATTTATGGTCATCAAAGATATAGGTGCATCCGAGCAATAGAAATGATTATGAAGGGATGCAGAGAGCTTTTTCATGGAGTGGTAGGAAGACTACCATTTAAAAGAGAGGAAGAGGAACAGTTGGTAAATGGACACTCGTTCCCTAAGGTAACTATAACTTGTGCCCCCGCCATGCACAGTTTTCTCATCAATAATTTCACTGCAAATGTTGAGGCGATATTATCAATGATGTTGTAGAAGCTGTCATGAATGATGTAATATGTGGGGTAGTTAACAGTGCAAGGCAGGGGCACAAGTTATGTTATGTTATTAACATTTATAGAGCGTGCATTTACCCTAAGGTGTCTTGGCACTAACTGCACTTGAACACAAAATGAACATCCTTATTTTTGGAAAAAACAGGTTTTAAGTTCTTTCCTAAAGGTAAGTAAAGTAGGGATGGCTCTGATGTGAGGGGGCAAACTATTCCAGACTTAAGTTGTACCAGTGACAAAGCTTCTTCCGCCCCAGTTAGATTTCCTGAATCTGGAGGTTGTGAGAGTTTTGGCACCCAAGGAACGCAGAGATCTTCTAAGGGTCTACCATTGAAAGCTATGTCTAAGAAACTCAGGGCCAGAATTATGCAGTGCCTTATAGCAATGCAAAGAGCATTGAATTTGATACAACTCCTTACTGGGAGCCAGTGGAGCTTCCGGATTCTGGGGGAAATTGAATGGAATTTAAGGAGACCTAGAGACAGTCTGGCCACAGCGTTTTGTACTAGCTGAAGTTTGTTGGTATGGTTTTACTGGAGGTTCATAAAAAGGCCATTACAGTAATCTAGCTTGGATAGTACTAGGGCAGTGATAACTGTATTTTTAGTGTTTGCTGAAATGTAAAGAAGAATTTTCTTAATCATTCTGAGGGTGTTAAAGGATGAGGAAACTTCAGCTGACACCTGAGCGCCGTAATTAAGCTTATTGTCGGTGAGTATGCCTAGATTTTTAGCATTTGGCACTGGACGGGGGGGGGGAGTCTAAATAATCTGGCAAACAGGAAGGGGAACAGGGAGGAGAAAGATTGGCAAAGGTTATCATCACTGTTTTTCCTGAGTTAAGCTTCAAACAGTGCTTATTCATCCATGAACAGATTACTCTCATGCACCCCTGAAAACGAGTGGACACCCTAGGATCGTTGTTGAGGGCTGAAACTACTATTAGAGTGTAATCTGCGTAGGAGGTAAGTGAAAGTCAAAACGTTTGATTATAATTGCTTGTTCAGAGACATAAATGTTAAAAAGAGTGGGACTAAGTGAGGATCACTGAGGAACCCACTCAAGGAAGTGAAAAAAGAGAGGGCTCAAAGCTACCCAAGGCCACAGATTATTCACTATTGGACAAGAAGGAGATCAGGAGGGACAGGGCCTTATCATTAAAACCTAGTTCAGCCAGCCAATTGATTAGGATCTTATGGTCGACTGCTTTGAAGCCTGCGGACAGGTCGAGGAGAATAAGAGCTGGCGAGCCTCCATTGTCTAAAGCAGCTCTTATCTCCTCTGTGGTTTTGATAAGGGCCGATTCCATGCTGTGCCCAGGACTGAACCCAAACTGAGTCTGGTCCAGGAGATGGTTTTCGTGGATGAACTGGCCAAGCTGCATGTTCAGAATTTTCTCCACAATTTTGGTTGGGAGGGGAAGGTGGGAGATAGGCAGGTATTTATTGGGGTCTGTTGGATTCAGGCTGGACTTGACAGGCTGGTAGGTATTGGGGTCTGTTGGATTCAGGCTGGGTTTCTTTAATCAAGGAAGAATAGAGGCTTTTTTTCCAGATTGAGGGAAAAACTCTTGTGGAGAGCATGGAGTTAAAGATGGCAGAGTGATTACTTGCTATCACTACAGGTGCCAGCCTGAGTATGCAGGGGGGCAAGGGTCTTGAGAAGACCCAGATTTTGAGCTATTACGTGTTTTGGCAACTAGATCAGGGGTCATAGGGGAGAATTCAGTGAGAGGAGCATAGGTTTGTTTTTCCTGGGGGGTCCCGCCGTTGACCTCTTCCTTAAAGGAGTTGTCTAAATTCTGAAAGATTTTGTCAACTTTGTCTCTAAAGTTGAAAGCCAAACTGTCACAACAATCTTGGCTAGGAGCGGCCATGTTGTTTCAGGGGCCAGACGAGAGTTTGGTAGCTACTTGAAATAGTTCCTTGGTGGAGTTTGAGGCTGATTCTATTTGCTGGGTATAGTAGTTGATTTTTTCTACAATTAGAAGATTTTTATATTTGGTAAGTGCTAGTTTGTATCCAAGCTTCTCCCGTGTGGCATAGTGCCTGCACAAGAATCTTTCTTGTCTCCTGCGGGCTTGTTTCTCTAGCCTAAGCTCCTCGGAGAACCAAGGAGCTGAGGGTACCCTTCTGTTTGAGCGGGAAACCTTGCGTGAGGCAATTTTAGCAAATGTGGAGTTGAACCAGTCTATGAAGTAAGAGTATATCAACTCAGCGCTGGATGGGAGTGAAGGTTGGGACTGGAGCACAACTTGGTTTAGGATATCTTCATAAATTTTGCTCCATGCCCTATGGCAGGATAGACCACCAGAGTTCGATGGGGTGTGGCCCTTGAAGGGGATATTAAGGCCAAAAATAATGGCCTGGAGATCCGACCAGCTGAGTGGAATCACCTCTACTAGCACAATGAGAGGGTTGTTGGTAACAATACCATCAAGAGTGTGCCCTGCTTGATGTGTAGGTTGTTTAATAAGTTGATCAAGTCCAAAAGAGGTAATGATTTCAAGAATGTCTTCAGTGTCCTCGGAGTTATAGCTACCTTAGTGCACAAGTTATAGTTATCTGAGATAACTATAACTATAATTGCTGAATTTCTATTGTTTTATGTGTGTAAAATCTGAACCTAACTATAACGTCCCTGTAACCTTTGGTTTTTTAGTGAATTGCCAAGGTTCTTTTTGTTCTATTTCCTAACTATAATGTTCCAATAACCTTTGGTTTCTTCAGTGAATTTGTACAGTTTTTAATGTTATTTCCTAACTATAATGTCCTTGTAACCTTTGGGTTTTTTCAATGAATTTATTTGTTTTTTTAATGCTATTTCCTAACTATAAAGTCATGTGTAACCTGGGTGTGTGAGTGGTTGTGTGAGTATTGGAGTATGTGGTAGGTGTGTCAGTGCATGTGTGACTGGCTGTGTGGGTCTATGAGTGGGTGTGTGGGTGGCTCTATGGGTGTGTACATGGGTGTGTACATGGGTGTGTGAGTGCCTCTGAGGGTCTTTGAGTGGGTGTGTGAGTGGCTCTCTGGTTCTTGGACTGGGGGTGTGAGTGGCAATATGAGTGTGTAAGTGGGTGTGTGAGTGGTTTTCTGGGTGTGTGAGTGGCTGTTTGGGTATGTGAGTAGTTTTCTGGGTCTCTGAGTGGGAGGGTGAGTGTCTATATCAATGTGTGAGTGGTTGTATGGATGTGTGAGTGGGTGAGTGGGTGTGTGAGTGTGTGAATGGGAGTGTGAGTGTGTGTGTCACTGGCTATGTGGGTCTGTGAGTGGGTGTGTGAGTGGTTTTCTGGGTCTCTGAGTGTGTGCATGAGTGGCTGTACATGTGGGTGTGTGAGTGGCTGCATGGGTATGTGAGTGGGTGTGTGGGTTTGTGAGTAGGTGTGTGAGTGATTCCCTGGGTCTCTGAGTGGGTCTGTGAGTGGCTGTATGGATGTGTGAAGGATTGTGGGGGTGTGTAAGTGGGTGTGTGAGTGAGTATGATAGTGGTTCTGTGAGTGGGTGTATTTTTTTAATTGGGATCTGGATCTGCAGATCCATCATGGATTCACACAGGGTGGCACTGAGCGCTGCAGTGGGTCCACAGATCCTCATGTGCCCCAAAAATAACATGTTTGGACAATTTCTTTGAGGGGGAGGGGTCCTTCACAGACCCTTCCACAAGTCCCATCCTGACCCCTTATCCTATTTGTACTTTATTCCCCCCTCTCTGAGAACTGTGTCCCAATTCACAAAATGGCAGCTGCAACTTTTCTCTCAGGCTGTGGACAGCCAATCACAGCATTGCTATTTGGCTTGTGAATCCACTGATCCACCACGGTGGATCTGCAGTGGATCTGAGTCTGTAGATATACATAAATCTATTTTATTTTATAATTTCAAAACTACTGAACAGATTTACACCAAATTACAAAAAACACTCTTTCTGGACCAAGATCTAGCTTTCAGCCAAATTTGGTGTAATTTCGTTCAGTGGTTCGGGCTGTAGTCATGTCTAAAATCCCCATGGGAAACTGCATTGTGGGACTCCCCTTTTTCTCAGCCCCCAGTTGACAAATCACCCCAAAACTTTCCAGACAGCAGCCGAAGTGACTATATATATATATATAATAGTCAAATGTTCACCTAAGGAACAGGAAACAGGCACTCACAGGGTAAAAAAATATTTCAATTTATTGCCATGCAAACACGCAAAACAGACACGTTTTTGGCTTCTTTGTTTATCAATGTCAGTGATCCGCACACAATTTTTTCTTTACTTATACTTCAAAGAATAGCAGTGGCATGAACAGTAATGATGGCTTTTCCAAACAACACAAATCGATATTGTGACTACGGCGGCCATATTATAGGTACATTGCTTTACTTGCGTTACACCATTCCTTGCTCATGCCGTATATCGGCTTAACATTTCAATATTGCAAATGTTAAAACAAATCAAAGAACTTATTATAGCGACCCATAACTTCATCTTAATCACCAAATTGATGATAAAAAATAAACAAACATACAACATCCATATTCATAGTGATGTTGATTGCCGCTGAGCATATAGTACAATCAGTGTTAGCTGTGGCTTATTTCATTATTGAGAGCAGGCATACATCAGTGCTACCGCTATCCATATAGCACCCTGAAAGGGCTCTCATTTAGACTCACTGGGATTATAGGTGAATCATCCCCTTAATGTTTATAGTGATGTTGATATGTGATTCAGCTACAATCCCACTGAACAAAACTACAGATGCTGATTACAAAATATTGTTTTCACACAATGTCCGGGGAAAATGTTGATGGGTCTGTGGGCAGTTCTAATCTGTGCTACTACTTCATCATTTAACCATTAATTTGCATTCCTATTGATTATGTAGAATACAACAAAAATGCCCTACAGGACTATTGACATTTATTAAATCAAAAGTCTTCTTTGTCCATTCAATTGGAAACCTGACAATATTTGCTTGTGCTATCTGGACAATTGTGAGATTAAGAGCTAACATCTAAGTGGTAATGTTCAAGGTTCTGTTGACAGTTCTCGTCTTAATTACGACCTGAATGGGCAGTCACTACTCAAGTTTTTTTCCAGTGGTAGCCCTACGGAGAGTGGAAGGGTAAAACACCTAATCTCGCCTGTCAGAGAAACCTACCAGTTGCGTTGTGTCATTGTACCCATCACCGCCATCAAAGATTCTAGTTTCTAACATCCTTACTCTCCTAAGTGAACCATGATGCCCGTGGGACTCAACAAGGATGAGGAGTTTGTTGAGACCCACAGGCATCATGGTCTGCAATGTATTGATATATCTCGACTCCAGTTGTCTACGTTTATATACCCTGTCTCCTGATCTTTTGCCTCTTGGTACCTAATTGAGGTATATGAAACTCAAAAGGTTCTAATTGCTGTTATACATGGTTTCAGAATATCTTGCAACAAGGTATGTAACATCATTTTTTGTGATAGCACGCATGTGCTCTAATACTTGCTTTTTAGCGGGATGCGTAGTGCTCCCAATGTACTTCCTTTCACATGGGCAAATCAAACTGTATACCACACATTCTGAATTACAATTCAGCAATTTGGTAAAGGGACATCTACTCATACTCCCTGGAATCTCATATTCTCCCACTTAGCCGCTTCCCTTGCAGGACTTACATCTTGTGTAAGGGAAGAACCCTGTTGTTTTGCTTTTCTGGTAGGATGAAAAATGACTATGCACCAAATAGTCTTTCAGTGAGGCACACCTTTTGTATGTGATGTGTGAGGATGTTGCCAATTTGGGCCTGATAACTTGATCTGCCTTCAGGATTTGCCAATTTTGTTTCACAATATTATACACTTTGAGCAAACTAGTTAAAAAAGTTGTGATCCTTCTTACTAGACCGTCATTGTTGGATTCTGTTTCAACTTTATCTACCAGCAATTCTTGACATGTGATTTGTTGTACCTTGGCTTTTGTTGCATACAAGACTGCCGGTGAATAACCTTGTATTCTAAATCTAGCTAGTGTGTCAACTTCTGCTGCTTTTTAATCAGTTACCATTGAACAATTGCGATTAAGATGCAATAGCTCTCCATATGGTATGCTATTCTTCAGATTATGTGGATGATGACTCTTGGCATGAAGTAAAGAGTTCCCTGCAGTGGACTTCCTTTTTAAGGATGTTTGCAGCTTATTATCTTCAACAAACACTCTTAAGTCCAAAAATGATACATTGAAATTGCTGATGTTACTCGTGAATTGCAGATTGAGGGAGTTATGATTGAGAATAGCTATATATTCTTCTGCTTTATGGTGTGTGCCCTTCCATACAATGAAGAGATCACCTATATAGTTCGCCTATAGGGCCAGATTCTCTACCTATCTTTCATTTTCACTTGCCCAGGCCACGTGCTTCTCCCACCAGCCCATAAATAAATTTGTATAGCTGGGGGCAAAGCACATGCCCATCGCAGTTCCCTGTCTTTGACAATATAGTTGTCCTGCAAAAGTAAAAATGGTATTATTCAAAGAGAACTCAATAAGCTATAGAATCATGATGTTGTGCTCATAGTATTTGAGTGCTCTGCCCTTGAGAAAAAAATGCACTGCTCGAAGATCTGCTGTGTGAGCTATGCATGTGAATTAAACTGGTCATGTCTAAAGTGATTAACAAGAAATTTTCTTCGCACTGAATCCCATCAATGAGTCTCAGAAAGTCTTTGGTGTTTCTTATGTATGGGATAAGGTGCTTAACAAAAGGAAACAAATAAAAGTCAACATAAACAGAGGCATTTTCCAAAAGACTTCCTTCGGACGACACAATGGGCCACCCAGGTGGTAAACTATCATGTTTATGGATTTTGAGAATATGGTAAACAGTTAGAATCTGCGGATTTTCTCATTTGAGAAATTTCTATTCCTCATAGTCTAATATTCCTTTGGTCTTCCAAGTATCCAACAACTCATAAAACAGATATATGCTGTGTATGTATTCTTCCTTTGGAATAGGTTAATGATATTCTTTGTCTTGTAGCTGTCTCAAGGCCTCCCTTTGGTAATATTGTTTAGTTAATAGTACAACATTGCCACCCTGGTCTGATGGCTAGATGACCATATTGCTATAATTTTTGAGAGCCAGGATAGCTTCTCTTTGTTTCTGGGTTATGTTCATGTTGTTCCTGTTTGCTCCCTTTGTTGCAGCTTTTGTAATTCTTTGCTTACTGTGTCATGGTGCCAATCCACTGCATCATATGGTGTCTGAGGAATGAAGCATGACCTTATTTTTAAATTGCCTTTCCCACTTATTTGCAGGATTCCTGGGATTTCCAAAGTCTCAATTTGGTCCTTGACTTGCGTGGACCTAATTGATATATGTTTTGATATATATTTGATATATATAATCAAAATATTAATATTTTTATACATAAGCCACTGCAGCATTACATGAGATACATCCTTAACAGAAGAGAAAAGAATCCAGCAAACCTTGCAGTTCAAATTAGTTCCACTATGCATTATCCCAGTCCGTGATATGCTTGTCATTTTCCCCACACCTTTTGTGTTTGTGATGGTACTCCCTGGAGACATAAAGTGGTTCTTTATGTTTGGTGCCCCAGTCCATTGTTATTCTCCAGCTGACAAGGTGTGGGGGCGATGGAGAGTTCCAGAATTTAATAAAGTCCCTCTTGGCAAGTGTTCCACCAATCCCTATAAGAATGCAATTCCCTCTAGTTCCCCCAGTATCTTCTACAATACCCAACAATGCCACTGTGGAAATGGGTCTATTGGTGTCCCCAACACTTGTGATAAAGAGGTAAACACAGCCCTCCATAATTGCCCAGTAGGAGGACATTCCCATACTATATGGAAACAGTGTATACTTATGTCTCGGGGAAATTGATAGCATGCCGGTGCCGTCGATTTGCCTACATGCCATAATCTCAGTGTTGTGAGGTAAGCCATGTGAAGATATTTAAGTTGGATAAGTCGAAGTCTTGATAGTATGACCAGCACTCTAGAGAACATACATGCATCTCTCCAGTCAAGACTCCTCCACAGGGCACAACCAACCCTCCCAGTGGCCCAAAACATCAAAAAGAGTTGCAGGGGGTTATTCACAAGAGTTTTATATATCTTTGATACACTCCCTTTTACTAGAGAACGCATGAGAATTTTGGCTTTGAGCAGGTTAAACTTGGGTATATCTAGAGGGCATCTAGGAGTTGGTCGAGGGCATGACGCAGCTGCAGGTATCATAACCACTGGGTTTTATGCTGTTAGTATTCAGTTTGGAGGTTTTGAAATGATTTCAATTGGGAACCCTGCCATACATCTCCAACCGAGGAAATACCAGTAAAGCACCAGCTATTGAATCCCTTGAGAAAGGCTGACTGTTGATCCTTTTATCCCAACCAATCCATGCAAACTGGCCCCCTTAGTAGGATCTGGGAGATTGTGAGGAATGGGGTCACCATAAAGCGTACCCAGGATATTGTCCCAGCCCATAACTGTTATGTACATGGGAAATGTGGGGTCATGCCACCCTCCAATCATCCAGTCATTGACTACCAGCATCTGGGCTGCCTAGTAATATAAATAAATATCTGCCATGCCTATCCCTCCATAGTAAGGTGATTTAACCCATTTACCAAATATGAGATGAGCAGGTTGGCTGAGCAACAGAAAAGTTTGTATCTTGGCAAGTAATTTCTGAAACCCGGTGTGGGGTATAGGTAGTGGGAAGTTTTGGAAGACATACACTATTCGAGGCAACACTATCATTTTGAACAGGGCTACCCTGACAAGAATATCAAGAGGGTGCTTAGCCCACCTATCGAGGTCCATAGTGAGCTTAGTCTTTATGGGTTTCGGGTTTCGGCTCCAGGTTAGGTTCCAGCGCTATGTAGACTCCCAGGTACTGAAAGCTGAGTCTACAGATTAACAACCGTGACTGCCAGTCTGTTGCGACCCTGCTACCCTTAAGAGGAACCAAGAGCAATTTAGACCAATTGACGTTTAGGCCAGATGTCTCTCCATAGAGTGTAAACATCTTAAACAAAGACAGGCCTGTGAGGGAAGGTTGAGAAAGGAGGAGAAGGACATCGTCCACTTAGAATGCAACTTGATTTTCCATTGCCACCCCCTAGTTAAAGCCCTATATTTGCTTATCACATCTAATCCACACCTCCAGGGGCTCAATGGCTAAGGTAAAGATAGGGGGGGGGATAGTGGACAGTCCTGCAGGTACCTCGGTCTATCGGGAAGGGAGCAGAAAGAGTGCCACTAACACTGAGTTGGAAATGTGGACTTGAGTAGAGTATCTGGACATATGATCAAAATTTAGGCCCAAACCCCATTTTCATCCATACTTTATCAAGGAAAGCCCAATCTACAGAGTCAAACACCTTCTCGAAGTCTATAAGTAGGAGAGCACTAGGGTCCTGTAGGTTGGAAAAGCATGAGATAGCCGTCTGAACTCTAAGGATGCAGTGTCTAGAACCTTAATGGAGCCTAAACCTGCACTGGTCTTGGTGGACCAAATACAGCAACGTATTAAGGAGTCTGTTCACCAGGACTTTGGCATAGATTTTGATTTCTGTGTTGATGAAAGAGATTGATAGATAGGACATGCCCCACCTGTGGGACGACCAGGTTTTTGCAAGACAACTATGGCTGCTTGGTCTAGTTCAGGAAGAAGTGCAAATTTGCAATCACGTATTGCTACATATCTAGAAGGTGGGGGATTAGGAGAGATTGGAAATGGTGGTAAAATTCCACAGGAAAACCAACTGGGCCTGGTGTTTTACTGAAGCTCATGTCCTGAATAGCAGAAGCAGCTTCTGCAGGCGTGAGTGGTTAGTCTAAATCAGCACAACCACTAGGGCATACCCATAGTATTGGGAGGTCCACAATCAGCAGGGTGGATGGCTATCGTGGGGGCTGATCCCAAAGTGCATAAAAAGAACAGTAGTAGTCTTCGAATGCCGTGGCTATGTCCATCACCGCAGTCAATATTGTTCTATGGTTGTCCACAAGAATAGTAACTCTGGTCAATGCACTCTACATACAGAATGTTGACATCTAGGGCCGCCATTTCCTGGTGTTTATGCCTATCCTTACCCTTTCAATAGGATCAGGCTATCCCCTGTAACATGGACTTTCCAGCCACCCACAGTGTGCCCCGAGAATCGCCAGTATCAGTATTACAGTTGAAATAGGATTTTATTTCTTGGGCAAGAAAATGTGTGAATTGTTTATCTGTTAAGCACCAGTTTTTGAGCCTCTAGATTCGTAGGGGTCCTCCCATCTGGACAGCAAAACACAATGTCACGGGCGCGTGATTGGAGATGCCACGAGGCAAACTCCAGGAGCCTGATGTGTGAGTGAAGTCAGTGGCCTGGCAGTAGTAGTAGGTCAATAAGGGAGAGTGTCTTGTGTGCTGCAGATAGATGGGTATAAGCCCAGGCATTAGTGTTCCATAATCACCATGCGTCACAAAGGCCCAGTCCCTTGACCCAGTTCTGCAGCCCACCGCCACGTCTACCTCCTGTCATCCCAAGACCGATGGAGTCAATTGCTGGGGCCACAATATTGTTAAAACTG
This sequence comes from Calotriton arnoldi, assembly GCA_963921515.1. Taxonomy (NCBI): domain Eukaryota; kingdom Metazoa; phylum Chordata; class Amphibia; order Caudata; family Salamandridae; genus Calotriton; species Calotriton arnoldi. The sequence goes on from CAWUFW010001331.1 coordinate 1,046,269, forward strand.
TCCCCAATGAGAATGAACCTTTTGGATTGTCACAAAATCACTGTCCTAAGCCCCTCGATGTTATAAATGGCCAGCAGAGGAGGGATATAAACACTAATGAAGTGATTGAGATGGCCTTCGAGGGTGCCCTCCAACGCAACGTATTACCCCAGAGAATCCATTGTCACCTGGCTCATGAGACTAGCGGGAACGTTTTATGGAGGAGAATCGCATCACCCCTAGATCTCCTCATGTGTCCGGCGTGATAAACTTTGTCATACCCATAGCGGGCAAGGAAGGGGCAATTATTGCCAAGCATGTGGGTCTCCTGCAGCAGCAAGATCTGCTAAGACCTGTCACTTCATGAAATGAAGGACCGCTCCCTATTTGATGTTGTTGGTCTGGCCACTGGCATTCCGTGTCATTAGCTTGTACCCACTCACCTTAAAAGGGGGAAGAGCCAAAGGTGACAAGTGTAAATGGCAGACATGGGTAGCCAGTGAACACGGTAGGACATGCAAGGCCTAGTTTACAGGTGCTTATAAGTGCTAAGTGTTGTGGTGTACATAGAAAAGATAAAATAAGAGCTAACAACATTGAACAATTGAAAGCCTGGACAGGCAAAACTGGAATACTCCCCCAAACACCCCCCCTCATACTTCCCGCCCAGAAGTATCTGTCACCCCATAAGCAAAACAAACTTAGGTGTGAGTTCATGCAAAGGCTCCCAACTGGGCCTGTGTGGGAAGCTTAATTAAAGAAGGATACTACTAATAATAATAATAGGTGATTTGTAGATCTGGAGTGTCCATGTGCTGAGGATTCTTTCTCTAGCAACCGAGGCCTAAACACACACTCTCAACAGGCACTAGATTTGGCCAAACAAACAGGTATTGCATTTTTACGGAATGCTGGTTCTGAGCATTCCTGTCATAAAGCTAGAGGCAAAGTGTTCCACATTTTAGATGCCAAAAAGCTAAAGGAACACCCTCCCATCTGTGCTTTCTTTGTGAAGGGTATCTCAATAAGTGAGGCCCCTGCAGACCTAAGACTTCTTCTGGGTTGATAAAGTTTCACTAGAGACGCCAAATATCAGGGTCCTTTGCTGTGCAAAATTTTATGACAAAAACACATAGCTTTGAAAGCCGCTCTCTTGTGCCCATGGAGCCAATGAAGTTTGGTAATGGCGGATCCCATGGATGAGCGCCAACTGAGATTGAGCAGCAGACAGGCTGCTGCATTCTGCACCCTCTGAAGCTTTCTCAATCTATTCTGTGAGGTTCCAAGATATAGCATATTACAATAGTCCAGCCTAGATATGACTAGTGCCTGGACTATTGCTTTCTTAGCAGCTTCAGGGAGAAAGCCCAAGATTTTGTCTAATGTTTTTAAAATTCCAAAACATTTTCCTGCTAAATTGGAGACCTGGCTGTCAAATGATAGGTTAGGGTAGAACCAAATGCCAAGGTTTTTCACTTTTGGCTTAGAAGTTGGCACTGGCCCGAGAACATCTGCCCACCAGGCAGTGGACTAAATAGATGGCTGCTTTCCTAGGACCAGTACCTAAGTTTTTCTGGCATTAAGCTTAAGACACCTATAGTCCATCCATTCCAATAGCTCAACCAGGCAGGATCTGAGCCGAGCCGCAGTGGCTCCCTCATCCTGAGATAGAGAAATAATAAGCTGAGAGTCATCGGCGTATGACACGATATTGAAGCCATGACACTCGATGACGTCTGCTAGGGGGCGCATGTAAAGATTGAACAGTGTAGGGCTCCGTGCAGAGCCCAGTGGTACCCCCTGCCACAGAGGAAAGACCTCAGAAGAGAAGGGTTGTTGTACCACCTGAAAGGTACGGTCCTTAAGGAACGAGGCTAGCCACCGCAAGGCCAAGTCACCTATACTGCATTTCCATAGACGTTCAAGCAGAAGACCATGGGATATGGTATCAAAGGCTGCACTTAAGTCCAGCATTATTAATGCAGCAGTTTTGTCCCCATTCACAATATATCTGAGAGACTCAGACAGCCACAGCCCGTGCAGGTAAGAGTGGTGGGGCCGTGTGGGGGGAGATTTCAGGAAACATTATTTATTTATTTAATTTTCCCTCGTCATTGTCCTTCGAAATCCCCCCTCCCGGCCCCACCACTCTTACCTGCACGGGCCGCGTCCGGACTCAGAAGTTAACAGCAGTGCTGATTCTGTGCTGTCTCATGCAGTAAGTCCTTCGCCTCAATAAACTCATCAGCTGAGTGTTGACATGCTTCTCTGCTATTTTAGAGAAGAACGGGGTGAGAGAGCTAGGCCTGAAATTTTCTGGTTTTGCAGGGTCCAGTACAGGTTTTTTCAGGAGAAGTCCAACAGTAGCATGTTTCCACCTTGAGAGAGCCTTACCACATCCAAAGGACTTATTAGGCAAATTGCAAAGTTCCGGTAAAATATCCTCCATCACTCGTTCTAGCATTGCGGGGGAGGCAGGATCACCTGGTGAACCTGCATTCACCTTAGGCAGCAGAGCACGCAGCTCTTCTAAAGTTAGAATATTGAACCTGGAAAGTCCAAAGGTCTGAACCATGTTTCAAAGCATGGAGAGTCTTTGACTACCTCTGGGAAACTTGCATATATATTAGAGACTTTATCAAAAAGAATTGAGCAATCAGATTACAACCCTCTATAGAAGGAGCAATAGACGCAGAAAAGTGATCCAGAGAGGATAGTGATTTCACTATAGAGAAAAGCTGTCTGGATGAATTGTGAGCTGACTCGATCTTATTAGCAAAGAAATGACTAAGCGTAACTCTAATCTGTCTATGGTAGCCCTTCAAAGTCTTACGATAGCTTTCTTCATCCTCAGCACTATACTTTCTGCACCAGAGGCGCACTAAGCACTTGTAAATCTTTTTCTGTGTGAGAAGCTCCTCATTAAACCATTCAGCTGAAGGTTTAGCACTCCTCACTCTGCGATTCCTCATAGGCGCAATAAGATCAAGTGCTTTAGTTATCCAGTTCTCTACTTGTTGATTTGCCATGTCAATACAATCACGTAGAGTTGGACAATTCTTAGTGCGAGTCTCCTTAAAAATAGCGGGAGCCACCTTAATCCAGTTCCGCAACCTACTCTGATTACCTCCATTCAAAGTGGTCATGGGACTGGTCAAAGCAACTTGAAAGGATATGACACAGTGGTCGGACCATATCAGTGAAATGGGAATGCCCTCTGTCACACCAGTTGAATTGGAAAAAATGGGATCCAGTGTATGGCCCAGATGTGTTGGAGTACGTACCAGTTGCGTAAACTGGAGCTATGGTGCTGACATGTTGAATGAATAGCGGAATCCACCATGTCATCAATCGTCCTTTCGCATGTTATGTTATGTTATGTTATGTTATGTTATGTTATGTTATGGGGTATTTGTTAAGCGCACGGCTACTCCGAGGAGTGTCCCGGCGCTGTCCTGACCCCAGAACAGAGTAATTACAAGACCGGACAGCTAGAGCGGAGAAACTTCTCACTGTTGGAAAAGCCAGGTCTTTAGGTTACGTCTAAAGCTAAGGAGATCACATTCTTGTTTAAGGGAAAGTGGGAGACTATTCCATAATTTTGCAGCTAGTACTTGAAAGGAGCGTCCGCCTTTGCGAGATCGGGCAGAACTTAGGCACTGTTGCCTTTAGCTGAGTAGATGATCGCAGTGTTCTGGACGGTTTATAGGGCTGGATCCTATTCCTGATGTACGGTGCCCGATTCCATTCAGGGCCTTAAAAGTCAGTACCAGGGATTTGAAACTGACCCTTTTTTCATTGGTAACCAGTGTAGGGATCTGAGATGAGGAGACATGTGTGATCTGGGTCCTACCATGAGTACGGCCCTGGCTGCCATATTTTGAACTACCTGAAGACGATTAAGTAAGTAGTCAGGAAGGCCCAAATACAACACATTTACGTAGTCCAGCCTAGACATAATCAGTGCTTGGACCACTGTTTTCCTATGAGAAATAGGCAGTAGAGGGAGGAAATTGCGCATCATTTTTAAAAGTCCAAAACAGGTACCGGCAACCGATTGAATCTGGGACTTCATAGACATGTCAGAATCAAATTTCACTCCTAAATTTTTTGCAGTAGAGACTGGGTTATCCGGGGGAGATAAATTTTTTGGCCACCATTGACGCCAGTCATCATCAGGATTGTGTCCTGATATCCATGGATAACCCACAATCGTTGTCCAGAGGATGTGACAGGCCCTGCATTTGCTGCGAATGGCATGCCGGAATGGGATAGCAGTTATCGGAGTCAGAAAAAGACCTTGTTGAAACTTGGCGCATTTGTGATTTCCTGCACCCGTTATGGTTCTTTAAGTGTCCTGAGGTAGCCCGCAGTGTTGTCACTCCCCAAAAGGGTATCTGGTTGCCGCAGAGAGGCCGCTGCTCTGTTGCCTAGTCCTCTGGGGTGTCAAAGAACATGGATTTACATTCATAGAGTACTTTAAGTTTCATTGGGTACCTTTATCGGATTGTATTTTCATGGCTCTAAATTTCTGTTTGACACAGTCATATAACTTGTTGTTGCACATGAAAAGTGTAAGTGAGGAGCATCATGATACGGTGGGATTGAATTGTGAATTTGCCCTGGTTACCTGCTTCCCAAAGAATCACGTCTCAGTCCTTATGATTCAATAATTTTGCAGTGAGAGGGTGTTGGGGGGAGTACAGAAGAAGGCTTCTCTGTGAAGGACCTATGAGCCCTCTCAAAGTCAAAAGAAGCAAAGAGCTTATCTGAAGGAAGCCATTATGTAATCCACTTTTCAAGAAAGGTGTCTGCCGTGGGATTTTCCATCTCCTCTGGGAAGTCCATGAAGCATAGGTTACACCTTCTCACCATGTTTTCGGCATTTTCCTTGATGTTGCAGATAGCAGAGGAACCATAGATGTGAGTTCCTTTAGGGTGTCTTCCATTTCTGAAATATGGCCTTCTGCTTCACTGACCCTGTCAGCCACCCCACTGAGGTCCTGGCGCATAAGGGAAACCTCAACTCTAACCTCTCCAAACTTCTATTCAAGTGCAGTACAAGATGTTTGAATTGCTAAGTTTTAAGCCCCTGTTTCATCCAATGTGAGGGATTAGTTGGGTGGCCTGGGTGGTCAGGGCCTCTTGGGATTCAGAGGTAGGGGCTGTATATTTATCAATCTTACTTTGTGCATAGGACCCGGTTGGCTTGTCTTGGCCCATGATTAGGGACCACTTGCAGTTCCAGGGCTACAATCAGGAGGACTGGAAGAGTTGTGGATGCTGCAGGCCAGCCTGCCCCCATAAGTGTCGATATAAGAGTAATGTGGGGATCTTAGTCTCTCATGGGAGGGGAAGCCAGCAACCAGGGTCCAGCAAGGCGATTGTTCCCCATGAGCTTGCACCACCAAAATGAAGGTGGGAAGCACGTTCAGCTAAGGACAGCCTGAGAGTGAGGTCCAAAGGAGTTGGGTGAGTTCCTGCAGTGCAGTGACTCCTCACTGATGTCCATGGTGCTCTATGCTGGTGAGAATATCCACAATCGTGCCCAACCAGCAGGGTCAGCAGGGTTAGCAGAGTCCGCTGGGAGGTAAGGATCTGGTGGCAGCAGACTAATCCCCCATAAAATAATCTCTGGGTCCCCACAAGAAAATGGTTGTAGGTAGGACGGCCCCAAGACCAAAGAAAGAACAGGGCATGCAGGGCCCTTGAGTGACAGGTCGGCATGTGACGTAATATAGTGACTCCCCCAGCTGCCACTAAGTGGCCCAAGGGGCCGGGAGAGCCACCTGGAAAGAAGCTGTCTCAGTGGGGTGCAGCCAGGCCACATGGAAGGATGGAATTGCGGCAGACACACAACCCTCTCAAAGGCTCACCCAGTTCTGCGATCCCTGTGGTCCAAAGTATGGCCCCTAAGGTTAGCTGGTCTGCCGGGCCCTGGTTGGATGCACTGGTGTGGTTGGGGAGAGGGAGCCTGCTGCTTTGTAGAGAAGCTTGGCAGTGTTCGAAGGGCCTACATGGCTTTGTCAGCCAATTAGGAAAGTTATGCCTGCCATCTTGGTGCGTGCAGAGCTCTCCTCGTTGGCACCTTCCAGACCTTGCAGTCGGGCCGAGGTTGCTAGTCCCTTAACTGGCAGGGCCTCTGTACTGTCAGGATGAAGGGCAGGGCAGTCAGAGTCTGTCATAGCCTCATCAGCAAAGGGGTTTTAGCTAGGTCCACTAGGCGGACCGGGAGTTCAAAGAAGTTACACCATCATCATGGCTCATTAGGCCAAAAATATTTTATGCCCAAATTAATGACAGCAATTGGTTAAGTGTGAGAGGAATTCATTAACGTATCAAATGAGAAACGCTTTTAGAAGACTCTGGACAGCATTGTCCCCTACCATTGACTCTAGCCTTTGACTAATGGGATCCATTCTTCCTGACCTTCCTTTATCTAAATGTAATGTCAGGCAGTTGAATAAGCAGTATGGAAATTCAAGCTAATGTTAATGTGCCATTTGTGAAAGCCCCAGACCTCTTAATGGTTACTTTCACCACTCCAGACAGCAGGAGGACACCATGGTAAATATGATGTGTCATGCTTTTTGCTGGACTTCCTCAATTGTGAGACAAATATAGTGTTTATTCCTTCTACAACTCAAACTGCTAAAGCTCTTCTGTGACTAGACAAGCCCTGGGCAGCAATGAGCAGAGTTACTTTTAAGAAACACACAGTTGGTGATGGAAATGGTGCTCACTTAATTGCAAACTGAAATAAAATGTCATGACTCCACAAGGGCTACAAATGACACAAAGCAGTGCAGCTCAAGCATGTTAGTACTAGTAGAGAACAAAGTGGCCTGTGGTAGTACTGCCACAGCCTTGGAAGTTTCTCCAAATACGGCGGCTTGATGGCCCTGACTGAAGACTGTGGTGCCAAGGGCATCAACTGCCTCCTGATAAATCTGGGCACTGAATGCAACCAAGACCTACAGAGGTGAGAGGAAGAGGCATGTGGCAACTGCCTTGGCAACATAGGACAAATATTTACAGGGGGAAAGCTCAATTGTAAATGGCTGAGAGGGTTGCTGAGGGTGCGTTCTGACAGTGGTGGATGTGAGCGACAGAAACTTCAAATCAGGGCAGTAAGAAGAGTAGATGCTCTACCTGATGATACAGAGTAGGGATGTGATACAGAAAGAGAGTGTCAGGAAGAGACTAAATCCGAGGCTTTATCTCAGGCAGCATTCAATTCAATTCTCCTGACAGCTGCTAGAACAGACAACTTGTTACCGCTACATATTCAATGTTCTTATTGTACAACCTACATTTGTTCTCAATACAGGACTATCGTAGAAAGCACAGATGTTTACAATTATATTGAACTCTATAACTTCTCCTTCCATAAGTTTTCGCATGTGAATGCTCCCATGTAAACTAAAATCATTGCGCTGCACACCCTAGTGACGTGGGGGCTGACATGTTTCAAAACCAACTCTCAATCCTGCAGTGCCTTCCTCCAGACTGGCTGGATCCCACATAAACACCTCTCACAATCTCAAGAAATTTTATTCACACAAAAAAGAGAGGTACATCTGAATGAGAATAGGAGAAATACATACCTGCTCTTTCTTGTTATGATTCACATCGCTCTCTTTTCGTGAGTTCATATAATGCAGCAGTTCATTGATACCCATTGTCCACACGGTCTCAATAGTGGTTCAAAATATTTCTAATTTTAGGCATTTTTTGATCTGCTACGGAATACCAGCACCTTCAAGGCTTCAGAATTTCAGATATAGCTTTACACAGGTGGAATTCCCTAAGCTGAGTCTCCAATGGATGCAAATGTAATTGGTGCAGTAGCTACTTTAGACAGATGTACTGCATTGTTAAGGGGTAGCAGTATAAAACAGCAACATCAGTGCTTTACACAAGGAGGGGCAGTGGGAGAAACAATAAGGGTAAGACCAACCATTTACATCATACTCTATTCATACATTGAAAATGTCACTCGATATGTCACCCTGAGGAAAATGGCCACTGGTGTAAGACATTGATTTCTCTTCTGACTCTTGAGGGTTCCTATATCATTTTATCATCTATTTTCAAATGATATTGTAAAATCTGTTCAGTAGGTCAGTTCTGCATATTATTTGGGATATGAGGTTCTATCTTTGAATCTCCTACAGTAATTTTTTCAAAGGTAGTCTGATCTAGCACTTATCAAAAGATGTGAGTATGCAAGCTCCCTAAGATAACCCTCTCTACTTCTTTGTTTTACTAATGAACAGGTTTAATGTGTTAATTTGTTACTTAACATCCAGACTTTTCTTTTGGGGAGCATTGGAGTGAGGTATATTTTTATGTGTGTATTTTTATGGTGAATTTTTTAATTACTTGATGCTGACTACACATCGAAAGCTGTCGCAATACCAGACCCAAAGAGACCCACAGACACAATCCCATAAACTCAATTTTTACTTACACAGCATAATCTAGGATTAAGTCCCAAAGGCTAGAGATCCAACATATTGGGATTTCATAAAGGAAAGAGAGTTGTCACCGCAAACTACTTACTGCAGGTCTAGGAATTAGTTCAATCATGAAAAAACTAATTGGGGCAAGAGCAACTCTGATCTAAGCTCAACTATAGATGACCATACTACCTACACAAAACGGCAACTGATGGTCTTCCTTGACAATTCAAAATAAAGGGAGGGTCATTAATGGAGGTGTATTTTAAAGTTCCTATTGTAGATGGAAAATAGGATACTGCCAAAGTGAGTAGAGAGAGTGGCAGAAGATTAAGGCTTTTATGATGTGGGGGCATTTTACTGGTGTAGATTACACATCTGCAACTCTGCAGAAGTGTGGGATTTGAAATTTAGAGGATGTACAATTTGCACCACTTCATCGGCCATTCACAAAGGTATATTACTAGTAGTATCTTTAGGACTGCGGAGTCTCTGCACATAAAACAATAGGACTGTCCTATCTTTTCATGTGCGGACACTCTGCTGTCGTAAAGATACTACTGATAAAATACCTTTGTGAACAGCAAACAATCATAAACTTACACAAATGTTTACCTTTGTGAATCAGGCTCAATGTGTGAATGGGGAATAATCTACAAATTCTGCATGCTAGTACCCATTCCTCCATGTGCAAACAGAGCATTTGGGAAGTTTCATCCACAGCTTGCTTCCAGTTTTTCTTACCGCAAGCTGTGGGTGGAAAGACCCACAAACTTCTGCCAGACAGCAATTCCATTTTCAGCACTAACAGGAGTTTGTAACCAAAAGGGATTAATAGGCCAAATGTGATCAGGGCCTAAGTAGAGATCTTGCTTTGGGACTTAGCACAGGGCCGAGGCTCAGGAAAACATTTAAATAAAGACCTAGAACACATGTAAGTGGTTTGAGACTAGCAGGAAGACCATCAAATCAAGTGCAAAAGCAACTGAATTAGGGTTGCTGACTGAGCAGTAAAAGGTCACTTGTTTGAGTTTTTTGTAGTGGTCTTAAAAAATTGTTCGACACTAGGAAATATCAGATTTCTTTTATATTTTAGTTCAAATTATTCTGTTTCAAAGATCACTGTGATCATATTTCTGAACTGACCATACATTTCACCAGAAATAAAACAAAATAAGAAAGTATGACTTTCTATGGAAAAAATAAACTACTGGTTTTTAATATTCTATTTTTATAGACCTTAATAGATATTTATACGAGCAAGGCCGACCTCCCTTTTGCTTGTGTGTTGTTTTTATTCTGGTAAATAATTGTCTCTTTATCTCAAGCATGTCTTTACTCAATTATCCGTCTCAGGATAGACACCTGCAGTCTTTGTGTCTCATGCTTCAATAGGGGCACGGATCAGAGCCAAGAGACTAAAACAAGGCTGAGAGATCTACTGTCGGCAGCCTGCCCAGTGCCTCCTGGATTTGTCTGGCATCTAAAGTGTCAAACAGAACTGAGGAGGTGTACTGCTACAGAAATCTACTTCTCTTGCAGGTTATTAATCATATAGGAATAGGTTTCTTAGCCATACCTGATTTCAACAAACTTTGAGGTAACTGACTCCACCGAGGAATGTCAACGAAGGATGGATTTGTTTTATGATCCAAAGATATTAAGTGTGATTTTACTTTTGCAAAGAGTGAGTCACATCATAGAGGAAAAATGATTACTAACGAAATCTCTCTCCCTCATGCCTTCTGTCACCTTAGTCATCACAGTCAAATTACTAAGGCTAATTTAATTCATCCAATTGAATGTAATTCTTCCAAGTCTACATGGAAACCATTCCTGCAACCTCAAACAACTCATTCATCCCTATAGGATTAGTATTTGTTGAGCTACACCCAGATAAAAACAGCCCCATAGATATGGTGTAAACAGCGATCAGGGTAGTGCTTCAAAACTTGCAGCATGACAGTTACTAAGGACTTGGGTGCTTCTTCTATACCAGGATACTAGTAGACACAGAAAGCAAACAAAAGATGAAAAAAGGATCTGAAGATTAATAAAGTAAATCAAGCTTTCATTGGGAAACATTCCTGGAAGATTGGAAATTTGAATCAAGAGAGACACCAGCTTCTGCTTCTTAAACAGCGGCCTGCCCACCTCCTCTATCAATTTTGAAATTCCTAACAATTCCCTTGGTTGTACATTCTAAATGTTCATCCAGTTTTAAATAATCACAGGTATTGTCAGGGACATTAAGGATTTTGGGGGCCCTGGTCAAATGTATTTTGGGGGCTCCTGTGTAGATCAGCTTTGAATTTATAATCCAGTTTCAGCTCTTTCATGTCCTCTTTAGCCAGGTCACTGACAGTGCACAAACACACTGGTTCAAATTTTTAATGTGTTTGTATCTAATATTTAGAGATAGTGATGTATATTTTCAATACTGTAACACAGCAGTAGCTCACTAATATTACAGCAAATAATCTATTTGACACCCTCCCATCTCTCATATTTGAGATTCTGTTTGGATCTAAAATAAACTTATGGATGTTGTATGAAACAAAAACACAACATTTGTCTGCAAAATGTCTGTAATACACTCTCACACATTACCAAGATTAAAAATAATTAAAGGAAAACGCTATTTGCAACAATTTGTTTAAGAATTATTCAGGGTCATCAAGGCAAGACTCTCTGGAGAACCGAGCTGGCTCTATCAGGGGGCCCTCTGAAAGGGCAGGGATGTGGGCCAGAGCCCACTTTGCCCATGCCATAAAACGTCTCTGGATATGGGGATATAGCAAGCTATCAAGGAAGAGAATATGCTTGGTATTTAGAGATCAAAAGAATCATAGATTGCCAACCTTTTACTTAATAGCCTAAATAAAACTGAAAGCAACTTTTAATTACTGTTTGCTGCCTAAAGCTCTCAACTCATTTACATACTATTTCCTGCCTAAAGCTCTTGAAGTAGTTGTAATAGTAATTCAATGTGCTATAAGAGAGCAAAGGTATGACCACATAAATAAATTTGCCTAGTGTGTTCTAATAAACTTTACATTAAGGAAGATGTAAGATAAGATTTCAATATAAACCCTCACTGTCCACTCAGCAATATTTGAATCTCTCCATCTGTGATACTTTTCCATACAATTCAACATTTCTTTTGCCAACAAACAATGTATGATATCTACTAAATCACATTACCACCAAGTTATGGATATTGACGTTAGGCCTATTGAATTCTCAATTCATTAGAGACATTGCATTAGTGCTTTCTTTGTTTGATAATCTGCATCACGTACTTAAGAAATCTATACTGTAATATTATGTCAATATTTAAGAAGGTTTTTGTTACACATACCTGAAACCGGTAAAAAGTACCATCATCTTTTAATGTGAGTACGTGGTCTGATATCGGAAAGAAATAGCCATGAGCAGCCATTAACGTCCCCATGTGCAGAGCCTCCACTATTTCATGAAAAAGAAAACCGCAAAAAGTACTGTAATTTTCATTTATCTTAATCTTACTGTCTTTCAAATTACAGACAATTGAAAACACTAGCAAGTGAGTTACGTAACATAAAAATAAAATCTAAACATGCAACTTCCTTTGGCCATGGAGACACTACATTTTTAAATGCATTTGGTTATCTGTTTTTGCATTCAAGATGTAACAAATTAAATCGCAAGAACACTTTAGCATGCTTGTTTTTACTCAAATTCACATGGTTACCTGATCAAATATAAAATTCATCGACACATACACATAAATAACAAAATCAAGTTGCGATAAAATAATAAAGAAATACAACATATAAAATCAGAATAAAACCATATAACAAACAAATATCATGCAAATCAACTACACCATTCACAAGAATTTAGATAACACCAGCTACCACCAGCTTACTGGAGTAGGTTTTACAAATTCTTAGAGCATTTGCCCAGTTTGTTAACCCCAATAAAGGACAGATAGGTACAATACATCGAGATCTAAGTTTAGAATAAGCTGGACATAAGAACAACAAGTGCTCATCTGTCTCCATGGTGTAATTACACACTGGGCACGTCTTGGATTTTTTTCGTGGAAGATAGCCAAGAAGTAGCGAAAACAGCAATAGTCAGAATGCGATATCTAAACTTAACAAAAAAATACGAATTTGCAGGTGTGGGATTGATATGGTCCAGAAATTCCTCGGCTCTAAATACATGTTTGTGAAGAAGAAAGGATTTATACAGACTGCCCATGCTATCCAGTGTTTCATTTCATCAATATACTTGGCCCAAAACCTATCCTTTACAGAAACCATCATAGATGCACAAATAAATGATGGGTCCTGCCAACAATCTCTCATTCCTTGGTCAAGCAGAAACTGTCTTATACATCTTCAACTCATTAGCGCTCCATAGTCAGATCCACTATAGAATAGGGTGCAATTTAGCAATCTCCGTGATTGGTTTTACAATGAGATCTAATCTCAGAGGCAATAGAGGGGTGCCTCATTCGAGGTTCAGAAGGGATCTAACAAAATTATTTTCTTCTACCCCCAGGGTTATCGTATTACAAATGCCCCACCAATCAGGACCATACAATGCAGTGCTCCTCAATTGGGCATTATAGATCTCCATTACTGGAAAATTGGGATGAAAAGGGGCCTTTTGGTGAACGTAACTAATGCTGGAGCCCAGTGTTTGATCACCAAAAATAACTCTTGGAGATTTGAGACCATCAAGAGTCTGTACCAGACAATCTAATCCCTAGGGTAACCAAATTATTTTACTCTCTCTAGGATGTTGGTTCCCAAATGAATGTTTCCTTTAAAATTCACATGTTTATTATTGGTCATGAATTAAGTTTTCAAAGCATTAATTTCTAGCCCGTGGTACACGCAAAATAAAGAGAATTTATTGATAAGGATTTGCAAACCAATGACAGTCTTGCAAATTAGAAGGGTGTCATCTGCGAATAATAATTCGGGCACCTTTGGCCAGATAGAACTGTAGAATCATTAGCACAGTCCAGGAGAATGCCTCTACAGTTATTTATAAACAGGAGAAAAAGAGTCGGGCCAAACGACAACCTTGTCAAATTTCATTCTTAAAATTAGTTTCTCCACTAGGCCCCTCTTTATCAGGGCATAATTTCCCTCATGAAGGCACTTTATGATGTTAAGAAGGCTGCTTGCGATGACGATACTAGCCAGTACTTACCAGGGTCTAACTCTAGGGACCAGATTGAATGTAACAGGAAGGTCAATGAAGACAACAAAAGGTTTTCTCCACTGATGTCAACAGTCTTCCACTTGCCCCTCAAAAAAACAAAAGACTTGATCCACGGTTCCAGCCTTCGCGATCAAAACCCCGCTTGTAACTGGATGAAAATATCATTGTCCACAATTCACTCTGATAGCTTCACAAACACCTGTCTCTAAAAAATCTTTTAGTAATTATCCAAAAGGCTAATAGGGCAATAGTTACTGGGAAGGTTTTAGCAACCTTTTTTGAAGACCGGAATAATCTCGGCTCCTTTCCAGGTCAAGGGGAATTGTGCTACTGCAACTATCGTATTAGAAACCAGGCTAAGATAGGGAACCCACATGGTATGATCAAAGCGGAACATATCGTCAGGAACCCCGCTATGACTTTGGAGAATGCAAGCTGCCTCTGGGTCAGCAAGTGAAAAAGTTAGAGGGGAAAAAACAAGCATTTCTCACTCTCTGATTTCAGATGCCATGCAAGGCAGCCCCAGTAGTAAAATACGTGAGGAAGAATAAAAAGGTTCAAAGTGGGCAATCCACTCCCTCGGTCAAATATGTACCTTGGTGATCTTAGCTGAATGTTTACCACCCTGGCTAACGATGTGCCAAAAGGATTTAAGATCTTTGTTTTTAGCGGCATCAAGAAGATCTTCCTGCATCCTATTTTCCCATTTGTATTTTGCATATTATATGGCTTCTCTATGAAGGGCTCTAGCTTCCCTAATCTTAAGCCTAGCTCCTTGCTTTAGAGAAGGTAGGAGAGCTTTCTTGGTGATCCTTCAAGCCGGGCTAAACCACTCCTGGGTTTTAAGAGGCCTAATTGGCTTTTTAAAATCCTTTTGGAAGTAATCTTTCAATTTCGCAAATAATGAATTATATGCCTCAAGTATTGCATTAGGATGTTCCCAGTTTTCAATCATCAACCTCAGCTTAGTAGCCACCATATTATACATTTATGGAATTAAATCAGGAGAAGAGTAGATGGCAGTCCATCTAACATTTCTTTGATTGTTGCTTAATGCAAGGACATCATTACAAGCAGACGGTTGAAAGGGACGAATATAAGATAACAAGCTCAGGATAATAAGGGTCAGTGGATCATGATTGCTCTAGGTATAACCTTCATATCCTTCATTAATTTACAAATCCTAACATCGAGAAGGATGTCATCTATGTTACTAGTATACAACCCCCTTTAAAAAAGTTGGAGGGGCGTTATTATACTACAGGGAGTGACCGTTACAAGCATAAAGGCCGAATGACAGAGATATGTCAGCCATTTGCAGGACTGTCCTTGACAAATGTTTTTAAGTGGTGCTACTAGCTCTGGGATTCACCAAAAAGCATCTTAGTCTGTAGCTAAATACTGAGTGGTACTGAAGGGCTCAAAGGTTAGATTCAGGCCACCCACAAAAATCACATAGTAAACATTAATAAAAGAGAGCAGTATTTATTTTATAGGTGTAAAGTAGGTGAATCTTTCTGAAAATGATTGCTTCTATTGTAGATGTAGATTAACAGAACAGGCCTGTCTGTGGCCTGAGTGAATATAAAACCCTGATATCAGTAGACATAGGGCCCGATTCTGATGCGGGTTGGAAAAGCTTCCCGACCGAGGGCCTGATTCTGATGCGGTTAGGAAGGCCTCCTAACGGCATTTGCTCCTTCCAAATCGGATCGGGAACGTGTCTTCCCGACCGAGGGCCCAATTCTGATGCGGTTAGGAACAAATGTTCCCATTGAAGTCAATGGGAGTTCAACCAAATCGTATCTGGAAGCATCCGGATGCATCCTACTCCGCCGGTCGGACTTTCCCGATCCGAGTGGGTCAGACACCATTTCCCAACCGATTCGGTCAGGAAGCTTTTCCAACCCATATCAGAATCGACCCCTTGGTAGGGAAGCTTTTCCAACCCGCATCAGAATCGGCCCCATAGTGTCCAGCTTTACAACAGTGCACAGCAGACATTCCGAGCCATACTAATAATATGCCTGAGCTTTTCCTGCTGTGGAAGTAACTGCCAGAGTAAAAGCTCTTGAAGCCACATCTGAAACATTTTGCCTGGTCTATGTTTCCTGAAAAACGCAGATTTCATGCCCATCAATGAAATGTCCCCACTCACTGTGATTTAGTTTAGATTGTATCCCCACTATGTTCCAGCTCAATAATGATATGATATGAGTATACGGAGCATGAGATAAATAAGAGGCCTCTCTGGTCGATAAAGATAGTTTCACCTGGAGATCAGTGATGCGGGCACTTGTAGGCTCCTTACCCTCTCCTTACCTATGCAGATACAAAGTTGTATCTGCATAGGTAACATGCAGGGATAGATGAGGTGTCTTTGATGCCAGTAGTGGTAGTTCCACATGAGGGTTTATGGTATGTACACCTATAAACTCCATGGCCACTACTGCTAAAAGAGTGGGTGCATCCTTGTCCGTAGCATGAGCTGACATTAAGGGACACGGTGGGGATGGATTTGGGAAAACTAAGGGGTGAATCATTATCAGTGTGTTGCGCAAGCACTGAAAATAGATTTGCAGTAGGCATGGAAGGAGAAGAACCAAAGTGGTCTAAATCTGTGGCAAACCTCGGAAACCCTGGGATAAGGTGGTGATAAAAATAGCCTAGTGGATGAGGGTAGAGAGAGAGAGTTTGCAGGTACCAACGGATTCCCAGCCGCATTTTATAAGACTTTCTCAGAAGTTTTAAATTCATATTTATAGGCTTCAGCCAATTCTATTTTTAAAGGAGCTTTGCCCCCTCAGTCTATTAAGACAGGGCATGATGTCAGTTTTCTTAAATAGGGCAAAGATCCAGTAGATCCAAATTCATATCATCTGATTACCCTTCTGTGCGGACTACAAAATTATAATGAAGTTTGCTGTGAATAGAATTAGTAAACTGGCTCCTCTTTTAATTTATGGGGATCAAATTGGTTTTATTGCTGGGCAGCAGTTAAGTATGAATACTAACTATTTGACAGAGGCTCTTGATATGCTTGCAGTCAATAAGATTCCAGTGGCAATCTTTTTGCTAGACGCAGAAAAGGCGTTTGACTTTGTGGTCTGGGAAACTCTCTTTGGTATACTGGGAAAGACCAGAATTTTCCACTCAGGCCATAGGTTTTATAAAAAAGGATGTATTCGAACGTGATTACTAACCTACTTTTAAATGTTATGCTTTTATTGGCCCCTAAGAAAGAAGTACAAAAAAGGATATTGGACACTCGTTCAGTATTTCAAGAGTTGAGAGGATACGGGGTGAATAAATCTAAAACTGATATTATTTTGTGTAATTTCACAGCCTCTGAGCCCCATGCCTTACCTTGGAGAATGTGTGCAGGCATCGCCTAAGTGCTATCTGGGGGTATTTTCTATGAAGGATGTGAGCGATTTATATGACTTAAATTAGAGACCTTTTCTAATAATAGGTCAAAGGACTACTAATAATATAATAATAATAATAACAATCTTTATTCGGCAAAGCATACAGCCATAAAAGATACAATACATTAAAATAACATATTCGATAAAAAGCATCATTCGTCTTATCACAACTCTAAAATGACATCACAATACACTCTCCTCTTCCAGAACCACAAAAATTATACATGACTATAAGAGCCAACTGGTTAACCTGAGTGCCTATGTCCACATGTTGCTATTCTTAAATACACCTCTCAATCTTGATCATTTCTGGTTTTCCTAGATCTCACCATTGCTCTTAAAAAGTGTGTAACCATGAATAAAGTGTGTTCGATCTGCAGAAGTTGCATGTGCAAAAGTGAAATTCGAGCCTGTCTAAAACCCATGTCTTTTAAATATGGTTTAAGATAAAGTCGCCGGGGATACGTAAAATATTTACATAAAAAGACAAAATGTAAAGTATCCTGTGGAGACCTATTGTCGCAGCCACAGGGCCCTCTATCCTCGGTTCGTGCTACAAAACTGATAGGGAAGGCCACTAAATGATGAAATATGTTAAATCTAAAACTGGTAATTAAAAAACGATCATAGGCGCTAGTTAAAAACGTGAGGTAGTGTTCGGCTTGATCAATCCCTTACCTTCTCGCTCTGCGCTAACCGTCTTGGAGAATAGATTATTTATTCGTTTTTGTCCTCTTTCTTCACTGTTCTATAGTTTGTAAAAATGTCTGATCTACTAACTAGATGGGCATCCCTCCCCCTTACGCTTTTAGGGCAGGTGAACTCTTATTAAAATGTCCATTCTTCGGCTATTTAATTTTTTATTTTCTGCTATACCATGCATAATTAATTCACATTTTTTAGTGAATTTAAATTCAATGATTTCTTCCTTTACATCGAATAAAGCCAGCCAGAGCATAGAACTGAGGACTTTATACAGGTGGGTGGAGGAAGGGGGGTTAGCCATACCATGCCTTGTTTTAAGACATATTATTTTGCACACTTTGCACAATATATGTTTAGGTTTAATAAAAAAATGCACTTTATATAGCCATCTTCAGAATGATCTTATGGGTAGAATGCTGGAGAAAAACCAAATTCTGAGACTAACAAAATGTCCCAAGAAAGTACGTTATAAGACATTACAAGAGTTTCTT
This sequence comes from Calotriton arnoldi, assembly GCA_963921515.1. Lineage (NCBI taxonomy): Eukaryota > Metazoa > Chordata > Amphibia > Caudata > Salamandridae > Calotriton > Calotriton arnoldi. The sequence continues at coordinate 1,064,557 of CAWUFW010001331.1, forward strand.
AAGCGAAGAGCACAGTTCTACAAGGCTTTTGGTATTCCTTATATTAATTCAAAAACTCAATCGAATCACCTTGAAGTAGGGGGACGGACCACTATGGATCCAGCAATAGTAGCAAGGTGGAGAAGGAATGGATTTTGGAAATTAGATGATTTTTTACAGAACAACAGATGGAAAACCCGGTGGGTGTTCGAGCCACAGATTACTAAGGTGGAAACCTGGTTGTAGTGGTCCTACAGGTCTCTGTTTGGGGAGCTGTGGAATCTTGATCCTAAAGCTATGACAGATAAGAAGGAGCTTGTGCTAAGATTAATTGATGATTCAGCTATGAATAAAATTGGCCTGTTGAATCGATGTTTATTATTCTAAGAGAATGTGGATATGTATGAGTGGACTTTGACAAAATGGCTTAGGCAGGAGAATGTGGTAGCCCCCAAAGATATCTGGGTAAGAATTAACAAATGGAATTTTACAGCCTTAAGAGGGGGCAATTTTTGCAAAATGCAGTGTTTTGCAAAATAGCTGATTTATAGGACTCCCCAGTTTTTAAATAAAATTAATACAGACTGTCTGAACCAATGTTTTAGGTGCAGCATGGTCGATGGGGGAGGATAGGCCCACATTGTATGGTATTGTAGCAAGTTGGGTTATTTCTGGTAGAGCATTTATAGATCTTTGGAGAATCAGCTGAAACTTCAAATACCAAAAAACCCATGCTGGCACTCTTGGGAGCAAGCCCTATGCCGGGTACCACTTTTAAGATCCAAAACCTGGCATTTAGTGCTATGCTGGTAGCTCGGTCTCTGACTTTGCAGAGGTGGAGATGTTAATTGGTACCCTGCTTTGTGGATTTTAGAGAAGACGAAGAAGGTTAGGGAAAGATATTCTATAAAATCTGGGGCGTCTTGCTTCCAAATTGAGGGCCCAAATGGGTCGGAGTTGCATTTGGAGGGGTATTCTTCTTGGTTTGAATGGGCAGGAAGGCTGGAGGTTTTCTAAGGCACTTTAAATATGTATTTTTAAGCCTTTAGGTATTTATGAATTATTTTTTAAATGTATAGACAGTTTTTCATCAATTTGATGGTGCACTGTACCTTAAAATAAAAATAATAATAAAAAATAGAAAGAATTACACGAGTGTGATTCATTATCTCTCTATACTATGTGTATGATATATAGTGCTCTGACACCTACACTTGTATAAGTAGTGCTGTAAAACAAATGAAATGCATGTGAGAGTGAGGCTATGGAGAGATGAAGGGCACTGTTGGAGAGTGGTAGTGAGGGAATCTGTGGAGAAGGAGGTCATGGAGGGAACGCCCAAAAGGTTTGTCCCAGTAGGTGCCACCAGCGCTAAAGTCGGTCCTTATCAGCACTACAACCAAGAAAAGGCGTGTCATATTGTGCTGCTGTGGGGCATGCTACATAACATCATTCTCAAATGTCAAACTCTGATGTCAGATGACTCAGTTGTCCCTGACGCAGATGATACTGTGTATGTAGAGATTCATATCAAATCAAAATTCCTTTATTGAGACAGTCAAGTCTATTAAAGTGTAAAAGTATCAAATAGAGTCAGAAACAATCGGTACCTTATTTTTTTTACAGAAATGTAGATGATTAATCAGAGAAACCAAATTTCTTCAAACAGGTTCAATCAATGGAGGTAATGTTAATGATTTAAAATATGTTTCGATAAGCAGCTTGAGACCTAGTCATGTGGTGATTACATAGTTTAAAACATTTTTTTATTCTTTTATTTTTTTACGCTGTTAAAAATTGCGGATGATAACAATGATAAAAAACTTCAAAATTAGACCATATAATAGCTTGTTGTTTCTGTACACTCTGCATTAATAAAAATCTGTGCATTGAGAACAAATAAGATGTGTCTCACATAATTGTCAGCTGGATAAGATGAAATCTTATCGCGATAGAAGTTTGCGGTTAAGCTGCTACTTCTTATAGGGTTCTGGATTATTTCTTAGTAGTTTGTCTGTGATATCCAGAAATTTTATACGTTTGGTAATCACTTGCGGTTGCTCATTATTCAATAAGTGGCTAACGGCAGATGATAATGTCCATGACCTCTCATTAGTCCACAGGTGCCAAAGAAGTCTTCTGCGATCTTCAAGAAGGGTGGGGCATATGCAGAGCAGGTGGTTTATCGATTCCTGAAATAGACCACATAAACGACATATTTTAGGCTCGGTTCTCATTGTCCATGGAGGTAGTAAGTCTAGTGAAGAAAAGGAACCCATCCGGAGATGCAGGTATTTTGTTTTGTAAAAAGGGTGAGAATGGTTCCATAATATATTTTTGAGGACCTTTTCTATCATAGCTGATGAGGACCAAGGGAGTGTGTTCTCTTTTGGTGAATGCCCTGTGATTAGATTCAAAGGATTTCGGGGCATATTAGCAAGACCGGCGATAAAATTATCGCCGTTTTAGCGGCAGGAAACTGCCTCTAAAACGGCGATAATGGGCTTGCTAATATGCGTTATAGAATTCAATAGAAGCCCAGGTTAGATGTGCAGGACATCTAACCTGGGCTTCATGGAATTCTACTAGCGCATATTAGCAAGCCCATTATCGCCGTTTTACGGCAGTTTCCTGCCGCTAAAACGGCGATAATTTTATCGCCGGTCTTGCTAATATGCCCCTTCGTTTTTACTTTTCTGTTTAGAGCTGTTTTAAACTGTGGGTGCAATAGTTTTAAGTTCCACAGCTCCGCCGAACCCGTTTGCTCCAGTGCTTCACTGAGGGTGTGTGCCCAAACGTTTGGATGGCGTGAGCTGTTGGCGCATGATGCTTCAAGCCAGATAAGATTTTTCAGTGATCCTTACTCTGCTATCCTTGCAGAGTGCAGGTATTTTATTATACAAGCTTTCTGCATGATCAGTTGGTCCCTTTGTGCAAATTCAATCCTGATCTGTGCTGGCAAGGTGTTATGCGGTAATTTAAATACAGTTCTGAAAACTGCACTCTGTGAGTTGTTCAAAAAGCCCCCCTATTTCCCCGGAAAAGTCTCTGACCCGTATGACAATGTTGGAACTAGTTTGGCAGAGAATATTTTCAACAATAATTGAAAGGAGAATTTTTTTGTGCTCTTAAAGATTGTTTAAAAGGCAAATTGCAACAAGGCTAGTTTTGGTCTTAATGAGTGTAGATATAATAGATGACCTCCTTTGTCGTCTAGCCAACATCCCAAATATTTGTAGTTGTTCGCGATGGTCAGGCATTGGTTGTTAAGATGCCAGTAGTGTTGTTTTTTCTTTTTTCGGCCAAAGATAACAATATTATTTTTTTCCTAATTATTTTTCATCTCATTTACCCGGCAGTGAATATGTAGAACATCTAGCAATCTTTAGAGCCTTACCAGCGTTGAGCTTAACAGGACAACATCATTCGCGTATAGAAGTGAAGTGATGTGTTGATTTGCTAATTTTGGAGCATGACTGAATGATTGATTTAATGTGGGAGCCAAGTCACTCATGTACAGGTTAAAAAGAGTCATTGCTAATATGCACCCCTGTTTTTTTTCATAGTTCTTTTTATTAACCAGTAATGTGTTCGACATTATAAAGTACACACAGGAGAGTAGTGCGACGACAAAGATCTGACAACAGCATGTTACAGAGTACCTTTCAATGAGACATAGTAACTCACAGTATTCACGGTGTTGGTGATTCGTCAGAGGAGGGGAGAACAGGTGGAACACAAATATTTCCCCGATAGGCATTCCATTTGTCCCATATAGCAGTCCATTTTTTGGGGCAGCCACGTGCAACAGATACTGTTTTTTCTTTGATCATACACCAATCCATATCCGCCTTCCAGGCCTCGAGTTTTGGCTACACCTCTGCCCCCCACAACTGTGCAATATTTCTTTTAGCCACCATTAGACCCAGAGTGACCCATAGTTTGTCTTTGCTGGTTAAGTCAGTGGGTTCCCACACATTTAACAGGCATCATTTCGCTTCGGGCCTGATCACAGTTTCTAACACCTCTCCCATACAGTCATGAATCTTCTTCCAATAATTCTTCACACACCCACATTCCCATATTATGTGGATAAAAGTGCCCACCTGGCCACAATGTCTCCTGCACATTCCGTCAGTCACCCTCCCCATTCGCACTAGTCTGGGCCCAGAGACATATACTCTATGTAAGATTTGGAGTTGGACTAGGCGCAATCTGTAAGAGATCGCCACTTCCCTTGGGGAGGCCACCGCCTCCTGCCACTCCTCGTCATCTAGCTCCTGCCCGTCTCCCTCCCAGCGCTCTCGTAGCGGCCCAAGGGGATCAGCAGTGTTATTTATTAACTTTTTGTAGGTCTGGTAGGTAGCCATCAAGTGGCCTATCCTCCAGTGGAGAAGATTCCGGGGGGGAGGTGCCCTCCGGCAGATTTGACTTGAGTGCATGCCGGACCTGCAGGTACCTGAAATATTCAGTGTCAGCTAATTCGTGTTCACGCTGGAGCGAGGCAAACAACACCACCTCGCCCTTTTCCCATAGGTCCCCGATCTTTGAGATCCCAATTAGTTCCCATCTGTCAAACCCTCTTGAGGTCCCCAGGGTGCCCAACTGTTCCGAATCCCATAAGGGAGTGGCTAGCGTGAGTTTCTGTTCCCACCCCAGGCTTCCGTTTGCTGCGTGCCAGACCTGAACTGAGTGCTTAGTTGGTCCTGTTAAGAGATACCGTCGGGGTCTAGAGTAAATCGCCCTGTTGTGATTTCCGCCAGGGAGGAGCCATTTGTCCATTCTGTACCCAGGGTCGTCCCCACCGCGATACGTGCAGTGATTTATGGCAGCCAGGTGGGCGGCCCAATAGTACTTTTTGATGTCTGGAAGCCCAATACCCCCGTCATACCAAATGAGAACAAGTTTGTGCAAGGCTATTCGGGGTCTGCCGTCCCACATCAGTTCTCTCTGCAGGCCCTCTATCGCCTTGAAATATCTCGCCGGGACCAGATCTGGGGAGTTCTGCAAGGCATAGAGGAAGCGCGGTAGCGACATCATTTTAAAAAGCGCTGCTCTTCCCAGCAATGAAAGCGGCAGCGCCTTCCAACTTGCGACATCACGCTTCAATCTCTGGAATGGGGGAAGTAGGTTGCGCTCGTATCGGAGTTTGGGGTCTGAGGTGGCGAAGACTCCCAGATACTAGAAGCCCACCTTTGTTACTTGAATAGGACAGCCCCGGGGTGGGGAGGGAGGGTCCCCATGGAGAACATATAGTAGGGACTTGCTCCAATTAATCTTGTACCCTGAGTTTTTGCCAAAGTTTGTGAAGATATTAAGCACTACATGGAGCGATGTTTTCAGGGAGGCAAGGTACAAAAGGATGTCGTCCGCATACAATGAGATGCGGTCTTCCCATCCCTCCGTCCATTTGAGTCCCCTTATCCTTGGATCCCTACGGATCCATGCCGCTAATGGCTCCAGGGAGAGGGCGAAGAGTAAGGGCGAAAGCGGACAGCCCTGGTGGGTCCCACGGCCCAGCTCAAATTTTTCTGATTTCTTATTATTGTACACTACTTGCACCAGAGGGGCAGAGTAGAGAAGTCTCACCCACCCGATGAAGCTGGGTCCGAAGCCCATCTTGGCCAAGACTGCGAAGAGGTATGGCCATTCGATGGTGTCAAACGCCATCGTGGCGTCCAGCGCGACCACCACAGCGTCTTCCTGAATCGTGTCTAGTCTTCCCAGCACGCCATGCAGCCTTCGCAAGTTTAGTGCGGTGTTGCGATGGGGCATGAAACCCGACTGGTCGGGGTGTACCACCTTGCTTATAACTTGAGCCAGGCGGCTCGCCAGCAATTTTGCCAGTATTTTGGGTTCTGCATTTAAAAAAATAAATAAAAAATAAATAAAAAGTAAGGAGATGGGCCTGTAAGATTAGCATTTACTCCTCGGCTTTCTCTCTTTATGTTTAGTGACCAATGTTGCAACCCTCTGGTTCTGTGGGAGTTGACCCAGTTTCCTGCTCTCCTCAAACATGGCCCGTAATCGCAGGGCTATTTTATCTGGTTTTAATTTATATAGCTCGATGGGCAGGCCATTAGGGCCCAGGGCTTTGCCAGGTTGGAGGTTCCTTATCGCCTGTGCTATTTCGTCGTTAGTAAGGGCACTATCTAGCGTGCGCCTTTCCTCGTCAGACAGAGCGGGCAGGCTGATATCTGACAGGAGGGCTCGTGAATCTTCTTCTGGTATATCACCTTGTAGTGGTCTGCGAATTCATTGACTATAGCTTGTGGATCTGTTATTTTCCCACCGAGTCACTTATCAGTTCAGGCACCAGCCTACCCGCCCTCTCCTTCCTGTCCAGCCAGGCGATCAATTTCCCGGCCTTGTCTCCCTGGTCGTATAATCTGCCATCTTTATCCCTCCCTAGAGCTTTGGCCATATCAGTAGCGATAGCTTTATACTCGTCTCTTTTGAGTTGTAGGGTATAGAGTTTCCCCTGTGTGTCCTCTTCCCCCGTCTCTTCCTCCAGGCAGAGGAGTTCATTTTCTAGGCGGACCAGGTCTTTTGATTTCTCCTTACGTGCTCCAGCAATTAATGACAGCGCCTGTCCCCTCATCACTGTTTTAAACGCTTCCCAAAGAGTTTGGGGTGACCTGACCGACCCCTCATTTTCCTGGAAGTAATGATCTAGGGCCTGCAGGAGTGCTTTTTTCACTATGGGGTTTCGTAGATACCACGGGTTAATGGGTGCGATGCTTCCCACTTTTTTTCCCCGAGGACCAGTTGAGTCCACACCGGGGAGTGGTCTGAAATCCCTCTAGCCATGTGTCTAATTTCGCGAATATTTGCTATTTGGGATGCGGGCACCAGTAGGTAATCTATTCGGGGAAAGACTGTTGTGTTCTCCCGAGTGAAAGGTGTATTGTTTACTATCTGGGTGATATGCCCTCCACACATCCATGAGGCCTAGGGCTTCTAAAAGGTCCGGGAGCCATCTACTTGCTGAGCCAATGTCACGGAGTGGACAGCGATCCAGGGGACCCGATACTACCGAGTTGACGTCTCCTCCTACTATTATGTGGCCCTCTGGGAATGAGAGCATGATAGTACCTAAGTCTTTGAAGGTACAGCCCTGGAGGCCCGGCGGAACATATACAGCCATCACTGTGAGCGTCTGTCCCTCCCACTGCCCCGAGATCGCAGAGTAACGACCCAGCTCATCAGTCCAGGTGCATTGTATGGAGAGCGGGAAGGAGTGTTTAAGCAAGATACCAACCCCTCTAGAGCCCATGGTGAAGCCAGAGTGAGCCACTAGTTTGTAGCCCCATCCATTCAGTGCTTTACAGGTGTTACCTACCAGGTGGGACTCCTGAAGCAGCACCACGTCTGGGGAGTGTCGCTTGATGTATTGTAGGACTATGCAATGTTTTACCTTGTCCCCTAGTCCATTGACGTTCCAACTCAGGAGCTTAAAGCTCTTGTCCCAATGTGTACTCATTGTAGCTAGTGTGGTCTGTGTCTCGTCGTCTGCGGGTAAACCATGTCGATTGAACTCGTGAGTGTCGAAACCACCCATCTCCCACCCAACTACCCCCCTCCCTGCTCCCCTGCACTCTGGGCTTGAAACTGCCCATTGAACAACTATGCAGAGTGCCTGTCACCCAAACTGGAACTAAAAGTAGACTTGTGTGGGGTGAGCTACTCCGTCACTCCGCTCCCCCCCTAGTGGAACCTGATAACTAGTCCCCCTGGGTGTGGACCAGTCTTCAACCCTGGGAAACAGTAAGATACACAAAGCTTTTGACAGGGCAGCACTCAATTATACGGAACAAACAAAAATACCACCATTTACAGGTTTTGGCCTGCCGATAATGTCAATGCACATTAGGAGCACCTTACTTTCTCTGCACAGTCACGACCTTAGGTTGGAATAGGGTTGACCTTCAACGTGCTTTGTGTTCTTTTGCACCTCTCCACCCCTCCAACCAGTCGGCTGCCTCTTCGGGATGGTCGAAAAACCAGGCTTTACCATCGGCCTCCACCCGGAGATGGGATGGAAACAACATTGCGTATTTGATTCCTTTGTCTCTCAATTTTTTCTTTACTGCAAGAAATGAACGCCTTTGCCTCTGTACATTAAGGGTAAAGTCCGGGAAAAAGGTGATTGCTGCGTTGTCATACCGTAGAGGTGGGGCCACTCTGGCATGTTGCAGTATGGCGTTGCGGTCCCGAAAATTCAAAAGCTTCGCCAGGATAGGACGCGGAGGCGCACCCGGTTTAGGACGCCCCCCAGGAACTCTGTGAGCCTTCTCGACCACAAAGAATTGTGACAGGCCCTTAGGTTGTAGGTGTTTAAGTATGAGGTCCTCAATGAACAGGTCGGTCGCCTGCCCCTCCGCCCTCTCGGGCACACCGATAATTCGCACGTTATTGCATCTAGTGCGGCCCTCATAGTTGTCCAGCTTCTCTTCTGCAAATTTTCGGAAGGCCTGCAGCTTTTTGGTGTCTTGTTGCATTTGTGAAGCATCGTCGAGAAGGCATGAGGTACTGATTTCCATCTGTTTGACTTACTCACCAATTTTGGTCAGGTCTGCCCTGATGAGTGTCACCTCCGACGTTATTGCGGCCATCCTCTGTTCCAAGGACGAACGAACCCCCGAGATTGCTTCCATGACGTCCTTTAAAGTGAGCTCGGGTAGATCACCCTCCGTTGCGGCCACCATTTTGTCCTTGGGTGGTTGTTCTGGCGTAACCGACTTAGGTTGGGTATACCTGTCTAGTTTGTTCTGCTGAGTCATCTTGGGGCCCCTTGGACCCGACATTGTCCCAGGTCGTACTGTGTCCGCCTTTTCCTCCTGGTAGGGCCGTGAACTCGGCTTTGTGGGTGCTTAGACCCCCCACCCGCCCCTGCAGGTGGTCAATGCTGCGTGGGCCCCAAGAAACAGGTTGAACGTCGAGATGAGGGGGGGCAGCGACCCACCCCCGGCACGCCCTGGTGCGATGCTTGTGCTTCAGGCATGCAATGGCGGGCAGAACAAATTTTCTCTCCCACTTCGCTTTGTCACACAGCCCTGTCGATGGTAATTCAGGTGATGCAGCCCCAATTGATGTTCAGGTGCCACCCTTTCGCAGCGATGCCAGTGGGAGAAGCGGAGTTTTCCCTTGCTGTGGAGTGTCTATTGTGGGCCCCAAACCACCAACCGGAGGAAATCAGGTGCAGGAGCACCCTGGTATCTTCAGGGTAGCCGCAGCTCTCTACGAGGATCCCGCACAGTTCGGTGCCCTCCGCTGTCTATGGCCCTCCGCCCGTAGATGTGGGCCACCCGGGGAGACACCGCCCCCTGGGAGTCGGGACGGTGTCGCACTACGATTTCAAGGCGGCCGGCGGTGGGCCTGCGACGCCCCCGATGTTGAGTTGGGGCCATGACAACCAGGATCTGGGAAGCCCTCAACTCTGCAGGCATGCTTAACTCCGCCTGGCATGGGCCAGGGGGGGAGACGTGCCTCCGATGTGGTCCCACTCACCCATGGGCTTCGTTGGCTGCTAGCACACGTCAAACCGTCTTCTGTAGGGGCCGCCGCTCCGAGAACTCCTCCCCCGTTCCAGTCGAGGACGCGGGTCGCGGTCGTTTGCAGGCGCAGGCCAGTCTTCCAACATGGCCTCAGTTTCTCACTCGAGGTCCTGGCTCCGAGGTCGGAGTAGGCCGCAACTTCCGGCGCCCACAGCACCGTTATTTCGGGTCTGTCAGCCACGATTTTTGGATCGTTAGTGCCCTCGGTAGTTCCGACGGTCAACCCGCACTTGGGGAGTCGGATTACAATGCCGAATGTTAGGAAGGGAGCCAGTGTTACAGGAGCCGCTCTAACTCACGGCCATTACGCTCCGCGGCTTAGCCATGCCCCCCATATATGCACCCCTGTTTGACGCCTAATTCAATGCTGATTTTTTCGGAGACCATAGTGTGTGATCCTAATTTTACTCTGGCCCACGTATTAGAGTAAAGCAGTAGAATACCTTGTAATAATGGTTCTGAGATTTTCCAGGCTGTGAGTTTGGACCACAGCAGATGACGGTTAACCTGATCAAAAGCTTTGATGTAGTCTATGAAACAGCAGTTCCTTCTTCTGTGTTTGTTTTGGAGCGAGCATCCTTATGGCCACCAGGTTGTCTGTGGTGCCGGACCGTGTTCTAAAGCTGGTTTGATTAAAAGGAAGCAGGTTGTTTGTCATTGCCCAGTCTTGTAAATCCTCCAGCAGTAGCGAAGCAAAATATTTTGCCTCGATATCCAACAGTGTGATGTGTCGATAGCTGTCTGGGAGCGAGATGAGGCCTTTTTTATATATAGGGTGGAGAATCGAGCCATGCCAGGAGGATGGAACGATGTTACTGATTATGCATCTCTTGAGTAGGTTTTCCAGAACACCCGACCAGTAATTGATGTTGTGTTTGTAGACTGATGCTGGGATGCCGTTAGGGCACAGCACACTATCTGCTCTGCTTTTTCAAATTAATGTTGCTATCCTGATGTCATTGAAGGTTGTCGCATGTTGGTGATGTTTGGCAACAATTGGCATTGGAATCTGCTGTGCTAGATTTTGTTTACTGGTGGCTGAAAGTTGATTGGGCGTTGTAGGTGTGGCTTTGCATAATGTGGTGACATGCTTTATCCAGTTTTCAGCAGTGACATTATTTCCATTTGACATAGTTGAAAATAAGCCACTGTTCAGCCTGCTTATGACTAACCAGAAGCGTCTTGCATTTTTGTTCCGACATACCATGAACAATTCAGTCTGGAGTGATTCCTCATATTCTCATTTAGCTTGCCAAATTTGTTTTTTATAATCGATGCGCATGGTTTTGACCTCGGAGTGTAAAGTGGGGTTTGATTGTATTTTAAGTGATCATCCCTTTTTGTTCACTGTTCTTTTTAGCGTCCTCAGCTTGTGTTGATTAAGGGCCTGCCATGATCAGATAGTAGTGTTTTCCACTTATCATACTTTGTGGCGGCTTCCATGCTCCATTTACTCCGTCTCCAGTTGAGTTGTGGTTCTTTTGAGCCAATGGCTATTAATGTTGTGTTGGCATTGATTGAGGTTCTTAACGCCCAGACCTGTGGCATATGGTCACTTTCATAGTGCATCTGGATGGAATAAGTTTGAATGGTGCTAAAGAGGGTTACTGAACTGAATGCATAATCTAACACTGCTGACATTTTTGGGCAGTAATGAGTAAGGCGGGTAGGTTGGTCTTCGAAAAAGCGTCCATTCAATGCTCGCAGCGACAAAGCCACTAGGGCTGCATGCAGGGTAAACCCCAAAGAGTCTGCTCTTTGCGGCCTTGAGTCCTGTGAGGGAATCTGCCATTGATTTTCCATAGTTTTTTCTGCAATGCTTTGATGGGGATTGTGTAACAGATTTAAGTTAAAGTCTCTGGTTAGTAGGAAGTAGGCGTTCATGTGATTGAGTTTAATGTCCATTATCAGTTGTTCTAGCTTCTTCACACACTGCTGTTTCTCTGCAGCTGATGGATGTATAAAGCCATTTATTAAAAATAAGTTGCAGATTGTGTGGTTCTGTCGCCAGTTTTTGATTTCCACACATTGTACATTTTTATGGTCGGTGACATGCTCCCTGGCTCTAAAATCCCAATGGCCTGAAAGAAAAATTGAAAGGCCCCCTGTTGCATGGCCCTTTGTGGGGGAATAAAACTTGCGGTATCCTTCTATTGATGTCTGTGCATGTAGAGAAAAAGCACATGTAAGAGAGAACTATGAGAGAGGAGGTCACCCAGAACCCCTTTCTCTAAATATGGAATGGAAAAACACTGCTGAACCTTGTTGTACTGCATTCACAGTTTTTTATAAGGTTTGTTTTGGTTAGGTGTGCTTGAAAGTGATTGGAATGCAATTCCAAAACCATCCCAACACTAATTTGGACTTAAACTGCTTGTCTTATGTATTTTTAGATGGATGGATAAGCATTGGCCAAAGTGCTAATGTGATATATTTAACTTTTTGATCACTGTTAACACCTTCTTATGCCACATGAATGTGACAGTATACTACTGACTTTCTACGAACAACATAGTTACATATAAAATAATTTCACACAGCACAATCCTTGTTATAAGTTTTTTTATACTTCAGTGCTTGTAATCCCAACATGTGTCACAGCAAAAGCATTATGAATTAGATATTCACAAAGTCAATGAATCTGATGACAAAATCGAAAATCAAAATTGTTGAAACAATTGCACATTCAAACTTTGCATGCTGTTAGTGCACTATAAAAACGTTTTTAGGGAAGCAGGTCCGCCTCTTTTCAGGTACTTTAATTACTGCTACTTCACAGACAAGCGCCCTTTTATCAACATTTGAAGATGCAGGATAAGGCTGGAAAGATGGGAAGACCCAGGAGAGCTGTTTGTCATGGTCAGTGTTTCATTATCAATTTTTTTACTGTTTTGTTGCAATAACACTAATGAGTTTTTCCATGGTCAAGCTCTTCAAACTAGTGGTGTTTTTAGCTAACAAGGCATTCCTGGTGTTACCACACACAATATCTCTCCGCGTGGAGGAATTTCAGGCAGCAAATTTCTCTACTGATGCTGTGTTCTATCAATATTCTTCCCATACTGCAGTAACTCAAGCTAGATTGACAGACTGTCGACGTGAGAAGACATGTTTTTCATGTGAATCAAAACTCTCAAGATGTTGTCCTGTTCAATTGTATTCTTCTCCAGCTTCTCTTGACCACCTTGGAAGCCAAATTGATCATGTACAACATCAAGAGACCTTTTTTTATTAGATTGGTCCTGTTTGTCGCTCCTTCAATTTCCACCACCAAAATATTCTGTATATTTCCAAGAACTATACTATCCATAACCTCTAGCACAAAATCATCTGTGGTCAGTTCCACAGGTACTCCAGCCATGATTTTCTTTATTTTATAAATCTCAATATTGATTTTATATGTAAACAAAAACAACAAAAGATGCAGACATGTGTGTCTACAAATGAATATTTCAGCCTTATAGTTACTCACATTCGAGTGTTGAATGGCATTATTCCCCCTCAAACGGCCATCAATCTTCTTCCCCTAGTACCCATTTTTTTTCAAATAAGAGTCTGCCCATTGTAGTAATCCATCCAAAGTCTTCACTTTTTTATGTATCTGTAGACACTCATTTATACCACCTCTTCAACTTGGGCACAAATATTCATCTCTCTTAACCACACCATCATGGAAGGGGGAGAACTAGATCTCGCTTTGCCAAAAGCCGACTGATTCCCACCACTATTCTTGAGGGCCAAGCCCAAAGTTATCTATCAAGCCTAGAAGTGCAAATTTGGAATTAATCAGGCCCGCTTTGCCCAGAACTAAGTGGTTGCTGGATCAGTAGGCATGTGTAATCAGGTATTCCCAAATCATTTGTATCAAATTACCCATTCCAGCCCCACACTTAGATCAGTCCACCCCAGACACTCTCTGTTCTTCTCAACCTCTCTAGAGTATAAAATACTCTGTGCAGATACCAGAACTGCGCCAATTGCAGGCGAGTCCGATTAGAACCTCGGCCTGACACCATTTTTTCTACTGTTTCCCAATACTTGATAGGTGAAATAGTGACAGAGATCAATGAGGTACAATACTCTCAAGCAAAACACAGCACAGAATTACAAACTGTTCCACTCAATTAAAATGTCAATGTGTTTTACCAAATATTTGCATCCATGTAGGCATGCACTGCAGAATTCATGGATCCACTTTGCTATCCTTTTTGCCATCCTGACAGGTATGCTGAGTTGCTTCATGGTAGACGACTTGTCTGCTATTCCACATGAACGTCTAGGATGAGCTTTTAAATGGTGGGCTCTATTGTGTCCTGCAAACTGAAATACTAATTGGCATCCTGGCTGGGGGGGCTAATGCTACCAACTCTTTCCAGATTGGTCAGGTCTTTTTTCATTTGCATGGCCTTTCAGGTTGATTTTGGAGATTTTTTGGTCCAAAAATAGACACTGTTAAGTCTGCATGGAGTGTGCCTTGACCTCTAGGTGGGTTTCCACTACTTATTTAAATAACCCTTACCACCTTTTTCACATCAATCACAAAATGCTTCTCGACTCTGCATTGACCATTTGTGCTATATTCTCCCAAATAGTGTTCTTATATGATGAAAGTGCAGTGTTCTGCAATGCACCTGACAATGAACCCAGCCTTGTTGTACAGCAGCCCAATCAATCAGGACAACCAGCAGTTATGCCATATGTGTTGTTATAATGGTGCCCCAATAGCAGCAATGTCCCTAACCACGATGAAGAGAATCGGAAAATGAGCTACAAGTCTCTGCTGTTGCCTCCGCAATGATCGGTAGGGTCTCTGGACTTCATGAGAGTGAAATCTGCACTGATGGCAAGATACTGTATTGCTCCTACAATGCCTTCCATAGTAACCTGCAATACTTCTGTATTTCATGTGTGTATATGCTGATGCTGTAGAGCTCTGCACATGCAAGTTAAATGGCAGACTTGAACAAGGAACACATAACTGGAGGAGTTTGGGATTAACACTATACATCTGGAGAAATTCAGGACAACTTTTGGTAAAATGCCTTTTCCCGTTTGCCTAATCCCAGTGAGGTACAGGCGAGCGGCACACACAATAATTGCCACACAATTTTAAGATGCTTCATCAATTTCATGCCAACAACTTCTATTTCTCCATCAAAACCACTGAATATGAATATAGAGGGGATAGAACCATCTATATTTCAACACAATTGCAGAAAAGATCGGTTGAATCATGTGAATCAAAAACAGAAACTAAGAACCCAAACAGTAAACTGTCCAGCTCCAGCCACACAAACAGGGCTGATAACATTATAATAAGAATAATACAATGATTTTATCTGTTGAAGCTGCCATACCATTCAGCGCTCTGGAGATCTGCCATATTTTTGTTTGGTAGTAAGCAGAAATCCTCAGATTTCTAGAGAAATTGATAAATCCAGCAAAAAGCTTAGAAGCATAATTTCCCTCCACCATATTATCCCCATGATGTAGGAAATTTGTAGGTCCATTCTCGATCATATGTAGCACTTTCTCCGGAGATTGATGGATTTCCATGCTACTCTAAATCAAGCTCATTCTAGTACAGGATGCAACAAACTGATTCTTTTGTATTACACAGTAATCAGTTCAGCAAAGTTTTGGCTCAAGTTATATCACTCCAGTAGATTACAATATAATGTGCAATACTACAATAGGGAAGAGGTGTGGCGCAGCGGCCAGGGCGACTGACGCTGGAATCTTGGGCTCACGGTTCGATCCCCGGCACCGGCGACAGGTCAGCCCAGCACCATGTGACTCTGGGCAATAGCTTGCTTAATCTTCCCGACGGCCCCCAGCGCCGGGATGCCTTCGGGTAGCTGTTCGCGCTTTACAAATACTGGATTTACATTTACTGAATGACAGTACACAATATACTCACACAACGGCAAAAATTGACAAAGCAAAAATGCTTAACAGTGCAGTATTAGAAGAGCCAGCAGCATCTAAGGTAGCCTGTTACAAGCACAGTCAGGCACATACACAGTATTCAGATACTCAGCAGCCACAGAGCGAGCACAGAAAAAACACTTTTTCAGCACGATATTTAAGAAAGGAAGAAATTTGCTGAGAAGTAGTATAAAGGCCTTTTTGAAAATTGTGTGCACGCTCCCAGAGAAAGCTATCTGTGAAGTTATAAGATGAATAACAGCTAGAAGAAAAGTCTTCAGGCGAATTCCTGCTGAGTCTGTAAAAACGCCAGTGACTGAAGATTTGAGGCAATATCATAGGTTTAAGAAGAACAGAGAAATTCTTTCTCTTTACCATGAAAGAGTTTGCAAATGATGGCCAAAATTGTGAACTAGGTTTGTTCTTTGAACTGAAACTCTTGCGGCTTGCAAGCAATGTGAATATTTCAGTGAGAGATTAGGGGGCTAGATCTTTGGTTACACATTTGCAGCTAATGGGCAGTACCGCTCTGCCATAATTCTTGAACTTGAATCAAAATCTGGCTTTCAGAAGATAAGCATTTTGAAGTTGAATGTCAAATAGTTTTAAAAATCATGCCAGGTAAAAAAGGTGCGCAAATAAAATCCGCTGCGGGATGCAGCAAGAAAGAAACAGTTCCCATTAATATTTACACCCCCCTCCTACTTCAGTCATTTCTGAATGATCTGCACCATGGCTGTGTCCAGGGAAGCGTGATTGGATCATATTTTAAGAATATCCTTCTTAGATACATTTATATATAACAGTTAAAATGGAACTGGTTAGATTGTCAGTAATTATCTGAAAAATATGTTATGTCAAAATATTCTAGCAAAACATCCCATGGCCACTATTACACCCTCTCCATTTTCTTGAGCAGAAGCCACAATATCAGTCTACAAGAATGGGAATAAATGCATCTAAGCCTGAGACCCAAACCTAGAGATCTTGGATCAGATCTTCAATAGGATAAAAGTTCACACCTATCAAGAACAACCAATCCATTGCAGCAATACAACAGTCTCCCCACAACTACAACAGAAGTCAAGCAACCTGCACCCTAGCCACATAGCACCTATCAATATCCGGCGCTCACCATTTACAAATACCCCTAATAACAATGCCACAACAATGGTCAAAAGATCTTCCATTCCTTCCAGAACAAACTTAGGCCTACCCACAACACCCAGGACTGCCCACTTTACAAGTCCACAGTCCAGAGGTAGAGATACACAGACTCTCACTGAAAACTAAATTCAAACCCCTAAGTTACTTAGAGAAGATGATCACTATGATCCCCAGAAGATCTTTTACAAGACCCCAAACAACCCTCAATCGAGTCACAGAAGAACAGCAGCACTCCAGGATCTACCAGACTCACAATACGCACAACCCAGACCCACCCGTCAATCGAACATTAAGTTTAGGGCAAAGCCCTCCTTCCGTAATCCTCCTCAAACTATGACAATAACACACTCTCCCAACAAAAATTCACAGTCACCTCAGAAAATGAACAAGCATCACAATCATCCTCAGAGCATACAGAGAGCATATCACAAGACACCGAGTATTCCCACACACTCAAGAAAGGCATACCACAGAGAAGCATACCAGAGAGAGAGCTTAGACAGAGTTCCGGAGATGCATATCAGTGCTCAGCACTAATTTATCACACAAACATATCCCACAGTGGCCTAACTGAGTTACCCATCTTGAACACATCATTGACAATCTGAAGCAGGAACTTGAAATGATCTCCACTAACTTAAGCAAGGTCTCAATAACCATACAATGCTTTAAGACACGTGTGCTATGTGGGCTCTCACCTAACCATGAGAAACACTACCACACATACTGGATCTATAACCCTGTCTTGGCCTAACATACCAGCCCCGAATGTCACCAACCGCTCAAGGAGATCTTCCAACCAACATCTAGGGATAACATCTATGCCCTGCTTAAATCATACCAAGTAAGCTCTCAGACCCCTAGTCCTCCAGCCTTGCAAATATCGACCATAGCTAGAACCCACAAACGCAGGCCATACTCCAATGAGAACTATGTTAACTGAGAGAACCTGATTACGAGTCCTCTCATCCCAAACCACAAAAATAACCCCCTCAAATCAGCAACTACACGAAAATGCATGTTACTCAATTACAGGTCGGCACCCAAACATACTTCAGACATAGCCTTGACTAATGAGCATGGCATATTATTGCTGACTGAATCCTGGCTTAACCGATCATCCACACCCCCATGGACATTCTTACACCCCCAACTTCTCTATCATACATCTACACTGACCACAGCGACAGAGAGGGGAGATTGCAGTCATCCACCCCAACTCCATACAGTTGAACTCATTCCCGGTAGACGAGCTATCCACATGTGCATACATGGGTGTAGAAATCCTCATAGCAGGCAAATAAATATCAGAAATGAACCTCATTTACCACTCACCAGATGGCAACCTGCTGTTTATGGATCAAATAATAGAAACTATCAAGGTCCATTCACTGCTTCACCTGAACGCCATGTTCCTAGAAGACTTCAATCTCCATTGTAACAATTAGGAAAACACACAGATCACCACTCTAAAAAACAACATAACTTATTCCACCTCGCAACCTAGAGATGAATGCAGAAAGTGAGAGGACAAGGGATCAAACCCAAAAATGGTCTAGAGACACCCGAAACGTGAACACAGTAGAGCTGGCCGCCCTCTCACCCGCTAATGACCTACAGGGTGTGAAAGATATAACTGACCATTGCAACCAAAATCTGGCTCGTATAATGGAAGTAGAAGCCCCACTCTGCCTCAAGAGACAAAAAAAGAGCCCATCCCTGGTTCGACCAGACCTGAACATATAGAGAAGAAGACTGAAACTAGCAGCAAGACTTTGGAGACATGAACCCTCCATTGCTCACCTAAAAATACTACGGGAAACAAGAAACACCTACGTAAAAACACATGAGGAATGCTAAAGGATCTTTCATAAAATACCAACTAGATACCACCAAAAACTGGCCAGGCTAGCTTTTTGAAATTGTCAATCAACAGATTGATTTCAGTAATCACATCATTATGAGCACTTCCGCAGAGAACTGCAAAGCCTTTGTGTCCTTCTTCGAAGAGAAAATATTACAAATTGAAAGTTCTATCTCCACCAACAATATAATGTTAAGAGCTCCGAACAGCAACAGTCAGCCTCCTAAAATGACTAGTTCCTTCACTTGCAGTTCTCAAATCTCACTTCTTACTACCGCCTCAAAGATAAGGAAACATGGAACGAATTCAGACCCCTCAATGAAGATGAGATCCGCAAGACATGAAACCAACCTCACATTTCAATGACCTGATACCTGCTGCATTCATAGCAGATCTAAATCAACTTGTATCCCCCCTTCTTGCTGCTCTTCACCAGAGGAAACTCCAGGGTCCAGGGTCCAGGTTCCCTTGCGGCCGAGAACGCCGCCGACGCCCGCATCACGCGCCTGGAGGCGCTTTGAAATTCGCTGCAGGGCTCCTGCAGCGCGGGAAGCCCTTCTTGCTGCTCTTCGCCAGAGGAAACTCCAGGGTCCAGGTTCCCTTGCGGCCGAGAACGCCGCCGACGCCCGCATCACGCGCCTGGAGGCGTTTTGAAATTCGCTGCAGGGCTCCCGCAGCACGGGAAGCCCTTCTTGCTGCTCTTCGCCAGAGGAAACTCCAGGTTCCCTTGCGGCCGAGAACGCCGCCGACGCCCGCATCACGCGCCTGGAGGCGCTTTGAAATTCGCTGCAGGGCTCCCGCAGCGCAGGACGCGCGCGGGCGAAGCCCGGGCCAAGGGCGGGCCCGTCTGCGCCCGTCAGCGGCAGGAATAAAATACGAATAAAAATAAATAAATAAAAAATAATGCAAATACCTTATTCTTACTACAATCCAATAAGTGTTAGGCTCACGTACTAAAAATTGCAACGCACAAACCTATGTGCGAAGTTCTCTCCCTTTGCATTTCCTATATTTTCTCTTCCCTTACTGCGGAGCTCACTGCAAGCATATGTAGACGTTTATGTATTAGATGTAGGAGGGACTAGGAGTGGGGCTGATAAACAGGGAATCCTGTGACTAAATTTGTTTGACTTAGGGAGTAGTAATGAGGGTTTAAAGGATGGACATACATCCATCCACAAAAGAGTAAGCCCATTCTTATTCACAAACTGCACTTCTAAAACTGTTACAGTCAAAAGGTTCTACAACAGTTGTAAATGTACTCCAGCTTAGACGTGTAATAAGTCCAGCACTACACCTGACCAACCACTTGTACTACAACACTCTCCCACAGAAAAATAATGGAGGCAAAGATCTAAAAAGAACCCTTAGAAATAATGTTAAAATATATTAATTTATTTCAACTTTTTAAAATTATATGTATATTTAATTTAATATAAAAAAGATATTATAAAAATTAAAAATATTAAATATTGTAATAACCTTTCTAACTTAAAAGTATATGTAACTCATTTTTGTAAACAATAATTACATTAATTTAAATTGATGCATAACTTTTAGTAATTTTTGGAATTTTGTTTTAGTAAATCTTTAAAAATGAACTTTAATGTAATGTATTTAAATTAATTAAATATTTACTTCAAAATTAAGATAATAGTGCTGGAGCATTTGTTATTTTGCTCTTCATTCATAACAAATATATAACATTAATTTATATTAATATTTAACATCAATATATTTTCATTATTTTCTGATAAATTAAAAAACAAATTTAAATCTCCCTATACTTTATCATAGAGAGAACTCCGCATCCGTATCAAATGTTGCCAGTA
The DNA here is from genome assembly GCA_963921515.1 of Calotriton arnoldi. Taxonomy (NCBI): domain Eukaryota; kingdom Metazoa; phylum Chordata; class Amphibia; order Caudata; family Salamandridae; genus Calotriton; species Calotriton arnoldi. Next base: position 1,084,884 of record CAWUFW010001331.1, read on the forward strand.
GCAACTTTACACTTGCAAATGTTGCTCCACCCCTTGTTTCATGGGGTCGAGACATACAAGTCTACAATCCGTAATACATTTACATTTAGAAATGGGGAATAGACAAAAGTAGTAAAATTCTACAAAGTCTAAAAGTAAATTTAGAAGGGTAGATTTACTTATGTATAAATTTACCCTTGTGAATAGGCCCCATTGTTTTAGTGTATCACAGTTACTGGTTAAACTGCAGCCTAATAAGCTTGGAGAAAGTGCATTCTTTCGGGGGCGACATTTACTATATAAACTCCAGTCTAACAAACAATGGGGAAGTTTATACATATGCAGGGTCAGATTTACTATTCTAACCCCAGTCCTACAAATATTGGGGTAAATGTATATTTATGTGGTGAGGGGGGAAATGTACTATTATAAATCCAGTCTAACATACAATGGGAAAAGATTATACCTGGGGGGGGTCTTATTTAATATTCTAATTCCAACCTAATACTGGTGAAATACATACTTTTGTAGGGCCCAATTTACAATCCTAACTCCAGTCAAAAAAAACATTGGGGAAAGTGCATACATGGTGGGAGTGGGGCAGAGATTTACTATTCTAATGTCAACCTAACAAATGTTGGGTAAGTGCATAGAGTGGGTGAAGGGATCATACTTACTATTCAAACTCCAGTCTGATGCATAGTGGAAGAAGTGCATACAATGGAAGGGTCAGATTTGCTGTTCTAATACCACTCTAACAATAATGTGGAAAATACATGCACTGGGCGATGGTGAGGGTCAAATTTATTGTTCCAACTTCAATCTAACAAACATTGGAAAAAATACATACATGTTTGGGGGTAAGATTTACTATTGTAACTCCAGTCTACCAAACTCTGGGGAAATGCAATCAATGGAGAAAGGGGTCACATTTACTATTCTGACTCCAGTTCTGCACACACAGGGGAAGGATCAGATAACAACCCCCAAAAAATATAAGTACCATTAATAATTATTTAAAAATAAAAAATAAATTTTAAACATCAAATGGCCTGATTACAAGTACGGCGGTCCCAAGACCGCAGTACCCACGGTGGCAGTCCAACTGTCGCCTCCGCGTCGGTCCGACCCCCAATTAGGAGTTTGGCGGTTGGACCGCTGCAAGCCCGACGCAAGACCCCCACCATCCCCAGGAACCTGGATCCTGATTAGGTGGCGGTGGGGAAAGAGGCAGGGAATGAAGGCGTGTCAATGCCGGCACCATCATATTTTTTCAGGACCCGCCTTTCTGCTGGCCTTTTCATGGCAGGGATGCCTCCATACAAAGGTTGGAGGAAAGGCAGGTTTTGGGGGGGGAAACATGTCTTCAGGGCGAGTGTGCCCTTGAGACATGTTCATGGTGACACCTATGTGAGCCCCCATTCCATCTGCATGATTGTGCGCACTGTTGCTCCTGCAGACTGTGCTTCAGGGAAACAGTGCACCCGACCGCCCAGATGCACTTCAGCATGACTGGCATAGGCTGCGGCTCTTTCCTAGAGCCGCAACATGCCGCCGCCATGACTGTGCCACAGCAAGACCGCCAGCCCCGCGATTAAGTTGTAATGCAGCTGTGGGCTGGCAGTCTTCCTGTTAGAGTCATAATATGGCCCTAAGATTTTTATACATCTTAAAATTTGAAAACAATCAATAAAATAATTAATAAAATTAACAACTAAATCAAGATTATATAAGAACTGATTAAATTATTAAATATATATTTTTAAAACAGTCAGTGTCCAGCCAAAACACAAAAACTAAAAGTTTTAAAACCTGAAAAATTATTTTTATAACAAGAAAATAATTAACTATTTTGAAATGTATTAGATTGTACATGTCAAATAGTAATAATTTAAAATTATCTTTAAAAGCATTCTCCACACATCACATAATATACCTCCCAACCACTCATAAAACGTTAATAAATATGTTTGTAATTAAATATACAATTACATAATTTAGGGGCCCATTACGATGGCGGGCGGAAGCACTACCGCCGTGCTGGCGGATGCAAAAACCACCAGTTACCGCCGGCACGCAGCAGTCCACACGCCCGCCCAATTACGATGCGAAAAGCAGGCCAAACACCGCCGGCAAGCCAGCAACACCGTCCGCCATCAAAGTGCGCCCGCACACGTAGCGGCGCAGCACAACTGACACACACCGTCCGACGAAACACGTCCCGCCCGGCGCATAAATTACGATGCCGCAAACAAACGGCTCCCACGGCAAAGAGACACCGCACGTGAAAGAGAGGCGGAAACACGGACGCAGAGCACGGACAACGAAGAAGCGGCACCCGGGCATGAATCCAGCACTGCAGGCCCTTCCCATGCTTCTGCTGATGCACCACCAAGGACGCAACGTACCGCGGAGACGCAGGTAGGCACACACACAACAAGTGCACGCAAACAGCGCACACAGTGCAAGGGCGGATAAAGCGGACAACCCCCCACCAGCGCGTGCACACTACACATCCACCATTGCATCCACATATGACACACAGGCCAAATCCTAACATCGCGGAACACATGTGTACACACCACCTGGGACTAGGAACCAACCACCCCGTCACGGCCCCAAAGCGCTGATGACGCCGCCACACATGCGCACAACGCAGAGGCCAACCGCAGCGCCATGCATGCGTCGCACACAGACACAGGGACACAACCAAGCAGCACACACATCAGCCCCACCCCGAACGCACATGACACGTGACAGGCCGGCCACAGACATGTCCCCAACGCCCAATTCACGGACAACACCCAACGCCACACAACCGACGCACACATGTCAGTTAAGTCACGCAACAGCAGGACACACCCCAGTGTAACAAACATGGCGAAGCACACAGCGGCGGCAACACCAACTAGGAGAAGCAGGGCCCCTTCGGGAAGAGGAACGCCAGTACCACACTGAAAAACCCATACCACCCTGCACATATGAACAAGACACATGAAACGGAACACCAAAGAGCCCGGGGACCGACAACAGGTGGCCCAAGAATTACATCCACACACAAGGCCCAACGCAGAGCGGAAAGGCAGCCTGCCGCCCACACAAGGGAGAGCAGACAGCACTGAATGACCTTCCATTCCAACACCGAAACCACAGCCCTACGACAGAAGCCGGTGAATATAGCCATTGTCCAAGAATAGACCAACACAGGCATGCCGAGGAGACCGACCACACGGCAGATAGCGCATATCACAGAAGCACACAACGGACGGGGAAGAAAGAAGAAAACACTCCCCCATGTCGGCCACATGCAAGTTAATTGGAAGGAGTCACACAGCACCGACCTTGAACTGTCTGAGAAGCATGTGGGAAGAGGGCCCGTGTCCTCCAAACAAGCCAACAGAACACAAGTCCTGTCTCCCCACGACTACACAGAGCTCACAGCAACCCCGGAGCGTGCACATTGCAGACTGCACACACAGCCGGAGCACGCCACCTCTACGAACCGCTGCGAAATGGCAACCGCAACACACCTACCCAACTACGCCGAAGAGCTCAAGCTGTACCAAACCAGCACGATACATACATTGGGATGCGATCTCCTGTCCCTGCTGAACGTAAGTTACCGACTGACTTACCGCATCACATTGTTCAGCTGCGTCATGCCCGTCTTCTACTGTCGGAGGTGTCCCTACCAGCATCCCGTCGAGATATGCCTCTCCAACCCGGCATGTCTGAAGGCGGACCTGCTACCACTACTCCTCCCTCTGGACGCACACGACAGGGCCTGCTCTGCCTATGGGGGCATGGCGTATGTGGCCAACATCGCACGCGCACTGAAATGGAACCACTGTGCCTCCACACGACGGATCATCGAGAACAGCTACATCGAATGTCACCCAGCATGCCCCATCATGGTCCTCCAAGGGACAACCTACGAACAACACCTTGACAGCCACCATCCGCTTCATTGGCTGGCAAACATGTACACCACCAATGACATGGAAGCCCTGCTGGACGGCATCGCATACCTGTCAACCTGTAAATACGTCGGACCACAACGCAGGTTCCCCGAGTGACCTATGAAGTCCAACCCCGCACCCATGCTCAGCTTCCGCACGGACTGGCCAGTCACCACCACAACAGCCATACCAACCGACCGGCAACTGTAACCACACCATCAACGACATCGCCATGACATCGGATATGACCGGGACATGCACACTGTTCCCCATCACATCCAGGAACACCGCATGCATCGTGGGAGGCAGTGGCATGGGCTCTGTGCATCGCACCCACATGGACGGAACTGCACGAACAACCAGGACACGACATGGATCCAGCGCCCATGGACACACACACCGCTCAGTGGACATGAATAGGTCGCCTGGAGTCTGTGGGTGCTGCACCCCTCCCACCCCCGCCCCGGGAATCCCATACCAGGACCTTTGCATGGACGACAAGTGCATACAACAACAACACGACCCCAGTGACTGTGACATGTCCAGTAACCACCACAGTGCAACAACAAGTGGCACGCCGCTGCATGCACGCAAGCACATGCCCTGATGTCATCTCACATGCACGCGTGCATGAGGAACAACCGCAGCAAACCTGTCACATGGAACTGAGATGGACTGTGCCCATGATGCCGAGCGGTCTGGTAGGCTACATGTATACCGTCTGTGTCAAAGTCCGCAGCTCCGCAGCCATACGTAAATGTACATTAGCACAGCCTTGGCCAAGCAGATGTAACCCCACACCCTATCCCATTTGTAATCATGCTCAGTATATCCTCAACATGTATCCCGCTGCCAGTAGTGTCCACTATACTGCATCACAGAGGACAGAAGACTCAATATAATGTTTGAAACCAGAACTGTCTCCGCTGACTCATTTCACAAGTACGAATGAGAGAGGATGAGAGTATGTGAAGTACACGGCAGTCGTGACATGACCATGTAGTCCACTGGTATTGGATGTCAACGCAAATGAGTAGCACTACTGTGGAAGACACACATGTGTCGTGTGAAGTCGTATGGACGCAGTGCTCAGGTGGGTGGGTGCGACGGGTAGATGCGCACATGCCAAGTTGGAGCACGCCGTGTTGGGAGGGGTCATGAACAGTACACCACCGCTTCCCTGGGCATTGTGAGAGGACACCTGTCGGGGGGAGTGAACACGTGTGTGCACAGCAGCCGGGCACACGTACAAAGCGGTACCAGGCGCACCGAATGCCCACCCTCTGTGGACAAGCTGGATCCTGTTGTGCGCCCGCCATGCCCCTTGACAAGGCACACACAGCCCCAGTCGACCAGGTGTAACCCCAACATAGTCAATCCACACAGGCGATACAGGGCACGGGATGGCAGTGGAGCATGGTGTGTGAGAGGTCTCCTCGCGCTCCTCCTGGTCATATCACGCAGGCAATAGAACCTCAACGTCCAGCATGGCAAAAAGTCAAATGGAAGTGTAGGGGGACGCACCACAGCACGAGCAGCACTGACGTCACGGGAGGTGGCTCGCACCATCCCATCCATTGCCCATCATACCAACCACGCCACATGCCATTGCGACTAAGTGCAAGCGCGTGCGCCACCACCCCTGAGCCCTCCCCAGAGAGGCCAAAGAGTGAATGTGTGGGCCATCAGCCACAGACGGACGCGGCATGGCCGCAAGGGCAGCCACAGCCACTGGGTGTCGCAGGTGGCGGATCCGGAAGGCGAAGACTGTGATGCATAGTCCATGCAGGCCGGGTCTCCATTTGGGGCACCACGCAGGTGGACGGCGTCCCGCCACACATCATACCCTGAGACAGCCCACTCGTGCAACTGGACCCACACATGCACTCCTTGCCCTCTCTGGTGCGAGCTTGGGGCTGCCTGTGCAAGCGCTAGCCTCGCAGGTGAGCATGCATATTGGGGGGCGAGGGGAGGACATGAGGGCTGGGGCGAAGATGACTGTATCACTGTCAGTTAGTACAAGGGATGACCCAGATGTGGAAAGGAAGAGACGTGTCCCGTGTGTACTGCAACTAGTCGCCAATCCAACTACCCCCCATGTCCGGAATGTAAGCCCGCACCTAGGCCCGCCCATCCGCCACATCGAACATACCACCAGCACGACAACCTTCCCATTCGAAACACTGACTGGGGGTGGCGACCAGTGAACAATCATGTGTAGCCTACCCACGCGTACATGTGGGCCCTCCATGATCCATGTCACCTGCGGCAAAGACATGACATGCGCAATGAGGGAAGTGAGGAGAGCTGTCCGCCCCACGCGCAGAAGGTGCATCAGCTCCACAGACCCAGCAGCGAGTCCAGCAGGGGTCACATGTGCAGGGGCAGCTGTGCCTGGTGTGAAGGCACATGCATATGGACAGCACATCGACCAATGTGTAGTCTGCCCACATCCACAGTCCATCATCATGCGGACATAGGAATTGAACACAGGGCAACACATCTTAGCTGGTGCACCCACCGTGACCAACAATGCGCAATCATCGACGTACCCGCCCTGTGCATGGCCCCCCACCCAACGGAGGCACATCCAGTGCCACCATCCCACACACACAAGCCTTCCACGGAACATGCTGTGTCCAATGGTCAGTACAGAGTCAGCGCCCATCTGGTGGATCCTGAACAGGAGACACATGCACACACATGCCAGCTCCCACTATGTACGACTGCCACCTGGCACGTGCAATGTAACCTCTCACCTGTGACGTGTGACTGCAAGCACACAGCCGTCTTGGCATGGGGCTGTCAATGTGGACACCAGTCAATGTTTCGGGAGCTGTGATCCGTACAGTGCTGTACATAGGGTGCAGTGCTGACACCTACTACTGTCTCATATCCCCTCGTGCCACAGGTCCCACTTGTATTGGCCGCTCAGCCCGTGCCCACATCGTCGTCGTCGTGTGCCATACTCATCCAGCCTCGGAAGCAGTACCATGCTCAGCAGACACTCATGTTGCCGTGGCGTTGCCGCTTGACGAATATGCAGTCAGTCCCCATCAGCACGCCCCGCAAGTCATTGGGGCCTAGATCCCCATGTGCATGCACATGGCAGTGGTATGTCTCACTTGCCATTGCCATTGTTGGGAGACCTGTGTAAGTGTATTGTGGCCGTGCCGTCCCAGCTTGACAGCTGGGCTGTGGCCCATGTGCTTGCTCAGTCATGTCAGTGATGTGTATGCGAAATTGCTATGTGCCGTGTTGCTTTGACATGTGTCCTCTGCCATTTAACCCAGGCGGAGACCGAACATTGACCGCCCATACCAATTGCTGGCGGACATGGACGATACAGAGGTAATCAGGAAGTTTCGGCTGGACAGGCCAACTCTGCATCGACTGTGTGCCATGTTAGAGCCCCATCTCCGTCCCCGCAGGGTGTATCCGACTGCTGTCACCCCCACGGCTAAGGTGATGGCCGCCATGCATTTCTTCGCCACTGGGTCATTCCAGCACACAGTGGGCAGTGGAGGAGGGATGTCCCAGCCCATGTTCAGCAAGGTGCTGAGGGATGTACTGGCAGCCATGATGCTGTACCGGAACAGGTACATCCGCTTCCCCAGGGCTCGTGAATTGGCGGCAGTGAAGGGTGCATTCTATGCCCTTGGCAGAATCCCACACGTCGTGGGAGCCATTGACTGCACTCATGTTGGCCTTGTTCCACCACAGGCCACTGAGCACCTGTACCGCAACAGGAAGCACACGCACTCCCTGAATGTGCAAGTGGTGTGCCTTGCGGACATGGTGATCACCCACGTGTGTGCAAAGTTTCCAGGCTCGGCCCATGACGCACACATAATGCGCAACAGCATCTTGCCACGACTGATGGCCAATCTGCAACAGGATCGTGGCTGTATTGTCGGTGAGTATGTGGAGTGGTGTAGCGTGCTGGTTGTGCGATGCTGTCCCCTGTCCAGTTGGAATAGCAACGGTTCTCTGTGTCCCTCACACCCAGGTGACTCTGCGTATCCGAATGGGGCATGGCTGCTCAGTCCATTGAGGAATCCTCGCACCCCAGCAGACGATCGATACAATGAGGCACATGGGAGGACCAGACGTGTGGTCGAGCGTACCTTTGGCCTCCTCAAGTCCAGGTTCAGGTGCCTGGACCGCACCGGGAGTGCACTGGCGTACTCCCCACAGAAGGTGTGCCAGATAGTGGTGGCGTGCTGCATGCTGCACAATCTGGCCATTCGGAAGCAGATCCCCCTCATTGTGGATGACGGAGATCAACCAGGGCCCCAGCCCGCAGACCAGGACAGCTCGAGTGAGGTGGACAGCGGAGAGGAGGAAGCTGGGAATGTGCGCCAGCAGCTCATCGCCCGCTACTTCACTTGACGGTGAGTGTCCATGTACGACGGATGATGTGTCTGTATCTATGCAGGTGTGTGTGTGCTGTGTCAGGGTGGCCGTATGTTCACTGCGTGCAGTGTGTCAACGCTCCATGGCCAGGGTAGTATGCCACTGTTGGTGACTGTGGCATTGTGCCCTATTGCTCTGTGCGATGTGTGTACATTGCTTGTAGTTGTTGACATGTACTGTGTGATGGGTGTGTGACACACTCATTGAATGTGCTCCTGTTCTGTCTCCCACCCCTAGGTCCCTACAGGCCCTCCGGATTCCATTTCCATGCCACGCATCAGGTGCCTTTCCGCCCAAGGTGGCCGTTGTATTCCGTACAATAAAGACACAGGGCACAAACAGCAGTTAGTGAAAAAGGTGCATTTATTACAAACTGTGACATGTGATTGTGTGTAAGGTGATGACAAAAGTGGTGCGTGCAGTGACAATGAGCTGTCGGTCATGGCTGCGTGATGATCAGGGTGTACCCACTGGTTCTATGTCCATAGTCCAACACACACATGCCATCCAGATGGCTGTGTGGAGTGGGATCGTAGAGCAAGTCAATGCAGTGGCTGGTCAAGGAAGGCTGGCGGAAGGCTGGCTGGCTGCCTCACTTGCGACTGGAGCGTGCGAAGTCCTCCCGGGAGATCTGTTTCCTCTTCGGACGGCCCCTTCCACGTTTGGGAGGGGGTGTGTGGTGGCGACCTGCTGGTGGTGGGTGAGGTGTGCTCACTGGCTGTGGACGCAGGGGAAGTGGACACTGCTGCCCGAGCCTGCGCCCTAGCAGGTGGTGGCGGAGGTGGTGTTGCTGGCCTTGCCTGTGACCCCACCGCCACCACCAGCTGGCCCATGAGGTCCACGAGTTGGTCCATACGGGACACGAATTGGCCCATATGGGCGTCCATGGACCTCAGCACCCCCAGCACCTCCCGCGTGTCAGTAGCAGACCTGGCCCATTGTCCTTGGGCCTCTTCATAGGCCCCAAGGACTCTGGCCATTTGAGGCAGGGCATGGCTCCCAGGGGAGGCTGGCGTTTCCCTGACCCTGCTCCTCCTACCAGTCCTGCTGCCACCGGCCTGCCCACTAGCCACATTGCTCACCACGGTCCTCGCTGTGGCTCCCAGGGTGGATCCAGTCGGCCGGGCCACCACCTGCGCTGGGGCTGGTGCCAGCGAAGACGTGGTGGTGGTGGAGGCGGTGGTGGTCGGTGCGGCGATGGTGGCGGTTGCGGCAGTGGTAGTGGCCGCAATGACCGTGGGTGTGGCCGCAACGACAGTGGCAGCAGGGGACTGGGACTGTTCAGCATCCCTGGATGATGGGTTGGTGGGTAGGAGGGGTCCTGGGGAGCGGCTGGGCCCTGCCACGCCAGATGGGCCAGCTTGGTGGTCCGTGTCCGAAGAGGTGGACAGATCCTCCAGATCCGTGTGTCCTCGTTGGGGGCTTGTAGGCTGGCTGTGCTGGCTGCTGTCTCCATCCCCAGCGTCCAGCAGTTCGTCACCTGTGGAGAGAATGAGATTTGTTATTGTGTTGCACCTGGCGAAGTATGTATTAGTCGTCTGACATTGGCAGTTCGTGCAATCTCGTACATGGGTTTCCCGGAGGCGAGTGTGTGGCTGTGGCATCTGTAGGTGTGTGTGCTAGGCAATGGGACTGTGTGCTGTGCACATGTGGCATGGGACGGATTGGCCATGCCGATGGGTGTGTTGCTTTGCCCCTACTCATTGTGACTCTGGTGTATGCGGGCTCCTGGCCCATCCTGGGTCTGGTTTGTACTTTGCTTTTGGAGTTCAAATGGAACGCTTAGGAACGCATTTGGCAACATGGGGGCCATGCCCCAGATTCGCATTTGGGAGGGAATATGCTTTTGGGGTTCAAATGGAACGCTTAGGAACGCATATGGCAACATGGGGGCCATGCCCCAGATTCGCATTTGGGAGGGAATATGCTTTTGGGGTTCAAATGGAACGCTTAGGAACGCATATGGCAACATGGGGGCCATGCCCCAGATTCGCATTTGGGAGGGAATATGCTTTTGGGGTTCAAATGGAACGCTTAGGAACGCATATGGCAACATGGGGGCCATGCCCCAGATTCGCATTTGGGAGGGTATATGCTTTTGGGGTACATGCTGTGAGCCATGGGTGCCGAACGTGACATGTGTTGTGGCAGCATGACAGTGCATGGTCTGAGGTGTGTGCATGCCTGACATGCCCTGCATATTTGCTGTCTGTTGTGGTTACTGGACATGGCATTGGACGCATCGTTATGAGTGAGTGATAGTTGTGTGCCAGCCAACGTATTGCAGTTGTCCCATCTCCTTGGTGTGCGTGCTGCCCTGTGCCATGTGCATCACTGCAGTGCTCGGGGGGGGTGTGGCCCATGTTGTGTGTTGTTGCTCACAGTGTGTCGTGCGCTTAATTGACTTCTGGCACATGGTTGGTCATGGGCATGTGTCTTAGCGTGACTGCTGTATGTGTGGCAGCTGTGCGGATGACATGCCTTTCATGAGACTGGGGCTGACGGATGGGATGGATGGTATGTTGTATGTGCATGGTGTGTCTGTGTGTTTGATGGGTTCAGTGGTGTTCGTGTGCATTTCTGTTGTTCCGCTCTGTTGCGTCTAGTGTTGTTTGTCTTACATAGGCGTAGTTGTGGGGTGTGTGGTTGACAGGCAGTAGGGGCTACATGGACAGGACTTCAATGGTGTTTCGGTTGTGTGTGATGAGTTGCACAGTGGCTGCCGTGTGGTACTATATTCAGTGTGGCTTGTGCATGCAGACGTGGCTCCTTGGGTGTTGCTATGTCTGTGATGGGTCATGTGGGGTGTGAGTCTGCTGTTCATGTCCGTGTGCACATTGTTCACTTGTTCGTGACGGTGGGCGGTGCTGCGTGTTCGTGTGCTACGTGACATGTCCCATGTGTTGGTGGTGTTATGGTCCTCATGCCTCCAGTAATCCAGCCCTGTCCAGTTTCCCACCTGCAAGTTGTTCGTGCGTGCACTGTACTGGATGCCACATGGCTCTTAGCGGGGGTGCTCCATGTTGCAGGTCTGTGGGGGTGGGGGGTGTAGTGGGTCGTGGGGGTGGCTGTACACCCACTGACACCGATTGCTGTGGACCGTGATGTCTGCCTTTCGGCTGTCGTTGTGCACTGCGGTGGCTGACACGTGGGTGTGGGGTGTGGGGGATGCTCCTCCTTGCTGTGCTGTGGGACTGGGGACTGGTGTGTGTTGTACTTGGGCTGTCCACCGTCCCACCCACTGCACTTTGTGTTCCTGCCACTTACCTGTTACTTGTCGGTTGGTGCAGCTGTGCCTGACACATGGGTGTGGGGAGTGCTCCACCTTGCTGGTCTGTGGGAGTGGGGGCCTGGTGGGTGTTGTACTTCAGCTGTCCCCCTCCGACCCACTGCACTTTGTGTTCCTGCCACTTACCTGTTACTTGTCGGTTGGTGCAGCTGTGCCTGACACATGGGTGTGGGGAGTGCTCCACCTTGCTGGTCTGTGGGAGTGGGGGCCTGGTGGGTGTTGTACTTCAGCTGTCCCCCTCCGACCCACTGCACTTTGTGTTCCTGCCACTTACCTGTTACTTGTCGGTTGGTGCAGCTGTGCCTGACACATGGGTGTGGGGAGTGCTCCACCTTGCTGGTCTGTGGGAGTGGGGGCCTGGTGGGTGTTGTACTTCAGCTGTCCCCCCTCCGACCCACTGCACTTTGTGTTCCTGCCACTTACCTGTTACTTGTCGGTTAGTGCAGCTGTGGCGGACACATGGGTGTGGTGGGTGCTCGTTGTGGCGCTTCTGGCATATTTGGGGACCTGTTGGTGGTTACGTGGCTGGCTTAGTGTACACATGTCCCCACGCATCTTACAGTTGTTCGGTTTGGCCTGTGTGTGGTAGTGTCTGTTGCATGTGCGTGTGATGTGTTGTGTATTGTGTGCTGGACATGGGGGTGTTTGTCCCTGGGAGCTGTGGCATGGTGGTTGCGCATGTGTGTACATAGCGGTGTGCTGGTATACATTAGTTTGTACTTACCAGCCTCCACTCCCACTGCTAATCCGGCGAGGATCTCCGGATGGATTACGACTCGCACCTTCTCCTCCCACGCTTTGAAGGTCTTAAAGAGCGCGGGATTCCCTCCGCCAGTGACGGCAGCCAGCTCTCTGTTTTTGCCCTCCTTCTTCTTGACCAGGCTCTTTACGTCATTCCAACGTTTGTTTATCTCGGTTCTGTTCCTGGGCAGGGTCCCGACTGCATTGACCTGGTCTACGATCCGGGTCCACATTCTGTTTCTGGTGGCTAGTGGTGTGTGCTGGACCATGTTCCCATAGATTTGTGGGTACACCTTGATGATCTCGTCGACCATGACCGTCAGCTCCATGGGCGTGAACTTGGGCATCCTTTGTGGTGCCATGGTGTTTGTGGTGCTGGTGCGGTGTGTGTTGTGTAATGTGCAGGGGGTTTGTGGTGCCGGTGTTTGGTGGTGGTGGTGGTGGTGGTGGTGGTTGTGATGTGTGCGTTTCTGTGGTGTGCTGCTGTCCTTGCTGTGTCACTGTGTCCTCTCCTCTCCTCTCTGGTTTGCAATGTAGCAAGGGGTTGTGGTCTGTGGGAGTGCTGCTTTTGTACTCACCTATGTGGGTGTGTCCTCATGGTCTGTTGTTTTCAGGTGTGTTGTGTCTGGGGTTCTGGCCTTTGTATTTTTTGTTTGTCCGGGGGTGTTTTCGGGATGTGTACTGTGCTTGTGTATTTGTGCGTGCCTTGCTGTGTGGACTTGTTGGCCATGTTGTGTGCTATTGGTTTTGTGTGCGGATGGTTTCTGTGCAGGTACGTGGGCGCCATGGCTTCTGCCGTGTCGATTCTCATCGGCGTTGTTTGCGCTGGCGGGCGGTATATTTGTGGTTTTCCCGCGCTCATGGCGGTGCGATCGTAATTTCACGTGCGGTGTGTCGGCCGTGTGGGCGGGCGGTTTTGTGTTGTCGTGCGTGTTTCCGTCCGTGGCGGGCGGTTTGACTCCGACTCGGACGATGGCGGGCGGTATTTTGTATGATTTTTCCGCCGATGGCGGTTTTCAGTTTGTGTACTCATAATGGCGTGGTCGGTGTTCAGGCGGTGTGTGCGGGCGGATTTTTGCCGCTTCCATGCCTGGCGGATTTTTTTACGCCGGGTATCGTAATGGGCCCCTTAGTAACTTTAACAAAATACACATGTTAAATAAAACATTTTAAGTTAAAAATTAACATATGCAATAGAATAATCAGTTAATGAAAATGAAAAAATATTTTTATTAAAAGACCACCCATGTAATCTTAGAGTTAACCCCAGATACGAAAATGCAAGCATATAAGTAGTCGCTAAATTAATGAGAAACTCCACATACAATTAACAATTCAAAACATTACAAATGTAAAATATTACGCAGATAATTACCAGTTACAAATTGTATTGTATTGTATTGTATATGGTATTTATAAAGCGGAACAAACACCCTACGGGTACCCTGGCGCTAAAAGTACATGTATACAAACCAACGTCAGGCAAGAAAGGACAGAACCTAAAGAAAAACATTGCTCGAAAGAAAGACAGGAACATTATCTGGGGAACAGCCACGTTTTGATCCTTTTTCTAAACAAAGACAGGGTACTGCATTGTCTGATTTCAGTTGGGAGTGTGTTCCAGAGCTTTGCAGCAGCAACACTAAAAGATCTTCCTCCCGATCTGACCTTATTGAACCTGGGTATCTTTGCCAGGTAAGCAGAAGAGGAACGAAGGGTCCGGGTAGGAATATACCAGACCAATTTCTTCTGCAACGGTCTAGGACCGAGTCCATGTAATGCCCTAAACCCCATACAAAGGGATTTAAAATAGATTCTTTGCTGCACAGGGAGCCAATGTAGCTCCGATAGGCACATTGAAGCAGAAGAGCTTCGAGGTCTAGACAAGGCCAGTTTCGCAGCCGTGTTCTGGACACGCTGCAGTCTCTGTATCAAATACTTTGGGGACTCCAGCAGCAAAGCATTACAATAGTCAAGTCTACTTAGGATGGCGCCTTGAACAACCAAGGCTCTGGCCGAAATTGGGAGCAACGGAAGAATCTTTCTCAGAGCCCTAATGAGGCCAAAGCAGCACCCCACCAACTTGTTCACTTGCGTCTCCAGAGATAGGTTGGCATTGAACATAACTCCCAAATTTCGCACCGTCTTAGATGGCGCCAAAGTGGTAGATGAGCCAAGGGGCCAGAAGTTGTGAGGAAGAGGCCGGTGGACCTTCCCAACTGCGCAGTGTACAATTTCGGTTTTATCCAAATTGAATTGCAAGGAGTTATTCCGTAGCCACTGCGCAGTGTCATGCATACATGCATGAAAATCCTCCAGGGCGTTGGGTGACGTTTCATCAAGAGAAATAATAATCTGGGTATCATCAGCATAATTCAGCAATTTTACATTATGAGCCCGAATGATATTAATCAGTGGGCTCAAGTAGATGTTAAATAAAATTGGGCTGATGGCGGATCCTTGTGGAACTCCATGACCGATGTTAGTAAAGGCTGACTGGAAAGGGGGAAGGGCCACTGCCTGACACCTGCCAGATAATTAGGATCGAAACCAGTCCAGGGCAGTGCCCACTACTCCCACCTCCTCTAAACGTGTTAGCAAAATGTCATGGTTGACCGTGTCGAAAGCGGCAGACAGGTCAAGCAAAATAAGTATTGCTGATTGTCCCCTGTCTGCCAACAGACGCAAATCATCCTCCTGTTAAGCTAACAACCCAAAATTTAAGTTTGTTAAATAACTGACACATTAACTAAACATGTAAAAAAATAACAGTTATAAATTGAATAAATAATATATTAATCAATTAACAGCAATTTATATATAATTTAAAAAGCACACCACCCCCCACTTTCCCGATAAAACCAACAACCTCAAAAAATACAATCCTAAAACATTTCTTTAAAAGTCATTCCACTAAATTCACAATAATATCAAAAATGAAATAAAAACATAATGCAAAACAATTAAACAGTATAATAGAAAATGGGACTATAGTAAATTATATTTACTATCTTTTAATTTATTGTAATTTTTTTATTTTTTAAAGGATGCACTTAGCTTTAATACTTTTGTCCACGATATTTTGTAGTCCCAATATTTTGAAGATTATATTATAGTCAGCCGAGATACGACTTTGTGGTACACTATCAGAGGCAGAAAAGCACAGTGTAGCACATATATTCTTGGGGGGAGATTTACAAACAATTTGTTCTGGGTTAGCGCCACAAAAGTGACGCTAACCAGCGCAAATGTTTTTTTTGCTATTTACTTTCCAGTGCAAAACTTGTTTTGCGCTGGAGAGCACCCTCAAAGTAGCCCAAAGCATGACTTTGCGCTACTTAGTGCAGAGGGGGCATTACATCGGTGGTACATGGGCGTTCCCATGCAACCACCCATGCCTTTTGGCGCAAAACCATATTTACAAAGATTTGTAGACAAGGTTTTGCGCCCCTTCAAAGGAGGCGGTAACAAGAGAAATGCTATCATTTCTCCATGCTTTTCTGACTTTGCATGTGTGCTGCACTGTGCAGCATGCATACAAAGTGAGAAAAGCTATGCATCATGTCTAGGCATAGTAGTTTGTACAGGATGAGTACCCTTCCTGTACAAAACCTATGATAGACTCTTGCACTCTCCTTAGCACTATGGCGCTTAGGTGTGTGCCTGGCGCATGGCAGCTGAAATCAGCGCTGGCGCAAGGGGAAAGGGGAGGAGAGAGCCATATCTCTGAAGAGGTTATGCCAACATAGTGCTCCGCTAGCAATAATGAGGCATTCCATAATTTCTAAATCAAGGAGATTTATTTCAACACCTTGGTGAAAATTCCATCAAACCACTACCTGAGTGGAAGTCACAACCTCCACTTTCCAGTCAATTGTCGACTGAATCATAATACCCCAGCCTGCCTAGCCAGTTTCTTTCTGATTTAAGTGCATCCACCAGTGTGGCAGATGCACTTAAATCACAGCTGAATGCCAAGTGTGTATTGCACAAACAGTGAACTTCTTTCTGCCAAACCAAAAAAAACAATGGCCCTAACATGCAGGGAGTTTTCTTTCCATGCATGGGGCGCTAGTGATTGTTTTCCCTACCCAAACCTGCCATGCATAGAAAAAGCCACTATGACCCGGGGGTCCAGTGTCAAGCCGACCACCTGGTCAAGGGTTCCAACTCCTTTAAATGTGATGGGCCACTACACGTTTGATGGACTGAACATCTGTCAACCTCTAAAGAACCCCAAAAATGTTCTGGTGCTGTACATCTTGGCATGGTTCTCCAGACCCACAGTCAACCGACAGAATTAAGCACCCTAAACTCTGTTCTGCGAATCACATCAAACGTCATGTTTAAATAGAACTGTAAATGACGGACAATTAGAAATGGCTTACGGACGCCTGATTTCAATAATAACTTTCAGCCAGTAATAGACTGCGATTATACAATTTGAAATATGCATTTTATCAAGAATTCACACGGAATACATTGTTTAAATTCTGCAGCAACCTCTGGCAGGGTTATCTTCATTGTGTAATGTGGATAATTCGTTTCTTTGCCTCATTGCACAGTACACAGTAATTCGGAACTCAAAGGTTGCGGCAATAAATTGAGTGGGATGATCACCTCATTTGACATTGGGTACCAGAGGGACAGTCAATGTTTGTTCAAAACTGAGACTAGGCTATTTAAGTGAGAAATATTCTCAGAGTACTGCAGCTACTGTTGTTTCTGCTGGGTGCACCAAGCTTGACCTGATTTAAATAAAATAGTAAAATGAAAACGGGAATGAAATGTCACCAGCAAGATGATTCCTTTGTTAAATTTGAGTCAAGGTTGTCTGCCTAATGTGTATTTATGATTTTCTATGAACCACTAACCTACAGCAAGAACGAATTCTTATTCAATAAATGTGTGCCCTGAATACACATTATATTCAAGTATAGCCCATTTTTGAGATATTAAGTATAAGGGTTCTTCATTGTGAATATTTTACAGGCAGCACTGTTTTGGCTTTACATTTCTCGATCTAGATTTCACTCATTTTTCTTATTTTGCAGTTCAGGTTTGCATTTTTATCTGTCACTCTTACATGTGTTACTAAGAACCTACATTTGTTACCGCCATGGACAATTTCTGTAAGCGTCGGGCCCAAGCATGCTTAACTAAATAACTCCACCTCTGGAAAGGTACAAGTACAAGGCAGCCTCTGCATGGCGCTCTAATTTACTGCGCCACAAAGCATAAAAGCCTAGGCCGTACTTTTGAGGAACACACAGACAGTGACTGAACATGAAGGAGCATAAAAGAAAGACAAGAGAGTTTACTGTGTAAAAATAGGCCTAGTCTCACGGTGTTTCTAATGTTAAGGGTATGTACTGGTAGGCTTCGGGATGGAATAGCCATACCCACTTTTGAGAAATACAGTTTGATACCACCCAAGCAGATGCTTTTTCTGCGATACGTCATGCATGTAGTGATACTCATTACTGCATAGGAAATTCTAAGCTAGTAAGGATCCAAATACAGGCATGTTTGTTGAGGGGAAGTCTCTTTGATGCAAGCTGATAAGGACAGTGGACCTGTTGCCAGTCTCAAATCAGCCAACTTTTTCCAAATCCAGTGTTATGTGTGACATATTTTCTTATTAGAATGTTTTTTGTTAACACGTCTTTGAAACAATGAACTCTATGAGCTTTTACATCTGAAAGCAGAAACTATATAAAAAATACAACATTGTTCACTACATCTTATCAAGCACCCTGAAATAAGAGGATGACAATGTAGTTTCATCAAAGCATTAACATAATTCTACCTAACCAGGAATGGCTAAAATAAATAGATTGAAGTATAGACACGGGCATATTTACAAGCCCCTTGCGCCACTTTTGCGCCGCCGTTGCGTCAAGCATGTGACGCAGCGGCGACGCAAACCATGCGCCGCGTTGCGCTATATTTACAATGTGACGCATCTAGGGAGATGCGTCACGTAGTAAACCCCTGCGCCACATGAAACCTGCGTCAGGTTTCATGTGGGCGTACCGGCGCAGGGGGGGGCGTTCCGGCGCAGGTACGCCTCGGAAAAGTGACGTAGTGAAATGTACAAGATTTCACGCAGTCACTTTTCCGACGCTGGTGCGTCAAATCCTTACGCCTGCTTCGAGCAGGCGTAAGGATTGACGCACCATGTTAGGGATAGGGAAGGTTGGAACAGTGCTGGAGTTGCGTCGTGCTTGCGACACAACTTCAGCACTGCGCCAACCTTCCGCCTGCAGATGCGTCACGCATCTGCTTATCCTTGCGCCACGATGCGCCGCATTGTAAATGCGGCGCATCGGACGTGGCGCATTTTCCCTGGCGCATCCCTGCTGATATGCAGGGATGCGCCAGGGAACGTAAATATGCCCCACAGAGCCCTGATAATGAACGCTGCTCCTAAGTCAATACAGACTTCGACAGAGAGTTCAAACAAACTTTGTATTCTCTTCTATAAATATCAAGTCACAGAATTCATTGTTGCAGCCATGCTTCATAAGCTTTGAGGATAGAATACGTTTTGTGCCAACTTTAAAGCTTATAGCAAAAACAAAAAATGTGAACAGAACTTTCTTCACCACTCCAACATTTATGTTCAGACTTGAAGGCCTTGCTCCATGCGTCTTGCAATATTAATAAACATGGACAAAGCTAATGTGAGCGAGTGCATCTTCAGCAGCTATCTTGCAATGAGTTTGAAAACATTACTAGATACAATAAAAGTTAGCTGTGGTGGATGAGTGCAAGTCCACAGCGGCTATTTTTTAATGCGTTGCAAAGTTTAAACAAATGCCATTCAAGGATGGCCACCATGAATGCATGTACATCCTTCGCTGCCTTCTTTGAATGCTTTTTCGTTTATTTGAATAAATCCTGTTCAAAGACTTTTGCAGTCAGTGTGCGCACATCTCTAGTCATCATCTTTGAATGGGATTTATTAAAATTAAATAAACCCATTAGTAGGTGCCACCTGTGCATGCATGTGCACGCATTCACAGGGGAGCCCATCATAAAATGGTCAAAAAGATTTTAAGATGGCTACCTACTGATAGAGCAGCAGGTGGCAAAAAGTGAAAAAAATACGTTTTTTTTAAAAGCAAGGGAAGGCAGAACAAGAGGACACTGACTGAGGGGGGTGGGAGAAGAGAGAGGGAGGATGGGAAGCAGAGATAGATAGAAGTAGAGAAAATAGTTCCTCCCAGACACTGCAAACTACTACTGCAGTGTAAAGAAACATCATCCAATTAGAGCACGGTGAGACTGAAATGCTCCTGGGCAAATGAACACAAGAATAGGGACAAAAGCCATTGAATCTGGAGCAGGAAAGTTAGAGAGACAACATAGCCATCCAATCATGACTAAGGGGCTGGCCCAAACCCCATTCTAGGTATATATGAATTTATTTGAAAAAATAGGTCTTGGCAGCAATCACTAAAGCTATCTGTAGCGAGACCTGAAAATGGAAAACTTATACTTCCATAAGATAGCTTGAAGGAGAAATAACCATAACGTACAACATAAGACTATGATATAAAGGCTTTTAGAAAAAAATGAAACAATATTTAAATCTGTCACAAACACTGATTCATTGAGTGAATGTTACTTTTAAAATGATACACATTGTATCAGGATTTTCCGAAATCCCCAAAGCTCTAAATTTCTAAATAACATTTTGTGAGGTGATGAAGTGAAATATTTTAAAAACACTTTACACAACATATTCACCGATTCAGACACAGAAACCGGAACATGCACATTGCACGTGCTCAATAAAGTGACACAGCAATAGAGACAAGTGAAGTAATAGCATCATAAAAGCGTGTTTGAATGTCTAAGAACAGGAGAAAACCGTTGCTAAATGGTTACAGTGCTTAATAATGGCTTTTTGTTTAACAAACTATGTATAAGATGATGTATTATTATTCGTTTACTGATGTGACTAATGATCTAATGGTGTGGCCTAGTATTTGTATTGCCTTTCATTGAAACGTATTATGAACAGAATATGGTGTAAAAATGCGATAAAACTAGTTTGGAAGTTGAAATTGATAAATGTGATAGTAGTGACAATAACGAACATAGAAATTAAGAAACGATTTTAGTAAAATTACTTTTAAGAATAAATTACATGTATAAATATTGAAATCTTGTGGCAATAGGCCATAGTTATCAATCAACAGAAGGGGACTTCAGGGCTTTTTTTTATAGAGGTCCAGCATACATGCCCAGGCATATGATAAGAAAGAGGGTATGCAGTTCCTCAAGTGGGTCAAAGGAGGGCGAGGGAGATATTTCAAGATGTCACAAAGGGGAGTGGTTGTCCTAAGCAAGTCGGAAGGAGGGGAATTCCTCCTTTAGGAACTAGGGCCCTCACACACCCAGCCAGCTAGGTGTCATGCTTCATCATATGGGCCTGCTCCTCGCCGGGTCGGCGCTGCAATACCCGACGGGCACCCATAGAGGGGCTCTTTGGCGGAGATCTTTTGTTCACTTGAGGAACTGCATACCCTCTTTCTTATCTTATAATAGGCCATAACTAACAATAATTTTGTGTAATAATACATTGGTGAAGTATTACTATTTTTCTCTCACTATGAAATATTTGTTTTAACCTCATTATATTTGGTTCTAATTGCGTTTAATTATTTGAAAGCTTACATAAGCATTTAAGGTCTTTTAAGCATGTTCTTTCCTAAGCTGCATTTTTCCCTTAGCCAAATACAATGGTTCTTTGACATTTTAGCAAATGTTGCATTATTTGTTCTGTATGTGTCTCATCTTAATGCTTAAAGGACACTCTTTCAAAGTTCACATAGAAATGGCTCGGTGCGAAAGTCAACTCTAACCCGATGCTAAAGACATTGTATATTTTACCATTGACAAACCTTTGAGGCCCGCAAGCCAAGTCCACGGCTTGTGGACCTGGTTATTGGCTGCTGGTGGGACTCCGTGTCCCAGGAATCACTGAGGCAAGTGGAGAAGGAGCCCTGTTCAAACCCGTGCCGCGTCGCGCTTTGAAAAGCGCTGCAGCTCTACCGCGGCGCGGGATGGCTTGTGGACCTGGTTGTTGGCTGCTGGCGGTACTCCGTGTCCCAGGAATCACTGAGGCAAGTGGAGGAGGAGCCCTGTTCTCACCCGCGCCGTGTTGCGCTTTAAAAAGCGCTGCTGCTCTACTGCAGCGCGGGATGGCTTGTGGGCCTGGTTGTTGGCTGCTGGCGGGACTCCGTGTCTCAGAATTCACTGAGGCAAGTGGAGGTGGGGCACTATTCCACCCGCGCCACGTTGCACTTTGAAAAGCACTGCTGCTCTACCCCGGCGAGCGAAGCCCGGGCCAAGGACGGGCCCGTCCGTGCCCATCAGAGACCAGAGGAGGCTGGCCCGAGCCCATCCTCTTGGTCTCTTGCTTCAACCCTCCCTCGATACTTATAGCGGACAACTAGCATCTGGAGAACTGTTATTGGAGTGCGTGGAAAGTGGGCAAGCATCATCCTTTTGAGGACACAAGGTAGGCCACGCCTTGTTTTTTTTGCTACAAGATCGGGCATCCAGCACCTGTCACTGCTCACGCTGCGTAGTTACTGTCCTCTCCTGCCACACGTTGCCCTGGGCAAGCCCAGTTAAACTAAAGCTAAGCCGAAAATCAAAGCAAAGCGTACCATCCTACCTTGTCATTTTACGGGCCCACCTTTTAATACTGGCCGGAGGGGCACTGTGATAACTGCACCCGGTTTGCTCTTGGCCGTATGGGGAAGCGCAAGGTGATAGTAGCAGCCCCTGTGGCCCCGGCAATAATGACGATGGACTCCTTTCTGCAGCGAGCAGCAGGGGTCTGAGATAAGGAGATCGAGCTTGTGGCACGTCTGCTCTTGCGTTCACCAGGAAACCAATTGCTCCCCTGCTAATCCAGCCAATCAAGGGGGCCAGGCTTCATTTTGCGTAGACCAGAGCCGGTGGGCTCAATGGAGCCTGCTGAGGGGTCCTCTCATGTATCATCTATGGGGAAGGGTCTAGAGGTTGCCCCGGATATCATGGAGAAGGACAGAAGAGCAAACCTAGCAATAGCGCCCGTATCTGATTGCAGTATAAATTCCCTCAAGCTAGTGGCTTTCCTGTCCAGGTGGGGTGCACCTGTGAGGGCTGTGGGAACAGGGATAAACGAAAGTGCTCCCTGACAGGGGTTAAGGCAAAGCGCCCCAGAGCGGAGGACCGACGTGTCCCCCCTTGGGCGCCCAGTTATTTCCTAAAGCTGACATGGCAGCCATGCTGGAGGCTTCTGTGGGCTCCCTTCTGGCAGGGCTAGATTCTAAGCTGGAACCAACTAGGCTTCACTTGGACTCCATCAAGAAGGTTCTTTCTAACCTGACACAGCTCAACATAATGGGCAATAATGCCGAAAACAATCTTCCGGTGGCACCACTGGGTCATCTTGGCCAAGAAGACCACACTCAACCAGGCTCACACATCATAAACATGGTAGTTCCACATCGTTCCATCCACTTGCATGAGAGTTCCCTTTGACCTGAACAGATACCCCCGCCCCTGGTTCCAAAGGAAGGGTCCAAGGAGGTCGCACCACCCCCGTGAGTCTTTGGATGAAGACTCAATTGGGGCATAACAGGGATAACAGGAACATCAGGGGGGAGATCGGCGTAGAAGGGGCACCCATCCCATCAATTGGGGCACCAAGTATGCATACCCAGAGCCCTAATACTCTTCACTTACCCCCAGAAGCTACACCATATGTTGTGATTTTGGGCAATGTACCTGTGTTAAACCCAGGTGCTACGGAAGATTTCAAGCAGCTAAAGAATAAAGTCCTGCATTGGCTGAATAACAACATAATTTTGGGGCTTTGAGTGGAGAGATTCATTAACATGGTGCGGAGAGTTGCATGTGTTGGTGGGTCTAACAAGTGTTATGGGAGTGACTGTGTTGTAATCAATTTTAACCGCCCACATCTGGCAAAGAGAATCCTTCACGCAGTCAGTTCCCGTACTACTTTCGGCCTCGCCCCCTCCATTGTGGCCCTCCCCTTGGGCTTCTTCTACAGACCTCCACACCCTGAAATATCCTCAAGAACATGGCATTTGAGGCGATCTTCCGGTCTGCCCAACCAGGGGTGGCCAGTGGTAACACCACATGTTCAAGCCTCAAACGTTTATGATTCCCTAGGGTTTTTTGACAACTGTGATTGACTCTCACCCCAAGCATTGGTAAATACAATGGGCCCCATCTCGAACCCCGAGCCCACACATGTGATCAACCGGATCAAAGCAGCCCTGGCAGCAACTCAATGGAGGAAAGCAACCTCTGTAACTTTATCTCATGGAATATAGCGGGCCTGGCTAGCAAGCTTTCGGACCCAAGATGGTGCTGCTTTGTAAAAAAGTTTGATGTGATACTTTTGCAGGAGACGTGGGCTGCTGAAAACTCCTGTTTTTTGGAGGGATATAAGTCCTTTTTTGTACCTGCTTTGCCTTCGAGGGCGGGTCGGGTCTAAGGGTGGTTTGACTGTATATATTTCGCTCAGGTTGAAATGTAGTATCGAAGTGCTCTCCCATGATAACCCATGTTTAGAGGCGTTGTTACTATCAAGTGGGTCTGGTAAATTTTTGCTCTTAAATTTTTATAATGCCACCTCGTCTTTACCAGAGGTCTGTAACATATCCCAGTTGGGTGCTTTTTTAAAGATTGTTAATGTTTCCATTCGAGACAAGGTCCACTTTATATTGCCTGGCGACTTCAATGTTCATCTATGTGGGGATCCAAGAATGTGGGGTGCGGGGGGTTCACCATGTCCCCGCCTTCCAGGGATGCATTTAGAACACAGCAGTTAGGGTGAAAATCTAAATGCGCTAGTCAGCGAATTCAACCTGTTAACTGCAATGGGCAAACTGGACTTTAGTCACAATGATATTACTCCAACCTTTAAAGGGAATAGCTGTGACTCTTATATAGATTTTATCTTTGTCTCTACGCCCCTTTTTTATTTAATCTCTGATTTTTCCATCACAGAGAGTACTTTTAGTGACTATAATCCCCTGTGTCTCAAAGCTTCCTGGCCCCCCTTAGGCCAGAACAGGGGTGGGGAAGGAAGGGGGGCTCACTGCAAGCTATAGATGGGGGTAGAAGGCTTAAATGGGCTCAGGTCATCCCTGAACTTCTCCATGAGGCCCTCCTAGACAAATGTCATAATGAGTTACAGACCTGTTTAACCCCGCAGCGGATGTCAGATGAACTTGTTGTTAATGACTTCATAGCTATCTCATGCTCCATAGCGGCCTTATTGAAGGCCCCAATCCCCAAAGGGCACCCAGATAGGGTTGCAAGGTGGTTTGATTCTGCCTGCTCAGGTGCAGCCCGGAGCTTAAAGAAGCATTACATATTACTCCTAGAGATACCCTCTGAGTTAGAACTTGCAGAAAGCAGTACAGAGAAGCCTTGGGTAGGCGTAAGGAGGTCTTGAAGGAGGATGTCTGGAGTAAGCTCATGGAAGCTAGCACCATTAAGAGCACCATTATAAATAGCCCCTTTCTGGCATTGGACGCAGCAAATGCCTTCGACGCCCATATTACGGAGAACGAATGGATTAGTCACTTTGAGGTAATGTTCCAGAGCCCTCAATCTCATAGTGCCACTCGTGGAGTGGGAGGGGTCAGATCTGCCCTAAAAGTTTCTGAGGAGGAAGTCAGGTTGGGTATAGCTGGCTTGGCCCGTAATAAGGCCCCGGGACTTGACGGAATTCCCCCCGACCTCTATATCTCCAAGTTGTAGCTGTGAGCACCCTTTTTAACCTCGGTCATCAATGTGGCTGTTAGAGTTGGTCCCCCGGTTTCTTGGGGCACCTCTATAATTGTTCCAGTCTTAAAAAAAGGGAATGGAGACAGCACGCATTGTTATAGGCCCATTTCCTTGTTAGACTCCGTGGTCAAAGTGGTCAGTCGTATTTTATTAGATAGATTATCGAACTGGGCCCAGGAAAACAATATTCTTTTAGATGTCCAATTTGACTTTAGGCCCAGCTCTCCACCATAGATCAATGCCTGAACCTTTTCATGATCTTAAACGAGTATACAGTAGCTCGTCCTGGAACTATCTACATGGCCTTCATGGACCTATCCTCTGCGTTCGATTGTGTGAACAGATGCAAGTTGTGGCAGACCTTGTCATCTTTGGGGGTGGACAGGGACATCGTCCTCTTCTTACAAGATCTCCATCGAGACACGAAGGCCGTAGTTAGAAATTCTAGTGGTCTTAAAGTTCCGCGATCATTCCCTATTCAGAGAGGGGTCCGACAGGGTTGCATACTGGCACCTTTCCTGTTTAACATATATATAAACAATTGAGAGAAGGTGTTATTGGAGACCAAGGTGGATTATCCTCAGGTGGGTGGGCGAGGCCTTTCAGTCTTGTTGTATGCCGACAACACTGTCTTGATGGCCAGGACCGAGAGGGGCCTGCAAACGCTGTTAAATTCTTTTGCCCAATTTATGAAAGATCAGGACCTGCCGGTCAATAACTCAAAATCCTATGTGATGCAAGTAGGTGCTCGCTTCAGCAGGCCCTACACCTTCATGGTTGGGTCCACCTTGATCCCAAAAACGGGGGCGTTTTCATATCTGGGAGTTTTGTTGGATGTCAAGATGAACCGGGGGCCCCCAAAAATCCGCAAGAAGAACGATTTCACTAGGGCGACTGCAGCCATTTTGAACTTTGCTGGGAGACTGGGGAAAAGACCAGTTGGGGCCTTATTACAGCTCTACAGGGCTAAGTGCGTTACGAAAGCATTGTACGGTAGTGAAATTTGGTGCTACACCGCCTTAAATGAAGTCCAAATTGCTGAAAACAATTTTTTGAGATGGCTTCTAGCTGTCCCTCAGGGTACCCCAACTTTCACTGTACATGAAGAGCTCGCCATGACCTATTTAACAGACCTGTTAGCCTACTGCCCAGTGTCACTGTGGGTAAAAAATTAGGACTTGCAAGGGGACTTCCTTAAATAAAACTATCCTAAGGGATTGCATGGCCCTTGACCACGCTTCCCATATTCCGTGGCTCAAATACATTAAGTAATGCCTTGCAAGCCTGGGGAGAGGTGATCTTTTTGCTAACCCTGACGCGTGTAACAAGGAGGATCTAGTCAGAATTAAGGTAGCTGTTCTTAAAAAGCAGTCTCTGGCTAGGGAAGATAAGGAGCTACTAAAGCCTATTGTCTGCCGATATATTATTTTAAGAACCACGCAGACGGTGGAACCGTACTTATTAGGGTTCGTGAACTCATATGATCGTTTTTTATTGACCAGGTTTCGATTTGACCTTTTTTATCTTCTCCTTGCCCATCCCAGGGGGAAGTGCAAAGGTCAGAGCATGTTGCCCTGTGGTTGCGATGGAAAGTCTCCACAGGACATGTTCCACTTTGTGATGTTCTGTAGCTTTTACGATCTGCCCAGAAAGGTTTTTATCATCCCGATTCTGAGAAAAGCTAATTTCTGGCAAGTGCGTCCTGCTTACACTTTTCTACAAATGCTCACGGGCAGTTCTGTTTTCCATGTGCTAGGCTTTTTAAAATCAGCAGTCAGGTTAAGGGCCAGTTGCAATTAACCAGTATGTTTTTAATATTTTATCTATTTATGGCAAGATGCACTTTGTTATGTCCCGCATATTTCCAGCGTTTATTACTTGATAATACCGGATGTGTTTTCAATTGTTATGATTTCATCATATCTTGCCACATTTGTGGGACCCTGGAGTCACCTGTATCTTGTTTATTATACTTAGCTCTGGTCACCTTTTAAACTTATATGGATTGTCGAAGGATGCTTTTACTTTTATTGTATGTTTGCTTTTATGGTTATATTATTTAAGCCGAATAAAGAAATAATGATGATGAAGTTGTTCTCATGAACAGCATGGGAAAGTATGTAGGAAGTAATTTCATACGTAGACTAATCATGTGATGGACTGTCCACCGTGGGGTGATACCACATCGCCTAATGTGTCATAGAGTCTATAAAAGAAGAAACCCCAAGGAAGGGGCAACACCGTTACTTTTTCTCTCTACGTGCGAGCAACACAATAATTTTTTCTTTCGATGGGACACAACGCAACGCATTCCTTTTTATTTTCCTTGCAAGAGGACTGTATGCTTTCCCTATGACTTTATAACCATCCTTTGATTTCCTAATTTAGCCGGCCTTATTGTTGATACTGCTGCTTTGAGCAGTTGATCTTGAATCCTTCTTTGCCAAACTACTTGATTTTGCCTTATTTCCCTTTTTTGCCCATGCTTATGGACTCACCCTTAGATGACTTTAACTTGATTCTTTTTACCCCTTTGCTTTAAAATCTTTAGATGTTGTTAGAGAATCGAACTAGCCTTTAATGGTGGTGGGGAATCTGTAACCATAACTCTGATATCTGTTGGAAAGCATACTTTGAACTTGAACCTCTAACTAAATGTGTAGTCTTGTACTACATGCCGCAATAATCTTGACTGAAATGCTTAAGAGATTGCTCATTTGTATTGATCTCGGATCATTAGTACAGTAACCAAATTATCTAAATTGTTTGAAACTGGTATTCTGTCCTGATGTTCTTTCATTGAAACAGTGCTATCTTTTTTCCCCCTAAATGCGTTGTAGGGAGAATCCGCAAATCTTTTTAGAATATCAAGATCTGCTTCTTTTATTTTGTGTAGCAGTACCAGACCTTCTTGTTTGCATAATTTTGGTTAGACTTAACTTCTTTAGGAGGTTCGGTCTTCCCATTGCAATATTGTATTTTTATAGTATGGTCCTGAGAGTGGTGTATTTGAACCTGATCTTGAATTTGTGAGTTAATCACTGATTAATGGTCCTCATTGGGAGGCAAACGTTGTGGTTTAAACACCCTAATTCCGACCCCTCCTATTGACGGAGAAAGATCCATTAGAGGACCATTCGCCTCTGTGGTAAAGGTAATGCTGTGGTCCATCTAACTGTAGAGGGCCCGGTACGGTTAGATGGATAAATGAGGAAGTAGAGGGAGTGAAAACGTATGCATGTTGTTAATCAACAATTTTCAAATTGCCACTGCACTGTTCAAGCATTAAACTATCTTCAATTCATGACCTATTATCACGTGGCAAAGACTTACACTTGAATATTCACAATTCAGTCTTCGTAATCCCATTACTGCCATATTA
Organism: Calotriton arnoldi; assembly: GCA_963921515.1. NCBI lineage: Eukaryota > Metazoa > Chordata > Amphibia > Caudata > Salamandridae > Calotriton > Calotriton arnoldi. The sequence goes on from CAWUFW010001331.1 coordinate 1,113,481, forward strand.
ACTTTTTGCATTACACATTTCACCTGAGGAAACCCAATGGTCTTTCTATGACCAATTCTAAATTTATGACGTACAATGTTCAAACAGGTTTTATATTTTAATTTTCCAAAGATTATAATTTTAGAATGCATCCATAACACAGATTTTCTTCATCCTACTTAGGTTACCATTTTGCTGGTTATTGCCAGTCCAAGGCCAGCCACGAGCCTTTACCAAGATGGTGAACTTCGAAGTCAATATCAGTGACCAAAAACATCTGTCTGTTGCTGTAGGAAAGTAGGATCTGCTTCTTATGGTTATCCCCCACTTTTTGCTTGATGTGATGCTGTTTTTGACTAGTCTGACTGGGATCCTGCTAACCAGGACCCCAGTCTATCTGCTTTCTCCCTAAACTGTTGCGTTCAGTACCTAGGTACAGCCCAGATTGGATACTGGGGTACCTTTGTCAGTCCCTAGTATATGGTACCCATATACCCAGGGCATAGGTACTCCAGAAGTATCCCATGGGCTGAAGCATGCATTATGCCACCCATGAGAGACCATTCAAAATGGAACTACAGGCCTGCCATTTCAGCCTGTGTAAGTTGGTGCATGCACCACTTACTAAAGATATAGGTTTACTATATCTAAGGGTCACTGCACTTAAAACCTATAAGTCACCCTTATAGCAGGCCTTTACAATCCTGAGGGCAGGGTGCTTGGTTCTAAATGAGAGGGTGCCCCTGCATGAGCAGGACACCATTGCAGGCTACAGACTCCATTCTCCCGGGTTGTCAGTGAAGCAGCCATATACTATATAGAGGGGCATCGCGTAATCGCGCGATGACCATCTCGAAAACGGCTGCAACGAATCCTATCATGTTTGGTATCAAACATGTTGGAATCATACCTCCCACACCGTGTGAGGTATGATTCCAAGCACCGGGAGAGCGCTTCATTAGGCTCTCAGTGTTCCCGGTACCAGCATTCTAGTCCAGGACAGCACAAAATGGTTGCTGCTGACCAGGGACACATTTCTGCCCTCCTGCTGCTGAGCCAAGCTCGAGCTGGGGAAGGCAGAACAAGAGGCATCCTGTCACAGGGAGGTGTGACCACCTCCTATCCAGGATTTAGTGTATTAGGGCTGGGTGGGTGCACTTGTCAGTGCCTGAAAGTCTGCATGAGGGGCGCATTTGGTGTCCCTGTGCATAGTCCAGTTCAAACCAGTCCTGGGAGCCATTCACTCCTGCTCTGGTGCGAAACTGGACAAGGACATGGGAGTAACCTCCCCCCGGTCCAGACTCTCCCATGGGAGGGCCCCCTGAAACTTCCCAACCCTTTCCTTAGGGTACTTAAGGGCTTACCTGGGTGTAGGTCCCTAGATTCATCGTGGGATAAGATTCAGAACTGAAACCACTGCACTTCTACCATCTGGGCACTCTAGACTTCGCTGGACTTTGTTTGGGCATGACTTCGTATCCCTTCCAGTCTGCTGCATCGTCTGTGCCTGTGCATCATACAGGAACCTACCAAGCCCTGTGAAGCACCAGGGACAACTGAAGTAATCTCCCTTGGAGTGAAGGAGTCACTCCCCTGCATTTGCAGGCACCGCAATGAAGACGACCGGTCTGCAGATCCCGAGCTCCTCCAGACTCCGTGGGCTCTGCAACACAGGTGGTGGTTTTCCTCAGCTCCCGAGGTCTGCTCTACCCTCTCACCAAGTTTGAGGCCAGTAGTCCTTGTGGAGGTTGCAATAACTGAATCCCTGGGTACCGTGTCCCTTTGCAGTTGCAAAGGCTTGTTGAAATCTTTGCAAGAAGATCTTCAGGGTCCAAGTAGCCCCAACCTCGAGTACCTCCAGTGACCAGAATCTTCGGCCACACTGCATCGTGTGCATCGTGGCCTGCACCTTTGGTGAGTTGCTTGAGGACGTCTCGCAACTTCAGTGCCTGTGGGTCCACTTGAGGGTCACACTTATTTCTTTTGGGCTCCTCTGATTGCTCGGGGCCTGCCCTGACTCCCCTGCTTGTGGTGAGTCTCCTGGACCTTACTGGTCCCAACCGTGCACCTTCTTGATTTCCTGCATGGGTTGCATTTGCCAAGGCTTATTGGTACTCCCACAGGACACCAACCCCTCAGCACTCGACATCCTTCGTGGGACAGCTCGTATCCAGGTCCTGGTCATCCTCAGCATCGCCTGTTCCTCGCAGCTGCAGAGTCAAGGTCACCGTCATCTTTCCTGAAGCACCCGACATCGGAGGGCATCCGTCTTCCAAGTCTCCTGGTCACTCCAGAGTGACATAGACTCTGTCCCCTCTGCTTTCAGGTACTCCTCGTCAAGAATCCACATTTGGATTCCTCCGGACAATTTCTCCTCTTCCAGCAGCGGCACTTTCCTGAAGTCCTCCATTGGGTTCGATGGCGGTTTCCGACGCCACTTCACCTCTATGCACCCGGCTTCCCTGGGATTGGTAACTTGGGTACCACGGTATCCACAGGTGGGGTGGCTCTCCAACCTTCTGTCTTCCACGGGGTTTCCTCAGGGTCCACTGGGAAGGGTCCCTAATCTTTAAAATTCCAACCGCGACTTGCACATAGACTTGTACGGAGCACACGGTCGTGTTCACACACTGCACACGCTCTCCGTGGGATCCCTATCTACTTACCTTCGGTGGTTCTGTGGGTCCCCAACAATTCTACGTTCTCTCGTCATTGTCCTGACTCTAGTTGTGGTTCTTATACCACTTGCTTAGTACATGGTTTGGTCTCCCCCTGGGGCCCACTGTGTATTAGTGCTATTTACTGTGATTTCTTTGCTAAAGTATTGTGTGCTTTGTGTCTATCTCCGTGTAGGAGATACTGTAACGTACTAGAGAGTGTTATATAATAAATACATATTTTTATAAATTATTGTGTGGTTCCTTTTCATTTATACTATAAGATTACATTCTGGTAAAACAAGCTGCTTTACACTCCTTCAAGACTAAGCCTGAAGGCTGCTCTCCACAGCTACCACTTGGGAAACTTTCTAAGGTTGTCTGAGACCTCCCAAATCACCATAAGGGTTGTCTGGACTGGTGCAAGCTGCCCACTTACATTAGTGGACATCATATACCAGGCCAGCTTCTCACAGTTTCCTAGTATGAATGCTATGCTTATGCCCATCATTTCCAATCTACCTTATTGTTTGCCATTTTAGAATGAATCATATCTCATTATGATTTTTTCTCATATTCAATTCTTTCAAGGCAAGAAGACACAAAATAGCATTATAATGTAAAGAAAAATACCTTTTTAAAGTGATTGTAGTAGTTAGATGTGAATAAGTTTACTTTTATCTATGATGGCAGATGGGGTTGCCTAATATTTAATCATAGAACTTGATGTATATTATCTATAATTCTATGAACACTGCCTCAGTCGACTAGCTTTAACGATTGATTTAATGAGTTTGAAAATGCTCAACATTATATTGGGTAGCTTTCTTGTGAGTTATTGAATGGGCATGATTTTCTCTATTTTCTATATAAATATGTACATATAATATTACCCTAAGGGAAAGAAGTTACCGCAGCATTTCAACTTTTCTGGTATGATAGCTTTTGTATTATGTTATAATAGTTACACATTTCATTTTCAAAAGAGGCCCTTTTATTAAAATAAAAATTCTTCTACCTGGATATCTTCTTTTTTGTCAGAGGTTTTTATAATTCCTAATTTGGGATGGTATAAATGTTGGCGTGTTGCTAGTGTGTAATTCTTGCATTTCTGTTTTGCAACACACGTTCATGCATTTTATGCAATTATTCACCTGGCCTATTTGTATTGTAGTCTCTGGCCATTGCCTGACAATTTTTATATTTAGTTTGATATTTATGTTACAAACTGACCGCTTTATAGTATGAGCAAGTTTCCTAATGTTTATTGGATTCTGCGACAATCCAAATAAACTTTTGATTAATTGATTAGAAACGCGCTTCCTTCTAGTATTTTACAATGCAATATATCAATAATATCCTGGATCATTACGTGAAGTCATTGAACATAATTAAAAAGGCCTACCAAAAGGCTCTTTCAACTCAGTTATCAAATCGCACTCCAGTTTTATTCTTGCCACTAACTGTAAAATAAAAATCAAGTCAAGACTTCTTGACATGTTCTTCCTCCCGACGTAAAAAAAAGCTGTCCTCCTGCACAGGAAATGTTGCTAGAGTCTTTGCTGGTGTTGATATGGGATCTCTCTGCATAAACCTCTCCTGGGTTCCCATGATTCTTATTTGTAAGTTGGGCCATCGATACAAAGTGCATGCAATGCATGAAAACTCTCCAGATCGATCATGCTACCTAGTATAAGTGAATGGAAATTATTATTTCAGAGTGGAGGGTAACAATATTAAAGTGCTGGCTCTTGCCTCCTGAAAAATCTTCAGCTTGTGAAGGCTGGGTCTCTTCAGGGGCGTAGCTTCCAGGTGGTGTTTGGTGTGTGACTCCCCCCTTCCAAATAAATGCATTGTTAGCTTGTGAGCTGGGTCTGGGAACCCTGAGTTGGGTCTTCTATACCTTTGTTGGGTTTTCTCATCGTCCTCATTTGATTAAACGTTTTTAACTTGTTGTTTTTTTATAAAAAAAGGAACTTAGACAGAGACCCACCTAATGCAACTTAGGGTCCAATTACTATGTCGGGGGGACTTGCGTCTGCCTGACACCGTCTCGTAAACTGGACCAACCGACCTCTGGTCGGTGGTCCCGACCGCCTAATTTGGATGTGACCGAACACTGTTCGGTCGCATTCCGACATTTACCTATGGGAGCATGTGTTATGGCTGTAAACCGGCCGCAGTGCATGCTCCCATAGGGAAATGGGAGGTGGTGTTAATCCCTGCACCCCGTGGCAGGCACCTCAAGGTGTCTGCCACGGGGTGCAGGGATTAACAGGGGGGCACCGTAGATGCCCCTTCGGCCCCCAACCGGAGGCCGCGCACACAAGAGGGCCCTGCTAGGGGCCCCTAAACATGCTTCCTGACAGGGTTTCCATGTCAGAAAGGCCGGCATGGAAACCCTGCCAGAAACCGTGCATCGTAATCCCAAGGGCCGGATGGCCGCCATTTGGGATTACGGGCTGGCCTCCAACTGGCCGACGGGCTCCTTGAGCCCGGTGGAAGCCAGCCGGAATGTCCGACCGGTTTCAATTCCAACTGGCTGATTCATAAACAGCCGGTCAGAACTGAAACCGACGTTGGCGGCCGGAAAGCTTCCATCGTAATAAGCCCCTATGTATTGAATCTTTTCCTCAATGGAACAGTGTATCCCAAACCTTGTTCATCCCTCCACCATTCAGCATACTGTTTTTATTTTGGAAAATTCGCGATCCACACCACCCTTCAGAATCTCACTGACAAAGCTACGCCCCTGGAACTTTTGGTGCCTGGTATTCTGAAATATACAAGTGAAACTGCATTTGTAAGTACTTGAAGAATCCCTGTCCCTTTACCAATGCATATACTTTGGCTAAAGGTACTCTTCAAAGCAGAACAATGAGACTAACTCTAAGCATTAAAGCAATGCATTGTATGCATTTTGTTTTGCAGGGGAGCTTAGAGTTATTGTTATTTTGGACATACATATATACATCAAAACGATAACAGCAGAACCTGTAACCAGCCTTTAAGGCACATGATTAACAGCGAGTCAAACACAAACAGATCTCCAATGCTAAAATGTCTTGAGGATGTCTTGCTGTCTGTTTGCATCATCAGAAAGGTTCATTGCATAACATAGTGTTTTCAGGCCCAGCAAATCCATATTAAATGATGTTTGTACTTGCATGCCATGGGATCAATGGTTCATTGCCTCCTGGGATTTTATACTTGACATTAATAGGCAGTGACCAAGCTGCAGAAGTTGAAAAAATATAGAAAGTGGAGTGAATGGTCCGTATTTGGCTTTCATAGCTGGACTGGTGTTTACTGTTGTTGTGCAAGGGAAAACAAAGGAGTAACGACCTGGAGTTACTCCAGGTCGTTATGGACTCCCAGTCCTTAATTTTTTTTGTAAAAGCTTTTAATGTCAGTGTGTTAATTTAAACAATTCAAAGGAAGAAAAACAAGACTGCAACACCCAGAATGCTTTAAGTTATCCTAACGTTAAGTCCAGACCAGGATGGAGGTGATCACCTTATTCATAGCTAAACATTGTGGCTATCAATGTGTAACCAGCAATAGTTCAATAATGGTTGCATTGAGGCTGCCACAGCACTACCACCTATTGGTCAGTGAAAAGGAAATTTTTTGCGTTTTTTTGTTGTTGTTGTTACTGATGACAGTGTATTGTCTAACAGTCAACTTTGTTCAAACTCTATGTAGTAGCACATGCAGTGATTACAGCACAGCATCGAAATACAGAGTGGTAACACTCTTTTTGAATTTAATGATCTATATTATGTGATGTTCCAAACCTTTAGTAAAAAACATTATACGGGTTGCCTCTGCCAGCAGTCACGCCCCTCCCCCTCCATGCCCCTTTCCACGTACAGGGGATCAGTATTTAGATGTGGGACGCCTTATCCACCATACCTCCACATCACACAGTCCCCCCCCTCAGTTGGAACCCTACATCATCCAACTCCCTTCTACAAATTGGGTAACCTTGCCCTCTCCTAGAGCGGTACTCTGGGTCCATGATGGCTTAGGGACACACGGCAGCCTTGCTTACTAAACCTACATTCGCCGACCTTGGGGGCCGCTGAATGTCGTCCTCCTCCTCCTCTTTCTCTTTGACTTCCTCTTTCTCTCTCTCTCTTTCTTTCAGTTTCCTGATGATTCTGATGGTCATATTGTTTTTATTTGAATTGCATCCTCAATAAACAGATTTGAAACAAAAAACATTATACGAGGGGTGTACAAAATGTGCGTTATTTGCTTTCACATGATTGCACTAAATTTTGGGGAAATTATGCGAAAATATGCGGATTACACAAAATGCAGATTTAGCATTTAGTGCTATTTTGTTTGGGAAAATGCCTTCTCGTGTCCATTTTGTGGGGATGTATTTTTGCACTAAAAAAAGTGCTGAAACACAAGTACCAGGAGCAACTGCTGCTCACATTCTAGTTGTTTATGTTGTTCCTGCACTCAAGGGCTATAAATTTGTCAGAAACTCAGCATAATTACTCAGCGTACCACAATGCCATCATTTTGAGTATTTTGCGTAACAAGAATAATGAGAAATTCCTGAAGTTATGCATGTTACGTAGGCCTATTTAAAATTGTACCCAGTCCTAGTTATACCTAGTGAGTGTTAAAGCTGTACCACAAAATGCAATCTGTGAATTTTATTTGAACGAATGACAGCATTTCTAGCGCGCGCCACTACTCAAAAGTGAGCCCACTAGCTACAGCATATCAGGTCAATGAAGCATTAATTGCTGAATAGGTGGGTTTTTAATAGTTTCCTGAACACAGTCTCGTTCGTGGTAATCCTGAATTGGAGTGGGAGCTCATTCCAGAAGGAGGCTACTAGAATAGAAATAGAAGAGCCACTTGCCTGTTTTCTTAATTGGCAGAACAACGAGAAATCAAGCATTCATGGAGCACAGAGATCTTGGGGGACAGTACTCGCAGATCTTTGAATTCAAGTATTTTGGACCAGGGCATGTAGCGTGCGTTGCGCTATCATTAAAGCTTTCAAGATGACTCTTTTTTTAACAGGGATCCAGTGTAGTTGCTTGCAAAAGACTGTTACTGACGACCGTTTTGAGAGTTTGAACAATAGTCAAACCACAGTTTTCTCGACCAATTGAAGGCGCTGTATTAAATAATCAGGAAGGCCTAGATGAAGAGCTTTGGCGTACTCCAGATGGGATAAGATGAGAGCCTGAACTACGGTGTTCTGCGCCTCCCAAGATAAGAAGAACAGGAATTTTTTCATTGTTCTTAGGATCCAGAGACAAGTCCTAACTACAGAGGCAATCTGCCTCTATATAGTCAGGTGGAGGACAGTCTGCAGGCCAGCAGCCCATCCTTCCTGACAAGTTGTCTGGGCCAAACAGCAAAATGTCTGTTTTGTCAGGGTTGCTCCGAAGATTAATGGCACTGAGCCAGCCCATGCCAGCTTTTATACAAGCTTAGAATGCCAACTTTGTGCCTGTCAAGGTTCCTTTGTACAAGAACAACAACTGCATGTCATCCGCATATGAAATAATTTTGATGCCAAAATACTCAACCAAAACAGCAAGGGGTGACATATGAATATTAAAAAAGGTCAGGCTGAGCGTGGAACCCTGAGGGAAACAGTCTCTTCCATACAGCTTGCTTTCTAGACTCAAGAAAGGAGGTGAGCCAGCAGAGGGCTGAGCCAGTCACACCAATCGCAGAGAGCTGGTGTAGCAGAATCTTGTGAGAGACAGTATCCAACACCTCCGAGAGATCCAGTAGAACCAGCACAATGTTGTAACTGAGGTCTAGGTTCCACTTTATTAGCTCAGAAATCTCCAGCAGCACTGTTTCCGTGCTATTCCGGGCTCTGAGGACTGACTGTGAAGTGTGAAGCACCTAGGAAGATTCTATACATTCAGATAGCTGAGTATTGACCAGTTTCTCCAAAATTTTTGAAGGGGCTGGAAGCAGGGAGATAGGGCAGAAATTGGATAAAAGAGCTGTATCTGCATTGGGATTTTTCAGCAGGTTGTTCAAGATGTTGTTTATGTTTTGGCACTCTTCAAGGATTCATTGCATCAATATAGAGCAAAGAAAGAGGGGCAACAGACTGGACTCCTCAGCAATTAGTTCTTGTGCTGTTCCACGTTGATTAACCCGCAGTACTGCCGCTGGGAGTTTGAACACTCATTCATGACATATAGGTCTGAGTTTAGAAAGCACTTTGCGTCACGTTTACGTTATGTTTTTTAATGTAGACCCAACACAAAGTTTACTGCTGGAATATACAATCCAATGCAAATCATGATGATGTTGGATTGTAACCCAAATGTGCTACCTTGTGTTACATTTCATGAAGGGGGCATGACCCGGATGGTGCAAGGGTATTCCCATGCAAAGACCCATAGTTTTTGATGCAACTCCCTAAGAAAAGAATTGTAGACAGAGATTTGCACCAAAATCCTGCGCCTCCTTGAGATAAGTATCACACGGAGAAATATTATAGCTTCTGTTCTCATTTTACTCTTTGCACGTGTAATGCATTGTACAACACACATAAAGAGTGAAATGCCTTAAAGCACCGATTTTGTACAGGAAAGGACCCCTTCCTGCACACAAATTACTGACCTTAATGCAAACACCCTTGCATTATGCTGCAAGTGTGCCTGCGTTGGCACATGGCTGCCTAACATGCGCCAGCACAGGGAGAAAGCAGAAGTGCACTTCATGTTAGATATAGCAAAGTTCTGCTCTCTCCTATTCACGCAACGTAAAAACTTTACTTGCTGCGCTGCATTGTGTGAACTCCTTGTAAATCTGGTCCATGGAGTTTTTCCTGTTTCCTGTATGATTCTGCAAGCACTGCCAAGGAAAGGAGTCAGTCTCCCAAGGCAACTCCAGGGCACATATACACCAGTTCTCTATAGAGTTGCTGTGTGAGGCGGAGAGGGTGAGCCGTGAACAAGTGGTGAGGCCAGGTCTGGACAACTCCACAGAAACATCTATCTCACCATTCGGTGCTGAGTGTCACCCGGCCTAAACGTATGTCACATTAAAGCTGTGAAATATACATTCTATTGCAGATTTTATTTGTGTGTTTCAATCCTCTTGCAGTGGTTTTATTTTCGTGTGTACACAGATAATTCTCAAATTGTAGAGAAGTCATCAGTAAAAATCACTGTTCTTCAACGTGTGCACAAGGTAGTCAGTCAGTCAAGGAAATGTTTATTTGGGCCATTGGTCCTTTAACACATATCATATACAACCATATAAACCTTTTATACTTACATCACATCAAATAGCAGAATACAATAGCGGATAAGCAATTAATTATATACAATCTTATAAAATCAATATACCTCAAAATATAGCCCATCTTTCTATTATTGTCAACCCATTTCATGCAATAAATAACTGTCATCATAAATTACCTATAAATTACTAATCTGTATACACATTTAAACCTTTTTGACAGCAATCATAAACCTTCCTATAGCACATGCTACATCCAAAAAACGCATTTCAGTTAAAAATTCCATAGCCTGTGCACGGTTTCTAATACCATATTTTATTAAAATTGGACGTAAAAACATTTTCTGTGCAATTAAAACTTTAAGACAATCCAATAAAATATGCAAAACATCGCATTTAGTACTTAAACCACATGTACAATTTCCCTCAGGCTCAATCATGGCCACTTTTATCTTTTCACTGATATAGAAGGGTTGATTCTGAACCTTAGCCTTAACATTTCTCTTCTAATCCAACGATTAGGTAGTGAATTCATATATGGGTACTCTACTTCCTTTTGCTGTGCAATAAACATAAAATAGATAGATTTTTTTCCTCTCAAGGTACTGCCTGTCATCATCTCGAGATAACTCCTTGACAAATACCTTGACCTCGCTCTTCACAAACTCCATTTGTAGATTTTGCAGGCACAACTTAACTCTCATATCCCTACAAACTTTATCTAAAATATTTCTGATCCCATATGCCCACTTTAATTCACTTTGATTTATTTCATTTTTATACAACTGGCATAATATCCTAGAATATAACCTTTTGCTCCTCCCCAGAACTCAAGTGCTTCCAAAATCTTATCAATGCCATGCGTACCATTATATTCTACGATATTATGCCAGTCGCCATTCTTACAGCCTGGATCATAGAAGATCCTGGTAGAGACAGTACGTTTTTTTAAACATTTACCTTCCTCAACCTCCCACCCACTTTTACCACTTAAAAATAGCAATTTGGCACCATATTGGAATTGTGGAGGTACCATGGTAGCGTAGGATTTCAAAACGGGCCTGTATGACATCTCACCATAATCCTTGTTAAATCTCTTCAGGCCACTAACAGAGGCAAGGGTCCTTACACTCTGTGATTCCAAGTGGACACTCCATTTTAGGGACGTCTCAAACCAGTCCCCTAAATATTTATATTCCTTTACTGTTTCTTGCTTGGCGGGACCCAGAAACCACCAAAAGTTTGTCGTTTTATTACCAAACTCTACACCTTGGTTTTTTCTATAATTACTACTAATTTTTATGACTACAGTATTCCATAAACATGTCCAGCTTTCTTTGCAGACCTATCTCTGTTTAGTCTAAAATTATAAGATCATCTGCATACAGAAGACATGCATACGTTTGCCATCTATTTTGGGGCTAGCGCCCTTAGCCCCCCCCCCCGGGGAACTGATGGCAAGTCAGCTATAAATAAAGAGAAACATAGGGGAACCAAGATGTACCCTTGTCTCAAACCCTTTTCAATTGATATTTTCTGAGTCAAGGTTCCCTCAGTGTCCATAATAACCTTTGCCCAGTTATAGCTATGTAGCTCCTGAATTATAGCCAAGAGACCCCTTAGAATATCCCACCTGCTCAGTGCCTCCCACAAACGATTCCGGTCAACCAGATCAAAAGCCGCCAGAAAAACGATGAAGCAGCAAAACAAGCTGCCCCTCTGCTGCACAGACTTCCGTGCAATTGACCAGAGAGAGAAACAATGGTCAATAGTGGAGTGCCCTTCTCTAAAGCCCCCTTGTTCAGGTGGCACAATATGATTTACTTCCGTCCATTCTTTACGCCTTCCCAGTACAATTTTTGCAAAGACTTTTCTCCTACATCCAGAAGATTTATCAGCCTATAATTCTTAGGGACTTTTATATCTCCCCGCTTGTGGATGGGTCTAATGATCGCCCCTCTCCAGTTTTCTGGAATATGTCCCATGTCAAATACACTCATGAACATTTGAGAGAAGGTTTCTGCCCACCAATCAGGCTGGGTCTTTATAATAACTGCTGGGTGATTATCAGGTCCAGCTGCCCTAGTCAGAATTAAATTTGATATAAAACGCTTGACATTCCTTGCCGTAAAATCAGACCTAATGTCTTCATTTGTGCCAGACCAAGAGGTAACTCTCTTTACTACAGGTTCTACCCCTCTCCTGTATATTTCCCCCAGATGCCACCACACAATTCATGGCCCCCATGTATCTTACCAGAGCCTTCCTGAACTAACTTCCAGAACTATTTATATTTATTATTTCAATTGCTTCAAGAAGATTTTCCCAACATTTCTCTTTATATATTCTTTTTTGTTCCCTAATTAGCATTTAATGAGTTTTCTTTATCTTCGGGAGGCTATTATAGCTCGCTGAGTCATATCTTAGTTTAAAGCTTCTTCCCTCTTTTCTTATCTGTGCTTTTAATTTCCTGACATTCCTTATTAAACCAGCCATTTCCTTTGGTCAAATTTCTCTGGTTCCTATTATCACCAGATTTATTCTCTTTCATTTCAACACTTAAACACTGGACAATCTGACTAATTGTATTTTCATACCACCCAGGGTTTTTGATAGGGGCACTATATAGCGTTTGATTCTGCTGGAAGCTGGCTAGTTTTTCCATACACTATTCAGTCATTCTAGTAGTGAGACGCCTAGGATAATCTATTTGGACTGGAAATACTATATCTCTCGATCTTTTTTCACCACCTACTAGATCAGATTTTAAGAGATAATGATCACTTCCATCAGCTTGCAACACCTCAAAATTCCTAACTAGGTCTAAATTCCAGGCGTGTATAAAAATATAATCTATAGGGTAAAATTGTAAGCCCCTCTTAAACATTTGGTTGTCGGGGCGATCAGAATCTATCCTTCCGTTTACACAAACCAAACCTTTCGAGACTAAATATTTTCCTAAGACCATATCTCGCTGTGACAGATCAACCTCAGGAAACCTGGCCACATTTATCTTAAATGAGGTCAATAGCTCTTTACACCATAAATTGATCCTACGTGGGTCCAATTTATGGTTGAAATTGCCCAACATGATAAACAAATCTCTTGACTATAGTTCACTCAGGCCTTCTATATCTTCCTTGAATTTTCCCAGTACTCCTCACTCACTCCGCCTTGCATATATACATTCACTATAGCCATACACTTGTACTTTGGGTCAGGGTCCAAAAGGTTCACTCTACAGGCCACCAACCACTTACATTTAACTTCCAGAGGTGTCACCTTGTTAGCTATACTGGTAGATACCAGTATTATTTGCCCCCAGACAGGCATCCCTGTTGACTCCTCTTGGCAGATCTATTTATCTAAACAAACCCATCAATCATTGGGGTTTCGTCACACAGCCATGATTTTTGCAAACAAACAATCTTATGAAAGAATAGTAATCTTTTAAAACTTGCTAACTTTGACATTTTCTTGTAGCCATTGATGTATCATGTTCATATCCAGAGGCTATGTAGCGACCCAGTATCCTAATCAATTTCACTTCACCACCCATCTTTCACATATGCTGATGAGGAAAGGGCCTTATATCTATTTGCAAGAGTCAACCCTCCCCTTTGTCTAGCTATATCAGATTGTATCACAGTAACTTCTAGATCATCATTTTCCCTAGATCCTTGATCAAACAACCTGACCTGCCTTAATCCTAACCTAGCACGGTGGTGTAGAAATGGTTTCTTAGAATTGCCAAGTTCGGGCATTTCTGACCCTGGGTCTAGCCTGATCCCCTCTTTTAAAATCTCAAGTTCTGCTTTTTTAAGTACTGCCTTAACCATACCAGAGTGCAATAAAACTTTTGTAACTTCGCTCCCTTTACTATCTGTCGTAAAGCCCACTTATCTAAGGTCATTTGTACCTACTGCCTTCAGGCGTGCACATTTAGAAAAGGAAAAAAGTAGTTGAGACCGATTTAGAGGTCGTAATTTTCTCAATTTCTTCCCACTCTTTCCGTGCTGAGATGGTTCAAAATATAACAATAGATTGCTCCCATCTCTGCTTTCTATTTCACAAGGTCTCACTCTCCACTCTCCTTTATTTCTACAACATTTAGATTCCATTTCCCCCTCCCCCTATCCAATCCCTCAGGTGTCCCTTTTCTCTTTGCCCTCCCACCTGATGCCCATCAACATGAATTCTCTTGCTTTGGGTTTGTGGGCTACTTCTCCCACCTCGTGGGCTCCAACCTTGGGAACTCATTCGCTCTCCTTCCTGATTTCTCCTCTTCTTGACAGTCTTAAGGGCAATTGTAAATACATGAAGATCTTTATTTGGGCTTTTAACAATCTCTTATGCCCTCCATCTATAATTCCATCCTTTAACTTCTGCTTGTTTTCTTTTATCCCCTTCCTTAACCCTTTCCTCATTTTCCTCATCCGGGAATATATTGCCTGTATCTAGTGGATTCTCCCTGTTTTTTTATAAGCATTGGATATCGAGATATATATACACTTTGTAAACCAGATGACTGGGGTACTCCTACTTCCACCTGATGGACTGGAGTTTCCATTGGTTGTTTAGCTCCTTCTACAGGCCTTACTATTGATGGCATATGATCCTTAATTTGTTTTAGTTCCCCCACAATAATTTGTAACTGATCTTTTTGGGCCTTTAAAGTGTCATTATTCAACACTGATACCTCTAGCAAGGTCTCAAGATTTAAAATAGAATTTTGCGCTGACACTTCATTTGCTATTACTGGAGTCTGCTACATACTTTCCTTTTGCTCCTTTTGCTCTCCTTTAAAATTACTAGACACCAAGCTACAAGGCTCGCTATTTGTACCCACATCCGCCCCCTCAATTTGGAAGCCACTGTTCTCCATTGGGGAGAGGAGTCGGGGTGATGAAGACAGTCTTGGTTCCGGGAATTGTTCATTTTGACTTAATATACCTTGGTGGCTTATGGACGTCAACCTAATGCCCAGAGATAGCTGGCTAACATTCTCATCCAGCATTGATTGTTCTTCTCCACACAGCTGAGATTCAGTCAGGAGTTGTTTTCTTTTAAAGTGTTTACCCACAAAGTCCTTAACTGATATGGTGACTGATGCTCCCTCAGTCTCGCTCTGTAGGGAACTTTTAGTTAGGGGTTGCTTCTTTGTGGCTCCATGCTTTATCCTCATTGTTTTTTCTCTCAGATCTCCCTCGTTCTCCTCCAGGCTCCTGTCTCCCATGACTGTAATTTAATCAAGCTTTAGCCAACTGTTTTGCCTCCTCCATAATTCGGCTTTCCCTGGTGCCATCTTTTAATCTGGTATGAGTGTTCTCAATGATTTCACAAGACTTCCTTCTATCTTTGTAATCAGCAGTCTTTCTACTTAAGCTCTCTCTCCCAAGCCTTCTGTGACTATTCTGCTACGTTTATCATATGTTCGAGTGAAAAAGTAATTTTCCTTCTCATTGATTGCCTCCCTCTCACCAAGCACCACAGTTACATCAGTTATTTACCTTTGCTTTCCCCCAATGACCGGTTGCTGGGCTGTGCCACAAACAGCCTTAGCCTCCACCGCTAGTAATACTTCTGTTCTGCTCAACTTTACTCTCCAAACTTTATTATAGCTTATTCGCAATCTTCAGATTTAGGTTTTTTACCTGGACTTTCCCACCAGGTGATTCTGGTGTTTTTTGGCATAGCTCTAATTACTGAGTGCTTAGCCACATGGAACCTGGCTCTGAGCATATCCTGCTATGTGCTTAACTCCCCGCGGGGGGATGACAAAATAACCCTGCTCCGACCAGCCGCGGGCACGGCTGTACGTCAGGAGCGTACACGACACAGCAGCAACACGTCAGGAAGCATGTTGGAAAGAAGAGGACCCGTGCACAAGGTATAGTAGCAGAGGTGGAATGAAGTGAAACCAATGATTTCCCAACCTACTTCTTGAAGTCTGCACACTACATGATGGCTTTTTCCTTTCCTCCTGCCATGTCGTAGTGTAGAGGTATTACATACACAAGTGCTCAATGCACTCCAGTTTGACCTCACGACCCCAGTCGCCCTGCTGTGAGCCACATTTGTGTGTCCAAAATGGATCCAACAGTGCACTGCACAAAGAAAGCCAGTACAGCTGTGTATCTATACATGAGTACAGTGTAACCAGGCTTGTGAAAGGGCACCTGTTTGTCTTCTTAAGGGTAAGTGTTTTCAAATGTTATGGAGGTCTGCAGCACACTGTGATAGAGTGGCAGGTAAGCCCACAGCCCACTAGTTTCCTTCTTGTGTACATGCAACTACAGGCAGTGTATGTGTCTTCAGGAAACAGCAAAATCCAGATGGAAAAAAGAAAGAAGGAACAAGGAAAGAAGGAAAGGAAAGGAATGAAGGAAAGAAAAAGGAAAGAAAAAAGGAAAGAAAGAAAGAAAGAGGAAGGAAAGAAACAAGGAAGGAAAGAAGGACAGAAAGAAGGAATGACAGACAGGGTTGCAAAGATAGAAAACCCTTGTGAGCTTATATTCAGAGTTCATGTGAGCTGCTGTCAGATAAGCAAAGGCTACTTCAAAAAGAATTCACAACAGCATTGACAGGAGACAGGGACTGATAAAGCTGGAATGTGCCCTGTGCTTAGATCACTGACAGAATATCGGAAACACAAATATCGTGTGGACAGAATATTGTGTCAAAAATATCGAGGACCAATATACAGAGAAGATAAGTGCAAATAGGTAAGTATAAATTTACTATTCCTAACTTCACATCTGCGTATATATGTAATATCACGTCCCAATGTATTTCACCATTCGAGGATACAAATGGGCACGGACTCCAATGTTTCTGGTGCTAAGTAATTTTTATTGCTCGTAGTATGTCATGATGCATTTCGGCCACCTCACGTGGCCTTGTTCACATGAAAACGCTCTGCGGCATTGTTCACATTTAAAGTAATCATTGTGTTATCACATGACTCACCATATAATAGGCGCTGAAAACAGACTATTACCGGGAGCCCATTGACATTACCTACAAATTCAATCATGTGTTGTACTGTTGTAGACGTGAGTCATACAGTCTCTAAAATTGAATACATTGTATTCACTGTGGAATTTGCATTGGCCTAATTTAGAAAATCACTGAAAAACATCACTACTTAACACAATACAGACTGTGCGAAGAAATACATCTTCTTTCTATTATTATTACAGAAGGGCCCATATCATCAATGCCTTTGTGTGTAACTAAAGTGCTGATAATAATAAAGTGCATTGTGCTACCAAAGTGCTCAGTATAAATACAGTACATATTATAGAGGGAGGATATTTAGAAGTGAGAAGAACTTAATCTAATCAATGGATCTACTTGAATTCTATTATTGATTACAGTTCAAATTTTTGTAATATTATATTTAACCAATCATTGTCATTTTTTTGCGACCCCAGGTATTATAAAAGACCATTCTCATGAAAGATTACATCAACTGATATATACTGTAAGAGCAGTTATAGAAATGTCAATAAATATAACCATATACATATCAAAATAATCATACATATATTCATAAAACAAATTCATAAGAAATTGTGCAAATCCTCGCAATTGTTTAGACCAAATGGTGATTTAGAATCTAATTCTAAGATGAAACGCGACTCAAGCTGGCGGAGCATTTTTTCTCTGTTGCCTCCTCTTCTTAGGGGTGGTATTGCTCCAATTACAAAATAAGTGAGGCATTTTAGGTCATTGTTGTGTTTCAATTTGAAATGTCTGGCAACGGGTATGTGGGATCTGAATTGACAATTGCCCTTAAATGTTGCTGAATTCTCACGTGCAGCTGTAGCTTCGTGCTACCTACATAGCACAACCCACAGGTGCACTCTAGGACAGACACTGCGAATTCAGTTCGACAGTTGTAAACACCCTTTAGGACCACCGGTTCAGGACTGAATGGTGTTGTGTATTGGGTAGTATTAATACCAAATTTACACGCCCTGCAGGAACTGCATTTATAGAACCCTTTCTTTGGTGTAAGCCAAGTAATATTAGTACTTAGCTCAGGACTACTCTTAACCAATGTGTTTCTCATGGATGGTGCTCGGCTGAATGTGAGGGTAGGTTTGTCAGGTAATATTTGACCCAAAACCACATCTGTTAATATGATGGGCCATTGATTGTTCATGATAGACCTTATCTTCCTCTCCTGTCGGCTATAAGTAGTAATGAGCCTAATCTTAGAATCCTCACAATTACTGGCTTTACTGCTGTTGCGCTTGGAATCGGGACTAGATTTAACTGACAAAAGCATATTCTCCCTCAGTGTTGTGTTTGCTTTAGAGATTGCTTGTTCTATAATCTTATTACTGTATCCCCGTTCCAAGAATCTCTCCTTGGCTTCTTTCTGACATACTTCCATATCCTTATCACAGCTGCAGATCTTTCGCAGTCTTAAGAATTCCCCATAGGGAATACTTTTGATTAAGTGCCTGGGGTGAAAACTGGATGCATGTAGTGTGGAATTGCCCGCTGTGATTTTACGATGTAACTTTGTCTCAAGTTCGTTACCTGCAAAATAGATGTGTACATCCCAAAAATCTATAGAGTGCTCATCAATATATGAAGCAAACTCTAAATTAAGTTTGTTATTGTTAATTTTCTTATAAAAGCCTCCGCACTGGCTTTAGAGCCTTTCCACACTAAGAACACATCGTCGATGTATCTCATCCACCTAATCACATGTCATTCATACTCCACCAGATGGGTTGCCCTAAGAACCTGTTCCTCCCACCAGCCTACATGCAAACACGCATAGCTGGGGGAGAAACAGGCTCCCATTGCCACACACCTCACCTGCCGGAATACCTCCTTTCCAAATAAAAAGAAATTGTTGTTCAAACACCATCTAATTAATTCTAACAGCATCTTATTATAGGTGTACATATTAATCGGTCTTTTCCTTAGGTAGTGTTGTACCGCCACTATGCCATCTTGGTGGTCGATGCTAGTATACAAGGAGGTTAT
This sequence comes from Calotriton arnoldi, assembly GCA_963921515.1. Taxonomy (NCBI): domain Eukaryota; kingdom Metazoa; phylum Chordata; class Amphibia; order Caudata; family Salamandridae; genus Calotriton; species Calotriton arnoldi. The sequence continues at coordinate 1,132,374 of CAWUFW010001331.1, forward strand.
AATCGTCCGGCCTAGGCACTTCTTTTAGTTTGGTTAAAAAGTCTCTGGTGTCCTTAATATATGAAGGCAGCCTTTGAACATGTGCTTGCAAAAAAAAGTCCACATATTTGGAAATCTTTTCGAAAAGGCCAGTCTTTGCCGATATAATAGGTCTACCCGGTATAGGGGAAACTCCTTTATGGATTTCCGGGATAAAATAGATGACCTGCAGTACAGGAAATTCATTATGTAAGTATAAAAATTCATTTTTCATTTTCGAAATACGGCCCTCACATTTCCATTTCATCAAATCTTGTTAAAGTACTTCTTTGATGGATTTAAAATGTTGAATATTAGATCTCGCATAGCATTGACTATTGTTGAGTTGTCTGTAAGCCTCTTGTAGATATTCTTGTTCCCTCCTTTATCAGATTTATTGATTACGATTTAATTATTGTCCCTTATTTTTTCATCAGATTTATATATTGTTTCTCATGATATACTTTAGAAGGGAAGGTGCACCAGAAATGAGGAGATTCATTGTTTCTCACAATATTTAAGCTTATTGGAGGTGTGCCTAGTTTTGTGATATAGTTTCTTGATTTCTTCTGTCACACGGTCATGAAAAATATCCACTGCATCTCGAGGCATCATTGGCATGAATGTAGAGGTAGGTTTAAATGGACTACTAGCAGCTGTAGAAGAATGGATGCCAATATCTTGTAATCTTGTTTGCATCTGACTTTTTTCCTTGTCCGTCATCTGTTTCGTTGGCTAAGTCATGTAGAGTTAGCAGTGTGGATATATATATATATATATATTCACTGAAAAAACCATAGGTTTCAGGGGCGTTATAGTTAGTTGGAAATTTCACTCGGACAAAACCATAGAAATTCCCCCGTTATAGTTAGTTCAGCTAACTATAACTCGCGCGCCCGCAATGCACTGCTGATGACGTCACATATTACATCACTCATGACATGGTCAGTGACATCACTCAGGACATCACTGATGACATCTCAAATGACATCACTGATGACATCATCCTTGTGATAGAGTGGCAGACCTCCTCTCACCCTAATATAACCTTTGATACACACACTCAAAAATACAAACTAACATTTTCAAAACATTGGACATACCAATACCAGTTACAACACACCAATTCAGTAATTCCAAGATCTACACACACATCCACTCATTCACCAACAGTCCCTATACAGTCACTCATACATGTACTCCCTTATCATATGTACTCGTACACCTATACATCCTGTTACACACCGCCACTCATCCATTGAGTTACTCACACACATAGTCACACATGCAAACAAAGTATCAAACATCCATTTACTTGCATATACAGTTATACACACACTACCACACTTACTTCTACAGAAACTTACACATACTTACTCTCTTAAACAATCACTTATAGAAACACCTACTTATTTGTACAGGAACTCTTCCAATCTCTCACTCTCAGATATACTCACTTATATACACCAATACTCACATATACTAGTTTAAAACATATGTAGTTACTCATAAAGACACTATTGAGACAGTCATTCACTCACTAACACACCCATACACATACTCATCCACCTATACAGTCCTGCCCACATGCTGTCTTCAACACATACAAACAGTGAGTCACTCATTCATGCATCTATGCACTAAGTAATACCCCCATCGAACCATACAGACACTCAGACACTCATACTGATACTCAAAAAAACAACTAATAACCCATATAGACACTCATGTAGCTACTCACCAACCCATGCAGCCACTTATACACAAAGAGAGACTGATACAGATAATTTCATATTTAAACATTACACACTAACCCATGTATTCCCTAAGATACACTTAGTCAGTTATACAATCAATTTTACAAAAAAAATCATCCATTTAGACACTTATATACCCATTTATTCTTCCATCGACCTTGAGATATATATATATAAAACATATTTAATTTTCAGAAAAACACACATTCACTGGATGATGTCATCAGTGATGTCATCAGTGATGTCATTTGAGATGTCATCAGTGATGTCATGAGTGATGTCACTGACCATGTCATGAGTGATGTAATATGTGACGTCATCAGCAGTGCATTGCGGGCGCGCAAGTTAAAGTTAGCTGAACTAACTATAACGGGGGAATTTCTATGGTTTTGTACGAGTGAAACGTCCACCTAACTATAACGCCCCTGAAACCTATGGTTTTTTCAGTGAATTTCTAAGGTTTTTTAAATGCTAATTTCTAACTATAACGTGCCTGAAACCTTTGGTTTTTTCAGTGAATTTCTAAGGTTTTTTAAATGCTAATTTCTAACTATAACGTGCCTGAAACCTATGGTTTTTTCAGTGAATATATATATATTTATTATACTATGTATACATGTGAAAATGTCTCCGTCCCCTGTTTGCCTCGGTTGCACGGAAAAAATGGGTGGAACTGACATCAGCACGCCGACGAGGTCCTCTTATGGCTCTGATGACGTCATACGGTGTCGCGAGCGGAGCCGTGCTCGTTGACGTGGGAGAGCTAGGAAAGAATTTCCATGGAATGCTGGTGCAGGGGATATTCACCTAAGTGTTCAGGCTAGTCCTTTGGGAGCACCTGTTTATGTTGCCACTGCAGAAACCGAAACCAGTGATCCGAGGGCAGAGGCCCTGCAGATGGCACACGAGGTGGGGTGCCCAGTCGTGTGCACCGGCGGGGCAGCGAAGTGACAAGCACCACAACCCACAAAAAAGGTAACGAGGGCACTGAATAACAGAGGCTCTTATCTTTGTATCTGGCAGGAACAACGAAGTTGAAATGCCCTAGTACCAAAATGTAGAATTAGTGCTACAACGGTCTTCAAGAGGACCTGCGATGCCGCTTCTGCCTCCCGTACCCTGGAGGCGGCACATGGGTCACGCGGTACGGTCATACTCGGTGGGATGCACACTCGTTGACCTCTCATGGCACTGCTCCACACTTCAGGGAGGACGCTTTCCATTAGCTATGTTTTCTGATGACATGTCGCTCCGGCCCCGTCCAACAACAGAACTCCTTTAGATCCAAACAGACTCTTCCACTCTCTCACCGGAAGTGAAACCAGGCCACGCGGACACTTTCACAATACAACAGCCGGGAATGCACTTTTCGGTAAAAAAACACATTCCTTCCTCCTAACTAATCAAATAAACGTCTCACTGAAGAACAGGGGCCAGCTTCGATCGGTAAACAGCCGTTACAACGACTTTTTACTTTGCGATACCATTACAACGCATGCATTACCACGCATGCGTTGTACATCACGAAGTCATTACTACGCATTTTTTAGAACGCATGGTCATTTACCACGCATGCCTTTACAACAAATTTTGTTGTAAAGGTATGTATGGTAAATGACCATGCGTTCTAAAAACATGTAGACGATCCATGTCGTTGTAAGGAAACAGAGGCTGTTCCGTTTCCTCACAACGACGTGCACCGCCCCTCAGAGATGACGTGAAGCAGGAACCATGAGGAGAGAGGAACCATGAGGAGTGAGAGGTAAGGGGGATTGGGCATGGGGTGGGGTTTCTTTTCTAGGGTTTAGGGTAGTGCAGTGGTGTTTGGGTGGTGTAGTGGGTCGTGCTGGGGGTAGTGTTTTAGGGTTTAGGGTAGTGCGGTGGTGTTTGGGTAGTGTAGGGGGTCGTGCTTGGGGTAGTGTTTTAGGATTTAGGGTAGTGCAGTAGTGTAGGGGGTCGTGCTGGGGGTAGTGTTTTAGGGTTTAGGGTAGTGCAGTGGTGTATGGGTAGTGTAGGGGGTCGTGCTGGGGGTAGTGTTTTAGGGTTTAGGGTAGTGCAGTGGTGTTTGAGTAGTGTAGGGGGTCATTCTGGTGGTAGTGTTTTAGGGTTTAGGGTAGTGCAGTGGTGTTTGTGTAGTGTAGGGTGTCATGCTGGGGGTAGTGTTTTATGGTTTAGGGTAGTGCAGTGGTGTTTGGGTAGTGTAGGGGGTCGTGCTGGGGGTAGATTTAGGGTTTAGGGTAGTGCAGTGGTGTTTGGGTAGTGTAGGGAGTCGTGCTGGGGGTAGTGTTTTAGGGTTTAGGGTAGAGCAGTGGTGTTTGTGTAGTGTAGGGGGTTGTGCTGGGGGTAGTGTTTTAGGGTTTATGTTAGTGCAGTGGTATTTGGGTAGTGTAGGGGGTAGTGCTGGGGTAGTGTTTTAGGGTTTAGGACAGTGCAGTGGTGTTTGTGTAGTGAAGGGGGTCATGCTGTGGGTAGTGTTTTAGGGTTTAGGGTAGTGCAGTCATGTTTGTGTAGTGTAGGGGGTCGTGTTTTAGGGTATAGGGTAGTGCAGTGGTGTTTGGGTAGTGTAGGGCGTCATGCTGAGGTTAGTGTTTTAGGGTTTAGGGTAGTGCAGTGGTGTTTGGGTAGTGTAGGGGGTCATGCTGGGGGTAGTGTTTTAGGGTTTAAGGTAGTGCAGTGGTGTTTGTGTAGTGTGGGAGGTCATGCTGGGGGTATATTTAGGGTTTAGTGTAGTGCAGTGGTGTTTGGGTAGTGTAGGGAGTCGTGCTGGGGGTAGTGTTTTAGAGTTTAGGGTAGTGCAGTGGTGTTTGGGTAGTGTAGGGACTCGTCCTAGTGGTAGTGTTTTAGGGTTTAGGGTAGTGCAGTTATGTTTGGGTAGTGTAGGGTGTCGTGCTGGGGGTAGTGTTTTAGGGTTTAGGGTAGTGCAGTGGTGTTTGGGTAGTGGAGGGGGTAGTGTTTTAGGGTTTAGGGTAGTGCGCCCAAGCAGCCACAATATCCGTGGACAAAGGGGATCCTGACTCTTTGGAACGCTCCGTCAATTGAATAATTTGGGTCAAGGGCCCTACCATGTCCAAGACCTATCAATTCCTTTCTTGGGATCCCTCATATACTTGGAGAAAAAGGTACATAGTTTCTCATCAATTTCAGGCGTGTGTGCCACCTTCCCCTTCAGTGAGGGCCTGGGGCATTCTCCCTCATCCTATTCCTTACCTCCCTTTCAAGGGGTTGATGGATTTTCCCCACCACATACTCTGCCACTTTGGCGTCAGGTGTCCACTCTGCCGACCTAGGATGGTAAATTTGGGTAGGCTCGAACATGTCCGAGTGGACCCCGTCCCCACCCGGGGACTGAGAGGAGTGGGACTCTGGACGCCTCCTCATCGGAGGAGAAATCGTCCTCCGATACACCCTCTCCCTCTAAGGGAAACCCGCCGTCGGGGTCTACAATAGTGGTGACAGTGTCGCAATCTTCTCCGGGTTCCTCCTCCTCCCGGCAGGGTGCATGTTTTAGCGTTCGCGCACTCTTGAGGAAGGTCTCCGTAACTTTATCAAATCCTTCCAAGTGCCCCGCGTTATGCTTAACGGCCCTTTTATTCCCCATCTGGGAGCTACTTGGACCCGCCACCACCAGAACTGGGTCACTGAACACCCCAGGGATGCTTTTCGCCAGCTTATAAACCTGATCCCTAAGAGGAGCCAGCGCCCTAGAAATAGCCAGAGAGAGGGCTTGGTCCACTGCTGGAGGGAGAAGTTGGGGGCCATTCCTCCTCCACTTCCTGGTAGGAGGAGTAAAAATGGTCTTCTGGAGAAGACATGATAGCAGAGGGTGTGAGCACAGAACAAATGCCCTTAAAATCCTTAAGACAGCCCCCTCGCCGGTGCTCCAACAGCTGGGCTTTCCCCGAAGCTGTTATAAGAATAGACTGAGGCGCAATACCAATTACCGCCACCAGGTGGCGCTGGTCACTAACGTGGCTGTGTGGGGAAATCACAGCGTAGCGGTGTCAAAATCAGCCGAGGGTTGGTCGGGAATCAAGCGGACACTAAAGGAGTGACCGGATTCCCAAACGCGCGTAAAGACCAGCGGGAGCGTTCAACGGAGCTGCCTCGCTCGGACCAGTCGCGCCTGACAGGATCTCACCGTGCGCAGAGCACACAGCGGGAGAAACTGCGAGGGGGAGAACACGCTCGGGCAAGAGCCTGCTGCGCAGGGAATATGAAACAATACCAAGGCAATAATTCTAATAACGTGCACAAGAAACCGCTATACAAACAGCAACAACGTCAGATTAAGCCAAGAATGTAAGGAATGCACTTAACTGACGAGCAGTGAAGAAAGAGGAAGCGGAAGGGACGTCACGATATTATATACGATGGACTGTGATATGATTGGACTATAGTTGCCTTGGAGACTACCCCCTAATGGTTCATGGGTTGTGTAGTCTTTTGTTTAATGATTGTTGTGTTACGTTTTCTTTGAACTGCTATGCAAATAAAGTGAGGAAAGATATGCATAATCCTCGCCTCCGTCCTGCCATAGAATTCATTAAACTTTATTTGATCTGATTTAGAAACATAGATCATAAAAGTGTACATAAAAACAGTAAATCCTCTTTCCTAATACAATACAGTGAGAATTAATTAAAACCAGTAGGTAAAAACGGGTGTTACAAAGCCCGGTTCAGAGCAACTTCAGGTTAACAGAATCGTAAAGTTCAAAGTTTCGCAAGATCAATCTCATGTACTTCGTGCAAAATACGCAATAAGGGGTCCAAGTAAGATGTAACGCTCCAATACCTGACCAGTTTGCACTATATAAAACTGCAGAAAAACTAAAAATAAAAAGTGTTTTGCACACTTCTGTCATTGGGCTATATGTGGGCTACATCTGGGTGATATTTGTGCTACATTTGGGCTCTTTTTTCTCTGGTGGCCATCTTGGGAGACTTATTTGTTATGAAGTTTCCTAATTTCGTCATTTACTGCAGTCTCCTCAGTAGGAAATGCTTTCAGTTTTTTACTTTGATTCCATCAAGAAGGCATTCAGATGTGTCACACATTTGCCATAAATTCAGAATGTTAGCACTCTAGTTGTTCATTAGATCACTGTAGTAAAGCTACTGCTCACCAGGGAGTTAACTGGAAGGCTACTGCTGGTATTGAAAGTGATTGTTTCAGTCTGCATGTCAGAATTTTCTAATGAAATAGAAGAGGATTTGAGATCTCACTTAAAACATGCCCTAAATTTTCTTTCTGCAGCACTAACCATCATTTCTATGGCAAAATGAACCCCCTCATTTTGTTCCTTTTTAAATTAAATGTTTTAAGTGTTACCAGTTTATTCCAATCAAGATGGCTTCAGGTGTGCCATACTTTTGTCATAAGTAAGACTGTTAGAGCTCTAGTTGTTCTTTAGAACACTCTGGGAAGCTGCAGTAGAACACAAAGGCATCAACTGGCAGGCTGCTCCTGTTGAAATATAACAGGAAGATATTTGAGATCTCACTTAAAACATGTCCTAATTTTTCTTTCTACAGCACTAACCATAATTTCTATGACAAAATGAACCCCCTCATTTTGTTCCTTTTTAAATTAAATGTTTTAAGAGTTACCAGTTTATTCCAACCAAGATGGCTTCAGGTGTGCCATAATTTTGTCGTAAGTAAGACTGTTAGCGCTCTAGTTGTTCTTTAGAACACTCTGGGAAGCTGCAGTAGAACACAAAGGCATCAACTGACAGGCTGCTCCTGTTGAAATATAACAGAAGATATTTGAGATCACACTTGAAACATGTCCTAATTTTTCTTTCTACAGCACTAACCATAATTTCTATGACAAAATTAACCCCATCATGTTGTTCCTTTTTAAATTAAATGTTTTAAGTGTTACCAGTTTATTCCAATCAAGACGGCTTCAGGTGTGCCATACGTTTGTCATAAGTAAGACTGTTAGCTCTCTAGTTGTTCTTTAGAACACACTGGGAAGCTGCAGTAGAACACAAAGGCATCAACTGACAGGCTGCTCCTGTTGAAATATAACAGGAAGATATTTGAGATCTCACTTAAAACATGTCCTAATTTTTCTTTCTACAGCACTAACCATAATTTCTATGACAAAATGAACCCCCTCATTTTGTTCCTTTTTAAATTAAATGTTTTAAGAGTTACCAGTTTATTCCAATCAAGATGGCTTCAGGTGTGCCATAATTTTGTCATAAGTAAGACTGTTAGCGCTCTAGTTGTTCTTTAGAACACTCTGGGAAGCTGCAGTAGAACACAAAGGCATCAACTGACAGGCTGCTCCTGTTGAAATATAACAGGAAGATATTTGAGATCTCACTTAAAATATGTCCTAATTTTTCTTTCTACAGCACTAACCATAATTTCTATGGCAAAATGAACCCCCTCATTTTGTTCCTTTTTAAATTAAATGTTTTAAGTGTTACCAGTTTATTCCAATCAAGACGGCTTCAGGTGTGCCATACGTTTGTCATAAGTAAGACTGTTAGCGCTCTAGTTGTTCTTTAGAACACTCTGGGAAGCTGCAGTAGAACACAAAGGCATCAACTGACAGGCTGCTCCTGTTGAAATATAACAGAAGATATTTGAGATCACACTTGAAACATGTCCTAATTTTTCTTTCTACAGCACTAACCATAATTTCTATGACAAAATGAACCCCATCATGTTGTTCCTTTTTAAATTAAATGTTTTAAGTGTTACCAGTTTATTCCAATCAAGATGGCTTCAGGTGTGCCATACTTTTGTCATAAGTAAGGCTGTTAGCACTCTAGTTGTTCTTTAGAACACTCTGGGAAGCTGCAGTAGAACACAAAGGCATCAACTGACAGGCTGCTCCTGTTGAAATATAACAGGAAGATATTTGAGATCTCACTTAAAACATGTCCTAATTTTTCTTTCTACAGCACTAACCATAATTTCTATGGCAAAATGAACCCCCTCATTTTGTTCCTTTTTAAATTAAATGTTTTAAGTGTTACCAGTTTATTCCCATCAAGACGGCTTCAAGTGTGCCATACGTTTGTCATAAGTAAGACTGTTAGCTCTCTAGTTGTTCTTTAGAACACACTGGGAAGCTGCAGAAGAACACAAAGGCATCAACTGACAGTCTCTGCCCTTGTTGGATGTACATGTTTTACTGAGAATGTCAGACTTCATTCTCACATGACTGAGAAAGATAATGTGAATTTACAGAAAATATGCTCTCATTTAAGCTTCTAGATCACCTTCCAAACCTCAATGGGAAAAGTATGAGAAAATAGTTTTCTCTCAAACATGATTCATGATATCCTAGCAGAAGGATTTTTCACAGGGTAAAATCACCTTAGAACACACCACAATTCCTAAAATTAGTATGGTACCATCAACAAATGAATTCTAATGTAACTAAAGTCTGTTATCACCCTTTATAGTTCTCCTTTTGGTAACCCTCAAAATCTTCGATTCACTACAATGCATTTCAATGGGGTACTATAATTTATATTGGTCCCAAGATGGCTGCCAGCAATTCCAGGATGAATTGCTGACAGCCAATCAGAGCTCACGATGACATGTGTGGTTAGGCTCCGCCCAGATAATATGTGTTTTCTTTTTCAAATTTCTCAGGAACTACTGAACGGATTTACACCATTTAAGCAAAAGGCACGACTCTGAACCAAGGGCTACCTTTTTGCCAAATTTGGTGTAATTCCGTTCAGCAGTTCGGGCAGTAGCTGCGAAGAAAGGTTCCTATGGAAAATTGCATGGAGAAAACACATTTTGGGACCCCCTTTTTTCTCGGCCCCCACTTGACGAATCACCCCGAGACTTTTAGGATAGGAGCGGACCGGAGCGGGCCACGAGTTTTGAAAATTTCACGAAGATTCGTCAACCGGCGCCAAAGTTATTTCAAATAGAATGTTGTGAATTTCCTATGGAAAATAGGTCCTAACTATAACTATCTACTGGCGACCGCCAGTAGATTATATATATATATATATATATATATATATATATATATATATATATACATATATATATATATATATTCACTGAAAAAACCATAGGTTTCAGGCACGTTATAGTTAGAAATTAGCATTTAAAAAATCTTAGAAATTCACTGAAAAAACCGTAGGTTTCAGGGGCGTTATAGTTAGTTGGACATTTCACTCGTACAAAACCATAGAAATTCCCCCGTTATAGTTAGTTCAGCTAACTATAACTCGCGCGCCCGCAATGCACTGCTGATGACGTCACATATTACATCACTCATGACATGGTCAGTGACATCACTCATGACATCACTGATGACATCTCAAATGACATCACTGATGACATCACTGATGACATCATCCTTGTGATAGAGTGGCAGACCTCCTCTCACCCTAATATAACCTTTGATACACACACTCAAAAATACAAACTAACATTTTCAAAACAATGAACATACCAATACCAGTTACAGCACACCTATTCAGTAATTCCAAGATCTACACACACATCCACTCATTCACCAACAGTCCCTATACAGTCACTCATACATGTACTCACTCATCATATGTACTCATACACCTATACATCCTGTTACACACCGCCACTCATCCATAGAGTTACTCACACACATAGTCACACATGCAAAGTATCAAACATCCATTTACTTGCATATACAGTTATACACACACTACCACACTTACTTCTACAGAAACTTACACATACTTACTCTCTTAAACAATCACTTATAGAAACACCTACTTATTTGTACAGGAACTCTTCCAATCTCTCACTCTCACATATACTCACTTATATACACCAATACTCACATATACTAGTTTAAAACATATGTAGTTACTCATAAAGACACTATTGAGACAGTCATTCACTCACTAACACACCCATACACATACTCATCCACCTATACAGTCCTGCACACATGCTGTCTTCAACACATACAAACAGTGAGTCACTCATTCATGCATCTATGCACTAAGTAATACCCCCACCGAACCATACAGACACTCAGACACTCATACTGATACTCAAAAAACCAACTAATAACCCATATAGACACTCATGTAGCTACTCACCAACCCATGCAGCCACTTATACACAAAGTGAGAGACTGATACAGATATTTTCATATTTAAACATTACTCACTAACCCATGTATTCACTAAGATACACTTAGTCAGTTATACAATCAATTTTACAAAAAAAATGATCCATTTAGACACTTATATACACATTTATTCTTCCATCGACATTGAGATATACATATATAAAACATATTTAATTTTCAGAAAAACACAGATGCACTGGATGATGTCATCAGTGATGTCATTTGAGATGTCATCAGTGATGTCATGAGTGATGTCACCGACCATGTCATGAGTGATGTAATATGTGACGTCATCAGCAGTGCATTGCGGGCGCGCGAGTTATAGTTAGCTGAACTAACTATAACGGGGGAATTTCTATGGTTTTCTAAGAGTGAAATGTCCAACTAACTATAACGCCCCTGAAACCTATGGTTTTTTTCAGTGAATTTCTAAGGTTTTTTAAATGCGAATTTCTAACTATAACGTGCCTGAAACCTATGGTTTTTTCAGTGAATATATATATATTTATTATACTATGTATACATGTGAAAATGTCTCGGTCCCCTGTTTGCCTCGGTGGCACAGAAAAAATGGGTGGAACTGACGTCAGCACGCCGACGAGGTCCTCTTATGGCTCCGATGACGTCATACGGTGTCGCGAGCGGAGCCGTGCTATTATGACGTCCTCGTTGACGTGGGAGAGCTAGGAAAGAATTTCCGTGGAATGCTGGTGCAGGGGATATTCACCTAAGTGTTCAGGCTAGTCCTTTGGGAGCAACTGTTTATGTTGCCACTCCAGAAACCGAAACCAGTGATCCGAGGGCAGAGGCCCTGCAGATGGCGCACGAGGTGGGGTGCCCAGTCGTGTGCACCGGCGGGGCAGCGAAGTGACAAGCACCACAACCCACAAAAAAGGTAACGAGGGCACTGAATAACACAGGATCTTCACTTTGTATCTGGCAGGAACAACGAAGTTAAAATGCCCTAGTACCAAAATGTAGAATTAGTGCTACAACGGTCTTCAAGAGGACCTGCGATGCCGCTTCTGCCTCCCGTACCCTGGAGGCGGCACATGGGTCACGCGGTACGGTCATACTGCGGTGGGACGCACACTCGTTGACCTCTCATGGCACTGCGCCACACTTCAGGGAGGACGCTTTCCATTAGCTATGTTTTCTGATGACATGTCGCGCCGGCCCCGTCCAACAACAGAACTCCTTTAGATCCAAACAGACTCTTCCACTCTCTCACCGGAAGTGAAACCAGGCCACGCGGACACTTTCACAATACAACAGCCGGGAATGCACTTTTCAGTAAAAAAACCACATTTCTTCCTCCTAATTAATCAAATAAACGTCTCACTGAAGAACAAGGACCAGCTTCGATCGGTAAACAGCCGTTACAACGACTTTTTTACTTTGCGATACCATTACAACGCATGCATTACCACGCATGCGTTGTACATCACGAAGTCATTACTACGCATTTTTAGAACGCATGGTCATTTACCACGCATGCCTTTACAACGAATTTTGTTGTAAAGGTATGTATGGTAAATGACCATGCGTTCTAAAAACATGTAGACGATCCATGTAGTTGTAAGGAAACAGAGGCTGTTCCGTTTCCTCACAACGACGTGCACCGCCCTCAGAGATGACGTGAAGCAGGAACCACGAGGAGAGAGGAACCACGAGGAGTGAGAGGTAAGGGGGATTGGGCATGGGGTGGGGGTTTCTTTTCTAGGGTTTAGGGTAGTGCAGTGGTGTTTGGGTGGTGTAGGGGGTCGTGCTGGGGGTAGTGTTTTAGGGTTAAGGGTAGTGCAGTGGTGTTTGGGTAGTGTAGGGGTTGTGCTGGGGGTAGTGTTTTAGGGTTTAGGGTAGTGCAGTAGTGTAGGGGGTCGTGCTGGGGGTAGTGTTTTAGGGTTTAGGGTAGTGCAGTGGTGTATGGGTAGTGTAGGAGGTCGTGCTGGGGTCGTGTTTTAGGGTATAGGGTAGTGCAGTGGTGTTTGGGTAGTGTAGGGGGTCATGCTGGGGTTAGTGTTTTAGGGTTTAGTGAAGTGCAGTGGTGTTTGGGTAGTGTAGGGGGTCGTGCTGGGGGTAGAGTTTTAGGGTTTAGGGTAGTGCAGTGGTGTTTGTGTAGTGTGGGAGGTCATGCTGGGGGTAGATTTAGGGTTTAGTGTAGTGCAGTGGTGTTTGGGTAGTGTAGGGAGTCGTGCTGGGGGTAGTGTTTTAGGGTTTAGGGTAGTCCAGTGGTGTTTGTGTAGGGAGTCGTGCTGGGGGTAGTGTTTTAGGGTTTAGGGTAGTGCAGTGGTGTTTGGGTAGTGTAGGGGGTCGTGCTGGGGGTAGTGTTTTAGGGTTTAGGGTAGTGCAGTAGTGTTTGTGTAGTGTAGGGGGTCATGCTGGGGGTAGTGTTTTAGGGTTTAGGGTAGCGCAGTGGTGTTTGGGTAGTGTAGGGGGTAGTGCTGGGGTAGTGTTTTGGGTTTACGGTAGTGCAGTGGTGTTTGTGTAGTGTAGGGGGTCGTGCTGGGGGTAGTGTTTTAGGGTTTAGGGTAGTGCAGTGGTGTTTGTGTAGTGTAGGGGGTAGTGTTTTAGGGTTTAGGGTAGTTCAGTGGTGTTTGTGTACTGTAGGGGGTCGTGCTGGGTTCTAGTGTTTTAGGGTTTAGGGTAGTGCAGTGGTGTTTGTGTAGTGTAGGGGTAGTGTTTTTGGGTTTAGGGTAGTGCAGTTGTGTTTGGGTAGTGAAGCGGGTCGTGCTGGGGGTAGTGTTTTAGGGTTTAGTGTAGTGCAGTTGTGTTTAGGTAGTGAAGGGGGTCGTGCTGGGGGTAGTGTTTTAGGGTTTACGGTAGTGCAGTGGTGTTTGTGTAGTGTAGGGGGTCATGCTGGGGGTAGATTTAGGGTTTAGGGTAGTGCAGTGGTGTTTGTGTAGTGTAGGGGTCATGCTGGGGGTAGTGTTTTAGGGTTTAAGGCAGTGCAGTGGTGTTTGTGTAGTGAAGGGGTCATGCTGGGGGTAGTGTTTTAGGGTTTAGGGTAGTGCAGTCGTGTTTGTGTAGTGTAGGGGGTCATGCTGGGGGTAGTGTTTTAGGGTTTAAGGTAGTGCAGTGGTGTTTGTGTTGTGTGGGAGGTCATGCTGGGGGTATATTTCGGGTTTAGGGTAGTGCAGTGGTGTTTGGGTAGTGTAGGGAGTCGTCCTAGTGGTAGTGTTTTAGGGTTTAGGGTAGTGCAGTTATGTTTGGGTAGTGTAGGGTGTCATGCTGGGGGTAGTGTTTTAGGGTTTAGGGTAGTGCAGTGGTGTTTGGGTAGTGGAGGGGGTAGTGTTTTAGGGTTTAGGGTAGTGCGCCCAAGCAGCCACAATATCCGTGGACAAAGGGGATCCTGACTCTCTGGAACGCTCCGTCAATTGAATAATTTGGGTCAAGGGCCCTACTACATCCAAGACCTATCAATTCCTTTCTTGGGATCCCTCATATACTTGGAGAAAAAGGTACATAGTTTCTCATCAATTTCAGGCGTGTGTGCCACCTTCCCCATCAGTGAGGGCCTGGGGCATTCTCCCCTCATCCTATTCCTGACCTCCCTTTCAAGGGGTGATGGATTTTCCCCACCACATACTCTGCCACTTTGGCGTCAGGTGTCCACTCCCCCGACCTAGGATGGTAAATTTGGGTAGGCTCGAACATGTCCGAGTGGACCCCGTCCCCAACCGGGGACTGAGAGGAGAGGGACTCTGGACACCAGGGATGCCCGAGTCCTTATCCTCATCGGAGGAGAAATCGTCCTCCGATACAACCTCTCCCTCTAAGGGAAACCCGCCGTAGGGGTCTACAATAGTGGTGACAGTGTCGCAATTTTCTCCGGGCCCCTCCTCCTCCCGGAGGGTGCATGTTTTAGCGTTCGCGCACTCTTGAGGAAGGTCTCCGTAAGTTTATCAAATCCTTCCAAATGCCCCGCGTTATGCTTAACGGTCCTTTTATTCCCCATCTGGGAGCTACTGGGACCCGCCACCACCAGATCTGGGTCATTGAACACCCCAGGGATGCTTTTCGCCAGCTTATCAACCTGATCCCTAAGAGGAGCCAGCGCCCTAGAAATAGCCAACGAGAGGGCTTGGTCCACTGCTGGAGGGAGAAGTTGGGGGGCCATTCCTCCTCCACTTCCTGGTAGGAGGAGTAAAAATGGTCTTCTGGAGAAGACATGATAGCAGAGGGTGTGAGCACAGAACAAATGCCCTTAAAATCCTTAAGGCAGCCCACTCGCCGGTGCTCCAACAGCTGGGCTTTTCCGAAGCTGTTATAAGAATAGACTGAGGCGCAATACCAATTACCACCACCAGGTGGTGCTGGTCACTAACGTGGCCGTGTGGGGAAATCACCGAGTTGCGGTGTCAAAATTAGGCGAGGGTTGGTCGGGAATCAAGCGGACACTAAAGGAGTGACCGGATTCCCAAACGCGCGTAAAGACCAGCGGGAGCGCTCGACGGAGCTGCCTCGCTCGGACCAGACGCGCCTGACAGGATCTCACCGCACGCAGAGCACACAGCGGGAGAAACTGCGAGGGGGAGAACGTGCTCGGGCAAGAGCCTGCTGCACAGGGAATATGAAACAATACCAAGGCAATAATGCTAATAACGTGCACAAGAAACCGCTATACAAACAGCAACAACGTCAGATTAAGCCAAGAATGTAAGGAATGCACTTAACTGACGAGCAGTGAAGAAAGAGGAAGCGGAAGGGACGTCACAATATTATATACGATGGACTGTGATATGATTGGACTATAGTTGCCTTGGAGACTACCCCCTAATGGTTAATGGGTTGTGTAGTCTTTTGTTTAATCATTGTTGTGTTACGTTTTCTTTGAACTGCTATGCAAATAAAGTGAGGAAAGATATGCATAATCCTCGCCTCCGTCCTGCCATAGAATTCATTAAACTTTATTTGATCTGATTTAGAAACATAGATCATAAAAGTGTACATAAAAACAGTAAATCCTCTTTCCTAATGCAATACAGTGAGAATTAATTAAAACCAGTAGGTAAAAACGGGTGTTAGAAAGCCCGGTTCAGAGCAACTTCAGGTGAACAGAATCGTAAAGTTCAATGTTTCGCAAGATCAATCTCATGTACTTCGTGCAAAATACGCAATAAGGGGTCCAAGTAAGATGTAACGCTCCAATACCTGACCAGTTTGCACTATATAAAACTGCAGAAAAACTAAAAATAAAAAGTGTTTTGCACACTTCTGTCATTGGGCTATATGTGGGCTACATCTGGGTGATATTTGTGCTACATTTGGGCTCTTTTTTCTCTGGTGGCCATCTTGGGAGACTTATTTGTTATGAAGTTTCCTAATTTCGTCATTTACTGCAGTCTCCTCAGTAGGAAATGCTTTCAGTTTTTTACTTTGATTCCATCAAGAAGGCATTCAGATGTGTCACACATTTGCCATAAATTCAGAATGTTAGCACTCTAGTTGTTCATTAGATCACTGTAGTAAAGCTACTGCTCACCAGGAGTTAACTGGAAGTCTACTGCTGGTATTGAAAGTGATTGTTTCAGTCTGCATGTCAGAATTTTCTAATGAAATAGAAGAGGATTTGAGATCTCACTTAAAACATGCCCTAAATTTTCTTCCTGCAGCGCTAACCATAATTTCTATGGCAAAATGAACCCCCTCATTTTGTTCCTTTTTAAATTAAATGTTTTAAGTGTTACCAGTTTATTCCAATCAAGATGGCTTCAGGTGTGCCATACTTTTGTCATAAGTAAGACTGTTAGAGCTCTAATTGTTCTTTAGAACACTCTGGGAAGCTGCAGTAGAACACAAAGGCATCAACTGGCAGGCTGCTCCTGTTGAAATATAACAGGAAGATATTTGAGATCTCACTTAAAACATGTCCTAATTTTTCTTTCTACAGCACTAACCATAATTTCTATGACAAAATGAACCCCCTCATTTTGTTCCTTTTTAAATTAAATGTTTTAAGAGTTACCAGTTTATTCCAATCAAGATGGCTTCAGGTGTGCCATAATTTTGTCGTAAGTAAGACTGTTAGCGCTCTAGTTGTTCTTTAGAACACTCTGGGAAGCTGCAGTAGAACACAAAGGCATCAACTGACAGGCTGCTCCTGTTGAAATATAACAGAAGATATTTGAGATCACACTTGAAACATGTCCTAATTTTTCTTTCTACAGCACTAACCATAATTTCTATGACAAAATGAACCCCATCATGTTGTTCCTTTTTAAATTAAATGTTTTAAGTGTTACCAGTTTATTCCAATCAAGATGGCTTCAGGTGTGCCATACTTTTGTCATAAGTAAGGCTGTTAGCACTCTAGTTGTTCTTTAGAACACTCTGGGAAGCTGCAGTAGAACACAAAGGCATCAACTGACAGGCTGCTCCTGTTGAAATATAACAGGAAGATATTTGAGATCTCACTTAAAACATGTCCTCATTTTTCTTTCTACAGCACTAACCATAATTTCTATGGCAAAATGAACCCCCTCATTTTGTTCCTTTTTAAATTAAATGTTTTAAGTGTTACCAGTTTATTCCAATCAAGACGGCTTCAGGTGTGCCATACGTTTGTCATAAGTAAGACTGTTAGCCCTCTAGTTGTTCTTTAGAACACACTGGGAAGCTGCAGTAGAACACAAAGGCATCAACTGACAGGCTGCTCCTGTTGAAATATAACAGGAAGATATTTGAGATCTCACTTAAAGCATGTCCTAATTTTTCTTTCTACAGCACTAACCATAATTTCTATGACAAAATGAACCCCCTCATTTTGTTCCTTTTTAAATTAAATGTTTTAAGAGTTACCAGTTTATTCCAATCAAGATGGCTTCAGGTGTGCCATCACACGTTTTGGGACCCCCCTTTTGTCTCGGCCCCCGCTTGCCGAATCACCCCGAAACTTTCAGGATAGGAGCAGACCGGAGCGCCCCACGAGTTTTGAAAATTTCGCGAAGATTCATCAACCGGCGCCAAAGTTATTGGAAATAGAATGTTGTGAATTTCCTATGGAAAATAGGTCCTAACTATAACTACCTACTGGCGACCGCAAGTAGGTAATATATATATATATATCGTTATGGTACATATAAGTGGAGTTATATCAAGTAAAACTTTGCTTACCTATAGAAACTTACCTTGACGATATTTTTGTCCTCCATATTCTTGACACAATATTTTTTCTGCACGATATTTTTTCTCCGATATTTTGTCTGCACACCCTGTATTCTCATTTAGTAGAAAGAGTCATGCTATCACATCAGGCTCTACAAAGGCAGCACTAAAGTAAAACAAAAACACTTGCACTGAAGGGAACTACCTTGTGTGTGGATGTGCTCCTTGTCAAAGGGCTAATTGCAGTCACTCAAAGTGAAGTTAGCCAGTGGCTGATGCAGGCAGACCCATTGCCACATTCTGTATGCTGTACGGGACAGAAGCCAAATGTGAATAACACAAGAACAGAACAATGGATGAAAAGAGGTTGTTGAAAACCCCTTTATGTAATATATCATATATAATTATTGTAAAATCAAAAGGCCTTGACTAGCTCCAGACCTACAAATGATTGGATTAAATTTTAACATAAATCTCAGCAGCGTTTTCTCACGTTTTAAAATAGCACACCATCAGGTGACATAAAGGGCCTACTTTTTGAAGATTCTAAATAAATGATTATTCATGGATTAAGACTCTTGTTTTTTGGCGCTGATTGAAACATCCTGTTGAAAGGTCACCGTAACCTTTTAGCTCTTAATTGTCTTTAATAAAAGCTGAATACATTCAGCTCCAATCTGTGTGTACTTCTTTAGAATATCATGTGCTTTCAAAGCAAGTGTCATAACTGATTATCTAGCTTGAGTTCCCAAAAACAGAACACATCTATAAATGATTCTTTCTGATGAAAAGATTATTGGTGTCAAAAGATTTTTTCAACACTTCAGCCCGAAAACAAATAGCTTTTTCTACACACTGCAAACTTTTGAGCAAAGTAGTACTTCACAAAAAGAAAAGAAAAAATCCAAGTACATAATGATGATTTTCATTTTGCAGTACTTATTCAATTTTGGAATATGTTGTGTTTTATAAATGTCTTTATGGGTGATTAATTTACAACGGGCGCCACAGTTCTATTATTTTTCATGTTTTGCTTAATATGAATGAGCAATTGATAGAAACCACAAGGGACTGAAAGGAGAAGAGTCAATGTCCAGCAGAGTTAAAACTGAACAAGCACTGTCAAAGACAGAAGTCCTGGCTTTGATGTTGTAACTTGTGCAGGCACAGGCATGCACAGCTGTACTTTGTGCATGTTTGTAGTTGTATGCGTTAGCACATTAAAGCCAAAGCGGCTGCGGTTCATGTTGGTACTTCCGTTGACTAAGTTAGGATTTTACTGAAGGCTCCTTGCCTTCGTTATAGTTCTATTTTTGTTTCTATGTGAAATGAAGGTCGACTGCAAGGGAGTCTCTTAATACAGTCCTGCATTCATTTCTATGAAATAGAAATACATGTATGACTATAATGAAGTGTCTCTTGGCCCTGTGATGTTCATTTCACACAGAAGCAAAAACAGGACTATAATGAAGACCATGACTAAAATGAAGATAATGAGTCTTTGAGTGTGATTCTAAACTAATTACAATATGCTACTGGAATGCAATGGAGCAATACGACCTATCACACACACAAAAGTTTATTTGTGCTTCAAAGTGTAGCCCTCACAAATGTATCACTGTAGAAAGTACATCTGCATATCACGAAGAACTGCAAGCTTTGGGGGATCTGTATTTTGGCAGTGGTGGTTCTCTCTAGTTTTGTAATCGAAGGACTAACAATTAGTTTTAATAATGTCTTTATGGCAGAATTAAATAGCAAAGCGTTGACACTGCTGGTGTTTGTACTGTGGCTTGTTCCAGTTGAAAAGAGAATTATCCTTTATACTAATCATGATTTACAGGATGCTACCTGCGATCACCTAATATTTTGATGTAGAGCTACCACCTACATACTGTGGGTGAAGATCCAAGACTTTCCTATAAACTGACAGTTTAAATTAAAAATGTGATGTGTCTCTCCTAATCAAAGACACTGGTTTCTAATAGTACCCACTTCTTTTAGTATACCCAACAAATCATATTCTCTGACAGACTATGTTCTGGTTCTTTCTGGTTATTTCATTTTACTTGAATTTCGAGTGTGCAGATATTGATGTTTTCTGATAAATATAATGCATACATTGGTAGTCTGTCCTCTGTAACATGAACTAAAAACTCCAGATTGCCTCTGCAAATGGGTGTTTAGAAACCCTGCTATAGTCAGAATTCTAAGAAAATTAAACCACACATTTTATTCAAATGAGTACTCTTTAAAAAAAACAGCTTTTGCTATCTTTAAGTACTATAATAGGGAGTTAAAGTATACCTAAAATGACATACACACCTTCAATGATCTACTATTACTTGCATTTATTTACTAAGGCATTCTATAGTGTTAAGCATGTGAACTTGAAACCATTTCAGAGTGCTTGCCTGCCCCAAGTGATGGAAGGGATTACCATGGTGATGCTCCCACATACCTTCTCAAGTACAGTTGCTGAGATCTGATTGTCCGGAGACTTCCTGGGAGGAATGTCTTATTGATCCGAGTGGCGCCAAGGTTAGCATGAGATTGATAGTACCTTTTGATACCCATTGTGTTCTTCTAGTCCCATTGCAATCTTCTATAATTCTGTGGTGGACAGGTTGCATGCTTGAAAAGTCAATTGTGCCTAAGCAAGAGAATCAATGTTTGAACCTAACTTTGACAGAATAGTAGTACTTGCCTAACACATTTATGGTAGTCTTGCCATCTTGTGGAGGTTTTTGAGGCAAACCCTCCAAAAAATATTTTGTACTAGGGTTGTAGAGCTTTGAAAGTGGACAACTAGTCCCACAATACAAATACATTGGGCAACATAAACCCCTTTCCCTGGATCTATGAAAGAAATGTGTCAACCACTTCACGAATAAAATCCATGAGATCCAGCAATACTTTGGGCCATATTATCAAGAACAGCGATAACATTATCGCCGCTTTAGCGGCAGGAAACTGCCGCTAAGCGGCGATAAGAGGCTTGATAATATGCCCTATAGAATTCCAATAGAAGCCCAGGTTCTGGTGTGAAGGATATCAAACCTGGGCTTCTATTGGAATTCTATAGGGCATATTATCAAGCCCTTATCGCCCCTTTAGCGGCAGTTTCCTGCCGCTAAAGCGGCAATAATGATATCGCCGTTCTTGATAATATGGCCCTTTGTATGCTAAAGACCTAGGGCACGATTACGACTTTGGCGGTGCAGCGCAGGGTCTGCCCCACCGCTGCACCACCAAAGCTGTGGTCGGACTGCCCGCCAGATTAGGAGTTTCCTTCTGTCTGGCGAGCTTTGTTTTTGCCGCTCGAACGGCGGTGCCACATGCCCTCCAAATCACACCGCCCACAATAAGATAAGATAATATCTCATAGCATACCATAACATAACATGCAACTGAGATTATGATTATTTCTGATTCTGCCAGTTAGTCCTCATTTTTGAGTGGCCCCCTGACATCCACCTCTACAACTCTTTCCTCTGGAGTTACTGGTACCCTAGGGGTGGAGTTAACAGACCGAAATGTGGAGTAAGAAGTTAATGTGGAAAGTAAAAAGAAGGCTAGCTCCAATTAATATGGTGAAGGCTTTTTTCATTGTAATATATACAAAATATTTTTCATCATTGCAGCATACCTATTACATGGATAGTTATACAGAGCTTTATCACATTTGTCTTTATAGTATTCTAAATAACCAATATTTCTACTGCTCAACGTATTTTGTTCACTTTCAAGATATGAGATGCTGAATTTTCTCACCAGGATCAGACCATGTAGGTTGCAGCTTACAAGCATACAGATCTTGATCGCAGCCACTACAACCTGCTGAGCACTCTTAGTGGATAATTTGAAGTTCCATTTTTCCTAACTCCCTGAAGCAAATGTTTTGCCTTAAACAAGTGAAATGAACTGGAGAAATAAAATATTCTGCAGACAAACCATGGATTCCTTGTACATGTATTTCAAGTTAGAAACGATGCAAGTTCTTCAAATTAGGGCATGTTGAGTATTAAAATGAAAGCCATAATTTCTACTGTGATATACAAGGCTAAACAACATTGCCACAGGTGATGCTTTGCAAGCAAAACTTAGCACATGCTAAGGCATAAATGATAAATGGCCCAATGTACGAAGCCCAGGTCAGAAATAATGTGCATTCTGCACTTCAACTGGATTGCGGCCTAAACTTCATTTGGCGATATCACTAATGCACTAATCAGTCGCATTGTAGAATGTGGATTTGCAGGCCCTTTCGAAACCTCATGAGTAATGCCCCTAGAGCTCCCCTGTATCTTTCTGTCACAAGGAAGTAGGTTTGAACTATTTGAAAGACCACATTGCATTACAATCATTGCGCTTTGGATTAAAACCTGGAAGAATCCTGAGGCCTCGCTATGTAGGACAATATTGACAGACTGTATGAAGCTGGATAATAGCTTAGATATACCCTGGCTAAGGTATGTCAAAATGAGTTTTGCTAAGTTGGGTGTCCCAGAATATTATACAAATTCCAACACCATAAAAAATGTATCGACCGCCACTATTAAGTCACTCTTTCATCAAAATCATGAATGGGCAGGCCCTATATGTAATCTGACGGGTCACCTAGAGCCTTTCTTTCAGCCTGAAAGAGAACCCACTCTTTATTTGCAAATTGATTTAAATGAAATGCAGAAATTTCTGTTGACAAGGCTGTATTTAAAAACTGTACATTTTTTTGTTGCATTTCCCATTCAAGGCTCATGGTTTGCATCACTCCCGGCCTGTCCCTGTGACAGTTGCTCATGCCAAAGCACCACGCATTTTATTTTATTCTGTAGATTTTATACCCCCCAGAGGAAGCAGTTCATCCACCCACTATTGCTTGCAGCAGGGATCAGAAATCACAAACTGGCAATGGAATACCTACTCTCCCTAGAAACAAATGAGATTATATATTGTATTTTAAATGATCTTTTTACTGTTTTTAAGATTCGCAGTAAATATTATATATTTTAATAACTTGTAACTTTTGTGTATATGGTTTTGCTGTCTTTTTTTAATGAAAACATGTTTGTGCAATCTTTTATGGCTCTTTTAGAGTTGAATAAAGTATTCTTGAACTTGAACTTGAACTATAAGGGACTTCGTGGGAGAGCATTAAATGAACAGAGGAGGAAGGAGTGCATGTTTACATTTATACGGCTCAGGCCTGAGAATGGTTCAGGACAGTCATAATAATTCAGTATTTGTGATGCAAGATTCTGTGGGCTCGGTGTACAAAGATTGGTACCTAGATTGTCATCTTCCCCCCTGTATAATTAGGGAAAGTTTGTTAGATAATACTTCCAGAAGCAACACCAACAGGAAAGAATTGTATATTTTGCAGGAGAACTCCAGGCTGGTCTTTGGTCAAGATGATAATCTTCTGGAGAACGGTCTTATGTCCAAGAACCATCCAGACTGCCAAAATTGCAACCTAGGTGAACAAGGTAACTTGACTAATGGGAATAAATCATGTACAACTACCCAAGATTTTTCCCCATCCAAGGACATGGATATGTCCCACATTTCATCTTCCTTCATGTTGGATGTAATGGTGTTGATGTCAAAGACATTACAGGGCATTTTTGAGACTATAGTCTTAAATATGGTTACTTTAAAGTCACATAAAGTTTACTTCCAGACTATAGCCATTGAATTGCAACAAATCAATGCCTGTATGCCCTCTCTTGTTAAGCCTGTTGAAAGAGCTGAGGGTACAGATGGGCAGGAATAAAGGGGGGGCATAGAGGTGGTAGTACTGCCAGAAGATGCTCCCCCTTGGTATATGTTTCAAAACATCCGCCTTTAATAAAAAGACATAGAATGTTCTCAGCTTTTCAAAATACTATCTCAGGGAAACTGAGGCAGAGAACGAAAAGGAAAAGAGTAGAAAGGAAAAGGGTGAAAATGAGAGGCCTGAGTAGGGCAAGGAATGAAAAGTCAACACCCCCAAAAGTCCAGTGAGAAAATACTAAACCTCAAGGCAAACAACAAGTTAAAGATTACATTGTAGGAAGCCAGGAAGAAGATAACACAGGCTTAGGCTTAGAGAGCTGTGCACAAACAAATGCTAAGCTAATAGCACATAGGTTACAGTGTGACCCTAGCAGGAAAAGGACAAGATAAACAGGAAATGAGCAATCTGGGAGTGGGCCCAACTGTAGTAAAAATAGTTGGTACTCCCTGAGAGTAAGAGTTAGGAATATAGAATGAGAGAGCCTTGAAGAGTCCCTTAATAAAAACATGCAAGGGAAAGGAAGGCTGGGCATGATTACAAAGATCAATGCAGTGGAATAGCTTGAGCACATGTGTCAAGAAGATGGCCACCACCCCGGTGACGCTCCGATCAGCCCGATCTAACGACGAGTGATATTTACAACTTTGGCATTCTATTTACTTACTTCTTTACCTTGGTGTGCTGGTTTAGGCACTTTGAGCAGTTGTTGTGCCTTCTTCTCCTTTGCTGCTTATCACCAGTTCCTCTGCTCCAGCTCTGCTGCTGTTCCTGTCAGGAAGGCGGAGTTTACCTCAGGAAAGGGCGCGGCTGAGGCCTGCAAACACTCCTCCAGCGGGTTTTAGCTGCTGCACATTCAACTTATGTGCTGATTATCACTTTTTTTCTGCATCTTTATTTCTAATTCAAGTTGGAATTGACTTAAATATATTAAAATATAATTAATTCAGCAAAATGGAAGGGAAAATGTTTTTACTGGAAATAACAAGCATAAACAAACTATTTCTCCTCCACCTGTAAAATCTAAAATTGTTGATTTTAATGAACCTTCCTTATCTACATTGTTGGAGGAACTGCAGGCTGCGCATTTAAATACAGATTCTATTGCGTCAGAAATTAAAAATATTTGCAAAGACATGGCTAGTCTTTCTATGGAAGTTTCTGATAACTCAATAAAAATTCAAGATAATAAATCCAATATTGACAGCCTCACACCTAAGGCAGCAAAAATTCTACCAATGAGTAAGTTGCTGTTAGATTAGAAAACCGTAATCATCAATACAATTTATGGATCTTTAATTTGCCAGAAGACGTGGAAGGAAATGACTTCAGGCAGTATTTAGAGAAATTGCTGCCTAGTCTTATTCATTTAAAATTTTCAGAAACATTTGAAGTTGAAAAGGCACATAGAATTCTTTCTAACTGCAACCCTCATCATGATAAACCGCGACAAATGATATTCAAAGTTCTGTGCCATAACCATTTGGTGATGATCAGGAAGGCAGCCAGAAAAATTCCATCTTTAATGGTTAATAGAAATAATATCTATATCCATCAAGACTTTGCTAAGGAAACTGTTACATTTCGTAAAGAATTTGCTGAGTTGAGACCACGACTATGAACTTCTGGTTTCAAATATGGTTTCTTTGACCCATCTACAATGAGAATCTGGAAAGACAGTGTCTCTAAGCCCTTTAAAGGACCAGAAGAGCTGCATGCCGTCTTAGAAATTGAAATTGAAATTTGTACTTGTAAAGCGCACCCATACCCCCAAAGGGGTGTCCAGGCGCTGTACGCATACCGCTGTGGAACCCTTCCTGGCTTTTCCCTGTGAAATGTCCACTCCAGGGCACCCCCAGGGTGAAGCCAGGCATCCCAGCGCTGTTGGGGCCGTTGTGGAGATTAAGCAAGCTATTGCCCAGAGTTGCAGAGTGGGACCCATGATTAGAATAGGCACCGAGGTGAGAATTATCAGGTCCGAGGAAATTGAGCCCAAGACCCGCCGAGGCGGAAATTGAACCCTGGTCCCGGGCCAGATCTCTGCATCAGGGTCTGCCGCTCTAACCAGTGAGCCACACTTCTCCACTTAGACCAACAATCCCCATTGGGGATGACACTGATACTTGATTTCTGGTTATAATGTTTCAGTAAAGCCTGCTTTGTTTCTAAGATTAGCTATGTGGGCGTTTTCTGGGAAGGTCATTCTTGTTTATGCGTGTGTGTAATTCTGCAGTATGATTTATGTTTTCGTGTTGTCTTATTTATGTTTGTCCTTGTCTTTCCTTTTATTTCTGTCCTTTATATTTAGAGCTACTCTTGGTTTTCCTACTTTTTTATCTCTATTATTTGTCTTTCCTCTCCTCTTAAAATATGGCCATTATAAATAATATTAAAATTGTTTCTTTGAATGTTAAAGGTTTAAGACATCCTGTTAAATGTGTTAAAATTTTAGATTACGGAGGCGTGGCCGGGCAAGATGGCCGAACAGACGTAATCCGTTTCGGCTCCCGCTCCGCGCTCAGGTCCCGGGTGAATATGAGCTGACAGACGCCGCTGACACTGCTGCTTTGCCCACCAAAATGTAGCTCAGCGGTCAGTGGTCAGGGGGAGATCTTGATTACTGGTGGAGAGGCTGCATTTTTGCCAGTTTGGAGCCGCGAGAGGCCGGCCGTGAAAATCCCCAAGATGGCGGCCGCCAGCTCCCCGTGAAACAGAAGCTACAGAGTGACAACGGAGTGACCGAGAGGCCTCCCCTGCCTAGAGAGCCCCCCACTGCTGGCGGAGATACTCCGGAGACCTTCGACGGTGGCAGCATCCAGAGACGGTACCGCTGCGGCTACGGATCGCACAGTGCGGAAGCCCTTGCCGCCGCGCGCTGCGGCGGCGGAGGACCCCGATGTGCCGGGAGAGCGAGAAGCACCGCTGAGGGGGGGACGACTGCCGGCACAGCGGAGCGGCCCTGTGGCGTCCTGACTGGTCCCTACAGTTGAGAGGACACCTTCGCCGCCGGGGTTCCTCTCAGGGCCCCTTGCCTGACCCTAAGATGACAGCCGAGGCGAGACACAGCTCCGTCGCGGGGGGATTATCCCATGAAGTGTGAGCGTCTATTCCAGATAATCTACTAGCAGAATGTGGCAGATGTAAGACAAGCAGGCTACACTACATCACGTTCCAACAGCAAGAGAGTGCCTTGAGTGAGACAGGGGCGATACAGAGAACACGGCCTGCCTGCCAGAGGAAGGGGGATGATGACACACTCAGACCGGCAA
Organism: Calotriton arnoldi; assembly: GCA_963921515.1. NCBI lineage: Eukaryota > Metazoa > Chordata > Amphibia > Caudata > Salamandridae > Calotriton > Calotriton arnoldi. The sequence goes on from CAWUFW010001331.1 coordinate 1,159,406, forward strand.
GTGCAAGCCGGGGGTCCACTCTGGCCTTTGGAGCACCGCGGAATAAGTTTTGATTAGCGCACCAATCTCAGCGGGCAACAGATACGAGCAGGGCCCCGCAATGGGACAAGCGCATTCTGAAGTGTGAGAGCCCATGCTGATGGCAGACCACAGGCAGTTAGTCAGAAGAGACAGGGAATAACTGCTTCACTGTTCCGGAGGGGGCGATATGTGGAACTAGCCGTAAAGTGGTATACCGGCAGACTGATCCCGCCGCGGATGGGCTGATATCGCCACTACCTGAAATCAACGATCTGTTGAACGGACCTACTGGCCTGCCATTGACTACCGCTGACACTATCCCAGAGGAGTGACAGGAAGTACAAGGTGCAACAGGGGGATCGCTGCTCCTCCGCTGTGGCGAGAGACATTACGGGGCCCGTCTCTATGCCGCCGAAGAAGGCCCCAAACAAAGCCTCCAGTAAGGTCTCTAACTTCTTCCAGCCAACGGAAAAACGACTACAGCTAGAACGTGACGGCTCTTCAGACGCCATGGCCCTCACGAAAGAAGACTTGATGGCGTCTCTCCGAGACTTTAAAATGGAGCTGCGGGCAGACCTCAGTCAGGAAATTAAAGCTTCCATTGAGCAACTGAAATCTGACTTAAACGGCCGACTAGCCAAAATCCAACAGGATATCGACTCAGTGGGCGTGAGAGTCATGGACATGGAAACGCAGACTCAAGATGTCGAAAAGAAAACTTCTGAGGCACATGATCAGCTACGAGACCTTCAAGACCAACTACACCTGACCCAACTAAAAGCCGAAGATTTAGAAAACAGGGCTCGGAGAGACAACATACGGATACGGGACTTGGAGGAGGGAGTTGAGGGGCCAGACCTTGAGGCCTTCATTGAGGGCTTGTTCGCAGAGATCGTAAGCCCACAAGTACTTAAGATCAAGTTGGAGTGGGCGCACCGTGTAGGGGGCCCATCGACTGGAGATAGGAGACAAACACGAGATGTGCTTGCCAAATTCAACTCTTATAAAGTGAAAGAAGCGGTCCTCCAGGCGTCCCGGAAGAAAAGCGACATCTCCTTCCAGGGTCACACATGCAGTATCTACCAAGACCTGGCACCCGCTACCCTGGCGAGAAGGCAGCAGTTCAGACCCCTCACATCGAAACTACGCGAGGATCATGTCAGATACCGATGGACCTATCCATTTGGCTTGAGTTTCGAATATAAAAACAAACAACGACACGTCACCGATCTAAAGGAAGGATTGAGACTGTTAGGCCTCCCACCTCTTGATCCCGAGACCACGCTGGGACACTTCAAGGAGATGGACCGAGACTCCAGGAACGCATCTCGATGGTCTGTGAGCCCGAGAGGAGGTCACAAGTGACGACCTGACTGAGGAACTTTGGGATATAGACACATATCATTCAAAGTCCCACAATGTTCACAATGACAGACAGATGTGCGTAGGAGGGGCCCACCCACGGACTAAGCACTCCGGACCCACCGGGGACCCGGACAAAAGGTCCTTGACTTGCCTTGGTGGTCTTAAAATGACGGCGATTGCTTTCCTCTTCGAACACTCGGGATGGGCGCGGATGGGACTTCCGGTTTCGCCATCCACCAACACGCCCAGGCGGGTAGTTATGCCCGCAGTCAGAGACTCATCAACACTTCGACACACGTTGCTGTTGGTAATGTTGGGGTGTATTTCTTTTTTCTTTTTGTTGGGAGGGGGAGGGTTATGGACATGGTGGCGGCTCATCCGGAATCCTAATTGCAGACACGATCTAGTCAGGGCATACACATCACACAAGGCGAGACAGAGTGGTTCTCTGATAACAGTCACTGGAGACAGGGACACGACTTCAGAGATGGGGAATAAGAACACGGGGAGGAGGCACCGAAGGGAAAATGATACTTTCTATAGGATCGTGGAACGTTAGAGGCCTTAATTCGCCCCAAAAGCGACAAAAAGTCTGGAAATATCCCTTGGATCACCACTTTGACATAATGGCTCTCCAGGAAACTCATCTCCAAGGGCTGAGGAATCGAGACTTCGACACAAACAATACCCTCTTATATACAGATCCTCGGCACCCACTAGGCACCGTGGTGTCGCACTCCTATTCCACAGCTCAACGAAATTCCAGCCGGCAGCTATCCAGACAGATAAGGAGGGTAGGATAATTATGGTCAAGGGTACTCTGAGGGGTAGATTATGCACCTTTATTGCAACATATGCACCCAATATAGGCCAGGCAGCTTTCATAGCTACATTATTACATAAAATAAGTGGGTTTGAGGAACGACCAACAATCCTGTTAGGGGATTTTAATCTCACTTGGCGAGCTGATCTTGATAGCACCCAATCACACAGAACAGGATCGAGCTCCTTTTCCGCGGATCTTAAACAGAAAGTCCATGACCTGGGCCTCAGAGACGCCTGGCGTACACTATACCCTCAGACCAGAGATTACACCTTTTATTCGCATGTACACCATACCTACTCCTGACTCGATTACATATTTCTCAGCCAGAATCTACTAGGCTCCCTTCGAGAGGCCAAGATCTTCCCCCTCGCCATTTCTGATCATTGCCCCATCTCGATCTGCCTGAGCTGGAGTGGAGCAGCGTCCACAACACCCAAGTGGTATTTTCCGAGCTCCCTCACGAGAGACAGAGTGCTGCGTACTGAACTCCGAGAGGCGATAACAGATTTTTTTCGTTTAAACATACCTGAAGACACCTCCGTGTTCAATAATTGGGATGCTTTCAAAGCGGTTATACGTGGGAAGAGCATAGAACTAAACTCGACCCTAAACAAACAAAGGACTAAGGAGAGGGAAAACCTAGAGGCAGCATTAGAAATAGCTGAAAAAGACCACAAGACCAAACCCACTAGGGGATCCTTACGCACTCTTACGGCACTAAGGGGGAAACTTAAGGCAATCTATAACAATCGCGCAGAATACACATTGCTTAAACTACGCCACCTCTCCTATTCCCAGGGTAACAAGATTGGCAAGCACCTCGCCAGACAGCTTAGAGAGAAACGTGAAAGGGAATACATTGGCGGCATACGAGATAAGGAAGGCAGGTTGGTTCACACAGACATAGGAAAGGCTGATATTTTTGGAGCTATTTACAAGGCCCTATATACCGGGGAAACACGGGACATAGAGCAGCAAAATGATTACCTTCAGGCATTACAATGCCCTCAGGTTTCCCAGGCATGTCGCTTGCAGCCCCCATAACACTAGAAGAAGTGGGCGCAGTCATAAAGTCACTCAAACCCCACAAGGCTCCAGGCCCAGACGCCTGACGCCCCATTTTTATAAGTCTTTTGCACCGGACCTCATCCCACACCTCACACGTCTTTTTAATAAAATGGCGGATGATGGGGGTGTGACCCCTCGATGGCCGAAGCAGTAATAACGGTTATCCCTAAACCTGGGAAAGATGTCCAGCTGTGCCCCTCATACCGTCCCATCGCCCTTTTAAATTTGGATGGGAAGCTCTACTCGGCCATCTTGGCCGCTCGGCTGAATGATCTGATACCAGACTTGATTCACCCTGATCAATCAGGCTTCATAAAAGGCCGGCAGACCCATGATAACATTCGACGAATAGTACATCTCATTGAGAAAGTCACCAAACGCAAGATCCCAGCAATTCTGGTGGGGTTAGATGCCGAGAAGGCCTTTGACAGGGTGGACTGGTCATTTCTTTTTAACACACTCACGCGCTTTGGCTTTGCAGACAAATTTATTAACATGGTCAGGGCTAACTATATACAACCCCGCTCTAGGGTGCAGGTAAACGGCTCTCTCGGCCCCTTTTTCCCTTACGAGGGGGACAAGACAGGGGTGCCCCTTGTCACCCCTATTGTTCGCCCTTAGCATCGAACCATTGGCGATGTCCATTCGGGAGAACCCAGCGATTAAGGGTATACCCTTTGGGACCGATACCCATAAAATTTCACTCTTTGCAGATGATGTGCTTTTGTCTCTTGGAGAATCAGCTCTTTCTCTCCCAGCCCTACAGTCTGAGTTAGCTCGCTTCGAAATTGTAGCGAGTTTCAAAGTTAACCTGAATAAATCGTACATACTTAATCTCACGGTTCTGACCGAGGCGGCTAGGGAACTGCAGGCACATTCCCCACTCCAGTGGGCTACTCATTCTCTGCAATACCTGGGGATCCAGCTGACACCACGCGTGGAAGGGCTCTATAAAGCTAACTTTCCATCCTCCCTCCTTCAACTCCAAAATGATCTAAAACGCTGGAAGCCTCTTTTTATTTCATGACTTGGCTGCATCCATGCGGTCAAAATGACAATACTCCCCAAACTGTTATCTCTTTTTCAGGCACTGCCTATTGAGCTTGATAAAGAATTTCTTCCTAAGCTTAGATCCCTGATTACTCGATTTATCTGGCAAGGGGGAAGGGTGAGACTATCTCTATCAACCCTGAGGCGACCAAGGGCGGGGGGAGGGGTAGGATTGCCAGACCTTGGCCTTTACTATAAAGCTGCGCAATTACGGATAATAGCGGAGTGGTCGAAGCGGGAATCAGAGAAACACTGGGTCCACATGGACCGAGCCATTGCGGGGAGGACGATCTGGGATCTGATCTGGAAACCCAAGACGGAAAGACCTCTGAACGCATATATCAGCACACCCACGCGTACCACCCTGAAGGTATGGGACTCTGTTTCTGGGAATGAACAGTGGACCACATTCCCTTCACCCTACACGCCAATACACTTCAATCCGGTCTTTTCCCTTCAAGAGGGACCCTTTACTCCATGGAAGGAGGGTGGTTGCCTAGTGCTATCCCATTTATTTCACAACTATGACATTCTTACCTTTGACAATTGCAGGCGGGAGTTTCATTTAGAGCCTAACAAACACTTCCACTCCCTACAGCTCAAGCACTGGGCCCTTACCCCACACATTCGAGACGCGGCCACGAGGGAGAAAACGAGTTTTGAAACTTTTGTGCAAAAGGTGGGCTCTATGAGAGGAGTGATTTCATTCCTATATAATCTCCTGCTCTCATCCACACACTTTCCATGGCCTAGATACATGGCAATGTGGGACGGGTGATATAAAGGGACATACTCAACTGAGAATGGGCCGGATTGTGGTCAGATATTACGAAATTCAATCATTCTTTGGAACTCCGGGAAGCCCATTTAAAGACATTAATGGATTGGTATCTTTACCCCACTAAACTTAAACGAATCTTCCCGAACACCTCAGATAAATGCTGGAGGGGCTGTGGGCTGTTGGGCGACTTCCGGCATATTTGGTGGGACTGCCCCACAATACGGCCTTTTTGGGAGGAAATCCTCGCACAAATCAAAAGCATGTTGGACTATCCTATACCGACCAACATAGAGGGGATCCTTCTGGGCATCCGAGACCCATCGCTTGAACACCAAACTAAAGCTGACAAAGCCATTATGTGGACCTGTATAGGGTCCGCGAAGGTGACGATCGCGGCAGCGTGGAAGAAAAAGACAACCCCCTGCCTATCATTGTGGCACTCTAGGCTCTGGAGGATACTCTGTCTCGAAAGAATGACGGATATTTTCCGGGATGATTATAAAAGTTTTGAATATAAATGGGGTCCATTGGTTACCTTCCTCACACGGGGCTTACCGCTGGCAGTATGCCCGCCCACAGTCAGGGATATGCACCTCTTCCAGCTTTAAACGCTCTCCACATGACTAGATAATAGACGATATTGCATCGTGTCGCCGCCACCATTTACATTGTTTGTTGGGAGGGGGGTGGGTTTTTTCTTTTCGGGGTACTTTCCCAGTTGGAAGGAATTGAGTTGCACCCTGTCACAAAAGAAAAGACGGTTTGCTTGTTTACCTACTTAACTACATGAGATATCCCTAGCCTGTACAATATTTGAATCAGTATCCGTTACTATAGGTCTCCTATCGAGTTGACCTGGGCTCGTGCTGTATACTTAAGTCTACCCTTAGTATCAAGAACACTGCCATACTTTATCCAAATGTCGTGACGTTTCTATTGATGTATTGTAACAAAGTGTGCCAATAAACACAAGTTTGACAAAATTTTAGATTACTTAGCAAGTCACAAAACTGATATTTGTTTCTTACAGGAGACACATGTTTATGATTAAAAATTAGCTTTCATGCAGAAAAAGTAGGTTAGTACTGTGGTTTCTTCGCCTGCAGTTAATAGGAAAAATGGGTTGGCTATTCTTTTTACAAAAAGGTTACATTTTCAAATATTGAGCAAATTTTCAGATACAGATTATTGTTACATTATTGCTAAAATTAGAATTGATAATACGCTTATTTATTTAATTAATGTATACAGTCCAACAAACGATGATCCTAATTATTGGTCCCTTTTTACTACAGAGGTCCTCAAATTAGGTAATGTCCTACTAATTACTGGGGGAGATTTTAATTTAATATGTGATCCTTTATTAGATAGACCATCACAATCTAAATATCATCCACCTAGAGCTTTTTTTTACTTTAAAATCCTATTTTAAAACAACTAAGCAGGTTGATAGTTACACCACCCAACAGTGAAATTATGTAAATTTTTTTCAAATCCTCATAATTCTTATTCACAACTAGATTATTTATTAGTTTACCGGCAATTAACTCACTCAATTTCTACTCCATTTATACATGATATATATATTTCTGATCATGCACTTATTTCTGTTGTTTTACAATTCAACTCTACTCTATCTACTCAATCCAGATGGTGTATGAATACTCATACTGTTCTCAATGAAAATAATAAAACCAAACTTTTATCTGTGCTTCAGGATTATTTTACTTTTAATCCAGAAGGTTATGTGCCATTGATAACTCGATGGAACGCATTTAAGACATATATTAGAGGTGTAACCATTTCTCTTATGGCTCAAACAAATCTTTCACCTCTAAAATTAAAGATTTGGACAAACATTGCAAAGTTGGAGAGACTCTTTATCTTTTCTAATGATCTCAAATATGAAATGCAATTACACGAACTACATTACTAATTTAATTTCATGTTAAGTAGACGAGCAGGTATACAACTTTCAAACAATAAAGCCAAATTTTCTTTTAATGCTAATAGATCAGGCAGATTTTTGGCAAATTACCTGCTCATTAAAAAAGATAAAACTCATGTTACTTAAAGACATGGTTTTAATGGTAATATTGCCTTATTCCAAAAAGATATAGTTAATTATTTTTTTTTTCCAGGGTTTTATATGGCACAAACTTGACCCAAAGGTATCAGAGCACTTTACATTAGCACCAGTTGCGTTCCAGACGGACTCATTCATTTTTGTTAGGCATGGGGAGATTAAGTGATTTGCATTGAATCACAGAATGCTGAGCGGCCCTGCCGAGACTCGAACCCGGTTCCCCAGCGTCAAGGTCGACCGCTCTAGCCGTACGGCCACATCCTCACCCCAAAGAATTTTTATATTACTATTCAACCCTATATAATAAGCATGCTTCTGTGGATTCTTCATTGATTGTTTTTTGCCAAATGTGGTTTACAAAAAATATCACAATCAGCCAAAGATGATTTAGATTCGCCAATTACTTTAGAAGAGATTGATTTGGCTATCAAATCCCTCAAACTTAATAAATGTCCTGGACCTAATGGAATCCTGGCTCAGTTTTTATAAGGATTTTGCTTTGCACCTCATACCTCACTTGTTTAAGCTTTTTACCTATTTTAGCTCCTCAGGAACAACTTCTGGATTGTTTGCTGAAGCATTAATTGTAGTTCTTCCTAAACCTAACAAAGACCCTACTATTGTTTCAAATTATCGCCTGATTTCCTTAACAAATCAGGATTGCAAACATTATGGTATTTACTCCGAAGTTTTTACTTCGCAAATACCATTACTAAGCATGATTTTAGTGCGCATGCTTTTACTTCACAAATACATAGAAATACATTCAAAATGCGTTTACTTAGCAGCTAATTATTACGCATACCGTTGCAATGCGCTATTGGTAGTTTAAATCAAAAAATTAATCGTAATAGTAACCTATCCCCTGGCACGGGATGCCAGGGAAATAGGGGTTTTGGGTGGGGAAGTATTATAAAAATATTTGTTATAAATTAATACTCGGGTATTATTTTAAATACCTGAGTACTTTTTTTAATAATCATTTTTAGAAATCTTTTAATTTTATAACATATGTCCAACATCCATTAAATAAAATATAATCAAAATCATGTCTTTTTAAATATGTAATCTTGTCTTCATCTAAAATACATAACACGAAAATAGCAATGTAATACACGCTTAATAAGATAATTAGATTTTTAATGCGAATCTCACTGAACCCGAGATTGAAGACAATAATTTTAAAAGTCCTTCAACTATTTCTACAAAATCACATCAACCAATCTGATCTCAAAATGGAAGTTATTGCAAAAGTGAACGTAATGATATATGTAATTTTAACTCGCAAAATTAAAATATATGTTCAGTCATGAAAATAATCACCCTAAAAACCAATTCACAAATCTTTTTTTATTTTAATTTAAGGACTAGTCTACTAAAACATATATAAGCATCCGTCCACCATTTTGAGATCAGATGACTTCTGTCATTCACAGTGTCGAGACGCATTCTTGTGGAGAGAAGCGACATCGCGTACTTTCACAATAAAACACTGCCATCTACAGTCTACAGTAAGTAAGAAAAAAATACATAAAGCACTTTGCCTGTAAATCACTCGTTTAAAAGATATTAATAATTCAGTAAATATGTTCATTTTTAATCCAGATTTTGGCATTATAAACTGATAGATATTTTGATCGATTTAAAAAAATCTTATTTGAGAATTTATTACTCGTTTTTTGTTCATCTGTTGATATAATCAATGAAAGCTTTTAATGTGTGTTTTCAATTAACAATTTGCCAATTTTTTTAAGAAGTACAACTACTAATGATAATTTAATGGATTAAAATAATCTGTAAAGGCAGCAGTACTATTATTATAACAGAATTAATACTCGGGTATTTTTTTGGAGTATCCTTTTTTCAAATTTTATTTTCTTGTTCATCTGAGTGGCACAGTATTTACAGAATTAATACGCGGGTATTTTTTTAAAACATCCCGTTTTGCACTAAATAATAAGATTTTTTATTTGCACAGTAACTCTATTATGCGTAGTAAGTGCATGCGAAGTAATGGAACATGCGTAGTAAATGCATGCTAAGTAATGGCATCTGCGAACTAAAATATGCGTAGTAATGGTAATACGAAGTAATGACCGCGAAGTAAAGGTAGAACACCCTTGTACATCCTGATCAATCTGGTTTCATGAAACATAGATATTCTGTAAACAATACTAGAGTGTTATTACATGCTATTGAACAAGGACCTTTCTTACCTGTACCTTCTGGAGTATTGGCTTTGCATGCTGAAAAAGCTTTTGATAAAGTTCATTGGCAATATTTATTTCATACCTTATTTGCATTTAATTTTGGTGATTCCTTTGTTCGCATGATATCCGCTCTTTATTCAAAGGCCTTCTGCTTGACTTTTTATTAAAGTTCATATTTCTAATCAATTCTTTCTTTTCAGGGGTACATGACAGAGTTGTCCTTTGTCGCCTTTACTTTTTCTTCTGGTTATTGAACCTTTACTCACCTCTACTCACTGCTATTAGAAATTGTATAGAAATCGATGGTATTAATATTAATTATGTTATTAGCATATGCAGATGATGTACTTTTGTTCATTAGTAATCCTGAATCTTCTCTTCCTCCTTTATTTGATATAATTTCGTTTTACTCTCCAAATTCAAGTTATAAGTTAAATACCAACAAAACAGAATTTTTTCCTTTAAATCTTCATTGTACTCCTGATATGTTATCCATAAAAGATATAATTTGGCAGAAGGAGAAAATTAGATATCTTGCTATTTTATTTTCCCATAATATAAAAAAATCAATTACATTAAACTGTGAAAATATTATAAATTATATCGAAGAAGAATTGTGCAAATGGTCTTTGTAGGAGAGTAGGATCTGCTTCTTATGGTTACCCCCACTTTTTGCTGAAGTTTCACTGTTTTTCGACTTTAGTCTGGCTGGGGCCCTGCTATCCAGGACCCCAGCCTAGCTGCTTCCTCTCTAAAATGGATTCCAGGTACCTTAGGTACACTTCAGATTGGATTCTGGGGTGCCCTTATAAGTCCCTAGTATATGGTATACTATGTACCCAGGGCCTAGGTACCTCAGAGGCCTACCAGGGGCTGCAGCATGTATTATGCCACCCCTGGGAAGCCTTCCAAAATGACACCACAGGACTGCTACAGCAGCCTGAGTGAGGTGGTGCATGCACCCCTTACTGAGATATAGGTTCACTATATCTCACCCTATCACTGCACATATAAACCTATCAGCCACCCCTATGGCAGGCCTTATCAATCCTGAAGGCAGGGTGCTTGGTTTTATGTGAGATGGTGCCCATGCATGAGCAGAGCCCCTCTGCAGCCTTCGGAATCTATCCTCCGGGGTTGTCTGTGAGTGCAGCCTGACCATATAATCTTAAGTGCATTATATCTCAACGGTAAATGCTAACTTTGGGATGGCTGCACGGAAACATGTCGTGTTTGGTGTCAAACACCTTGGAATTATACCCCCACACCAGTAACTGAGGGAGAGACATGAAAGCACCGGTATACCCGGTACCAGCTAAACAGAGCCCTGGCATCACAAAATGGATGCTGCAGCCACAGACACGAGTCTGGCCTCCTACTGCTGACCGAAACTCCGGCAAGGGAGGCCTGGACAATAGGTTTCCTGTCACCACCTCCCAGACAGGCTTTAGTGTATTGGGGCTGGGTGGGTGCACTCTCTGAGTGCTTTGAAGTCCTGCACTGGGGGCACATTTGGTGTCCCTGTGCATACCCCAGTTCAAACCGGTTGCAGGGGCTGCCAGCCCCTGCTCTGGCGCGAAACTGGACAAAGGAAATGGGTGTAGCCACCCCTCTTTCCAAACCCTCCCATAGGTGGGTCCCCTAAGTTAGTCCAATCCCTTCTCTGGGTATAAGATAGAAACCCCTGGCAACAGGACTTTAGATATCCCTGGACGAAACTCTGAAACTGAATCCTGGACCTTCGACAATCTGTTAAACGCCAGATGACTGAAGAATCTCCCTTGGAGTAAAGGAGTTACTCCCCTGCTTGGCAGGCACCAAAGACGCATCTGTCCGGTCTGCATCTCCGAAGCTCCCGCCGAACGCCGACAACCCTGCAACCCAGGTGGTGGATTTCCAGACTTCCCAGAGGCTGACCCGAGTTCCCAGCAAAGCTGAGACCCATAGCCCTTGTGGGTATTGTGGAACCGGAACCCCTGGACACCGTGCACATTTGCAAGTGAATAAGCTTCTGGTCAATCCTAGAGGCTGTGCTTTGGGTTACTTGTAGCCCCGACCCCGAGCAGTGAATCCACTGAAGACTGCCGGCCTGTCCACTCCGAGTGACCCGTGGGCTGCCATTTCGTGATTCCACTTGAGGCCCCTTTGCGATCCCTTGTCTGTCGACTTGTGGGTCCCTCAGAAGGACATCTTTCATTTCAATGGGCCTCCCTGGTTGCTCCAGGCTTGCCCTGACTCTCCCTCACTTGGGGAGTCCCTCGGACCTCGCTGTTCCGCTCCGAAGCCATTGTTCTCTTTCTGCGTGGGTTGCTGTTACCAAGGCTTGTTGGGTCCAATCCAGGCACCGACACCCCAGTCAGCTACTACCTTTGTGGGACAGCTCGATTCCAGCTCCTGGTTGTCGTCGATGCCTCCTGGTCCTCGTGGCTGCAGAGACAATCTTCACCTCTTCGAACTTGAAGCACCCGACATAGGTGGGCATTCGACTATCGTGCCCCTGGTCACTGGCTAGTGACCTAGACTCTGTCCCCTCTGCTTTCAGGTTCTTCTCATCCTTGATCCAGGCTTGGATCTCTTCAGACACTTCGCAGCTTCTCGGCAGCAGCACTTTTCAGCCAGCGGCCATTGAAAACGACGGCGCAGCCCGACGCCATTTGACACCTGTGCACCCGGCTTCCCTGGGTGAGGTAACACGAGTACTTCGGTGCTCCCATGGGTGTTGGCCCTAGAACCCTCTAAGTCCAAAAGGGTTTGTTCCTAGTCCACTCCGAAGTGTCCCTAAACTTTAAAACTCTAACCGCGACTTTCCCCATAGACGCTAACGGAGCTCGCAGCTGTGTTCACACACTGCACATGTCTCCCGTGGGTCCCCTGTGTCACTACCTTGGGTGGTTCCTTGGGGTCCCAGCGATTCTACAGGCTCTAGGCCTTGTGTCTAGTCAAGTCGTGGTTCTTATACCACTTTCTTAATATATGGTTTGGTACGCCCCTAGGGCTAATCGTATATTGTGCTAATTTACTGTGTTAATTGACTTGTAACTTGTGTATTTCGACCTCTAGCTTCATAAAGAGACTAGTGGGTAGTGTTTAGTAATACATACATATAATATATATATACCTGGTGTGGTTCTCCTTTCATTTGGTCATTCATGAGATTATAGACTGGTAAAACAAACAGCTTAACACTCCTTCAAGACTTAGCCTGAAGGCTGCTCTCCATAGCTACCACTAGGATAGCTTTCAATAAAGGTTGTCTTTTAACCTGTCATCAATAAAGGTCGTTTGGACTGGTGCAAGGTGCCCACTATAACTAGTGGACAGCATATGCCAGGCCAACTTCTCACAGTCTTCTTTACATCTCTCATGGTGGGGAAAAATAGATTCAATAAAAAAGGTAATTGCCCCTAAAGAATTTTATTTCCTTGCTATGTTACCTATTCAATTCCTTGTGAAAAATGTTGATAAACTCCTTTCTAAATTTATTTGAAACAATAAAACTCCTAATATTAGCTATAATAAATTAAAATTGCAAAATGTAATAGAGGTTTGGGGTTACCTGATTTTTTAATTATCACAAAACATCTATACTGAAGCAAAGTTCTCTTTGGTTTACTCAATCCCATCTTAATATTTTACCTACATGGCTTCTCATAGAAAAAGGGTTAATAGCACCATTTCCTCTACCTGCTTTATCAACTATGTCTAATACTTCAACACTACTTAATACATTTCTTATTTTAAAATCCACTAAATTAATATTAGATGATTTATATTCATTTTTCAGTCTACTTTTCCCATACTTTAAATTTATTTTTATGGTAAAATCCACAGTTAAAACTTTCTCGAACCGTACAATTTTGTAAATCTTGGATTACAGCTGGAATTTTTTATTTAAAGATATATAACATAATAATGTTTTTTTTTCATTTGATGAAATGAATCAAAATTTGACATGCCTTCTTCACATGTTTTTAAATATGAGCTTTTATTTTATTTTATCTTGGAGTCCTTTTCTAATAATATTCCCTCAAACAGTACTTATGATTTAGAAATGTATATTCAAGCAGTGACTACTTCATCTCATGCTGTATCCTTAATTTATAAAAAGGTGAATAACTTCCAAGGAAATAATATTGATATGATATCTAAGTTCTAGAATAATGTTTTATCATTATCATTATTGCAGGATATATGGAAGAAAATGTGGTTAAATGGTGTTTCAGGATGGCTACCTGTGTCCTTGTATCAAACCAATTCTTACATTATTTATGGACTCCTTTAAAGGTATTTTCAAGCTAAGCTTTTACCTTCTTCTAATTGTTGGAACTGTACATTGAATCTAGGTTTAGTAAAGCATATGATTTATCATTGTAATTCTGTATTTCAGTTTTGGAGAGAGGTCTGGGATGTCATCAATAACATATTCAATTTTTCTGAACCACTTTCGTATAATATCTTGATTTTTAAATCTGTTCCTATTACTATGAATATGTCTGATCTGGAATGTAAGCTTTTAGATTTTTTAATATCAGCAGCCTTAAAATCTATTACTGCAAGTAGGAAAGATGCTTCATCATTTTCATTTCATGCATGGTGGCCATTGATAATTTTTACTAGAAGAGGTGCTAATCTATCTTTATCTGGTGTTATTCATAACAGTTCTGTTTATGATTAATTTTGGAAACCAATTGATAATTATATTGCTTTATATTACTAATTCAATCCTTTTAATACATTATTTATTCTTATGATTGTAATGATTTTATGGTTATTATTAGTAGCTCTGGTCTGTGTTTTTACATTGATGATAATTTGTATTTTTCCCTCCCCTTTTTTAGTTACATTTTTATTTACTATACATCATAACATATTATGAATGTTTTTTGTATATAGGTACTGTTATTATATTACTACCATTGTTATAGATATTTTTTGTGTGCCTAGTTCGGTGCTATATTTTGTTTTGTTGTACCTTTATTATAAAATCCAATAAAATATTTTGAACACAAAGATCAATGCAGTAAGGGTGGAACTCCAAGCAGGCAATATGGGTGGAAATAAGGGAGATGCACCACAGAACAGCAAAGTAAAAACTATGAGTAAGGAGGTACACAACCTGTGTTTATTTATGGTACCAGACCAAAAGGGAAAAAAGGGCAAACAGAAGAGGAAATTAAATCCTTTAAATAGGTCTATCCATCTCCAGGTATTTTTAAAATGCCCAAGTCTTTGTCTAATTACATCGAATGATATAAAGCAAGTGGGCTTTGTTACAAGTAGTTCAGGGAATGAAGTGACAAAGATCTTATTGATCTCCTGGCTAGTAAGAGATGCCCTACTACAAGCAGAAAGTGAATTGCTCCTCAAAGGAATAAGCTCATTCAAGATGAAGAATTCTCAAGTCAGAATTACACTCCTCTCCTGGAATATACATGTAATAAAACATCTGATAAAACAGGTGATTTTTAAACACCTAATTTACTCATATAAACTAATTTATATGAGATCTTGTGTTTCCAGGCGACATGGTTGTGTACAGATTGATAGCATTTTACAGGTCTCCAAGAGAGCAGTAAAGAATACCTCAGGAGCGGTCCATGCAGGTTAGAGCAGTGGGGCGGGGTGGGGAGGAGTCGACAAACCACGACGAGGGGAAATAAAAGTTGGCGATGTGGCAAGAGCAAGGTATGTGGTTTTCTTTTTTTTAAACTTTTATTTTCCCTTGTCATCGTCTGTTAACTTCCACCCCACCCCGCCCCACTGCTCTTACCTGCACGGGCCGCTCCTGCTCAGGAAGCCCCTCAGGGGGCATCCTAACTCTAGGATCACCTCAGAGGCCTCAAGGATATGGGAAATTAGTGCAAAGTCTAATTTGATTTTAGCATTATACTCATTATACCATCAAACAGTGTATTTACATTACATAGTATTATAATACAATGTTATGTGAAGATGCTTTTTGATGGTATTATTGTTATGAATATTTATTTACAAATAGGGGATTATGTTGATTATGACACCCAGTTGGGGCTTTTTAAGAATGGTTTTACTGGAATTTCCTCTAGGTTTACGCAATATCTAATGGTTATGCTGGGAGATTCTAATCATTGGCTAGCTTTGTCCGGCATTGTATGAAGAAATGTTGTGTCCATATAAGTCATGCCATATTCTCAGAAAGCCCTGTTACGTTGAGGGATTCATCATTGCTGAAATTATACGGTGGTAACAGAAGAAGAGGTTCAAGTACATTTTGTATGCTGGTATTAACAAATAATTGACCAGGTGGTAGCATGTCTGAGGTATAATCTAACCAGGGAAAATAACAAATGAAAGGCAATCATGCTTGAAAAAAGGCATAGAAATATGTGGTTTGATGAAAAGTGTAAGAACCTAAAAGGCAGATAAGAAAAATGGAAAAAACAAACAAAGGTCCCTAGGAATATTGAACCAAAGCCCTATTTACTAATCTTAAAAGAGAGTATAAAGGGTTGATAAGAAAAGGACCCATCAACAAAAATGTCGTAATATCATCATAGAGGAGACTGAAGCTAAAAATACTAAGAGATTTTGGGATTTGGCTCAGAATGGGCTAGAGGCAAAGCTGAAGTGTATGGTGGGAGAAGATGTGTGGATTAAATTCTTGGAGGAATTTTATAACACCGGAACTTCAAAGTCCACAGTAGATTTATTGTAGAAAATGATATAAGGGTTAGTTCTCAATGAGGACAATCAAGGCAACCATTTTGGAATTAAAATTGACTAAAGCAGTGGGCTGGATAATCTACCAGCAATAATTGTACAATTAAATATTTATTGGTGGTCCCATTTCTTGTATTTGCTATTTCAAAGAATTATACACACTGACATTTTTCCTACCAGTTGGAAGGGAGCAGTGATTAAACTATAAAAATGCAATGCAACTGCCCCTGAAAATTATAGGCAAATAAACCTTCTAGATGTGGGAGGGAATATCTTATTGAAAATACTCTTGGAGATGTTGAAAGAAAGGGCAGAGATTAAATTTATATTCCCCATGGAGCAAGGTGGGTTCAAGGAGGGCACTTGACTATTATCCACTGCTTCAGCTTATAGGATATAGTTTAAAAAGCCAAGGAGCAAAGAGGAAGTTTGTACTTTTGCTTCATGGATTTTCACTTGACCTTCGATATGGTTGACCGGGAATTAATATGGAAAGCCTTGAGAACGTATGATCTACCAAGCGTTTTGCTTTTAATCTTACAAGAAATTCATAACGATAATTGGGCTCAAGTGGCGCTCAATACACAAGGCTCATTGTCACTGAAAATATATATTAGGAATGGGCTTAGACAGGTCTGTGTGTTGGCCCCATTGCTATTTCTATTATTTGTAGCAGATTTACCTAAAACTCTAGAAATAATAGTGTCAGCCTAAAGATGAACGCTATCCACATTAACTGACTTCTTTATGCTGATGATGTGGCCATTAGGGACCTAACAAAAATTGGCTTAGAGAGAGAACTGGATGTGTTCTCTAAATAGTGCAAAAAGAAAGAATTGATAATTAACCTGGATAAAACTAAAGTGTGCCTATTTGGGGAAAAGAAGTGTAAGTACAAGTGATTGCTCAATGGAAAAGAAATAGAGGTTGTTAGCAAATATAAATATCTGAGAATGTGGTTTACTGATAAGTTGTCATGGAAAGACCACATTGAAGTATTGCAAGCCAAAGCAATTTCAAATGTAAGTGGCCATAAGAAATGTAGTTAAGTATATGGACGGCCTTCCTTAAGACTGGCCCTAGCTGCCTTTCAAGCTATGAGTCAGCCCCAGCTCCAGCAGGGAGTAGAAGTGTATAGCTTGCGTGGAATAACCAATTTGGACCTATGGGAAGGAAGATGTTTGAAACGTCTTTTGACTCTGCCACCCTCCTCGATGATGAAGTTATTTGGATAGAGACTGGCTTAATGGCTTGGAATTATTTAGCTTATGTGAGTGTGATTAGATTCTGCGTTTGAAATGCCTAGAGTGATCCCTCAAAAATCTGAATTCAATGTCAAAGATTGGCAATACAACTAAATGTAAAACAAGATTTAGGAATTAGTAAAGGTGAGCTGAGAAGATTGAGATCATTTATGGCCAGTTAGAGGATCGGAATAATTTGGAGGACAAAAAATCTGTATGACACTTGAAAACCTCCTGAATGCCAGAAACAACCTTTCTATACTTGGAAAAGCTGCCAAATTAACATATAAGACAGGAATTGCTAAGGATAAGATTCAGGGTGAATCCAGTCTTAACCTCGCCTGCAAGAATTTGTAAGTGCAGATTGGAAACTAAATGTGATCTTCTGCACGTAATTTTAGGTTGTCTGCTGGTTTTTACATCAGAAGAAAACTTACTGAAACCTTGTCTAAGGAATCGTGATGTGAGGGAGAGGAGGCAAGTAGTAAAGTTTCAGATGGACATACGATACTTGGAAGTAACATATGCATTAGGAAGGTTCATTAATTCTGTAAAAGAACTGTTAGCGAGGTATACTACAATTTATGAAGTGTGCTAATCCCAGAATTATTCAATTACATATTTGTTTTCATAGTTCTATAGAATTTTACATGGGGCAATCTCTACAAATAGATTTTATGACATTTCCTAGGAGACATATAATATTTATGAAGGTAGGTTTTATTTTTTTAAATAGGTCGCTATTGGTACAAAGGTTTAGGGATTTGTCCTACGTCATTTTATGCCACTTTTAAATAATGGAGTACTGATTGTATGTTTATTGTTTTATGATGTGATAGTTTAACGACTATGGTCTGAATAAACTGGTTGTTTCACTGTATCTCTAAATAAATCAATCTATTCAATATCTTTTTAGGTAAACATGTAGGAATTTCAGATGGGTGCAGCCACAGAGCCCTCATGGAGAAATCACTCCTGCTCGAGAGTACAGCAGAAGCCCTCCTAGGACTGCCTGCCTTGTATGGAATGAGGAATGATGAATATAATTACTACACCAATGTCTACCTTCGCTGCATTCTGCATTGCTTTATAGCTTACAAAACCTGTTAGAATAAAATAGTATATTTAAAGATCCACATCAGCTGCCCAGCATCTGCATGACAAGTTCCCTGCTTTCTCACCATTTTGCCCTTATGTATAAAGTGTTAATTGATTATTTATTTATCTCATAATCATCAACTATTCTTTTAGTTGTATAGGTCTTCATTGTATGTTTTACATGTTTTCTCTGTGGCAGTTCATGTTTACTGCAGAGCAGAAACATTTTAAACACAGTTGGGGCATATCATCAAGGGCCATTTCGCCGCTTTTTTGGCTTTAAAAGCCAAAAAAGCGGCGAAAATTACATCGCCCTATTTACAAGGCGGCGCTAACATGCATTAGCGCATGTTAGCAGCCGTTTTCCAAACGCCTAGCTTTGCATCGCTAATGAGATGCAAAGTAGGCGTTCCTTTCAGGAAACAACAGGAACATGATCCCCAACCGTACATCGACGTATTTACAAGCCGTCCCAGAAAAAGCGTAGCGATGAAAAAATCTGCGCTAACCGCGGATATCGCCTAATACTAACGTCTGCTAAATTCTTGACTTAGCCATGTACATAATGGGAGGTGGATTGTTTGGTTACATCCACTTCTCCCTATTTACAACATTTTCTTCGGCGCTGTTCTAACATCGCTGGTTTTCATGCGATATTGATGACAATCGCCGTATATCGCCGGATTTCACATCTGTTAGCAAATTGTTGCAAATACGCCGCTAACATGGCGATGTGATCCGGCAATATACGGCAATAATGAAAAACGCGCTAGACGCGTTTAGCGATATTTATCGCTCGTTGTTGATGATATGCCCCAGTTATTCGCTATACTCAAAGGAGGGGGGTGTGATGGGCGAAAGCCTATTACTGAATATTTGCAGAGAATGCTTTTTTTGTTTTGATAACATAGTGCAATGTTCGCAAAAAAATGTCTAATCACCAGCAATGTATTTTATCAAATAATCTCCCAAAACAATGTCCAATTTCCAGCGATGTAATTCGTCAAATAATCTCCAAGAGTACCATAAAAGAGGGCTATGATAACAACTGTTATTTACAGAGATCGAAAATTGAAAAAACAGTGGCATGAACAGCTTAATAAAAACAAGTTATTGTTACCTAAATATGGGGGGAGACAGTGCACAGCCTATTCATGGCAATGGGAATAGGAAGCAGTAGGCTGCTTACTGAATACTGAAATTGTGTGTTACTGTACAGACCACTGGTACTTGCACACTGATTATTGGATGTCGCCATGTTGAGATGGGGCTAGTAGATGCTTGTTTGCTGTTGCTTCATGACTTTTGTTTGTGTGTTAACCTTTTTGAAAGTAGACGCCTCTCACAACACAAGAGCCTCCTCTGTCTGATGAAAGAATGCAATGCTATTGTCTTCGCATGAGAGTAGTCACACAAATAAAAAAAACTCCCTACTTTGATCTATGGCCAGGTTGTCCCTCCTTGAGAACATTATTGAACCAACTTGGCCACATGGTGCATTTAACAGCTGTTTGCAAATAATATGGCCATAAAGCTGCAGGCGTTCCAGTTACTACAGTGAGGAAACTCATGAAATAATTGAAATCATCAAAGGCTGAATACTCAAGTCGACTTTCGCCAGAGAGCTTGGGAACAATCACCCATTCTCATAAAAGAATTGAAACCATTGCCTACATTGTGCATTTTACAGTATCATTTTCACCTTAAAATGGCTTAAAAAATATAGGGGCATATTATCAACGGCCAGTGATAATTATCGCTGGCCGTGATTAGCGACGTATTCCCTAACGCAGGCTATCTCTGGAATTTATCGCCCTGGTAGCGCGTTATTAACAACGCGCTTCTCCAGGGCGATAAAAATTCCAGAGATAGCGAGGTTATCGCCGTTTTGCAGGGAACATCGCTGGTTTTCCAGCGATGTTCCCTGCAAAACGGCGATAACCTTGCTGATACAACCCTGTGGTCGTATCAGCAGAATCCACCCCCTATGTTAGGGATGGCTAAGTCAGGATTTTAGCAGACGTTAGATTTTGCGAAAACGGCCGTTTTCGCTGAAATCTAACCTCTGCTAAAATCATGTGGGCTACCTTGTAAATATCGCGATGTGAACATCAGCGATATTTGCAACGTAGTCCATCCGGGTATGCCTACTTTGCATCTCATTAGAGATGCAAAGATGGGCGTTGGGGGAAAGGGGCGATAATGCAAGGATTCACGCGATAGCGTGACCTTGCTGATTAGGCAATAAAATTATCGCCGCTTTTCGTCCGAAAACGGACGCAAAAACGGCGATAATTGTTTATCGCCTCGTTGCTAATATGCCCCATAGGTTTTACAGGCATTTCTTAGCTGACATTCATGGAATACTTCAGTAATTTTGTAGTGTGTCTGGAAAAGTCTAATTCTCCCCATAATAGCAAATGTAATGAAATGTAAATTTTTCAATTATATCATTTTTAATTTCCCTTCATTTCTCCCTTCATCTTCTTTCATTTTCCAAGTTCCCCCTTCCAGGTAGATTTGTAGTCATATATTGTCACTGACAACCTGCTTGCAAGTAGCAGGGTAGAAAAAGAAACGTGATGCTGAATGAGTAGACAGTAGGGTTACCCTTCGTTACAGACATCCATTCAGCTGCAGGAGATTGCTGGAGACTGCTGGTGGCTGCAGGAGTAAACATACTGCATTGCCCATATTGCAGCATACTGTTGTTGGAGGCAGGGATTTTTTGCCGTGGTGATACTTAGCATAATTCCTTCCTTCCCCCAGGGTCTGAGATGCTGCAGAAGATTGCTGGAGACTCTTGGGGACTACAGAGCTAAGGACATTACAATGTCAATATTGCCCAGTACTGTTGGTGGAGGTGGGGGGCTTTCTCCCGCTTCCTTCAACTATGGTGCGGTGCGCTTCAGGGAATACTAAGGGTCATGTTCAAACCGATAACCCACCTGGATTGCAAATCCCTGTTTAATTTAAAATTAAACAATACTAATACCTTAAATGGCCTCTTAGCCTATCCCAAACCTGGGCACAGAGAGAACTTCATGCTAACGCTAATGGACTTCATGGAATCCTGTGTAGAATTCCCCAATTTCACTGTCCTGGGTGATTTTAATTTTCACTTGGATCTACCAGAAGACAGAGACACGGAGCACCTAGTCAACAGCTTGTTCAGCTTTGACCTCACACAGCTGGTGAATCTACTGACTCATCAGGCTAATAACACGCTCAATGGCATTTTTACTAGCAACCCTGATTTATTGATGGACAAGATTTTGCCTTTAACCTGAACAGATCTCAAAGCGGTATTCCTTAAGCACAAAGTACCGACCAGCAACTTCCCTAATCCTAATGTTTCTACTTCTTTCAAGTTTCGCCACTGGCAGAAAATTGATAGTGTAAAACTAAATAACATTTTGGGAAGGTCGCACCCCACGCTTGGGAGCAATATTGACTCAGCGTCTGCCAGTTATGCAAAATGGATCGGCGTAGCAGTCACCCAGTTGGCCCCTGTAAAAATGAGAAGGCATAGAACCAAGCTCTCTGCTCCATGGTATTCGCCTGAACTTAGAGACTTCAAACTAAAGTGCAGGCGGCAAGAGCAAATATAGAGAACAAATTATTGTCCTGAGGAAAACAATAAATATGAATTACTTATTAAGGATTATAAATCCCAAATTCTTGTGAAAAAATCCAGATACTTCACGGACAAAATCAACACTGTGAAAAAATCGGCTAAGGAGCTATTCAACACTGTTAAAACTCTATCTAACTGTAATAACAAAAACACTGTCTGCCCCGACCAGTCTCTCTGTAGCAAATCAGCAAACTTTTTTCAATCAAAGGTAAATGCCATTTTTAACAAATTCATCTCCAATATTAATCCTATACCTTTGGAAGACCCCATTTATGTGGAGATGCTTGGAGAGACCACTCCTGTTAAGTCTGATACTGTGTCAAACTCTCTTTCAGTATTCACCACCCCTCACTGAGGAGAAGGTTGCCAAGGTCGTCGAATCTACCAAGTCTGGTGTACCCTCCGACCCTTGCCCCCACATCTCTGACATGGTATCTGTCCATCTTACAACACTTTTGAAAAAAAAATTGATTTCGGGATATTTTCAAATTTTGTGGAAAAAGGCCTCTATACTACTGCTGCTCAAAAAACCCACCCTAGACCCCCACGATATGAGGAACTACTGGCTCATCTCTCGCCTTCCTCTACCAGCTAAGATATTAGAGAAGGCAATGAATCCGGACATTATGGCCTTCCTTGATGAAGCTTTCTTTTAGATTCCTATAAACATGGATTCAGACCCAATCACTGTACTGAGTCAGCCCTTGTGGCGGCCACAGAGGAAATTAGAGCCATTGTTGACAATGGTGGGAAGCCAGCTGTGATTTTGCTTGACCTTTCAGCCACTTTTGATACGGTTAACCATTCATTACTCACCAACCGGCTCAAGAGCATTGGCATTAAGGGCCGGGCGCTTTCTTTGCTAGATTCTCTTGTGTTGAATACAGAGCAAGTAGTTGGGCTTGGAAACTTTACCTCAGAGCCATTCTCTCTTCTGTGTGGAGTCCCTCAAGGATCCTTGTTAAGTCCCGCTCTTTCTAATATTTATGTCATCCCTTTGGTCAATTTGATCCGCACCTGTGAATTCTCGGACATATCCTATGCCAATGATACTCAGAGAGTAGTGTCAGTTTCATCTAACGTAGGAAGAGTGGCCAAACAGTTTAGCAACTGCATGATTAATATTGTCGGTTGGATGCAAAACAATCATCTTAAATTAAATTCTGAGAAGACAGTGGTACTCCAATTTGACAATAACACCTCCTTTTGGAACACTGCCTGGTAGCCCCCCAATCTTGGCGCTCTTTCTCTACTAGTGCATAAAGCCAAAGATTTAGGAGTCCTTCTCAACAGCAAGTTGTGCTTTGCTAACCATATTAATCAGGATATGTCCTCCTGCTTTTTCATAATCCGAATTTTGAAAAAATCTTCCTTTTATCCCTGCGGAGCTCCAGAAAACAGTTGCTGTGGCATTAATCATCCCAAGACTAGACAATTGTAATGCTCTGTATGTGGGCGCTGAGCAAAGCCTACTGAAAAAACTAAAATTCCTTCATAACGCAGCTGGTCGCTTACTCATGAAACTCCCAAAATTCTGCTCTGTTTCAGTGGGAGAGTGGATTAGGTTTAAGGCCCTATGCTGGGCCCATAAAGCTCTTCACACTGCCAGCCCTGACTGCTTTCAAAATCTTTTTAAATGGCACTTACCTTTTTGCAATCTTCATTCTAGTTAAGCAAAAATGGTAGTGATCCCCAGAATTAAAAGGGCTTGATGGGGAGGTAGACGCTTCTCCTACTCCACTCGTAAATGGTGGAATTCACTACCAGCCCATCTCAGAGCCCAGCCAGATCTGTCAACATTCAGGAAACGCTGAAAACCTGGCTATTTTCTTCTTTAGCTAAATAGGTCTCTGCTTTATTGATTTTTAAAGAGCTGTGTCTGGACGCAAGCACCAAGATGCCGTAAGGCATTCACATGCTTTAGAATCTTCATACTTACTTACTTAGTTACTGCTCGGGGTTGCAGGGCTAAGGACACTAGTTTGGAATTATGCTGTGTACTGTTTGTGTAGGCGGGGTCTTACTCCTGCGGTGCTAGATAGCGTGTGTCTTCCTCTGTGGCAGGGGATGCTGCAGGAGATTGCTGGAAACTGTGGGTGCTGCTGAGCTGAGGACACTACATTGCCCATATCACCCTGTACTGTTTGTGTGGGTGGAGTCATTCTCCCCCAGTGCTACATAGCATGCTTCCTTCTCATGCAGCATGGGATGTGTGCGGTGCACTCCTTGGCACTGCCCAGGCAAAGATCTGGCCAAGAGTGGGCCTGCCTGTTCCTGTCAGAGTCCAAAAGAGACGCAGCTAGGCCATCCATTTTGGCTTCTATTTTTTTAGCATCCACGATTTATAAGTCATTAATGGGTAAAAGAAATCTGACAATACCCACAGTGAGAAAGGCTCGCAACCACCATTGCTACCTTTCTGTCCAGTGCCTTAGGCACAATAAATAGGGAAATTAGCAACCTGGAGGAAAGATTAGAGGTCATGCAATGCATTGTAAGTGAGGGCTGGTTGCTCCCAGCACTGCTAGACCCTAGTGGGGTAGATGATGGTATTAGTCTGCTGGAGTCCAACAACACAGCCATGGTGATCTCATGTGTTTCATGGGAACCACTCTTAATAAACCAGCTTCCCCTTCATCTGTGGATGAACCACCACC
This sequence comes from Calotriton arnoldi, assembly GCA_963921515.1. NCBI lineage: Eukaryota > Metazoa > Chordata > Amphibia > Caudata > Salamandridae > Calotriton > Calotriton arnoldi. Next base: position 1,184,148 of record CAWUFW010001331.1, read on the forward strand.
TGCTAAAAAGAAGACGTCCAGCCCATGTTTAACTAGTTCTAGAAACGAAACAATCCTATCCACCAAGGATTTGGCCATCCGTCAACCCCGGGGGTTATAAGAGGAATTGGCAAAAGAAGACTTGTTGGATTTTTGAGCTGCCGTCCTTGAGAAGACAGATTCTTCTATGACTTCCTTGGAAGATTTTGTAAAAGAGACAATGAATACTTTCAATGAAAGATTGAGGACAGTGGAATCCACCATGTCGGACTGTTTCGAGATGGAAAAAGAAATTAAACCATGTAATTTGATATAGCCTGCAACTGTAAGTAACACCAGTCCAAGGAAGGTCATCACTCAAATGAGAGATGTCAGTTTAACTGGATTAACAGCAAGGGGAAGACAGTTTTGCTTAACAAATCCCCCACATTAAGGAAAGTGATATAAGGCCCTCACATTCAGCTAATGCTAGTCCGGCCCCTTGTTACTTTATTGGCAGGACACAGCTGTACCCAATACCACCTACAAATTTGCATTTACCTCCGGAAGCAACACCATTCGTGCTGGTATTAACAAATGTTCCACTCCTTGAGGTTATTCAGCTGAAAAAATAGGAATACCTAAAAAATAATGTGGTCCATTGGGTAGGAAGTCTGGGAGGTGCTGGACTTGGCCCTCTCTGCAAGGTCATCCCCAAACCTTTTGCCTTCACCCCTCCTGTTTTTGCTTAATTAGTTTTTGTTGGCTCAAGAACTCTGTGCTTTTTACCACTGCTAATCAGCGCTAAAGTGCCTGTGCTGTTTGCTTTAGGTTCAAATTTATTTTATTGGTAGATATCAAACACAAATATAGAGCGAAAACCCCTCTAAACTCTCTTCCTGGTGCCATACATATACAGCCTTTAAACTGTGAAATAACACCCATCCCACCCTAACCCACCCCCACCCCCGCTCCAGCTCTGTGACATCTCTTAACTAGCCTTCCCACCTCCTCAGTATTTATACAGTGGGGACCTCAGTCTGGTCAGTCAATGTTGGTGATGTCAAGCAGAGAAGTTTAAGGTATCTGGGACATGTCAATTCCCGGAATTCATGGGACAGTAACAAAATAAAGGGCTGCCATAATGTGTGGTAGGCATCTCCTTGCGAGGTGAGAGTCAGCTTGAGTCTCTCCATACCCAGGACATGCCATAAGCAGTGTAACCACCCCAGATGTGTCTGAATTCTGTCATTACCCCAACACACGAGTATCATTTGGTGTGCCGCCCCTAGTGGCAAGCTAATGTGCCTACCTCTATGTGATTTGAGCAGAAATGTGAGGGGATTGGCTAACCCTAGAATAGTGTAGGAAGGGAATCTAGGGAGGTGAGTGTTCAGGTGCTTATCAATATCCGTGAGCACCTCCTGCCAAAATAGTTGAATTTTGGGGCATTCCCATAAAATGTGCGATAAAGAACCCATGGCCCCACATTGCTGCCAACAGTCAGCACTACGTGATGGGTTCCCTATATGCAGTCGCTCAGGGGTTAGGTACCAGTAAGAAACAATGTTAACCGCTGTTTCAATGTTAGCTGTGCTGCTGGAACCATGTCTTGACCTGTAATTAATATCTTGCCACTCTTTGTGGGAGAGTTGCCTTCCTATATCTCTTTTCCATCATCTCTGGGCCCTAGTTATCTCCGTTGGGGACTCTCCTATCGCAAAGATCTGTTATCAAGTGTTTGTCGGAGGCTCTAGACAGAAGCCAGCATTCATACTTCGTCAACGGGCGTTGCACCCCTGCTCAAATTTGGGGGTGCACAAGCCAGTGCCGAATATGAGTGTATTGAAACCTCTCAACTTCTGAGAGCGAGTACTCCTGTTTCAAGACCTCAAAAGGTAGGGGGACCTCAGTATCAACGAAATGGGCAGCTGAGCGGCACCCCGCCTCCTGCCACCCCCTACATGCCATCTCCTACAAGCTTGGTGTAAATTCAACGTTCCCTACTATTGAAGTCAGCAGGGATGGAAAAGTGGTTAGGCCGGCCCTACCTCTCCTATTATCCCAGGCTCTCATGACCGCTCGGGTGATTGGCAATATGTTGAGTCCTAGAGGAGCGTATATTTTCCACAGAGAGGCCCCAGCAACTGCTCTATCTATAAAGAGCCATGCTTTCTCTGAATCCCGGTGTGACCATTTTACTAGATACTGTAGTTGAACTTTGTAGTAATAATACTGCAAATGTGGAACCCCTAGGCCCCCCTGACTCGTTGAGCACAAGCTTAGCTCTTTGGATATGCGTGGTCGTGCAGAAGCCCAGAAGAAGCATTGCACAACCTTCTGCAGCATAGTAGGAGCCCCTGCGGGAGGCTCCAGAGGGAGGATCTGAAAAAGGAACAGGATTCTCGGTAGGACCATAATTTTGAGAGCGGCAACCCAGCCCAGGGGAAACAAGGGTCAGCTCGACCACCGGGCCAGGTCCGTTTTAACCCTGTCCAGGAGTAGTTGATAATTAAGGGCCCTAATCTCTGGTATACTAGATGCCAGCTGAATCCCCAAATAGGGGACAGCTTCAGAGGTCCATTACATCAGAAACTGTTGCTTTAGAAGATCAATCTTTCCAGGGGGGGCTGTAAGATTCAGCACCTGGGATTTCTGAATATTCATGCGGAAGCCTGAGGCTTCCCCGAATTCATTCATTTCCCTCATGTTGTCCGGTCGGGTTCTCTAGTGGCACTATAATGTCATCTGCGTAAACACACGCAATATGCTCATCCCCCCCAAAGGGGACCCTATGATTTGTGGGTGGTCCCTTACTCTTTGAGCAAAGGGCTCCATGTATAATGCAAATAGTAAAGGCGACAGAGGACACCCCTGCCACATTCTTCGCCCTATGGAAAAGGGAGCCAAACTCATCCCATTAACTCTTATCATCGCCCACGGAGAGTCATAGTTACTCAGAATCCAAGAACAAAATCGGTCTCAGGACCCAAAATGGGACAATGTTTGTATTAGATACAGCCAGTGGACACGATCAAATGCCTTCCCAGTGTTGATGGTAAGAAGCAGCACGTCTTTCTTTGTGCAATGCGCCTTCTCAATTAAATGCATGATCCGTTTGGTATTGTCTGCACATTGACGCTGGAGGATAAAGCCTGATTGGTTAAGAGATATTAGTCCCTGCATCAGGGGACTCAGTCTGTTTGCCAGTATGCCCGTGAGTAGTTTACCATCCACACTGATCAGTGAAATTGGGCGATAGGACCCGGAAAGGTGTTTATCCTTGCCCGGCTTAGGTATAACTACCACTGAGGCCTCTTTCATTGATGGGGGAAGAGAAGCGGGATTCTCTATGGTGTTAAATAGTTTAGTGAGTAGGGGAGCTAGCTGGTCGCTGAAGGTCTTGTAAAACAGCGCCGGGAAGACATCCAGTCCAGGTGACTTGAGTGGTTTTAACCTTGAGATCGTTGAAATTACCTCCTCACAAATTCGGAAAAACACGTTGCTATGATGGCATCGCCTGTCACTTCAGCACCGGCCTGCGTGAGGAGCGATGTAACTGATGCAGCCTGGTGCTGTTTTCAGAGTTTATCGGCTAGCATCCCCCCGCATTTATTACCTTCCACGTAAAAGGAATGTCGTACACGCAGCAAGACGTATTCGGCCCTATCTAGATCTAAGCCAGCTAACTGTTTCCGTATTGACTCTAACTGCCGCCACACCCTAGGCGCCCCTGTGCAGTGGTGTATATGCTCCAACTCTCTCACCTTTTGTTGGAGTTGTTCTCACTACTCTCGTCTCAGGTTGTTCTCAGCTGCCGAGATTGCAAGGAATCCTCTCCGAATTACCACCTTAAGGGTGTCCTAAACTATCGCTAGCGACATCCCAGGAGTATCATTCTCTTCAAGATATTACGTAATGGCCCGCCGGACTTGCTGATCAACCTGTGGCTGATATCAGAGAGACTCCCTCGTTCACCATTCTGAGACCGAGGCAGGTCGATTCTAAGAACAACCGCCGAGTGATCTGATTAGACCCTAAGTTCGATCTCTATGGAGGTGAGTGTCACCTGTAAATCCTGGGTGCCAAGAAAATTATCTAGTCGTGCATAGGTCTTGTGTGCATGGGAGAAGTATGTGTAATCCCTCCATAGATCCTTCAATCCCTTGTCCCTCAGCCAGTCCCTGCAATCTCAAAATACCTCCCCAGTCCCTCCGTCTCGATGAGAAGAGAGGTCCACATTGTTGCAAAATACCAAATTTAAATCCCCTCCTAATAAGACCAAATGCTCTTGAGCATTCAGGGAGTCTGCCACCTCAAATAGCGCTTCTGTCCTTCATTTGCAGCGTAAAGAGAGCCCACTAGTATTGACTGGGTGCCCTTAGAAATCTTATGGACCATGAGGCGCCTTCGTATCTCTTCTATTTAAGGGCCTATTGTCCCTTGAAAGGAACGGGACACCAGTATTGCCACTCCAGCAGTCTTTGTAGGCATAGATGAGAAACATTGTTGAGGGAATTACTTTGATTTTAGTCTATGCCAGTCCTTAGCCACCAAGTGCATTTCTTGTAACACACAAATGTCCGCCCCAATCTGTTCGAGATATGAGAGGACCGCTCTCCTCTTCACTTGATTATTGAGGCCCTTTACGTTGAGTCTGACTACCCTTAGATTAGTGAATGACATCCCAATCCGTAAATCATTGTCCTACTACAACATCGATGTTTGCCCCCATGCTGCGAACAGATTCCCTGAATGCTCACTTGACCCCCAAGAAATATCTGTGTACAACCTAAATAGGCGCATACCCCAAAATGGGCCACAAACTGAAACTGGTACAAGAACTATATCCAACCAAATGTTCTGGGGATCATGCCTAAGGAGAAAGAGGGAGACCGTGGAATATTCACCCTCCCCCGGAGCCCATCCGGGCCCCTGCACAGCATACAATGGCAGGAAGAGGGACAAAAGACAGTTAGAGAGAAGGCAGAAATAGAGGTTAATACACCTCATTTAAGCTCCAAGTTCTCTGCAAGTGACTGCGGGACCGCTTGCCTCTCTCTGGATAAGGATCCGGGTGGAGACCAGGCTGCAAGCATTTAGAAGATCTCCAGTGAATCTCCTTGTGATCTGGTCGGTCCTTCCTATCAACCGGAGTCTCATCAGTGGATTTAGTCTGAAGGTCCAGTAATTGGCACGCCTCTTGCAGTGAGCGGATCTGCTGGACCTTGCAGTTCCATTGAAAGATCGGTCGGAATAGATGGCCCCATGAATAAGACACTTCCTTCGAATGCAGGTGAGAGGTGACCTGCCGGAACGCCCTACGCTTCTGCAAGGTCAATGCGGACAGGTCCTGGAAGAGAGCCGGAGTATGGCCACGAAAGTGTATTGTGCCCTTCTCTCGGGCAGCCCTAAGAATACGCTACTTTAGCTGGAAATTATGAACACACGTGAGGATGTCCAGTGGGGGTGCTGTCGGTGGTCTTTTGGGTCCCATTCTGTGCTTGTGATCCAGAGTTATCTCAAAGTCTTGCGGAGCCTCCAAGATTGCCCAAAAAAGGTCCTGCATGAAGGAAGCGATGTCCGTGCCCTTCACTCCAGTCGGGAAGCCCCTTATGCGGATGTTATTGCGTCTCAAGCGATTCTCGAGATCTTCAGTATGAGCCTGCAAGTCCAGGTGTTGGTCCCAGAGACGCAAGATTTCCTGCTGGAGTTGTCCGATCTCCTGGTCCCGGCTCCCCTCATGCTGCTCCACCTTGTCGACTCTGTTGCCCAGAGCGTCCACATCCCATCTCACCTCCTTCTTATCATTGGTGAGGTTCTTTTTCATTGTTTGCAGATCTTTACATAAGGAGGCAAAGAGTGCTTCAAGAAAGGGGCAAGTTAGAGGGGCGTTTGCGTCTGTGGGAGCTGCCGATGGCGTCTCCAAGGCTGGTGGGGGTCATCTGTAAGGGAGCCTGGGGTCTTCAGGAGCATCTCCTTCATGGACTGGTCTTTCTTCCCCTTACTCGCGGCCATGGTCTAGGAGGGGTTAGATTGTCTTCCTGGGCAAGAGATCATAGCGTCTCCACACTGGGGGGTGCACAAAGTCTATTAGTCAGGAAGGGTCTTGACCGGTTATTAGCAATGTTAACCAGAGTTCTCTCCCTTTCCAGACAGGTGAGCGCAGGGGGGTGGCCAACCCCCCGCTGCCACAACCCCCCGAGCCATCCAGGCTCTTACCGGTGTTGTGGGATGGGGAAGCCTCTATCCGTCCGCTATCTGCTGGGCCATCTCAGCAGCTGGATGACACCCCATAGGCCAGCCCCCACTGACCCTTGCACTGTCTCCAGCTTAAGGTCTCAGCAGGCGATGAGGAGGCCCTATTGCTGCGACCTGGTCTTGGTGTCGACCATGTGCTCCTGCAGCCGCGCCGAGGTCAGCAATGCCCTGTGTCGCTAACTCACGGCCTCACCAGCCGATCTCCTTCACTCTGGGCCCCAGCAAGCATCAGTTAAACGGAGAGGGAGAGAAAGAAGGCGGAGAGCAATGCCCACCTCCGGGTCATGCACCCTGGGGGCTGAGCCGGGTGTCTGCTTCGCCCCACTAACGACTCCTGTGCAAGCAACTGATCCTGGTCCACTGCTTCCCAGGCTGCTGCGGTCACCCCTGGATGGGCCCCCATCCTCCCGGTCTAGCCTCGTGGTCTTCAAGTAGGGCCTGGGGTCATGGGTGCTGTGTTTCACCTCAGGCCTCCAATACCAAAGTCCCGGAGCAAAGTGCACAAGCAGGGGCCTTCAGCTGGGCCCCGCAGGCCCTTGAATAGAGCACAGGCCTCAAGACACGTTAGAGACTCTCCGCAGACCCGGCGCGAAGGCCCCGCCCCGGAAGCCCGTCCCAGCTCCTCGTTGCCACCTCTCTCTGCAGGGTGTCCAGGTACTCGTGGCAGCGACCCGAACCTGCTCCCGCTGTGGCCTTCACTCGCTCTGGAGGCCCACGGGGGGAGGTTCCCTCAACAGCTCCTTCAGGATGGCCTCACACCCTCTCCACTGTGGCTCCCATCCACTCAGTTGTGTGGTTGCCGCCATGCATTTGCCCTCCCCAGGCCGCTGTGGCACTTGAAGCCGGGAATAACTGAAGCGCTGCAGGCCTCGCCAAGCGGCCGCTGGTCTGGATCTACCGCTGCCGCACCCTGCTCCCCTCCGGGACCGGGCAGCCACCGATACTTACTGGCTGGCCCCTCACCAATATTCCCAGGCTCTGGGCTTCAACTCTAGCCATCTTACCCGGCTAAGAAGGCTAGGGTGTAGGGAGCCCAGTGGTCAGGTCCGGAGAGACAGAGAAACACGTCTTACTCGGATGCCATCTTGGCCCCGCCCCTGCTGTTGGCTTTAAACATGGTAAAAGGCTTTCACCAGATTGGCATATTTAATTTACTTATAAGTCCCTTGTAGAGTGGTATGCCATATACTCAGAGCCTGTAAATGCAATGCTACTAGTGGGCCTGCAGGCCGTTGTGCTACTCATTCACATGTCCTAGCCTTGCAGTTTCAGCCTGAATGCAGTTTTAAACTGCTAACTCGACTTGTAAATATAACCCCCATGCCAAGCCTTAATCTCTTCTTTTATTGCATATGATTCACCCCTAAGGTAGGCCCTAAGTAGCCCACAGGACAGGATGTATTGTAATAAAAAGATTGGACATGTACATTTAAGTTTTATATGTCCTTGTAGTGAAGAACTCCTGCATTTGTTTTTGACTACTGTGAGGCCTACCTCTCCCATAGTATAACATTGGGATGCCTTATTGAATTTAATAAGTACTAACTTTTGATTGTAAACATGTACGCACTTGGTGTTTGGTGTTTGGAAATTCTAATTAAAAATCCACTTTAAGGGTAAAGTCAGATTTTAAGTTATAGTTTTGAAAATTCCATATTTAGAAAGTTGCCATTTTCCTGCCCTAAACTATTTGGTGCCTGCAGTCTGTCGTATGTCACATGACTGGGTGTAGTTTGCAGTTGGACTTTGTTTATTCCTCCCAGACAGCCATGCAATAGAGGGATTAGGTGTACCTAGATGAGTCATTAACTGGCAGGATGGGAGACAGAACTGGTCACAGCCTCACTTCCAACTGAATAGGCTGTCCTCTGCCTTCATACAAAGGACATGTCACCACTTCATTGTTCATGCATCCAGCTCGGAGTCAAGGCAGGGGAGGCAAGAAACTTCAAAGACTTCAAAGTGAATTCTCCAGATACTTCTCCTACTTTAAAGAAGGCGCCAGGTAAAATAAGGCCCTCAGACCTACTCTTCAGTTCACTTTCTGGGCCTGTGGAAGGACCTCAGAGGACTGTCTGCAGCTGTGGCCTGCTATATACTCCACACAATTGCTTTGCTGCAGCTGAAACACTGCTTTGCTGCCTGGAGACTGCTTGGAACTCTCAGAGGGCTGCCCTGCTGCTTGAGCCCTGTTTCAACACTTGAACCCATGACTACCAGAGTGACTCCAAGGGCTAGATGGCTGGCCTCTTGATCAGAGCCTCAGGGACAGACAAGGCTCTAATCATCTTGAACTCGCACCTGGACCCAGTCCCCCAAGCAGTGCCGCTCCAGTTCTGGACCCTTGGTGGTGGTGCTGAAAGTGCCCCCATTGACAAAATCCAAAATTTGGGACTTATAAAAGTTTTGGCAAAAATCGACTCTGAGAACCGAGAGAAGACTTGAACCAACCTGCTCGTCTATCCGCCCAAGGTGCATTGCTGGGTGACTTGACTTCATGGCAGCTCCTGCTACATTCTTCTCTGCAGCAGCAAACCCTATTCAGTGGTCCTTCGCCAAAGGGGTATCCAGCCCCTTGTGGAACTCTCATCAGCTACAGCCTCCAGCCTCCAGCCTCCAGCCTCGTCCCGCTGGAGATTTTTGACTTCCAAAAAGAAACTAAGTCCAAACATAGACATCTTCACCGCAACTTCGTCCAGCCACTCCCGACGACGACATTCCCTCCTCGGACACTGCCTACAGCCTTGCCCTGCTAAACTTTACCTTCTCAGAACATTTTTTCTAAGAATTTCTCTTAAACCCAAAGGTCAATACCTACCAGGCCCAATCCACTCTTTGTATCCAACCTGTGCTCCATTGCAGTCAGTCATTTTTTTCAACTTTGACCCGGTCTCACACGACTAGATGTCTGCAGTTGGTGGGTTGTTTTAGGCACTAGTTTTTACCTTAAACTTTAAAAATGCATAACGCCATTCCTTCTTATTGGGTTTTCGCCGTTTTGGGTTTTGAAGTCAAATAATTTATTAAAATTGACTCTATAATTCTAAATTGGTGTGGGAATTTTTTGTATTGTGTTTTGACTTTATTGCTGTTTGTGTGCTGCATAAATACTTTAGACATTGCCTCTAAGTTAAGCCTGACAGCTTTTGTGCCAAGTTACCAGAGGGTTAAGCAGAACTAATTTTGTGACTTTTGTGGTTCCCCCTGATGGGGATTGTGGCTGTTGCTTGAACAGGGGTCACCCCCATTAAACCCACAACCCAGTTTCTCACAGGAGGCCACACCAAAGAGATGTATGATGGAATAAATATGGTGCACAGGGTCCCTTGGATGGGTCAGGGTGAAAAAGCTTACAAAGGTGACGATGTACTACTTAATTTTACAACACCTAGGCTGTTGGATAAGATATTGTTCAGCTTCAATCGCCCCAGGATGACTCATAGTTAGATTAAAACATTCCCATTGAGATTTTTTACAAGCCTTAGGATTATGTTGGGGTTCTTAGTCATTGATTTAAACATTAGACCCACATGCGCCCCATTGCTGCTTATAACATTGAAACATTTATTTGTTTTCTTTTGCTCAGCACCACAGAAGATGTAGAATGACTCACTCCCTACTGTGTTGTTTTCTGGGACCTATCCCCAGAAATCGATGGGGCTTGTCTACCCACCCAATCCACTGTACTCTAATACTATGATTTTTTGAGATGCTGAAGCAGGGGACAGGTCGAACAGTTCTAGAGCTATATATCCCTAAGTTCTCTAGAGACGTCCAAGTAGCCGACTGTCTCAACAGTAATAAGGTTGTAAATACACATTCAGCCAGGACTGGGCCACTTATAAACATTTCCATCCCTCTGACTTATCCTGTTTAGGGGCAAAATGGATAATCAGGAATGGTTAACCTTTGTAGATGGGTTTTCCAATCTCTGTTTTCAGGAAACCTGAGTTACTGTTAGCTTATATATTAATGGCTATATTCCATATGATATACCAGCAATCCCATCTAGGACAGGAAGACCTAATGGAAGACTTTGTGCATTCATCTCATCTTTGTTCCCTGGAAAAGTGGTTGTTAAATGCTTAAATTCCCCTTCTTATCAGATATTAGGTCTACTATAATAATCTCCTTGATTCAAGAAGATCCAACGTAATTTATTTGTTAGACAAGGACCTAAACTTGATATGCCAGAAGTGGGGTTCAGACCCTTATATCTCCTGGGCAGGGGATTTTAATACCCAATTCTGCCTACTAAGATACAAGGTTTTTTGTAGGATTCTTGACTTGGATGATAAAGGTCAAACCCATTTTGTACATGATGTTTAGAGAGAGGGCCTTAACAATTTTTTTATTAAGGGAACATGTGTCTTTGCCACCAAAGTGTGTGCACTGCCTATACCTTTTAGTCACACTTTTTTAAGGAGAGGAGAAAGTAGCACGATCAATTGTATAATGCTCACTGAGAACTTAAGTCCATACACTTTCAATTTTAGAAATTATAATAACTCCATTATTGGCTATCTTCCTCGAAGGAATAATAAAGTCAGCAATAGTGTTTGGCCATTTAAAACACCAGAGCATCTTGAGGATAGTGAAGTAGTATAAGGATTTATTGCCTTACATTAGATGGAACAGGATAAATCCTGAGGACTTTTTATCTAATATAGTAAGAAATTAAAAAAAAACATGTTGATGTCTGTCTGGATGAGTGGGCTGGTAATCTAGAGATTAAGACTTCCTTTACTGAAATTTCTAGAGCCATTAAATTAGAGCAGACCACATCCAACCCCGCCAGGAGCCATAAGCAAGCGGGTTGGTTTATTGCAACCTGCACAAGAGCTCATGAATATTTATGCGTTGTGCTTAACAGAAACTCAAGAAACAAGGAAGAAGTTTTAGCTTGCTGGCGTATTGCAGCAAAGAAGCAATCTATTAAAGAAGCGGGTGGGCAGCCTTTCTGATGGTGAGCCAACTGAAAGATCATGCAGCCTTTTGCAAGGTGATCAACTACCCTTATTTCAGGGAACCTATTGCTCCTTACATAGATGTTGTAGTACCACATCAGGAGAAGGTTTTTCACTTTAGTAGCATATATGCTAACCCATGCAGGGTGAGTTTAGTATGAGGCGAATGTATGATGGGTGTAGCTATCGTATGCAATGTGAGCAGTGATCAGTCCCTAGAGTTTATGCTTCATGAAGTCATCCACGGAACTGATGGAATTGGAGCAGAAAAGCGCCCCGCCCTGTATGGATTCCCTTTCGCTCTTTTTAAAGAGCATTTAAAGTTCTGGGGTCCTCTGTTAACTAATGTTTTAAGAACTGTATGTAATTCTGGGGAACTGGATACTTGATCACATTCATTGATTGTACTGGGTTAGTTATGGGGCGGGTGTTTGGAGACATATTAATCTCATTAATTTAGAGCTATCTGAAAATGCCTGTTTAAGGAGATTATTAGCTGTTACTCTGAGCTGCTCCCACTACGTGTGCCACAGTGATCTCGGAGCTGACCCTTTTGAAGATCTTATGTGTTGGGTTCTCTTGTGGCACAGGGTATGGACACCGCTGGAGGCTTCCTCTAACAGACATATTTTTCATGACTGTTTAACCCTGGATTTAGCCTTACGCATTCCATTGTTAAGTCATATTAAAATGCTATGTAACAGGTTTGGTAGACCCGAACTCTATGGGGACCCAGAGTTGTTGAGGGAGATTAGTACACATGATTTGAAATATTTATGGTTTAACCATCTTGAAGATCCAGATGTAATAGGGAATCTCACAAGTGGAGTATTGCATCTGATTCTTTATTAGCAACTAGAGTTGGTTTACAGCCTTACCTGGAGAAGGTAACTAATGCACAAAATAGATTTGTGCTAACCAGATTTAGGTACAACATGATTCAGTTCTTTGTGATCTTCCCTAAACAGAATGATTGTCCAGATCTCTACCCAGTTGCCCGTGTGACGGCCATTAGGCACAATGCACTTTGCACTTTTTGTTCTTTTGCAAGTTGAATGATGGCTTGAGAAGGAGACTAATTAAACCTCTGTTACAAAATTACAATTATAGGCAGTGTAGGACTACCTTGGTCTTTTTACAACAATTGCAAACTTCAGAGGTCTGTGAAGCTGTGGCTTTTTTACATGGCAGGCTATTTTTATTCATAAACGATTAGGCAATTTATGATTTGTACCTGCTATATTTAGTGGCCAGATTATATATTAGATGTTTCAGGTTTCCAGAAAAGATTCTGATTTGCTGACGATACACTGCTCATCTCTAAGACACCCGTAGGTTTGCAAACCCTCTTAAATAGGTTCCAAACCTTTTGTAACTCCCGGGGGTTGATTATAAATACAACAAAAACTAAACTAATGGTTTTCAACCCCCACAAATCATTTAGGAACAATTTTACTCTAGATGGGACTCGACTAGAGAGGGTTTCCACCTTTGACTATTTGGGTATTCGGCTATCAGAGAAACTGCAGTGGAGACCCCATCTAGATAAAATGCTACTCAACCATAAAAGGGCCACTGGGGCACTGAGCAGAGAACATCGCTCTTCTTTTAGTAGACCGGTAGCCCCGGCACTTATTGTATATGGAGCCAAGGCCGTAAGCTCGGCTTTATATGGTGCCGAGCTTTGGGGCTTCGAAAACCTCGATGAGATCAGCAGATCGGAAAACAAGTTCTTTAGGGACTTGATTATGTTGCCGTGAGGAGTTCCTCTAATCCCTTTGTTCTATGATCTGGGTAGGTTTAATTTTAAAGACTTGGCAAAACTTCGACCTTTGCTTTACTGGGCACGTCTTAGGCGAACCCCAGAATTAATTAATTATGCTGAGGCACTTACTGAAATAATGCGCATCGACACCAAGAAGGAGATCAAATGGATCTCCAATCTCAAATCATTATTAATTGTACTCTTGGGATACCCAAATTCCACCAAGCAAAGAGGACCTTAAACGGGCCTATTGGGCCTGGATTGAGGCTAAGGAACTTAGTAATTCTAACATGGGAAGACTTACGGAGGAGTTCTTCCAACATAAGCTCCAGAGAGGTTTAGAATCATACATGGACACAATTCAGGTCCCCAGAGACAGGACATTGTACATTCAATTTAGGTTTGGCTCCCTCCCAGTTCGGGAATATACCGCAAAATGGCTACCACCGCACCGCACTACTGCAGAATGCCCCCTGTGCGCACCATAAAGGAGAGTGTTGCACACCTTCTGTTTGCGTGTCCTGCACATGCAGGCGCAAGGTCCAGGTGGCTTGTGCCTATATGCAAACAACTAGTCTCTGGATTACAGAGTTGCTTTACGCATACTTAAATCGGACACAAGCACCCTGTTTGTTTGCGGAGTAGCCAAGTTTTTGGGATGCGCATGGATTACCAGGTGTGGGGCTATACAGAGGACAGCCCCTTCTGTCGATGAGTAGCTGGTGAATCCAATGTGCGAGCCAAGGATCCATGGTACAGAAATATATGGGGTTTGATTTCGTATAGCATTCAGTTGGTTTTAATTATTTTAAACTTTTTAAATGAATCTAGAATCTAGTGAAAATAGCTTTAGGTCTTAACGGTTTTGGAATTGTATCTTTTTATTTTTATTGTTTGTATATGATTGTATTTTTTTTCTTTTAAACTTTTCTTCCCTTTAACTTTATTTGATATATTTGATGAATTGGTCGATGCTTTTATGATATTTATATCGAAATAAAGCTATTTATTGATGATGATGATGATTTTAATAGTATTAACACTGTTGTGATGTAGTTTATGTATATCAAGTTTGTCATTGGTTAGCAATGTTCAATGTCTGAATATGTTTGCTTTATGAATGTGTGTTGTTTCGGTATTTTAATGTTTTATATGAAACTGAGCAAAATTTTACTGACTGACTGACATCTATTACAAGATCAGAAGCCGGAGCTACTGACGTTGCAGGTTCAGACATGAGATATCTCCTAAAGATTACCCTCATTTTGTAGGCTATGGCTTTGTACAGCACTACGGATGAAAATGTCATAAAAACAGTCATCATTATTGATGAAGTACCTCTGTGGGAATAATGAAACAAAATGGCAAGCAGCAAGTGCTTTCTGGTACCTACAGAACAGAATCCTCAGTATGCATTCTTGACTCTGCATGTACATGTTGAACACTAGTTGTAAATATAAGGAAGGAAAGCAATAATAAACACCAGTTTGCATTTCCTGAAGAAAGCTTTTCTTTCTGTTATTTTGGGTAAATAAATGTATTATCCCAAAGAAAAGCTTGTATAGTTTAGAAAGTATACTCATGTTGCCCAAATATCAGTTTTTCATTTTCATTAAATCCACTTGTTTTGCTCCCATGTCATTTTCATCACCTACCCGCGTGCTCTTCTGGCACATGAGAACATAATCTGCCTCACATGCTCGGTTACCACAATCACATGGCAGGTATACCCATTGGATGTGTGGATGCAGATTCCACAGTTAATAATTCTACATATTTAGAGACTAAAGAATTTCAGATGCAATGTTCCTATTGTGTTTTATGAAACAAGAATGTTTAGTTTGACATGAGTGAGGCTTTTGGACTACTCGCTTTTTAAGGTAGCACATTTTAATGCGTGTGCTTACTAGCACTTAAAAAAACTCATCTTCCTCCTTCATGCCTTTGCACCACGCAGCTTCAATTTTGCCCTTCACTGGTATTTAATAGGAAGTAGCTATTTATCCAGCCACCAGTCAAATAGTACATCATCTCTGCTATTTACTTAGTGGTCAGCAAAATTGCAGATAATATCTGCTATTTAGCCAGCAGCCGGCTAAATATCTAAAACTTCACTGTTTATCTGACAGGCTAAATAGTAGAGATCCAGTGGCCAGATATATTTTGTGAAGGAGGCCTTTATTTAGTCAAACATGAAGATAAAAGTGACTCAAGACTATGGTAGGGTGGTGGTCATCTTGTTAGGAGATGCCGCATGTGTAAACAATTTGAAAGCAAATGCATGCATAAATATAGAAAAGCATGTACAAAAGTAAGGGCATATTATCAAGAAACGGTGTTAAAATTATCGCCGCTTTAGCGGCAGAAAACTGCCGCTAAAGCGGCGATAATGGGCTTGATAATATGCTCTTGAGAATTCCAATAGAAGCCCATGTTCTGGTGTCAACATGGGCTTCTATTGAATTCTCAAGAGCATATTATCAAGCCCATTATGGCCGCTTAGCGGCAGTTTTCTGCCGCCAAAGCGGCGATAATTTTAACGCCGTTCTTGATAATATGAACCTAAGTGCTTAAAGTAAGGTAATTTGTTTACATAGATGCTTCAGTCCAGGAGTATTTGGCTGTCTGGAAAGAATAACAAGTATGGGTTTACATAAATGTTTTCTTCACTTATGAGACATAAAGGTTTGTTCACTTACGAGACATAAATGTTTCCTTGACATATGATAATACATTGGTTTTTTTAATGTCCTTGATCTTTCTTTGAATGATTTTTAGGTCATCACTCCTTTTGAGCTTCTTATGGAAGTCTGTGTGGTAGTTCTGGGCTTCTTTTTAAGGGGGATTGTGCATGCTTAGTATTTCAGACTTGGCAACACAGCAGCAGTCAATAATCAGCAGCAATCAGGGAATGAAGAGAGATAGGTAGTATCTGGGCTGTAGAGGCAGAAACACAAAGAGTAGGCAACTGGTGCTTGGGGGCACAGCACTTTGAAACACGTCCTTGAGGTAAATTGAGTGAGACACAGTAATAGGGCTGCTGTGGAATAGGGGAAGTGAAATCAGGAGTAAGTAAAGCACACATCTGGGCAATTCATGGGAGGAGTGCCTTTGGACTCAGCTGCTAGATGAATAAACACACTTTTTCATAACTTTCACCCAGAAAAGTGGGTTTCAGTCATAGATGCTTATTTTTTTCATATCATGAGTGTCCCTTCCCCCACACTGACATTGTAGACACCTGCCCAATGTATTTTTGGAATGGAAGCTTTGTTTTTAAAATGCTAAGTAGCGTTTCAAGTGGGCAAGGTCCTGACTCGGCAAAACCCTCATTTATGTCATTGGCAGTGTTGTCTCAGCAAAAGAAATTTGGAAGAAAAAATAAAATAAACTGTACCTGACTAAAGTCATTGTGGAGGGTACCAGGGGAAGGAAGGAGTAGGACCGGAAGGAGGAGGATGATGAACAGTAGTAGGATAGGGACCAGGAGACTGACCACCAAGAGGGCTAGGACGACAAAAACACGAGAACAAGGGAGACCTAATCATCGAGAACCAGAATTACCAAGACCAGGGGGGGACCAGAAACAAACAGATGAGAAGGAACAGCATAATAAAAAAAAGCAGGACTAGAGGTACTGTAACCGGGGTGAGAAGGATGAGAAGGGCCAAGAGGTGTAGGACAGGGGAATCATAACCCATTGGACGAAGGCCCAAAGGAACAGAAGCACCAAGGGTAGAAGGAACAGAAGGCGAGGAGGGTTATGAGATCCTGAGCACACAAACAGGACCAGAGGGATGAGGACAATCAGAGCCAGGAGTAACAGACCCAAGTGGACAGACTAAAGAGGACCAGTACCAGGAGAACAATCAAAAGAAGGACCAGAGACAGGAGGACTGGGACCACAGAGATCAGATCAAAGACTAAGGGACAGAAGCAAATGGACCAAGGTCGGGCTGGAAAGGATCAGGGATTGCTGGACCATGAGACCCTAGAGCCATAGGAATATAAAGGACCAGGAAGTACAGGGCCGGTGGGACCAGAATCAAAATGTCCATGCGGGTGAGACTCAAGGGGACGCTAAACCAGGGTCACAATGACTACACGAACCAGGGTGAACCATAGCATGGGAGTTAGGAGGACAAGTGTCACAGGGATAAGGAAGGCCAGACCCAGGATGGCATTATGATGAGGGCCATGGCAGAGGGGATCATGGTCAGATCGACAAGCACAAGGTGGAAAAAGAAAACTAGGAGACCATGAAGACCATAAAGACTAGAAGGACTAGAATGGGACAGGGGGACCAGAGGTCTAGGAGCGTTAGGGATTCAAGGCTCATGGGATCAGCACAAGAAGACCTGATACAGGAGGACCACACAAAGGAGTGCCATACTAAGAGCAATGGACCAGGGGGACCAGGAGCAGAAGGATTAGGAACCAGAATTAGGGTGAAGAAAATGAAAAGGTATGGGACTGGAAGCTTGCGAAATAGGAGACCCATGATCAAGAGACCAGGGGCTGGAATATATGGGAATGATAACCAGACAGACCAGGATCAGGATGTAAAGGGCCAAGAAGTTTTAATGCTAGCATGAATTGGAGGTACTGCTCATCAGAACTAGGAAAAAGGTAGGATGAGCTGTGGTGGGCCAGTACAAGTTATTGCAGAAGCATGAGAACAAGGAGAAGGAGGACTAGGGCCAGGATGACCAGATTGAAGACGACTATTAAGATCAGATTCAGGAGGGCAATGGCCAGCGGGACCAGGAGACTATGATAAGTAGGCAATTGACTAATAAAATCCAAGGGGCCAGGATCAAGGGTACTCAGAGGACCAGAGTAGGAAAGACTAAGCGGACTAAAAGGATCATGACCAGGAGATACAGGCTTGAGAGGGCCATTATGATCAGGACCTAGGGGACCAGGGCTTAGATTACCAAGTGGGGCGGAGCAATCATTTTGGGTAGCAGTACCAAAGTGAGATGTAAGAGGACTAATCAGAATCAGGAAGGACAGGAAGACTGGACAGCGATGGCTAGAAGGACCAGGACCAAATAACCCAGGTTCAGAAGGACCCAAACAAGGATAACCTGGATCAAAAGGTCAGTACTAGTAGGACCAAGAGGACAAGGAGGAGCAGGACAACCAAAACCAGGATCACTAAGACTAAGAAAGCCAGGACACGAGAGGCCAGATAGAGCCAGGGGACCAGCAGGACCAGGACCTACAGTATCAGGGCTAGGAGGTTCAGGGTGAGGACATCCAGGACAAGGTGAAGGCTAAAAGGAGTAGAAAGAAACAGTTCCAGGATGGGCTAAGATTTGGGACCAGAATGTCCAAAAGACAAGGTTTATGGTGACCAGCATAATAGGACATGAAGGATCAGGACGGTCAGGCCCAAGGTGGCCAAGAGTAGGATTTTCTGGTGGACTAGGTCCAGGAGAACTAGGACCAAGCAACCTATAAGTGCGAGGACGAAGAGGATCAGGGCAAATGGGCCCAGAATCATGAGAAAGACAAGGACTATGAAAAACATTAATAGGAGGGCAGTGGCCAGGAGAACCAGGGAGGTGAGACCAGGGACGCAGGCAACCAGAGCCAGAAGGATAAGCTCTAAAAGGACCAGTAAACAAAGGACCAAGGAGGCCAGAAAGATCAGGATAAAGAACACCAAGGTCAGGAGGAACAAGGTGGGAAGAAAAAGGAGGTTCAGAAAAAAGGCCATATGACATGGACCAGGATGACCACAGACAGGAGAACCAGGCTGCAGGGCTAGGAACATGATGGCCAGACCCAGGCAGACCAGAAGAAGGAGAACCATGACTAGCTGTTATTGTCACAAGGGCAAAGAGCAGAAGGACCAGGGCCAAAAGAATCATAACCAGCTCCAGAAAGACTAGGAAGATTAGGATCATGACGATTATGACCATTAGGACCAGGGGAACAGAAAAATCAAGGAAGGCAAGGGGCCAGTACCAAGGATACTAGGACCAGAACCAGGAGGAACAGGACCAGAGCCAGGAGGACTAGAAGAATCAGGACCAAGAGGACTGGGAACAGGCCTAGGAGTGCCTTGGGACCATGACCTTAGGACCAGGGCCCAGATTACCAAGTGGAGCAGAAAGGCCAGGAGCTAGGGTTAGCAGGACCAGGCTAGTACCAAGGATATCAGGATCAGAACCAGGAGGACCAGTGCAAAGAGGACTAGAAGGATCAGGACCAGGAGGACCGGAAACAGGCCTAGGAGTGCCAGGGGACCATTATGTAAGTCCCAGGACTCAGAGTAACAAGTGGATTAGAAAGACCAGGGGCTAAAAGTAGCAAACTCAGGCTGAAGAAGATCAGGAGGACCAGAATAACCACTGCCAGGAAGACCAAGAGGACTGGACCTGCATGGCCAAGAGGATCAGGACCAAGCTGGCCAGCTCAGAGGGGCCCAAACAAAGAAAACCAGGACTAAAAGGGCCCAGACAGGTGGGATCATGAAGATTAGGTGCAGGGCCAGGAGGACCAGGATGATCCAAACCAAGAGGACAAGGGCTATCAAGGAGAGGCCTAAGAGGACCATGACAAGAGAGACCAGGTGGACTGAGAGGATCATCAGGAGCTGATGTACCAGGAATCGGCTGCACAGGGTGAGGAGAACCAGAAGGACTAAGCCATGGGGAACAGGAAGAGTTAGGAGAAGTGCCAGGATGGCTACAAGGATCAGAAAAAAAAGGACGAGGGACACAAAGACCTGAAAGAGGAGGACCAGAAGCAGGAGGATCAAGTTTAGTGGGCACAAAACCAGGAAGAGAACACAGACTGTGAGGACCATGAATAGAAAAGTCAGAACTAGGCAAACCAGACCGAGAGTGAGGAAGACCAGGAGAACAGGACATGGAGAATCAGTAGAAGAGGCCAAGGCAACCATTGCCAGCAGGACAATAGCTAAGAAGACCGGTGGCAGGAGGACCAGAGGGACCACAACCAAGGGGACCAAGAAGCTCAAGTCACAGAGGCGTTGGAGGATCAAGACCTGGCATTCCAGGACAAGGAAGACTAGGATGAGGAGGAAAGGGAGGACCAGGACGGGGGGCAGGATGATAGGAGGCAGGATGCCCATGCATGGTGGCTTAGAACAGGATGATCTGAACAAGGAGGATCAGGACTAAATGAATGAGTTAGTACAGAACTAGGATGACAAGGAGCAGCAGGACCAGGGTGAAGAGTATCATGACAAGATAGAGGAGAGTCAGAAGAAATAGTTAGATCAGGAGCAGGTGGACAAGGGTCATTAGGATCAGGGACCAGATGGATGATGATTAGGTGGACTACAGGGATCAAGGGAAGGGGGACCTGGAACACAGCTAGGAGGACCAGGGGAGCCATAACCAAGAAGTCCAGGATCTTAAGTACCAAGTAAAGCAGGAAGATCAAGAACTGGGGAAGCAAGTCCATGCAGGTGAGGATTAGGGGGACCAATACCAGAAGGTATAGAAGGACCAGGAGGAGAAGGAAGAAGACTGGGAGATGGAGGGCACCAACTGTTTCTAGGCCACATATATGAGGATATCCATTTTTTAAACAGGTTTTACTAATGCTTCTTATGCTGCCAACCCTTAGAAACCTCTACTTCTTTCAGCACACTTTTAGAACTGGTAACTATTTGCTGGAAAGTCAGATCACTCAAAGTGAATCAAAAGTCAGGACTATTACACTCTGACCACTGAGTGATAACAGATACTGGCACAATAATCTGGTGGTGGATAAGAGGAGCTGAAACTTGACGGAAGGGTCTGAAGGCGGATGTGTAAAAACGACTGTGATCTGTCAAGCATGGCAGAAAGGGTTTGAGAAATTCAGAGGGCCAAAGTCAGCAAAAATGGTTAATGGCTAACAAATGGATGAAAGGGCTATGGCAATCAGCAGAGGGGAGCTCAGGAGCATAAGATGGCTCTGATGAGCAAAAGAGGGAGTGAGGAAGCATCCCGATAAACCGTCTATGATGCCCCATAGAAGCATTTTGAATAACAAAGGGATTTGATTGCCGGCTGTGAGAGCACTGGGATACAGAGCTAGCAGTGATAACATCAGCACCAACTGAGTGGTTTGTGAAAGACTGAGGGCTAGATGAAGGGTCATGAAAAAACATATGTGACATGAGTGTTTGGAATGACAGCAAAGAGGTACTGAGTGTCAAGACCAATAGAGTAGTCTGCCTGACTCCCAGATCTTAGTGCATTCATGTGTTGTGGATGTGTAGCAAGTTTGTAGTAGTAAGACTGTGTGTGGTGAAAGGTCTGAGTGCTGGGACCAGTGGGATAGATTTTAGATGCCCCCTGGTTTAGCATGGCATGTAATGGAAAGTAGATGCAGCTTCCAGAGACAGTGGAACGGCATTGACTGCATCTCTGTGGCTGAGGGGTGGAGACCCAGACACAGAAGTGAGAGAGTATGGAGAAAATGCTACCCATAGAAATTCAATGTGGTCCTTGTTAGAAAAGGGCTACTGGTTAGTTCTTCTGGAGCGATGAAATAGGGTAGATGGTATGAGGGGTAGGTCAGAGGTTTCTCTTGCTATAGCCAACAAAGTTTCTAAGCAGGGACAGCCCTTTAGTCTGTGCCTGATGACTGCTTCAGGAAGGCTGGTAACAGCCAGGTGCCAATATCTGATGGATCATTGTGTCTCTGTTTTGGTTCCTTCTGCTTGGAGCAACACCATTGCTACTGCTGTGAAAGCCATCTCCTAGCACAAAGGCTGTGCCTGAGCTACAGCCAGAAAATGGCATTTAAAAGAGAATCTCCCCAAATAAGTTATGAAACCTTAGACAGTGGATCTTGTCTGGAAAATTAATATAAATGGGGAACTGTGAAATGATCAAACTGTAGGTCATAAGAATTGAGGTAAAAAAAAGTTGCCTTTTATTAACATCATCTTCTGTCCTAAAATATTTGTAATATGGTCAATGAAGAAAATATATCTGTCCGTTTTGTTCTGCGCCTTTGATATATATTTGACTATAACTGTATAAATAAATAAATATATATATATATATATATATATATATTCATTGAAAAAAACACAAGTTTCAGCGACGTTATAGTTAGTTGGACATTTCACTCGTACAAAACCAGAGAAATTCGGCCGTTATAGTTAGTTGAGCTAACTATAACTCGCGTCCCCACAATGCACTGCTGATGACATCACATATTACATCACTCATGACATGGTCAGTGACATCACTCATGACTTCACTGATGACATCTCAAATGACATCACTGATGACATCATCCAGTGACTGAGTGTTTCTAAAAAGTTTAAATATGTTTTATATATATATATATATATTCTTACAATCATCAAAGAGGGAGAGAGAAGAAGTTGTAATTCATTCGGCTTCCGGCAGTGTGAAGTATAATCAATGGAGAATGAATCACTTGTCCTGTGTGTTACCAGGGTCAGGGTTCTTGTTCGTCCAAAAAAATCCTCATTCACAAATTAACCGTGGGTGCGGTATATCTTGGTTCTCCTCAAGGTTGGTTACATGAACAGCATCATCATTGGGTTTTAGTTATGCTTTCCTCCACCTGGAGGAGGACCAACTGGTATTGGCAGCAGTGATTAGGGAAAGTGAATTGTGGAGTGCAGTGAAGCTAAAATTGCCTACATCTGATGACCCAGTGTTTATTTGTCATAGATGGGGCAAGGGTTAAAATTAAGTGATGGTGCGGTGCTAGAAGTGTTACTGTTCTATCACACCTGTGGTTAAGCGGTTGACATGTTTTAGCCCTTCTACGCCCATTCGGGTCTGTGGGCTTTCTTCAGGACCAAGGAACACATGTTAGGAAGAGATTACGTGCAAGGGCAAGTAGTGCACTTACCCTTCTTCTTAAGTGAACATATTTTGACAACTTGTTCTGGCGCACCCACAACTAATTCGTGAATGAGGGTTTTTGAGACGAACAAGAACCCTGACCCTGGTAACACACAGGACAAGTGATTCATTCTCCATTGATTATACTTATATATATATATGCCAAAGTGTATTGAAGAATGAGTGGGTGTATGAGTGTCTCAATGGATGATTTAATAGGTGCATGACTGACAGTATAAGTGAGTGATTAAACGTGTCTTACTAATACATGGGTGACTGACTAATCTGTATGAATGTCTGTATCAGTCTGTCATTGGTGTGTAAGTGGCTGCTTGGGTTGGTGAGTAGCTACATGAGTGTCTATATGGGTTTTTGATTGGTTGTCTGAGTACCTGAATGGGTGCCTAAGTGTCTCTGTGGGTGGGTGGGGTGTGTGTGACTCCCTGCATGGATGTGTGAGTGGGTGATTCACTGGGTGTATGGGTTCAAGAGTGAGTCTGTGAGGGGCTGTATTGGTGGGTGAGTGTGTGTATGGCTGTGTTGGTGAGTGAATGGATGTCTCAGTGGTACATGTGTGACTAACTACATGTGTGAAAGACAGTATATGTGAGTGCTGGAGTATATAAATGATTATATGTGAGAGTGAGTGATTGTGAGAGTGGCAAGGCTCAGAAGAAAGCGCTATAAGCTTTGCCAAAGAAATCAATAACAACAGCCTTAATCTAGCATTTACCTGTACCACCAGTAAAGAATCCATCAAATTTCTAGATTTAGAAATATATGTAGAAAATAACAAAATACAATCTAGGACATACAGAAAACCAACCTCAGGCAATACAATCGTCCATGCCAGTAGCTTCCACCCTACATGCCTCAAGGAGAGCATACCATATGCGGAATGCCTTCGGATGAAGCGCAATTGCAGCACACAGGAGGGATTGAGACAATCCACCAAGGGCCTGTTTGAGAGATTACAAAACAGAGGATACAGCTCTAGAACACTGTCCCGCGCAGAACAGAAAAGTGCGTATGCTAATAGGGAAGACCTGTTAATCACCAAAAAGAGCAATAATAACATAAAAACACACAACAAGGAGACACCCCCTAGATTGATTACAGGTTTCAATGCTTACCATACAAACCTCTGCAAAATATTGCACAGGCATTGGCAACTAGTACGTAGCGATCCGGTCATAGGTCCCACCTGCGCTAAACTTCACCAGATTACATTTAGAAGAGCGAAATCATTGCGCCAGGAACTTGTCTGTAATGCACCAACTTTAGATAAGGGAGCAGGCTGGCTCAAACCTCAGAGAGGGTTTCACAAATGCTTCAAATGTAAAGTGTGCAAACATGGTATCAACACCAAAACAGTTCCACTGCCACTCAGACAGACGCCCTTTGAAATCCGAGGTAGCTACACATGCAAAACAGTCTTCGGAGTGTACGTTCTCCAATGTACATGTGCCAAACAGTACGTGGGGAGCACCATACACCCCATACATGTGAGGATATTACAACATCTTAGGGCCATCATCCACGATGACCCTACCTATCCGGTAGCGAGGCACATAAACACATGCCATGGTGGTAAAGCTCACAAACTTTTCTTCTTTGTGATTGACAGTGTCCCCAAAAGCATCAGAGGAGGGAACAGACAACTATCACTGAGGAGATTTGAATCTAGGTATATCATTCTTCTTGATTCCATAATCCCAAATGGGATGAATGCAGATGAGGCACTTAATGTACATCTTTGATATGCTAGCCGCTTGTCCTGTTCCTGATCCCTTTCCGCAGCGTTAGGTTCTCACTCCATAGTCATTTTTGTTATAATTTCTGTTGGCACACATTTCACACTTTTTTTTTTTTTTTTTTTTTTCACAGCTGTTGCACGGGTCGATAACTGCACTCAGATCACCATTCTTTTGGAGAAATAGATCTGGGAATTACTGCCCACTGGGGCATGATACATCGTCCGGATTTTTCCCCCTCCCCACTACTATCATAAAAACTCACCCACCATTTAGAGATTTGTATATCGATATACTATGTATATACATTTAGGCATTTACTCCATACACATCTCTAAATTTAACCGCATCCCATAATAGCTGATAGGATAGGGTGAATAGAGACTTCTCTATATATTTACATATTTGTATACATACATTTATATATTTTTGTGAGGGGATGAAACATTGCTAAAGCAGATGTAACTCTTCACTTTCTCCCTTGAACTGAGGAAGCAAACATACCCGTAACCAACACTGGTATAATCACTATATTTCAGTACTTAGAAATATGTGGTTTAGTCAAGTCACAAATTTTACAATTTTCTTTATTTACAAACAACTGTTGTGGCGTGAGCATTATTGACTTAAACAACAGTAGTAGGCAATGTGTTTTTAAATTTTTTGCACAGTCACTGTTAACATTTCAACTCTTCTATGTCGTTTGCCTCAGACGGTTGCTGCGACAACCAACTGTATGTGCTTTACAGATGTATATATAAAGAGTGAATTTAGTGATACCTGATGTGAGCAAGGCGGTCTGCCGCCGAAACGCGTCTAGGTCAACCTCTTGGAATAAAACTTTTCTTTGATTAACTTCCCACGGAGTCAGCGCCTGTTCTTTATGGATGCCAGGATTGGTGAAATATATATATATATATATATATATATATATATATATATATATATATATTATCTACTGGCGGTCGCCAGTAGATAGTTATAGTTAGGACCTATTTTCTATAGGAAATCCGCAACATTCTATTTGAAATAACTTTGGTGCCGGTTGACGAATCTTCGCGAAATTTTCAAACTTTGTGGCACGCTCCGGTCCGCTCCTATCTTGAAAGTCTCGGGGTGATTCGTCAAGCGGGGGCCGAGAAGAAAGGGGGGTCCCAAAACGAGTTTTCCCCATGCAATTTTCCATAGGAACCTTTCATCGCAGCTACAGCCCGAACTGCTGAACGGAATTACACCAAATTTGGCAAAAAGGTAGCCCTTGGTTCAGAGGCGTGCCTTTTGCTTAAATGGTGTAAATCCGTTCAGTAGTTCCTGAGAAAATCAAAAGTTAAATCACATATATATCTATGGCCGCGTAGGGTCCACACACCCTCCCGATCACGAGCTGTATGCTAATTGGCTGTCAACACTCCAAACCAGGAAGTGTTGGCAGCCATCTTGTGCCTCCGAGAACCGAGGCACAAGAAAAGACAAAAACAAGGGCGCAAAACGCAAAAAGGGGGCAGGGTAGAAACACCCTGACCCCCTAGGCCTTTTTTTTTTAAATCGGCAAAAAACGCGCTGGGTGCGCGCATCCAGCCGATAAAAAAAAAAACGAAGCGCGGTCTCCCGCGCTTCGTTGTTAATTGGCCCCCGGGTGGGCCAAGTCCCGGGGGAATGCGGGGTTTATCAAATTTATGTATGGGGGGCCTCTAAGGCCCCCCCAAGCCCCGGGGACCGCCACCCCCCGAGGCTTTAAAAAAAAATGGTGCGGGAGGGCTCTCTGCCCTCCCGCAGCCCCGAGGACCGCCACCCCCGGGGCTTCTTTTTTATAATTAAATTACCTGTGTGGGGGGGCTCGAGCCCCCACACGCCCGGGACCGCCGCCTCCCGGGGCTCTAACAATTTGAATGTGGGGGTCCGTTTCGGACCCCCAGGCCCCGGGGACCACCACCTCCCCGGGCTTTGCACATGTTGGGAGGGGGGCCGCGCGGCCCCCCTCCTGGAGCCAGTGATGGCCCTGGGGACCACCACCCCCAGGGCCGGCTCCTGCAGTGTCCCGGGTGCTCACCCCCGGGACACTGTGAGTTTGCTATGACAGGACGGAGCCTCGCGGCTCCCGTCCTGTCATAGCAAACTGCTTTGGTTTTGAAGAGAGAGCAGGAAACCTGCTCTCTCTTCCAAAACCAAGATGATTGCTTTTCCACACGGGGAGCTGCATCTTAGCAGCTCCCCATGTGGAAAAGCAATGACGGCTCCCGAGGGACGCGGGAGCCGGCGGGACCGTGGGGGATTGGGGACCCCCACGGTCCCCAACGGAGAGGGCCAGCCCCGGGGGACGGGGTCCCCGGGGCTACAAGTGGCCCGGGAGGGGGGCCACGTGGCCCCCCTCCCCAAAATTAAATTTAAAAAAACAAAAAACAAAGGCCGGCCCCGGGGGATGGGGTCCCCGGGGCCGATTAAGGCCTCAGGAGGGGGGCCACGCGGCCCCCTTCCAAATTTTTTTTGTTTTAAAAAAAATATTAGGGGGCAGGCCCTGGGGGATGGGGTCCCCAGGGCCAATAAATTGGATGTGTGAGTGGGTGATTCACTGGATGTATGGGTTCAAGAGTGCGTCTGTGAGGGGCTGTATTGGTGGGTGAGTGTGTGTATGGCTGTGTTGGTGAGTGAATGGATGTCTCAGTGGTACATGTGTGAGTAACAACATGTGTGAAAGACAGTATATGTGAGTGCTGGAGTATATAAATGATTATATGTGAGAGTGAGTGATTGTGAGAGTGGCTGTATGGATGAGTGTGTGCTTGTGTCAGTGATTGTATAAGAGAGTAAGTATGTGTT
Source organism: Calotriton arnoldi (assembly GCA_963921515.1). Classification (NCBI taxonomy): domain Eukaryota; kingdom Metazoa; phylum Chordata; class Amphibia; order Caudata; family Salamandridae; genus Calotriton; species Calotriton arnoldi. The sequence goes on from CAWUFW010001331.1 coordinate 1,211,530, forward strand.
AGTATCTGTATAAATAAGTGAGGTGGTGTGTGCATAACATTGTAGGTGAGTAAATGGGAGTGTGATTGATTCTTTGCATGACTGACTAGCTGTGTGAGTAACTCTATGGGTGAGTGGCGGTGTGTGAGTGTCTGTATGGGTGTATGAGTGCACATGACAGTGGCTGTATTGATGAGTGACTGCATGTATGAGTGACTGTATGGATGAGGGAGTGGATGTGTGTATAGACCTAGGAATCAGTGAGTGGGTATGTAGTAACTGGTATTGGTGTGTCTATGGTTTCGAGAATGGCAGTCTGTATTTTAGAGTGGGTGTATCAAAGGTTATATTAGGCTGTGAGGAGGTGCATCAGATTATCACGTGGATGATGTCATCAGTGATGTCATTTGAGATGTCATCAGTGATGTCACTAACCATGTCAAGAGTGATGTAATGTGTGATGTCATCAGCAGTGCATTGCGGGGACGCGAGTTATAGTTAGCTCAACTAACTAGAACGGCTGAATTTCTCTGGTTTTGTACAAGTGAAATGTCCAACTAACTATAACGTCCCTGAAACCTGTGGTTTTTTCAGTGAATTTCTATGTTTTTTTAAATGCTAATTTCTAACTATAGTCCCTGAAACCTATGGTTTTTTCAGTGAATTTCTAAGGTTTTTTAAATGCTAATTTCTAACTATGCCTACATAGGTAGGACATGTGCAGAAAGAGGAAGAAAAGCGCAGAAAGAAGCAAGAGAAGTGCAGAAAGAGGCAACAGATGTCCATAAAGAGGAAGAAAGGTGCAGAAAGAAGCAAGAGAAATGCAGTAAGAGGCAACAGAAGTCCAGAAAGAGGAAGAAAGTTGAAGAAAGAAGCAAGAGATGTGCAGAAAGAACCAACAGAGGTGCAGAAAGAGGCCTACTTTGACTGTACCTTACAACAGACTCATACAAAGTACCCTAATCACTAATCCTTCACCGAAGATGTCTTAAACCTCACTTTTCTCTTGAAGGTTCACTATTAATCGACTGCTCAGAATGTTAGGCCTACCAAATATAAAACAGCAATCCTAAGCATATCACTGTTGTAAGTCTGACCAAGTTTGTGAAGGTATGCACGCGTGTCTATGCTTTTACCTAGTGACATGTTAAATGAAAATAAACATACAAACACTTGAATATCTGTGTTTCAAACAGCATACTCTGTAAATTTGTGTAAAAAAGGTGTATGCATTTCTTTCTGCTCACAATACAGGGCACATGGGTATTCAATAGTATATTTCAGGGGCTCTATAACGCATATATACATAAGACATGTCTGTCTGTGCAACCGAATAACAGAGCAGCACTAAGAAGATTTGCCCACCTATAAGAGAAGCTACCCGCTTTTTAAGCTACCATCTTCAGATGCATACCACATGTGAGAATACATGTGCAAGTAGACATATTCCTCAGTCACGAGAGCACGCAGACCTTTAAACTTGACAGCTTGCACTTCCCATTTGTATATAGAAACAGGCGAGAGAAGTACAGAAAGGAGCAAGAGAATTGCAGAAAAAAAGAGAGGTGCAGAAAGAGTAAGAAATGTGCAGAAAGAGGCAAGAGAAGTGCAGAAAGAGGCAAGAGAAGTACAGAAAGAGGCAAGAGAGGAGCAGAAAGAGGTAAGTGAGGTGCAGAAAGAGGCAAGAGAAGTGCAAAAAGAGGCAAGAGAAGTGCAGAAAGAGGCAAGAGAGTTACTGAAAGAAGCAACAGAGGTGCAGAAGGAGACAAGAGAGTTGCAGAAACAGGCAAGGGAGGTGCAGAGAAAGGGAACAGGGGTGCAGAAAGAGGTAAGAGAGGTGCAGAAAAAGGGAAGGGTGCAGAAAGAGGCAAGAGGGGTGCAGAAAGAAGCAAGAGAAGTGCAGAAAGAAGCAAGAGAAGTGCAGAAAGAAGCAACAGAGGTGCAGAAAGAGGCAATAGGGGTACAGAAAGAGGTAAGAGAAGTGCAGAAAGAAGCAACAGAGGTGGGGAAAGAGGCAAGAGAGGTACAGAAAGAGGGAAGAAGGGTGTAGAAAGAGGCAAGAGGGGTGCAGAAAGAAGAAAGAGCAGTGCAGAAAGAACCAACAGAGGTACTGAAGGAGGCAAGAGGGGTGCCGAAAGAGGCAAGAGGGGTGCCAACATTTTCAAGAGAGGTGCAGAAAGAAGCAAGAGCAGTGCAGAAAGAACCAACAGAGGTGCAGAAACAGACAAGAGGGGTGCAGAAAGAGGCAAGAGAAGTTCAGAAAGAAGCAACAGAGGTGCAGAAGGAGGCAAGAGAACTCAAGAAAGAGGCAAGAAAGTTGCAGAAAGAGGCAAGAAAGTTGCAGAAAGAAGCAAGAGAGGTGCACAAAGAGGGAAGGGTGCAGAAAGAGGCAAGAGGGGTGCAGAAAGAAGCAAGAGAGGTGTAGAAAGAAGCAAGAGAAGTGCAGAAAGAAGCAACAGAGGTGCAGAAAGAGGCAAGAGGGGTGCAGTAAGATGCAAGAGAACTGCAGAACGAAGCAACAGAGGTGCAGAAAAAGGCAAGAAAAGTGCAGAAAGCAGCAAGAGAGTTACATAAACAGGCAAAAGAGGTGCAGAAAGAGGGAATAGGGGTGCAGACAGAGGCAAGAGAGGTGCAGAAAGAACCAACAGAGCTGCAGAAAGAGGCAAGATGGGTGCAGAAATATGCAAGAGACCAGCAGACAGAAGCAGGAGCAGTGCAGAAAGAACCAACAGAGGTGCAGAAAGAGGCACGAGGGGTGCAGAAAGAGGCAAGAGAGGAGCAGAAAGAGGCAAGCGAGGTGCAGACAGAGGCACGTGGGGTGCAGAAATTTGCAAGAGAGGTGCAGAAAGAAGCAAGAGAAGTGCAGAAAAAAGCAAATGAGGTGCAGAAGGAGGCAAGAGGGGTGCAGAAACAGGCAAGAGAGGTGCCCAAAAAGGGAACAGGGGTGAAGAAAGAGGCAAGATAGGTGCAGAAAGAGGGAAGAAGGATACAGAAAGAGGCAAGAGAAGTGCAGAAAAAATCAAATAAGGTGCAGAAAGAGGCAAGAGAGGAGCAGAAAGAGGCAAGCGAGGTGCACACAGAGGCACGTGGGGTGCAGAAATTTGCAAGAGAGGTGCAGAAAGAAGCAAGAGAAGTGAAGAAAGACCCAACAGAGGTGCAGAAGGAGGCAAGAGGGGTGCAGAAACAGGCAAGAGAGGTGCATAAAAAGGGAAGAAGGGTGCAGAAAGAGGCAAGAGGCCTGCAGAAAGAAGCAACAGAAGTGCAGAAGGAGACAAGAGAACTGCAGAGAGAGGCAAGAAAGGCGCAGAAAACAGCAAGAGTGGCTTGCACACCATTAGTACCAATTTAACACCCACATTTAGCAATAAGTAACAGGTGACCATTCTAGGTTTACAAAGGTCCTTCCACCACGCTATAACACTTGTCGCTGCATTTTTGGTAACGTTTGAGCCGTTTGAGCTAGAAACAAGGCTTTTTTTGTTCAAATCTGCAGATTAGGCAGCAGATGATGGATTATGTGGCTAATGCGGAATATGTATAATTGTGCGAAAGTCGGTGTAGCCAAACAGTCATATAATTCCAGTGGCCCTGCTCATACCTCTGACTAGGTCCAGAAGTGCTCCTCAGTGATTCCTTCTTTTTTTTGTCTCATTGAGTTCATAGTTTAGCTTCTATGGAAAAAGAGGAAGACTAAACCTGAGGTTACCACTCCACAACACAGACTACCATACTACATAATTACTCTCCATAACACATAATCCCACTCTACATAATTCCTATACACTAAACACCACATACTTTCTATCCACATAATTTCACTGCACAACATACCACATAATTCCACTACACACAACGTACATCCACTCCACTCCAAAAAACATTAGTAAAAAACTTTTACATTTACAATGCCAATAGCTCTAACTCTCGCAAGTGCGAAACCTATTACATTGCAAATGCTTCTTTAACTAGTAGTCGCATTTGCAGAGTGGTGGAGAACGGGTGCTGGGCCTCCGACCAGCGCTCGGGAATTCTGCTGCGTAGGACTTACAAGAGGTACCAGGAGGGCTTCTTGGACCCAAAGTCCCTCAGGAGTAAAGTGGACTTCATCCCCCAACCCGTAGTGTGCCAGGAGGCGCGTTTGCAGAGTGGTGGAGAAAGGGGGGCGTGGCCTCCAAAGACCTCTTAGCAATCCCACAGTGTGGGACTTACTGGAGGTAACAGGAGGGGTAGTCGTCCACCAAGGACATCTTTGGGGGCCAACTACCCCTCCTATTATCTCCAGTAAGTCCCACACAACAGGATTGCTAAGTTCTCATAGCAGGTCATGCCCCCTTTGCCCACCACTCTGCAAACACGCTTCCTGGCACGCTCTTGGCTGGGGGATGAAGTCCCCTTTGCTTGTGGGGGTCCTTAGGGGCGAACTAGCCTCTCTGTTACCTCCAGTAAGCCCCACACACTGGACTTGCTGAGAGGTGGACACAGGCCATGCCCCCTTTCTCCACCACTCTGTAAATAAACCTCCTGGTGCGCTCTTGGTTGGGAGATGAAGTCCCCTAGCCTCCTGAGGGTCCCTGGGGGCCAACTAGCCCTCCTGTTATCTCTAGTAAGCCCCACACAGCTGGATTGCTGAGAGTGGTCCGAGGCCACACCCCCTTTTTACACCACTCTGCAAACGCACCTCCTGGCGCACTCCTGCTCGGGAGATGAAGTCCACTTTAGTCCTGAGGTCCTCAGAACACAAGAGGACCTCATCGCCCCACCAGCAGTGCGCCAAGAGGCACGTTTGCAGAGTGGTGTAAAAAGGGGAGGAGTGCAAAAACAACAGTTGATGGACAGAATGCAGAACAATGTCATACATTCACCCCAGTACAGAGATCTGGGCCTAAATCCATCGTTTTTTTGCTCACCATGCCATTCCAGTTTGAACCCAGCCATATGCAAATCAGTCTTGACCCTGTGGCTCATAGGAACAGTCCAGCCCGAACTGCCAAGCCAGGTCCTCCCTGGACTGGAAACAAGCATCCTAAGACCGGTTTCGGGGTTTCACCCCTCTTCAGCCAGGATAGCTTGATTCCAGTGGCATGGAGAGCACGGGACCCACGTCTGGGCATACCGGACCCACTCGGGGTGACAAATGCAAAAACAACAGTTGATGGGCAGAATGCAGAACAATGTCATACATTCACCCCAGTACAGAGATCTGGGCCTAAAAAGGGGAGTGGCCTCAGACCACCTCTCAGCAATCCCACTGTGTGGGGATTACTGGAGGTACCTGTTGGTCTAGTTGGCCCCTAAGGACCCTTAGGATTGAAGGGGACTTAATCCCCCAATTCAGAATGCACCAGGAGGCACATTTGCACAGTGGTGCAGGGAGGGGGCGCCGCCTCCGGCGAGATGCCGGCTTTTTTTTATTAGGTTTTTGGAAGGGGGCCTGTGTGGCCCCCCTTCCCTTAATTATTTTTGGGCCCTGGGGACCCTATCCCCCAGGGCCTGAGCATTTTTTTTTAAACAGGAAGGGGGCCGCATGGCCCCCTTTCCCTGGGCCACTATGGGCCCCGGGGACCCCATCCCCCGGGGTCTGGCCTCATTTTTAAAACTTTTTAGTTTGAATTTACCCGGAGGGGGGCACGTGGCCCCCCTCCCCTGGGCCACTCTGGCCCAGGGGACCCCATCCCCAGGGGCTGGCCCTCACGTTGGGGACTGCGGGGGGAGCCCCAATGCCCCCGTGGTCCCAGCCGGCACCCCGCCTCCTGCGGGAGCCGGCATTGCTTCTGGACAAGGGGAGCTGCTGACATACAGCTCCCCTTGTCCAAAAGCAATATGCTTCGCTTCATGGAAGCGAGAGCAGATTTTCTGCTTTCGCTTCCATGAAGCGAAGCATAGTTTGCAATGACAGGACCCTGTTATTGAAAACTGCAATGTCCCGGGGGTGGGCACCCCGGGACATTGCCAGAGCCGGCCCTGGGGGGTGGTGGTCCCCAGGGCCATAGAGGGCTCCAGGAGGGGGGCCAGGTGGCCCCCCTCCCAACGTGAAACATAGCCCTGGGTAGGTGGTGGTCCCCGGGGCTTGGGGAGCCCGTTAGGCCCCCCTCAATAATGAAGAAAGCCCCGGGGTGGTGGTGGTCCCCGGGGCCTGCGAGGCCCCCCGCCCATAATTAATGAAAGCCCCGGGGAGGTGGCGGTCCCCGGGTCTGCGGGGACCTGCGAGGCCCCCACACATTAATGAAACATTGCCCCCAGGACCTGGCCCACCCAGGGGCTTAAAGAAATGAAGCGCGGGAGCCCATGCTTAGTTTAAAAAAAAAAAAATTTTGGCCGGATTCGCACACCCAGCGCGAATTTGGACGAAAATATTTTAAAAATGCCTTTTTTGGCCCTGGGGGTCCTTGTGGGACCCCCGGAGCAGGCCTAGGGGATCAGGGTGTTTCTACCCTGCCCCCTTTTCTTGTTTTTTATCTTTTTTTTACTGTTTTCTTGTGACTCGGTTTTACCAACGCTTCCTGGTTTGGAGTGGTGACAGCCAATCAAAATGAAGCTCGTGCTCGGGAGTGTTCGCGAACCTTCCTCAGCCACCAGATATCGATATTTTAATGTTTTGAATTTCTCAGGAACTACTGAACGGATTTACACCATTTAAAAAAAGGTTGCCTTCTGAACCAAGAGCTACCTTTTTGCCAAATTTGGTGTAATTCTGTTTAGCAGTTCAGGCTGTAGCTTTATCTAAAGTTCCTATTGAAATTAACATGGAGAAAACGTGTTTTGGGAATCACCCCGAAACTTTCAAGACCGGAGCTGACCTGCGTGAACCATTAGTTTTGAAAATTTCGCGAAGATCCGTCAAACGGCGCAAAAGATATTGGCAAAAGAAAAAATGCTTTTTGAATAGAAACGAGGTCCAAACTATAACTACCTACTGGCAACCACCAGTAGGTAATATATATATATATATATATATATATATATATATATATATATCCAAACAACGTCCCAACTCCTCACAGAAAAAGGTAACACGCACACGAGGATTTAAAATTGGCTGATTTAATGGTTCTTTGGTCACTCCAGACCCAGCAGCAAAACAATGAGACGCATTTCGGCTGTCGCCAGCCTTTCTCAATCAATGAATCGCCATATTGCACTCCACTTTTAAAGCCCACACAGAAATCATGAACATAGAAATAGGATTAGTATTCCTTCCGTTCACTAACCCACTGTCGAACAGGAATGAAAATTATGAAACAGTTTGTCCGTGCGCGCTATAAAACACCTGTTAGGCACTGAACAAACTTTATACTAATCACCGACCGAAATGGCCCTTATGCACATTGTTTGTTCTGTAAGCGATGCTCGAAGACAAATATTCAGACCTTTGAACTTTCATTGTCCAATGGGTATGGTGATACGAGAACGGAGAAACACACATTGATGCTAGCTCTGTTTGGGGCTTCAAGTAAAATTTACATAAACATTTCAAAGGGACGCCTCCCATCTACATGCAGCAGTTCACGTTTATTTTCTAACAGGCTGAGCAATGCCACTGTGTTTGATATATATTACCTACTGGTGGTCTCCAGTAGGTCGCTATAGTTAGGACCAAGTTTCCATAGAGAGAATGTTTTTTAATTTGCCAATAACTTTGGCGTTGTTTGACTAATCCTTGCAAAATGTTCAAAACTAGTCCAATGATCACTTAAGCTGTCTTGAAAATTTTGGGGTGATCCATCAAGTGTGGACTGAGAAAAACGGGGGGAACTTTACACACAACAACAGCCCGAACTGCTGAATGGAATTACACCAAATTTTGGAGGAAGGTAGCTGTTGCTCCAGAAAGCGCCCTTTTTGTAAACTGGTGTAAATCCGTTCAGTAGTTGTGGAGTAATTAAAAGAAATTTCAAATTGCATATATAGGGGTGCAGAGGATCCGCAACCCCTCCCGATCATTGCTGAGATCTGTTTGAACTGCCAACACTTCAAACCAGGAAGTGTTGGCAACCATCTCAAGTCCTAGAAAAAGCATAAATAAAAAAAGGGGGCAGGGTAGAAATACCGTGATCCCCTAGGCCTCTTGGGGGGTCCCACAAGGATCTCTCAGTGCCAGAAAAGCATGTATTTTTTATTTTTGGCGGGATCCATGGATCCCGCCAAAATGTTTTTTCAAAACAAAGCACGGGGTCCGGCGCTTCCTTAGTTATCAGCCCCCGGACGGGCCAGCTCCTGAGGGCATTTTTGTTAGAAGGGAGGAGGGGTGCATGACCCCCCTCCTGGGGCTTAATATTGCCCCTGGGACAACCACCTCCCCGGGTTTTCTTTAAAAATTAATGCGGCGGAGACATGTACAGTCTTCCCCACTGCCCCGGGGACCACCACATCCCAGGGCTTATTTATTTGTTAACAGGGGACCTCTCCAACCCCCCAGCCCTAGGGAAAGCTACTACCCTGGGGCTTTTCCGGAAAACAATGTGGGAGGGCCATGTGGACAACCCCCCTCAGCCCCGGGGGCCACCACCTCCCCAGGGCTTTAATGTAAATTAATGCGGGTCCGCACAGCCCCTCTGTCGCCCCGTGGACAACCACCTCCCCAGGGCAAAATCAAAGAAAGTAGGGGGCGGTATACCGAGGGCCGGCTCCAGCTATGTCCTGGGGTGCTGTTTGCTATGGCTTGGCGGGAGCTTTACTGCTCCTGCCAAGCCATAGCAAATGCTCCACTTCCAGCAAGTGAGAGCATAAAAAATTCTCTTGCTTGCTTGAAGCGGAGCAAAATTGCTTTCACAGAGAGGGAGCTGCATGTTTAGCAGGTCCCTCTCTGTAAAAGCAATACCGGCTCCCGCAGGAGGCGGGGAGCTGGCAGGGACAGTAGGGGCCTTGAGGTACCCTCACGGTTCCCATCAGTGGTGGTTGGGTGCCGTGGGTGGGACTAAGGCACCCAGAATAAAGGTGGTGTGGTTCCCGGTTCGGCCTCGGAGGGGTGCCGCTCGGCCCCCCTCCCTTTAATTAATTTTTTTTTTTTAAAGGCCAGGCCCCAGGGATGGGGTCCCTGGGGTCAAAATCAGCCCAGAAAAGTGGCCCCCTCCCCTAATAAATAATAATAAATAAATAAAAAAGCCAGGCGGCGAATCACAGGAGGCCCGCCCCCTTTCACCACCACTTTACAAACGCGCCTCCTGGCGCATTACTAGTTGAGGGATGACGTCCCCTTGACTCCAGATGGTTGTTGGAGAGACAACTACCCCTCCTGTCACCTCCAGTAAGTCCCACACAGTGGGATTACTAAGGGGTTGTTGGAGGCCACATCCCCTTTCTCCACAAATCTGCAAACCTGCCTCCTGGCACACTACTAGTTGGGGGATGAAGTCCCCTTGGCTGTTGAGGGTCCTTGGGAGCCAACTACCCCTCCTTTTACCTCCAGTAAGTACCACTCAGTGGGATTGCTGAGTGGTCTTCAGAGGCCATGCTCCCTTTCTCCACCACTCTGCATATGCGCCTCCTGGTGCACTACTGGTTGGGGGATGAAGTCCCCTCGGATGCTGAGAGACATTGGGGCCAAGAAGCCCTCCTGTTGCTTTCAGTGAGTCCCTTACTGCAGAATTCCTGAAAGCGAGTCGGAAGCCTACCCCCTTTCTCCACCACTCTGCAAATGCGCCTCCTGGTGCAATACCGGTTGGGGGATGAAGTCCTCTTGGTTGCTGAGGGTCCTTGGGGGCCAAGAAGCCCTCCTGTTACCTCCAGTAAGTCCGACACAGCGGGATTCCTGAGAGCTGGTTAGAGGCCCGCCCCCTTTCTCCACCACTCTGTAAACGTGACTACCAGTTAAAAAACCATAGAAATTCATTTAAAAAACAAAGGTTACAGGGATGTTATTGTTAGGAAATTGAATTTGAAAAACCTTAAAAATTCACTGAAAAATCAAAGGTTACAGGGACGTTATAGTTAGGCTCCGATGTCACTTGTATAAAACCAGTGAAATTCAGCAGTTATAGTTAAATGAGCTAACTATAACCTACGCCCCCGCAATGCACTGCTTAATGACCTCACATATTACATCACTCATGACATGGTCAGTGACATCACTCATGACATCTCAAATGACATCACCGATTACATCACTGATGACATCATCCACAGAACCACACACGCACCCACTCACACCCCCATGCAACCTCTCATATGCCCTCGAACGCAAGTATTTGGGTTGTAATGGTTAAGAAAATAATGAAAACATGTATTTCTTTCAATTTAATAAAGTACTAGTCAATAATCTGTGGTTTTTGTTGTTTTTCCTAATTTTTATAATGTTTGGGACACACTGCCTAGATGGAAATTAGTTATGACTAAACGATCATTTTAATGTATACATTTTTTAATTTATGATATACAGGAAAAATGAACCAATTGAGAAATGAAATACAACAGTCCTTGGCTTTATCTGTTTTTTTTTATTCAACATACCGAAAAACAAAAAAAACACAGGTTGAAATGAAACAAACAAACATCAAAACAGTCAATCGTGGTGAATAAAACTATTATTGCAGATCCAAAATTGTTTGAAGTCCAATGTCCAAAATACAACTGGCATCAGAAAGGTAAATGTGTCCAGAAAATAGTCCATAGAGTGAATGGTAGTCACACACTGGAAGAAATTAGGTCCTGCGTCTCTTGCTGGTGGTAGAGGTCTTGCCATCCTCTCCTGCTAGTCTGCCTGAACGTCCTGTCCTGAGGGGGTGTTGGTGGATCCACAGTTGCAGGGACTGAGGTGGGTGCAGCTGTTTCACCTTGTAGCAGGGCCTCCCTTTCTGTGGCTGAGGCAGATTTAGTTGGGTCAGATGTAGCTGGACCACAGAAAGGGGAATATGTTGCTGGAAAAGCCCTGCACATATGGGTAAGAATATAATGCAGCACCCCAGTCAGGGAGCCCATATTGGAGTTCAGATTCTCTATCTGTACATTGGGCTCCCTCTGCAACTGCTTCATCTCTCGGAGCTCTGTCAGGACCTGGTCCATCATGCCTTGGGACTGATGGTGAGATCCCAAGACTTGGTTGATGGTGGCCTGGGTGACAGTGAACCCAGTGGTCTCGCTTTGCTGGCCAACAGATTCCTTCCTACGACCCCTACCCCACTACCATTCGCCCTTGACCCAGTGTGCCCCATCCCATTGGTTCCTGGCTGAACTGGAGGTGGTGCTGGTGTTGGTTCAACATCAGCCAGGACTAGGGGGGCACAACATTGGTGTGATGTTAATTTGGACACAGGAAGTGGAGGTATCCATTGGCTGATGTGCAGGAACAGCTGAGGTGAAAGGTATAGTTGTTGGCTGAGTCAGACTCACTGGAGCGGTCTGCACAGACAGACCATATGGAACAGGCTACTCCCTGGCAACTGGACTTGAAGGAGTGTTGTTCTCACTGAAGGCTTTATCCTGGTCTGGAGTGGAGGTATCCTTAGTGGTAGAGGTTGCCCATGTAATCTGGCTGTTTGACCTATTATGAATTATTGAAAGATATTTAAAAAATCAGGTTATACATCTATTTCTTTTAAAGCAAACATCTGAAGCAACCTAAAAGTAAAAAGTAAAAGATTATAATGATTGAAACTTTCAGTGGTATCGTAATAGGTGACACAAACAGTTTAAATGACACTCAAAACTACTTCATAAAAGCAGGTGAAAAGATGTCAGAAAGTATACATAGAATTTACCAAACATTTCAGACATCACAGTAGAGAGGCTAAATGTGAAATGAACCATTCCAAGGCCCAGTGGCTAATATTCGGACCTTACACAACTTAGAAGGCTATATAGCATTAATCATCATATGAACATTGCAGAGTACATTTTCACAAAAATAACTACTTATACTCAGCATATAAAATTACATACCTTAAAAAAATGTCATAAATAAACTTTGATTTGTGAAACAAATAACATCAATTTCCTCAAATCACGGGGATAGGACAACATACTAAATTAAACACAAAAACATTTCAAAACATAGCATACTCTAGAGATTGATCTGTACTTAACACGGCGGCATGTGAAAATGTGGCAGGAAAGAGAGAATGAGCAAGATAACATTGCAATCGGATTTTCACAAACCTAAAACAAGGCATCATGGAAGTTCTAGTCATTTCAATGAAACAGTAACAACACTTGCAAATTTGTAAATTCAACATACCTAGTGAAAAAATGCTGTTGAAAAGAAGAGACATTTACAATATAAAAAAACATATGTGCAATATGTTATTTGGTATAAAAATCACTTACAAGCAACATTACATCATGTGAAATGTTATGGACATTGAAACCTGTAATCCTATATTCAACAAGATACAATCAAACAAACAAGACAACAAAAGATTTGATATTAATATGTATATGTTTCCAAAAGGTTCAAAACACATTAGCAAAAAGCTAACTGAAAATGAAAAAGAGATTTACGTTGTACATTGTAAGTTCCAGTCTCCACTCCACCAGGGATTCCTGTCAAGCCTTCAGGATGTGGGATCTGCAAGACCCTCTCCCCCCATGGAAAATGTTGTAAGGGGAGGCTGGGAGAACCACCACTCTGGACCTCCAGGTGATGCTTGGAGGCCAGGGAATGCACTCTCCCCCGAAGGTTATTCCACCTCTTCCTAATTTCCTCCTATGTGTGCAGGTTCTTTGCTACAGCATTCACTCTGTCAACTATTTTGGCCCACATTTGCCTTTTCTGAGGTATGGTTGTATTTTGCACTTGGGCTCAAAACAATTGTTGCTCTACTCTAATAATGTCATCCTCCATGACTGACAGTTCTCCCTCTATAAAACGGGGATTTCTCCTCCCTGCCTTTATCAAACAAACAAAATTAAATAAATGTTATGACCCAACAAGAAAATAAATGAGAGAAGAAATAAGGGACAAGAAACAGAGAAAGCCCCAGAAAAATCCTAACCCAACTGGCAAGAGTTCTGCTTGTAAATGTTGTGGTGCAGTAGAATGGCAAAGGATCATGGTCTGAAATGGAGTTTGATTTATAATGTGGTGTGTAGATGAACACAATTAGCCAATACAAATCAGGTGTGTGATGCTAGCATACATCCTACAACTACAGGAATAGTACAATGTTACCCGCGTCCTGCAACGGAATCACTGCATTGGCAACCCGCCGCTAGAACACTGCCAGCACAACTGTAACATCTAAATAGACTCAATGCAATCCCGCTAGTCTGACAGCAATGGAGTAATGTTAGCCAGCAAAGAAGTCTGCCACGTCGACAGCGGTGAACCATTTACTCGACAGGAAACACTCTGTCGACGCGGACGGTGATTCAGCCAGCACACATCTAAATAGGACGGCGAGATTCTATCAGCTAGGTAGAGTACTTGTAAACTCCGCCATGGAGGGACGACAGGAGTCCCATCAAGATCTAAATCAGACGCTTAGTGTCTACTACGTAGAATCTTTGCCCTGTTAGAAACTTTTTCTGCAGAGCCAAAAAACTTGCGTGGAACATACTGGTCACAAGTTATCAACTGTCAACTGCACACAGAGTTAACTCTTCAATTCAAAGATTTATAACATGTTCAATACCTTTGCACACTTATGATGCATTAGAAGCACATGTGTTTTAGAAACACAGCCATTAGCTGGACACAGGCTGTACAATATAAGGTAGAAAAGGAATATAGTAGTTAACCGTCACTATGTGAACTAAAAAACAAACAAACACACTCATTGGATAATGTCAACAATGATGTCATCAATTATGTCATTTGAGATGTCATCAGTGATATCATAGAACATGTCATGAGTGATGTAATATGTGACATCATAAGCAGTGTATGGTGGGGTGCAAGTTATGGTTAGCTCTGCTAATGATAACTGCAGAATTTCTGTGTTTTTTTTTGTTCAAAACGTTAATTATAACATTACTTTAACCTTTGGTTTTTTTCAGTGAATTTCTAAGGTTTTTTAAAAATCAAAAACAGATCTTTTCATCACACCTACCTATAATGCTACTTTAACCTCTGTCTTTTTCAGTGAATTTCTACGTTTTTTTTCAATGTAAAGTAGTCAGTCACAAAAACGTTATTCGGCCAATCACAGCCATAAAAGTACAGATAATCAAAACATTTAATAAATATAGCAGCATCTCAAGATTCAAAATACATCAAGGGCAATGCAGATGAAATGCAATTAATTACAGAGCGTGCACTACATAAATGGCAAACCACCAATAGAAAGCATAAAATATATGTAAAAAGCCCAAAAGGTCTTATACTAAAAGTTTGGAAGTTACAAATTGGGGGATGGATCTTAAAAGCTATACAGCAAAAGGAGAAGAGATTACATGGATCTGTATTTATTTCTGACACCCAGTGAATAACAGACAAAATTTCCCACCGCCAGGCAAAATCTATCATTCTCCAATCTTTGCAGTTGCTCAAAAGCTTCCTTATAGGAGTTTGGGTTAAAAGAGCGAAAGATAGGACACATAAATCGATTGCTGGCATGAGCATACAGAGTGCAAAATACAAAAAAGTGCAATGTGCTTTGAGTTGCAGTGTTATTACACAGACATCTAGGCAGTGGTTCTCCCTAAACTATATTATGAGGGAAAGCAACTATAAAGTGCAATAGGCTTAATCGTAGTCTAGTTAAATAAAACCTAAGGTTCCAATTCGGAAACCAGGAAAGGTAAGGCTCATACCCATATATCTGGTTGATAGGATTGTAAGAGCAGCTCACATGCAATTTGTCAAAGGCCCGCCTGGTGGGTTCTACCTTGCCTGTACCGGAAAGCCTCCTTAACCCTGAAAATAGCCCTAGAGTCAACACTAGCTGGATTTTCTGCATATTCCTGCAGGCCCAGCTCTAAAAAAAATTCCTTTATATAACCAAGCCAGGGTATGGTGAGAGCATTGTCCAAGGAGAGACAGTCCTCCAGCAGATCCTTTGAGAGGTGGGCATCAGAGTTCCCCCAAATCCTCAACCACAAAAGTAATGGTGACAGCTTTATCTTATCCCCTACGGGTACCAGGCCCAACTCTGAAAGGCACATAGAAGCAGGGCATTATTAGGGAGCGTCCAACAGCCTACTACCAAACTTAAAAACTTATTTTCAACCTGCTGGATTGGCCCAGGACCTTTATAGCCTCAGACCCCTGCACCATAGGTTGCCACAGAGACACATTTACTTCGACAAATCTCAGTCATTTCTTTGATCGGTTTGTGGCCCAGCCTTCTTGCAAATGAAAACACCACCTCCACAGGTCTTTGAGTATGTGCAGCCCTAGATTGGTGTAAGCTCTGCCAGGTTAGGCTTTGATAAAAAGAAAGCCTCCGATAATTAAAACACTTCACTCTATGGATTTCTGTTCCCCCCAGAAGGAAAGTCCTACTTTTCACATTTCTGAGGCCTAAACTCCATGGAATCTGCTCTTAGACCAGGAGACAAAAAGAAAGAACCTACTCCTCTTGACAGGCACTACAGAAGAGATGGCACTCCAATAAATCAATGATGCATTCACCTCCATCAAGGATTACAGATCGATTTTCAAAATGCAATTGTAGAGAAAATATACTTTTTCCCTTGGCCAAGCAGAAGAAGCTAGGATGACTTGTCCTTTACAGAAGTAGACCTTCAACTGGGGCACCTACTAAGTTTATATTTGTAAGTACTTTCTGTTGAGGTTTAAATTCTGTGAAATGAGCATCAGGGCCAGAATGGAACCTCGCCTGTGTATTTATCCAAGAAGAGTCCACAGTTATGCACAAAATGACTACCCAACTGGAGTACTTTCTACTATTTAATTAGTAAGTGCTACTTTGATGGGTGAATGTCTAGTGCATATTCCGCATTACAGCTGCATAAAGGAGGTGCTTCTAGGACGGGGGGCTACCCTAACCTGCCACCTTCTGTTATTTTTTTTTGTTAACTTCAAGTCGGAGGACCAAGTTTCCGAGTCCTGTAATCACTGCCAGCAACATTTTTCTCATGCTACTGGCAGCCAATCAGAGCACTTGCACCCTTGAGACTCCCACAGGAGCGAGATGGCTCAGGGGAAAAAGCTTCCTGGGCCAATCAGAACACTCTAATTTTAAACTGGCAAGCCAACGAGACTCTAGAGCCGTGATACTCATAGTAAGGCCCGCGGGCCGCCAGCGGCCCGGCAGGCCTTCATTGGCGGCCCACGGACCTTGCCTTGCAGTTTCCACGGCCGGCAGTAAACACAGAAGATGACCGCAGGAGCATACGTAGTGAATACATATTAAATAGGTATTCACTACATATGCTCCTGCGGCCTTCATCTGTGTTTACTGCCGGCCCCTGTGACGTCAGGGCACCGTCGGAAAGCTTCACAAAAGGCCCTTTAAAAGTCAGCTGTGAGCGCTTCCACAGCTGACTTTTAAAAGGGCCTTTTGGGAAGCTTCCTAGTTTGGACAAAGACAGATAGAGGCGCAGAGACAGCGGCACAGAGACAGAGGCGCAGAGACAGATAGAGGCGCAGAGACAGATAGAGTCAGAGAGACAGATAGAGTTTGATAGAGTCAGAGAGACAGATAGAGACAGATAGAGACAGGGGCAGACAGACAGAGAAAGAGACAGGGACAGAGATAGAGACAGGGACAGAGATAGAGAGAGGGACAGGGACAGACAGAGACAGGGACAGACCGGGACAGGGACAGACAGAGACAGGGACAGACAGAGACAGGGACAGACAGATAGAGACAGAGACAGGGACAAACAGACAGATAGAGACAGAGACAGGGACAAACAGGGACAGTCAGAGACAGAGACAGGGACAGACAGGTACAGACAGATAGAGACAGGGACAGAGACAGGGACAGACAGAGACAGGTACAGACAGACAGGGACAGACAGATAGAGACAGAGACAGGCAGAGACAGGGACAGGGACAGGCAGAGACAGGGACAGACAGATAGAGACAGGGACAGACAGATAGAGACAGGGACAGGCAGAGACAGGGACAGGCAGAGACAGGGACAGACAGACAGGGACAGACAGATAGAGACAGAGACAGATAGATAGAGACAGGGACAGACAGGGACAGACAGACAGATAGAGACAGAGACATGGACAGACAGAGACAGGGACAGACAGACAGATAGAGACAGAGACAGGGACAGACAGGGACAGGGACAGACAGATAGAGACAGGGACAGACAGGGAGAGGGGTAGACAGAGACATGGACATAGACAGATAGAGACAGGGTCAGACAGGGACAGACAGATAGAGACAGAGACAGGGACATACAGAGACAGGGACAGACAGAGACAGGGACAGACAGAGACAGGGACAGGCAGATAGAGACAGGGACAGACAGATAGAAACAGGGACAAACAGATAGAGTCAGGGACAGACAGATAGAGACAGGGACAGACAGACAGGGACAGACAGATATAAACAGGGACAGACAGATAGAGACAGGGACAGACAGAGACAGGGACAGACAGATAGAGACAGAGACAGATAGAGACATAGATAGAGACATAGACAGATAGAGAGATAGAAGATAGAGAGATAGAAGATAGAGAGATAGAAGATAGAGAGATAGAAGATAGAGATACATAGAAGATAGAGATAGAGAGAGATAGAGACATAGAGAGAGAGATAGAGATAGCTAGAGAGAGATAGAGAGAGAGATAGCTAGAGACAGATAGAGAGAGAGATAGAGATAGCTAGAGAGAGATAGAGATAGATAGAGAGAGAGAGAGAGAGAGAGAGAGAGAGAGAGCGAGAGATAGAGAAAGATAGCGAGAGATAGAGATAGAGAGAGATAGATAGAGAGATAGATAGATAGATAGATAGATAGATAGATAGATAGATAGATAGATAGATAGATAGATGTGTGTCTGCCGGGTCTGGTGGCTCAGTGGATGAATGCATCCGCTGCAGGGGCCTGTGTTCAACCTCATGGTCACAGGTTTTTTTTTCTTGCCCTAGCCCCGCCCCCCTCTCCCACTGACCCCGCCCCCACCGGTGCGGCCCTCGGCTACAAACCACACTCTAAATTTGGCCCCCGAGAAAAGGCTTGTGAGTACCCATGCTCTAGAGAGACTCTTGGAGGCCCAACTGTCTAGATGAACAATTATATTTGAACCTTAATTTCTCAAAAACTACTGAACCTTCTTCAGTTTGTGCCCCGGGGAGGTGGCGGTCCCTGGGGCAGTGGAGGGGCCAAGCAGGCCCCCCAGCATTTCTATACTATAGTGTCCCAGGGAGGTTGCGGTCCCTGGGGCAGAGGGGGAGGCCGTAGAGCCTCCTGCATTGTTTTTAAAATAATGTATGTGCCCCAAAAATAATATATGTGCCCCGGGGAGGCAGCAGTCCCTGGGGCAGTGGGGAGACCGTAGAGCCTCACCCGCATTGCTTTTATAATAATGTATGTGCCCCAGGGAGGTGGCGGTCCCCGGGGAAGTGGGGGATCCGCATGGCTCCCCCGCCGCAAATTTACATTTTGTGCCCCGGGGCTGGGGGGAAGCGGAGTGGGCCCCTGCCTTTTTATTGTTCAGTGCCCCGAGGGGCTGGCAGTCCCCGCATTGCAGGGGGGCTAGGTGGCCCCCCTGCATTCGTGTACTGTAGTACCCCTGAGGTGGCGGTCCTGGAACTTTTCTAAGGCCTAGGAGGAGGGCCCCATGAGCCCCCTTCCTTCATTACCCTCATGTCCCAGGGACCTGACCCACTTGGGGGCCAATAATGAACAAGGCGCGGGAGCCCATGCTTTGGGTTTTTTACAGCCAAAAATGTTTTTAAAAATGCTTTTTTGGGCCCAGCGGGGTCCCAGTGCGCCCTGAACGAGAGGCCTAGGGGTCAGGTTGTTTCTACCCTGCCCCCTTTTCTTTTTTTACATTTTTTTACATTTTTGGTGGGACTCGGTTCAACGGAGACCCAAGATGGCTGCCAACACTTCCTGGAAGAAGTGTTGGCAGCCAATCAAATTTCAGTAGGGTCTCAGTAGGCTGTTGGGCTCCCAGATATCTATATTTTTTAAACGTATACATCTCTGAAACTACTGAATGGATTTACACCAAATCACAAAAAGTACGCTTTCTAGACCAACATCTAGCTTTCTGCTAAATTTGGTGTATTTCCGTTCAGCGGTTCGGGCTGTAGTCGTGTTCAAAAAATGAAAAATTCCCATAGACATTACATGGGGAAAACGTGTTTTGGGACCCCCCTTTTTTTCGGGCCCCGCTTGACGGATCACCCCAAACTTTCATCGCAGCAGCTGAATCAAAAAGGGGAAGTTTTCTGAAAATTTTGTGAAGATTCGTCAAGCGGCACCAAAGTTATTGGCAAAACAAAAAACACTTTTCCTTTGAAACTTTAGTCCTAACTATAACAGTGATTCCTGCACACGAGCTACAGCCCGCAAGGAAGGGCATTCCTAGCAAGGGCATTCCTAGCGTCATAGAGGTGGAGATTTCTTTCACATTACATAATACATATTAAATACATCTTATTTATATAACATATAAGTGGATGAGTGTGTTATTCTTTATGCTTCGTTCTATGAAAAACACATATATGTCACTGTATGTCAATCTGATTTAAGGGACAGTACCATAAGAGTATTACAAAATATTTAGATATAAAAGACACATTCAAAACAATGTGTATATATCTATATATACATATATATATATATTCACTGAAAGAACCACAGATTTCAGGGACGTTATTTTTAGTTGGACATTTTACTCGTACAAAATCAGAGAAATTCGGCCGTTATAGTTAGTTGAGCTAACACTAACTTGTGCCCCCGCAATGCACTGCTGATGACATCACATATTACATCACTCATGACATGGTCAGTGACATCACTGATGACATCGCAAATGAAAATACTGATGACATCACTGATGACATCATCCATGTGATAATCTGATGCACCTCCTCACACCCTAATATAATCTTTGACACACCCACTCTAAAATACAGACTGCCATTCTCGAAACCATAGACACACCAATACCAATTACTACATACCCACTCACTGATTCCTAGGTCTACATACATATCCACTCACTCACCCATACAGTCACTCATACATGCACTCACTCATCAATACAGCCATCATATGCACTCATACACCCATACAGACGCTCACACACCACCACTCACCCATAGAGTTACTCACACAGCTAGTCAGTCATGCAAAGAATCAATCACACTCCCATTTACTCACCTATACAGTTATACACATAACACCTCACTTATTCATACAGATACTAACACTTACTTACTCTCTTATACAGTCACTGACACAAGCACACACTTATCCACACAACCACTCTCAAAATCATTCATTCTCACATATAGTCATTCATATACTCCAACACTCACATATACTGCCTTTCACATATGTAGTTACACACACATGTAGCACTGAGACATCCATTCACTCACCAACACAGCCATACACACAATCACCCACCCATACAGCCCCTCACAGACGCACTCTTGAACCCATACACCCAGTGAATAACCCACTCACACATCCATGCAGGGAGTCACACATACCCCACCCACCTACACAGACACTCAGGCACCCATACAGATACTCAGACAACCAATCAATAACGCAGTTAGCTCAACTAACTATAACAGCCAAATTTCTCTGGTTTTGTACAAGTGTAATGTCCAACTAACTATAACGTCCCTGAAACCTGTGGGTTTTTCAGTGAATTTCAAAGGTTTTTTAAATGCTTATTACTAACTATAACGTCCCTGAAACCTCTGGTTTTTCAGTGAATTTCTAAGGTTTTTTAAATGCTAATTTCTAACTATAACGTCCCTGAAACCTATGGTTTTTTTCAGTGAATTTCAAAGGTTTTTTAAATGCTAATTTCTAACTATAATGTCCAAAAAATGCTTTTTCTAAATTTTTAAACTTTTATAAAAATAATGTGATGTCATACCTGTGAAATATGCCCCATTAAGTAAGGAATGGCTAGTTTCACTGTTGTCTAAGCATGCCAATGCATTTAGTTCACAGCAGCCCCAACCCACATGGCTGGGCTTCACCTTTACCCATAGCTTAATCAATCAGGGCTCTCTTTGTGGAAAGTAAACAACACTTTAACGTGCTGGGTGGAATCAGGGCCCTTTGTTAGCTGCACCAAGGGGCAGATTCAAGGACATATTACTCCCACTTTTAGATTGTGCTCAGCAAAGGAGAATGTCTCACCGAAAGCTCACCTCCTGAAGAGAATTACACATTTCTTTTAATTTAAAACCACCAAACTGCGTGTCTAATATTTAACGAATTGTTTTTAAACAACGCTTTTTTTCTGGGGAACATTTTTTGAGTGCAGATTGCTTCAAACAAATAATACAAAGTCGCCTATTGGATAACTTGTGTTATTCTCCAATGGCACTGTCTTGGGGTTCTGGTGATATTTACACCCCACCTGGCCCTCGGAGTAACTGTAATGTAACCTATGGGATTGGAGGGGGGGGTTACGCGTGCACGTGTCCGTGTGTGGATACAATGCCACTGAGAGTCTATTCATCTCATAAATCATGAGACCAAATGATATGTAAATGCTGCCAGAACCTATAAATAGCATTTTATTGCAGAACATCCTGCACTTGGTGTTCAGTATAGCGACCTCAGAAGGATGAATGGCTGAGTCAGCAGTGAAATGCATATGTATAACTTAGATGACAGCAGTAAGTCTTTTGTTGTTTATTTTAAGCCCATAAGACATGAGTGCGCACACAGTTAAACTGCACTCAGATTGTGACATGATGAGAACATCTAAGCCGACACAGCTCCTCCTTTCAGCAGCGCACTGGTTGCATCATTGTGTTATGTTGTGTCATTGCTGGACAGCTCACTGAAGCCGAGGCTGTGTTACACAAGACGGTATGGGTTTTAGGCAGAGCCACTGGAATTCTGAGACTAAGGAGCACAACATTATGCGGCATCGTTGACTAAATTTTTCGGCAAGAAAAGGCAAATTATGTGGCATAATGCAGCACGTTTTTGATACTATTACTTCATTATTTTGTAATTTTACACTTGGTAATACTGTCTGGGCAAGGGTTTCACCTCATTAGTACCAGTTTAACAACCAAATACAGAGAAAGCTTCCTAAAGATGACCAGTTAACATTTACAAAAGGTATTTCACAAAGTGCGAACCCACGTCGCCACACTTCAGTAACTTATGATCTGTTTGAGCTAGAGACAATTTTTTTTTAAATCTGCAGATTATGCAGCAGATGATGGATTGCGTGGTAAATGTGGCAACATCCATATTTATGTTGCAATAGCCGGCCCGTGGAATCACATAATTCCAGTGGCCCTGGTTTTAGGGAAAGCTGCAGCACAGGCATTCACCCACGGAGCTCTCACGCTGCTTTGGCATCAATGCAGGCTGTCTCTTAGACAACTTCTTGGGTAGATTTACAGCCGAGCAGCGTCCTCTCTCTTCTGCCCCCTTCCCTCGCTCACCTTCCCTCCCTCATCCTTCTGCCCTCCTTCCCTCCCTCGCCCTCCTCTGCTCCCTTCTGCCCCCTTACCTCCCTCGCCCTACACTCCTCCCTTCTGCCCTACCTCACCCTAGCACTCCCTGTAATTAGCCGACGGAGGTGTTCACTGCTCACATACATCACAGGAGCCTTCGTTTGAAAGGCCCTTATCTGCGGCTCACATCGGGGTCGGGGTCAGGTCCAGGGAAGCCAGTGGTGCTGCGGGCGGATGAGGAGGCCCCGGTGACTAATAAGCGGCCCCAGATGCCGTGGCCACCTCCCCAGGGCAGGGAACCTGTACTGCTGGGTGCGGCCTCTAAACTGGGGAAGCGGGTTCGAGTCCCGGCATCCGCTCAACATCCTGTGATTCTGGGCAAATCTCTTAATCTCCCTGTGCCTCAAACAAGCAGTGAGTGACCTTGTGTAAATGTAACTGGCCCTTGTGTGAAGGGCTTCAAAACCTTTGGGGCCAGTTCATGCTATATAAAACAATTTAAAAAAAAAACTCCGGGGGGAGCCTATAGCTCCATTTGAGGTGAGCAGCACCAACTGGAGTTTACAGCTCCATCAATGAACGAATTACAGCTCCGCCTGCGGCTCAGAGCTCCAGCCGGGACATGCAGCTCAACCCAGGGCTCACCACAGCTCCACTTGGGCTTAGAGATCCCTCTGGGCCTACAGCTTCACCCAGGGTTCACCACAGCTCCACTCGGGCTTAGATGGAGTGGCCTGCAGCTTCACCCAAAGCTCACCACAGCTCCACTCAGACTTAGAGCTCCATGTAAGGCATGCAGCCTCAACCAGGGCTCACTACAGCTCCACTCGGGCTTAGAGATGCCTCTAGGCCTGCAGCTTCAACCAGGGCTCACTACAGCTCCACTCAGGCTTAGAGAGCCCTCTAGGCCTGCAGCTTCAGCCAGGGCTCACTACAGCTACACTCTGGCTTAGAGATCCCTCTGGGTTTACAGCTTCACCCAGGGCTCACTACAGCTCCACTCTGGCTTAGAGATCCCTCTGGGCTTGCAGCTTCAGCCAGGGCTCACTACAGCTCCACTCAGGCTTAGAGATCCCTCTGGGCCTACAGCTTCACCCAGGGATCACTACAGCTCCACTCGGGCTTAGAGATCCCTCTGGGCCTACAGCTTCATCCAGGGCTCACCACAGCTCCAGTCGAGGCTTAGAGCTCCACCCGGGCCATGTAGCTTCAACCACAGCTATTCACACTCGGGACTTACAGCTCCATCCAGGGCGTGCAGCTCCTTTTAGTGTTCACCACAGCTCCACCCGGGACATGCAGCTTCACCCAGTGCTCACCACAGCTCTACTTAGGGCTTAGAGCTTCATCCGGGAGATGTAGCTTCATCGAGAGCTCACAACAGCTCCACTCATGGCTTAGAGCACGATCCGATGGCTGCAGCTCCATTCAGCGCTCGCCACAGCTCGACCCAGGAGCATAAAGTAATAATAATAATAACCAAAGCCCATTACAGCTCCCTTTGGTGCCTACAGCTCCACTCAGAACCTGCGCCTCCACCCAGGGCCTGCAGCTCTGATCCAGCGCACACTGCTCGACCTAATGCCCGCCACAGCACCACCTGAGGCCACAGCTTCTCTAACTGCCCTCAGCATACCGCACTCCCCTCCACCTATCCAGGATCTGCAGCTTAGTGACTTAGCGCCTACATCTCCATACATTCAATGAGCACAGCTCCATCCAGTGCTCAGAGCCCACAGGTCCACCCATTGCCTACAGCTCCACCCAGCACCCACCTCCTCCACGAAGTGGTCGTAGCTCCTGCTCCATACAGTAGGCGCAGCTCCACCCAGCGCCCACCGCTCCACCCATTGCAGGCTTCAGCTCTACCACAACCTAGAGGTCACAGCTTTACCCAGTGCCCTCCAGGGCTCCAACAAGTACACAGGGCACCGCCCAGGATCCTCTGCCCCACCCTTTAAGTACCCAAATCTCCACCTTCTCCACCCATGGGGCACACCTACACCAATCCCTACAGGGTCCAGGAGTGACCCCGACCACTGAACAAAGAGCCCAGAGTGCAGTGCGCGAGTTGCCTTTAGCACCAGTGAAACAGCTGATCACACTCGCACAAGCACACTGTTCATGAGTCACTGTGCGTTTTATGTTATTTAATTTTTACAAAGCACTAGTACAACTCGTGAATGCTTCATGGCGCATCAAATGTTGAAAAAGGTACATAATTAATATTTTTTGATTTGGTCTGGCAGTGAGACACATTTCAATGACTTTGTTACCTATCTCAACAACATTCAGAAACACTTGTCCTTTACCTCCACCATACACAAATCCACCATAGCTTTTCTAGACTTGAACATCCGACATGAGAATGGAGTCTTATACACCTCCCTCCACAGAAAACCAACCGAAAGAAATACACTTTTATCCTACAAAAGCCACCATCCACGGGCACTACGAGACGGCTTACCGTTTGGGCAGTTTCTGCGCTTGCGCAGAAACTGCTCACGGAAAGAGGACTACATGACAGAAGCAGAGACTTTGAAAGCTAAACTAGTGGCAAGAGGTTACCCCAATAGGCTAGTCAGGAAGTCACTTAAACGGGCATGGTTCTGACCCAGGAGGCATTACTGGTCACCAAAGAAAAGTCCTCAATAAGTAAACTCATCTGCGTGACTACATTTGGAGTACACACCAACCAGGTCCACAAGCTAATAACAAAGAACTGGGATATTATTAAAAGCATTGACCCAGAGATAGAAACCCCCATGTTTGCTTTCAAACGAGGCAAGAACGTTAAAGACCATCTGATTAGCTCATCCACAGAGAGCACAGTACGCACAACAGGTTCACTGCAATCTACCTGGGGATTACCAGAGGTAAAAGGACACTTCAAATGTGGCTATTGTGTCTCCTGCGCCTTTACATTCAACACCAAAACATTTGAACATTCAAATGTGAAACACACACTGGAATTTTTTGCAAATTGCAACACACGTAATGTGGTGTACTGTATATGGTGTCCGTGCGGCATGCCATATATTGGACAAACCCAACAACCAGTTACGGCAAGGATAGGACAACATCGTAGTCGCATCAGGCGCTGTGTGGTCAATGCACCGCTGGTCACCCACTACTCTGAAAAGAACCACTCTGCAGATGACATAAGATGGCAAGTTATCAATAGAGCCATGATGCCAGAAAAAGGTGGAGATCTCACACAGATTTTACAACGACTAGAATGTCATTGGATTGAGAGGACGAACTCCATAGTCCTGGGGTTAAATTCCGTAGAGGAATGGCGGGGTTTTGTTACCACGCTATCAAACTAGAACCTGTTACATACTGTGATTGCACTAAAGTACATCCAGGGAGTCTTAACCACATGCATTCCTTGGGATGACACTATATATAGTAATATGTATACGATCTACACTGATAACGATTTTATGCCTGTAAGATGCTGCCTTGTGCCAATAAGTGTTTTCAGTAATATTCTGTTATGTTGAAACTCAAACAGAAAATGTTGTCAGTAAAATGCTCTTGATGTCAAGAAGTATAGGCGAATATTTCTTATTTATACGTGGTTTCATCTAAATGTACACCCGCACTTGTCCAGCGAAGCACGTACTCGCAGTTTTTCTGCTGTTTTTATGGCTTCAAGATGCTAATTGTTGTTAAGCATTATATCACACACTCAATATTACAGGACACCACTTCCTTGCCGATAGTGCCTCCTGTGATTGGTTAGCCACCTCGTACACTGTTGCCACACTAGAATTCCAATCTATCACACTACTTTGATTTTCATCCTTTCTTTTGCTTTTGTCACATTAATATTCTTTCCAACAACACTCTTTTCTATTTCACTTATACAGTCAGTCACGCACCTACTAAATTATACATTCAGACAATCATACACCCACTCATTCTTCAATACACCTTGGCCTATATATATATAAAACATATTTAAACTTTACAGAAACACACAGTCACTGGATGATGTCATCAGTGATGTCATCAGTGATGTCATTTGAGATGTCATCAGTGATGTCACTGACCATGTCATGAATGATGTAATATGTGACGTCATCAGTAGGGCATTGCGGGCGTGTGAGTTATAGTTAGCTGAACAAACTATATCGGCGGAATTTCTATGGTTTTGTACGAGTGAAATGTCCAACTAACTATAACGTCCCTGAAACCTATGGTTTTTTCAGTGAATTTCTAAGGTTTTTTAAATGCTAATTTCTAACTATAACGTGCCTGAAACCTATGGTTTTTTCAGTGAATTTCAATGGTTTTTTAAATGCTAATTTCTAACTATAACGTCCCTGAAACCTATGGTTTTTTCAGTGAATTTCAAAGGTTTTTTAAACACTAATTTCTAACTATAACATAGCAGTCACGTTTGCAGAGTGGTGGAGAAAGGTGAGCGTGGCCTTCAAACACCTTTTAGCAATCCCACTGTGTGGGATTTAGAGGAAGTAACAGGAGGGATAGTTAGCCCCCAACGTCAACCTTGGGGGCCAACTACCCCTTTTATTACCTCCAGTAAGTCCCACACAGCAGGATTTCTAACTTGTTATATCAGGCCCCACCCCCTCCCTGCAGCACTCTGCAAACGCGCCCCCTGGCGTGTTCTAAGTTGGGGGATTAAGTCCCCTTGAATCCTGAGGGTCCCTGGGGGCCAACATGGCCACCAGGTACCTCCATTAAGCACCACTGAGCTGCGTTGCAGAGAGGTGTAAAAAGGGGCGTGGCCTCAGACCACCTCTCTGCAACGCAGCTCTGTGGCGCTTGCTGGAGGTACGTGGTGGGCTAGTTCGCCCCCAGGGACCCTCAGCATTGAAGAGGACTTAATCCCCCAATTTACAACGCGCCAGGGGGCGCGTTAGCACACTTGTTATGTCAGGCCCGCCCCCTCCCTGCACCACTGTGCAAACGCGCCCCCTGGCGTATTGTAAGTTGGGGGATTAAGTCCCCTTGAATCCTGAGGGTCCCTGGGGGCCAACTAGCCCACTAGGTACCTCCAGTAAGCACCACAGAGCTGCGTTGCAGAGAGGTGTAAAAAGGGGCATGGCCTCGGACCACCTCTCTGCAACGCAGCTCTGTGGCGCTTACTGGAGGTACCTGGTGGGCTAGTTGGCCCCAGGGACCCTCAGGATTGAAGGGTACTTAATCCCCCAATTTACAACGCGCCAGGGGGCGCGTTAGCACACTTGTTATGTCAGGCCCGCCCCCTCCCTCCACCACTGTGCAAACGTGCCCCTTTGCGCATTGTAAGTTGGGGGATTAAGTCCCCTTGATTCCTGAGGGTCCCTGGGGGCCAACTAGCCCACCAGGTACCTCCAGTAAGCGCCACAGAGCTGCATTGCAGAGAGGTGTAAAAGGGCGTGGCCTCGGGACACCTCTCTGCAACGCAGCTCTGTGGCGCATACTGGAGGTACCTGGTGGGCTAGTTGGCCCCCAGGGACCCTCAGTATTCAAGGGGAATTAATTCCCCAACTTACAACGTACCAGGGGGCGCGTTTGCTGAGTGCTGCAGGGAGGGGGTGAGGCCTCCGGCGTGATGCCGTTTTTTTTTTTTTTTACAAGGGGGGCTGTGTGGCTCCCCTTCTTTTACATTATTTGGGGCCCTTGGGACCCCATCCCCCAGGGCCTGCTCCCGAGGCAAATTTCGGCCCCGGGACGCCATCCCCCGGGGCATGGCCACATTTTTTTTGTTTATTTTTTATTTTTTAAGGTGGGGGGCTGCGTGGCCCCCCTCCTTAGGCCTCTATTGGCCCCGGGGACCCCATCCCCCGGGGCTGTGCCTCTTTATTTTTTTATTTTATTATTTTTAATATTGAAGGGGGGCCGCGTGGCCCCCCTCCTGGGACACTTCTGGCCCCGGGGACCCCAGGGCCAGCCCTTTGTGTTGGGGACCGTGGGAGGAGCCCCAATGCCCCCACGGTCCCGCTGGCTGCCCACCTCCTGCGGGAGCCGGCATTGCTTTTGAGCAAGGGGAGCTGCTGACATGCAATCCTGCTTTGCTTCATTGTAGTGAGAGAAGGTTTTCCTGTCTCTCTGTCAGTCAGTCAGTATCTCTCTCAGTCAGTCAGTCTCTCTCTCAGTCAGTCAGTCTCTCTCTCAGTCAGTCAGTCTCTCTCTAAGTCAGTCAGTCTCTCTCTGTCAGTCAGTCTCTCAGTCAGTCAGTCTCTCTCTGTCAGTCAGTCAGTCTCTCTCTCAGTCAGTCAGTCTCTCTGAGTGAGTCAGTATCTCTCTCTGTCAGTCAGTCTCTCTCAGTCAGTTTCTCTCAGTCAGTCAGTCTCTCTCCCTGTCAGTCAGTCCCTCTCTCTCAGTCAGTCTCTCTCAGTCAGTCAGTCTCTCTCAGTCAGTCAGTCTCTCAGTCAGTCAGTCTCTCTCTCAGTCAGTCAGTCTCTCTCACTAAGTCAGTCTCTCTCAGTCAGTCAGTCTCTCTCAGTCTCTCTCTCTGTCAGTCAGTCTCTCTCTTAGTCAGTCAGTCTCTCTCTCAGTCAGTCTCTCTCTCAGTCAGTCAGTCTCTCTCAGTCAGTCAGTTTCTCTCAGTCAGTCAGTCTCTCTCTCTGTCAATCAGTCTCTCTCTCTGTCAGTCAGTCTCTCTCTGTCAGTCAGTCTCTCTCTCAGTCAGTCAGTCTCGCTCTCTGTCAGTCAGTCTCTCTCTCTGTCAGTCTCAGTCAGTCTCTCTCTCAATCAGTCTCTCTCTCTGTCAGTCAGTCTCTCTCTGTCAGTCAGTCTCTCTCTGTCAGTCAGTCTCTCTCTCTGTCAGTCAGTTTCTCTCTCTCTCTGTCAGTCTCTCTCAGTCAGTCAGTCTCTCTCAGTCAGTCAGTCTCTCTCTCTCTGTCAGTCTCTCTCTCTCTGTCAGTCAGTCTCTCTCTGTCAGTCAGTCTCTCTCTCTCTCAGTCAGTCTCTCTGTCAGTCAGTCAGTCTCTCTCTCTGTCAGTGTCTCTCTGTCAGTCAGTCTCTCTCTCAGTCAGTCAGTCTCTCTGTCAGTCAGTCACTCTCTCGGTCAGTCAGTCTCTCTTTCTGTCAGTCAGTCTCTCTCTGTCAGTCAGTCTCTCTCTCAGTCTGTCAGTCTCTCTCAGTCAGTCAGTCTCTCTGAGTCAGTCAGTCTCTCTGTCAGTCAGTCTCTCTCAGTCAGTCTCTCTCTCTCAGTCAGTCTCTCTCAGTCAGACTCTCTCAGTCAGTCACTCTCTCTCTCTCTCTGTCAGTCTCTCTCTGTCAGTCAGTCTCTCTCTGTCAGTCAGTCTCTCTCTCTCTCTGTCAGTCTCTCTCTCTCTGTCAGTCTCTCTCTCTCTCTCAGTCAGTCTCTCTGTCAGTTAGTCTCTCTCTGTCAGTCAGTCTCTCTCTCAGTCAGTCAGTCTCTCTCTCAGTCTCTCTCTCTGTCAGTCTCTCTCTCTCTCTGTCAGTCTCTCTGTCAGTCAGTCTCTCTCTGTCAGTCAGTCTCTCTCTCAGTCTCTCTCTCTGTCAGTCTCTCTCTCTCTCTGTCAGTCAGTCTCTCTCAGTCAGTCAGTCTCTCTCTCTGTCAGTCAGTCTCTCTCTCAGTCAGTCAGTCTCTCTCTGTCAGTCAGTCTCTCTCTCAGTCAGTCAGTCGCTCTCTCAGTCAGTCAGTCTCTCTCTCAGTCAGTCTCTCTCAGTCAGTCAGTCGCTCTCTCAGTCAGTCAGTCTCTCTCTCTGTCAGTCTCTTTCTCTCTCTGTCAGTCAGACTCTCTGAGTCAGTCAGTCAGTCTCTCAGTCAGTCAGTCTCTCTCAGTCAGTCAGTCTCTCTCAGTCAGTCAGTCTCTCTCAGCCAGTCAGTCTCTCTCTCAGTCAGTCAGTCTCTCTCTCAGTCAGTCTCCCTCTCAGTCAGTCAGTCTCTCTCTCTGTCAGTCAGTCTCTCTCTCAGTCAGTCTCTCTCTTAGTCAGTCTCTCTCAGTCAGTCAGTTTCTCTAAGTCAGTCAGTCTCTCTCTCTCTGTCAATCAGTCTCTCTCTCTGTCAGTCAGTCTCTCTCTGTCAGTCAGTCTCTCTCAGTCAGTCAGTCAGTCTCTCAGTCAGTCAGTCTCTCTTAGTCAGTCTCTTTCAGTCAGTCAGTCTCGCTCTCAGTCTCTCTCTCAGTCAGTCTCTCTGTCAGTCAGTCTCTCTGTCAGTCAGTCTCTCTCTCTCTCAGTCAGTCTCTCTCTGTCAGTCAGTCTCTCTCTCTCTCTCAGTCAGTGTCTCTCTGTCAGTCAGTCTCTCTGTCAGTCAGTCTCTCTGTCAGTCAGTCAGTTTCTCTGTCAGTCAGTCAGTCAGTCTCTCTCTCTGTCAGTGTCTCTCTGTCAGTCAGTCTCTCTCTCAGTCAGTCAGTCTCTCTGTCAGACAGTCCGTCACTCTCTCGGTCAGTCAGTCTCTCTCTCTGTCAGTCAGTCTCTCTCTGTCAGTCAGTCTCTCTCTCAGTCAGTCAGTCTCTCTCAGTCAGTCAGTCTCTCTCTCTGTCAGTCTCTCTCTGTCAGTCAGTCTCTCTCTGTCAGTCAGTCTCTCTCTCAGTCAGTCAGTCTCTCTCAGTCAGTCAGACTCTCTCAGTCAGTCACTCGCTCTCTCTCTCTGTCAGTCTCTGTCTCTCTGTCAGTCTCTCTCTGTCAGTCAGTCTCTCTGTCAGCCAGTCTCTCTCTGTCAGTCTCTCTCTCTGTCAGTCTCTCTCTCTCTCAGTCAGTCTCTCTGTCAGTTAGTCTCTCTCTCTGTCAGTTAGTCTCTCAGTCAGTCAGTCTCTCTCTCAGTCTCTCTCTGTCAGTCTCTCTCTCTGTCAGTCTCTCTCTGTCAGTCAGTCTCTCTCTCAGTCTCTCTCTCTCTCTGTCAGTCTCTCTCTCTCTCTCTGTCAGTCAGTCTCTCTGAGTCAGTCAGTCTCTCTCAGTCAGTCAGCCTCTCTCTCTGTCAGTCAGTCTCTCAGTTAGTCAGTCTCTCTCTGTCAGTCAGTCTCTCTCTCAGTCAGTCAGTCTCTCTCTCAGTCAGTCAGTATCTCTCTCAGTCAGTCTCTCTCAGTCAGTCTGTCTCTCTCAGTCAGTCAGTCTCTCTCTCTGTCAGTCAGTCTCTCTCAGTCAGTCAGTCTCTCAGTCAGTCAGTCTCTCTCAGTCAGTCAGTCTCTCTCAGCCAGTCAGTTTCTCTCTCAGTCAGTCAGTCTCTCTGAGTCATTCTCTCTCTGTCAGTCAGTCTCTCTCTCTGTCAGTCAGTCTCTCTCTTAGTCAGTCAGTCTCTCTCTTAGTCAGTCTCTCTCAGTCAGTCAGTCTCTCTCAGTCAGTCAATCTCTCTCTCTGTCAGTCAGTCTCTCTCTCAGTCAGTCTCTCTCAGTCAGTCAGTCTCTCTCAGTCAGTCAGTCTGTCTGAGTCAGTCAGTCTCTCTCTCAGTCAGTCAGTCTCTCTCTCAGTCAGTCAGTCTCTCTCTGTCAGTCAGTCTCTCTGTCTGTCAGTCAGTCTCTCTCTCTGTCAGTCAGTCTCTCTCTCTCAGTCAGTCTCTCTCTCTTAGTCAGTCTCTCTCAGTCAGTCAGTCTCTCTCAGTCAGTCAGTCTCTCTCTGTCAGTAAGTCTCTCTCTCAGTCCGTCTCTCTCTCTCAGTCAGTCAGTCTCTCTGTCAGTCAGTCTCTCTGTCAGTCAGTCTCTCTCTCTCTCTGTCAGTCAGTCTCTCTGTCAGTCAGTCTCTCTGTCAGTCAGTCTCTCTCAGTCAGTCAGTCTCTCTCAGTCAGTCTCTCTCTCTCAGTCAGTCTCTCTCTCAGTCAGTCTCTCTCTCAGTCAGTCTCTCTCTGTCAGTCTCTCTCTCTCTCTGTCAGTCAGTGTCTCTCTCTCTCTCTCTCTGTCAGTCTCAGTCAGTCAGTCTCTCTCAGTCAGTCAGTCTCTCTGTCAGTCAGTCTCTCTGTCAGTCAGTCTCTCTGTCAGTCAGTCAGTCTCTCTCTCAGTCAGTCAGTCTCTCTCTCAGTCAGTCAGTCTCTCTCTCTGTCAGTCTCAGTCAGTCAGTCTCTCTCTCTGTCAGTCAGTCTCTCTCTCTGTCAGTCTCTCTCAGTCAGTCTCTCTTAGTCAGTCTCTCTCTCAGTCAGTCTCTCTCTCTCTCAGTCAGTCTCTCTCTGTCAGTCAGTCTCTCTCTCATTCAGCCAGACTCTCTGTCAGTCAGTCTCTCTCTCTCTCTGTCAGTCTCAGTCAGTCAGTCTCTCAGTCAGTCAGTCTCTCTCAGTCAGTCTCTCTCTCTGTCACTCAGTCTCTCTCTCAGTCAGTCAGTCTCTCTCCTAGTCAGTCAGTCTCTCTCAGTCAGTCAGTCTCTCTCTCTGTCAGTCGCTCTCTGTCAGTCTCTCTCTCTGTGTCAGTCTCTCTCTGTCAGTCAGTCTCTCTCTCAGTCAGTCTCTCTCTCAGTCAGTCAGTCTCTCTGTCAGTCAGTCTCTCTGTCAGTCAGTCTCTCTCTCTCAGTCAGTCAGTCTCTCCGTCAGTCAGTCTCTCTTAGTCAGTCAGTCTCTCTCAGTCAGTCAGTCTCTCTACCTCAGTCAGTCAGTATCTCTCTCTCTCAGTCAGTCTCTCTCTCTGTCAGTCTCTCTCTCTCTGTCAGTCTCTCACTCAGTCAGTCAGTTTCTCTGTTAGTCAGTCTCTCTCTCTCTCAGTCAGTCTCTCTCTCAGTCAGTCTCTCTCTCTCTGTCAGTCTCTGTCAGTCTCTCTCTGTCAGTCAGTCTCTCTCTGTCAGTCAGTCTCTCTCTCAGTCAGTCAGTCTCTCTCTCAGTCAGCTCTCTCTCAGTCAGTCAGTCTCTCTCTCAGTCAGTCAGTCTCTCTCTCTCTCTCTCTACAACATACCTTAGAAACATTGCCAATATCTCTGGCTAAACACTTATAAGGTTATAAGCTGCCTTGCCTTGATCACAACATTGTTGTGATCAAGGCAGCTGGACTGCCAAAACGTGTCACACAGAGATTTATGATGGAATAAATCTTTCTGGTATCGTACTTGCCTGGTTTGTTTCCTGAGAGCGCGCTCACGTGTGATTGTTTGGATTAAGTTGCCGGGTACTCCACCGGCTCTGCGCGCCACCTCCCATGGGTCTTGGCTTCCCGGAAGGAGTGCTTTCGTGTTTGGATATATATATATATACATCTTACTGCCAGATGGTGAGAACGCCGGGAGTGCTCTCTCAATGCTCCGGGCATATTGTATAACAAAATATTACACGGCAGCCCAGCCGTGGAGAAGAGCACCATCGTGATTTTAGAGGCTGTGAATTGAACTTTTCAAAACCGAACAGCGCAGCGCTCTTGATGCTTACTGAGCCCGTTAAATTAAACCCCGAATCCTACTAAGGACTTGATACAAGCTTGATTTTTAATTACGCATCTACCTACTAAAGGAGAATAATGAATTGCTCACCCTTGGGACCACATGTCCCATCATGCATTTACGAGGATTTATGCACGGCAACGCCCACTGAGAGTCGGAAATGGAATAAAAGCATGTTGAAAACAAATGGTGAGCTCTTGATGTGTTAATTCTTAGCAGCCCAGGAAGAAGGGGCATTGAGCCTTGAAACGCGTCGGCACTTCATGCTAATTGGGGAATATGAAGGCGAGCTGCATCTTACTGCCAGATGGTGAGAACGCTGGGAGTGCTCTCTCAATGCTCCGGGCATATTGTATAACAAAATATTACACGGCAGCCCAGCCGTGGAGAAGAGCACCATCGTGATTTTAGAGGCTGTGAATTGAACTTTTCAAAACCGAACAGCGCATCGCTCTTGATGCTTACTGAGCCCGTCAAATTAAACCCTGAATCCTACTAAGGACTTGATACAAGCTTGATTTTTAATTACGCATCTACCTACTAAAGGAGAATAATGAATTGCTCACCCTTGAGACCACATGTCCCATCATGCATTTACGAGGATTTATGCACGGCAATGCCCACTGACGGCCGGAAATGGAATAAAAGAATGTTGAAAACAAATGGTGAGCTCTTGATGCGTTAATTCTTAGCAGGCCAGGAAGAAGGGGCACTGAGCCCTGAAACGCGTCGGCACTTCATGCTAATTGGGGAATATGAAGGCGAGCTGCATCTTACTGCCAGATGGTGAGAACGCTGGGAGTGCTCTCTCAATGCTCCGGGCATATTGTATAACAACATATTACACGGTAGCCCAGCCGTGGAGAAGAGCACCATCGTGATTTTAGAGGCTGTGAATTGAACTTTTCAAAACCAAACAGCGCAGCGCTCTTGATGCTTACTGAGCCCGTCAAATTAAACCCCGAATCATAGGAGGACTTGATACAAGCTTGATTTTTAATTACGCATCTACCTACTAAAGGAGAATAATGAATTGCTCACCCTTGGGACCACATGTTCCATCATGCATTTACGAGGATTTATGCACGGCAACGCCCACTGAGGGCCGGAAATGGAATAAAAGCATGTTGAAAACAAATGGTGAGCTCTTGATGCGTTAATTCTTAGCAGCCCAGGAAGAAGGGGCATTGAGCCCTGAAACGCGTCAGCACTTCATGCTAATTGGGGAATATGAAGGCGAGCTGCATCTTACTGCCAGATGGTGAGAACGCTGGGAGTGCTCTCTCAATGCTCCGGCCATATTGTATAACAATATATATATGGTGATATTTACGGCGTGCAGCTCATGGCACGCAACAGAGGACCCTTCCGTTTTGTGGTCGCAAGAACAGGAGCAACAGTTTTCTTAGACTTACCGAGGGATCGGATGATTGCGACCCGCCGCTCACACTTCAGGGGACCGAGATGCTGCTGCCTTCGGGGAGACCAAGACTTCTTGGATAGGCGCTGGCATTGTCCGGGCGCCTTCAGCCTTGGTGCTTGAGACTTGAGTTGGCTGGAAGTTGGGGACCCGAGGTTGCTTTATTGCCTGTATTTCCGCAGAGTACACCGCCTGCAACACAGTACTAACTAACACGCTGCATTATGGGACATGCAGTCTCGACATTTGGCTGTGGTCACGTTTTGCAGGCTAAAGTGGTGCAGGTGAGCCCTTCACCATTGGGGAGGAGGGGCGTATTAAAGAGACCTGTCAGGTGACTCTGCATTGAACTGTGGCATTTGAAAAAGGTGCACAGCCGAAACCGGTCATGCCGTCCAGTTTTTCTTAATAAAGCAACCATCTATACCCCGCTGTGTCCTCTGCTCTGCTCTTTTGGAGGAGAAAGTTTGGTGATATATATTTATATATATATATATCATGAATTAGTGACAAAGTAACTCAAACAACTCTATACAACAACTAGCAAGGCCCGCCATGGGATTGACAAACAAAATATATGTTATATACAGTTGATGAAAAAATTGCAGAACGACAATAACATAATTGTGAGACAATCAGATAAGGGCGGCAATGTTGTTCTGTGGCCACGCAAACTGTATATGGAAGAGGCATTGCAGCAACTGTCGGATACAGAGTGCTATAGGAAAAGTAATATCCATATTGTCAAAGCAGCATGGAATGACTATTATTTGAAATTATTGGCTTGGAAGAGCGGGGGCTGATAAGTGAGGATGAATATCGCTCTTTAAAAAATGAACACCCAGTCATCCCCGCTCTGTACCTGATTCCTAAAATTCACAAGTGTGCTAGTAAACCCTCAGGTAGACCAATAATTTCTGCCATTAACAGCATTATGGAGAACACATCCAAGTATGTGGATTACTTTTTGCAAGACTGGGTCAGAGGTCTATCGTCGTTTATACAAGATACATCGGACTTTCTTAGAAAAATTGACCACATCGCATGGAGTCCGGATCTGCTTTTAATAACATTAGACGTTACATCACTTTATACGTCTATCCGGCATTGTGATGGACTCAAAGCTATTGAGTATTATTTGAACTTAAGACCAATGTACCTCTCCATGCATAACAAAATGTTAATTTCTATGATATCTACATGTTTGGAGCAAAATTTCTTTATGTTTGATATTCAAATCTATCAGCAGATTAGAGGTGATGCCATGGGGGCCTGCTTTTCCCCCAGCTATGCTTGTTTGCATATGGGGCTGTGGGAGGAGCAGGTCCTCAGGGGACAGCACAAAGACACAATAGACCAGCATGTAGTGACCTGGTTACGATATATTGACGATTTGTTTTTAATTTGGAAAGGATCTGAAACCAGTGCATTGCAATTTATAAATCAAATTAACAACAATTGTCTCAATCTCCACTTTACATCAACTATCAGTAAGTCTTCAGTGTATTTTTTGGATGTGGAGGTATTCTTGGATCAGGATACTATTGCTACCAGATTATTCAGGTGTGAGAAGTTGGCTTGGTATATGCTGTCCACTTGTTAGAGTGGGCACCTTGCACCAGAACAATTCGACTCTTATGGTTGGTAGGTTAAAGACAACCTTTATAGAAAGCTATCCTGGTGGTAGCTGTGGAGAGCAGCCTTCAGGCTAAGTCTTGGAGGAATGTAAAGCAGCTTGCTTTACCACACAATCTCTTGAATCACCAAATGAAGAGACACCACACAGGTATATATATCAAATATATA
Source organism: Calotriton arnoldi (assembly GCA_963921515.1). Lineage (NCBI taxonomy): Eukaryota > Metazoa > Chordata > Amphibia > Caudata > Salamandridae > Calotriton > Calotriton arnoldi. The sequence goes on from CAWUFW010001331.1 coordinate 1,248,483, forward strand.
TGTATTTATTACTAAACAACTCTCTACTAATCTCTTTATGAGATTAGAAGTCAGGAACATATGTACAAGTCAATGTTTTATCAAAATAAGTTAGCACAAGTAAATATCACAATCTTATCTTGGCTAGACCGTGGTCTAGAGCACATAGAATTGAGGGACCCCAAAGAACCACCCCAGGTAGTTGTAGGAGACCCACAGGGGACGGACGCGGTGTTCAGACACTGGTGCGAGTCCTGTACGAGTCTATGCGAGAGAACGCGATTGAGTTATCAATGTTACAGGTCCCTGGCATGTTCGAGGCGAACACACCGATCGGTCAGTATGAGTCGAAGGACGCGGATACTGATAGAGTTACAAGGGAGTTGGACGCGATGTGTCTAACACAGACGCGAACCCTGTACGAGCCAGTGCGAGAATCGCACGGGGAAAATAGGAGTTTTAGGGCACTTCTAGGGTAGCTACAAGCAAGTCACTTACAGGGTAAGTAGTTCTAGGGCCAACACCCACAGGAGCACCGTAGTGCTGAAGTTACCTCACCCAGGGGAGCCGGGTGCATAGGTGTCCTTTGGTGTCGGGTCGCGGCGTCGTTCTCAATGGGAACCAATGAAGACTTACTGCTTGCGACGACAGAAGAAGTGTCCATTGGAATCCAAGCCTGGATTCGGAAGGAGGAAGACCTGAAAGCAGAGGGGACAGTGTTCAAAGTCACTTGGCAGTGACTCTGGGCAAGGAAGATGAATGCCCACCGTCGTCTACAGATTCAGGTCGTTCATGGGTGTCTTGACTCTTCGGCCACGAGGTCCAGGAGGCGTTGAGGATGACCAGGAGCTGGATTCAGCGTGTCCCACGAAGTTTGCAGCTGACTGCGGTGTCGGCGACTCGATTGGAGCCAACAAGCCTTGGTAGCAGCAAGTCTCGTGGAAAGTGCAAAAGGTCAATGGTGCAGACCAGCAAGGTCTGGGGAACTCACCCAGCGAGGGTAAGTCAGGGCAGGCCTGGAGCAACCAGTTGAGCCCTCTGGTTCTTTAGAAAAGTTTTCAGGGGACCCACAAGCCAGCTGGCAAGGGATCGCAAAGACGCCTAGGAAGGATTCACTCAACAGGGGCCCACGGTCACTCGGGACGGTGTAGGCCTTTGATTTTGGGAGGGATCTCTGCTAGAGACTGGGACCACACGTGGTCCAAAGCACAAGTTCGTAGAATGTTGTGAAGGGGTTGCACTCGACAATAATGCACGGTACCCAGGGACTGCGGTTCCTCGTCACTCGTGGGGTCCACTTGCCTCAGCTTCGCTGGGGACTCACGATGGCCTTGGAGAAGTCAGGATATCCTCTTCCTGGGCTGCAGGGACTTCGGGCTCTGGCGGGAGCGGCGTAGTTTGCGACCATCGTTTGTTTTTGGTGCCTGCCAAGCAGGGGAGTCACTCCTTGACTCCAAGGGAGATTCTTCAGTCTTCCAGAGGTAGTGGAACGTCGAAGGTCCAGGATTCTTCTTGAGAGCGTCGTCCAGGGGTATCTAATGTGCTATGCACAGGTTCCCTCTATTATACTAAAAAGAAGGGAGGGACTAGCTCTATGACCCCACCTATGGGAGGGTCAGGGGAGTGGGTGGCTACACCCACTTCCCTTTGTCCAGTTTCGTGCCAGAGCAGGGGCAGGTAGCCCCTGAGCTGGTTTGAACTGGCATATGCACAGAGGAGCCTTCTGCTCCCCCAGTGCAGGACTTCAAAGCACTCTAGGAGTGCACCCACCCAGCCCCAATACACTAAACCCTGTCTGGAAGGTGGTCACACCCTCCTGTGACAGGATACCTATTGTTGGGCTTCCTCCACTGCGAGTTTCGGTCATCAGCAGGAGGGCAGCCCAGTGTCTGTGACTGGTGGCATCCATTTTGTGATGCCAGGGCTCTTCAGGATTCTACCGCGTTTCCACAGTAGGTACATGTCTATCCCTCTAGAAGGGTGGAATGCTACCCCCGCCGCCAGAACTGGCGGGGCGGTAGTATTCCAAGATGTTTGACACCAAACACAACATGTTTCCGTGCAGCCATCCCAAAGTTAGCATTTAACGCGAGGTTATAATGCGCTTAAGAGTATATGGCCAGGCTGCACTACAAACAGCATCAGAGAAGGGTCTCCGAATGCTGCAGAGGGGCTCTGCTCATGCAGGGGCACCCTCTCACATAGGAACCAAGCACTCTGCCTTCAGGATTGATAAGGCCTGCCATAGGAGTGACTTATAGGTTTATATGTGTGTATCTAGGTAGTGATATAGGTAGCCTATATCACAGTAAGGGGTGCCTGCACCACCTTACCCAGGCTGCAGTAGCAGACCTGTGGTGTCAGATTTAGTTTGCTTCCCAGGGGTGGCATAATACATGCTTCAGCCCCTGGTAGGCCTGTGAAGTACCTATGCCCTTGGCACCTAAGGTACCATATACTAGGGACTCATAAGGCACCACAGTATCCAATCACTAGTGCACCTAGAGTGCACTCCAAGTCGTTTAGAGAGATCAGAGAGGCTGGGGCCCTGATTGGCAGGGTCCCAGCCTGACTATAGCCAGAAACCAGTGTAAACATCAGAAAAAAAGTGGGGGCAACATAAGAGGCAGATCCTACTCTCCTACATCAGGAAACTCACCTCAGGCAACACAGTGCTGCATGCCAGTAGTCATCATCCACGCCACCTGATACAAAGCATCCCCTACGGGGAGATGCTACGCATCAAGCGTATTTGCAGCACTGAGAAAGATTGTGAGGCAGCCCAGAATTTGAGCAGACAGAGATTATGCAGCAAGAGATTGAGCAGCAAGAGGGTATGCCTCCGACATCATAGACAGGGCGATCAATAAAACCAAAACTCTGTCTAGATGTGAGGCCCTTGCATCCAAACCTAGTCAGGTAGAAACCAGCCCAGATAAGTCAGAGCTGCAACCCAGGATCATACTTACCTATAATAGGCAGCACCAGGCTCTCAGAAAGATCTTAAATCGAAACTGGAGTCTGGTGCAGATTGACCCTATCCTTGGCAAACATCTACCTGCAAAGCCTGTTCTGACCTTTAGAAAATCCAGGTCAATGAGCAATAGTTTGGTCAGGAGTAGTCTGGAACTTAAATCACCTACTAACTGGATTACAATGTATAAAGGTTTTAAAAAATGTCCAAACTGCAAAGCATGCAAATTTGCATGCAACAAGACTCATTATAATAGTCCTTTCAAGCCAGATCCTATAATCATTAGCAAAAGACTGACTTGTAAAACAGAATTTGCAGTTTATGTGCTGGAGTGTCCCTGTGGGTTGAAATATATTGGCAGCACCAAGCTGCCAGCCCATAAGCGGATACTCCAGCACATAAGGGCAATTAACAACAAAGACCAAGCCTACCCTGTAGCCAGACATTTTGAGGAATGTCATGAGAGTGATCCTGTACATCTAAAATATTTCGTAATAGATACAGTCCTGCCCCTTAAAAGAGGAGGAAACCAAGAGGCCAAGTTGCGCCTCTTGGAAACGAGATATATATTAGAGCTTGACAATAAGACACCATCAGGGTTGAATGCCAGTGAAGATTTTTATACATGTCTATAAAGTATTTCCAGAGATAGTAGGTAATATACTTAGTGGTTAAAATCAGTTCCATCTTATTTAACTTTTAATATGAGAATATTTTTTGAAACAGAACCTCCCCTCACATATTTACATCATTTTAATTATTTAAATTCATATTTTGCACTATTTTTTGCACTAATTGGTGGTCAACAGGGTGATTCACGTATACTGATTAAGTATTAAGATCAATGTGACTATAATGTTAGAAAGCTTTGTCTCAGCCCACTTGGGCTCGATTTCGACTAAGTACAGTAGCAAGGAGTGAAACATCATGACACGCCGAGATTGTACTAATATTCCTGTTCACGAAGTTGAACTTGTATAATGTTTTTAATACAATAGTGCAATAATTTTGATGGTGTTTGATTTTCTGATGCAATTTGGTCATGATAATCTTGGCATTTTTTAGCTTTTACAAATCCAATTTTGGTATGTTTTAATAGATTTTAAATTGCCATTTGTATTCCAATGCTATGAATTTTAACACCAATGATTTTTAGTATGTATGCATTTTTTATCATTATATTTATACATTTATGTATTTATCGTGATATTTATTGTAATGCATATTTGCACGTAGTGAACCTCTTGCTAAGTGGAACTTAGTAACTCTTCAGTTTCAATGCATTATTCACCTTAGCTGACCATGTCACTTCCTGCACTGTCACTTTAAATGCTGATCAGTTTCAAAGCAACGCGTCATGTGATCAAGGCCCGAGTGGGGGTGGAAACGCGTTATGGCGGATATGCTGGGCATTTAATAAACACTTACTGAATTGCACCAAGAACTTTGGGTCCGCTCTTCGTCTTTCCACAGTGGAATTGGAGCAGCTGAGTAGCTTTTGCTGAGGCGAATCCTGTGATATATATATATATATATTATCTACTGGTGGTCGCCAGTAGATAGTTATAGTTAGGACCTATTTTCCATAGGAAATCCGCAACATTCTATTTGAAATAACGTTGGCGCCGGTTGACGAATCTTCGCAAAATTTTCCAACTTGTTGGGGCGCTCCGGTCCGCTCCTATCTTGAAAGTCTCGGGGTGATTCAGCAAGCGGGGGCCGAGAAAAAAGGGGGGTCCCAAAACGTGTTTTCCCCATGCAATTTTCCATAGGAACCTTTAGTCGCAGCTACAGCCCGAACTGCTGAACGGAATTACACCAAATTTGCCAAAAAGGTAGCCCTTGGTTCAGGGTCGTGCCTTTTGCTTAAATGGTGTAAATCCGTTCAGTAGTTCCTGAGAAATTTGAAAAGAAAACACATATATATCTGGGCGGAGCCTAACCACACATGTCATCGTGAGATCTGATTGGCTGTCAGCACTTCATCCTGGAATTGCTGGCAGCCATCTTGGGACCAATATAAATGATAGTACCCCATTGAAATGCATTGTAGTGAATCGAAGATTTTGAGGGTTACCAAAAGGAGAACTATAAAGGGTGATAACAGACTTTAGTTACATTAGAATTCATTTGTTGATGGTACCATACTAATTTCAGGAATTGTGGTGTGTTCTAAGGTGATTTTACCCTGTGAAAAACCTTCTGCTGGGATATCATGAATCATGTTTGAGAGAAAACTATTTTCACATGCTTGTCCCATACAGTTTTGGAAGGTGCTCCAGAAGCTAAAATGAGAGCATATTTTCTGTAAATTCACATTATCTTTCTCAGTCATGTGAGAATGAAGTCTGACATTCTCAGTAAAACATGTACATCCAACAAGGGCAGAGACTGTCAGTTGATTCCTTTGTGTTCTACTGCAGCATCCCAGAGTGTTCTAAAGAACAACTAGAGTGCTAACAGCCTTACTTATGACAAAAGTATGGCACACCTGAAGCCATCTTGATTGGAATAAACTGGTAACACTTAAAACATTTAATTTAAAAAGGAACAAAATGATGGGGTTCATTTTGTCATAGAATTATGGTTAGTGCTGTAGAAAGAAAAATTAGGACATGTTTCAAGTGTGATCTCAAATATCTTCCTGTTATATTTCAACAGGAGCAGCCTGTCAGTTGATGCCTTTGTCTTCTACTGCAGCTTCCCAGAGTGTTCTAAAGAACAACTAGAGTGCTAACAGCCTTACTTATGACAAAATTATGGCACACCTGAAGCCATCTTGATTGGAATAAACTGGTAACACTTAAAACATTTAATTTAAAAGGAACAAAATGAGGGGTTCATTTTGTCATAGAAATTATGGTTAGTGCTGTAGAAAGAAAAATTAGGACATGTTTCAAGTGTGATCTCAAATATCTTCCTGTTATATTTCAACAGGAGCAGCCTGTCAGTTGATGCCTTTGTGTTCTACTGCAGCTTCCCAGAGTGTTCTAAAGAACTAGAGTGCTAACAGTCTTACTTATGACAAAATTATGGCACACCTGAAGCCATCTTGATTGGAATAAACTGGTAACTCTTAAAACATTTAATTTAAAAAGGAACAAAATGAGGGGGTTCATTTTGTCATAGAAATTATGGTTAGTGCTGTAGAAAGAAAAATTAGGACATGTTTTAAGTGAGATCTCAAATATCTTCCTGTTATATTTCAACAGGAGCAGCCTGTCAGTTGATGCCTTTGTCTTCTACTGCAGCTTCCCAGAGTGTTCTAAAGAACAACTAGAGTGCTAACAGCCTTACTTATGACAAAATTATGGCACACCTGAAGCCATCTTGATTGGAATAAACTGGTAACTCTTAAAACATTTAATTTAAAAAGGAACAAAATGAGGGGGTTCATTTTGTCATAGAAATTATGGTTAGTGCTGTAGAAAGAAAAATTAGGACATGTTTTAAGTGAGATCTCAAATATCTTCCTGTTATATTTCAACAGGAGCAGCCTGTCAGTTGATGCCTTTGTCTTCTACTGCAGCTTCCCAGAGTGTTCTAAAGAACTAGTGCGCTAACAGTCTTACTTATGACAAAATTATGGCACACCTGAAGCCATCTTGATTGGAATAAACTGGTAACACTTAAAACATTGAATTTAAAAATGAACAAAATGATGGGGTTCATTTTGTCATAGAAATTATGGTTAGTGCTGTAGAAAGAAAAATTAGGACATGTTTCAAGTGTGATCTCAAATATCTTCCTGTTATATTTCAACAGGAGCAGCCTGTCAGTTGATGCCTTTGTGTTCTACTGCAGCTTCCTAGAGTGTTCTAAAGAACTAGAGCGCTAACAGTCTTACTTATGACAAAAGTATGGCACACCTGAAGCCATCTTGATTGGAATAAACTGGTAACACTTAAAACATTTAATTTAAAAAGGAACAAAATGAGGGGGTTCATTTTGCCATAGAAATTATGGTTAGTGCTGTAGAAAGAAAAATTAGTGCTAAAACACTACCCCCAGCACGACACCCAACACTACCCAAACATAACTGCACTACCCTAAACCCTAAAACACTACCACCAGCACGACTCCCTACACTACCCAAACACCACTGCACTACACTAAACCCTAAATATACCCCAGCATGACCACCCACACTACACAAACACCACTGCACTACCCTATACCCTAAAACACGACCCCCTACACTACACAAACACCACTGCACTACCCTAAACCCTAAAACACTACCCACAGCATGACCCCCTTCACTACACAAACACCACTGCAATGCCCTAAACCCTAAAACACTACCCCAGCACTACCCCCTACACTACCCAAACACCACTGCACTAACATAAACCCTAAAACACTACCCCCAGCACAACCCCCAACACTACACAAACACCACTGCACTACCCTAAACCCTAAAACACTACCCCCAGCATGTCTCCCTACACTACCCAAACACCACTGCACGACCCTAAACCCTAAATCTACCCCCAGCACGACCCCTACAGTACCCAAACACCACTGCACTACCATAAAACACTACCCCCAGCATGACCCCCTACACTACACAAACACCACTGCACTACCCTAAACCCTAAAACACTACCACCAGCATGACCCCCTACACTACTCAAACACCACTGCACTACCCTAAACCCTAAAACACTACCCCAGCACGACCCCTACACTACCCATACACCACTGCACTACCCTAAACCCTAAAACACTACCCCCAGCACGACCCCTACACTACTGCACTACCCTAAACCCTAAAACACTACCCCCAGCACAACCTCCTACACTACCCAAACACCACTGCACTACCCTATACCCTAAAACACTACCCCCAGCACGACCCCCTACACCACCCAAACACCACTGCACTACCCTAAACCCTAGAAAAGAAACCCCCACCCCATGCCCAATCCCCCTTACCTCTCACTCCTCATGGTTCCTCTCTCCTCGTGGTTCCTGCTTCACGTCATCTCTGAGGGGCGGTGCACGTCGTTGTGAGGAAACAGAACAGCCTCTGTTTCCTTACAACGACATGGATCGTCTACATGTTTTTAGAACGCATGGTCATTTACCATACATACCTTTACAACAAAATTTGTTGTAAAGGCATGCGTGGTAAATGACCATGCGTTCTAAAAATGCGTAGTAATGACTTTGTGATGTACAACGCATGCGTGGTAATGCATGCGTTGTAATGGTATCGCAAAGTAAAAAGTCGTTGTAACGGCTGTTTACCGATCGAAGCTGGCCCCTGTTCTTCAGTGAGACGTTTATTTGATTAACTAGGAGGAAGGAATGTGTTTTTTTTACCGAAAAGTGAATTCCCGGCTGTTGTATTGTGAAAGTGTCCGCGTGGCCTGGTTTCACTTCCGGTGAGTGAGTGGAAGAGTCTGTTTGGATCTAAAGGAGTTCTGTTGTTGGACGGGCCGGCGCGACATGTCATCAGAAAACATAGCTAATGGAAAGCGTCCTCCCTGAAGTGTGGAGCAGTGCCATGAGAGGTCAACGAGTGTGCGTCCCACCGCAGTATGACCGTACTGCGTGACCCATGTGCCGCCTCCAGGGTACGGGAGTCAGAAGCGGCATCGTAGGTCCTCTTGAAGACCGTTGTAGCACTAATTCTACATTTTGGTACTAGGGCATTTTAACTTCGTTGTTCCTGCCAGATACAAAGAGAAGATCCTGTGTTATTCAGTGCCCTCGTTACCTTTTTTGTGGGTTGTGGTGCTTGTCACTTCGCTGCCCCGCCGGTGCACACGACTGGGCACCCCACCTCGTGTGCCATCTGCAGGGCCTCTGCCCTCGGATCACTGGTTTCGGTTTCTGGAGTGGCAACATAAACAGTTGCTCCCAAAGGACTAGCCTGAACACTTAGGTGAATATCCCCTGCACCAGCATTCCACAGAAATTCTTTCCTAGCTCTCCCACGTCAACGAGCACGGCTCCGCTCGCGACACCGTATGACGTCATCGGAGCCATAAGAGGACCTCGTCGGCGTGCTGACGTCAGTTCCACCCATTTTTTCCGTGCCACCGAGGCAAACAGGGGACCGAGACATTTTCACATGTATACATAGTATAATAAATATATATATATTCACTGAAAAAACCATAGGTTTCAGGCATGTTATAGTTAGAAATTAGCATTTAAAAAACCTTAGAAATTCACTGAAAAAACCATAGGTTTCAGGCACGTTATAGTTAGAAATTAGCATTTAAAAACCCTTAGAAATTCACTGAAAAAACCATAGGTTTCAGGGGCGTTATAGTTAGTTGGACATTTCACTCGTACAAAACCATAGAAATTCCCCCGTTATAGTTAGTTCAGCTAACTATAACTCGCGCGCCCGCAATGCACTGCTGATGACGTCACATATTACATCACTCATGACATGGTCAGTGACATCACTCATGACATCACTGATGACATCATCCAGTGAATGTGTGTTTTTCTGAAAATTAAATATGTTTTATATATGTATATCTCAAGGTCGATGGAAGAATAAATGGGTATATAAGTGCTAAATGGATGATTTGTTTTTGTAAAATTGATTGTATAACTGACTAAGTGTATCTTAGTGAATACATGGGTTAGTGAGTAATGTTTAAATATGAAAATATCTGTATCAGTCTCTCACTTTATGTATAAGTGGCTGCATGGGTTGGTGAGTAGCTACATGAGTGTCTATATGGGTTATTAGTTGGTTTTTTGAGTATCAGTATGAGTGTCTGAGTGTCTGTATGGTTCGGTGGGGGTATTACTTAGTGCATAGATGCATGAATAAGTGACTCACTGTTTGTATGTGTTGAAGACAGCATGTGTGCAGGACTGTATAGGTGGATGAGTATGTGTATGGGTCTGTTAGTGAGTGAATGACTGTCTCAATAGTGTCTTTATGAGTAACTACATATGTTTTAAACTAGTATATGTGAGTATTGGTGTATATAAGTGAGTATATGTGAGAGTGAGAGATTGGAAGAGTTCCTGTACAAATAAGTAGGTGTTTCTATAAGTGATTGTTTAAGCGAGTAAGTATGTGTAAGTTTCTGTAGAAGTAAGTGTGGTAGTGTGTGTATAACTGTATATGCAAGTAAATGGATGTTTGATACTTTGTTTGCATGTGTGACTATGTGTGTGAGTAACTCTATGGATGAGTGGCGGTGTGTAACAGGATGTATAGGTGTATGAGTACATATGATGAGTGAGTATATGTATGAGTGACTGTATAGGGACTGTTGGTGAATGAGTGGATGTGTGTGTAGATCTTGGAATTAATGAATAGGTGTGTTGTAACTGGTATTGGTATGTCCATTGTTTTGAAAATGTTAGTTTGTATTTTTGAGTGTGTGTATCAAAGGTTATATTAGGGTGAGAGGAGATCTGCCACTCTATCACAAGGATGATGTCATCAGTGATGTCATCAGTGATGTCATTTGAGATGTTATCAGTGATGTCATGAGTGATGTCACTGACCATGTCATGAGTGATGTAATATGTGACGTCATCAGCAGTGCATTGCGGGCGCGCGAGTTATAGTAAGCTGAACTAACTATAACGGGGGAATTTCTATGGTTTTGTACGAGTGAAATGTCCAACTAACTATAACGCCCCTGAAACCTATGGTTTTTTCAGTGAATATATATATATATATATCATTAACAGTTGCTCTGAAGCTTAGGGACGCACTCGAACTGAAGCTTTGACAAAGTCTTTATTCTCTAAAACAGCAAATGCAAAATGATAATTAATACAGCCTGACGCGTTTTGGAAACTTTTTTCCTTAATCATAGGCACAGAACAAAGCTCCACGCTCCTGCCGCCACACCAGATTTTAATTGGTTTTCCCTCCAATGGGATACTCCTACGCTGGACCCCCGTTGTTCACTGGGACTTGTAGTGTGGCTGCAATCTCTTCCCAAATGGGTGCTGTGTTGCCTTGCACTGCAAAATATCCAAAGCCCTTCAATGAGCCTCAAAATGCACCGCTATTAAAATCCATAGAGCGACAGTTCCACGTATCGAATCCGGCATAATTTCGCTCCTGTGGCCCCTTTGGGATCCTAGGGTGGTGCAGTCCCCCACGGCCGAGCCGCCGTGAATAACATCATTAACAGTTGCTCTAAAGCTTAGGGACGCACTCGAACTGAAGCTTTGACAAAGTCTTTATTCTCTAAAACAGCAAATGCAAAATGATAATTAATACAGCCTGACTCGTTTCGGAAACATTTTTCCTTAATCATAGGCACAGAACAAAGCTCCACGCTCCTGCCGCCACACCAGATTTTAATTGGTTTTCCTCCAATGGGATGCTCCTACGCTGGTCCCCCGTTGTTCACTGGGACTTGTAGTGTGGCTGCAATCTCTTCCCAAATGGGCGCTGTGTTGCCTTGCACTGCAAAATATCCAAAGCCCTTCAATGAGCCTCAAAATGCACCGCTATTAAAATCCATAGAGCGACAGTTCCACGTATCGGATCCGGCATAATTCCGCTCCTGTGGCCCCTTTGGGATCCTAGGGTGGTGCAGTCCCCACGGCCGAGCCGCCGTGAATAACATCATTAACAGTTGCTCTAAAGCTTAGGGACGCACTCGAACTGAAGCTTTGACAAAGTCTTTATTCTCTAAAACAGCAAATGCAAAATGATAATTAATACAGCCTGACGCGTTTCGGAAACATTTTTCCTTAATCATAGGCACAGAACAAAGCTCCACGCTCCTGCCGCCACACCAGATTTTAATTGGTTTTCCCTCCAATGGGATACTCCTACGCTGGTCCCCCGTTGTTCACTGGGACTTGTAGTGTGGCTGCAATCTCTTCCCAAATGGGCGCTGTGTTGCCTTGCACTGCAAAATATCCAAAGCCCTTCAATGAGCCTCAAAATGCACCGCTATTAAAATCCATAGAGCGACAGTTCCACGTATCGGATCCGGTATAATTCCGCTCCTGTGGCCCCTTTGGGATCCTAGGGTGGTGCAGTCCCCACGGCCGAGCCGCCGTGAATAACATCAGTAACAGTTGCTCTGAAGCTTAGGGACGCACTCGAACTGAAGCTTTGACAAAGTCTTTATTCTCTAAAACAGCAAATGCAAAATGATAATTAATACAGCCTGACGCGTTTCGGAAACATTTTTCCTTAATCATAGGCACAGAACAAAGCTCCACGCTCCTGCCGCCACACCAGATTTTAATTGGTTTTCCCTCCAATGGGATACTCCTACGCTGGTCCCCCGTTGTTCACTGGGACTTGTAGTGTGGCTGCAATCTCATCCCAAATGGGCGCTGTGTTGCCTTGCACTGCAAAATATCCAAAGCCCTTCAATGAGCCTCAAAATGCACCGCTGTTAAAATCCATAGAGCGACAGTTCCACGTATCATTTTGCATTTGCTGTTTTAGAGAATAAAGACTTTGTCAAAGCTTCAGTTCGAGTGCGTCCCTAAGCTTCAGAGCAACTGTTAATGATGTTATTCACGGCGGCTCGGCCGTGGGGGACTGCACCACCCTAGGATCCCAAAGGGGCCACCGGAGCGGAATTATGCCGGATCCGATACGTGGAACTGTCGCTCTATGGATTTTAATAGCGGTGCATTTTGAGGATCATTGAAGGGCTTTGGATATTTTGCAGTGCAAGGCAACACAGCGCCCATTTGGGAAGAGATTGCAGCCACACTACAAGTCCCAGTGAACAACGGGGGACCAGCGTAGGAGTATCCCATTGGAGGGAAAACCAATTAAAATCTGGTGTGGCGGCAGGAGCGTGGAGCTTTGTTTTGTGCCTATGATTAAGGAAAAAATTTTCCGAAACGCGTCAGGCTGTATTAATTATCATTTTGCATTTGCTGTTTTAGAGAATAAAGACTTTGTCAAAGCTTCAGTTCGAGTGCGTCCCTAAGCTTCAGAGCAACTGTTAATGATGTTATTCACGGCGGCTCGGCCGTGGGGGACTGCACCACCCTAGGATCCCAAAGGGGCCACAGGAGCGGAATTATGCCGGATCCGATACGTGGAACTGTCGCTCTATGGATTTTAATAGCGGTGCATTTTGAGGCTCATTGAAGGGCTTTGGATATTTTGCAGTGCAAGGCAACACAGCGCCCATTTGGGAAGAGATTGCAGCCACACTACAAGTCCCAGTGAACAACGGGGACCAGCGTAGGAGTATCCCATTGGAGGAAAACCAATTAAAATCTGGTGTGGCGGCAGGAGCGTGGAGCTTGTTCTGTGCCTATGATTAAGGAAAAAAATTCCGAAACGGCGTCAGGCTGTATTAATTATCATTTTGCATTTGCTGTTTTAGAGAATAAAGACTTTGTCAAAGCTTCAGTTCGAGTGCGTCCCTAAGCTTCAGAGCAACTGTTACTGATGTTATTCACGGCGGCTCGGCCGTGGGGGACTGCACCACCCTAGGATCCCAAAGGGGCCACAGGAGCGGAATTATGCCGGATCAGATACGTGGAAATGTCGCTCTATGGATTTTAATAGCGGTGCATTTTGAGGCTCATTGAAGGGCTTTGGATATTTTGCAGTGCAAGGCAACACAGCGCCCATTTGGGAAGAGATTGCAGCCACACTACAAGTCCCAGTGAACAACGGGAGACCAGCGTAGGAGTATCCCATTGGAGGGAAAATCAATTAAAATCTGGTGTGGCGGCAGGAGCGTGGAGCTTTGTTCTGTGCCTATGATTAAGGAAAAATGTTTCCGAAATGCGTCAGGCTGTATTAATTATCATTTTGCATTTGCTGTTTTAGAGAATAAAGACCTTGTCAAAGCTTCATTTCGAGTGCGTCCCTAAGCTTCAGAGCAACTGTTAATGATGTTATTCTCGGCGGCTCGGCCGTGGGGGACTGCACCACCCTATGATCCAAAAGGGGCCACAGGAGCGGAATTATGCCGGATCCGATACGTGGAACTGTCGCTCTATGGATTTTAATAGCGGTGCATTTTGAGGCTCATTGAAGGGCTTTGGATATTTTGCAGTGCAAGGCAACACAGCGCGCATTTGGGAAGAGATTGCAGCCACACTACAAGTCCCAGTGAACAACGGGGGACCAGCATAGGAGTATCCCATTGGAGGGAAAACCAATTAAAATCTGGTGTGGCGACAGGTGCGTGGAGCTTTGTTCTGTGCCTATGATTAAGGAAAAATGTTTCCGAAACGCGTCAGGTTGTATTAATTATCATTTTGCATTTGCTGTTTTAGAGAATAAAGACTTTGTCAAAGCTTCAGTTCGAGTGCGTCCCTAAGTTTCAGAGCAACTGTTAAAATATATATATATATATATATATATATATATATATATATATATATATATATATATATATATATATATATATATATATATATATATATATTCACTGAAAAAACCATAGGTTTCAGGCACGTTATAGTTAGAAATTAGCATTTAAAAAACCTTACAAATTCACTGAAAAAACCTTAGGTTTTAGGGACAGTTATAGTTAGTTGGACATTGCACTCGTACAAAACCCGTGAAATTCCCCCGTTATAGTTAGTTCAGGTAACTATAACTCGCGCCCCGCAATGCACTGCTGATGACGTCACATATTACATCACTCATGACATGGTCAGTGACATCACTGATGACATCACTGATGACATCTCAAATGACATCACTGATGACATCATCCAGTGACTGTGTGTTTCTGTAAAGTTTAAATATGTTTAATATATATATAGGGAAAGGCGTATTGAAGAATGAGTGGGTGTATAAGTGTCTGAATGGATGATTTAGTAGGTGCGTGACTAACTATATAAGTGAGTGATTAAACGTATCTTACTGAATGCATGGGTTAGTGACTAAACTGGGTGAATGTCTGTATCCGTCTGTCTGTTGCTGTGTAAGTGGCTGCATGGGTTTGTGAATAGCAACATGAGTGTCTATATGAGTTATTGATTGGTTGTCTGAGTATCTGTATGGGTGCCTGAGTGTTTGTGTGGGTGGGGTGTGTGCGACTCTGTGCATAGATGTGTGAGTGGGTGATTCACTGGGTGGATGGTTTCAAGAGTGCCACTGTGATAGACTGTATGGGTGGGTAAGTGTGTGTAAGAGTGTGTTAGTGAGTGAATGTATGTCCCAGTGGTACATGTGTGAGTAACTACATATGTGAAAGTCAGTATATATGTGTGTTGGAGTATATAAATAGCTATAAGCGAGAGTGTGTGATTCTGAGAGTGACTGTATGGATGAGTGTGTGCTTGCATCAGAGATTGTATAAGAGCGTAAGAATGTGCTAGTATTTGTATGAGTAAGTGAGCTGGTGTGTGTATAACTGTATAGGTGAGTAAATGGGTGTTTGCTTAATTTTTTGCATGACTGACTAGGTGTGTGAGTACCTCTATGGATGAGTGGCGGTGTGTGAGTGTTTATATAGGTGTATGAGTGCATATAATAGTCCTGTACTGAGTGACTATAAGTATGAGTGACTGTACGGGTGAGTGAGTAGATGTGTGTGTGTAGACCTAAGAATCAGTGAGTGTGTATATAGTAATTGGTGTTGGAGTGTCTATGGTTTTGACAATGGCAGTCTGTAATTTACAGTGGGTGTATCAAAAGTTATATTAGGGTGTGAGAAGATGCATCAAATTATCACATGGATGATGTCATCAGTGATGTCATCAGTGATGTCATTTGAGATGTCATCAGTGATGTCATCAGTGATGTCACTGACCATGTCATGAGTGATGTAATATGTGACGTCATCAGCAGTGCATTACGGGGCGCGAGTTATAGTTACCTGAACTAACTATAACGGGGGAATTTCACGGGTTTTGTACGAGTGCAATGTCCAACTAACTATAACTGTCCCTAAAACCTATGGTTTTTTCAGTGAATTTGTAAGGTTTTTTAAATGCTAATTTCCAACTATAACGTGCCTGAAACCTATGGTTTTTTCAGTGAATTTCAAAGGTTTTGTAAATGACAATTTTTAAATGTATTAATTGTTATATTTATTTTTTTGATACTGATTTACTACATTTTTTTAAACTATTTTTAGATATTTTATTTTTTAAATTACATTATAATTACATTATACATTACATTACAAAATATACTTTCTCAGAATGAATTACTTTAGTTTAAATTCTTTGCAAATAGGCAATAGACTTTTAAGTACAGTAGTTACAGTTGTTGCAATGGGCAACACAATTTCAAACACAATGCAACATTGAGCTCAATGTGAATTACTAGTTAAATTCAATTAGTTACTTTATGGATTACTTTTCTAACCACAGGACTGGATCCTAGATTCAGTCCTGGGACATCTCCTGTAAACAGTTGAGTAAAAGCGTTTTGGTTACAGTAGTGATTTTTAAGGAATATTATTGTATTTTAAAAAGTTGAGACAGAAACTTTTTCACATAGAATCACCAATGTTATCCTATGGGAGGAAATTCACTTAGCAGGTAAGTAGTGTTATCGTTACTTTTTCTTACTCAGTGGTGGATCCTGGATCCAGCACTGGTGCATCTCCTGTAAACAGTTGAAATAATGCGTTTAAGTCATACAGGCGATTTTTAAGGAATATTTGTAGTTTGTGAAAATCGACACTTTGAAACTTTTCTGCTGAAAACCAGACAATGGATTCCTATGGAAGGAAATACAAGTTACTGGTAAATACGGTTAGAATTACTTTTCAGGGTCAGTGCTGGGCTAAAAGATGCAGCACTGGGTTCTCTCCTGATAACAGGGGAGTAAATCGGAATTCGTAGTTCGGCTGATTTTAGAGGAATATTATAAAGTTCCAAAACTCCACACTTAGAAGAATTTCCAAGTGAAACCAGTCAATGTTAGCCTATGGAAGGAAATTCACGTTACTGGTAAGTACGGTTAGAATTACTTTTCAGGATCAGTACTGGGCTCAAAGATGCAGCACTGAGGTCTCTCCTGGTAACAGGTGAGTAAATCGGAATTCGTAGTTCTGCTGATTTTAGAGGAATATTTGTATGTTTCAAAATCGACACAGAAACTTTTTCAGCAAAAAGCAGGCAATGATATCCTATGGAAGGAAATTCAAGTTACTGGTAAGTACGGTTTAAATTACTTTTCAGGATCAGTACTGGGCTCAAAGGTGCAGCACTGAGGTCTCTCCTGATAACAGGTGAGTAAATCGGAATTCGTAGTTCGGCTGATTTTAGAGGAATATTATAAAGTTCCAAAACTCCACACTTAGAAGAATTTCCAAGTGAAACCAGTCAATGTTAGCCTATGGAAGGAAATTCACGTTACTGGTAAGTACGGTTAGAATTACTTTTCAGGATCAGTACTGGGCTCAAAGATGCAGCACTGAGGTCTCTCCTGATAACAGGTGAGTAAATCGGAATTCGTAGTTCTGCTGATTTTAGAGGAATATTTGTATGTTTCAAAAATCGACACTTAGAAACTTTTTCAGCAAAAAGCAGGCAATGATATCCTATGGAAGGAAATTCAAGTTACTGGTAAGTACGGTTAAAATTACTTTTCAGGATCAGTACTGGGCTCAAAGATGCAGCACTGAGGTCTCTCCTGATAACAGGTGAGTAAATCGGAATTCGTAGTTCGGCTGATTTTAGAGGAATATTTGCACAGTGGTGAAGGGAGGGGCGGGGCTTCAGGTGACATGTCTGCAAACAGGCCCCGTGGCGCGTTTTAAGATGGGGAATTAAATCCTCCTCAATCCCAAGGGTCCCTAGGGGCCAAGTAGCCCACCAGATACCTCCAGTATGCGCCAGAGAGCTGCGCTGCAGAGAGGTGTTCAGAGGCCACGCCCCTTTTTACACCTCTCTGCAACGCAGCTCTGTGGCGCTTTCTGGACGTACCTGGTGGGCTAGTTGGCCCCCAGGGACCCTCAGGATTGAAGGGGATTTAATTCCCAATCTTAAAACGCGCAACGGGGCCTGTTTGCACACATGTCACCTGAAGCCCCGCCCTCCCTTCACCACTGTGCAAACGCGCCCGTGGCGCGTTTTAAGTTGGGGAATTAAGTCCCCTTGAATCCTGAGGGTCCCTGGAGTCCAACTAGCCCACCATGTACCTCCAAAAGCGCCACAGAGCTGCGTTGCAGAGAGGTGTAAAAAGGGGCGTGGCCTCTGTACACCTCTCTGCAACGCAGCCCCTGGCGCATACTGGAGGTTCCTGGTGGGCTAGTTGGCCCCCAGGGACCCCCAGTATTCAAGGGGATTGTTCCCCTCTGCAAACGCGCCAGGGGGCACGTTTGCAGAGTGGTAAAGGAAGGGGCGGGGCCTGCGGCACGATCGTTTTTTTTTAAATTATTATTATTATTTTTTAATGCTTTTTTCTGCCCAGGGGGTCCTTGTGGGACCCCCTGAGCAGACCTAGGGGGTCAGGGTGTTTCTACCCTGCCCCCTTTGTGCGTTTTGCGCACTTGTTTCTCTGCCTCGGTTCTACCGAGGGACAAAATGGCTGCCAACACTTCCTGATTTGGAGTGTTGACAGCCAATTAGCATGCAGCTCGTGATCGGGAGGGTGCGCGAATCCGACGCGGCCATAGATATATATGTGATTTTCCTTTTGATTTTCACAGGAACTACTGAACGGATTTACACCATTTAACAAAAGGGTTCTTTCTGAACCAAGAACTACCTCTTTGCCAAATTTGGTGTAATTCCGTTCAGCAGTTCGGGCTGTAGCCGTGGCTAAAGTTTCCTATGGGAAAATGAATGGGGAAAACACGTTTTGGGACCCTCCTTTTTTCTCGGCCCCCGCTTGACGAATCACCCCGAAACTTTCAGGGTAGGAGCGGACCGGAGCGGGCCATAAAGTTTGAAAATTTCACGAAGATTCGTCAACCGACGCAAGAGTTATTTCAAATAGAATGTTGCGGATTTCCTATGGAAAATAGGTCCTAACTATAACTATCTACTGGCGACCGCCAGTAGATAATATATATATATATATATATATATATATATTGTGTCTACATTTTTATATTATATCTTTTAAAGCAAACCTCATGCACCTCTTGCCACAAAACTTGTGTTCACATATGCCAAGTCCTCCAATGATTGCTGCTGTTACTTCGTGCCATAATTAATGCTGTTTTAATGTCAGGCAGCTACTTGGCCTCCTTTTTTTAAATGTGTTAATTGTGTTTATTGGACTTCTTAATAAATGACAATCCAGTTTCAAAAGTTCCAAAAGCCCCTTCAGGCTTAAGGTATTTAACCAATATATCCAGCCATTTTCTTTCCTTGTCACACTGGCTGTCTGATCTCCACCATTTTCTAACGCTCCCATCATAGTCTTTTCTTTTTAAAATATCTTTATTGCCATTTCAAAGAAGGGAACAGAAAACAAAGACAAAAGGGAAGGACACAACATGTGCAAATGTTTACAATTACTCGTCTCATTATCAGTGGGTGCGTCAGATTGGCTAGGATGCAGTGCTTAATTTGGGCCAGTGGTTTCCGGTGCTTGACACCGGCACTTAATTGTCAGCACCAGCACCTGTGGCAGGTCACCTAGAGAGTAGCATAACAGAAGTTACCGGCCACCCAAACCATTATAATAGCTTTGGTGGCCTGGAATAGTCTGAATTGTCACACTTGTCGGACTGTGATGTTTAGTAGGTGTGTTTGTAATGTCACTGGCAGTGCTAGCAGGGGCAAAGGGTGGGGCGAGCTGAAGTGGCCCCCTGACGAGGGCCCTGGCACTTATTTGTTTTACAAATTAAGCACTGCTAGGATGTTATCACAATGTGCACTGCTCACCACTAATTGATTCAATCGTCACCCATGCTATTGCATAGAATGACATTTGGATTACCAGTATGGGCAACTATTAACACCTCTCTATCCGTGGATGTCACAGCACCCTTTACGTCTCTAACACATGCAAAGTCATGGGACATATAACCTAAAGAAATTATTGCTCATTGATAGGTGCCAAGCGAATCATATATATTTCCTAGTGAGCTCCTGTTAGTGTAGTTGCTGGATCCCCAGACCTCTGGGGTTCATGCAGGTCCACCACATGCACAATTTAGTTCATCATTGTGCAGGTCGACTGCGCCCCCGACCCAGCTGCTCCCATCACACTCATTACTTGAAATGTAGCTGCTTATGATTGAGTTCTGCTTCCAAACATTGTATTGCTATTGATGATTTCTCATTGCTTTTATTTTTTGTTATCCTTATTTTCCTCTCAGCTTTTACAGTATAAGGACATTTTAATGCATAAATATAATGCATCATCACATATGGCATAATGTTTGAAACTACTTCTTATGTGAAAACTCTGTGCCTTTAGCAATATGTTAAGATCTATTTCTACTACACACAAGTCTATTTCCCATTCTAATATTCCACTTGTACATCAAAACTGCAATGTTTGTTCTACCAATTCTGTAAATTTGTTTTATACATTTATGTTAAATGGTCAGTTTTTCTATTTTAAACAATAATTACACCCACATTAAAAAATGTCATAAATATATTGCAAATGTGTCAACGAGCTTTCCATCCAATGTGTAACGTCATAAATATGATCATATTCAAACTTTGCAATAAAAAGATTCACAAATGATGGCACAGAGCATAAGCCCATCGAAGTTCCTGAAATTCTATGGAATAAGCCTCTTTATATTTAAAGGAATTTAGCCCAACACTATATTGCATCGATATGTAGTATTAAAGTTCATTTATCATTTATGTTTATTTTGTGGTAGTTGACTTGAACAGAATGTTTTTACAAACAGGGAAATGTTTGCTGAAAATAGTAAGTGAACTACTGGAATATACTGTGTGATTGTCTGCAATAAAAATAAGAAGACAGCAGTAAAGAAAAACATCCTTCGTATTGTGGCAGAGAGGGATTGTTGAAGCTTAAGCTTTCCTCTTAAAAAATGCAACTAGTAATGGGCACTGATTCAAATTAGAATGTTTAGGGCTCTTTACTTTCAGGAATAGATTGTTAATAAAACAATGAACAATGGTTAGGTCCAGTGTAATTATGTAATTCTGTGTCTGGGCTGTTCACCACAAAATTATGGCATAATAACCCATGCCACATTATTTGAAGTTACAACAAAAATATTATTTCTAGCTGAAATGGATTAAAATAATACTACAAGAGAATATGTGCAAAATGCTGCATAATTTGCCTTTTCTAGCCAAATAATTTAGGTAACCCTGTTGCATACATAATTCAGTTCTTCATTGCTGCATAATCCTAGTGACCCTGACAATGGTAAAGCTCTGAAGAGTGCTTTGCCCGCTGTCATTATGATTCACCAGGGACCATGAAATATTATCCATATTTCACAGGTCCCTGTGTTTTTATACCACTGCATGTTGTGCAATAAAAGCGTCAAAACATGCAATATAATATAGAGACATCTACTCCTTTGAAAATCATGTCAGAGTCCTTGGGGAGACTAGACAGGTGCCCAGAGGATCACTGCCTTTTCCCTGCAATTTATTTCCAAACGTTAAACTTCTTTTAAAGCAGCACTCGTGCATTTAATGGACATAGGCTACTTCCAAAAAATGTTTCCCAATTGGTAAAGTAAAGATAGGGATAAAAGTCTACTGTACTTTGTAAGATTCCATCTCTGCATTTAATGCAGCTAATTACAGGGGGTCATTAATTATGATCTGCCCCATTAATATTCAGTAGGGAGGTTGCCTTAGAACCCTTTGTAAATGTACAATCGGTGCCACCTGTTAGTACACAAGGCACATTGTAAGCTGCATTCCCATTCACAAACCAATCGATGTTCAAATTGCATATTTCTGAGTTTCAAAGAGGAATAATACATAAAGCCTGATGTCCTTTGTTTAGAATCTCAACATTTGTATCAAACTAAATTGAATTTGTTTTGTGAAACTGTTTGGATAAAAAGAAGACTATTTGGACTATGTTCCATTATCAAAAACTGCATTATATACCCGGAGTTCCAACCTGCTAAAAAGTTTAACCGTCCAAACCAACATAACCCAAGTAGACTGAGCACAGTATTTCTTCGCTGAGCTTGGAGATGCTATTAGTCTGACACTGGCATGGTTAGGTGGGCTTCCTTTGTAGTGAACATACACAGGAGTATTATCTCTTTCTACCTGACCTTTCACACATTGATATTTTTTATTTTAATACAATTCTTATTTTCTTTCCATGGTATTGGCTTTGCTCGCTATAAATCTAAAAGTGTTTTTGACCCAAGTCAATTCATCAACACCAGGTATTCGAATGTACTCTGTCATGGGTCAGCATCTTACTGACCTTTTTTTCATTATAGGAATCATGATAGACGAGTGTCTGAGGTAGGACTTTGTAATGGCGCAGATTCCTGACTTTGAGGAAAAAAGTTAGCAGTAGGTCAGGGTTGTTTTCGTGCTCCGTTTCTACAATTGTTCATCCTGTCTGTCAGACTTCCCTGAGTCACTATTGGATGTAAAAAGAACTGTAACACCATAGCAAGGGGAGCCGTGCCTATTTTATTTTGTCTGTAGTCTTTTTAGTTCTGACTTGATGTCTCCGCTGTCTGCATGCCTATTGTTGCCAATTAAATAAAATATTTAATTCTTCATCTAAAGATGCATTGTATACAAAAACAATCGTTTTACTTTTTTTCACTGCAACATTTTTTAAAGTATTTTAGCAATAGCTCAAAGTGGAAGTCAGACATATTGGGTTTGCCAGTGCTGTTTTTAAATTTTGGGGCTGATTACGATGTCGGGCGGAAAGCCTCCGAACGACAGTTGGATTAAACGGTGTCAGAACCTATCCGCCCGACTCGGTCGGAAACAATACTGACCGACCGATTACGATGCACGCAGTTGGAAAGGAAACTGTTCGGACATTCCGAATCGGTTCCGACCAGCATTCGGGGAATCTGAGTCAATCGGAGCCGATTCGTACAACTCTAAGGACAGCATTTCAAACTGACCGATTACGATGTCGGATTCGGACAGTCTTTCCCACTCGGTTTGTCCGATACGAAAAGGCTGTCGGAAACTGGCTTGGAGGCCCCTAGCAGGCCCCCTTCATCCTGAGGCCTCCGGTTGGGGCCCGTGGGGGTACCCAACAGAGCCACCTTTAGGCCAAGCACTGTGTGGCAGGCACCATGGGGTGCTGCCGATAGGGTGCAAGATTTTCTGCAGACACCCCTTTTCCCCATAGGAGTGTTGTCGGTCGGAAAACAAGCTCCCATTGAAGTCAATAGGAGACCTTCCGCACGGTGTTCGGAAGCATAGTAATCGGTCGTGCGGAACCGCCGATCGCGAGTTGGTCAGAACCGAATCCAACAGGAGTGAGGCGGAAAGTTTCCACACAACGTAATGAGCCCCTTTGGGTCTAAACCCTAGATGCAAAATTGTGGAAATCTGATTGTTCCTACATTTGGCATAGGTAAGAGGTGGATGAGCCATTGAAGGCTCAAGCTACGCTTGATTCAGATATCTTTCCTGGCTCAGCTCAAGCTCCGCTTGAAACCTTGAGCCAAAAATTAGCAGAGCATTCATGTGGCTTCTGCTACCCTCTCTCCTACCTCCAGAACCAAGCCCCACCACAACAGTCATCCTTGTAGCAAGGGAAGTTGGTGTTTGCAAATGGGATGATAGATTGGTGTAAAAGTGCTTAGTTAAGTCAATTATATTTTTGTGAGCACTTTCATGACAGGGTCTGATAGCCAGCACATCTGATAGACAGCCCATCTGAAATGCTGCTGCCAACCCAGTGGGTAAAGATTGAATAAATGAGTTGTGCATTCAGGTACTAAGGAGAAGAAAGCATCTGAGAATGAGATTAGGGTGATTGAAAGAACCAAGCTTTCTTGTTTTACCTGAAAAGAGGCAAAAAGGAGATGTTTCTGATGGGAGAAGGCAGAGAAATCCACATTTTGCCTCCCAGATGGAAGAATGTGTGGCCTCCCATTTGATTGCATTTCATAGGAGAGTCTTGAGAAGGTAGGTGGTAGAAGATGGCAAACTATGTGCCAAAGACTAAGGTAAAAGTCTGCTTCTAAGGTAACTAGGGCCCTAGTTGTAAAGACAAGACACAAGACAAAGCAACTTGTGGAAACAGTGCCTGTGTTAGGGAAAGCCAGGGAAGATATTTAAGATAGGGATACACAGTCTCCCACTAAGTTTAAAATCAGATGGGTAGTTGCATTATGAACTACCTGCAGGCACTAAATAATGTACCTAGGTAGAGGGAGTTTTCTTAATCAAGCCTTGATGTTGCTACGGACTGAGTGACCGTTTAACAGGAAGAAGTAGAAGGGAGTGGAAATATTATCTTAAGCATCCTTAGTTTGGTAAAGCAAGTGGTAGCAACAAGAGTGAGGTCAGAGGAAAATGAAAGATTGGAGTCAAATAGGATACCTGGAATTTTAGGGCAGATAGAAGGTACTGGGGTTGAGGCTAGATCACAAGGCCATAAAACAGAAAACCAGATGTATGATTGGCAATTAAACTGTACCATCTCAGTTTTCTCACTATTAAGTTTAAGACAGCTGCTATGCAACCAAGTGGTAACTGCAGACATGTAGGTGAAGAAGCGGCCCTGACTAGATTTAAAGCCAAAAGATCTAATTACTGCCAAAAGAGTACTATACCTATTCATTGTCTGAGACTAAGAAACTGATTTAATCCTGGTTGATTGCCCAAGGTTCTGCCGCCATGGCATCGCCCTGCTGAAGGGACAGCCTGCCAGATTTATGAATGGCCGCTAAGCTGGCGGTCATTTATAATGCATTGGCAGGAACCTCCGTCATGGCATTTTCCTGTTTGGTGTACGGCTCCATCATTGGGACTGTGCCCTGTACTAAACAGGTTCCTTTTTTATTTCCAAAAGGAAAATCCCTAAAACTGGATTATCTTTTAGAAAATAAAAGATACAATGCTCCCCTCGCCATGGGAGTCCTCTCTCATGGTAAGAGGAAAATGTAGCAGTTTTCACTGCCCCTTACCACCAGGGTTTTCCTGGCAATGATGGGCAGTGAAAACCAAACTCTAATTCCCTCATCTAAATAAGGTGGGCAGAATGACAGGTCATCCTCTGATGGCCCCTACACCACAGGGTTGTTGGAGGGAATTAATCACAGCAGAGATGGAGTAGTCTCCGCCGTGATTAATCCTATGGTCCGCCTGCATATGAATTTGGTAGGCGGACCACATTCTTGGGAGTAAGGATATACTATCACCTTTGTGACAGAGAATCCTTACTGCCAAGAATTAAATCAGGTCCTAAGTGAAAAATGAAGAATGAAAAATGCAAAAAGCATGCATTGTGTTCTATCTGAGTGAAAGTATGCCAGCAGCTGAGCTCTGCACTTCACTTGTGTCATGTGAATGTAACAGGGTCTCTGTTGTACCTTGACTCCCATGTTATACTTGCCCTCTCTGTGGAATCTTGATGTGATGTCACCTTACAGAATGTTGGGAGTCAAATAGCCACAGTTGGCTGGGCTGAGCAGCATGCTGGCTGCTCCTGGTGGGGTCTTGTTCTAGTCTTGATCTGGTCTACTTATGCCCTCCCTGTGATCTTGTACCATCTTGTAATAAACCTCTTTGAATCACCTGAACTGAGTGGACTTGATCACTACAGAATTTTGGCGACGATCTTCAAAAGAACCCACATCTATCACCTCTTCAAACCTCAAGCTACTTCGAGTACAGACTCTACAACTACTCAAGCTAAGCATCTACTTTCAACTGGCATCCTTGACCCCACCAGTGACCTCCCATCGGTCGCCCACAGCAGTCTGCCAGATGTTCCTGTGCCTATGGGGAAGTGCCACTACAGGAGCTGCCCATTCAACCTTGGGCGTCTACTCCCCACTAACTCTACGCGTCTTGTGCTGGGCCTTCAGTGAGGGTAAGCCTGCTTGCCAACGTCAACGCTTTGTGCTGTGCCTTCAAGTGAGGGTAAGCCTGCCAACGTCTTCACTTTGTGCTGTGCCTTCAGTGAGGGTAAGCCTGACATATCCTGCTCAACTGCCACATATAGTCGTGTGCACTGTCTGGGGAAGAAGTATGCTATTGGATGTGTGCTCCAAACATAGTGTGCTGTATATTTTTCACAAGGCACAATTCTATAAAAAAAAACTGCGTATGCTGTCCTGTTCTCATGTAGCTACATCTACTGGAACTGTGCATTTAACCAAAGTAAGGATTAACTGCCTTTAAGCAACGTCTACACGCTGGTGGGGATGAGCGTTACAAAGTAAGCATTGTTTACTGTATTCACCTGCCACACATCGACTATTGCGCTGCCTGAGACGAAGACGACCATCATCTGGAAAGACTTCTGCTGTTTAACGGTCTTGCCAGCATCTAGCTCTTCACAACTAAGTGTGCACTTTCTGCAGTGTAAACAGCGTCACCGCTCTCGTTGTGCCAGTGTATACTTTTGGTGCTGCATGGACTAGAGTCGTGGTCTGACAGCTGGGTTCATCTCACAACTTTCCGTGAGACTGTCACCCTGCTGCCGCTGTGAAAAGTCATTAATGTTCCCTATTGCTAGCTGTCAACCTGCTGCTGTGAGGAGTCCTGGCAGCGCCTGCTCACACGTCATGTGTTTTTCTGTACACGTTTCGGAAGGTCAAGCTGAGACATTGTCTGACATTGATTGTTGGTCTACTCTGAGACCTGTTGTCTGCGGGGATTTTCAACTGCCATTGTTCAAATTTTAAAATGATGTAGCACGAGTCATGCAGCGCACGCGCCTACCTCTGTGTTGTTGTTCGTCGCGTGCAGTTGCTTCAGAGTCCCCACGTCATTTACAGAACTTTTAGTGTGATGCACAAGTTCCCTCATTCACGCTGATTATGGCGTTTTGGTGCGTTCTGCCAGTCAGTGTCCCTGCAAGCACGGACGTGCTGTGAGCCATCCGGGGCGATGTGGGATGCGTCCCACCATCTTGCGGTTGGCAGCATGTTCTTCCGGCTTTTCTCTGTACTCCCGTTTTTTTGGCCAACCAAGTCATGAACGTTTGGGCAGCATCTTGAGGCACTCGCGACGCATCGTGTGAGTAAACATTTACCGGGATGGATCATCTTGGGGTCATTTATTGAAGTATGGACGCTCTGCAGGTTGTGCACTCGTGGCTGTAACTGCATGTTCACAGCTTGTGTCAACTTTGGACTGCGCATAAATGTGTTTTTGCACAGAAGGTACTTTTTTTTCTTACGCTACCTGCGATCCACACGTTGTTCTTTTGAAGACTTTGACGGTGCGCTTTCTGCATGGCACTTTACTGGTGTCATACTTTCACCTGATGCTATTGGTTCTTTCGATTGCATTTTAATTGTTTACTATTCACAATGTATTACTGTTTACTTCACACATTGTGTGCAAGTTGGGGGTGTGCACATTTTTTTTTTGTTCTGTTACCTAGGCAGGGTGTTGTGTGGGTTATGTCACACTCTGTACTGTTATTGCCCTTCGTTTTAAGTTGTGTTGTATGGTCAGGGCGATAATGCATAGGTTTTAGTCCTTTTGCATTAGTATGGGTTCCTACCCATGTATTCGGGTTCCTACCCACATTAAAGTCACGGGTTCCTACCCATGTATTCGGGTTCCTACTCAAATATTCCTTTAACTGTTTGGAATATGTCATGAGTTCCTACTCATATGTGTGTTAATTTAACACACTTACATTACTCCAGTTGTCCCTTCTTAAAGAGGATTTATGCAACGGTTTTAGTCCGTTCTGCATACATGCAAGGGTTACAGTCCTGTTGCATATGTGTCTTTCTCTATAACCTAGAGACTGTTTACGGGTTCTTACCCACACATGTATAGTTGCCGGGTTCCCACCCATACTCTTTTAGCCTTTCTATGCGAGGGTGTTAGTCCCTTAGCATCTGTTACGGATCTCCATTCCAAGCGATTCGTCATGGGTTCCCACCCATACATTCGGATTTACATATTTAGCTTATGTTTTATACTATTTTTGAGTGCATTTCATGCTTTCTGTGCTAAGTATGTACTGTTTATATTGAATTTTCTTTTGTGAAACATGCACTGTTATCTTTGTATTACAATCTTGTCGTATTGTAATGATAATGGTGTTTGGATGAGGAATCCCCTCTTACTTTTCCTCATCTTCCTTGTTTCTTTCTTCATTTCTGTTTTCTTTCTGAGGTCTTCTTCTTGTGTCTCTTGTGGATTCTAAGCTTTCCCCTGCTTTTGTCGTGTTTCGTTTCTCTGCTTTCATCGCAGCCTGTAGCCCTGTGTTCTGTTAGTTTTCCATTTTCAGCCTCATTTCATTCCTGTTTTGGCCAGTGGGTGTGCATTGGGGCAGTCTTTTGTGTTTCTTTTTCTCCTCTTCTCTGATGTCGTTATTTCTCTTCTTTTCTGTTGTGTATAGAAGGGAGGATGGTTTCTATGTTTTTGTTATCCTTTCTTCTCTGCTTCTCGATTTCGCTCATGTTGCTCTTCATTCGATGGTTTTACGGTTCTGTTTCTTTGTGTCTCCTCTTTCTCGGTTCTTCTCTCTTCTTTTCTCATTGTTGGTTTTTTCCATTAAGAAGAAAGGGGGATATGTTGTACCTTGACTCCCATGTTATACTTGCCCTCTCTGTGGAATCTTGATGTGATGTCACCTTACAGAATGTTGGGAGTCAAATAGCCACAGTTGGCTGGGCTGAGCAGCATGCTGGCTGCTCCTGGTGGGGTCTTGTTCTAGTCTTGATCTGGTCTACTTATGGTCTCCCTGTGATCTTGTACCATCTTGTAATAAACCTCTTTGAATCACCTGAACTGAGTGGACTTGATCACTACAGTCTCCAAGACCTTTGGTCTGTTACTGTGTATAATTGTCTTCACAGAACATGCTACGTTTCTCCTGAAATCATTCTCTTTCGTACATCAGGTGAAGCAGGTGATATCAGCATTAAAACATAGTTCCCTGTTTTTGTGTAAGTTAAAGTAGTAATTTTTTCTAGAAAGTCTTTTTGTTTCAGCATGATTTAACATGTATTGTGTGTATTTATTTAACACAATTTATTGGATTGTATAGTAAGTGTATTTATATAGAACGTACTACTACCTGATAAGACACTGAAGCACTTTTATGGCAAATGGCACACAACCCAGTGATCCATGGTTGGTGGTTAAGGTGATGTTTTGGTTTGTTGGTTTAGTGTCATGTTCACAGAAGAAACAATTGATGGACGGAATGCTGGACAAACATTCACCGCCAGTCACAAGGATCTGGGTTAAATTCATCATTCTTTTGCTCACCACACCACCCCAGTTTGGACACAGCCATATGCAAATTAGTCTTGACCCTGTTCCTTGTGGGAACCGTCCAGCCCGAACTGCCAAGCCAGGTCCTCCCTGAACTGGAAACAAGCATCCTTGGACTGGTTTCAGGGCATCACCCTTCATCAGCCAGGCTAGCTTGAATCCAGTGGTGTAGTGAGCACGGGATCCACATCTGGGCATACCCTTCCCACTTAGGGAATGGCATGGTGAGCAAAAAAACAATGGATTTAGGCTCATGTCTCTGTACTGGGGTGAATGTATGACATTGTTCTGCATTCTGTCCATCAATTGTTCTTTTTGCATTTGTCACCCCAAGTGGGATGGATATGCCCAGACGTGGGTCCCGTGCTCTCCATGCCACTGGAGTCAAGCTATCCTGGCTGATGAGGGGTGAAACCCCAAAACCGGTCCCAGGATGCTTGTTTCCGGCCCAGGGAGGACCTGGCTTGGCAGTTCAGGCTCGACTAATCCCATTAGGCGCAGGGCCAAGACTGATTTGCATATGGCTGGGTCCAAACTGGAATTTGCATGGTGAGCAAAAAAACGATGGATTTAGGCCCATATCTCTGTACTGGGGTGAATGTATGACATTGTTCTGCATTCTGTCCATCAATTGTTCTTTTTGCATTTGTCACCCCGAGTGGGACGGGTATGCCCAGACGTGGATCCTGTGCTCTCCATGCCACTGGAGTAAAGCTATCCTGGCTGATGAGGGGTGAAACCCCGAAACCGGTCCCAGGATGCTTATTTCCGGTCCAGGGAGGACCTGGCTTGGCAGTTCAGGCTGGACTGTTCCCATTGGGTGCAGGGTCAAGACTGATTTGCATATGGCTGGGTCCAAAACGGAATGGCATGGTGAGCAAAAAAACGATGGATTTAGGCCCATATCTCTGTACTGGGGTGAATGTATGACATTGTTCTGCATTCTGTCCATCAATTGTTCTTTTTGTATGTTCACAGAAGAGACACTTCCAAGCATTACCCAATGGTGTTTGAGATAAGGTTAAAGAGAGTTACATGTGACTGCTGTGGAAGGGGGTTGTTGTTTTAATGTGAAACATTTGTGGGGTGAATAGGCAGGGTAGAGGACAATTGGATCATTCATAGAGAGCAGCCAAATGTTTATCATTATTTAAAGAAAAGGCGTTATGGATTATGGGTTGAGATACAGGGGCAAGATAGGTATAATAAACTAGAGAGCATGCAGCTCTGTGTAGGGGTTGAATACGGGCATGCAGTTGGAAGAGTTCAATTTGGGGAACAGGCAGGGGATGGTAGATGTTTGCTCATTTGTGTTGTATGCTGTGTTTTTTTTAGAAGCTTGTGCATCAAGATGTCATAATGGTTAGGCTGGGAATAGTCAATTCTTAACCATTCTTCTAAAATCCAGATGGTTGCTGTGGCTCTCATATTTATTGAAAGTAAATTCCATAATTTGACAGCCTGACCAGAGACACCAGTGCTGCTGACTGTTCTCTTTTTATAAATTAGAACAATTAGTCTCGGTGCTAGCCTCAAATGTAAATTCCTTTGTTGGGAGTATTTGGTGATTTTTCATCTGGAGGAATTCTGGGTCTTCACATGTATTGCCCTGTGAGAAATTCACAGCCTTCAAACTGAGAAACAGGCCACAGTACAATATTTACAACACATCACTACAAAATGAAGCAGACTGCAATCTGTGATAGAACCCTAATAACCATCTTGTAAATCCACCTGCACTGTTGAAAGTGCTGCAAGGCTATACCAATGGCAGACCCTGGAATATACAGTGTCACTTACGTAACAGCAGAGAGGAATCAGTTTGGTAGTATTTGAGGTATCAAATACCACCAGACCAATCTATAAGTGGTGGAGGGAGTAGAAATAGTATACTTTATTATAACTTCTTATTAATAAATGATAATTCGCTAGGCATTCACAGAATCTTCACAAATACCCCATCACTTTATTAAATTTCTCACTAACAAATGGTATAACAACAATATAATGAAACAGTCCATCAATGTTAGACAGATAAGATAACAAATATCACTCCACATTATATTAGTCATTTGGTTACAAAACCGTTCAATGTCTGAGGGCTAACGCAGAAGACCTGTACAATCTAATCTATTTGTCAAAAATTCATGTAGACAGTTTAAATAGTTAGTACAACATTGGAATGTTGAGGGCTATATTGAAGACAATGGAGGAGCCCTGGCTTATAATGGCTGGTGTAAGCCTGAAGCTCCAACCTTCCAATGTTTGTCTTCATGTTTCTCCCTTTTTAATTTGGAAAATTCTACCCTTAGTAGGTGGAATGTTTTAATAGCCTTATGGCCATTTTGCCTCAGGCTATACCAGTTGTTAAAGGCCCTCTCCCTCGTTATAGACCCTCGTCTGTGGCTCGGGCCTATAACTCAGGTTCAGGGCCTTTAACAACCGGTAAAGCCCTCAGCAGCAGGCTATAGGGCTATATTAGTTGCCCTTGAAGACTCATACTTTGACATTTTTGGACTTTTGATCATTTTCATTCTCCTTCATTAGGACAGGTAATATGTTTTTCATGGCACTTCAAACAGTATATGCAGCCTTAGCTATATCCCGACCTTTTATAGATTAGTGATGTGGAATTTAATAAACCGAGGACTAACAAATAGATTCCTCTGCCGTACCCTATTATATAAACAATTTTTTTAGGAGTCCTTGTAGCACCGTTTGAAGTATCATACAATACCACTAACATGATATAACGTAACAGAACAGAATATCTGTAAAGATGAGAGTGTGCTCCAACCTCTCTCCACCCCCAACAATAGTTGCAGAGAAATGCGGTGAACTGTCAAAGTCAGGTCATCCGTTTCAACTTACCCCGTGGCACAAACAATGCAGACTACTTCTAAGATGCTGCAGCCTGTCACTCGGTATAGACAAAGATGAGCAGAATTGCTTTTGTGCACTTGCTGCAACAAAATAAATGTACCCTTCTGCCACTTTCTACAAATTACACTGGCACAGAAAAGCTTCTGTAGAGGGATGGTTGAAAGAAGAAAAAATACAGAAAAAATGGATGAGAAAAAAGAGAGTGTTGAAGATAAATGACATTAAGAGTGAAAGCAAGTGAGTGGATTGACCGGGAAGGGAAACGTAAATCTAAATACAGTATGTATATTAGAGACCAAAAAACAGAACAACTAGGGTCTTTATTTAGAGTTTTGTAGGCAGGATATAATGTCAGCAACATGGCATATGTCCTGGCCTCCAAATTACAAGTGTATTATAGTCTGTGGCACTTGAAGTATAGCAGACAAATATATCCCACGTTTTTACTAAGTTTACAATACGCCACACTCTAAATAAGGCGCTAAATCTATTAGATAATAGTGACTGCTGGTCCACAGGCAAATCTGTGTATTGTCTGTAGTGTAGCAAGATATCCGTCTAGTGGGTAGAAATTACTGATTAAATGAACTCTGTATACGCAATTGACGTAAAATTGATTAGTCTGTAATAATGTTAAATATGTGAATTCATGCAAAGTAGAAAGTATGGTCTTCATGTTAATAAATTATATACAAACCTTCCAGAGTACCAGGCGGATCAAAGTAAGTAGGCTTCTCTGCTCTTTAGTTGTGGTATTTTAGAAGCAGCACTATCTTGGTAACCTACCCCTCTCCATCTCCCTTGTCTCCCTGTACTGGTCTCTAAATCACTTTCTCAATTTCCTTTCTGAACAGCTTGTGAGTTTCCTAAAATCTTTGAGGATTTATTTATCCCAGCAATCATCCTTACATACGTCCTAATTACTACTATGGCGGTCCTGGAAGCACTGTACCAGTGGATGGCGGTCCAACCGCTACCATCACATCGGACCTCCCGCCTGATTACGATGGTGGCGGTGGGACTACGACAAGAACACTGGAAGGATCTAGGATCCCGTGGCGGTGGGAAAAGCAGGCAGGAATCGCAGTGGTGCTGATGCCGGCACTGCTGAAATGATTACGACCTGCCTTTCCACCAAGCATTTCTTGGCGGGGACCCCGCCATGAAATGCTTGGCAGAAAGGCATGTAAAGGGCCCCGAAACAGGGCCCCCAGCCAAATTTGCACATTGGGGTGCGTGCGGGGAGCACATGATGTGCCCCCGAAAAATGGGCGGTTGTGCGGGCACTGTGTGGCATGCATGACATGGTGCATGCCACACCCTGCACGGTCATGCTGGAGGCACTGTCACAGAGGCAGTATGCTTTTTAGGCTCTCCTATGAGCCAAACATTTCCGCCGCCATGACACTGCCGTTGTCGCACCGTCAACCCTGGATTACTGTTGTGATCTGGCGGACAGCAATGCCGACGGCTTGGCGATCTTCCTGGGACCGCCACTGTGGCGGTCCTATAGGAAGAGCACTAAAGTCATAATAAAAACCTTAGCCTTTTGGCAAATTAGGTTCTAGTTGGCAGAATCAAGCCTTTGGTTGTAGATTTACCTATCAAATATCTTAAAACGGAATGGGAAATTTCAACCTGCCCCATCCCCACATTAAAGTGAGCGGTGTGGTTGTAAGAGAGGGATTTTTACAACAACGGCATTCCATAGGGTGTGAACAGATCTTGGAGCCATCAAATGTACCATGAGTCAGTTATTCTTGCAAAGTGCTTTGAAAGTGGCATGTGGGTTAGGTCCCCTGGACCTCTGCCTAACCTGGGAAAGCCATAGTAATATTGTGTAGGGAGCTAACCAATAGGAATTACGAGAAAGATGGATGTAGTCAGACAATTAAAAAGAACTGAAAGGTAGATGAATAAGCAGATAATTAGGTGTTTACCAGTCAGGTGAGAGCAGCAGATCAATACAAAAGAGAGGGGTGCAATGCCCACCTCACTGATCCAGCCTGAACACTGGAGATGTGATACAGGGCATGCTCATTCATCCCTCTACGCGCCAACATACAGGAGGTGAGCATGTAGAGTTCTTAGTGCCCATATACTCTCTCTGCAATGTACTCTGCGATGCACTTTTCCTACTTAACCTCTTTACTCATTATTTTCTGTCCTCTTATCAGTCTTCACCTTTCTCGTTTGCCTTCTCCCCATTCTTCCTTTTTCCACACCTTTCATTGTCTCCTTTCTCATCTCCCCATATCTTCTCTACTGTCTAATCGTCCATGCTCTCTTTCTAATACCTCTCCTTTCTCTTTTAATCTACTCTCTCTACCCTCATTTCAATCACTTCTCTCCATCATCTTTCACCCTGCTCACTCTCTACTTCCCCCCTCGTATTTACCTCCTTTAACTCAGTCACCCATCTAT
Source organism: Calotriton arnoldi (assembly GCA_963921515.1). NCBI lineage: Eukaryota > Metazoa > Chordata > Amphibia > Caudata > Salamandridae > Calotriton > Calotriton arnoldi. Next base: position 1,282,969 of record CAWUFW010001331.1, read on the forward strand.
TACCTCCTCCTTCCTTACTAGCCTCCCTGTCCCCTGTATCCCTTCAGGATCCTGAAGCACCTAATGTCCTTTGATTTGCTAAGTAAGATTGAGTCTTTAGGGCTGATGCAACACATTGAAGAACAAATCAAGCAACTACCAAGAAGACATGATAGATCGCATTTTCTACTGAGATGTTCCTCTTATTAGCATAAACCCTCCGGTCTTGAATCTATCTCTAACCAACATTGCATACTTTAGTTCCATGTGGGCATCCACAGTTCGTTTCATTACCCTCATACCCAGGGGCCCATAAAATTGAGCCAATCAAGAAATATGTTCACCTTTTACTCAGCCATAAAAACAACATCGGATATCACATCACCTTTGCCCCTATGAAAAAGAATGCATGGCAAAGTCAAAATATATCCATGAAACATAAAAACATGCTGTAGCAAAGCAATGTAGGCACGTGAAAACAAAGTTCCAGCTTAACACATATTTGAGGCCAATATTGACTGGAGTACAGCACATTGATGGCAGGAGATTTTCCAGTGGCTGCTACAATGTGGGCCTGACCACTGAGTGGGCTCCTTAAATGTGGCAGATCCTTGAGTACAAATGTAGCATTTGGTTCCATGTTTTCAAAATTTGCCTGTGGGTGGATCCCGACTACTCAAATATCCCACATACTTGTTCACTACACTAGCTTTATGGGTTGGTATTATAAGGTTTCTAGGCCAAAGTGCTATTGACCCTTCGAGAACTCCTTTTGTAAACAGTACAGACATCATTTCCTCTCAGGGTTTCAATTCAAATACAGCTCCTTCTTTGGGCTTATGAAAATTCTGAAAATCAAGGAAAGAATTGCTGTGACACAACCAAAGGACCACAGCTCAATTTCCGTATGAGTACTCAGGGTAATTACACTATTCTATTTTCCCCCTAATTGCTTTCATACAGCAATTTTAAATGTAGACAGTTTATTCTGATGGACATTAGTAGCAAATTCATGAGAATGATAATATTTGTATCTATGAAAGTTTGAGAGAACAACTGATGAGACTTTTAGCAGTATATTGACCACTGGTCCAGCATGCACTAATTAAGAACAACGCCTATTATTTCTCGGGTGTTTGAATATTATATTTTAATGGAACTCTACTTGCAACAGTTTAAAAATGTATTAATCTACTGATCTGAATTTTAATTCCACAAATATGGGATCTGTAAATATTTCAAATCTACTCAATGAAATCATTGCTGTTATACTTTATGCATTTCATGATTTTCCAGGTCTTCATCTGGAGAAATCTCACAGGAGTCATACTTATGAATTTCTCAGCAAATTTTAAAAAAACATGAAAAAATTATGTTTTCATGTTCAAAGATACTTCAGTCCTCAGTCAATATATTCAACCAAAGTGAAATGCCTTACACGCCCATCTTGTTCTCAATTGTTATAAATAGGTTTGACCATGCTGCTGCTCTCTAGACAATGGTCTGTTGAGTTAACAGCTTCTCTCCAACAATACCACATGGTCCTTCCAGTGGAGGTCTAGTAACCTTGGCATGCAGTGGGAGTGATTCTGTGCTTCTGTTATTCTACTCATTCAGAATAACTTTTATCTGAATTGTACTGCCCATAGTTATAATTTATAACAAAATTTTAGGAGAAAATGCAAGCCTTTGATTTGCAAACTCTCAAATCCCTTAATCCAAAACATCTGTCATTCAGATAATAGCCTCTGTTGATTTCCTCCAATATTTATTTGGCAATAACTTTAATGATTTTAAACTGCATATGTGTTATGATGCTTTGCATTACAATGTACTGCAACTCTGGATTTTGTATTTATAGCTTAATATTGTTCTGAGCTAAGGCTATCTAAGCTTAGCGATTTGTATGGTCTTTCCCACATAGCCTAAACTACAGAGGCATTTTCTAAATATTATAATCATTGATGAATGAAGTGCTATCCTCTGTAGAGGAATTCTGCATTGGTTTCCCTGTAGGAAGGGTGTGGATAAATTGACAAAGAGCATATTACTGTAAACCCCATGAATATTGCACAGGGCACTTGAAATCCATATACTAAATATTTTGTGCCTAGGGAGAACCATTGTCTTAAAAAAAAAATAAGAATGTAATGGGTTCGAACAGGTTGTGGATTGTAGAAGAAGCAAGATGGCTGCACGGGCTCCCCTAGCCCCTACACCTCCGCTCTTCTGGGGGTATGACAGAGAATGCCCTATCTGTATAATGGAACCTCTGTTTCAGTGAGGCAAGAGACTTACTGAATGCTGTTCTTGTGCATTTTTATTGCCGGCACTCTTTATGGCCACTGACTACACACAAGAGGACCACCATTGGAATTTCACGCCAACTCCAGCTCGCCAACTCCGGACTACTGGTAGGGGAAGGAGACAGACGCCCTTCCCTGTTATTCACACAGGCCTCTTACCTGGTTCTGAACAGTTTTTTGCCACGCAGAAAGCTGACCTATGAGCCCCATGGAGAGTGGAGTGGAGGACACCAGACCCTCAAGGATGATCGGCAATAGGCGCAGGAATCATGGGAGGTGGAATCTCCCGTTTACGCCTACAATACACCCATCCTGGATGGGTGGGAGGCTCGGGCAATCTGCAAGATCAACGAGCTGGGAGAGACAGGGTGGGCACCAGGGCCATGACTTAACTGTCTTCTGAGCTGCAAAACAAGAAGCCCAAAGCGCACAAGGAGCCCAAAGCATTGGGCCTTGAGAGTGGAACTCAGTCAGCTATAAGTGAGCCTGGGCACAGGCAGGTGGGGGTGCTTCCATGGCACCCTCTTCATCTGGAGAAGCGGAGCAAGAGCAAGAAAAAAAGTGCAAGGAGGGGGCCCTGGAGAAGGACGGTGGGATGCATGGAGAGAATACGGAGGCTAGTTCTACTGGCATAAGGCCTGCTCTGCCTTTGGTGACCCAGGCAAATAAGGTTTGCACATGGTTAAATTTCTCAGCAGAGGGCTCTTCTGCATCTACTGCTAAGAGAACTATTATAGACATTTTTGGTCTTAAGACTGGTGACCTTGCTATGTCCCTGCCTGTGTCTCCAACCTCTGAACCCTCTGTGGTATCTTCCACTATCTCTTCCTCTCTGACCTCCACGCTAGAGGTGCATACTGCAGCTGGCGTAATCATTCTGACTCAGGTTGGGGAGGTTGTTAAAAACACGAGTGACATCAGTCAGTCAGAAAACCCTTTGCCTCACAGGAGGCTGCAACTTATCCTCTGCGGTCCCACGGCCCGGAAAGTGCATCTGAAAGTATATCTGTGTTAGAAGTCCATGATTCTAATGAACTGCACGAAACCCAAGAGGGTTTAGAGGCCTTCTTCTCACTATCTGACCTCTCTGAGACCGGCAATTTGACTCCATCTGACTCTGGATTGAAGGATGATGGTGGCTGGGAGAATCGGGAGCCATCTAGGGGCCAGCTGGTTTAGCTAAAGGAGGTGCAACTAAGCAAAGTGTAGTACAACCAGCTAGGTCACCAGGCACAATGCTGGAGAGCACTATGGCGCCTTTGGGTAACCTTGGAGACGTCAGTGAGGACGAGCTGCTTTGGGACCCAGACAGCATAGAATTACCCCCCACTAATGCAACTTTGAGAGAGGGATTCTCCCCGGCATCACAGACATTGATTACCTAACAGAGCGAGGGATTAGTGCAACCTGCCCAGTTGACACCTGCTAATGTAGCTGCTCCCTCGCTTACATCTATATATAATTTACTTTTACTACATTGGTAGGAATATAAGAAAGACTCGCTGGTCCTGAAGACCTTCTATATTAAGAAGCAGGTTACACTAACGAAACTCTCCAAAGATATGGTTTCCACCATAGCCGCCTTAATGATATAGAGAGTCAGTCTGCCACCCTGTTGGCATCTACCCAGGATATCAAAGAACAGGTGAAGCAGCACAGTGGCAAATTTACAGTCTATATCACGGAAACTTGAAGATGTTGAAAATCTGATGCGGCGCAATAATCTCCAGGTGCTGTGGATTCCAGAAGTGAATGAGGAAAATGACCCCAGAAGATATATCGTCTATTTGTTTCAGCAGGCCTTTCCCCAACTCAGTGACTGGGACATAGACTGTCAAGTACAGCGGGCACACAGATTCCCTTTTCACAAACCTAAGCAAGGTGGTTCTGCCAACTATCCAAGGGCTATCTTAGTTCATATAGGAAATTTCTTCTTCCGACAGCATATCTTCCACCTTGCCCACCCTAATAAATCAGTCCAAGCCAGTGGAGTAGATTTCTTTGTAAGGTTTGACTTTTGTTGCGAGACAGTATAGAGTAGGGGGCGATTGCGAGACACAATTCCATCCTTCCTTAAACGTGGGTGGACGGTCTCACTGTTCGGAACCTGCTTATCTGATGATTACCTACAGAGGCCAAACAACTTACTGTCATGACCCGGAGAAGGCGCAGCACTTGTTGAAGTCTTGGGGGGAATCCAAAGACTAGCTATCTTATGGTTTAGACACCGGCATTGGGTCTCTAGCACTTGATTAGTGACTTGGGAACTGTTTTGATGAAGTTAAATCCGTGGATCGTTTCGGACCATATTCAACTGTCACTCTTTGTTAAATTTAGCTATATGTCCAATATTCTGCACCCACGCAGATGGACTTTTGACCTCAAGGTGCTGCTGGACCCTCAGTATATAAACTTTATGGGTTCGAGCTTGAGAGAATTTATTTGGATTAATAGGGGCACAGCTTGATTAACTATGGTCTGGAATGCCCTTAAGGCTTTCCTATAGGATCAGACCACTATTTATCCCATTCATAAAGATAAAGAGGTGCGGGCTACAGTGGCCCGGCTATGGGATAGACTTGTTCAAATTGAATTGGAACACTCGTCCCATCAAAACTTCCCGTACTGTCCAGGGAGCACCCTAAAGCCTCTTCAGCAATTGACCATCCTGCAAATGCAGCTCAAGAAGTGGATCTGGGATAGGGATTGGGCCTGCTCTAAGTACCGATCAAGACGGTTGCAGTGTTTCGAAAACAGAGAAGAGATGGGGCAGATATCGGCCTTCCAGCTGAAGGAAAAGAACAATTACAATTTGATTTGGGGTATTAGAGACTCTGGAGGGAAGGTGGTTACAAGTGGTCCTGAGATTTTAACGGTCTTCCACCAGTTTTACTCAGACCTGTATAAAACAGACTATGTCACTTCTCAGGATATGATTAACTCATATATGCAGACCTCAAGACTGAATCAGCTCACAGAGGTGCAAAAAGCTGTGTTAGATGGTATAATAACCAGGGAAGAGATTGAGATGGTTAATATGCAACTTCTGAGTGGTAAAGCAGCAGAACGGGTCTCTATCCCAACTGATTTCTACTAGCAGTTTAAGGACTTTTGATCCCTCTGTTTGCTGAGCTAGTGAACTCAGTGGCTTTTTTTATATCAGTTCCGCCATCATGGGGGTACACGTACATTTCTATATTCGTAAAAAAGAATAAAGACCCTCTAAATTTGGGTTCATATCACCCTATTTCTTTGATCAATTGTGATTCTATGATCCATACTCTGGGTCTGTCGAATCGACTTGCAGCTGTAATGACCTCATTATTAGAACCAATGCAGCGTGGATTCGCCCCCTTGCGGGATACCACCTCCCATGTCAATCTTGCCATCTCTGCCCTGGATGTGGCGAAGAAACTGAAGTGGTCCCCTGGGACGCTCCTTTTGGATGCTATGAAGGCATTTGACAGGGTCGCCTGGTGGTATTTATGGACTGTCCTGGAAGCGATGGGACTAGGCTCGGGTTTTGTGGACAGGAGCAAGTCACTATACTCAACTTTGACAGTGAGGGGCTCATATATGGGAATGCTGTCAGAGACTATTCAGATAGGTCGGGGAACTCGGCAAGGGTGCCTCTTTCCCTGTTGCTTTTTGTCTTATACCTGGACCCCTATATTCATGTATTAAAGACGACAGCCTTAATGCCTCAGTTCCATCGTTGAGGTTTCACAACTGGGAGACTATGCTGATGATATTGCCTTGCTTACAACATCTCTGGCGACGGCTTTACCAGCGATAGAAGACACAGCTAAGTCATTTGGGTATGTCTCGGGATATAAACTGAATATAGACAAAACTGAGGTGATCGTCAGTAAGGAATATAATAGAGATGACCCTCGCTATGTAACCTCTGCCAAATATTTGGGTATTCATATATCGTTTGATATGCCTATTTCAAGCACACATGATCTAAGACGTTGTCAGTCTATCATAAGGCCTAGCAGGCTATTTGAGGCACCTGTCAAGTCACCTGGTTTCATCAGTATACCCTGTTTGGTGACAATCCTAATTTCTCATCTTCTTTTATAAAGATTTTTTTTTAAATGCTTGCGCTCTGAAAACATTCAATACTTGTGTCACTTTTTTAACCGTTGTAGTTTCTTATTTTTTCATAAAATGAATAGGCACTACAGGCTCCCTAAGATGGAGGCGTTCTGCTACCTACAATTAAGAGAATTTGTACAGCGACTGCTCATTATCGACACTGATATGAACCGTTATGAATTCCTTGAGTGGTTTATTAGGATACAAAAACACAGTTTTATTCACACTTTTAATGTGACTTTGGGGCAGCAGGGGAAAGTCTGGGATAAGTTTGAAGTACTTGCTGCTAAGTGGTCTCGGAGTCTGCAGTGTAATGTCTCTGTGTCTGAGATACGCTACACTAATATGTTGGCTCAAGACACTCTTAATGTCTCTCCACTTAAGGTACACCCCTTTAAACTCTTAAATGATATATATTACACACCATTATAAGTGGGGGTTGATAGATTAATCTGCTTGCTTTTGGAAGCCAACACAGTACACAGCTTTGCAACATGTGGCCCCATCATACCATTTTGGCACAGAGTATTTGCACTGGTTAATCAACTATGTAAGACAAATGCCTTCCCTGATGCTAAAACAGTTGTTTGGACATGCCCCTGATGGAACGGCTGAGGTTGCTGATGTATTCTGTTTTGCAGTTACCTCTGCAAGATAAACAACTGCCCAGCTTGACTGCAAAAGGAGGCTCCGGACTCTGTATCTTGGTGGCTAAAGTTTATATTTCTTTGTGGCCTGGCGCTTGCCATAATTGAAAAACATCGGAGTCGATATAAGTTAAGGAGAATGTGGAAACCGATTAAGGGGGTCTATCTATTGAATATACTACCTGTTTGCGACTTGGCAATGTGAAACAATTGTATTGTCTTAAGGGATTTTGGTTTGATCACTGTGCCTATGTATGGAGGATGGTACTTTTATGTATAATATCTTTTCTTTCCTTTTACGGGATATGATGCCAGATTTATATGGGTCATTTTGTCATGCAATTCAATGAATTATTACCTCTCAATATTTTTGTTTTTTTAAAATAAAACGTAATGGGTTCAAGCAGTAAAGAACACGAAAGTTGATAGGGGTGTGTTTGACCTCCCTACTCACTGAATGATTGCTAGTTTGTAGTGGGACTGAGGTCATTCAACATCTGACTGGTTGAGTGATTGCCAATTGTGTGCTGTCGTGAATGTATGGAGAGGGGTGCAGGGACTTCAAATGAGAAGATCATACAATCTCATTATCTGTCCCATAAAGAGGTGGTGCACACATCTTGTCTGGCAGCATCTCTGTGTGAGATGCATGCTTTTTTGGCAGTTCTGTGAGTTCCGTTTTTCTTGCAGTTCACAATCCTTTTTTTCCAGTTCTCTCCTTTGTTGGGTCACTCATACACAAGACCTACATGATAGCATACCTATATGAAGATCCCATTGGAATTGAAAGTGTAGACCATCATGAATGAGGTAGCATGAAGAATACTTTTACCATGCCTAACAAGTTACCCATTTCAAGACTTAAAAAGACATAGGGCCTGATTTAGAGGTAGGTGGATAGGTTAGTCCGTCACAGACATGATGGAGTGCCCTGTCCACCAAACCCTTAGTCCGCCCACTTAATTATGAGTGAGGCAAACTGTAAGGTTTCCAGCGACAGTGCGATTGCTGGTTCTGTCATCAGAAAGAAAAACTGACAGCCCTTCATAGTAAGGACATCATCCTGCCTGCTCTATTTAGAGCACATGGTCTGATATCCTTTTTTTCTGTCAATCACAAAAAGCTCCCAGGGTGAGGGAAGCATTATTTTTTGCTTTTCATGAACAAGCTCGGGTTTTGGGAGCTTGTTTCTGAGAACAAAAGGTTTGGTGCGCAGCTGTCAGACACACGGCAGATGTGTACCAAAGTTTTTGTGCCTTCACAGGATTCACTGTGGCTGTAAAGGCACAGAGATTACTGAAGTGGTGATCTCTTAATTTGGCAGGTGGCATTTGGCCGGGGTGGCGGAGGAGATGATCTCCACCACTTTCACAGACAGCAGTCTGTCAAATAGGGTCTAAATTGGACCCATAGAAGCTTGTACACTATAAGCATTTTACATTGACAGACAAATAAGCAAAATAAATCTGCTGCATTGATGCAAGTATAGTGTGCTTTGTGTTTCCCCAAGAAAGGGCAGGGAGTGGGTCAGAAGCTTTACTGTGGTCTTTCCATACTATGCAAACAAATCACACTACATCTGGGCCTTTATGGAACTACACTGTATGTCTTCTGAATATTTCTGACAATCCCTTAGAGGTACCATGTGGCTTTGCACAAACAGCTGCCTTTCAGACACACTTCTGATTTGACAATGGATCTTCCATTTAAAAAAAAGTGTAACTGACAATTGCGGAATCCACAGATGTTGACATATTGTTTATATTTCCCATTTACTGGCTTAGATGCACAAATCACAAACAATGTTTAACAAAATAGAGCTAGAGAGACATGTAACACATCTGCAGCTACCCTGGTTATCACACATGTAGGTAGATCTTATGGGTATATAAACCCAGGTAAAAAAAAAAGTTAGAGTGACTCCAACATCAAGGGATAAATGTTGTTAATATTATCCCCAACTTAAAATAGTACAGTTTGCACTAAAATATTTAGTAGTTGTGAAGGAGTGAAAGAAGAGAGATTATCTTGAATCAAATATTGATCTGTGCTAATTTTGAATATGTTCACGTAAACAGAAAAAAATAGTTTATTGGTAATAATCATTAAAAGTATCAATATCATCCAAAGGAATGAGCCTGATATGGCATCATTCATGTGTGATCATGTTCATACATATAACGCATTGCACCATGTTGCAAAGGGATATAGTGATATACTAAAATATTTAGATTTCTTTCCTGGCATGCAGTTTGTGTTCGTTTATACTAGCTATTAGCTTTTCGTATTAATCCAGAGTGTCAACTGCATTTCCACGCACTCCCGTGTTACATTGGTCTTCTTCAGGTGTGAAATACCATTTTGACAATGTTGTCATTCTTATTTCCTATACTTTGGGCAAAATATGATAATCGGTCACAATCATTTCAATGCATATTTTACTAGGCGTAATGCTTCAGATATTCTCTTTACTACCAGCAAATTTTGTTTAATTTTAGTTTACCTTTGTTTTGAAATGTGTTTAATTGAGGAACAACGTGCATTATTGAGGCAAATTTAGGTAAGACTTTAGGACATTCCTATACACTCAGTCATTACTTCAGCAATGCATTGGAACTCCAGGTAATCTTGGGACAGTAAGCAAGAGCACATAGCACCTAATGAAAATTATATCCCAAGGGCCGGATGCAGAGTTTCACTAGTGGATATCAATTTCTGTCAGACTTACCACCACTGCAGTGCTGTTGTTATGAAATCCATATAATTTGGAGTTCTCCACCACTGTGGCATAGTGGAGATGCTTAGCCAAAATGGGCTATTTAACAGTTAATTTAGGGTAAAAGGATGAAAGTCGCATGTGTATTTTGCAGCAGTGTCTGATGTTGCTGATCAAACTTCCATCCATGAACACAGATGCTGGGAATGTAACTTCCTCTTATTAGGAATTGCATCATCAGGACTTACACTGCCCATCCCATAGCCATCCTGAGGAGGCTCTTATGTGTGAGTGGAGTCCCATGTGTGGTATTTGCGTCATTTCTGCTGCCTTTTCATGGTAAACATTTTTAAGGGGTAATCAGCCAACATCAGGGTCTGTTCTCCACTGGGGATACAGGAACTATTATCCAATATCTTTAGCAGACTGACCTTTGTCTTTTCACAGTTATGATGGTCGAACTACTGGCGGTATGAAGAAGGAATTTCTGCTGACTGTGACAAGAATTATTTGGTTGAATTGCCCATTCAGCGGTGTTCCTGTTACACCCTCCTCCAAGTCACCGAAAAGGACTGTGCAACAGAAGGTATGATTGTCTTTGTGCTCAAATGTTGAAAGCAGATGGCATGCTTAATCTGATTTTTTTTTTACCAAAAAACAATAGATAGTAGTGTTTTACACAAGCTACAGAGAACAAAATCACTTTTAAATAGAAGAAGCTAAGAGAACAGAAATATATGGAGAGAAACTGTTTCTTTGTAACAAATATTAGCTCCACATTGGTAAACAAAATAGCTGAGACGATGAGCCGTCTTGGTTGGAAAGAAAGGGTTCTATAGCAAAGTCATCAATGTTGTTTTAATGTAAATGTGAAATGAAGTGGAATCAATTCTTGTTCTTAATTTGTAAAAATAAATATGTGCAGACCCCCAAACTTTTCTGACTGCTGTTAGTGCTGCCACATGGTTTGTCTGCTGAATACTGAGGGCCTAATTATGAGTTTGGGGGTCCCGTGGATCGCCATATTGGTGGTGGCGGTCTGAGCGCAGTGAGCTCGGTGGTCCGACCGCTGTATTACGAGTTGGGCAGATCTGCCTATCGAAGACTGCCGCTGGACCGCCGAGACCACCAGCAGACCGCTGACCGCTGCACTTCTGTCCATATTAAGAGTTGCCTTATCCATGAACGGACCTCGGCAGTGATGGAGAATTTGGAGTGCGTACTCACCCCTTTCTTCCTCTTCCAGGCAGATTCTGACGTGGATCACTATCTCCAGGTCCCCCCTTGACAGCAGGATCTTTACCCAAGGATTACAACCAAGTGTGCTGCAATATACAGGTGAGTCTTTTTCGTGCCATATACCATTTACCCATTGCCAGGACTGTCCACATATGGGCTGGACCCCGGTAATTGGTATATGGTATTTTTCTCCATATATCATGCATATTTGCAGTAGAAATGCATATATAGGCCTTGATATAATTGTGAAAAATACTCACCACTGCTGCAAGATCCCCGCCTCCCCACCGCCGGTCCCATGGTCAACTCGTAATACGGCAGGCCATGGGCTGCTGGCGGGGGTGGACGCGGTCCTACGGCTGTCCTACGGCAGTCGGATCACCAAACTCATAATATGGCCCTAGGTCTGCTTATACTAGATTCCTCTTTATGCGTCTTTCTTTCACCACTGTACACTTTCTTTCTCTGTCTCAATCTTGCAGGTTCTTTTTAATCTCTTTTCCCTCTGTCACTGCTTTCCTATAAGTCTCTTCCTCTTCTCTCTCCCTTTTCAGCCTTTCTCTCTCTGGCTGTAGATCCCGCCCCCAAAAAATGAGTCCACCACTTGCAACAAAATGCACAACTTAAGCACTGATGCATTAGCTTGTGAATGACGTTAGGTCTAACAAGCAGGAATGGCCGTAATATGGCTCCTTGTAGTCCCTGCAACCCCTACGGCCTAGGTGGTGTGAAGAGGCCCGCATTTGCAAGGAGGTAGTTCATTGGAAGGTAGGAGCTTGCTCAGACCCATGCCTTTGTAGCTGTGTGAGTAGAGTATAACGATTTCTCAAGATGTTACACTTTTTTAACACTGCTAAAATTACATAAAATTAATCTAGATCGGAAAGTGTTCACATTGTGAAATTATGCATAGGAAACTTTACTAATATACCTAATATAAATTCTGACAATGGATTTTTTAGTGATCTGTTGCAGGCAGGGTTTCCCTCTGAGCCTCGGATGGCCCACATTTGATCTGTGTATGACAGAGATCCTAGCATAGTTAGGCTTGGCAGTTTTATATTTAAGGCATACAAAAAATGATGGACAGAATGCTTGAATTAATCTCAGCCACTGCTAATCACCACTGGAACCAAACTATACCCGGCTAATGAGCCCTAATTAGGGTGACACCGGTCTTGTGTTGTTGTGATCCGGTTCAGGGAGGACATGGCCTGGCAGTTCAGGGTTGACTGTTCCTGTTGGTGCATGGCTAAGACTTATATGCAAAGGCTGGGTCCAAACTAAGGTAGCATGTTGTGCAAAATAACAATGGACTGAGATTCGCCCCAAGTAATTATCAGTGGCTGAGATTAATTCAAGCATTTCATCCATCAATTTTTTGTATACTTCAGTGTTTTATATTGAAAGGTCCTGATTATTGTGAGATTCTTGATAATCAGGAATGGCAATCGATTTACCCTTATGCGTTCAGGTCTCGGATCAAAAAGATGTCTTGTATTAAGGAAGTCGAGAATTGCAAGTGGCATGGATGAATCAGTGGTCTGGGTTTAAAAAACATACTAGAGGAAGTAATAGGGCATGACGAAAGCAGACTTCTTCCTGATTTAAAAATGTATTCACTTATTCATTTACCAGCATTATAAAACGTATGAATTGTATTAAGTTGGACATGGTGCTGTTTCTTTGATGCATCAAAGAAGGTTGTTGAAACTTTATTTTTACTTTAATTCCACCAGCTGCACTCAATAAAAGAATATTTTTCATTGCCGGCACTTGAGGGGTTACAGTCAGAATCTAAGTAGCCCCTCAGCATATTTCACATCATTCGGTGCTACGCCATTGAGAGTGGGGTCTAACAAGGAAACCTACTGACTCCTCACAGTGGAAAACGAGGATACCGCCAATAGAGAGTATTCCGTGAAAATAGAGTTCTGGTAGAGACCAATTGGGCATTATGCATCAGATACAATGAATGCCAAGCACTAACATTGTAGCACCATTAATGTTTCATCATTAAAGCTTGAAAATGGATATGTTAACTGTAGCCTCCTCTGCCAGTTTGTTTAGAGTACAGGAAATTGATACTTTATGGACGACTTTCCCAAGGATGGGCTGGTCTCACTTTGATACAGGAAAGATCTCTGGTAATCAAAAATATAACACATATACTCCATTGTGGCGATTTCCCATCTTTCCCTCAGTATTTCACGATGGGGTTTGCAGGCAATGGGAGCAAGCAGGGCTCAGCCGGCTGGGCGACCTTTTTTTCTCAGAGGCAATTCTGCTCATTTGGTGAGCTGCAGCAGGATTTGGGTTAAGGGCTAAAACCTTCTTTAAATACAGGTTAGAGACTTGTTGAACAAGCTCAGGAAGGAATGCCTAATGGTCGAAAGAATCCCTCTCTTGGATACAGTTCTACATCTGGAAATAAGATTGGCCAGATTTAAGTGATTTTAATGACATGGTACAGGATGACCTTGATTCGAAAGACGGTAGATGGAGGAGAGTTTGGGGATCCAGGGTATAGATTTACTGGCCTCAATAAAGGTCGGAATAAAGAAACTCCTAACTGCAAGTCTGAGGACCCAGCACTATAAAACTATAATCTATTATATACACCTACCAAATTATTTAGTTGGGGTAAGAGAACTGATGATAAGTGCCCGCTGTGGGGAAGCTCCTGCAGATATGGTGCATATGTTTTGTAAGTGTGGGAAGTTGCAGGTGTTTAACCCTTTTGCTGGGTGCGTCGGCCTATGGCCGTCGCGAGCACTACCTCGGTAGTGCTGCGCACGTCCGTTGGCCGACGCGGCCCCGCCCTCTTAATAGAATGTTCTGCACTGGCGCGGAACGTTCGAAGCAGCAAAGGAGTTAAAGAAGGGACTGAGGCTGTCTGAAGCTGTTCACTACAGAGATTAATATCAGCCCGGCAATTATATTATTTGGCATTGATCAACACTTGGGGAAGTTGTATTTTATTTTTATCTCCATGGCTGTAGCATGCCTCCTCATAGTGACAGCGTGGAAGAGTGCTGATCCACCGACCACACAGCAGTGGTTCTCATGCCTGATAACTGGATCACTGACAGAATATCGAGGAGCAAAATATCGACCTGCCAAAATATCGAGGAAAAATATGGAATGCCAGAATATCGAATTCCTATCTACAAACAGGTAAGTACAAAAATATCGAATCCAAAATATCGTTGTATAAAATATAGTTAGTCAAAATATCGAATTTTTTAAATGTCTTAAAAGTAATGTAAAATTAATAAAATAATAAATATAATTAACTAAAACATACTTAAAAATACTTAAATAACCTTAATATTAATACAAAATAAACATGCATTTTTATTTTTTAATACATATATATATTAACGTAATATTAATAACAAATATTCAATATTTTTAGCGTAGGATAGCGGAGGGTAAAATTTACTATTCCCACTCCAGTGAGTGCAACAGTAGGGAAAGCGTTGGATAGCGGGAGGGTAAAAATTACTATTCCCACTCGAGAGAGTGCAACAGTAGGGAAAGCGTTGGATAGCGTAGGGGTAAAAATTACTATTCCCACTCCAGAGAGTGCAACAGTAGGGAAAGCGTTGGATAGCGGGAGGGTAAAAATTACTATTCCCACTCCAGTGAGTGCAACAGTAGGGAAAGCGTTGGATAGCGTAGGGTAAGAATTACTATTCCCACTCCAGTGAGTGCAACAGTAGGGAAAGTAATGATTTAATATTTAAATAAAAATAAAAAAATTATCAATACCAATAAAAAATTAATTAAAATTAATTACCAATTACAACATATTTACTAATTAATTATAAATACCAATAAATATTATTTATTCAAAATTAATTACCTATTAATAATTAATTAACAACCAATTAATTTTCAATACCAAAAATTAATAAGTAATACAAAAAATACAAATTAATAATTAATTAACAGTAAATTAATTATCAATACACAAAAATAATTTCAATAAATTACTTAATTATAATTAAATTACTTCCCACCCTGTTCCCCTATAAACCTACAAATAATAAACTAATACAATTAATATAATTATCAATTAATCAATTAATAAACATTAATTACCAATTAATAAAAAATAATTACCAATTAACAATAAATTAATTATCAATACCAATAAATAAAAATAAATAATTACTTAATAAAAATTAAATTACTTCCCACCCTACTCCCCTATAAACCCACAACCCGCTACAGAACTAAAACGCAAAATTAAATTAAAAATAATTAATAATTCCTAAAAATTAATATATAATTTACTATAATTAAATTACTTCCCACCCTATTGCCCTATAAACCCACAACCCGCTACGGAATTAAATAACACAAAAATTAAATAACATAAAATTCATTACTTTAAAAAATTCAAACATACATTACAAAAATAATACATACTTTTAACACATATACTAACACTTAAAGCACAAAAAAAAATCGATATTTTTAACAACTATATTATGACTGTCGATATTACTAACTTCGATATTATGGAAATTGATATTTCTTACCTGAATTTCGATATTCTGCACCACTATATTTTGGCAATTCGATATTCTGTCCATTCTATATAAAAAACTCGATATTCTGTCAATTCAATATTTTTTGTTCAATATTATGACTGTCCACCCTGATAACTATGTACAATTTAGAGAAAACGCTTTATAATTGTAAAGGAAGGGGAGCAAGGAAACATGTAATCATGTGCTGTGCATCTGGCAAATTTAAGCAGCCTGCTTTCTCAATTTCCGAATCCATGCTAGGCTGCTATAATGTGTGAGAACCAGTCCCTTGACAGATGTGATGAATCCATCTTGCGATGTTTTAAGTCAGGCGATTTATGTCAACAGGGAATGGTAGATATATGGTAACAAAATGGATGAAATGTAAATATGTGTTCAGCTAAATGTTGTGAAATTAAGAAGCTTGTTCTTTTTAATGTATGAATTTATGCTAGGTTGTTAACAGATCTTTGAGGTCTCACCTTTCGATAGTCCTGATGAATTAACTTCACAAGGTTTGAAGGCAGGCCACCCATGTATTTAGGTAATTGCTGATTTTTAGTAATGAATTAATCTGAATGCCTTATCATAATGCTGAGATAATCTATTTATGTAACTTTCGTGACTGCTCCTTTATGAATTTTTTTTTAAAAAGCAGGTGTGCCAGGTGCAAGCAGGGAAAGTGCGCCCTATTAGGAAGAATGTGCTGTCATCAGGGCAGCTGCGTATTCGCACTGGCCCCAGGGCAGCACATTCAAGAGAAATACAGAACAGCTGTTTCAGAAGGTGCCGCACAAGCATCTGTTCCCCCTTCTGTAATACCAAAGTGCCCCAGAGGCTCACAAAGTGGGCACAAACAGCTATTGTGAGCCCAGGGCACTTCTGTAATACGGGCCCATGAAGCACTATTTTTTGCCAAGGCTAGATGCAAATGAAAAACATTTCACTCACTGAGTGACATCACCTCTGTATATCTACATCATTTGTCCAAAGATTCTGCACTCCTCCATGCTCAGTAGCTGCATTTCAATGCATGATTGCATCTTTTTCCTCCATCCTCGCTTCTCCCAAATCTGTTTCTGTAACCACTGACCCTGCTACTTCCTCAGCTCTTACAGCTTCTGACTTGGCTACTTTTTTCTCTTCGAAAATTGACAACCTTTACTCTTTCCCATTTCCTTGTCTCCCCCCCCCCACACCCCTTGTGTCTATGCCCACCCCGACGGTTCTTTTTCTAACCTCACTCCCTCCTTCCTTGTATTCTGATTTACTTCTCTTGTGAGACCTAACAACATGATTGCTCTCTCTGACCAACTTCACATACCCCTTACTTCTTCTATATGTATATTCTTGCTGACCCTCCTTTTGCCCTTTTTATACATTTCTCTTTTATCTGGTATCTTCCTCTGTTCATTTAAATATGTTAATATTCTATTAAAAAAAAAGACTTCTATTTTACCATGCTCTATTCTGGTCTATCATTCCATCTCTTTGCTTCCTTTTTCTCCTATATTTTTGTATTGGTCATCTACAACCAACTATTCTTATATTAAGGTCAATAATGTTCATGGTTAAAACTAGGATTACGTGATGCCCACTTCTTGGAAAATGCTTTTCTTACAGTTACAAATTCTCTAAATCCAGTCATCATAACTACCTCTCTGCAAAGAAATGTGTTAGTAAAATCAACGCAACAAAAGGAATCAAGGCTGTGTTGTCATAACGATTCAAACTATTTCCTTGCCTGCCTTTTGATCTCTACATCACATCACTCCTTTTTCATTGGCTGCCATTTTCTCATTAACCATTGCCTCATCATCATGTTCTCATTTCTTCTGTTTACTCATCACATCCACCTTGCCTTCTTAAGTAGATTAGCTTTAATCAATTTAAAATAAATACCCTTACTCTAGCACTTATCGGCAAACATGATTTTATTACAAGCATTTGTGTGATATGCTGTTATATTAATTTACTGTGTTCAAACACTTTTCAAATTTAGTTTTAGGCCCTGACTCTAATCCTAGCACTTACTTTTAACGTTCAAAATGTATTCAATTTAATTTACTGAAATGGATTTTAAATTATTTATTTTTAATATAGTTAATTATATATGTTTAACTTGAACATAATGCTAAGCCTAACCAAGTTTAAACACTGTAATATTTTTAATTAGATTTATTTCAGTAATGTAATTGATATTGTTAAAATATAGTGCCCTTAACATCACCCTCTATAAACAGAAATCACAAAAAGTATTTTGGGGAGCAGAGTGGAACCCCTATCCAAAGTCCACTGTTTGTATAATTATTCAAATTATCCAATATATTAAATTATTTAATTCAACTTCACAAATAATTTATTTATTTTAGGTTTTTTATAGCGCTTGAATCCCCCGGAGGGGTATCTCAGCGCTTTGGACTCTACTGCTAGACAGGCTGTCGGTAGATGTTAAAATAGAGCAGTCTTAAGGAGTTTCCTGAAGCGCACATAGTCGGAGCATTGTCTAAGGTGAATGGGGAGCTGGTTCCAGTGAAAAGGGGCGAGGTAGGAAAATGATTTCCCGCCTAGCCTAGTTTTCCTGATCTGTGGTACGCAAAGGAGTGCTTTGTTTCCTGATCTAAGGGTCCTGGAAGGAGTGTAAGGTTGGAGTTTCGAGGAGATGTAGAGAGGGCCGTTGTTATGCAAGGCCTTATGAACGATAAAGCAAACTTTAAAAATCACACGTTTGCTTATAGGAAGCCAGTGGAGACGTTGGAGAAGGGGGAGGGAGGCAGTTATTGGAGGGGCATTCGTGACCAGGCGTGCTGCAGTGTTCTGGACCACCTGTAATCTCCTAAGTGAGGACTCATTGGCTGAGACTAAAAGAGCGTTGCAGTAGTCCAGCCGACTTGTGACCATAGCCTGAACAAGGGTTTTACAAGTGGAGTCCGGGAGGAAGGGAAAAACTCTGTGTAACAGGCCCAGCATATAGAAGCAGAACCCGGCGGTGAGAGCCGCATGCTCCTTCAAGGACAGGGCGTGATCAAGATGAATGCCCAGATTTTTAACAAGGGTTTTAGGGCCGGGGGGAGTGCCAAGAGAAACCGGCCACCAATCTGGTGACCACAGCGATGGTGCATCTCCGAAGAGCATAATCTCCGTCTTTCCCGCGTTCAATTGGAGAAAATTGCTCTTCATCCAATTCGCGATGGCTGTCATTCCCGTAGAGAATGTAGATTGAACCGATGAGTCTGATCTATTGAATGAAAAAAGGAGCTGGGTGTCGTCAACGTATGAAATGGGCACAAAGCCACAGGATCTGAGGAAGTTGGCCAAGGGAGCAATGTAGATATTAAACAAAGTGGGGCTCAAACATGAGCCCTGGGGGACTCCCTTGGTCAGTTCCATCGGTTTCGACCGGAAAGGGCCAAGATTGACAGTCTGGGAACGGGAGGACAAAAAGCTCGTCATCCACTGGAGAGCCGGCCCTCTTAATCCATTCTCCTCCAATCTCCTGAGCAGGATCAGGTGAGACACCGTGTCGAACGCGGCGGAGAGGTCCAACAGCACGAGAATCGTTGACTGGCCACTGTCTAAGGTCATCCTGATGTTGTCTGTGACCTCTAACAGGGCAGACTCCGTGCTGTATTTGGGCCTGAAGTCAGATTGTGAGGGATCCAAACTGCCTGTGTTTTCGACATGGTTGGTGATAATAAATGTATCACCGAGAGGGGGCATCAACTGTACTCATTTTTTTATTTTAACTAAAAACAAATCACCAAACTAGTATGAATTTAAAAAAATAAACATCTAAAATCCAGATCACAATTCATAGCGTTATAAAAATAATGTATGCAAATTATCCATTTGAAACAGTTCCTGTGGTGAAAAGCTAACCCATTATACTTCATTAATGTAAACTAAATTGTGTTGATGTAAGGTACCTATTTTTTTTTTCACACCGTTAGTCGTGAAAAAGTGGTGGTAGAAAAAATAATCATATCTACGTTTGTTGATTTATAAGTGTTCAAAGAAGTGTTGTTGTTAATGATGTCATATGTTGATATCATATGAAAACACACAATGGTTCTAGAATATATTATTTCATAAATGACGTGAAACAATAAGGCAAAAAACGATATGCTACAGGTAGACAAAAAAACAAAAACACAAGTGCCCACAGAAAAATATTTTCAAAGCACTAGAAATTATCATTCAAAATACAAATATCACCAAAATAATATCACAGGACATTATACGAACATTATCACTGTAAATTATAAAAACAAACAACTTCTACTCACCATATTACACCAAACTAATACATACAGACAATATACAGTGTAAACAAAAAACAAAAACATTGGCAAAGGATCTTAACCCCTTCCCTGCGCATGACGGAACCACGCCGTCATGAGCCACGGGCGGCGTGTGCTAATGACGGCGTGGTTCCGTCATGCTGCGGCCGCTCCGCCCACGCGGCACTGATTCCCCGCCTGTGCGGGCGAATTAGTGAGTGGGCGGGGTCGTGACGGAACCACGCCGTCATGAGCACAGCTCGCCCGTGACTCATGACGGTGTGGTTCCGTCACAAGCATGGCGGCGCCGCGCCCACCCCCCACCCCCCCAGCTCCGCGGCGGAATTACCGCCGCGGCCAAGGGGTTAAATTCAATTAAGTGGCCCACATGAAAACTGGAACCTAACACAACAAATGTTTCTTTCCAGTTTGCCAAAGATGTGTAGATATTATATCGACCCTTACAATTTATCAACATCAGGACAAAGAGTTTTTGGAGCAAACAAGAAACACAAAGAGCCTCATTACCATGTCGGTCGGAAATCCTTCAACCGACAATCGATTCTCCTAGACTGTGTCGGAACCCATCTGCCCGACTCGGTTGAAATTGATTATGAAGCGCGCGGGAAAGGGAAACCGTTCGGTCATTAAGAATCGGCTCCGATCGGCACTCGGAGACTCCGAGTCGGTCGAAACTGATTCGTACAGCTCTACGGATAGCGTTTCCGACTGAGCTATTATGATATCGGACTCTGACAGCCTTTCCGAGTCGGCCTGTCTGACACAAAATGGCTGTCGGAAACTGACTTTGAGGGTCCCTAGCAGGCCCCCCTTCAACCTGATGTCTCGGGTTGGAGTCCAGGAGGGTACCCAAGGGACCCCCCTGTAAAACCATGCACAGTGTGATATGCACCATGGGGTGCCCCCGACAGGGTGCAAGGTTTTCCACAGACACCCATTTTCCCCATGGGAGCCTATGTTTTCGTTCAGAACACAGGCTCCCATTGAAGTCAATTGGAGTCCTTCCGAACAGTGTTCGGAAGCATCGTAATCGGTTGTGCGGTATGTCCGAGCGCAGGTCGGTCGGAATCGAATCCGACAAGGAGTTGGTCAGTTTAGTTTCCGCACAACATCGTAATGAGGCCCAAAGTGTTATTGACCACTGGAAAAACCACTTAGAACGTCTCAGGTAAATCACCTCTAAAGATCAAGGTAAAATCACTTGTAGCGTATGTAACTCCTGACGCCTAGGAGGCCAAGGGGTTCAAGGACCCTATAACTCGCTGAGTCAACTCATGCAATAATCATTCCAAATTAGGTAAACACATGGAATTAAGTAATGCCAGGGAACATAGCTTAAAGTTCTCCTTGGTTTCCCTCACAGCCTCAATGTTGGCAGTGACACAGCTTAAACTTAAGCTGTCTCACTACCGACATTGAGGCTGTGAGGGAAACCAAGGAGAACAAGTGATTTGACCTTCATCTTTAGAGGTGACCTACAGCCAAGCTCACTGTGTCCCGCTGATATAAGCTGTGCCCTACATCCAGCCCACATATCAACAGCACTCACTGTGAATGGCCCTTGGCCATGTGCAGTTGCACTACAGATTATGTTTTTTATTTGTTTATCCAATCATGCTTTAAAAAAAGAATTAAGACACAAATGGATCCAAACCAAAAAGCGAGCTCATGTGATCCACATCTTTGTGAGCAGATATAAGAATCCTGTGGTGACAACAGGGGCTTCTGTCTTTATTTTGTATCAGTACATAGTGCTATGAGACCCTCGACATCCTCCATGGAGTCAGGGGTGCTTCCATATACTCACTCACACTGTTTTCAGGATGCATACTTTGGCACATCGGTTACCATACCCTACATCGATCCCCATTTGGAAGACATACATACATAGATCTTCCATGAATCCGAATATAAAGACGCTTAGCAAATTAACATTAACAACATGTCTTTAAAATGTAAGCCTTTAAAGTCCTACCAAACCTGATTGCAACACAAAAGATCTAAAAAAAATGATTGGGCAGATTCACACCAAATCAAAAAGGCCACATTTTGAGCAAAGTTCTTGTTCCATGCACAATTTGAGTGAAGTTTACCTAGTGTTTGAAAAAATTCCTATGGGAGCTATAATAGAAAATATTTCTTTTTTTAGCTGCCCCTTCAATTTCCCCACCACCAATGAATATGAATGAAGGTTAGCATGTTAATCATACTGTTGGTATGTCAAGATTCACGAAGATCTGTCAAGGGATGGACACATTTAAAGGAGGGCTGGGAGGAGATGTCATAAAATCTTTGTTCTGCTGATACCTTTGGCATAGTTTGACATGTTTGCCCAAAATAATGAGCTATCAGAACTGGGCATAACTTTCACATTGTCTTCCGAATTGTTCACACATTCTCCAAACTGGGGGGCCGATTCCGATCTCGGTCGGAGGCGCACCCAATACCATTCGGTCGGGAAAAAAGCCATGCGAAAGCCTGTTTCCCGACCGAACCGTACGCGGGTCCGGCCGAGCGAGTACGATGCGACTCGCCGACCGACTCGTCCGGGCGACCCGACCGTTCCGACCGACTCGCACCCGGATCGTACCGCTCCGACCGACTCGCTCGGACCCGATTCGCACCGCGCAATGGAGACGTTTTCCGGCCGGGTAAGTACGATGCGCACCTCGACCGCTCCGACCGACTCGCGCCGTCCGACTCGAACTTCGCTGTCGGAGCCGTACTTTGGGGGTCCGTGTCGGACCCCCTGTACGCGTACCCGTGCGAGGCGCACACAGGGGGACCCATGGGTCCCCCTACCTGTGCGTGTACGCCGCGAAGCGCTTCGCGGCGTACTCGCTGTAGGGGGCGCCTTGTCCGCCTCGCACCCATTGAGGCAATGGGAGCCCGCGTACGCGTTGTACGACCGGCTCCCATTGAGTTCAATGGGAGTCCGACCGACTCGTGTCCGATAACATACGGACGCATCGTACTCGTTCGGTCGGACTGCACGGGTCCGATTCGGTCGGAAATCTCTCCGGGTCCGGCTCGGTCGGAGAAATTTCCGGCCCGAATCGGAATCGACCCCTGGATGTTTAGTCTGTGGTAAATAGAGTTAAATTTCATCAAGACATCTGGCTGTACATGAAGGTAGTGCACTTGATGAGGCTGTGCAAATGTGTGCACTGCTTTATTTCAACATTTGTGAGAACATATGTGCATTTAAAACAGATTAAAAATGTGCATTTAATGTTCCACTTGATTATCACAACAATGCCTGTCGAATATTTGTCACTTATGAAGTGGGCCTTCCATGGTTTGTCTAACATTTGACGTGGGTATAGCAATGTCTCTGAAGCTCCATGTTGAGATATGTCAGTGAGCGCTGTAATCGTAGTTGCTGAAAAACTATTGCCCTACTACTATTTTTGATGCATGTGGCTTTTATTTTGAAAATCTAATCACCCTAAACAAGGGGAGATTCTGAGTCCATAACATGCTCCTTTAACAAACACTGGAAATCCCCAATCAGAGTAATATAATATGGCCTGGCAATATTACCTTCTCTCAGTATAGATACTGTCCAGTATGTATGGAAAAGCCACTCTGTACATCACATATATAAAATATATAAATGCATGGGTTATAAGGATGTTAAGGAAGAGGAAGTAATGCTTGGCAAGATTGTACATGTTTATTATTGGCTTTTTATATAACTGTTAATAAAGAAAATTACATAAAGGCCGACAGCTGAAAGGACATTTATTAGTGACTCCCTGGGATTTCTTCCAACTATACTAAATGTGAAGCAAATTAATCTTTTCAGTCTGAAGAACCATGTTGTTTGTTTTTTAAGTTTACACTATGCTTGACCGTCCCCAGGCCCTTCCTAAGTTACTGACGAACAAGTAAGGTTGACTTAACCACTTTTTTCACCAAATTGATTATATGGTAATATAAAACCGAAATTACGAGGGATCGTGACCCTGAAGAAGGCCAGTGACCCAGAAGGGCAAGTAAAATTGGCCGAAACATGTTGGTACATGCAGTAGGGGGTAAGGAGTGGTAACTCCTCCTATACACCCCGCTCTTGGATTTTTTAATCCTGCCAAGGGAGACCAATAATAAAGGTCTTTAGGTGGTACTTCCTGAGGCAGTTTTAGCTCACTTTTTTCTGCACTAGTGATCCCTCATGGGAAAATGTGTACTTACTTTATTTCACCTCTCTTCTTGCTTGATCTTTTCTTTAAAAAAAAATCAGCGCTTCGCTCGGTGTGTTGGTCTGCACCCGGGCGTTGTAAGCAGCCCTATGATGAAGTATGCCACTAAATAGTGGGTGAGGGCAGTATTTCAAAATCTGTTGATTTTTCTCTCTATTCTTCTTTTATAAATTCTGTTGTAATTTGCCTAGGACAGAGACACAGACAGAACTGCTTACAGTAGGGTCCTTTCTGTTATGCTTTTTAGTCCTTCTCTTTTTGTGAGTTGTGGCCTTCCTAAATCCAAGCTGTACTTCTGATAGAATAGAGTTATCCTGCACCCATTCCGCTAGCCTCATTAATAATATCCTACTCATCAATTTTACTAAGGAGTCTAGAAGGGAAATGGGACGATAACATTTAGGATCTGATTTTTCGCCCTTTTTGAAGATGGGTACAATTATTGAGACAGCCCAAGAGGGAGGAATCATACTCTCTGCAGCCTCATTAAACACCCCTGTCAAAATAGGTCCCTGGCTGGTTTAAAAGTGTCAATTAGTACCCCGTCAGAGCCTAGGACCTTTCCGACTACACTATGGTGTAAAGCAAGGAGGACCTCTTCAAGAGTAATATTTAGAAAAAAAAAGTTCCTACTTAGGTCCCCCCCTCACACCCAGGTAACCAATGATCCTCCAGATTTGTTTTAAAGATATCTGAGAAATGTGCTCTCCATGATTCGCAGGAGACAAAGGATTTAAGCTCTGGAATTAGATGATTTTTTTAAAAAGGGGCATTAATCGTGTTCCAAAACAGCTTAATATCCTTTGTCTTGGCAGCTTGGGTCAGTTTGGACCATGCCTCTTCCTACAACACCTTCTTCCTGGCTGCTAATACCTGATTATAGTTTTTACGGAGAGACTTAATCACCATATGGTCCCTAGGGGAACTGTGTAGGGCCGCTTTCAAGCGCTGAGATGTCTGGACACATGGGTGATCAAACCACCTGCGATTAATTGTTTTTGTAAGTCTTGGGTTCGTGTCAGAAGAGAGTTTATTATACATGTAATCTGGTTAAAGCTGAACAACAGCTTTTCATGATCAACCACCGCCTGAGGCTGTAGCCAAACTCGGCTTAATTCTGCTTATTATTTGATAGTAACAACTGTTAGGATCTATCCCTGTCCATTTAATCCACGCTAGGCCTACCTGGAGTAATATTAAGGACGCGTGTGGATTCCACATTATTATTAACCCAGAAGATAAAAAGGTAATATAACCCTTCACATGGGTTGGATTTGCTCACCAAGGGGGTCATTACGATGGCGGACGAAAGTCCGCCCGCCATCGCAACGGAAAAAGGGACCACTTGCAAGAGGTGCGGCGGTCCCGCTGTGCGTATTAGGATGCGACTGCCACCATGGCAGTCGCATCCTGTATATTTAACATTGTGGCGGGCGGTGCTGTATTCAGCATCCGCCACAATGTTAAAGGGGCATGTTGTGCATTTGAATGCACAACGTGACAGCCACCGCGCGGTGCCTGCCACCATGTGCATGCAAATGTCGGGGGGTATCATGGGTACCCCCCAAGTGCAGCCACCCACCCCCCCAGCCACCTGGGGGCCCGCAACGGGCCCCCAAAGGCATTCTCCGCATGCCTTTCCATGGCGGAGTCTCCGCCATGGAAAGGCATGAGACCGCCATCATCGTAATATGGATGGCGGTGCCTGCAAGGCACTGCCACCATATTGCAGGCCTTTTTCGCCCAGTAGGCAATCGGGCGGATTGCCTACCGGCGGAAAACTGGCGGACGGTCTTTGCGTCCGCCTGGGTCCTCACCGCCATCGTAATATGGCGGGGGGAAATGTTATGCGGGCGGACGGAAATGGCGGGCGGATCGCCACCACCATACGGGCGGCGGCGATCCGCCAGACAGCATAATGACCCCCCAAGTTTCCTGCATGCAGATGAACCTGCTGTAATACCCTGCAAATCTGGAGAGCCCAACTTGTTCTGCAACCCGCACACATTCCACGTAGTAAACCTTCTTTAACAGTTACCATTGGCCGATAGGTAGTATCTAGAGTGCAGCCCTCAGTTCCAAAATTGGAATTAGGCAAATCTACTGCAAAATACATCAAATTGTCCTCACTTCTCCCCCCACAACTGGGGAAGGAGTAGCCCCTTCTGTGCTCGAGTCAATCATAATCTTGCACAGAACTCAAAACAAGAAACCTATTGGACATGTCTATAGGGGTAATATACAGGAGATGGCACCCGTTGATTGACTGACTTGCCACTATACAGAGATTCAGTACTTCATAAATGACAATAAAAAAGCCCAGTGGGAGTAGAGCCATGTTTTTGGCAAATGGCGAGGTTGGCATTCATTTTGCTAAGAATTCCCCTGCGAATCTAGGTTGCTTAAAATTGATAATAAAACAGTCCTCTTTAAAAACTTTCCTTATCGGGCCAATCCATCCCACTCTTCTGGTCATCAGTATTTGATTGACCCTATTAGGTGGGAATTTATGTTTTTTCATATTGAGCCAATGGATTACTTTATTCTTAAACATCTCCGGGGTTTCAATTAAGCCAGGTGTCAGAGGGGGAACATTAACCAAAACTGCCACATATGGGCAGCAGGCTGGTGGTAAATCAATAGTTAATGGATCGCAGGAGGCCTTTGTGTCTTTACTCTCGAGACAGTTTGGTGGCGGTATAGTCTGATTCAATTAAGAAGATGTCTGATTCTGTTGAGTACTAGCAATACGCAATAGCTATGTTGGCGGCAATGTACCATCCATACGGTTTTGTTTAGAAGTATGACTGACGTAAGAAAGCACGGTAGGGCCCCTATAAGTATTGCTGCTAGTAGCCTCACTTGTGGAAGAGCTTGGGCAGCCATCTTTTATGGGGGCATCCAACTGTGCATGCCTTGACACAGGCAAAGGCTGGGGTAGGTGTACATCAGGAACATCATTTCTCGTAGCTCTTAGACTAAGCAAAAGTTCCTCAATTGTTTCCAAACGCTTAGTTATAGGTAGGAACAAGACTTGCATTAGCTCCCTAACATTCTCAAGAAGTTTTTCCTGGAAAACAACCAAAGCTTCTACCGGAAACATGTTAGGGTAGGCAGGGTAACTAACAACATCAATGGCAAATTGAGATGAAGTGGGAGGAGGCTCTTTTTTACCCCCTGGCGTCTTTTCCTCTTGGTTGAGGGGCCTCCATCAGGGGCTCTGACATGGGGCGATGCTAAAAGTTGGCTAGTATCCTGCACATGATCCACGCTCAGCACACCTGAGAGGAGCATCTAATGAGGCTTGAGGAAATTCAGTGGTGGTCACATTTAGAGGCTGGGCGTTTCATTCAGTAGGCAGTAAAGTATTGGGGGCCAAAGCTAATAATCGCCATTCCATGCTCTCTATTTTTTGTTTAAGGAACCCATTGCTTTCCTAATGTAGCCATCCAGAGTGGAGTCACCAGCCTTTACAGGAGGAGGGGCTTTATTATTATTATAATTATTTGAGATGTGTAAAGCGCATGGCTGCCAAAGGGCTTCCCATCGCTGAGGCTGGAAGGAAGTTAGTGGTACTGCTTGAACAGCCACGTTTTGATTGACTTCCGAAATTCTGTTTCCTTATTCAAGATTCGCGATTCACGTGGTAATAAATTCAACAGTTTAGGTGCTAGGTGGGAAAAGGATCTGCCTCCCCACCTAGCTTTCCTGATACCTGTCATTTTTATCAGTCGTTCGGAGCTAGATCTCAGGCTCCTATTAGGGACGAATAGGGTCACCAGGTTTCTGATTTTTCTTGGGCCCAGGTTGTGTAATGCTCTGTGCGTTATAACCAGTACCTTGAATTTGATTCTGGCCTCCACCTGGAGCCAATGAAGTGCTTTGAGGTGTTTTCTGGCTGACTCCCGAGCTGGGGCCTTACACAGCAGCCTTGCTGCTGCATTTTGGACCACCTGAAGTCTGTTTATCACGTATTTTGGCGCCCCTAGGAGAAGTGAGTTTCCGTAGTCCAGACGTGACGTGACCAGGGAATGGACTACAGTCTTTCTAAGCTGTATGGGAATATGATCCAGTATTTTCCGAAGTGTTCTAAGTAGTCCAAAACAGGTGCTTACTACTTTCTTGGCTTGAGTCGCCATTGATAGGTCCTTTTTGAGCCAGAAGCCCAGATTTTTGATGGAGTCTTTCGGCGTGGGTGGGCTGCCCAGGCAGTTGGGCCAGCTTATTGAGGGCCTGGGAATTGCCTTATTCCCGAGGACCATAATCTCCGTTTTGTCCCCATTTAGTTTTAAGCAGCTGTTTGTCATCCATTCCATAACTTTCTCCATACAGGGAGCTAACCTGTTGGAGTCCCCGTTGGTTCTAGGGTCTAAGGAAATCACCAGCTGCGTGTCATCAGCGTAGGATGTCATGGAAACGTCGAACTCTTGGGCAATCCATGATAATGGCTGCATATATACGTTAAACAGTGTGGGACTCAGCGAGGAGCTCTGCGGCACCCCGCAGGTTAGGGGCATCGAGTTGGAGAGGATATTCTTTTCCATAACTAGGAAAGTTCTCCCCTCCAAGAACGAAGCCAACCACTGTAGCGTGGTACCTTGGACACCGATGGCCGAGAGTCTGCTTAGCAGAATGTGGTGGCCCACCGTGTCGAAGGCAGCACTCACGTCCAGGAGTAGTAAAGCTGCTGAGCTTCCCCGGTCTAACGACATTTTAGTTCCTCTACTACTGTTAAAAGAGCAGATTCATTGCTGTGCTTTGCACGAAATCCCATCTGTGTGCGGTGGAGACAATGGTTCGTTTCCAAGAACTCTGCCAGCGATCTGTTTACATGTTTTTCCAGCAGCTTACCAACAAATGGCAGCATCAAGATGGGGCGGTAGTTCCCTAATTGCGCTGATTCTGCATTGGGTTTTTTAAGCAGAGGTCTAATTATGGCATGCTTCCATGCCACTGGTACTACGCCCAGCTCAAGAGACTGGTTCATGATCTTGACTAATGTAGGGAGGAGGGTAGGTGTGACTTTTTTGAGAATGTGCGGCGGGGCTGGGTCTAGTGGCGAGCCAGGCCTCACCTTGCCCATCAGAAGTTCCACATCCTCTGCATGCACTAAAGGGAGATTAGTGATGGTTTGTGTGGGGATGATCTCCGCCTGATCCCCTTCCTGCCTTGTGGTTGTTTCTCCCCCAGTCCTAAAAGAGCTGTAGATGTCCGTGACTTTAGTGAGGAAGTAGGTGGCTAAGTCATTGCACCTCTCCACCGAGGTCTCAGTTGGGTGAGCGTCATGGGCTGGGGAGGTTAGGGCCTTGGCTACCGCAAACAATTCCTTAGAGGAATTCAGTGCCTGGCTAATTTTATCCTTGAAGAATTTGGCCTGTGTTTCTTTGATGCTATTATGATAAAGTCTAATGGCCGACTTGTACATGGTTTTAAGTGGTGGGTCATAGGTTTTCCTCCAGTCCCTTTCAATTTTTTTGCAGTTTTCTTTAAAGAGAGTAGTTGGGGGTAGAACCATCTTGGGTCTGGTTTTTAATTTAGAAGCGGTTTTGGGGGCTAATTTGTCCAATGATTGGGTGATCCAAGTTTCCCAGCTGGAATATGCTTCCTCCACTGTTTCCTTTGTCTTGGTGTTCAGTGAGGTCATGTCCGCTAGGACCTTCCCCCAGGCCTCTGCGTTAAGCTTGGCCCAGCATCTCTTCTTTGTCTCTACCGCGGGGGTGGCCTTGCCCTGCTCTCTTCCTCTTTTCCCTAGACTAAATGGAATGAAGTGATGATCTGACCAGGGCACTGGTATTGATGTTGCAACTTTAATGTTAGGGTCATTTGAGATAACTAAATCCAGTATATGGCCCTTGGTATGTGTGGCAGGCGTTACCAACTTAGAGAGTTGTAGGCCCTCGAGGTCTAGCAACAGCCTTTTGATGCTGGGGAGATTCTGATCCTCAACATGTAAGTTTAAGTCTCCTACAATGGTGGTGTAGTTTTTCTTTACCAATATGGTGGCAACAGAATCAGGTAGGTTATCTAGAAACTCTCTATAGGGGCCCGATGGTCTATAAATTAAGAGCCCCGAGAAGGTATATGCAGGTGATAAAGATATTGAAAATTGGAGGATTTCGCACCCCTTGATGGGGAGGGCATCAATGGTGCAATTGAACTCATTTTTTATCAAAATAGCCAATCCACCCCCCACCTGCCCTATCCGGTCCAATCTAAATATTTGATATCCTGGAAGCAGGGCCATTACTATGTCTGGGGTGGAGCATTCCGTGAGCCAGCTTTCTGTGATAAACAGGACGTCTAGATTAGCATCCTCTAACAGCAATCGAATTTCTGTTTTGTGTTTGGGCTGTGAACGCCAATTAATCAAACCTAACCTCCATGCCTATGACTCCTTTTGCCCCCTGGGCTTGCTAGTCCCGGACTCGGACGGCGCTTTTATCTCCAGGTTACAAGATTGACAGGTCTTGTCTAATGTTAGCTCGCCCCCGAATTCCCAGCCCTTATCGCAACCTTCTTCACGGGGGGTGTTGAAGCTATATAATTCCTTACACGAGTAGGTGATCCGTGTGATTTGGGCAGGGTTCCTGGCCCCTGGGCCCAGTCGGGCACAGACGGGCTTGCCTTTGGCGCGCCTGTGGCGTGCCCACTGCCCAGCCTTCATTTAAGGGTTTGGGGCCAGACAACTAGACCGCTGACCTCCGTTACTCTGAGTGCACTCTATGGTAGAGAGGGGTAACTCTACCTCTCTACCACACTCTATGGTCCCTGCCTACCGGCCGACGCGAGGCATTCGCCGCTCTGCAAGGTTTTTAACTTTATGACCAATGAGTTGTGCAAGACGCAGTGCGGCTATGGGTGCATAACCAGTGCGGGGGATCAATGTAACAGTGAGCAAATTCGGCGCAATTAAGTAAAAAGGCGGGGTTGTCAAGACCTTTAAATAACAAAACAGACTATCAGCGTGTAAAATATAATACAACGTTTTTAAAATACCAATAACCAAACAGTACTCGGGTCCCACTCGGGCCACTTCTACTTTCCAGCACTGTCTCTGACAGTGCTGGAACTAACCATAGGTCAATGGGTCAGGGGTGAGCCACCCATTCACGTACAAATAAAAAAAGAACAAGTAAAAAATGTAAATGGTAATTGCACAGTACCTCGATGAGTTCTCCGCAGAATGAGGCCAAGAGGGGTGGCCCAGCCCCAAATGGCCAGGGCGGGCGTAGAGGGGCCTGTCCTTTGCCTGCACTGTGGAGCAGACACTGCCCTTAAGAGGGCTCCCCGAGCCATGCTCACACCAACAAACAAGGCATGCCCCACGCTGCGGAGAAGACATTGCCCTTAAGAGAGTTTCCACGGCCAATCACTGCTGCCTGGCCGCATCATGATGGGAGTTATGCAGAGGTGAGTGATGGTCGGTGTAGTCCCCATATTGTGGTCACACCCCCAAACAAGGCATTTTAAGCGCATCCCGTGCTGCAGAGTAGACAATCCCCTTAATAGGGCTCTCCAGGCCAATCACTGATGCCTGGCCGCCTCCTGACAGGAGTTGTGCAGAGGTGAATGCTGGTCAGTGTAGTCCCCTACACTGTGCTCACACCTACAAACACAGTGTTTTAAGTATGTGTTGTTATTGTTCTAGGTAGCCATCTAAACAATTGCATCAGTAAATAAAAAGCTGCAATTGTAACTGTTTTGAAATGTCCTACAAAGATAGACAAATTGCCGATGGAAAATAAGTTCATTTAATATTAAATGACACTGAGCAAGTATGTTTTAAGCATTTCAGGTGGTTGATTCATTGTGTCTTTCTTCGAGTTAATTTTATTGAACCCCTCTCTTATTCCAATGATTGTGTGTACAAACATATTTGAGTAAAATACAGCCACGTGCTTAGATGTATACTTTTCAATTCCAATAGGATTAAAGACATGTCCTCCTCAGAGTGATAATTCAAGTATCAATGAAGTAGGATATATTGCATGTAATAAATTACACAATTGTGTTTTCATACAAAAAATATACAATGTAAATAAATAT
Organism: Calotriton arnoldi; assembly: GCA_963921515.1. Classification (NCBI taxonomy): domain Eukaryota; kingdom Metazoa; phylum Chordata; class Amphibia; order Caudata; family Salamandridae; genus Calotriton; species Calotriton arnoldi. The sequence goes on from CAWUFW010001331.1 coordinate 1,315,047, forward strand.
ATGTGCATTTACCTGGGTCTTCTATTGACAAGTTCTTTGTTAACCACTGGACAATATCTGAACCTAAAGAGAACAGAGGATTACATTAAGTTCTAAACAAATATATACTTCTCATTGTCTTCGGTCAGACTTTTTCACCTGATGCTCAGGGGCAGCAAGAAAATACCAAAATATCATCATAAATACAGATTTGATGCACACTCTTGGAAATAAAATCTTACAAACACATTGGTTAGATATATGTTCTGAAGCACATTTTACAGAATTCAACAATGTTCACCTTCAGCTGAATCTGAAAGACATTCTGTAATGGTATTAAAGATACAAACTTAGGGGGTCATTAAGATGGCGGTGGCGATCCGCCCGCCATTCCCCTCCGCCCGCATGCCATTTCCCCCCGCCACATTACGATGGCGGGGGGAGCCCGGCGGACAGAAAGACCGTCCGCCGGTTTTACGCCGGTCACACAGGTGACCGGGCGGAAAAGGGCACTAATATGGTGGCGGTGTCTGCAAGACACCGCCATCCATATTAGGATGGTTGCGGAGAGCAGCCTTTCCATTGCGGCAAAGCCGCCATGGAAAGGCATACGGTCTTCGCTATTGGGGGCCGTTGCGGGCCCCCAGAGCGTTGAGGGGGTGGGGGGTGCACATGGGGGGTACCTATGGTACCCCCCTGCATTGGCATGGACAAGGTGGCAGGCACCACGCGGTGCCTGTCACCTTGTCCATGCCAATGCACGAGTGCATTCCCAGCATTGTGGCGGGCGGTGCTGTGAACACCGCCCGCCACAATGTTGGGAATAGGGGATGCCACCGCCACCGTGGCGGTGGCATCCTAATACTCGCGGCGGGCCTGCCGCTCCTATGGCGGACGGTCCCATTCACCGCTACGGTGGCAGGCGGACTTTGTCCGCCCGTCATCGTAATGTGCCCCTTATTGAGGACAGTCTGACTAATGGAAAGAAGTACAACCAAGCCTACTAGAAGCTTAAAGTTTTACACATTATACATTATGCAAAAGAGAAAGAGGGACTCTCTGTATTTCTCATTTTAGGGACAGACCATGTTAAGTGCAACTCATCAATTGGCCAACAACACTCCATTTACTTAGCTTGCCCAAATATTTGCATTTTGGCAACGTATCAAAATATTGAGCAGGCAAGAAATCTTCTTTGATCATACCGGAAATGACATACAAATGTACTATTTCAGTCAAAGGGTAAACATTGTTTACAACGATGTTTACACATCGCATGCCATTACAACACAAGCCATTACAACGACTTGCTGTAGGGGGCAGAAGGTGTTGGATTTTAAATTCAACACCTTCCCTACTGTTGCACAGACTGGAGTTGGAATAGAAAATTGTACTATTCCAACATCCAGCGCCCCCCCTACAGCAAGTCGTTGTAATGACTTGCGTTTTAATGGTCTGCGATGTAACAACGCGGTCGTTATAATGACCACGTTGTAATGGCATGCGTTCTAAACACATGCGATGTAACGTGGCCTATTCCAGTCAAAGTATTAATGCTGCTGAATTAGCAAAAAAAACACTGATGCTCTTACAGAACAGAATGAAGATTGAAGTTAGAACTCTGTCCAACAATTTGAGCCATCTTGAAATTAGAGATGTTGAATGAGGAAACATTTAACTCAACAGCTTCGGTGATGTACAACGGTCAATTTAGGTTCACTTCATAGCATGCTGTCTAGAAAACTAAGCCAAGTTTTTATTAAATTCCTTATACCTATTTTTACATATGTACTCACATTAATCTAATACAGATTTGTAATTAAGAAAATCTACAATCAAGCGTATGAACAACATTGAAAACAAATGGCAAAACAAAAAGGGCCATTTCAAAATCAAAATCAATGCCCTTCATTCAATCTGTAATCACTCCTACTTACAAACAAATAGAATTCCACCACTTATATCCTTTTAATGCTGTCTGGGTTGTGAAATCTGCTCGAACATTATTCACTAAGGGACCTAGGGACCTGTGTACCTGCACTGACATCACTAAAGGGGATTATTTACAGTTAGCAACATTCCTCAACACTGAGAGGGTCACGAGCAGGCAACTGTAACTCAATGTATTTTTATAAAGAAAAAGAAAATACATTGCAACCCAGCTCAGTGCCCAATTTTACATTTCTTACAAGGAGTTGGGTGAAACATAATCTTCCTGTACAATTCCATGACAAGGATTCTTGAAGCAGGAATGATTTAGGTTCCTTGACCACCAGATATGCAAAAACTGTTGCTGTGCCGGGACGAAGTTCCCCTGTAGTGAAGTGAAGTTTCTACTCCTTCCCTCCCTACACGTCCCGGAGCTGCTCAAGAAACGTCCCCAGTGCCACATCAAACCACCTCAGATGATGCCTCGGCTAACCATGCCTCTGACTTCCCTTATTGCCCATGTCACCAGCTACAGTACCTGCTGGTGGTTGGAAATAGGCAGCAGGTTTCCTGGGCACCTGCCTCTAATGATAACAGGTTACCTTGTGAGGCAGTTGCTTATCAAAAGCAATATTGCCAAAGTGAGAAGAACTCTCAGGTACCTTATGATGAGGATGCAGCATATAGAGACATGGGCTAAGCTTTGGTACTTATGGCTTTGGAGTCTGGTACAAACCTACCTGTAGTACCCTTTTACTTATACAAGCATCTGTCACTGCTGGAATGATAATACATCAATATTGGCCTCTTTACATTTCTTGATGTTGGTGCTTTTATATTGGTCATTACACCATTGTTGCACTTTCTTTCCTCATACAAACCTCAAGACAAGGATGGGCAGAAAGCAGTATGGGAAGCAATGAGTTGTCCTCCGACTGGACAGGCAAAACAGATATAAAAATGTCTCCTGTCTACCGAAAGAATGTGCCTTGCTACAAAGCAAAGTGTTTTTTTCTAAAATTCTACAATCTGAACTACATAATTAATGCTTTCGTCTTTTTTCTTCATAAAATCAAACAGTATACTCTAGTATTTTACTTATTATTATCAATAAACATGTCCCTTTTTGTTCAAAAATATTAAAATATTATATTAAAAAGTCATATAAAAATACATAGTGGATAACATGTTTAATATGGTGTTATATTGTCATTTTAAGGTGTTGGTGAAAATTACACATCACTCAGCCTTTGACTTTCCGGGTTCTGACGTCCCAATAACCACTCAATATGTACATGATACATATATGATTCACTGAAAGTAGAGTGAATTATAAGGTCGTAGCAAACTAGCATAATTCCACATTGCATATACTAATTTGCCCCTCTGCCAATGTTTTAGGACTTGGTTGAGTGATTTCCAGTTTCAAGGTGAGGCAGTGAAGGTGTCCAGCTATGTTGGTTAACTGTATAAAATTGATACATGATTACTCTATTCATTGCTCATCGGTGTCAGGCACGTAGTTGTTTGGCATCTTTTTCATGGTACATTATCTGTATGGTTGAGGATATACAGCCGGCCACACCCATCATCTGCAATCGATGGTGTTGCCAATATGGCCTGGTCTCCACCAATAACTGGTGACCATAGCGCCTACGAATGGAAAGTAACCCAACCTACAGTATAGCACTGGAAAAGCCATAATCCTAAATATATTAGTAAGGTTACTAGAAACAACTCAGAGACCAGTATGTGCTCAACAAACTTGCCTTTTCCTTCCAATGAAACTAAAAAAGCATACCATTGGCCGGATTTCAAGCCGCATTCAAATGTTTACACACAGTAGTAAATGGATCTCCAACTCCTTTTTATATCACATGACAATGGATCGCAAAGGCTACTTGTAAAACTTTTTTTAAGTTGCTATGTTAAGCTGAAGACCAATAGTTTTAGGGTACAACTGATAAGAGTCCCACTTCATATTATAAACTGTCGGACAGATTTACAAGCCCCTTGCGCAATTTTTGAGTCACTTTTCCCATGTTAAAAATGATGCAAAAGTGGCGCAAGGGGCTTGTAAATCTGCCCCTGTGTTTTTATGCCAAAAAGTGACTCATTCTCTGGATCGCTCACAAATGCATTCTATTTCGTTGTAGAAGCCCTTCAGCCGTTTTACTAATTATGGCTGTTGTTCTCTTTTCTTTTGCTGTTTGTTGATGGCAGATGCTTTCTGGATTTGCAAATGGCAGATTGTCACGTAGCAAAGAAAAAAAAAACTAATCATCATTTCGTAGATGCACAATTTCCCAGTGGATATTACAAGGTTGCAGGATTGTTTTCACATCAAATATCGCTGTGCATTCTGCAAAAAAAAAAACCTGGTGTTGCATTAAGTTGCAGGCGTTAAGCGTGTTGTTCTACATAAGACATTAAGTCCATTTAAGGAAGGTCAATAATCAGGGAAACGGCCGAAACAACTCAGGCAGAGCCACGCGTGCCTTAACACCGCAAGCGTTAGATACTCTAATCTGGCACAATCCCTACCTTCAAATTACTTATCTAACCCCATCACTCGCCTCAAAACTGCCATCGTCATAATCCACGAGTGCTGAAGATACCCACGCACTCGCAACCTAGTCACACCAAATGGTTACACATACCACGTCTACGAAACAGTGACACCTAAACACCTGCTACTTGTACTAAATCAAGCGACAGACTGCTCCTCTGTCTCACATATAACACCAACCACATCCACTAACCTCTTACTGGATTCACAAGTATTGATCTAGAAAATGAGTGACTGACTGACTAGGCCGATACAGTAACGATTAAATATCTTCACCAATGAATGATACTCCATGAGTAACAGATTACACATCTGCCCACCCCTTCAATATTATCTCGGTGTGAGCCACAATTCCCCTGATCGCCACATTCTCAAACGACAAATGGGGAGGGGGATACACGTGGGGGAGGGGATAAAGCTGGGGGTGTTGAAAATGTTCGTTTTTTGGTTATTTGTATGCTTATTTTTTTTATTTTGTAAGGTTTACCTGGTAGATTATTTTGTGACCGCATTTACACCTGTAACAGGATTACAGGATGGAGCTTTCTTCAAAACACAGCATAATAAACAGTAAACAGTCTAAATATCGAGTTTTAAATATCGACTAGCACAAATATCGAGTTCAGAATATCGCCTGTCAAAAATATCGACAGTCAGAATATCGTGGACAAGAATATCGAGTCTAAGGTAAGTATTATCGTTTTTAAAAATATCGAAGTTGTTAATATCGTTTTAAAAAATATCGAAGTTATTAATATCGTTTGCAAAAATATAGTTGTTAAAATATCATTGTTTTAGTTAGTGTTATGTATTTTAGTGTGTATTTTAAATGTATGTGCTATATTTTTTTGTCTAAGTATTGCATTTATTTTTTGTGTATGTGTTAAATTTTTAGAAGTTACTAATTTTTTTTATTTACATTTTGCGTTTTAGTTCTGTAGCGGGTTGTGGGTTTATAGAGGAATAGGGTGGGAAGTAATTTAAATATAATTAATTGATTTTTAATTTTATTTGAATTATATTTTGCGTTTTAGTTCCGTAGCGGGTTGTGCGTTTATAGGGGAATAGGGTGGGAAGTAATTTAAAAATAATTAATTGAATAATAATTTTTATTTATTAGTATTTATTTACATTTTATTTTATAGTGTTAATTATGGTAATTAATCAATTAATTATTAATTAATTATTAATTGGCTGTTAATTTTTATTGATTAATTAATTGGTAAATATGTTAATTGTGTAATTTTTTTAGGAGTGGGTTGTGGGTTTATAGGGGATAGGGTGGGAAGTAATTTAAATATAATTAATTGAATATTAATTTTATTTGAATTACGTTTTGCGTTTTAGTTCCGTAGCGGGTTGTGGGTTTATAGGGGAATAGGGTGGGAAGTAATTTAAAAATAATTAATTGAATTATAATTTTCATTCATTAGTATTTATTTTCATTTGATTTTATAGTGTTAATTATGGAAATTAATTAATTATTAATTAATTAATAATTGGTTGTTAATTTTTATTGATTAATTAATTAGTAAATATGTTAATCGCGTAATTTTTTTAGGAGCGGTTTGTGGGTTTATAGGGGAATAGGGTGAGAAGTAATTTAATTATAAATAAATTATTAATATGTTTCATAATTCATATTTAAATAATTAATATGTAATAGTGTTAATTGTGGGAAATAACTTATAATTAAATATTTAGTAATTTGTTATTAATTATTATTAATTTATTGGTAAATATGTTAATTGTGTCATTTTTTAGGAGTGGGTTGTGGGTTGATAGGGAATAGGGTGGGAAGCAATTTAATTTTAATATATTTATTAATATTTAATATGTAATATTTTTTATTTATGATTTTATAGTGTTAATTGTTTGAATTAATTTATTAATATATAATTATATTTTCATTGTTAATTGTTATTAATTAATTAATTGATTGATAATTATGTTAATTGTGTAATTTTTTACCCCTCCGCTACCCAACACTTTCCCTACTGTTGCACTCACTGGAGTGGGAATAGTAATTTTTACCCCTATGCTATCCAACACTTTCTCTACTGTTGCACTCGCTGGAGTGGAAATAGTAAATTATTTCCCTCCGCTATCCAACACTTTCCCTACTGTTGCACTCACTGAAGTGTGAATAGTAATTTTTAACCCCTACGCTATCCTACACTTTCCCTACTGTTGCACTCCCTGGAGTGGGAATAGTAATTTTTACCTCTTCGCTATCCAACACTTTCCCTACTGTTGCACTTGCTGGAGTGGGAATAGTAAATTATTCACCGCCGCTATTCAACACTTTCTCTACTGTTGCACTCCCTGGAGTGAGAATAGGAATTTTTACCCCTGCGCTATCCAACACTTTCCCTACTGTTGCACGTGCTGGAGTGGGAATAGTAAATTATTCCCCTATGCTATCCAACACTTTCCCTATTGTTGCGCTCCCTGGAGTGGAAATAGTAATTTTTACCCCTGCGCTATCCAACACTTTCCCTACTGTTGCACTTGCTGGAGTGGGAATAGTAAATTATTCCCCTTCGCTATCCAACACTTTCCCTACTGTTGCGCGCTCTGGAGTGGGAATAGTAATTTTTACCCCTGCGCTATCCAACACTTTTCCTACTGTTGCACTTGCTGGAGTGGGAATAGTAAATTATTCACATCCGCTATCCTACACTTTCTCTACTGTTGCACTCCCTGGAGTGGGAATAGTAATTTTTATCCCTGCGCTATCCAACACTTTCCCTACTGTTGCACTTGCTGGAGTGGGAATTGTAAATTATTCCCCTCTGCTATCCAACACTTTCCCTACTGTTGCACTCTCTGGAGTGGGAATAGTAATTCTTACCCCTGCGCTATCCAACATTTTCCCTACTGTTGCAGTCGCTGGAGTGGGATTAGTAATTTTTTCCTATTCGCTATCCAACACTTTCCCTACAGTTGCAGTCATTGGAGTGGGAATAGTAATTTATTACCCTCTGCTATCCAACACTTTTCCTACTGTTGTACTCTCTGGAGTGGGAATAGTAATTTTTAACCCTGCACTATCCAACACTATCCCTACTGTTGCACTTGCTGGAGTGGGAATATTAATTTTATCCCCTCCGCTATCCAACACTTTCCCTACTGTTGCATTCATTGGAGTGGGAATAGTAAATTATTACCCTCCGCTATCCAACACTTTCCCTACTGCTGCATTCGTTGTACTGGGAACAGTAAATTAATTCCCTCCACTATCCAACACTTTCCCTACTGTTGCACTCGCTGGAGTGGAAATAGTAAATTATTCCCCTCCACTATCCAACATTTTCACTACTGTTGCATTTGATGGAGTGGGAATAGTAATTTATTCACCTCCGCTATCTAACACTATCCTTACTGTTGTAATTAATGTTGTGTAAAATGTAGTTTTAAAAATTAATAAATATTTTAATATTTTAATTTATAATATATATTTATTTTTATGTTACAGGTGTATGTATATATATATATATTCACTGAAAAAACCATAGGTTTCAGATATGTTATAGTTACAAATTAGCATTTAAAAAACCTTTGAAATTCACTGAAAAAACCATAGGTTTTAGGGACAGTTATAGTTAGTTGGACATTTCACTCGTACAAAACCCGTGAAATTCCCCCGTTATAGTTAGTTCAGCTAACTATAACTCGCGCCCCGCAATGCACTGCTGATGACGTCACATATTACATCACTCATGACATGGTCAGTGACATCACTGATGACATCACTGATGACATCTCAAATGACATCACTGATGACATCATCCAGTGACTGTGTGTTTCTGTAAAGTTTAAATATTTTTAATATATATAGGAAAAGACGTATTGAAGAATGAGTGGGTGTGTAAGTGTCTGTATGGATGATTTAGTAGGTGCGTGACTGACTCTATAAGTGAGTGATTTAACGTATCTTACTGAATGCATGGGTTAGTGACTAAACTGGGTGAATGTCTGTATCCGTCTGTCTGTTGCTGTGTAAGTGGCTGCATGGGTTTGTGAATAGCTACATGAGTGTCTATATGAGTTATTGATTGGTTGTCTGAGTATCTGTATGGGTGCCTGAGTGTTTGTGTGGGTGGGGTGTGTGCGACTCTGTGCATAGATGTGTGAGTGGGTGATTCACTGGGTGGATGGTTTCAAGAGTGCATCTGTGATAGACTGTATGGGTGGGTAAGTGTGTGTAAGAGTGTGTTAGTGAGTGAATGTATGTCCCAGTGGTACATGTGTGAGTAACTACATATGTGAAAGCCAGTATATATGTGTGTTGGAGTATATAAATAGCTCTAAGCGAGAGTGAGTGATTGTGATAGTGGCTGTATGGATGAGTGTGTGCTTGTATCAGTGATTGTATAAGAGCGTAACAATGTGCTAGTATTTGTATGTTTAAGTGAGCTGGTGTGTGTATAACTGTATAGGTGAGTAAATGGCAGTGTGTTTAATTATTTGCATGACTGACTAGGTGTGTGAGTACCTCTATGGATGAGTGGCGGTGTTTGAGTGTCTATATAGGAGTAAGAGTGCATATGATAGTCCTGTACTGAGTGACCATAAGTATGAGTGACTGTACGGGTGAGTGAGTGGATGTGTGTGTGTAGACCTAAGAATCAGTGAGTGGGTATGTAGTTATTGGTGTTCGAGTGTCTATAGTTTTGCGAATGGCAGTCTGTAATTTAGATTGGGTGTATCAAAGGTTATATTAGGGTGTGAGGAGCTGCATCAGATTATCACGTGGATGATGTCATCAGTGATGTCATTTAAGATGTCATCAGTGATGTCATCAGTGATGTCACTGACCATGTCATGAGTGATGTAATATGTGACGTCATCAGCAGTGCATTGCGGGGCGCGAGTTATAGTTAGCTGAACTAACTATAACGGGGGAATTTCACGGGTTTTGTACGAGTGAAATGTCCAACTAACTATAACTGTCCCTAAAACCTATGGTTTTTTCAGTGAATTTCAAAGGTTTTTTAAATGCTAATTTGTAACTATAACATATCTGAAACCTATGGTTTTTTCAGTGAATTTCAAAGGTTTTTTAAATGCTAATTTGTACCTATAACTGTCCCTAAAACCTATGGTTTTTTCAGTGAATTTCAAAGGTTTTTTAAATGCTAATTTCTAACTATAACGTGTCTGCAACCTATGGTTTTTTCAGTGAATTTCAAAGGTTTTTTAAATGCTAATTTGTAACTATAACGTGCCTGAAACCTACGGTTTTTTCAGTGAATTTCAAAGGTTTTTTAAATGACATTTTTTAAATGTATTAATTTTTATATTACTTTTTTTCATACTGATTTACTACATTTTTAGCAACAATTTCTTTTACATATTTTATTTTTTAAATTACATTGTAATTACATTATACATTACATTACAAAAAATACTTTCTCAGAATGAATTACTTTAGTTTAAATACTTAGCACATAGGCAATAGACTTTTAAGTACAGTAGTTACAGTTGTTGCAATGGGCAACACATTTTCAAACACAATGCAACATTCAGCTCAATGTGAAATTCTAGTTAAATGTAATTAGTTACTTTATGGATTACTTTTCTAACCACAGGACTGGATCCTAGATTCAGTCCTGGGACATCTCCTGTAAACAGTTGAGTAAAAGCGTTTTGGTTACAGTCGTGATTTTTAAGGAATATTATTGTATTTTAAAAGTTGACACTTAGAAACTTTTCCTCATAGAATCACCAATGTTATCCTATGGAAGGAAATTCACTTGGCAGGTAAAAACTGTTATCGTTACTTTTTCTTACTCAGTGTTGGATCCTGGATCCAGCACTGGTGCATCTCCTGTAAACAGTTGAAAAAATGCGTTTAAGTCATACAGGCGATTTTTAAGGAATATTTGTAGTTTGTGAAAATCGACACTTTGAAACTTTTCTGCTGAAAACCAGACAATGGATTCCTATGGAAGAAATTCAAGTTACTGGTAAGTACGGTTAAAATTACTTTTCAGGACCAGTACTGGGCTGAAAGATGCAGCACTGAGCTCTCTCCTGATAACAGGTGAGTAAATCAGAATTCGGATTTCGGCTGATTTTAGAGGAATATTTGTATGTTTCAAAAATCAACACTTAGAAACTTTTTCAGCAAAAAGCAGGCAATGATATCCTATGGAAGGAAATTCAAGTTACTGGTAAGTACGGTTAAAATTACTTTTCAGGATTAGTACTGGGCTGAAAGATGCAGCACTGAGGTCTCTCCTGATAACAGGTGAGTAAATCGGAATTCGTATTTCGGCTGATTTTAGAGGAATATTTTTAAAGTTCCAAAACTCCACACTTAGAAGAATTTCCAAGTGAAACCAGTCAATGTTAGCCTATGGAAGGAAATTCAAGTTACTGGTAAGTACGGTTAAAATTACTTTTCAGGACCAGTACTGGGCTGAAAGATACAGCACTGAGGTCTCTCCTTATAACAGGTGAGTAAATCGGAATTCGTATTTCGGCTGATTTTAGAGGAATATTTGTAGGTTTCAAAAATCAACACTTAGAAACTTTTTCAGCAAAAAGCAGGCAATGATATCGTATGGAAGGAAATTAAAGTTACTGGTAAGTACGGTTAAAATTACTTTTCAGGACCAGTACTGGACTGAAAGATACAGCACTGAGGTCTCTCCTTATAACAGGTGAGTAAATCGGAATTCGTATTTCGGATGATTTTAGAAGAATATTTGCACAATGGTGAAGGGAGGGGCGGGGCCTGAGGTGACATCTGTGCAAACGCGCCCCGTGGCGCGTTTTAAGTTGGGGGATTAAGTCCCCTTGAATCCTGAGGGTCCCTACGGGCCAACTAGCCCACCAGGAACCTCCAATATGCGCCAGGGGCTGCGTTGCAGAGACGTGTAGAGAGGCCACACCCCTTTACACCTCTCTGCAACGCAGCTCTGTGGCGCTTTCTGGATGTACCTGTTGGGCTAGTTGGCCCCCAGGGACCCTCAGGATTGAAGGGGATTTAATCCCCCAACTTAAAACGCGCCACGGGCGCGTTTGCACAGATGTCACCTGAAGCCCCGCCCCTCCCTTCACCACTGTGCAAACGTGCCCCGTGGTGCGTTTTAAGTCGGGGATTAACTCCCCTTGAATCCTGAGGGTCCCTGGGGGCCAACTAGCCCAACAGGTATATCCAAAAGCGCCACAGAGCTGCGTTGCAGAGAGGTGTAAAAGGGGGCGTGGCCTCTGTACACCTCTCTGCAACGCAGCCCTGGCGCATACTGGAGGTTCCTGGTGGGCTAGTTGGCCCCAGGGACCCCCAGTATTCAAGGGGAATTCGTTCCCCTCTGCAAACGCGCCAGGGGCGCGTTTGCAGAGTGGTGAAGGAAGGGGCGGGGCCTGCGGGCCCGATCGTTTTTTTTTTTCCCCCTGAAGGGGGGCTGTGTGGCCCCCTTCCTTTTTCCTATTTTTAGGCCCTGGGGACCCCATCCCCCAGGGCCTTACTCCTTTTTAAATTAAGATTAAAAAAAAAACGGGAAGGGGCCGCGTGGCCCCCTTCCCTGGGCCTGTATTGGCCCCGGGGACCCCATCCCCTGGGGCATGGCCTCTTTTTTTATTTGGAGGGGGCTGCGTGGCCCCCTCCTCAGGCCATTTAAGGCCCCGGGGACCCCATCCCCCGGGGCCGGCCTTGCACTTTTTTTTTTTTTAAACTTTTTTTTACCTTTGGGGAGGGGGGCTGCGTGGCCCCCCTCCGTGGCCACTTATGGCCCTGGGGACCCCATCCCCCGGGGCCTGGCCTCTCGTTGGGGACTGTGGGGGGGTCCCCAAAACCCCACAGTCCCGCCGGCTCCCCGTGTCCTACGGGAGCCGGCATTGCTTTACACATGGGGGCAGCTAACATGCTGCTCCCCATGTGGAAAGCAATCAGCTTTGGATATTGGAAGAGAGAGCAGGTTTCCTGCTCTCTCTTCCAATATCCAAAGCAGTTTGCAATGACAGGACGGGAGCCGCGAGGCTCCCGTCCTGTCATTGCAACAGCAGTGTCCCGGGGTAGGCACCCCGGGACACTGCAGGAGCCGGCCCTGGGGGTGGCGGTCCCCAGGGCCACCACAGGCTCCAGGAGGGGGCCGCGCGGCCCCCTCCTTACATTTGAAAGCCCCGGGGAGGTGGTGGTCCCCGGGGCTTGGGGGTCCAAAACGGACCCCCATTGTAATTTTTCTTAGTGCCCCGGGAGGTGGTGGTCCCGGGGCGTGTGGGGGCTGGAGCCCCCCACACAGGTTTTACAAAAATAAAAAGAAGCCCCGGGGAGGTGGCGGTCCCCGGGGCTGCGGGAGGGCTCAGAGCCCTCCCGCACCATTATACATAAAGCCCCGGGGTGGTGGTCCCCGGGGCTTGGGGGCCCTTAGAGGCCCCCACTCATAAAATTAACCCCCCCCCAGCATGCCCCCGGGACTTGGCCCACCCGGGGGCCATTACATCGAGGCGCGGAGACCGCGCTTCGATTTTCTTTTCGGCAGGATTCGCGCACCCTGAGCGCCTCCTGCCGATTTTTTAAAAAATATATTTTTTTTTTTTTGCCCAGGGGGTCCTTGTGGGACCCCCTGAGCAGACCTAGGGGGTCAGGGTGTTTCTACCCTGCCCCCTTTGTGCGCTTTGCGCACTTGTTTCTGTCCCTCGGTTCTACCGAGGGACAAAATGGCTGCCAACACTTCCTGATTTGGAGTGTTGACATCCAATTAGCATGCAGCTCGTGATCGGGAGGGTGCGCGAATCCGACGCGGCCATAGATATCACTATCTTTTTACTTTTGATTTTCTCAGCAACTACTGAACGGATTTACACCATTTAACAAAAAGGGTTCTTTCTGAACCAAGAACTACCTCTTTGCCAAATTTGGTGTAATTCCGTTCAGCAGTTCGGGCTGTAGCCGTGTCTAAAGTTTCCTATGGAAAATTGCATGGGGAAAACGCGTTTTGGGACCCCCTTTTTCTCGGCCCCCGCTTGACGAATCCCCCGAGACTTTCAGGGTAGGAGCGGACCGGAGCGGGCCATAAAGTTTGAAAATTTTGCGAAGATACGTCAACCGGCAAGAGAGTTATTTCAAATAGAATGTCGCGGATTTCCTATGGATAATAGGTTGTAACTATAACTATCTACTGGCGACCGCCAGTAGATAATATATGTATTTATAATTTTTAATAAATTTCGAACATTTTATAATTTATTAAATTAATTATTTATTAATAATTATTAAGTAAATATATATATTATATTTTATATATGTATGTTTAATTTATTTTTACATTATATATATTACTTATAATTTTTAACATTTTCTAATAATTATAAATATTTATTTTTAAGTTATATGTATTATTTAATTTATTTTACTTTTTTTTATACATAAAAAAACGATATTTTTAACATCGATGTTTTTAACAACTATGGGGTCGATTACGATGGCGGTCGGAAAACCATTCCGCCCGCAGTGGCAATGGGAAAAGACCGCCTGCGTGGCCTGCGGCACCACCGCCGATCACATTACAATGCACCGCCGGAAAAATCCGACCGCCGTGGTCAGAACCCAAGAAACACTGGCGGCGCACGTGCAGAAAATGCGAAATACCCACCACGGCGGTCGGATCCACTGCGGAAAGCTTACAAACCGCCGATACACAAGCGGAATTTCCACGAGTGCAATTATGATCTCACCGCGGTGTCTGCGGTACGACCGCTTGTTTCCGACCGCCGCGTCTGACAGCAATGATGAATGGGACAGCTGGAGGAATGACCATTGCAGTCCGACCGCGCGGAAATATTAATGGCGGTCGAAAAAAACTACACCACAAAACCACCAAATGTGGCTGTGTATCTGTCACAGCCAATAAAAACAGCCAACATACCCCATTGACACATACCCCTGGCATATAAGAACTACAAATCCCAGCTCAACACAGACAACACACCTGACATGAATCCTCAGTTTGGACCCACCCACTAGGCAGCCCTTAAAACCAGTCCCTGCATGACCACAAGTCTTTGCACAACTCCAGAACTGAAGGGCCCAACAATATCACACAAAGGAGAGGCAACCCTGCACACATAACACCATCACAAACACACACACACACACCACACACATCACCACCACCACCACCTGCACACCTGCACTCTTAACCACTCAGCACGTCACACACCATGGCACAGAAGATGCCCAAATTCACTGATGGTGAGTTGTCAGTCATGGTGGATGAGATAATAAGAGTTGAGCCATATATTCTAGGAAGCAGGGTCCAACAGACCCCAACAGCCAGGCAAAATCAAATGTGGCAAAGGATAGTTGACAGAGTCAATGCTGTAGGGCAAGTTCCACGCAACAGGAAGGAGATCAGGAAGAGGTGGACTGACCTCAAGAGCAAGGTCAAGGAGAAGAACTGCAAGAACCGTGAGCTGGCAAACCGGACTGGCAGTGGCCCTCCCATTCCACCAAGAACATTCAACGCATGGGAGGAGAAGGTGCTTGGCATACTGCACCCAGAGAGTTGCACTGGAATTGAGGGGGGAATGGAGGCTGGTAAGTACCAACAAAAGTCTGCCATAACACTGCTATGTAGTATCCTGCACAACTAAAAAACAACACCTCCTAGGCCCAAATGTATCCATGTCCACCACACTCCCCCAAACAGGTCTCACAGATCCCACAATAACTCCCTATCATTCACCACAAAGGTACATAACAACATTTACATGGGGGCACATGTACAGGCAGCCAGCACTACAACTCCCAACAGGCCCCCTTGTCCCACAACTGAGCAGGATGGAGCATTCCCCACACCCACAAGCATGGGGCAGCCATTTCCCCCCACTCTGTAACCTAACAGGTAGGTAGCCATCTCAACAGGGAGGGGTCTTTGTGGCTGGGAAGTCTGCACTACAACTCCCAACAGGCCCCCTTCTCCCACAGCTGAACAGGATGGAGCATTCCCCACACCGACAAGCATGGGGCAGCCATTTCCCCCCAATCTGTAACCTAACAGGTAGGTAGCCATCTCAACAGGGAGGGGTCTTTGTGGCTGGGAAGTCTGCACTACAACTCCCAACAGGCCCCTTTGTCCCACAGCTGAGCAGGATGGAGCATTCCCCACACCCACAAGCATGGGGCAGCCATTTCCCCCCACTCTGTAACCTAACAGGTAGGTAGCCATCTCAATAGGGAGGGGTCTTTGTGGCTGGAAAGTCTGCACTACAACTCCCAACAGGCCCCCTTGTCCCACAGCTGAGCAGGATGGAGCATTCCCCACACCCACAAGCATGGGGCAGCCATTTCCCCCCACTGTGTAACCTAACAGGTAGGTAGCTATCTCAACAGGTAGGGGTCTTTGTGGCTGGGAAGTCTGCACTACAACTCCCAACAGGCCCCCTTATCCCACAGCTGAGCAGGATGGAGCATTCCCCACACCCACAAGCATGGGGCAGCCATTTCCCCCCACTCTGTAACCTAACAGGTAGGTAGCCATCTCAACAGGGTGGGGTCTTTGTGGCTGGGAAGTCTGCACTACAACTCCCAACAGGCCCCCTTGTCCCACAGCTGAGCAGGATGGAGCATTCCCCACACCCACAAGCATGGGGCAGCCATTTCCCCCCACTCTGTAACCTAACAGATAGGTAGCCATCTCAACAGGGAGGGGTCTTTGTGGCTGGGAAGTCTGCAATACAACTCCCAACAGGCCCCCTTGTCCCACAGCTGAGCAGGATGGAGCATTCCCCACACCCACAAGCATGGGGCAGCCATTTCCCTCCAATCTGTAACCTAACATGTAGGTAGCCATCTCAACAGGGAGGGTTCTTTGTGGCTGGGAAGTCTGCACTACAACTCCCAACAGGCCCCCTTGTCCCACAGCTGAGCAGGATGGAGCATTCCCCACACCCACAAGTATGGGGCAGCCATTTCCCCCAATCTGTAACCTAAAAGGTAGGTAGCCATCTCAACAGGGAGGGGTCTTTGTGGCTGGGAAGTCTGCACTACAACTCCCAACAGGCCCCCTTGTCCCACAGCTGAGCAGGATGGAGCATTCCCCACACCCACAAGCATGGGGCAGCCATTTCCCCCCAATCTGTAACCTAAAAGGTAGGTAGCCATCTCAACAGGGAGGGGTCTTTGTGGCTGGGAAGTCTGCACTACAACTCTCAACAGGCCCCCTTGTCCCACAGCTGAGCAGGATGGAGCATTCCCCACACCCACAAGCATAGGGCAGCCATTTCCCTCCAATCTGTAACCTAACAGGTAGGTAGCCATCTCAACAGGGAGGGGTCTTTGTGGCTGGGAAGTCTGCACTACAACTCCCAACAGGCCCCCTTGTCCCACAGCTGAGCAGGATGGAGCATTCCCCACATCCACAAGCATGGGGCAGCCATTTCCCCCCAATCTGTAACCTAACAGGTAGGTAGCCATCTCAACAGGGAGGGGTCTTTGTGGCTGGGAAGTCTGCACTACAACTCCCAACAGGCCCCCTTGTCCCACAGCTGAGCAGGATGGAGCATTCCCCACACCCACAAGCATGGGGCAGCCATTTCCCCACTCTGTAACCTAACAGGTAGGTAGCCATCTCAACAGGGAGGGGTCTTTGTGGCTGGGAAGTCTGCACTACAACTCTCAACAGGCCCCCTTGTCCCACAGCTCTGCAGGATGGAGCATTCCCCACACCCACAAGCATGGGGCAGCTATCGCATTGCTCTCCCAAAACTTACACGTTGGTAGTGACTGCATGCACACCGCCATCCTATTCTAAATGCATGTAGCCACATAACCACATCAACACTAACATGTCAGCCAACTTAGCATAGTTTTAAATGCCACATCCAGTGTGCAGACATCTAAGTGCACGTAACTGACACATATTTTGAACTCATACTCACCAAGTCACAAGTGAAACAAATGCATCCCACAATCATGCACAGCAGAGAATGCAATGTGGAAGCGCCTTGGTGTCTGAGCATGAAGGCCCATCTCAACACCAAACATGCATGGTCTGCATGAAAATAAAGAAAAGTACATGTGATTCCAAAGCTAAGTATAACATGACAATGGTCCCTTGTAGCTCTGTTGAAATAGATTACATGAACCGCTAAATGAAAAGATGCACAACAGAAAGTTTATGTCACGCAATTAGGTAGATGAGGATATGTCCGTGTAGTTACACTATCTGTACACTGCAGCAAGTTTCAATTCACAACGGACACCATGGACCACTAAGGTATGTACCTCAACGTCATGTCATGGTGCACAGTAAATAGCAGGCATACAAAGTCATTGCATTGTAAAGTGTTTGTTGTATCAAATGTCTCAAACAATTGTCTAACATCAAGCTTGTTGCGTGCAACTCAATTACCATATGACCTCTGTTCAACAGGAGATTAACAACTATCTGCAGAGGATGACACCAACATGCGGAGCCAGTCTCTCCCCCCGGAACGTGAACTCTCGGATGCAGATGCCCCAACATTTTCGGACGAGGATTCTCAAGCTGGCCCCTCTGGTGTGGCAGGGAGTAACATGTCTCAAGCCCTCATTGTCCCCACCACCACCACCAGCACCACGGCAATAACAACTGTCCTGGCCCCTGCCACTACGACCTGTGTGGCCTCCACCACCACCACCACCACTGCTGCCTGCAACAGACGCCCTGCCACGGTGGTTACCAACACCACCACACAACCACAGCATGCCAGGGAGAGTGTGCCAGTGCGTCGGGGGACTACGCCACAGGTCCGTGTCAGGAGGGCAGGTGGGAGTACAACTGGGGCAGAGACACAGGAGGACAATGACCCTGAGTCCCTGGCCACCATTGAAAGAGTCCTTGGTGCCTACCAAGAGAACCATGGAGTTATGGGCCAGCTTGCTGAAGACATGCATGAGATCCGCCTGCTGCAGCAGTCCATGGACACACGGATGGGCCAACTTGTCGACCTTGTTGGCCAGCTAGTGTGTGTTCTGAGGGACAGACTCCCAGCCCCAAGTGCAGCTCAACCCCCCTCCAGTGGATTGCCTGCTGTGCAGCCCACCATTCCAGCTGCAGCCACAGAGAGGGGTGTGCAGGAGGAGAGTGAGTCCTCAGACACCACTGACCCTGCAGCAGGTGCCCCCCCCAAACGCACCAGGGGCCGTCCGAGAATCCACAGGGGAGGATTTGGTGGCAGGCCACCATACCAACGCCACTCACAGAGCCAGCCATGATGGTATCTTGTTGTACCCCTTTGCATTGACTATGTTGACTATCCTTGGCCACATTGCCATGTTGATGGCCTGAGTCTGTTGGACTGTGTGACTTCTGCTTTGTGGTGACTACACTATTTGTCTCAACTACATGACTGACAACTCATTTATTCACTGTTCACATTTATGTACATATTCCCTTCACTTGTACCAAAACTAATTTGAAATAAACACTCTTCACATACCCATGTCTGTGTGAGCCACATGTTTATTCCAGTATGTACAATGACAATTCAGATTTCAATGTTCCAACTGCTCTGAAGGAGAGGAGGCATTGAGAGGGTGAATGAACCTAGAAAGACACAATAGAATGACATTTACTTAACAGGTGACGCCATCACAGCTGAAACACAACACTAGGCATCAAGGTACAAAAACAAGCACACATAGCAATGATCAACAACCTCAACATACACATGATGTACCTGGATACAAATACCCTGTGCCACACACATCAGCCCTTATCACACACACAACGACAGCCAGCAGTTAAAATCCTCTATGCCTTGATACTAACATCCAAGCAAACACACAATGTCACTGTTCTACAAAGTCACTTACATTCAAGGGTAGTAGTTGGCAATGAGCTGTTGACGCAGGTCAACACCTTCCTCTTCACCACTATCGTCTGCACTGGAAGTGTGTGGGTGTGCAGGAGGGGGCATCTGCTGCTCATCGTCATCCAGGATCAGCGGAACGGCTTTGCGCAAGGCAAGGTTGTGAAGCATGCAGCATGCTACAACTATCCGGCACACCTTTTGTGGGGAATACAACAGTGCACCTCTGCTCTTGTCCAGGCACCGGAATCGGGACTTCAGCAGGCCAAAAGTGCGCTCCACCACACGTCGTTTCCTACCATGTGCCTCGTTGTAGCTGACTTCACCCAGGGTACTTGGATTCCGCAGTGGGGTCAGCAACCACGGCCTGTTGGGATACACTGAGTCACCTAGGTGTGACATACACAGAGAAATGTTGCAATACAAACAGTTGACGAGAACAGCATGTCACACCCAGCACACTACTTAACTCAGTGTACTCACCTACAAGCCATGCACGCTCTGGATGTAGATTTTCCATCAGCCGGGGTACAATGCTGTTCCGCAGGATGTAGGAGTCATGGGCAGAGCCAGCAAATCGCGCACAAACATGGCTGATGATCATATCAGCTTGGCATACCACCTGCACATTAATGGAATGGTAGTGCTTCCTGTTCCTATACACCTGCTCACGTGCCTGTGGTGGGACAAAGGCAATGTGTGTGCCGTCAATGGAACCAACTACATGAGGAATGTGGGCAAGGGCATAAAAACCAGCCTTCACAGCAGGCAATTCTGCAGTATTTGGGAATCGTATGTATTGGTCCTTGTATAGCATCATTGCGGACACCACATCCCAGAGCACCATGCTGAATGTGGCTTGCGACATCCCACCGGCGCTGGCCACCGTGTATTGGAAAGAGCCCGTAGCAAAAAAATGCAGCGCTGCCATGATCTTCACTGTTGCGGATAGGGCAGTTGGATATGTTCGTTGAGGCCTCAGATCGGGTTCCAACTGAGCACACAGCTCTTGCAGTGTAACGCGATCCAGACGAAATTTCCGGATGATGTCCACATCCTCCATATCCGCCAGGACTGTGAAAGGCCGGTGCACATTTGGTCGTCGCCTACATGAAATGGAAGAGGACTCATGTTATCCACATTACACAATGAGATGTGTCCGACTTCTCACATCTTGACTCATGCAGCAGAAACAATGAATGTACCCCAACAATTGCTTAATCCACAACTCAGATGCAGAGACACCTTCGCCACATGTGTTTTTACAAGTGGACATGTTGTACATACTGACTACCCCAAAAACATAATCAGAGGTTGTGAATGGTACACCAATACATCTGGTGTCCCCAGGCCTAGGAGTAGGTGACACAGCAGATGTATGAGACAGCAACACTGCTGACTCATATGTAGCTGCTTTACCTGCCACACATTCTTGTTTAAGTTGCACAGACCACTAGTTATCAGCACAATGTGCAGAGTGTGTGTAAGCTGATCACATATCCTACCTAAATCAGCTATGGGCACAGTGAAATACCACCATTATGTGTTCAGGCAATCATTACTGTTGTGTGATTGGCCATCTCACACATTAAGTTGATTTCAAAGATGAGACAACATCATACAACCAATAGATGTACATCCACACACATATCATAGGTGATGTGAGTAAGTGCATGTCAATGCATGTCACATATTCCACAGACATGGCATGTGTAGGCATCAGTGAGTTGAATGTCACACCAGCATTCATTGTAAAACAACAAGTGCAGTAAGACATAGTGTTCAATTGTTAAATTGGACCATTGCCATTGCTAGTGCATAATGTGTCCATAACCGCGGTAGGCGTGCACCGCCACCGCAGGGCCGCACATTGGCCACAATTGAAAGATGCAGCATAGCGGTAACGACCGCCTGCCCTCCGCGGTGTGACACCACCAATGCCATTGCAGCCAATGTGACCCACGATCGCGGTAGTGAAATGCTACATTGGAAACCGCGGCAGGCGTGCACCGCCACCGCGGGGCCGCACATTGGCCACAATTGAAAGATGCAGTATAGCGGTAACGACCGCCTGCCCTCCGCGGTGTGACACCACCAATGCCATTGCAGCCAATGTGACCCGCGATCGCGGTAGTGAAATGCTACATTGGAAATCGCGGTAGGCGTGCACCGCCACCGCGGGGCCGCACATTGGCCACAATTGAAAGATGCAGCATAGCGGTAATGACCGCCTGCCCGCCGGGGTGTGACACCACCAATGCCATTGCAGCCAATGGGAACCGCGATCGCGGTAGTGAAATGCTACTTTGAAAACCGCGGTAGGCGTGCACCGCCACCGCGGAGCCGCTCATTGGGCCCAATTGAAAGATGCCAGCCAGGAGGACCAATTGCAGCAGCTGCCTGCCACTGATACCAACCCAGGGGCCTATAAATCTCTGTGGGAGAGCCACACATTTCACATGCATTCAGACACTGCTGACTGCCATTCCTCTACAACTGCATATTTAGCTGTATCCTGGATCCAGTGATGGCGAGAACAGAGAATGTCAGGACCCGTCCCTTCAGTACAGAGGAGCTGGAGCTTCTGGTGGACGAGGTCCTTGACAAGTATGGGAGGCTTTTTGGTGTGCCAGATGTACTGGTAAGTGTTCCTGATTCCAAGTGTGAGAGTGATCAAAATGATACCATGATGTTGCTGTGCAGTAGTATGTGTCTGTGAGTGCAAGTCGATGTACAGGCATCCTAATAGTTAACATGCCATGCTCCATGCATGTTCTGTGGGAATTGCATTTGATTATGTGTAGTAAATGGACACTCCTACAGCCATTCCTGCACAAACTTGAGGAACATGTTGGTCTGAGACTAGGTGATGTTAATATGTGTTAATATGTGTTACACTGCCATGCATGCTAACTTCATGTCAATGGTGTCTGTAGGCTTATGTCCACACCTACATAAGTTGATTGAAGGTAGGGGGAGACATGCATTGTTTCAACAGACACACAGATAAGATGGTGTTCTGAAACAGCACAAGTCGGGACTGATTAGTACTGTGCCATGTTATGTGACTGTCCACTCACTCTTCACAACCTCATATGTGACTGTTGAAATGTATTTTGTAATGGAGCAATAACTGATGTGTGTTGAATGTTTCTTAAGTGCACTATGTTGATGTGAGCAACATGCACAATAGTCCAATGCATGAGTGGAACACACTTGATGTTAATGCAACTATGACACTTCACATCAATGTAAGTAGTAGATGTCATCCTTACATTGATTTGAACATGTGTTCAGTCACGCATGTGTTGGCACTTTTCACCCTCTCATGCTGTACATCCATGTGATTTATCTGAGTGACCATGTTGTATCGCACTGTGAGTTCCTCTGGCCTGCACAGACACTGTCCAATGTTACTCGGAGCCATGCCTAACTGGACTGAGTCAAACATGTGTTTAGTCCACACACCTAATACTCACTGAGCCATCATAGTCCTGAGAATTGCACAATCGAGGACTTAACATTGTGAGAAGGGCGTGAAAATTCTGATTCGCAGTGGCAGGTTGGCGCGCCGAACCATGATTCCACTAATGTCCCGCATCTTGTCTGTGACACAGCCAGAGCTGTATGAATGTTTGAGGGACCATCAGCAGGGAGTTAGTGGTGAGTATTCTGCGTAGGCTGACTTTGGGTGTGAGTGACTGCATGAATGGCGATCGGGAGCCATTGCTGATCTTGCTGCTGTGTAAATTTTAGGGACTACTTCTCAGTGGCTTATGTCTTCAGTGCAGGTGTCATGTATTTTTCCATAGCTGGACTTGATCATGTGTTTCATACAATGGCCCTTGACATTGCATGATGAGATGTGGCCTTATGACATCTTCTGCATTCTGGGTGTCATGGACATCACCAGGCAGTGTCCAGCAGTGTGCATCATGTCAGTGTGCATTTAACAATATGTGCAGCGCAGCACTTGTAAATGGTGTGAAGTCCACATCTGACACCAACGTGCAACAGTTTGCATGATGAATTGCTCAACTTGTTACACATCAGTAGCTCATGGACATTCTTACGTACAAATTAGAATCTGTATCTGTGTTGTCCCCTTACAGTGACTCCATATGTGACAGAGGCAACATGCTGAGATGTATGCCTCTCTCACATACAGGCACGTGGGTATGCGCGCAGAGATGTTTATGTTAGTTTACAAGGAGGTAGGGACCTGCTATTTGCCAGTGTGAACCTCACATGGCTCATTGCTGTAAACGATGCATATTTCCTTGCATCTTCTGTGTTCAGCATGATTGTTGCACATGCAGACTGCACAGGGTGTTGGGCAACTTGGGGTTGTCATTATGTAGTCTAGTTCTGTGCTTGCATTTGATGTTTGTGTGTATGGCACTGTACTGAACCTATGTCTCTGTCCATTGCAGCATCTACCGAGTGCACGGAAGGCCATGATACGGACACCAGTGCTGAAGCATGTGGCACACATGATAGCCATGAGATCACTGACACTGAGGTGACCAGCGCCTCGGAGGGGGACAGGAGTGTCCTTGAGGACTCACGCGCAGAAAGCACTACTTCAACATCATCGGACTCCAGTGGGGAGTCAGCGACAATGGTGGTCACAGGGAGTGACAATGCTGCCTCTTCCTCCACCACACATCGGCCAGTGCCCACCATCCCGGCTACTACCACTAGTGCTGTCCGTGCCCGCAGGGCTGTTAAGGGTAGAGTCACCTTCACCCCAGGCACCGCTGCCCCTGCCCCTGTCTTCCCTGGTGCCCTCAGTGTTGAGGCGGTAGAACTCTTGCGCCAGCTGTGTGTGGGTCAGACAGCTCTCCTAAATGCTTTCCAGGATCAGGACAAGAAGTTGGGGCAGGTTCTGGCATTTATGGAGGGCAAATGCAAAAACAACAGTTGATGGACAGAATGCAGAACAATGTCATACATTCACCCCAGTACAGAGATCTGGGCCTAAATCCATCGTTTTTTTGCTCACCATGCCATTCCAGTTTGAACCCAGCCATATGCAAATCAGTCTTGACCCTGTGCCTCATGGGAACAGTCCAGCCCGAACTGCCAAGCCAGGTCCTCCCTGGACTGGAAACAAGCATCCTAGGACCGGTTTCGGGGTTTCACCCCTCTTCAGCCAGGATAGCTTGATTCCAGTGGCATGGAGAGCACGGGACCCACGTCTGGGCATACCCGTCCCACTCAGGGTGACAAATGCAAAAACAACAGTTGATGGACAGAATGCAGAACAATGTCATACATTCACCCCAGTACAGAGATCTGGGCCTAAATCCATCGTTTTTTGCTCACCATGCCATTCCAGTTTGAACCCAGCCATATGCAAATCAGTCTTGACCCTGTGCCTCATGGGAACAGTCCAGCCCGAACTGCCAAGCCAGGTCCTCCCTGGACTGGAAACAAGCATCCTAGGACCGGTTTCGGGGTTTCACCCCTCTTCAGCCAGGATAGCTTGATTCCAGTGGCATGGAGCGCACGGGACCCACGTCTGGGCATACCCGTCCCACTCGGGGTGACAAATGCAAAACAACAGTTGATGGACAGAATGCAAAACAATGTCATACATTCACCCCAGTACAGAGATCTGGGCCTAAATCCATCGTTTTTTGCTCACCATGCCATTCCAGTTTGAACCCAGCCATATGCAAATCAGTCTTGACCCTGTGCCTCATGGGAACAGTCCAGCCCGAACTGCCAAGCCAGGTCCTCCCTGGACTGGAAACAAGCATCCTAGGACCGGTTTCGGGGTTTCACCCCTCTTCAGCCAGGATAGCTTGATTCCAGTGGCATGGAGAGCACGGGACCCACGTCTGGGCATACCCGTCCCACTCGGGGTGACAAATGCAAAAACAACAGTTGATGGACAGAATGCAGAACAATGTCATACATTCACCCCAGTACAGAGATCTGGGCCTAAATTCATCGTTTTTTTGCTCATTCATTGCTTTGGTATCGCTTTGTTCGCCCTAAGTTGGCAGGGTATGCCCAGACGTGGGTCCCTTGCTCATTTTGCCACTGGATTCAAGCTAGCCTGGCTGATGATGGCTGAATAGCCAGAAACCGGTCCCAGGATGCTTGTTTCCGGTCCAGGGAAGACATGGCTTGGCAGTTCGGGCTGGACTGTTCCCATGAGGCACAGGGTCAGACTGATTTGCATATGGCCATGTCTGAACTGGGGTGGTGGAGTGAGCTAAAGAATGATGATGGATTAAACCCAGATCAGTTGACTGGGGGTGAGTGTTTGATTTTTTCAAGCGCTCCGTCCACCATCCCCTTTGGTATCGCTTTATGGAGGGCATTCATTCGGACGTGGGTGGGCTACACAGGACTGTCCAGGGTTTGTCCTCCACCGTGACGGCAGCCATTCAGCTATCACAGCATCCAAGTCCAGCCCCTATGCCTTCACCAACCACCCTGCCAGTGGCAACCCCTGAGCAGAGTGACCACCCAACTGAGCCCTCAGGCCCCGAGTCGTCGACACGCAGCACACAGCAGCAGCGCTCCAAGCGTGCCAGACCACAGACACCATCCCCAAAAAGTGACACAGGGACGCAAAGATAAAAGCCCTTCACGTGACACTCAGGGGCATCAGGCAAAGAAGCAGGCCTCTAGCTCACGGTCGACAAGATTGCACCCATCACAAGAGACTCCCATCCACACAACTGCTCCAAGTGACAGACAAACAGTTGGCATGCCTGCTGTGGTGCTGGTGAGGCTGAAGGGAAAGCCCACAAAGCAACATAAGACTGCTTCACCCAGGACCTCTACTCCCACCCACAGCCCTGTGAAGCGTGTTCAGGAGAGCAATGTGAGTGGTTCACCAGGGACACAGGGGATGGAGGGCAAAAGGCAAGCAAAAAGCAAGGCTAAGTCCACATACAGCAAATCCCCACAAGGAGGGCCACATGCACCTGTCACACCTTTGGTGGAGAGGGACTCTGTTGTGCCAGCCACACTTCCCACTACTCCCAAGACACTTCTGCAATATCGGATACCCAAGAAGTGTAGAGTCAGCCCTCAACATTCACCCTCACCCACTGTGTGTCTCACAGCAGCGTCTCTCCGCTTCCACGTGCCACCATGCCACGCGGTCCGAGCAGCCCTACACCTGCCACAGCCACTACTGCCTCTGTGTCTCACGGCAGCAGCTCTCCGCCTCCACGTGCCACCATGCCACCAGGTCCGAGCAGGCCTACACCTGCCACAGCCACTACTGCCTCTGTGTCTCATGGCAGCATCTCTCCACCTCCACGTGCCACCATGCCACCCAGTCCAAGCAGGCCTACACCTGCCACAGCCACTACTGACTCTGTGTCTCACGGCACCATCTCTCCGCCTCCACGTGCCACCATGCCACCAGGTCCAAGCAGGCCTACACCTGCCACAGCCACTACTGCCTCTGTGTCTCACGGCAGCATCTCTCCACCTCCACGTGCCACCATGCCACCTGGTCCAAGCAGGCTAACACCTGCCACAGCCACTACTGCGTCTATGTCTCACGGCAGCATCTCTCCGCCTCCACGTGCCACCATGCCACCCGGTCCAAGCAGCCCTACGCCTGCCACAGCCACTGCTGACTCTGACTCAGATGATCCTCTCTCTCCCAAGTCCAGTTCTGCCAGTGGCCACGACAATCAGCCACCTCCCACTCCAACTGCCAGGCAAGTCTGAGGCACAGACCCCCTCCCATAACCATCTCTCCCACAGCGGTGCCTGGACTGAGCTTTGATAGCCCCGGTGCTTTGTTCATTCACATGTCAGTGTACGGTGTTACACATTCACTGTAAACATTTTCATGCACACATGTGCATTGTTTAGACTGTGGACTGCTCAATGGCCTTTTATTTGTTAGAAATTTTGTGACTATCAGAATATTTTGCAATAAACACTGTTACTCCTGTTGTATCGTTTGTTACTGCCCTTGCTTCATTAAAAGTTTTGATGTGTGGGTCTGGATATATGTGCCACATGCTCTGCATGGCAGTTCCACATTGCCATTTACTTCATTCACTTTGTCATTGTTTGGCAAACGTAACACACACTTTTGGTCTGCTTGACTCTGAGGTTTGGGGGTGAAATGATGTTTGTGGGTGTTGATGTACTCTTGCAATCATCATTCGCTGTTGATTTCAGTATGATTGTACACATGTCATGTTAGGGGGCTATACCACAACAGAGGTGAATTCTACACACAGTCTAACTTGCTGGGTGTCCAAGGTTGGTGTTGTCTGTGTGATATGTTTGGATGTGTGCACAGCAGTGTGTGTGTGGTAATGTTGTGAAGGCCTGTCTTCGTTCTCACATGGGTATATTTGGATGTGTGCAGTTGAGTGGTCACACAGTGTGCTTGGCCTGTCCTAGTCAGTGGTGTTGAGGTGTATGTGGCCCTGTACATGCCAACTACAAACGTGTATGTTCCATGTGGGGTGTGCCCCCTCATACTCATCTTGGCAGTGGCAGGGAGGGGGTGTCACACCACAAGCACCTTTTTGGCATTACTTTGCAGGTGGGGTTTGCCCCCTAATACTCATCTTGGCAGTGGCAGGGAGGGGGTTTGACACCACAAGCACCTTTTTGGCATTACTATGCAGGTGGGGTTTGCCCCCTAATACTCATCTTGTCAGTGGCAGGGAGGGGGTGTCACACCACAAGCACCTTTTGGCATTACTTTGCAGGTGGGGTTTGCCCCTAATACTCATCTTGGCAGTGGCAGGGAGGGGTGTCACACCACATGAACCTTTTGGCATTACTTTGCAGGTGGGGTTTGCCCCTAATACTCATCTTGGCAGTGGCAGGGAGGGGTGTCACACCACAAGCACCTTTTTGGCATCACCTTGCAGGTGTTGTTTTGCACCCTCATACTCATCTTGGCAGTGGCAGGGAGGG
Organism: Calotriton arnoldi; assembly: GCA_963921515.1. Lineage (NCBI taxonomy): Eukaryota > Metazoa > Chordata > Amphibia > Caudata > Salamandridae > Calotriton > Calotriton arnoldi. The sequence continues at coordinate 1,343,251 of CAWUFW010001331.1, forward strand.
GTGTCACACCACAAGCACCTTTTTGGTATTACTTTGCAGGTGGGGTTTGCCCCTAATACTCATCTTGGCAGTGGCAGGGAGGGGGTGTCACACCACATGAACCTTTTTGGCATTACTTTGCAGGTGGGGTTTGCCCCTAATACTCATCTTGGCAGTGGCAGGGAGGGGTGTCACACCACAAGCACCTTTTTGGCATCACCTTGCAGGTGTTGTTTTGCACCCTCATACTCATCTTGGCAGTGGCAGGGAGGGGTGTCACACCACAAGCACCTTTTTGACATCACCTTGCAGGTGTTGTTTTGCACCCTCATACTCATCTTGGCAGTGGCAGGGAGGGGGTGTCACACCACAAGCACCTTTTTGGCATCACCTTGCAGGTGTTGTTTTGCCCCCTAATACTCATCTTGGCAGTGGCAGGGAGGGGTGTCACACCACAAGCACCTTTTTGGCATCACCTTGCAGGTGTTGTTTTGCCCCCTAATACTCATCTTGGCAGTGGCAGGGAGGGGGTGTCACACCACAAGCACCTTTTTGGCATTACTTTGCAGGTGGGGTTTGCCCCTAATACTCATCTTGGCAGTGGCAGGGAGGGGTGTCACACCACAAGCACCTTTTTGGCATCACCTTGCAGGTGTTGTTTTGCACCCTCATACTCATCTTGGCAGTGGCAGGGAGGGGGTGTCACACCACAAGCACCTTTTTGACATCACCTTGCAGGTGTTGTTTTGCACCCTCATACTCATCTTGGCAGTGGCAGGGAGGGGTGTCACACCACAAGCACCTTTTGGCATCACCTTGCAGGTGTTGTTTTGCCCCCTAATACTCATCTTGGCAGTGGCAGGGAGGGGTGTCACACCACAAGCACCTTTTGGCATTACTTTGCAGGTGGGGTTTGCCCCTAATACTCATCTTGGCAGTGGCAGGGAGGGGGTGTCACACCACATGAACCTTTTGGTATTACTTTGCAGGTGGGGTTGGCCCCATAATACTCATCTTGGCAGTGGCAGGGAGGGGGTGTCACACCACATGCACCTATTTGGCATCACCTTGCAGGTGTTGTTTTGCCACAATACACCTATGGACTTGTTCACATACATCACTATCCCTGAATGTCAGATGGGCACACATTTTGCTGTTGAACAGGGTGGGATGGTAGGAGCTGTGATGGTATCAGGTAATGACAGCTGCTACCAACAGAGGCACACAATGTACATTTGGGCCAGGGCCAACACAATACTTACACGTCCCTGGGACTGCCCATGCGTGCCGCTGGACCTGCCAACTGGATTGTGCTGAACTTTTCCCGCGTCTTCACCGCTGCGGTGACGTGACCGGGAGGATGCAGTGATGACGTTGTTGATGGATGACCCCGATGCGGAGGTGTGGCCTTGACGTACCTGCGGTATTGTCGACGGCGGCGGTGTCTTTGTTGATCGCGGATCAGGAACAGCAGCGGTAGGGCTTGTAGTGCAGGATCCATTGCGGTAGCGAACGCGTGGAGTTGTGTGTTATTGCCTTTTTCCTCCGCAGTATTGCTTCCGCCGTGTTTCAATGGGTGGTTTCTCAGTTGCGGTCCTATTGCCTATTTGAGGCATTGTGATTCGGACGGCGGTCTACACGTCATTCCGCACGGCGGTCACCCGCTATTGGCTACGTCCGCTCTCGTCGCGGAACCAAACTACTGGCGGAACTGAAAACACCGCGGCGGTAGTCATTTGGCCTATGTCTGCCCATCGTAATATGGCGGGCGGTGTTTCGCGACCGTGGTTGGCAAAACAGCACCCGCCAGGCCGGCGGAAGCCACCGCTGGCACGGCGGTGCCGATCCGCCCGCCATCGTGATCGGCCCCTATATTTTTTGTTTAGATATTTTTGTACTTACCATGATGTAAATAGGATGTCGATATTCTTGACATCGATATTTTGGTCCCGATATTTTGGGACCTCGATATTGTGGTCGTCGATATTCTGTCAGTGATCCATAATAAACAACCGCTTAGGTACAGAAAGAATAAAAGAACAACTACTACTGACTACAGAACAGAAACATCCATACTGCACTGGTGGACATTCGAAATTCCCAACCGCAATTATCAAAAAACTGTGATCTCAGGACACTGCACAAATTTAATATAAAAGTATGACAGATGAATCCCCACCACTAAAGGGTATATCACTAAACATAAAGGGCCTCATTTACAAGGTCATTGTGCGCCCGGTGCATCACTTTTTTTGACGCACCGGCAGCACAGTGTGCCTACCCATATTTACAAGGCCACATAAAGTCACTCTGCATGGCTTTTAATAACTTTGTAAATATGGGCCCCTTTCACACATTAATCTGCGTGAAAGGGGTGTTCCATGGGTATTGCTGTGGGTGTTCCCATGAAACATCCACAGAACCTGACACAGTCTCAGATTTACAAAATTTTGTAAAGCTGGAAATGCGTCAGAATCCTACGCCCCCCCAGGGAAGGCGTAGGAGTGGCGCAACGGGGAGAAATACTTTTATTTCTCCTCATTTGTTCCTCTTTCCATGCATGATGCATACTGCAGCACGCATAGAAAGAGGAAAATACCATCAATGATTGTTTTTGTGCAGGAAGGTGTCCCTTCTTGCACATAAACAATCCTCCCCGCAACACAGACTCCCTTGCAAGGGTGCCTGGCTGGCACATGGCACCAGCGCAGGGAAAAGCACACTGATACTTCGTATTATAGTTAATATGATGCACCCCTGTGCTTTTAAAATTACACAGTTCGGTGCAACAAAATGTCTTGCGGTGCTGTGCTGCGTAATTGTTTTGTAAATGAGGCCCTAGAGGTCTAAACCACCCAGTCAAGAGAAAGAAAATGCTAGAATAGACTAGTAAATTAAATGGTGATATCATTCTCTTACAAGAATGAAAACTTAATCAAGAATTTGCTCTTTCTCTTAGACACAGTGGATATGCAAATGTGGCTTGCTCCCACAGTAGGGGAACAAAACAGTGTAATAACCTTGATTTCTCATACATCTAAAATTAATATGCAATGTGCACACGGAAAGGAATTGAATCATATCTAAAATGGCCAAAAATGGGGTACACTTTTATGTTGCGAATGTGTATGCCCTGAACGCAGATGACTGAGAATTCTGGACCAAACTTACACAAGGCCTTCTAGCCATTCTCAGTGACTCACTCCTCATGCTAGCTGGCCAACTTAACCTGCCTCTAGAACCCATCATTGATAGGGACTCAGCATGCAGATACTGACCCCCAAAATAAAACAGACTTCTAAAACAACTCTGTGACACGTTTATCCTTAAAGACACGTGAAGGCTTCAACATCCTTCAGAAAGAGACTATGTTTTTTTCACTCCCTCACTCAACGTACTCATGTACTGACTACATTCTGATTTCAGGTGGCCATGCTCACAATATCGACCAAACAACTATAGAACCAAGACTGGTCTCAGACCACTCCTGCATAACCCTAGCGCTATCAGGCTTCGATACTAGAAACAAAAACTCCCTGATTAAATTATGAAACCCTGTCATCCCCCGAACAGATCGAACACATAAGCTCTGCAATAAGAAATTTCCTCAATGACAACCCTGAATCCAACTGCTGCCCTCTAACTAGATGAGAGGCTCTAAAAGCAATGATTAGAGGCTCACTGATACAAATAAGATAAAAAATGAACAAAGAGGCTAACACAAAACTACTAGCCCTCGAAAAAGAGATAAAAAATTAGAAAATCTACATATATGTTCCAAAGACGAAACCTATCTCGAATCGCTGACTACAAAAAAATTAAAATATAATCATATCTTAAGCAAGCGGGCAGGAACTTGGATAAACAAACAAAAGAGTATAAGACTCTGCGAAGCAAAGAAAGCAGGGAAGTTGCTAGAAGCCTATCTAAAATATAAGCAACAGAAGAACTGTATCACAGCGATTGAAGACAAAAATGACAAGATACTAACAAATCCGAAAAACAATTGTGACACCTTCAAAGAATACTATGAGTCCTTATACTCCCCAAATGAGGAAATCAAAGAAAACAATTTTGAAAAATACTTAAAAAAACTTCACTCAACGAAGAGGAGGTACAGGATCTAAATTCCTCCATCTCTGTTCTAGAGATTACAAAGGCCATTAAAAACCTAAAAACTGGCAAAGCTCTGGGCTCAGATGGCTTCTCAGCCCAATTTTACAAGACATTTGGAGAATTACTCTGCAATCCTCTTCTTAAAATGTACACCCACTTAGCTGAGACGGGTACGATTTAGGGTACTCCTGCTGAGGCCATATTCGCTGTCATACCAAAAGAAGGAAAATACCCCTTTTTACTAAAGAACTAAAGACCAATATCCCTGATCAATATTGATTGTAAAATCTATGCTAACATACTTCCCCACAAAATCTAACAATATATGCCTAAATTGATATATTCCTCTCAAGTGGGCTTCCTAAAACAATTTTGCCTTTCCAGCGACAACACTAGACTACTCTGTCATGTGATAGACAAAGCTCAAACTATAACACTACCAACTGTTGCTATCACATTCAATGCTGAAAAAGCATTTAACAAAGTGAACTGGAATTACCTTACTACGCAAACTTAACCTTAGCACTTCTTTTATCCGAATGGTCATGGCCTTATACTCTAGTCCCAGTTCCAGAGTCTGTGCCAGTGGCTTCCTTTCACAAGCCTTCTTCCTGAGCCAAGGCACACATCAGTGATGCTCACTATCTCCTTCTCTTTTCCTCTTGGCAATTGAACCCCCTACTAGCAAACATTAGACTAAACAATAATATCTCAGGAGCCAGATTCGGAATAACAAAAGTTAAAGTAGCAGTAAACGCAGATGATATTTTGATAGTAACAGAGGAAGCTGACCAGTCTATCCCAGATATAATGAATTCCATAACCAATTTTGCCAAACCCTTAGGATACACCCTCAACAAAGATAAATCTGAAGTAATCTTATTATATTAGATAGGTTTCAAAGACCTATTGGGAAACTCCGGTCTGGTTTGGCATCCACACCATATCAAATACCTTGGTCTTGAATTCTCCAACAATATCGTCAATCGCTCAGCCCGAATGAAACGCTGACTCTCAAGAAAGTAATGGATTTGCTAGATGTCTGGTCACCAAAATATTTAACATAGTGGGGAAGGATAGAAACAGTGAAAATGATGATTGCACCGATCATAAATTATTTAATCAGTAGGGGAAGGGAAGAGTGGGCCTCATGAGGAATTTTCACCAATAACCAATTAGGTCCAAACAAACTCCTGCTCTCATTTTCAAAATTACAACACATATATTCCCAACCTAGGGCATCATTACGATGGCGGGCGGAGAAAGTCCGCCCGCCACCGCAGCGGAATGCGTGACCGTCTGCAAGGGGTGCAGCGGTCCCGCACATGATATTACGATGCCACCGTGGCGGTAGCAAGCCCTATTCACATCATTGTGGCGGGCGGTGCTCACTGCACCACCCGCCACAATGCTGTGAATGCACGTCGTGCATTTGCATGCACAATGTGACAGGCACCGCGCAGTGCCTGCCACCTTGTGCATACAAATGCAGGGGGGTACCACAGGTACCCCCCATGTGCACCCTCCAACCCCCCAACTTCCTGGGGGCCCGCTACGGGCCCCCAACATCGAAGACCGTATGCCTTTCCACGGCGGCCACCATGGAAAAGCTGATCTCCGCAGGCATCGTGATATGGATGCCGGTGTCTTGCAGACACCGCCACCATATTAACCTGGTTTTCCGCCGGTCGACGAGTCGACCGGCGGAAAAGCGGCGGACGGTCTTTCCGTCCGCCGCGGACCCCCCAGCCATCATAATATGGCGGGGGGTCTTTGCTGTGTGGATGGCGGGCGGATCACCCCCGCCGGGCCGGTGGTGACTACCGCCGGCCCGGCGGGGGCGATCCGCCTGCCATCATAATGATCCCCCCTAATTTGGATTTCTATAACTTTCTAAAACTCAAAGCCTCCATCCGGAAACTAACTTACACTGATAAATCACCATTGTGACCTCAGCTCGCTAGTACACTAATCCAAGCGGGGCACGAGGTCTACAGAATATATAAATATTTAAGTCAAACATCCTCTAAACCCGTGAAAAACACTCATGAAAAATTGACTAGGGATGGCCTGACACTTGAGAACACTAAGCAATGGACCAAAATCCTAACTTCCCCTTTCGGCATAAAATTACCCCAGACCTGGCTCAAACTAAATTTATGTGCTGATACATAGAACCATATGGACTCCTTCCCGCCAACATAAACTAGGACTTAGGGAAACACCTACATGTTGGAACTGTAACCAAGGGGATGGCAACCTCTCACATATGTTCTTCCACTGCCCAATCCTAAATAAATACTGGGATGATATATCTGAATTCATCAGTGTGCTCTTTCAAATTTATCCACGTAGGGAATTTAACCTCCTCCTTACAGGCCCCTTACACCCAAATCTAAATAATGAGAAAGATAGATACTTACTGGATCTTTTACTCACACTGGCATGTGAACTCATCCTTAACAACTGAAAAAACACAGCTACTATTACATCAAAAGCCTGGAGAAACAAGATCTCTTTCATCAGGGGTGCCAATAACATTTCACTTCAGACTACCCCCTGGAAAACAAAATTAAGAGAAATTTGGTCCACAGTAGACAACTTTATGGCTAACACGAACCCCCCATAAACAATGCACCCTTTGACTTTATTCTGTGCATTAGAAAGCTCTTGATAGCATTTATAGTAGTAAAAGAAACACAATTTACAACACGACTATAGTACTCAGTCTCCAACCTGTCTACTGCAAGCTGCAGCTATGACACATCACTGTTCTCTTATCAGGAAGTCACTTACTGGCATGCACCCGTGGGCAGTCACTCATATTAATATTAAATTCCTGCTTATCTATTTATTTATCTCATTTCTGTCATATTATGCTGTTGTACTTTGTAATGTTTATTTTTCTATTTATTTTTATTGAGCTCTTTTGATGACACACTATGATGATATCAGTGGCGGCCAGCACGGCCCGCGGGTGAAGGGGCAGGCATGGGGGGCACAATGTAAAATGTAAAAAAAAAATACACTTACCTTGCCGCTGGGTCCCGCATCTCCGCTCCTGCTCTCCTCGGTCTCAGACTCCAATAAGGACAGCCAGGCTCCCCTGACTAATCACAACGCTTCAATGCACTGTTGTGATAGGTCTGAGTGCTGTGGTTCGGCGCTTAGCCAGGGACTGGGGGCCTGGGCATGTTACCCATGCAGGCTGTAATGCAGCCTGCATGGGGAACAGGGAAAGCACTTAGGAAGGTTCTATCACTCCTCCCCTGCTCTGCAGTCAAGCCCCGCCCTGCCTGCTCCATCACGCAAAGCTGCAGGAGGACAAAATAAAATGCTAATAACATTACGTTATTATCATTTTTTATTTTTTTATTTTTTTACTGCGTCAAGGCATTTGGGCGATGCTCCTCCGTCTTAGCAGAGGAGCCGCCACTGGATGATATACTAAAACATGACGGACTGCATGGACTAAAATGACCATTATAAATGTATGGGACGATTCCGACAAATCGCAAAGTATTTTTCTATCACATTTCCATATATACAAAAAAAATTAGCATTGAAACAGCAAAGAAACAGCAGTCAGTAGAAGAAAAACATTACGTCAAATACACCCTGATCAATACATCAAATAAGGATCTCAACCCTCTAATGAAACCTGTCCATGGGCATCTCCATGCCCAGAGCACTCAGTGGGCCAGGGACTACCAAGGATGATCTCTGGCGAAGCTAAAATAAAATGGGCATTGAAGCATAACCCTCTATTTCTTTCCTTCGTCAGCTCAAGAAAAAAACTCTGCCTGACTGCCTGTTAGAAGTCGAGCTGCATCACAATGTCACCAAAAGTCGTCGTTGTGACAAGTGAACAAAGAAGCATCATGCAGCCTGTTTATCGTTGGTGTCCCACGGCCTAAAGATACTTTATATCCCAATTGAATAACCAAGATATCTCCTCATACATTTAAGCTCACCTTGTCAAGGGTTATATTGTTTATGGTCCAGAATAATGGTGCTATAGAAACTGTTACGTAAGTGTCTTATTGCCTGCTTTATTTGGTTATTGCTTGTCCAAGAAGACTTGAAAGTGCGAAGAACAGGATTCGGTTTCACATATATTAAACTGAACTCTTTGTTACACAGGACAGGCCTCTTGAGCAGGCTTCATAGAGATGTCTCGTAGGCCACACCCCTTTTAGAGCCCCCCCCCCCCCTTTTTCATCCCACTTAAAGCACTGGCAGCACCATAATGACAACAGCCTTGCACCCTGAAACACCATAGTGAAAGTGCAAAATCTAACATTGACAAGCACAATACAAGACCACAACCTAGGCACTGGGAAAGAGGACAGCATTACACAGCTGTAGCACAATCTCTTTGGGCACAGCATGCATACCAGGGCACGCACAGGTGTAACTAAAAACCTGAACAACCTATCTGGAGTATATAATTCATATAACCCAAGGCTGCCAAAGGGCCCCATAACATATACTAAGAAAAAACACTGCTAGTACTGCGGACAAAAAGTGTGAAAAAGGATCAAGGTTGCATGACCAAAAAACCTCGGTACCATGGATGAAGTGTTACCTCTGGACATTTAATTATGAACGGGAACAATACTAGTTGGTTTTGTGTCTCTTTGAATTTAAGTGGATAGTCATTGTCTAAGGATGGACTTTGAATCAGCTAAGGAATGTCTATTGTAAATTCTTTAAGCTTTTGCTAAATAGATATATTTACAATGGAATTAGCATGGCACCACTGTACGCTTTCAGAATCTGGACCGCATCAAAACGCTGTGTTTACATTCCATAATACAGCAAATTCAAGAGTGATACCCTACCAGAAGAAAGGCCAATAGAAGCTTAAGACAGACTAGGATGTATAATATTGACTTGCACCGCCAAACGATGAAGGAGCATATAAAATACAGCCTAGTCAAGCGGAAGGAGCACACAGAAAGGATGACATCACTTCCTTATCCGAAGTAATGGTACAGGCAACATGATATAGCAATGCACTGCTTTCATAGAGCATCTGCCTTTAAAGTCACATTGTAAGCCAGGAGTTCTACTGCTCGGCCAACCTGCCTACAGCTTGAATAACAATGTATCATACAGTGATATATGTAAACCGCTCATTCTGAACATACCATACTATGGTTCATGTCCTGGCTGCTACCCTGTCCCTTTTTCCTAATAGGGCATTGTTTGTGCCCCTGTGTTTTTACAATCCATGCACAAAGAACTGCTTGCACAGAGATCACAAGTGGTGTGGAGTTTACCCCATGTGTCATTTCTGTGTGAGATAAAATCTGCATCTCCAAATTAATTTCGACAGGCGAAACCAGCCGAAATTCAATAGGAGAGAAAGGCCCAGTAAGTGCTAAGATGAGGAAAACACTAAAAGTTGAATGTTATCTCCCATCTCGAATGAGAAATTTATAATCGGAAATAATTATCACGCCTATAAAGATCAGAACCATGGGTATCAGATTTTACGAGGAGTGATAATGTTTATTTATTCCTATGGGCACTCATAATCAGGACTAAAGTCGTTGTGATCAAATACAATGTGTATGAAATGTGGCCATTTTGTTCTATGTGCATTTAATGTTTACAGATTTGTGGGAAACGGCAACAAAGTGGAATTTGCCATGATTGCACTTTTAGCTGGGTGCATTATGCGCCTATTCAAATTTCATTCACAAAGCTTTTTCTATGCATAGGCGTGCCATACTTAAGGTTTATGAGTGGCTTACTAATACTTTTCCAGTAGCTACACACAGTTTCCATGATTAAGCCTGTATTATTCCTCGAAATTACTCAGAGAAAATATTTTGTGAGTCAGGTATTTTATAATTCCAACACAGCCAAAAGACAACAGTGCATTGTACAGGGTCAAAGACAAGCATATAGGCAGTGAGTGATAGGGTGTGAGGTTGATGCATGTAGGCCTCTTCAAAGAGGTGCTTCTTCAACTCTTTCCTAAATTGGAACTGAGTTGGGGCTGTCCTGTGAAGCTGTTCCAGATTCTTGGTGCACTGGGTGCACAGGCTTTTTGGAAAAGGCCTGTTGCCTTGCATTTTTTGTTTTACACTTCTTAGTCTGCAGTCTGATGTTGTAGTTGTGAGTGTGGCGAGAACCACCAGGGATGGTGAGTATGTGCAAAATAAGCAGGGGTGCTGGTCGTGATGGTTTTGTAAATGATGCAACTGGTTTTGAAAATGGTGCAGGCCGGCAAAAGAAGCCAACAGACTTCCATCAGGATGAAGCAAAAGTAAGACACAACCGCTCCTTCAGTTTTCAATTTCAATTCTAAGGGAGTCCTCTGATTTCATTTATTTTCCCCTTTTGCACCCGTCCCAACCCCAAAGACAGACATCTAGATCACTTCAAACCAGGTACAAAGTAGCTAACCTGCAATCGCAGCAAACCACTTCAAGGCTGCTAGTGTGGTCTGACGTGAAATTCCTGAGTTGGTTGCTTTTGGAGCCCATGAGAGGACTGTATCTACTACACAATTTGGATTTGACTCCTTAACGAAAAATGAAATTTCTGATATTTCAAATTGTGAAAATAGATCCTACATGGAAATTTGCCCTATACTTCAGGTATACCTGCCACATATCAAAACTACTGGAGTGGCACAACATATCTTTCATTTCAAATTTTCCACATCATAAGTGTGCATGCACATGAATATCAATCAAATGTGTTTTTATCTCACTGGACAATAAAATCAATATGCACTACTATCTAGTGTACTCACAAACAGTTATCAATCAATACGCCTCTCAAGCTGCTTATGAATTTTTCTAAATCTAAGCCTCAGTTTGAAGCAAGGAAAACATCAAGAGAGCAATGTGAACTATGGGATAAGGTATTTGGATGAACAGTTTGTCATGATAATTCCCAGTGGAATTTCCTGATGACCATTCATATTGCTTGTACTGGATCCAATAGCTGACATATGGCTTTTTGGTAGGTCTGGGAGAATTTTCTTTTTACTTCTGCAAAATTCAGGTTAAACACCAAATGTTAAAAGATTTCACAAGCATGAAATGTCATGGCATTTTTGCTTCTGAAAGAGACTTGGGGGCATATTCTCAAGCCCCCATCGCCACCACAACGTCACTTTCAGTGACGTTGTGGTGGCGATAGGGGCTTAGCCCTATTCACAAGGCAGCGTTAAGCCACGTTAAGTAGCTTAATGCTGCCTTGTGAATAGGGCCCTCTTCATGCTGTTTTTAGCGTGAAGGGGGCGTGTAGTGGGTGTTGCGGTGGGCGTTCCACCGCAACACCCATTGAGTTTGATGCTGCCTCCTATTCACAAGGGCAGCGTAAATAGGAGGTAGCGCCAAACCTAAGGCCAGAAAAAATCTGGTCTTAAGGTGGCGAAACGAGGAGAAATGCTTTATTTCTCCTCGTTTCTGCTTTTTCCATGTGTGCTGCCTTGTGCAGCACACATGGAAAAAGCAAAATGCCATGGTTTGTTTATGTACAGGAAGGTGTCCCTTCCTGTACATAAACAAACCTTTTTTTAAAATGCCGTTTTGTAACTTACATGTGTGCTGCATGAAGCAGCACACATGTAAGTTACAAACTGGCATTTAAGGTTTGTTTATGTGCAGGAAGGGACACCTTCCTGTACATAAACAAACCTCCCTGCTTGCAGACACCCTGCTTGCAGACACCCTTTCCCCCTGCGATGGCGCTAAGTTTCACAACTTAGCGCCATCGCAGGGGGAAACGCAAGGCTGCACCATATCCTTGAGAATAGGGTGCAGCCTCGCGTTTCCGAAGTGGCGGAGAGAGGCGTTAAGCCAAGAAGGCTAATGCCTCTCTCCGCCACTTCCTTGAGAATATGGCCCTTGGTTTACTGATTTGCAGTAAAAACGTCTTGGGAAAAACGTACAGTAAAAAAAGTTGTGTCAAAAAATATAGTCTATTGAAAAACTTGAGTGAAAAAAGTTGTGGCTACAAAAAATTTTGAAAAATATCGTGCCTTATAGGGTAAAAATAAATGTATTGGGAGCACGGGCAAGTAAGCATACTATTTCTAAAGTAGAGAGGAACTTTACAACAAGGTGTGGACTAGTAGGGGTTTTAGGCTTCAGAGAAGTGTAGAGTTAATTGATAGTGAGGGGATGATAGGGTTCAGGGAAGCGTAGCATTATAGAGTTGTAACGCGCTCTTAGGGTTCAGGAATGGATAATGTTAAGGCATAGTAAGGGGTTTTTAGGCTTCAGGAAAGGGTAGCGCTAAGGGATAGAAAGGGATTATTAGGGTTCATGGAAGGGTGCATAAAGGGGTAGTTAGGGGCTTTTAGGGTTCAGAGAAGGGTAACATTAAAGGGTAGTAAGGGGTTTTTAGGGTTCAGAGAAGGGTCGTATTAAAGGGTAGAAAGTAGTTTTCAGAGTTCAGGCAAGGATGTGTAAAAGGTTAGTAAGGAGTTTTTAGAGCTCAGGGAGGGATAGCATTAAGAGGTAGTAAGGGATTGGTAGGGTTCAGGGAAGGGTAGTAATAAGGGGACGTAAGGGGGTTTTAAATTCAGGGAAGGGTAGCATTAAGGGATAGTAAGGAGTGTTTAGGGTTCATTGAAGAATACTATTAGGGGTTAGTTTGGGGTTTTCAGGGTTCAGGTGAGGGTATCATTAGGGGTAATAAGGTATTTTCAGGGAAGAGTAGCAATAAGGAAAGGCAGGGTATTTTAGGTTCAGGAAAGTGTAGTGTTAAGTGATAGTAAGAGTTTTTGGGGATCAGGGAAAAGTAGCATTATGGGATAGAAAGGGGGTTTAAGGGTTTAACAAAGGCTAGCCATAGAGAGTATTAAGGAGTTTTTCTGGTTCAGGGAAGAGTGGGGCAGTAAGACGTTTTTATGGCCCGGCAAGCGGTGCGTGCAATGGTAGTAAGGGTTTTTTTGGATTCAGGAAAGGGTAGCTTTAACGGGTAGTAACGAGTCAGTAGGGTTCAGGGAATGGTACCATTAATGGGTAGTTAGGGGCTTTTAGGGTTCATTGAAGGGTAGCATTAGGGAGTAATCAGGACTTTTTAGGGTTCAGGGAAGGGTAGCATAAAAGAGTAGCTTGGGATTTTAAACTTTTAGGGATGGGAAGAGTTGAGGTGTAGAAATGGCTTATTAGGGTACAGTTAGATAAATTAAAAAATGTGCGTCATAAAAATTACTTTTATAATTCAACATTTTTGGAATTGTGGTACTCAATAATGAAGGACACAACATTATTACCTTGACAATTTCAACTGGACTTTAATGTAGTCAACATTTTAAAAGTCAACTTTATGACATACAACCCATTTTGTACCCAAGCAAATTGTCTACCAGTTTCTTGAGCGACTTTTAAAAGGTATATATACCCTCAGGTTCAATTTCTACATCACAAATTGGCAAGTACATTTTGCAAAGTTTCATGCAATATATTTCTCACATTTGAAACACCTGTAGCTTTGAGTTCTACTGAACGACGATGAAAACTGCACTTAATTACTTGCTACATCTTAAAAGAGGTTATTCCTCACTTATGCAGTTTAAACGTTTCCTTTGGTATTTTTATTTAATCAGTTCGCTTTCCATTGTTTTTTCCACTCCACATGTGGTGGCCACTTTTCCAAACTTATTTCATACCTAAATGTCACTAAGGTGCTCAAAAAGTTACATTTATGGTCAGAAGTACCAAATTCTGATGTATGCAATTATGGGCATATTTATCGAAGTTTTGCGATGCCCTTGTGCCATGTAAGGTAGCACAAGGGCGACGCAAAAGCTAGAATGAGATTTACCAAGCCACGCAAGGCCACCTTGTGTGGTGCTGCATGGCTTGGTAAATCTGGAGAAATGTAAGGCAGCACAAGATGTTGCTTTGTGTTACTGTACCCTAGGTAGGCGTTCCATGTGAGTAGCATGGATGTCCCATGCATCCACCAATGGATTTTGGTGCATTCCCAGATTTAACATGAGTGGTAGACCTGGGAATGTATCAAAATGCTATGTCTTCCCAGGGGAGGCATGACGAGGTGAAATATCTTTATTTCTCCTTGTCATTTCCTGTTTCAACATGTGCTGCATTCTGCAGCACACATAGAAAGAGAGAAATGCTTAACGGGATTGTTTTTGTGCAGGAAGGAATCCCTTCCTGCACAATAACAATCCTGTTTGCAACCCAGGCACCCTTGCACAATGGTACAAAGGAGCCTGTGTTGGTGCTAGGCAGCAGTTTGTGTGCCAGTTCAGGCAGAGAGCAGGAATGCACAAAAGACCTGATTATTGTGAACAGTTGCCTCTTTGGCTTTTATGGCGCACAGAGGGAGTTTTAAACAAACTTTAAACTTCCCTCATGGGACGGACTCCTTGCCATTCACCTGTTAGTCCAACTGTTCAATTTTGACTCTCGTCAATATACCACAATGCGTTTCAAGTGTCCAGAACAGATTAACAACATGAAAGATTAGTGAAAAGGATTTGGTGAAAAAATGAGTGAAAGGTCAGAAAGTACCTCACGTAAGCTTCACCAAGGGAGCTGCTGGTTGGTACTCACCAGTTTGCCCACGTTATCATCATCGATAACTTTCATGACCATAAAGGAAGAAAATGTGTCCAAATTTCTCAGAGGTGAGAAAACTAAAGACAAAAGGAAAGTAAAAAATGTGTACAGGTGCACTGTAAGTGCTCGTGTCATTAAGTACCCACTGGCCCCCATTGTGAAAGAAAGAGAGATTCATTTCTCTGAATTAAAATGAGGTATAACTCACTTGCGTAAACAGAATTTTATTTGGTGCCGTGAGTGTCCTCAGATTAAAAGAATGGCATGTATTTGGCCATTTTCAAAGATGAAAGGCCAACATGTTTCGTTGCCAATTTATTTACGGCAACTTCATCAGGGTTGACGGGGGAACCAATCTTCACCTCACTGGTATATCACACCCAACCTGTGGTTATTGACGAGATTAAAAGAGAAGAACGTGCCAACCATAAATAGCCGAAGCCTTAAGCTTCAGAATGCGCCCACAAATTCATTTATGCCAACTCCTTATGATTGCATATTTACAGAATGGTTGCTGTCATCTCTCGTACCTGACGGAGGCTACCAAAAGTATCCATCTCACTAGTGGGAGAGTGTGGTATTTGAACAAATTTAGTAATTGCAATACTACACATGTAATTTACAGGTTGACGTGTATATGTGGATTGCACTACATTGGACTTACCTCACGTAAAGTCAAGGTGAGAAATTTGGACACATTTTCTTTTTTTATGGTCATGAAAGTTACCGATGATGATAACGTGGGCAAACTGGGGAGAGGAGTTGGCCTAACGGCTAGGGCGGCCAACCTCGAATCTGGGGAACTGGGTTTGAGTCTCGGCAATGACGCTGAACATCCTGTGATTCTGGGCAAATCACTTAATCTCCCCGTGCCTAATGAATGTGTGTCCTCATGTAACGTAACTGGTGCTATGTAAAGCGCTCTGATACCCGATTCGGGTCAAGTTCAAGCTATATAAAACTCTGCAAAAAAAAAAAAAACTGGTGAGTACCAACCAGCAGCTCCCTTGGTGACGCTTACGTGAGGTACTTTCTAACCTTTCACTCATTTTTTCACCAAATCCTTTTCACTAATCTTTCATGTTGTTAATCTGTTCTGGACACTTGAAACGCATTGTGGTATATTGACGAGAGTCAAAATTGAACAGTTGGACTAACAGGTGAATGGCAAGGAGTCCGTCCCGTGAGGGAAGTTTAAAGTTTGTTTAAAACTCCCTCTGTGCGCCATAAAAGCCAAAGAGGTAACTGTTCCACAATAATCAGGTCTTTTGTGTGTTTATTAGTCATTGAGTGGGGGGCGACCTGATTATTACCCCCTGATGCTCCTTTGTTGTGTATGAGAGAGCAGGAATGCGCTATACCTTGAAAGATATGGCGCATTCCTGCCGTCTCCCTCTCACGCAGTGCAGCGCAGCAAGGTGTCCTGCTACATTTGGTTGCGAGAAATAATGATAAATATGGCCCATAGTGTTTGTTAGTTTTTTTCTCCAAATCCCACCTATTGCTATTCAAATCCAGACGTATGGTAGATATTCTGCAATTGTAAGTTTAGGCAGCATGGATGGGACAAAGTGAGGCGAGAGGAGTATCTAGGGTAGCCATGTACAATGCTTGAAACACTCACGAAGTTGTAAAATTGTTGGTATCTTTTTTTCAGGTTCAATCCCACCCTGAAAACACATATGTATCTACTAAACATTGTAAGAGTAAGAACGTTTTAAGATAAAGAATGTGTATGCACCGCCCCTATTTTTCATGGAGTGCAGTAAAAGGTGTTTCTGCTCACAATATTTTTCAGGTTGAGAAAGATAGAACAAAACATGTATGTGCTTATGTATGAACTCCTAATGCGTTGAATGCGGCACGACCAATCCATAGGTAAAGGAGTACGCACGGAAGTGCATAATCTGCATAGATTTAGCTACATATATATCCCTGAGGATATTTAGAAGATCTAAATGTCGGAAATCTACATTATTTCTACAAGGACTTCAAACGATGCATACTTCTCCAACTAGGTAGGTCGCTCCAGGTAGGTCGCTCGCCCACCACACAGCTCCGCCTGTGCTGTCCACCCGCTGCTGCTTCTGGTAAGCTCGCCCCTCCGCTTGTGGCCTCGGTGCCCGTGTTTTCTCCTGTTTTCTGTCCATTTTTGCCTTCTGTGCCCTCGCTGCCCCACTGTACTGTGCTTGTGTTTTCTCCTGTTTTCTGTCCATTTTTGCCTTCTGTGCCCTTGCTGCCCCACTGTACTGTGCCCGTGTTTTCTCCTGTTTTCTGTCCATTTTTGCCTTCTGTGCCCTCGCTGCCCCACTGTACTGTGCCCGTGTTTTCTCCTGTTTTCTGTCCATTTTTGCCTTCTGTGCCCTCGCTGCCCCACTGTACTGTGCCCGTGTTTTCTCCTGTTTTCTGTCCATTTTGCCTTCTGTGCCCCTCGCTGCCTCTCTCCATTCCCGCCGCTGCGTCCCCTGCGCCCCCGCCCCCTGACTGCCCATTTGCTGCCCCTGCCTCCCAGCTGCTCCTCCCTCCCACCTCCCCATATATGGCGGCCGCTGCGCGGTGAGGAGAGCGACCCTTGACCTTGCCAGGTAGGTCGCTCCCCCACCACACAGCTCCGCCTGTGCTGTCCACCCGCTGCTGCTTCTGGTAAGCTCGCCCCTCCGCTTGTGGCCTCGGTGCCCGTGTTTTCTCCTGTTTTCTGTCCATTTTTGCCTTCTGTGCCCTCGCTGCCCCACTGTACTGTGCCCGTGTTTTCTCCTGTTTTCTGTCCATTTTTGCCTTCTGTGCCCTCGCTGCCCCACTGTACTGTGCCCGTGTTTTCTCCTGTTTTCTGTCCATTTTTGCCTTCTGTGCCCTCGCTGCCCCACTGTACTGTGCCCGTGTTTTCTCCTGTTTTCTGTCCATTTTTGCCTTCTGTGCCCTCGCTGCCCCACTGTACTGTGCCCGTGTTTTCTCCTGTTTTCTGTCCATTTTGCCTTCTGTGCCCCTCTCCATTCCCGCCGCTGCGTCCCCTGCAGCCCCGCCCCCCTGACTGCCCATTCGCTGCCCCTGCCTCCCAGCTGCTCCTCCCTCCCACCTCCCCATATATGGCGGCCGCTGCACGGTGAGGAGAGCGACCCTTGACCTTGCCAGGTAGGTCGCTCCCCCACCACAGCTCCGCCTGTGCTGTCCACCCGCTGCTGCTTCTGGTAAGCTCGCCCCTCCGCTTGTGGCCTCGGTGCCCGTGTTTTCTCCTGTTTTCTGTCCATTTTTGCCTTCTGTGCCCTCACTGCCCCACTGTACTGTGCCCGTGTTTTCTCCTGTTTTCTGTCCATTTTTGCCTTCTGTGCCCTCGCTGCCCCACTGTACTGTGCCCGTGTTTTCTCCTGTTTTCTGTCCATTTTTGCCTTCTGTGCCCTCGCTGCCCCACTGTACTGTGCCCGTGTTTTCTCCTGTTTTCTGTCCATTTTTGCCTTCTGTGCCCTCGCTGCCCCACTGTACTGTGCCCGTGTTTTCTCCTGTTTTCTGTCCATTTTGCCTTCTGTGCCCCTCGCTGCCTCTCTCCATTCCCGCCGTTGCGTCCCCTGCGGCCCTGCCCCCCTGACTGCCCATTCGCTGCCCCTGCCTCCCAGCTGCTCCTCCCTCCCACCTCCCCATATATGGCGGCCGTTGCGCGGCCGCGCCGCTGGCGCGCCAAAGGCGCGCCTAAGGCAAGCCCGTCTGCGCCCATCCGCGACTGGACCGCGCCCAGCGCCAGAACCCCTGGGCCGCGCGCCCCCCGCTCCAGCCTCGAGGACCGACGCCGATACGATGCCACCACACTCCACGCTCTCAACCCCGGACGGACACACAACTGCTTCAAGGCCGCCCCGAAACGCACCCATGGTCCCTTCACCTGCCGGAACTGCAGCTACACCAGCCTCAGAGCCACCGAGGCGCCCGACAAGAAGGACCTCAACCACCTCCGGTGCATCCTACTGAACACCCGCTCCGCACGCAAACACGCCGTCGAGCTCTGGGACCTGCTCGACACATCATCACCAGACGTCGCCTTCCTGACTGAGACCTGGATGAACGACTCCTCCACTCCCGACATCGCCATAGCCATCCCAGACGGCTATAAGATCAGCCGCAGAGACCGCATCAACGCAGTAGGAGGAGGAATCGCCATCGTCCACAAGAACACCATCAGGGTCTTGACCAGCACCGACGACACTCTCAGCACCGCCGAACACATGCACTTCCAGATCCACATGGACCCCAACACCACCCTTAGAGGCACCCTTGTCTACAGACCCCCTGGGCCCCGACCCCAGTTCAGCGACTCCATCGCCGACTTCATCAGCACGCACGCCCTGACCTCTACCGACTACATCCTCCTCGGAGACCTGAACTTTCACCTGGAGAACAACAACGACAGCAACTCCACCACCCTGATCGACAGCCTCGCCAACCTCGGTCTGAGCCAGCTCGTCACAACACCGACCCACTCCGCCGGCCACACGCTTGACCCCATCTTCTCCTCAAGCTCCCACGTCTCCTTCAGCCACACCACGGAACTCCTCTGGACCGACCACCGCTGCATCCATTTCACCTTCCAGAAACCCACCACACACCACCGCACCCAACAGATCCCACGCCGCTGCTGGAGCAAAGTCACAGAAGACCAACTCCGGGCAACCCTCGCTCTCAGCCCTCCCTCCGACCCATCCAACACCGACGACGCTGCCCGCAACCTCAGACGATGGATGGACGACTGTGCCAACACCCTCGCCCCGCTGAAAAAGCTCACCTACAGTGACACCACCAAAAGAGCCAGCTGGTTCACCTCGGAACTCCTAGCTTCCAAGAGTACCTGCCGGAAACTAGAGAAGAAATGGCACAGTGATAAGACACCGGACAGCCACACAGCCCACAAAGACGCCATCCGTAACCACCACCACCTCATCAGGTCCGTCAAGAGAATCTCCTTCAAAGACCGCCTCGACAACAACGCACACAACAGCAAGGAGCTCTTCAACATCGTGAAGGAACTCTCCAATCCCAGCTCCAACACCAACGACATCCCGCCGTCGCAACCCCTGTGCGATTCCCTCGCCACCTTCTTTCACCACAAGATCGCCGACATCCACGACAGCTTCAACACCCAGACAGCCCCAACTAAGATCGATGCACCAGACCCGCCACACACCATCGACCACGACCCTCTGCCAGCCTGGGCCAGCGTGAACATCGAGGACACCATCAAGACCATGAGCACAATACACTCCGGCTCCCCGTCAGACCCTTTCCCGCACCACAACTTCAACAAAGCCAGCAGCTCCATCGCACCCCACCTGTGCAACGTCATCAATCTCTCCTTCGAGACCGCGACCTTCCCAGAGAGCTGGAAACACGCAGAGATCAACGCCCTACTCAAAAAACCCAAAGCGGACCCGAGAGACCTCAAGAACTTCCGGCCCATCTCCCTGCTTCCGTTCCCAGCCAAGGTCATCGAGATGATCGTCAACAAACAGCTAACCCGATACCTCGAAGAAAACAGCATCCTGGACCCATCCCAATCAGGGTTCCGCAGCAACCACAGCACTGAGACTGCCCTCATCGCCGCCACCGACGACATCAGGATCCTGCTGGACAATGGTGAGACCGCAGCCCTCATCCTGCTGGACCTCTCCGCCGCCTTCGACACTGTCTGCCACCGCACTCTACGCACACGCCTCCACGACGCAGGGATCCGAGACAAGGCCCTGGAATGGACCACCTCCTTCCTCGACGGCAGAACCCAGAGAGTCCGCCTCCCACCTTTCCGATCCGAAGCCTCCGAGATCATCTGCGGCGTACCCCAGGGATCTTCCCTCAGCCCAACACTGTTCAACATCTACATGGCCCCGCTCGCACGCATCGCCAGACAGCACAACCTCAACATTATCTCCTACGCCGACGACACTCAACTGATCCTCTCCCTCACCAAGGACCCCCTCGCCGCCAAAGCCAATCTCCATGAAGGAATGAAGGCCGTCGCCGATTGGATGAAGATCAGCCGACTAAAGCTGAACACGGACAAGACGGAGGTCCTCATCCTCGGCTCCAACCCCTCAGCCTGGGACGACTCCTGGTGGCCAACGACGCTGGGAGCAGCCCCGACACCCACCGACCACGCACGCAACCTGGGAGTCATCCTCGACTCAACGCTCTCCATGGCCAAGCAAGTCAACGCAGTCTCCTCCTCCTGCTTCAACACCCTCCGCATGCTTCGCAAGATCTACAGGTGGATCCCGACAGACACAAGAAGAACAGTCACCCAGGCCCTCGTCAGTAGCAGACTTGACTATGGGAACGCCCTCACGCGGTAGCCCCGGCCAAGCTCATCAAGCGACTGCAACGCATACAAAACGCCTCCGCACGCCTGATCCTCGACGTACCACGCCACAGCCACATCACCCCCACTTGAGGAACCTGCACTGGCTCCCCGTCGACAGGAGGATCACCTTCAAACTCCTCATCCACGCACACAAGGCACTCCACAAAACTGGCCCAGCCTACCTCAACAGACGACTCTCCTTCTACGTCCCCAACCGCCAGCTCCGCTCCGCCAACCTCTCCCTCGCCACCGTCCCTCGCATTCGAAGAACAACCACCGGCGGCAGATCCTTCTCACACCTCGCCGCCAAGACCTGGAACACCCTTCCACTAAGCCTACGACAGACCCAAGACCTGCTGACCTTCAGGAGGCTACTCAAGACCTGGCTGTTCGACCAGTAGCAGCACCCCCCCCCCCTTCCCTCTCCCCAGCGCCTTGAGACCCTCGCGGGTAAGTAGTGCGCTATACAAATTCTGTGATTGATTGATTGATTGACTATTTTCGAACCTGAAATCTCGATCCAGCAGAAACTAACTGGAACTTGTGAAATGCATTTTCCACCAGAGATGTTATGTATTTATAAAATATGATGTTTGGTCACAAAAATCAATTGTATTACATCGAGTGAACCGCAAAATGCACACCACTTCGGTATGTGCAGTGCTAAGGAGCATTTTTTCACTTTTACGTTCTTTGAGAAAAAATTGGAAGTAATATGTATTTTCAAGCCGCAGGGCCAGAATACATCTTAGAAGCAAGTGTGAATTGCACTTTACATTAGCCAGAGGGAATACCTCCACATAACTATGAGCAAACCTTTCTTCAGAGAAGTGATGATTAATGCGTGCTGTGATACATCAGTTTTTCTCTTCATCCACAGCGGGTGGGGAGCACATCTCTGCCTACACCATGTTTCTACTGCAAGGTCCTGAATCTCAAGGGAGCATCCGTCATAACCTGCATTCTATTTTATGCAGACGACAGCATTGTGTTATATCTATTTCACACATCAAATTGTCTGGGACGTACTGTCACAGCGAAAGAAACACATGTATCACGTACCATAAATTGTGAAGTGGAAAGTGCAGTTGTTATTTCGAAGCTCCAGGGGCCTGTGCCCTTAGGATCAGCAATTCGAGTTATTAAGGCTCCAACCACCCCAACAATACTCACACTTTTGTAGAACAGCATTACAGCTCAGCTGCCAATGGCTTCAAGTAAATTGGGTTCCAGCATTCACACAGAGGAAAGGGAGATGGCAGAAATGGAAGTATGTTTAAAAAGATAAGAGGAACCCCTTGCTTCCCAAAGGAATAGGGTATAATACAACAGTATTACAAAAGTTTTATCCTTTGGGGAAAATATACCTGTGTCTACTATACACTCAAACTTATTCCACTCACTCTCTGTCACTCAAACCCACTACATTCTTTGGAAGTGCGACCGTATATTCCTAACAGATAATCCTGACAACAACAGTTGTATAAAAATACAAATCAATTTATTAATAAAACCCTATAAGGTACACAATTAAAAATTGAAGGCAATTTTGCAAAATGTAATAAATGTTGTACATAGAATATTAACACAGACATATAAAACAAATCCTATTTGTACAATTTAAAAACACACACTGTAAATAAGAAAAGAGAGTACAAATCACAAGACAGAAAAGCACTATGTCATAAATGGTGTACACATTCGTAGAACAAAACTTTACGGGCTAGAACCTGGTATTGTTTAATTCATGAAATACTCCTTGGTCTAGCCACTTAACAAATTGTATACTCTTCAACTGGGCGTCGACGCGTTTCGATGGACTCTTATATCACCATCTTTTTCAAGACATAAAAATGTATTGTACTCTCCAAACCAATAATAATACACATATAATGGATTAAAAAACCTCTCTAGGGCAATGGTAACTGCTCCTTCAACACTAAGCTTATGCTTCCTGGGTGATGGGAGTCGATACCTCCTATTTCTTCTTTAGAGTATGCTTCGATATTTTAGCTTGGTGGTGAAGGGTAAACAGATGGACTCTTCAAATAAAAGACGTTCTGTATCGGTGCATTACTCAATGACCCTCCTATCGCATGTAAAGTATCTGGACAAATGTTTGACTCTGGCAATGGCCAAACTAATTAGCCACCTTAAAAAGACGTATGTATATCCTTGTCCACTTTCCACCATCAGAAAGTGTGCTAATTCAGGATCCCTTGTAATTATTAGGATTTCATAAGTTGCACGCACCTGCGCGAAATCGTATTCGGCTGTTCTAACCCACCAAGCTAAAATATCAAAGCATACTCTAAAGAAGAAATAGGAGGTATCGACCCCCATCACCCAGGAAGCATAAGCTTAGTGTTGAAGGAGCAGTTACCATTGCCCTAGAGAGGTTTTTTAATCCATTATATGTGTATTATTATTGGTTTGGAGAGTACAATAAATTTTTATGTCTTGAAAAAGATGGTGATATAAGAGTCCATCGAAACGCGTCGACGCCCAGTTGAAGAGTACACAATTTGTTAAGTGGCTAGACCAAGGAGTATTTCATGAATTAAACAATACCAGGTTCTAGCCCGTAAAGTTTTGTTCTACGAATGTGTACACCATTTATGACATAGTGCTTTTCTGTCTTGTGATTTGTACTCTCTTTTTCTTATCTACAGTGTGTGTTTTTAAATTGTACAAATAGGATTTGTTTTATATGTCTGTGTTAATATTCTATGTACAACATTTATTACATTTTGCAAAATTGCCTTCAATTTTTAATTGTGTACCTTATAGGGTTTTATTAATAAATTGATTTGTATTTTTATACAACTGTTGTTGTCAGGATTATCTGTTAGGAATATACGGTCGCACTTCCAAAGAATGTAGTGGGTTTGAGTGACAGAGAGTGAGTGGAATAAGTTTGAGTGTATAGTAGACACAGGTATATTTTCCCCAAAGGATAAAACTTTTGTAATACAGAAATGGAAGTATGTCATCATCTCGAATAAAGGTGGGCAAGCATTGAAAGCTCAAGCCGGATTGAGCCGCAGTCATGGCTCTGGCTCAGCTTGAGGTCCTCTTTGACCCTCGAGGCCTAAACAAGCTGAGCTTCAATGGGTGTCGATATGGCCTGGCGACTACAAATATTAAGACCAGAAAGCATTGGGATTGTGCTCCTATTGGTGAGCTCCATGTAGGAGCAAATGGTATAAATTAACAACACCTCCCAAAAACTGCTGATGGTACCCATGAATAAGGTCGCTTGAATGAAACACGTCGGGGAGGCAAAACACGTTTCATATTCCTGCAGTGATTTATTAAATTATGGCTTGCAGTTGAGTGCATCTCCGTCTTCTCTTTGGGCATTGGAGAATCATTATATATATATAAAAAAGAACACTGCACTCCTGGCGTCTTGTATTCGCAATGATTTATTAATCAAGCATCTCGCTACACGCAGACGCGTTTCGATACAAAGTGTTGCTCATGAGCAAGACATTGTGTTGAAAGGCGTTGGTGTGTGGCGAGATGCAGATGCTTTAATAATAAATCATAGTGAATACAAGACCCCCGGAGAGCAGCGTTCCCTATTTGAACCTCAATATCTCAGGGACTGGTCAATGTCTGAGATATTGAGGTCCCGTGAGCAAGGAGCGGCTGCTCCGAAACGCGTCAGGTGTTTTCACTGTATGGAGTAATAAAACATCACTTGCATTGAAGGAATTGGGATCGGCATTGGTTTCTTGAATGAAAAACCGAAGGAATGAATATATGAGGTAGGGCGACCTCGCTGTGAGCCCGCCGCCGTAGTGTGGCAGGAGACCCGCGAAATTGCTGACTTTTATATATATATATATAAAAAAAATTGAGCTTTTCTAGAAACATTTAACGGAGGGGGCATGACCCGCTTTAACGACGACACCAGCCAATGGATTTCCAGGGCTATTTGGCGTATAGTCGTGAGAAAGGGAGATGAGAGAGGTGACTTCCTCTCTTTGGCAACACCGCATCTCAAGCAAGTATTATGCGTGCCAGCATCAAAACGCACTTTGCAAATTAATTTTAACAGTATGCACCTTACAAATGACAGTGATTTTCATGACAGTTGCTTTAAAACGCTATCAAGCAGTATTGAATTCTGCATCATGCCACGTTTTGGAACATACATGCAGGTGCATCCTGGGGCCTGCAGTTTTAGAGATAGGCCATGTGACCACTGGGAGCATTAAATACCATTCACCTGTGATCAAGACAGCACATGTTGAAACGCGTAAGGACTAATGAGTGGTCTGTATTGCTGTAACGCGGAAGAATAAATGTCTAGCTTGGGAAGAAGTCGGTGTTGGGCTCTGATTGTTTTTCTGGCAAAACCCACATAACAGGATTCTCCGTTCCTGCTTACAGAGTCCGCCCTGCAGGGTCGGGGGCCCCCGGAAAAATGGAGCTTTTCTAGAAACATTTAACGGAGGGGGCATGACCCGCTTTAACGACGACACCAGCCAACGTATTTCCAGGACTATTTGACGTATAGTCGTGAGAAAGGTAGATGAGAGAGGTGACTTCCTCTCTTTGGCAACACCGCATCTCAAGCAAGTATTATGCGTGCCAGCATCAAAACGCACTTTGCAGATTAATTTTAACAGTATGCACCTTACAAATGACAGTGATTTTCGTGACAGTTGCTTTTAAACGCTATCAAGCAGTATTGAATTCTGCATCATGCCACGTTTTGGAACATACATGCAGGTGCATCCTGGGGCCTGCAATTTTAGAGATAGGCCATGTGACCACTGGGAGCATTAAATACCACTCACCTGTGATCAAGACAGCACATGCTGAAATGCGTAAGGACTAATGAGTGGTCTGTATTGCTGTAACGCGGATGAATAAATGTCCAGCTTGGGAAGAAGTCGGTGTTGGGCTCTGATTGTTTTTCTGGCAAAACACACATAACAGGATTCTCCGTTCCTGCTTACAGAGTCCGCCCTGCAGGGTCGGGGGCCCCCGGAAAAATTGAGCTTTTCTACAAACATTTAACGGAGGGGGCATGACCCGCTTTAACGACGACACCAGCCAACGGATTTCCAGGGCTATTTGGCGTATAGTCGTGAGAAAGGGAGATGAGAGAGGTGAATTCCTCTCTTTGGCAACACCGCATCTCAAGCAAGTATTACGCGTGCCAGCATCAAAACGCACTTTGCAAATTAATTTTAACAGTATGCACCTTACAAATGACAGTGTTTTTCGTGACAGTTGCTTTAAAACGCTATCAAGCAGTATTGAATTCTGCATCATGCCACGTTTTGAAACATACATGCAGGTGCATCCTGGGGCCTGCAGTTTTAGAGATAGGCCATGTGACCACTGGGAGCATTAAATACCACTCACCTGTGATCAAGACAGCACATGTTGAAACGCGTAAGGACTAATGAGTGGTCTGTATTGCTGTAACGCGGATGAATAAATGTCCAGCTTGGGAAGAAGTCGGTGTTGGGCTCTGATTGTTTTTCTGGCAAAACACACATAACAGGATTCTCCATTCCTGCTTACAGAGTCCGCCCTGCAGGGTCGGGGGCCCCGGAAAAATTGAGCTTTTCTACAAACATTTAACGGAGGGGGCATGACCCGCTTTAACGACGACACCAGCCAACGGATTTCCAGGGCTATTTGGCGTATAGTCGTGAGAAAGGGAGATGAGAGAGGTGACTTCCTCTCTTTGGCAACACCGCAACTCAAGCAAGTATTATGCGTGCCAGCATCAAAACGCACTTTGCAAATTAATTTTAACAGTATGCACCTTACAAATGACAGTGATTTTCGTGACAGTTGCTTTAAAACGCTATCAAGCAGTATTGAATTCTGCATCATGCCACGTTTTGGAACATACATGCAGGTGCATCCTGGGGCCTGCAGTTTTAGAGATAGGCCATGTGACCACTGGGAGCATTAAATACCACTCACCTGTGATCAAGACAGCACATGTTGAAATGCGTAAGGACTAATGAGTGGTCTGTATTGCTGTAACGCGGATGAATAAATGTCCAGCTTGGGAAGAAGTCGGTGTTGGGCTCTGATTGTTTTTCTGGCAAAACCCACATAACAGGATTCTCCATTCCTGCTTACAGAGTCCGCCCTGCAGTGTTGGGGGCCCCCGGAAAAATTGAGCTTCTCTAGAAACATTTAACAGAGGGGCATGACCCGCTTTAACGACGACATCAGCCAACGGATTTCCAGGGCTATTTGGCGTATAGTCGTGAGAAAGGGATATGAGAGAGGTGACTTCCTCTCTTTGGCAACACCGCATCTCAAGCAAGTATTATGCGTGCCAGCATCAAAACGCACTTTGCAAATTAATTTTAACAGTATGCACCTTAAAAAAGACAGTGATTTTCGTGACAGTTGCTTTAAAACGCTATCAAGCAGTATTGAATTCTGCATCATGCCATGTTTTGGAACATACATGCAGGTGTATCCTGGGGCCTGCAGTTTTAGAGATAGGCCATGTGACCACTGGGAGCATTAAATACCACTCACCTGTGATCAAGACAGCACATGTTAAAACGCATAAGGACTAATGAGTGGTCTGTATTGCTGTAACGCGGATGAATAAATGTCCAGCTTGGGAAGAAGTCGGTGTTGGGCTCTGATTGTTTTTCTGGCAAAACCCACATAACAGGATTCTCCGTTCCTGCTGACAGAGTCCGCCCTGCAGGGTCGGGAGCCCCGGAAAAATTGAGCTTTTCTAGAAACATTTAACGGAGGGGGCATGACCCGCTTTAACGACGACAGCAGCCAACGGATTTCCAGGGCTATTTGGCGTATAGTCGTGAGAAAGGGAGATGAGAGAGGTGACCTCTCTTTGGCAACACCGCATCTCAAGCAAGTATTATGCGTGCCAGCATCAAAACGCACTTTGAAAATTAATTTTAACAGTATGCACCTTACAAATGACAGTGATTTCCGTGACAGTTACTTTAAAACGCTATCAAGCAGTATTGAATTCTGCATCATGCCACGTTTTGGAACATACATGCAGGTGCATCCTGGGGCCTGCAATTTTAGAGATAGGCCATGTGACCACTGGGAGCATTAAATACCATTCACCTGTGATCAAGACAGCACATGTTGAAACGCGTAAGGACTAATGAGTGGTCTGTATTGCTGTAACGCGGAAGAATAAATGTCTAGCTTGGGAAGAAGTCGGTGTTGGGCTCTGATTGTTTTTCTGGCAAAACCCACATAACAGGATTCTCCGTTCCTGCTTACAGAGTCCGCCCTGCAGGGTCGGGGCCCCCGGAAAAATGGAGCTTTTCTAGAAACATTTAACGGAGGGGCATGACCCGCTTTAACGACTGACACCAGCCAACGTATTTCCAGGACTATTTGACGTATAGTCGTGAGAAAGGTAGATGAGAGAGGTGACTTCCTCTCTTTGGCAACACCGCATCTCAAGCAAGTATTATGCGTGCCAGCATCAAAACGCACTTTGCAGATTAATTTTAACAGTATGCACCTTACAAATGACAGTGATTTTCGTGACAGTTGCTTTTAAACGCTATCAAGCAGTATTGAATTCTGCATCATGCCACGTTTTGGAACATACATGCAGGTGCATCCTGGGGCCTGCAATTTTAGAGATAGGCCATGTGACCACTGGGAGCATTAAATACCACTCACCTGTGATCAAGACAGCACATGCTGAAATGCGTAAGGACTAATGAGTGGTCTGTATTGCTGTAACGCGGATGAATAAATGTCCAGCTTGGGAAGAAGTCGGTGTTGGGCTCTGATTGTTTTTCTGGCAAAACACACATAACAGGATTCTCCGTTCCTGCTTACAGAGTCCGCCCTGCAGGGTCGGGGGCCCCCGGAAAAATTGAGCTTTTCTACAAACATTTAACGGAGGGGGCATGACCCGCTTTAACGACGACACCAGCCAACGGATTTCCAGGGCTATTTGGCGTATAGTCGTGAGAAAGGGAGATGAGAGAGGTGAATTCCTCTCTTTGGCAACACCGCATCTCAAGCAAGTATTACGCGTGCCAGCATCAAAACGCACTTTGCAAATTAATTTTAACAGTATGCACCTTACAAATGACAGTGTTTTTCGTGACAGTTGCTTTAAAACGCTATCAAGCAGTATTGAATTCTGCATCATGCCACGTTTTGAAACATACATGCAGGTGCATCCTGGGGCCTGCAGTTTTAGAGATAGGCCATGTGACCACTGGGAGCATTAAATACCACTCACCTGTGATCAAGACAGCACATGTTGAAACGCGTAAGGACTAATGAGTGGTCTGTATTGCTGTAACGCGGATGAATAAATGTCCAGCTTGGGAAGAAGTCGGTGTTGGGCTCTGATTGTTTTTCTGGCAAAACACACATAACAGGATTCTCCATTCCTGCTTACAGAGTCCGCCCTGCAGGGTCGGGGGCCCCGGAAAAATTGAGCTTTTCTACAAACATTTAACGGAGGGGGCATGACCCGCTTTAACGACGACACCAGCCAACGGATTTCCAGGGCTATTTGGCGTATAGTCGTGAGAAAGGGAGATGAGAGAGGTGACTTCCTCTCTTTGGCAACACCGCAACTCAAGCAAGTATTATGCGTGCCAGCATCAAAACGCACTTTGCAAATTAATTTTAACAGTATGCACCTTACAAATGACAGTGATTTTCGTGACAGTTGCTTTAAAACGCTATCAAGCAGTATTGAATTCTGCATCATGCCACGTTTTGGAACATACATGCAGGTGCATCCTGGGGCCTGCAGTTTTAGAGATAGGCCATGTGACCACTGGGAGCATTAAATACCACTCACCTGTGATCAAGACAGCACATGTTGAAATGCGTAAGGACTAATGAGTGGTCTGTATTGCTGTAACGCGGATGAATAAATGTCCAGCTTGGGAAGAAGTCGGTGTTGGGCTCTGATTGTTTTTCTGGCAAAACCCACATAACAGGATTCTCCATTCCTGCTTACAGAGTCCGCCCTGCAGTGTTGGGGGCCCCCGGAAAAATTGAGCTTCTCTAGAAACATTTAACAGAGGGGGCATGACCCGCTTTAACGACGACATCAGCCAACGGATTTCCAGGGCTATTTGGCGTATAGTCGTGAGAAAGGGATATGAGAGAGGTGACTTCCTCTCTTTGGCAACACCGCATCTCAAGCAAGTATTATGCGTGCCAGCATCAAAACGCACTTTGCAAATTAATTTTAACAGTATGCACCTTAAAAAGACAGTGATTTTCGTGACAGTTGCTTTAAAACGCTATCAAGCAGTATTGAATTCTGCATCATGCCATGTTTTGGAACATACATGCAGGTGTATCCTGGGGCCTGCAGTTTTAGAGATAGGCCATGTGACCACTGGGAGCATTAAATACCACTCACCTGTGATCAAGACAGCACATGTTAAAACGCATAAGGACTAATGAGTGGTCTGTATTGCTGTAACGCGGATGAATAAATGTCCAGCTTGGGAAGAAGTCGGTGTTGGGCTCTGATTGTTTTTCTGGCAAAACCCACATAACAGGATTCTCCGTTCCTGCTGACAGAGTCCGCCCTGCAGGGTCGGGAGCCCCGGAAAAATTGAGCTTTTCTAGAAACATTTAACGGAGGGGGCATGACCCGCTTTAACGACGACAGCAGCCAACGGATTTCCAGGGCTATTTGGCGTATAGTCGTGAGAAAGGGAGATGAGAGAGGTGACCTCTCTTTGGCAACACCGCATCTCAAGCAAGTATTATGCGTGCCAGCATCAAAACGCACTTTGAAAATTAATTTTAACAGTATGCACCTTACAAATGACAGTGATTTCCGTGACAGTTACTTTAAAACGCTATCAAGCAGTATTGAATTCTGCATCATGCCACGTTTTGGAACATACATGCAGGTGCATCCTGGGGCCTGCAATTTTAGAGATAGGCCATGTGACCACTGGGAGCATTAAATACCATTCACCTGTGATCAAGACAGCACATGTTGAAACGCGTAAGGACTAATGAGTGGTCTGTATTGCTGTAACGCGGAAGAATAAATGTCTAGCTTGGGAAGAAGTCGGTGTTGGGCTCTGATTGTTTTTCTGGCAAAACCCACATAACAGGATTCTCCGTTCCTGCTTACAGAGTCCGCCCTGCAGGGTCGGGGGCCCCGGAAAAATGGAGCTTTTCTAGAAACATTTAACGGAGGGGGCATGACCCGCTTTAACTGACGACACCAGCCAACGTATTTCCAGGACTATTTGACGTATAGTCGTGAGAAAGGTAGATGAGAGAGGTGACTTCCTCTCTTTGGCAACACCGCATCTCAAGCAAGTATTATGCGTGCCAGCATCAAAACGCACTTTGCAGATTAATTTTAACAGTATGCACCTTACAAATGACAGTGATTTTCGTGACAGTTGCTTTTAAACGCTATCAAGCAGTATTGAATTCTGCATCATGCCACGTTTTGGAACATACATGCAGGTGCATCCTGGGGCCTGCAATTTTAGAGATAGGCCATGTGACCACTGGGAGCATTAAATACCACTCACCTGTGATCAAGACAGCACATGCTGAAATGCGTAAGGACTAATGAGTGGTCTGTATTGCTGTAACGCGGATGAATAAATGTCCAGCTTGGGAAGAAGTCGGTGTTGGGCTCTGATTGTTTTTCTGGCAAAACACACATAACAGGATTCTCCGTTCCTGCTTACAGAGTCCGCCCTGCAGGGTCGGGGCCCCGGAAAAATTGAGCTTTTCTACAAACATTTAACGGAGGGGCATGACCCGCTTTAACGACGACACCAGCCAACGGATTTCCAGGGCTATTTGGCGTATAGTCGTGAGAAAGGGAGATGAGAGAGGTGAATTCCTCTCTTTGGCAACACCGCATCTCAAGCAAGTATTACGCGTGCCAGCATCAAAACGCACTTTGCAAATTAATTTTAACAGTATGCACCTTACAAATGACAGTGTTTTTCGTGACAGTTGCTTTAAAACGCTATCAAGCAGTATTGAATTCTGCATCATGCCACGTTTTGAAACATACATGCAGGTGCATCCTGGGGCCTGCAGTTTTAGAGATAGGCCATGTGACCACTGGGAGCATTAAATACCACTCACCTGTGATCAAGACAGCACATGTTGAAACGCGTAAGGACTAATGAGTGGTCTGTATTGCTGTAACGCGGATGAATAAATGTCCAGCTTGGGAAGAAGTCGGTGTTGGGCTCTGATTGTTTTTCTGGCAAAACACACATAACAGGATTCTCCATTCCTGCTTACAGAGTCCGCCCTGCAGGGTCGGGGGCCCCGGAAAAATTGAGCTTTTCTACAAACATTTAACGGAGGGGCATGACCCGCTTTAACGACGACACCAGCCAACGGATTTCCAGGGCTATTTGGCGTATAGTCGTGAGAAAGGGAGATGAGAGAGGTGACTTCCTCTCTTTGGCAACACCGCAACTCAAGCAAGTATTATGCGTGCCAGCATCAAAACGCACTTTGCAAATTAATTTTAACAGTATGCACCTTACAAATGACAGTGATTTTCGTGACAGTTGCTTTAAAACGCTATCAAGCAGTATTGAATTCTGCATCATGCCACGTTTTGGAACATACATGCAGGTGCATCCTGGGGCCTGCAGTTTTAGAGATAGGCCATGTGACCACTGGGAGCATTAAATACCACTCACCTGTGATCAAGACAGCACATGTTGAAATGCGTAAGGACTAATGAGTGGTCTGTATTGCTGTAACGCGGATGAATAAATGTCCAGCTTGGGAAGAAGTCGGTGTTGGGCTCTGATTGTTTTTTGGCAAAACCCACATAACAGGATTCTCCATTCCTGCTTACAGAGTCCGCCCTGCAGTGTTGGGGGCCCCGGAAAAATTGAGCTTCTCTAGAAACATTTAACAGAGGGGGCATGACCCGCTTTAACGACGACACCAGCCAACGGATTTCCAGGGCTATTTGGCGTATAGTCGTGAGAAAGGGATATGAGAGAGGTGACTTCCTCTCTTTGGCAACACCGCATCTCAAGCAAGTATTATGCGTGCCAGCATCAAAACGCACTTTGCAAATTAATTTTAACAGTATGCACCTTAAAAAAGACAGTGATTTTCGTGACAGTTGCTTTAAAACGCTATCAAGCAGTATTGAATTCTGCATCATGCCATGTTTTGGAACATACATGCAGGTGTATCCTGGGGCCTGCAGTTTTAGAGATAGGCCATGTGACCACTGGGAGCATTAAATACCACTCACCTGTGATCAAGACAGCACATGTTAAAACGCATAAGGACTAATGAGTGGTCTGTATTGCTGTAACGCGGATGAATAAATGTCCAGCTTGGGAAGAAGTCGGTGTTGGGCTCTGATTGTTTTTCTGGCAAAACCCACATAACAGGATTCTCCGTTCCTGCTGACAGAGTCCGCCCTGCAGGGTCGGGAGCCCCCGGAAAAATTGAGCTTTTCTAGAAACATTTAACGGAGGGGGCATGACCCGCTTTAACGACGACAGCAGCCAACGGATTTCCAGGGCTATTTGGCGTATAGTCGTGAGAAAGGGAGATGAGAGAGGTGACTTCCTCTCTTTGGCAACACCGCATCTCAAGCAAGTATTATGCGTGCCAGCATCAAAACGCACTTTGAAAATTAATTTTAACAGTATGCACCTTACAAATGACAGTGATTTCCGTGACAGTTACTTTAAAACGCTATCAAGCAGTATTGAATTCTGCATCATGCCACGTTTTGGAACATACATGCAGGTGCATCCTGGGGCCTGCAATTTTAGAGATAGGCCATGTGACCACTGGGAGCATTAAATACCACTCACCTGTGATCAAGACAGCACATGTTGAAACGCGTAAGGACTAATGAGTGGTCTGTATTGCTGGAACGCGGATGAATAAATGTCCAACTTGGGAAGAAGTTGGTGTTGGGCTCTGATTGTTTTTCTGGCAAAACCCACATAACAGGATTCTCCGTTCCTGCTGACAGAGTCCGCCCTTCAGGGTCGGGGGCCCCCGGAAAAATGGAGGTTTTCTAGAAACATTTCACGACGGGGCATGACCCGCTTTAACGACGACAGCAGCCAACGGATTTTCAGGGCTATTTGGCGTATAGTCGTGAGAAAGGGAGATGAGAGAGGTGACTTCCTCTCTTTGGCAACACCGCATCTCAAGCAAGTATTATGCGTGCCAGCATCAAAACGCACTTTGCAAATTAATTTTAACAGTATGCACCTTACAAATGACAGTGATTATCGTGACAGTTGCTTTAAAACGCTATCAAGCAGTATTGAATTCTGCATCATGCCACGTTTTGGAACATACATGCAGGTGCATCCTGGGGCCTGCAGTTTGAGAGATAGGCCATGTGACCACTGGGAGCATTAAATACCACTCACCTGTGATCAAGACAGCACATATTGAAACGCGTAAGGACTAATGAGTGGGCTGTCTTGTTGTAACGCGGATGAATAAATGTCCAGCTTGGGAAGAAGTCGGTGTTGGGCTCTGATTGTTTTTCTGGCAAAACCCACATAACAGGATTCTCCGTTCCTGCTTACAGAGTCCGCCCTGCAGGGTCGGGAGCCCCCGGAAAAATTGAGCTTTTCTAGAAACATTTAACGGAGGGGGCATGACCCGCTTTAACGATGACACCAGCCAACGGATTTCCAGGGCTATTTGGCGTATAGTCGTGAGAAAGGGAGGTGAGAGAGGGGACTTCCTCTTTTTGGCAACACCGCATCTCAAGCAAGTATTATGCATGCCAGCATCAAAACGCACTTTGCAAATTAATTTTAACAGTATGCACCTTACAAATGACAGTGATTATCGTGACAGTTGCTTTAAAACGCTATCAAGCAGTATTGAATTCTGCAACATGCCACGTTTTGGAACATACATGCAGGTGCATCCTGGGGCCTGCAGTTTTAGAGATAGGCCATGTGACCACTGGGAGCATTAAATACCACTCACCTGTGATCAAGACAGCACATGTTGAAACGCGTAAGGACTAATAAGTGGTCTGTATTGCTGTAACGCGGATGAATAAATGTCCAACTTGGGAAGAAGTTGGTGTTGGGCTCTGATTGTTTTTCTGGCAAAACCCACATAACACGATTCTCCGTTCCTGCTGACAGAGTCCGCCCTGCAGGGTCGGGGGCCCCCGGAAAAATGGAGGTTTTCTAGAAACATTTAACGGAGGGGGCATGACCCGCTTTAACGGCGACAGCAGCCAACGGATTTCCAGGGCTATTTGGCGTATAGTCGTGAGAAAGGGAGATGAGAGAGGTGACTTCCTCTCTTTGGCAACACCGCATCTCAAGCAAGTATTATGCGTGCCAGCATCAAAACGCACTTTGCAAATTAATTTTAACAGTATGCACCTTAAAAATGACAGTGATTATCGTGACAGTTGCTTTAAAACGCTATCAAGCAGTATTGAATTCTGCATCATGCCACGTTTTGGAACATACATGCAGGTGCATCCTGGGGCCTGCGGTTTTAGAGATAGGCCATGTGACCACTGGGAGCATTAAATACCACTCACCTGTGATCAAGACAGCACATGTTGAAACGCGTAAGGACTAATGAGTGGTCTGTATTGCTGTAACGCGGATGAATAAATGTCCAGCTTTGGAAGAAGTCGGTGTTGGGCTCTGATTGTTTTTCTGGCAAAACCCACATAACAGGATTCTCCGTTCCTGGTGACAGAGTCCGCCCTGCAGGGTCGGGTGCCCCTGGAAAAATTGAGGTTTTCTAGAAACATTTAACGGAGGGGGCATGACCCGCTCTAACGACGACAGCAGCCAACGGATTTCCAGGGCTATTTGGCGTATAGTCGTGAGAAAGGGAGATGAGAGAGGTGACTTCCTCTCTTTGGCAACACCGCATCTCAAGCAAGTATTATGCATGCCAGCATCAAAACGCACTTTGCAAATTAATTTTAACAGTATGCACCTTACAAATGACAGTGATTATCGTGACAGTTGCTTTAAAACGCTATCAAGCAGTATTGAATTCTGCATCATGCCACGTTTTGGAACATACATGCAGGTGCATCCTGGGGCCTGCAGTTTTAGAGATAGGCCATGTGACCACTGGGAGCATTAAATACCACTCACCTGTGATCAAGACAGCACATGTTATAACGCGTAAGGACTAATGAGTTGTCTGTATTGCTGTAACGCGGATGAATAAATGTCCAGCTTGGGAAGAAGTCGGTGTTGGGCTCTGATTGTTTTTCTGGCAAAACCCACATAACAGGATTCTCCGTTCCTGCTGACAGAGTCCGCCCTTCAGGGTCGGGGGCCCCCGGAAAAATTGAGGTTTTCTAGAAACATTTAACGGAGGGGGCATGACCCGCTTTAACGATGACACCAGCCAACGGATTTCCAGGGCTATTTGGCGTATAGTCGTGAGAAAGGGAGGTGAGAGAGGGGACTTCCTCTTTTTGGCAACACCACATCTCAAGCAAGTATTATGCATGCCAGCATCAAAACGCACTTTGCAAATTAATTTTAACAGTATGCACCTTACAAATGACAGTGATTATCGTGACAGTTGCTTTAAAACGCTATCAAGCAGTATTGAATTCTGCATCATGCCACGTTTTGGAACATACATGCAGGTGCATCCTGGGGCCTGCAGTTTTAGAGATAGGCCATGTGACCACTGGGAGCATTAAATACCACTCACCTGTGATCAAGACAGCACATGTTGAAACGCGTAAGGACTAATAAGTGGTCTGTATTGCTGTAACGCGGATGAATAAATGTCCAACTTGGGAAGAAGTTGGTGTTGGGCTCTGATTGTTTTTCTGGCAAAACCCACATAACACGATTCTCCGTTCCTGCTGACAGAGTCCGCCTTGCAGGGTCAGGGGCCCCCGGAAAAATTTAGCTTTTCTAGAAACATTTAACGGAGGGGGCATGACCCGCTTTAACGACGACAGCATCCAACGGATTTCCAGGGCTATTTGGCGTATAGTCGTGAGAAAGGGAGATGAGAGAGGTGACTTCCTCTCTTTGGCAACACCGCATCTCAAGCAAGTATTATGCGTGCCAGCATCAAAACGCACTTTGCAAATTAATTTTAACAGTATGCACCTTACAAATGACAGTGATTATCGTGACAGTTGCTTTAAAACGCTATCAAGCAGTATTGAATTCTGCATCATGCCACGTTTTGGAACATACATGCAGGTGCATCCTGGGTCCTGCAGTTTTAGAGATAGGCCATGTGACCACTGGGAGCATTAAATACCACTCACCTGTGATCAAGACAGCACATGTTGAAATGCATAAGGACTAATGAATGGTCTGTATTGTTGTAACGCAGATGAATAAATGTCCAGCTTGGGAAGAAGTCGGTGTTGGGCTCTGATTGTTTTTCTGGAAAAACCCACATAACAGGATTCTCCGTTCCTGTTTACAGAGTCCGCCCTGCAGGGTCAGGGGCCCCCGGAAAAATTGAGCTTTTCTAGAAACATTTAACAGAGGGGGCATGACCCGCTTTAACGACGACACCAGCCAACGGATTTCCAGGGCTATTTGGCGTATAGTCGTGAGAAAGGGAGGTGAGAGAGGGGACTTCCTCTTTTTGGCAACACCGCATCTCAAGCAAGTATTATGCATGCCAGCATCAAAACGCACTTTGCAAATTAATTTTAAAAGTATGCACCTTACAAATGACAGTGATTATCGTGACAGTTGCTTTAAAACGCTATCAAGCAGTATTGAATTCTGCATCATGCCACGTTTTCGAACATACATTCAGGTGCATCCTGGGGCCTGCAGTTTTAGAGATAGGCCATGTGACCACTGGGAGCATTAAATACCACTCACCTGTGATCAAGACAGCACATGTTGAAACGCATAAGGACTAATGAGTGGTCTGTATTGCTGTAACGCGGATGAATAAATGTCAAACTTGGGAAGAAGTTGGTTTTGGGCTCTGATTGTTTTTCTGGCAAAACCCACATAACACGATTCTCCATTCCTGCTGACAGGGTCCGCCCTGCAGGGTCGGGGGCCCCCGGAAAAATGGAAGTTTTCTAGAAACATTTAACGGAGGGGGCATGACCCGCTTTAACGACGACAGCAGCCAACGGATTTCCAGGGCTATTTGGCGTATAGTCGTGAGAAAGGGAGATGAGAGAGGTGACTTCCTCTCTTTGGCAACACCGCATCTCAAGCAAGTATTATGCATGCCAGCATCAAAACGCACTTTGCAAATTAATTTTAACAGTATGCACCTTACAAATGACAGTGATTATCGTGACAGTTGCTTTAAAACGCTATCAAGCAGTATTGAATTCTGCATCATGCCACGTTTTGAAACATACATGCAGGTGCATCCTGGGGCCTGCAGTTTTAGAGATAGGCCATGTGACCACTGGGAGCATTAAATCCCACTAACCTGTGATCAAGACAGCACATGTTGAACCGCGTAAGGACTAATGAGTGGTCTGTATTGTTGTAACGCGGATGAATAAATGTCCAGCTTGGGAAGAAGTCGGTGTTGGGCTCTGATTGTTTTTCTGGCAAAACCCACATAACAGGATTCTCCCTTCCTGCTTACAGAGTCCGCCCTGCAGGGTCGGGGCCCCGGAAAAATTGAGCTTTTCTAGAAACATTTAACGGAGGGGGCATGACCCGCTTTAACGACGACAGCAGCCAACGGATTTCCAGGGCTATTTGGTGTATAGTCATGAGAAAGGCAGGTGAGAGAGGGGACTTCCTCTTTTTGGCAACACCGCATCTCAAGCAAGTATTATGCATGCCAGCATCAAAACGCACTTTGCAAATTAATTTTAAAAGTATGCACCTTACAAATGACAGTGATTATCGTGACAGTTGCTTTAAAACGCTATCAAGCAGTATTGAATTCTGCATCATGCCACGTTTTCGAACATACATTCAGGTGCATCCTGGGGCCTGCAGTTTTAGAGATAGGCCATGTGACCACTGGGAGCATTAAATACCACTCACCTGTGATCAAGACAGCACATGTTGAAACGCATAAGGACTAATGAGTGGTCTGTATTGCTGTAACGCGGATGAATAAATGTCAAACTTGGGAAGAAGTTGGTTTTGGGCTCTGATTGTTTTTCTGGCAAAACCCACATAACACGATTCTCCATTCCTGCTGACAGAGTCCGCCCTGCAGGG
Organism: Calotriton arnoldi; assembly: GCA_963921515.1. Taxonomy (NCBI): domain Eukaryota; kingdom Metazoa; phylum Chordata; class Amphibia; order Caudata; family Salamandridae; genus Calotriton; species Calotriton arnoldi. The sequence continues at coordinate 1,382,415 of CAWUFW010001331.1, forward strand.
TCGGGGGCCCCCGGAAAAATGGAGGTTTTCTAGAAACATTTAACGGAGGGGGCATGACCCGCTTTAACGACGACAGCAGCCAACGGATTTCCAGGGCTATTTGGCGTATAGTCGTGAGAAAGGGAGATGAGAGAGGTGACTTCCTCTCTTTGGCAACACCGCATCTCAAGCAAGTATTATGCATGCCAGCATCAAAACGCACTTTGCAAATTAATTTTAACAGTATGCACCTTACAAATGACAGTGATTATCGTGACAGTTGCTTTAAAACGCTATCAAGCAGTATTGAATTCTGCATCATGCCACGTTTTGAAACATACATGCAGGTGCATCCTGGGGCCTGCAGTTTTAGAGATAGGCCATGTGACCACTGGGAGCATTAAATCCCACTAACCTGTGATCAAGACAGCACATGTTGAACCGCGTAAGGACTAATGAGTGGTCTGTATTGTTGTAACGCGGATGAATAAATGTCCAGCTTGGGAAGAAGTCGGTGTTGGGCTCTGATTGTTTTTCTGGCAAAACCCACATAACAGGATTCTCCCTTCCTGCTTACAGAGTCCGCCCTGCAGGGTCGGGGGCCCCCGGAAAAATGGAGCTTTTCTAGAAACATTTAACGGAGGGGGCATGACCCGCTTTAACGACGACAGCAGCCAACGGATTTCCAGGGCTATTTGGTGTATAGTCATGAGAAAGGCAGGTGAGAGAGGGGACTTCCTCTTTTTGGCAACACCGCATCTCAAGCAAGTATTATGCATGCCAGCATCAAAACGCACTTTGCAAATTAATTTTAAAAGTATGCACCTTACAAATGACAGTGATTATCGTGACAGTTGCTTTAAAACGCTATCAAGCAGTATTGAATTCTGCATCATGCCACGTTTTGAAACATACATGCAGGTGCATCCTGGGGCCTGCAGTTTTAGAGATAGGCCATGTGACCACTGGGAGCATTAAATACCACTCACCTGTGATCAAGACAGCACATGTTGAAACGCGTAAGGACTAATGAGTGGTCTGTATTGCTGTAACGCGGATGAATAAATGTCCAGCTTTGGAAGAAGTCGGTGTTGGGCTCTGATTGTGTTTCTGGCAAAACCCACATAACAGGATTCTCCGTTCCTGCTTACAGAGCCCTCACTGCAGGGTTGGGGCCCCCGGAAAAATTGAGCTTTTCTAGAAACATATATATATATATATATATATATATATATATTACCTATAGTTAGGACCTAGTTTCCATAGGAAAAGTGTTTTTTGTTTTCCCTATAACTTTGGCGTCGTTTGACGAATCTTCGCGAAATTTTCAAAACCAGTGGGGCGCTCCGGTCAGCTCCTGTCTCGAAGGTTTCGGGGTGATTTGACAAGTGGGGGCCGAGAAAAAAGGGGGGTCACAAAACGCGTTTTCCCCATGTTAATTTCCATAGGAAACTTTAGACAAAGCTACAGCCCGAACTGCTGAACGGAATTACACCGAATTTGGCAAAAGGTAGCCCTTGGTTCAGAAAGAGTCCTTTTGTTAAATGGTGTAAATCCGTTCAGTAGTTCCTGAGAAATTAGAAAAAGAAAAATATCGATATCTAGGGCAGCGGTGGGTTCGCGAACCCTCCCGAGCACGAGCTTCACTCTGATTGGCTGCCCACACTCCCAACCAGGAACTGTTGGCAGCCATTTTGTGACTTGGTAGAACCGAGTCACAAGAAAACAGTAGAAAAAATATTAAAAAACAAGAAAAGGGGGCAGTGTAGAAACACCCTGCCCCCCTAGGACTGCTCAGGGGTCCCACAAGGACCCCCAGGGCCAAAAAAAGATTAATTTTTTTAATAATTTGTGTGGAAATTGCGATGGGGTCGCGCATCCCGCTGAAATTATTTAAAAAAAAACGAAGCGCGGTCTCCCGCGCTTCATTTAAAAGAAGCCCCCGGGTGAGTCAGGTCCCGGGGGCACTGTCAAGAAAGAAAAAAAAGCGTGGGGGGGTCCCAATCCCCCCATGCTGCCCCGGGGACCGCCACCTCCCCGGGGCTCTATTATTATTTAAAAACTGTTTGGGGGGTTCCAGCACCCCCACACGCCCCGGGGACCACCACCTCCCAGGGGCAGTAAATATGTAAATGCGGGGGTCCGTTACAGACCCCCGAGCCCTGGGGACCACCACCTCCCCGGGGTTTTGTAATGGTAGGGAGGGGGGCCGTGTAGCCCCCCTCCTGGAGCACTTCATGGCCCTGGGGACCGCCACCCCCCAGGGCCGGCTCCTGCAATGTCCCAGGGTGCCCACCCCCGGGACATTGCCGTTTGCTATGACAGGGCGGGAGCACGGCTTCCGCCCTGTCATAGCAAACTTTGCTTTCCTTGATTGAAGCGAGAGTAGGGAAACCTGCTCTTGCTTCAATGAAGGAAAGCAGGATTGCTTTTGGGCAAGGGGAGCTGCATATTAGCAGCTCCTCTTGCTCAAAAGCAATGCCGGCTCCCGCAGGAGGCGGGGAGCCGGTGGAACTGTGGGGGCATTGGGGCTCCCCCCACGGTCCCCAACCATGAGGCCAGGTCCCGCGGGATGGGGTCCCCGGGGCCCAAAATGGCCCAGGAGGGGGGTTGCGTGGTCCCCCCTCTTCTTTTTTTTTTTTTTAAAAGAACTAGCTTTGGGCATGCTCTGGGGGATGGGGTCCACGGGGCGTATTTAAATTAATGGAAGTGGACGTTTGTTTTTTTTGCCAAAATTAGGAGTTGCGACCCTAGCGCGGTGCTCAGCGCGGGCCCCTGGGGTGAACGCAATGGGTGCGCGGCTCTCAGCGCGGCCCTAGTGTGAATGCGATGGGTGCGCAGATCTCAGCGCGGCCCCCTAGTGTGAACGCGATCGGTGCGCGGCTCTCAGCGCGGCCCCCTAGTGTGAACGCGATGGGTGCGCGGCTCTCAGCGCGGCCCCTAGTGTGAACGCGAACGGTGCACGGCTCCGTACGTTGCGCTGGGTGCGCGGTTCCAAGCAAAAATAATTGATTTCTTTTTAATATAAACCTAGGTTATATGTTGTGTTATTGAGTGGCTCTAAAAAGAGCCCTCGTTTTCATTGGGAGATTGTTATAGCTACATGTAAGTGCGGATGCAGAGCTTCAGGTTGTTGAGAAACACTCTGTTGCCTTCATCAGTGAAATGTACTCCATCACTTCAGTAGATGCCATCCATATTGAAACGAAGATTGTTGTTATAGATGGAGCCCATACTATGGTCTCTGAGATAAGCAGAAACAGCTTTATTGACATTTTTTCTAGCTTTCTCAATCTGAGGACAAAATTGATTGGACCAGTTCCATTTCTGTCTTTGGCCTATGTTAGAGTATACAAAGACAGTTTGGGGGAAAAGCAACATCAATTCTGCAAAGGTGTCCTTCATTAGCAATTCCAGACCTACCCCAGTCAATGTGCCTAGGTCATTGCCACCACAGTGCACAATCATGAGGTCAGGGGCTTGGAGATGCAAAAGGTTTTAACCAAAGGCATCAGTGCTGCCACTTCAATCCTCTCTGCCCAATCCATTTTATGTCTACATTTTGCAATGCTAGGTCTTTGTCAATACCTCTGTGTTCAGCATACCTTTTGCACCAGAATACATAGCTGTGCCCAACAATCCACACAGAAAGCATCTTGAAGGAATGTCTGTAGGTAATCAAAAGATGTCTGTTGCTGAGGTAGTCAGTTGGTAGAATGAGAGGTATCTAAAATGGTGGAGAAGATGCTGTTTTTAAGAAAGAAGAGAATTGATTGGCTGTTTAAGATCATTGTACATTCAAAAATAGGGTGCATTTTACTTTCTTTAAAAAGCAACTTTCTTATTGGTTAGTAAATTTTTATTGAAAAGTACAGTAGAAAGGATAAGGTCATGTTCTGCAAAGGCAACCACACCTGCTGTTTCCATTTGCAACATTGTGTGGTGAACTTGAAAATATGGTGAACTTGTGACCTGTCAGTTAAGTTGAATGTTCCATGAACTGTTGCTATGGAAACTGGCATTAAGCAGAAGGGGTGAAGAAGTCAGTTGATAAGAGTTATTATCTGTAACCAATGGAAATGTGTTTTACAATTTGAAAAACTCTGGGAAGAAATGTCATTTGTTGCTTATGTGTATTTGTATGGAAAAAGAGAGGGAAACCATGCCATTACTGGTTTGACCTTGCTGAGTCCGGTACATTATATTGACTGTGTGTAAAAGAAAATCCTGTCTGTGTGTGTGAGATTTTTTATTCAACAGATTTATTTGCAAGGTGAGTTATAACTTTTTGAAGTTTATTTAAAAAAGATTTGACATTATTCTAAAACTGTGTTGTTTGAAATATATTATTAAATGTAGAGATGTATATTGGAATTAGTTTCATTGTGCTTGAATATTGTTTAAAAAGAGTCTGTACAGTAATATGTGTATTTTTAAGATGATTACTGATGTTATTAATTAAGCTTTTTTAAAGTCTGTTCAAAGGTATAGTTGAATGATGCCACATATTTGTTTAGATTGTTGGATGAAGATGCAGTACAAATGTGTAGTTTGAAAGATGTTCATATAAGTTGTAGTTTATTAGCCTTAATATTTTCTTCTCTCTAGAAAAGGAATAGTTGAATGATATTGCATAATTATAGATACTTTGGTAAAGATGCAGCACAACTGTGCTGTTTGAAAGATGATCATATAAGGTGTTAATAATTAGGTTTCTGTTTTTAGTTTGTACAGAAGGTAAAGTTAAATGATGCCATATGTTTTAAGATAGAATGGTGAAATAAGGTGTTGTTAATTAGGATTCTTTTTCTAGTCTGAGCAAAGGTATAGTTGAATGATACCACATAATTTTAGATACAAAGGTGAAGATGTATAATAAAAGTGTAGTTTTAGAAATGCTCATAAAAGGTGTTGTTGATTACCCTTCTTTCTTAAGTCTGTTGAGAGGTATAGTTTGATGATGTTGCATATTTGTAGATTGAATGGTCAAGATGTAGCTCAAAAGTATACCACCACTCCGCCAAAACCCAAGCAGTTATAAAATCACCATGCACTTTCCTTACAGTACTCTAATCATCCAGTCACTACCCATGTACTCATGCAATGACCCAGGCACTAACTTGTGCACTGCTACAATCACCTGTGCACTTCCCATGCAGACCTCTAACCACCTACACACTGCTCATTCACTCCTCCAATTACCCAGGTAGTACCCATGTAGTCCAGCAATTCCCCTGTCACTCTCTGTGCACTCTTCCAATCACTCCGCCAGCACCATATACTTATCTAATCACTTCACCAAAACCCAAGCACTTATAAATTCACCATGCACTCTCTTTGCAGTATTCTAATTATCCAGTCACTACCCATGTACTTATGCAATGGCCTAGGCACTAACTCATGCACTGCTACAATCTCCAGAGTACTACCCATGTAGTCCAGCAATCCCCCTGTCACTCTCTGTGCACTCTTCCAATCACTCCGCCAGCACCATATACTTATCTAATCACTTCACCAAAACCCAAGCACTTATAAATTCACCATGTACTCTCTTTGCAGCACTGTAATCATCCAGTCACTACCCATGTACTCATGCAATGACCCAGGCACTAACTCATGCACTGCTACAATCAACTGTCTACTACCCGAGCAGTCCTCTAACCACCTAGATACTGCTCATGCACTCCTCCAATTACCCAGGTAGTACCCATGCACTCCAGCAATCCCCCTGTCACTTCCCACGCACTCCTCCAATCACCCAGCCAGCACCATGTACTTATCCAATCACTCCGCCAAAACCCAAGCACTTATAAATTCACCATGCACTTTCCTTACAGTACTCTAATCATCCAGTCACTACCCATGTACTCATTCAATGACCCAGGCACTAACACGTGCACTGCTACAATCACCTGTGCACTTCCCATACAATCCTCTAACTGCCTAGACACTGCTCATTCACACCTTCAATTAACCAGGTAGTACTCATGCAGTGCAGCAATCACCCTGTCACTTCCCATGCACTCCTCCAATCACCCATCCAGCACCATGTACTTATCCAATCACTCCGCCAATACCGAAGCACTTATAAATTCACCATGTACTCTCCTTGCAGTACTCTAATCATCCAGTCACTACCCATGCATTCATGCAATGACCCAGGCACTACATATGCACTCTTTCAATCAACGAAGCTCTACACATGCACTTATGCAATCATCCAGGCATTATCATGCACGTATTTCTCTTTTTTTAACAGATAAGGTAGTTCTGAAAAGAACTCTTTTTTCTTCTTTTTTTGCTTTTATAATTTTCTTGTGTTTTTTTAACCATTTTGTATATTTTTTGGGTGTTTCTTTAAAAAAAACGGGAAAAAAGAACAGAACTAAATTTTAACTTTTGCAATTGAACAGTCATTGCAACCATAAAAAAAAAATTAACAGCGGTGATTTCTTGCTGCAGAAACCACTGCATCTACAGATTGCTCCCCACAACAAACCACAGCCTTGCATTTGATGCAGTGTTGCTGTAGAGTAGCAAGTTCAGGACGAATGTCCGGACCTCGAGATGAGGAGCTTGAGGCTCCAGAAGTGCTTGGACCAGCTCCCTGGTCATTCTGCTGCATCTCTTCTTGGGCACGTCGCAGTTCTTCACGTGCCAGAGATCGAGGGTGAATTGTCTGAAGATGCTTCATCATGCTAGATGTTCCGCATGAGTACTTCTTCTCACTTCCCCTCGACAGTACTCTTCTGCAAAGACTGCAGCTAACCTTGCGGGCATTTACGTTTTTTTCACCAACTGGAATAGTGAAAAATTTCCACACGATGGATACCTTCTTCTTTTTCAAAGGTGGGTCCAACTCCTCTTCTTCAGATAGTATATCCACAATAGGATTTGAAGAAGCCATTTCTACTCAAGAAGGAAAACACCAAAAAAATATACAAAGCAGATGAAAAAATACAGCAGGTGTGTCTCCTGGGATGGTGTAGCAAGAATGAGAAAAATGGGTGGGTTCCTTCAACTTCTAGAATGGAAAACCTTGTAAACCAATGAAATGCTTTCTTTTAAAGTCACATGGGAATCGCGCACCCGGCGTGTACCCGGCGCGCACCCGACGCGACTTTGCGAAAGTATCTTTAAGAGTAATATAACTTTATTGTAATTAGAAATATATGATTTTTATAATTAGTTTACATAATCTCTTGGTCTAATATACATATTAAACTACTGTACAAATAGTTTTTAAACATACATTTTTTTTACGGGAGTCGCGGACCCAGCACGACCCCACACGCACATAACGTTACGCGGGACGTGGCACCGCGCACCCGTCACATACCAAACGCGCACACGACGCGATCCCATACGTATATGGTGTTACGCGCGGCCAGGCACCGCGCACACGTCGCATACCAAACGCACACACAACGCGATCCTATACGTTTATGACGTTGCGCGGCGGCTGGCACCACGCACCCATCGCTAACCCATTGCGCATAGTTCACGACTTTGGCAATATGGCGGCGTGACTCTGCGCACCAACCGAGATAGGTACACGATGGGTACGCGACTCCAATATTTTCTAAAAAAAATATATATATTTAAGAGAACACAAGACATTACATAATTTTAATAACGAAAAAAAAAAAAAAGTATTTTTAGGATATTAAATTTACACAATATCACTAAACAAAACTTTGAAAATAACTGGAAAAACCTTAGGATTAATGAACATTAAAGTTAAAAATTTGCATTTAAAAACCTTTGAAATTCACTGAAAAAACCAAAGGTTTCACGGACATTACAGTTAGAAATTAGCATTTAAAAAACCATTGAATTTCACTGAAAAAACCATAGGTTTCAAGCACGTTATAGTTAGTTGGACATTTCACACGTACAAAACCAGAGAAATTCGGCCGTTATAGTTAGTAGAGCTAACTATAACTCGCGCCCCCGCAATGCACTGCTGATGACGTCACATATTACATCATTCCTGACATGGTCAGTGACATCACTGATGACATCTCAAATGACATCACTGATGACATCATCCAGTGACTGTGTGTTTCTGTAAAGTTTAAATATGTTTTATATATATATGCCAAGGTGTATTGAAGAATAAGTGGGTGTATAAGTGTGTGGATGGAGGATTTAGTAGGTGCGTGACTGACTGTATAAGTGACTGATTAAATGTGTCTTACTCAATCCATGGGTTAGTGACTAAACTGTGTGAATGTCTGTATCAGTCTGTCTGTTGTTGTGTAAGCTGCTGCATGGGTTGGTCAGTAGCTATCTGAGTGTCTATATGGGTTATTGAATGGTTGCCTGAGTATTTGTATGGGAGACTGAGTGTGTGTGTGTGGGTGGGTGGGAGGTGTGTGACTGTGCATAAATGTGTAAGTGGTTGATTCACTGGGTGTATGGGTTCAAGAGTGCATGTGGAAACAGCTGTATGGGTGTGTTGGTGAGTGAATGGATGTCTCAGTGGTACATCTCCAAGTAACTACTTATGTAAAAGGCAGTGTATGTGAGAGTTGGAGTATATAAATGACTATACGTGAGAGTCAGTGATTGTGAGAGTGGCTGTATGGATGAGTGGGTACTTGTATCAGTGATTATATAAGAGAGTAAGTATGCATTAGTATCTGTATGAATAAGTGAGGTGGTGTGTGTATAACTGTATAGGTGAGTAAATGGGAGTGTGATTGATTCTTTGCAATACTGAGTAGGTGTGTGAGTAACTCTATGGATGAGTGGCGGTGTGTGAGTGTCTGTATAGGTGTATGAGTGCATATGATAGCGTTGTATTGCTGAGTGACTGCATGTATGAGTGATTGTATGGGTGAATGAGTGGATGTGTGTGTAGACCTAGGAATCAGTGAGTGCGTATGTAGTAACTGGTATTGGTGTGTCGATGGTTTCGAAAATAGTAGTCTGTATTTTACAGTGGGTGTATCAAAGGCTATATTAGAGTGTGAGGAGGTGCATCAGATTTTCACTGGATGATGTCATCAGTGATGTCATCAGTGATGTCATTTGAGATGTCATCAGTGATGTCATCAGTGATGTCACTGACCATGTCATGAATGATGTAATATGTGACGTCATCAGCAGTGCATTGCGGGGGCGCGAGTTATAGTTAGCTCTACTAACTATAACGGCCGAATTTCTCTAGTTTTGTACGTGTGAAATGTCCAACTAACTATAACGTGCTTGAAACCTATGGTTTTTTCAGTGAATATATATATATATATACATATACATATATATATTCACTGAAAAAAACAAAAGTAACAGGTATGTTATAGTTAGGCTGACGTTCCACTCATACAAAACCAGAGAAATTCAACCATTATAGTTAGTGAGGGAACTATGACTCGCGCCCCCGCAATGCACTTCTTATGACCTCAGATATTACATCACTTATGAAATGGTCAGTGACATCACTGATGACATCACTGATGACATTTCAAATGACATCACTGATGACATGATCCAGGGTCTGTAAGTGGTTTTAAAATGTTTATGTGTGTTAAATATATATACCAAGGTGTATTGGTGAATCATTGGGTGTATGAGTGATTGTTTGGATGATTTAGTGGGTGCATGACTGACTGTATAAGTGAGTGATTAGGTGTCTCAGTGAATGTATGGGTGAGTGACTGGTTGTGTGAATGTCTATATCTGTCTGTGGCTAAATGGTAGTTGGTGGCTAAATGGCTGTATGGATGTGAGAGTGGGTACATCATTGCAGGGAGGGGGTGAGCCCGGTCGGCTGCTTCTTACCTTCCGGTTCCCCCCGGGTGGACAGCTAGAGATGCCATTTTTGGTTGTGCGTGCTCTAGTCATCCGAAGGGGATTACTGCAAGAATGCGTGCTGCGCAGACGCCAGTGCCTTCTGGGGTTTGTCCCTCGTAACTGTATTCCGTCCTATACTTGCATTTTAACTTCTTGCTCACAAATTGCTGCTCAGAATTGTCCATGCTGAATCTGTATGAATTTGAGTGTTTTTAATCTGGAATTGTCTTTTTTACATTCGCTGAAACTGTGTGAACTTGACTGTTTTTTATTTTAAATTTGCCTCTTTGCACACTTGATCTTTTACACTCATTGCAGGGAGAGGGTGAGCCCGGTCGGCTGCCTCTTCCCTTCCGGTTCCCCCCGGGTGGACAACTAGAAACGCCATTTTTGGTCGTGCGTGCTCTAGTCGTCCGAAGGGGATTACTACGAGAATGCGCACTGCGCGGACGCGCCGCTGGTGCACCGAAGGCGCGCCTAAGGCAAGCCCGTCTGCGCCCGTCCGCATCCCGGAGGCGGCCAGCGCCAGCCACGCTGCCCGTCTTACCCCCCACTTTAAGTCGGTTCCCCGGCCCTACAGCCGCGATGAGCTGCTCTTGCTCCGCCCTCAACTCTGCAACAGCTTGGGCAGGTGGGAGGTGTTAGACAACCTGTCTACTGTTTGCAGGAGCTGTAAGTTCTGCCTGTCCTCAGGGCAGGTTGTCCCACTTCCGCCTAGCACTCCCCCATCAATAGTCAGAGGGGGCAATTGATCAGAGCGGCCATGATCAATGCCCGCTCGCTATGTAAACACCCTCACAATATATATATTTTTTAAATAAATGTATTTTTATTTTTCAACTTAACAATTGACAAAGTACAGTCATTGCAGGATATGTCCACAAAAATTAAACGTCTTTGACAGGAAACAATCTCTTTTATAACATAGCCACTCTCCCTTCCCCTTGCTGATACATGTAAAAGTATAAACACCACCCTTGTTTCCAATTGACCACCATGCAGGTGTATTAGAGATCTAGAGGTGGCCTCATATGTCCATTCGTGATATGCCTAACATCAGTTCTCATCCTGACCCCGCCATGGGAGTTCCTTGTGTGGAATGCATTGCGGACCGTTGTGTGCCGTCCCCAATATCGAGCCCAAAGTAACGTCTCCATGGGTCCCAGATCCTATGAATTTTTTTTGGACATCCCCTGCTGTGATATGTGACACGTTCAGCTGCCATATACAAGTCCATTCCCCTTGTCCAGTCCTGTATGGTAGGTTTGTCTGCCACTCCCCATTTTCGCGCTATGTCCCGTTTAGCAACCACCAACCCCAAGAAAGCGAAAATCAGTTGCGCTCTGGTAATATCTACGTCATTTGGTATCCCCAGTATCACAAAACGGGGCTCCATGGGTAGCGTTACTCCCAAAACGTCTCCCAGTAATTTGAGTATATGCGTCCAGTATATCTGCAATTCGGAGCATAGCCAAACCGTGTGGAAAAAGTCACTATTATCCCCGGAGCAAGCCAGACAGGATGATGAGTCAGCCCGCCCCATTCTGTGCAGCCGATTTCGATCGTAATATATACGATGTAGTATCTTAAATTGGATAAGACGAAGTCTCGCCTTTATGGCTACCTCTCTGGGGTGCATTAACGCCGCGTCCCAGTCTATGTCCTCCAGGGGTCCCACCTCTCCCTCCCATCTTGCTCTAAGCCCCACCAGTCCATCCGGGATGTTGTTGTTAATAGTTTTATAAGTAAAAGAGACTGCCTTGCAAATTAGCTCCTCTTGCAGAAGCCTACCTTCCAGAGGAGCGTACTCCGGAAGTTGATCGTTTGGAAAAGACTCTTTCTGCCAGGCATGGCGCAATTGCGCGTATTTAAGAAATTGAGAGTCATTCAACTCATACTCCTGTTTGAGCTTTGTCCATGTTTTTAGGTCACCATTTTCTATGACATCTCCTACTGTGGAGATCCCAAGGAGATCCCATGATCCAAATCCTCTGAGCTTCCCTAGCTCTTTAAACTATGCCCCCTCCCAGAGCGGCGTGCCCTCACGATATTTTTGACCTTCTTTCCGATGAGCCTCTTGATTTGCTGTTCATAACTGAGACGTGGCTCACTGAGTTCTCTAACCCAGTGATTGAGCTGGCCATCCCTGGGGGATACAAAATTTCATGTGTCGACCGCAAACCTGGTAGGGGGGAGGCGTAGCATTTGTGTTCAGTGACAAGTGGACTTTTCACCGGGGTGAGTCCTTGGTGTTGGGGGGAAGGAGAAGCCCTGGACTTCTGTGTTACCATCTCACCCCACTTCTCGCTGGGCGGCACGCTGGTTTATAGACCCCCCCGGACCAGCAGGTGCCTTTCTCAAAGCCTTGGATGATTTTATCATCCCCCGTGCATTATGCTTTACCCACTTTCTACTCCTTGGGGATTTAAATATTTACCTGGACTCTGGGGATGCAGGGGACACCTGGGAGTTTCTTGACTCACTGAGTCTCGCCCAGCTCACACAATGGGTTGGCTCCTCCACGCATCGTGGCGGTCATATTCTTGATCTGATTTGCACTAACTTTCCTATTGTTGTCAAGGATCCTCTCCCAGTGCCCTGGTCTGATCATTTTGTGATAAATTTTTCCTGGCATATCAATAGCAACTATATACCGGGCCCGCACTGTCAAGGGCCTCACGGCAAATCCTCTGTTAAAATTGATCCTTTGGCTTTCAGTCTCACCCTGGCTGAGACATGGCCAGCCCCCTCTAATGACCTGGAGGGAGCTCTTGATAGCTTCACTAGCTGGATCTCTCTGGCGGTTGAGCGCCTGTCTTCAACGACACATCGTAGGCGCTCCAGGGATTCTCTTTCGAAACCTTGGTTTTCTACTGAGCTCAAAGTCCAGAAGCAACGGTGCAAAAAATTGGAACACTGTTGGAGACAGGATTATTGCCCATTGGCCAAGATGGCCCTTAGGATAGCTCAAAAAGCATACTATGCGTCAATAACTCAAGCAAAAAGCCTCTATTATGCGGAGCGCATTGCTCTCTCTAGGAACAACTCCAAGGAAATCTTCTCCAAAGTTTGAAGCTTCCTATCTCCCAGAGCAGAAACTATCATGCTACCCGCCTCGGCTGCATGGTGCAAGAAACTTTCTAGCTTTTTTATTGATAAGATCCAAGCTCTTCAGGCAAATTTTAACACCACTATTCACTCTGCTGTAGGGAACCTGCCTCCGATGGGGCCGACTGTCACCTCACAACCATCATCCTCTCTGGTGGCTTTTCTACCTATTGCCCCACTAGACTCATTGATGGTCCTCAAGTCTCTGAAATTGGGTTCACCGACCGACCCCTGCCTGGCCAGGCTGTTGTCCTCAGTCGCAGAGACGGTTAACCCAGAGGTTAAAAGACTAATCAATTTGTCTCTCTTGGAAGCAACAGTTCCCATAGCTTGGAAACAGGCCAAAATCCTGCCACTTTTTAAAAAACCTTCTTTGGATCCTTTGATCCCTGTCAGCTATCGCCCCATCTCTCTCCTTCCTGGCATGGCAAAGGTTTGTGAGAAAGTGGTAAATAAACAACTCTCCAGTTATGTCGAAGGTCACGGCCTGCTCCACCCGGCCCAATCGGGTTTCCGAGCCACACACAGCACCGCTCTTGTCCAATTCACTGAAGCCATTCAGGAATGTTTGGATTCGGGCGGTAGGGCGGCCCTGATTTAGTTGGACTTCTCTGCGGCATTCGATACTGTGCCACACTCCTTGCTTTTGACCCGTCTCTCTGATGTTGGAATCTCGGGGTCGGCCAGGAAATGGCTGAAGTCTTTTCTAGAGGGCAGAACGCAACAAGTTTGGCTCCCCCCTTTTTCTTCCTCCCCTCAGATTGTGACCACAGGAGTGCCTCAAGGGTCTACTTTGAGCCCACTTCTCTTCAATATATACGTCACTCCCCTGATTCAGTTGGCTGTGGAGCTTGGAGCCAAGATCATCGCCTATGCGGATGATACCCAGCTCCTTTTTACTTGGAAAAAAAGTGACTTTTCTACTTTTCTAGCCAAAACCTGTCTGACGGCAGTCTTCCAATGGCTCTCCTCTGCACAGTTAAAGTACAACGAGGATAAATCGGAGATCCTTCTTTTTGGGAGCTTCCCCCCTCAGTTTCGGGAATCACTCTGGCCGGCGGAATACCCCATGCCTACCTCCGTGGGCCAACCCACCAAAAACCTAGGGATATGGTTTGATGAGAAGCTACTCTTCTCTACTCAGATCAAGAAGCTTGCAGGGCAGTGCTTCGGCACACTTGAGTTTCTTAGTAAATTTCTTACGCTCCACCCTAGGTCAGCCAGGGAAACGGTTACCCATGCCTTGATACTATCATGCATTGACTATGCCAATGTCCTGTACGTAGGCCTACCGGGATACCTTTTGAGCAGACTGCAGGTAGTCCAGAATGCAGCGGCTAGAACTCTTCTTAACATCCCTATAAGAACCAGCGTAAGGCAACACTTGCCTAACCTCCACTGGTTACCTGTGATAGAAAGAGCCAATTCAAAGCCCTTGTCCTGGCTCACTCAGCTCTGTATGGACATGGTCCGGCCTATCTGAGAAAGCGCTTCAGGTTCTATGTTCCCGCTAGACAGCTTCGTTCAGCGACGCAGCTTCTTGCTCACATCCTGCTTTTTCGCCTCAAGAAAACTGGAGGGAGCTCTCTTGCTTTTAAGGTGGCCTCTGCCTGGAATCTTCTTCCCTTGGACCTCCGTAGTATTCAGGACCCCAAGCTCTTCAGGAGAAGACTGAAGACGTTTCTTTTCATCTAGCGGTCCTCTTCTCCTCTCCCCACATGGTTCGCGCTGGGACACTCTTTGAGTAGCTGTGCGTGTTATAAATTGCACTAACATAACATAACATAACTTTCTGTACGGGTCAGTGATTGGGTGTCTGAGTGTCTGTGTGGGTGGGTGAGGCGGTGGGTGATTGCCTGTATGGGTGAGTAATGGGTGAGTCAGTGGCTGTATGGGTTACTGAGTGCATGTGTGAGGGGCTGTATGGGTGAGTGAGTGTGTGTATGGCTGGTCAGTGAGTGAGTGCATGTGTCACTGGTATATGGGTGAGTAGCTGGGTATGTGAAAGGCAGTACAGGTGAGTGATGGGGCATGTGAGTGACTGTATGGGTGAGTGAATGAATGTGGGAGTGGCTGTATGGGTGAGTGAGTGTGTGCTTGTGTCAGTGACTGTATAGGTGAGTGAGTGTGTTAGTATCTGTATGAGTAAGTGAGTGTGTGTGTATCTATATGGGTGAGTAAGTGGCTGTGTGATTGACTGAATGGGTGAGTGAGTAGGTGTGTGAGTAGCTCTATGGGTGAATGACTCAGTGTGAGTGAGTGGCTGTATGGGTATATGAGTGGATATGTCAGTGGCTGTATTAGTGAGTGAGTGGGTGCATGAGTGGCTGCATGGGTGAGTGAGTGGATGTGTGCATTGATCTATGAATCAGTGAGTGGCTGTGTAAGTACTGGTATGGGTGTGTGAATGGGGTTGAGAATGGCAGTGTGGAAGTTGGAGTGGGTGTATGAAAGATTATATGGGGGTGTGAGTGGGTGCATCAGAGATTCTGTGGATGATGTCATCAGTGATGTCATTAGAGATGTCATCAGTGATGTCATCATTGATGTCACTGACCATGTCATGAGTGATGTAATATGTTAGGTCATAAGCAGTGCATTGTGGGGGCGCAAGTTACAGTTACCTCACTAACTAAAATGGCTGAATTTATCTGGTTTTGTACGAGTGAAACGTCAACCTAACTATAACATCCCTGTCACCTTTGTTTTTTTCAGTAAATTTCTCAGGTTTTATTTATTCCATTTCCAAACTATAAGGACCCTGTTTCAGTGAATTTCTGAGGTTTTTTAAATGCTAATATCTAACTATAACGTCCCTGTAACCTTTGTTTTTGTCAGTGAATTTCTATTGTTTTTTTAAGTAGAACTTGCGTTTACAGAGTGGTGAAGAAAGGGGCGGGTCCTCTGACTAGCTCTCAGGAATCCCATTGTGTAGGACTTACAGGAGGCACCAGGAGGGCTTCTTGGCCCCCAAGGTCCCTCAGGAGTAAAGTGGACTTCATCCCCCAACCAGTAGTGCGCCAGGAACCGCATTTGCAGAGTGGTGGAGAAAGGGGGCATGGCCTCCAGAGACCTCTTAGCAATCCCGCTGTGTGGGACTTACTGGAGACAGCAGGAGGAGTAGTTGCCCCCCCAAGGACCTCTTAGCAGTCCTTTGAGGCCAACAGCCCCTCCTATTACCTCCAGTAAGTCCCACACAGTGGGACTGCTGAGAGGTTTTTGGTGGCCACGCCCCCTTTCTCCACCACACCGCAAACGCACCTCCTGGCACACTACTAGTTGATGGAAGAAGTCCCCTTGGCTCTTGAGGGTCCTTGGGGGGCAACTACCCCTCCTGTTACCTCCAGTAAGACCCACGCAGCTGGATTGCTGAGAGATCATCAGAGGCTATGCCCCCTTTCTCCACCACTCTTCAAACATGCCTCCTGTGACCCTACTGGTTGGGGGAAGAAGTCTACTTTAGTTTTGAGGTCATCAGGAGGCAAGGGGACATCAACCCCCCACCAGCAGTGCGCCGAGTGGCGTGTTTGCAGAGTGGTGGAGAAAGGGTGTGTGGCCTCCGACCACCTCTCAGCAATCCAGCTGTGTGGGACTTACTGGAGGTAACAGGAGGTCTTGTTTGCCCCCAAAGGACCCTCAGCAGTCAAGGGGACTTTATCTCTCAACCAGCAGCTCACCAGAAAGCGCATTTGCAGAGTAGGGGAGAAAGGGGGCTGGGCATCCTGCAACTTGCAGTCCAAATTTGATTTTTTATGGTAGGAGGGCCGCGTGGCCACCTTCCGTGGTCCGACTTTGGCCCCAGGGAACTTATTGTCGGTGCCAGGCATTTTTAGAATGGGTAGGGTGGCCATTCAGCCCCCATCCCCAGGCCAATTACGGCCTCAGGACCCGGCATCCCTATTCTTTTTTTTAATTCTTTCTTTTTAATCAAAGGAAGGGGGGCCATGTGACCCCCCCTTCCCTGGGCCGATTTTGGCCCAGGTGACCCTATCCCCAGGGGCCTGCCTTTATATATTTATTTTTTAAAAGTATAAAACTAGGGAGGGGAGCCGCGGGCCCTCTCTGGGGCCCTGCCCCTTTTTTTAATTAATTTTTTTTTAAAGGGAGGTGGGTGGTATGTTACCACTCTTGGGCCGATTTCGGCCCTGAGGACCATCCCCCCGGGGCCTGGCCTCTAGGCTGGGTGGCTGGGTCCCACCCAGGGCACCCATGGGGACTGCAGGGGAAGCCTGAAGTCCCCTGCGGTCCCTGCTGGCTCCCCGCCTGTTGCGAGAGCCG
The DNA here is from genome assembly GCA_963921515.1 of Calotriton arnoldi. NCBI lineage: Eukaryota > Metazoa > Chordata > Amphibia > Caudata > Salamandridae > Calotriton > Calotriton arnoldi. The sequence continues at coordinate 1,399,578 of CAWUFW010001331.1, forward strand.
CCATTGCTTTGAGACCCAGGGGGCGGCTAACATGCAACTACCTGGATCTCAAAGCAATTTGTCTGTTTCCCTGCTCGCTTGACAGCAGGCAGGGAAACAGACATGCTCAGCTTTTAGCTAGCGAGAGCATTTTCTGCTCTTGCTTGCTGAAAGCAGTGAAGGTTTGCTATGGGCACCCCTGGACATTGCTGGAGCCGGCCCTGGGGCGTGGCCGTCCCCAGGGCCATCTAGGGCTCCAAGAGGGGATTTTTCTATTAAATAATGTATGTGCTCTAGGGAGGTGGCAGTCCCTGGGTCAGTGGGGGGGGCCGAGTGTCCCCCGCATTTTTTAGTGTTCAGTGCCCCGGGCTGGTAGCAGTCCCCGGGGCTTAAGAAAATGCTAGGAGGGAGGGCCCATGAGCCCCCCCTTCTTGATTACCCTTTTGCCCCAGGGATTTGGCCCAGCTGGAAGCTTTAGTAAAAAGAGGGGTGGGAGCACGCGCATCTTTTTTTTTTATTGCCACGGATTTGCGGATCCACCTGCAAGTCTGTGGCAAATTCTTTTTTAAAAAAAAGCTTTTAAACCCCGGCGGGGTCACTGTGGGCCCCCCACCACCACCATATCTGGGAGGTCAGGGTATTCCTACCCTGCCCCCCTTTTCCTTCATTTGGACTTTTTGTCTGGGACTCGGCTTCAAGCCAAGTCCCAAGATGGCTGCCAACACTTCCTGGTTGGAGTGTTGGCAGCTGATCAAATTTTAGTAGGATCCGAGAGTTCACTGCAAGGACTCCCCTCTTCAGATATCTACATTTTTTAAACTTTCATTTCTCTGAAACTACTGAATGGATTTACACCAAATTACAAAAAGCAAGCTTTCTGGACCCACATCTAGCTTTCTGCCAAATTTGGTGTAATTCATTTCAGCTGTTCGGGCTGTAGTCGTTTAAAAAAATGTAAAATTCCTATAGACATAACATGGGGAAAATGTGTTTTGGGACCCCCCTTTTTTGTAGGCCCCCACTTGACAGAGCACCCCAAAACTTTCAACACAGCAGCTGAACTTAAATAGGGGAAGTTTCCGGAAAATTTTGAGAAGATTCGTTAAGTGGCGCCAAAGTTATTGGCAAAACAAAAAACCCTTTTCCTATGGAAACTTCAGTCTTAACAATAACTACCTACTGGCGACCGCCAGTAGGTAATTTTTATATATATATATATATATATATATATATATATATATATATGTACACTCCATGAAAAGGTTGTCGGAAAGGGACATCATAATCCCGATGGCAGTGTCTGCCTCGGCACTGCCTCCATTCGGAATCACGATTCCAACCGCCGCCCTGTCGGGATCCCCGACAGACAAAGGTCCGACCGCCAGCATTGTAATGCGACGGTCGGACCGAAGGCTTGTCTGTCGGTTGGACCGCCACTGACAGCCTGTCGGTGGCGGTGCCACCGACAACATAATGAGGACCTAAGTCCCAAGCTAACATCTCAGATTGGGACAAACCTATTTGGTGCATCCAAACCAGGCTCCATCACTGTTGGCCTGAAATCCCACCTAGGTCCCAGTCCCATGACCATAGACTATCATTGTATCTTTGCTTTTTCTTGGAGCTTTTTCACCAAAAATCATATGTCCGGTTCCCCTCATTGAATTATTGTTGTTTTGGCGGGATTTTGCTTATTACATTTTTCTCTATTTTTATTAATTGGAGTGAGATTTTTTTGTGATCTCTTTGACTTTGTAATGTTTTTGGTATGCTATGCACATTTTCTAAAGTTAAGCCTGTCTGCTCTCTGCCATAGATATCAGGGGTTGAGCTCAGGTTTAAATTACTGAAACCTCTAAAGTCCCAGACTAGTCACATTATTACTTGTGGTGGACTACCATTCCCCCAAATGAATAATTCACCTTCTTACAACTAACAAATGTTAAACAAATTTATAGCAGAACCCCGAAACAGAAGAGGAGGCAGTGTTGTACCAACTTTGTGTCTGAAAGTCAGCCTCCCTTTAAAATAAATTGAATCTATCATAAAAAATATCATTATAATCCATTGCTTCAAATGAAAAAAACAATCATCTAAAGTAATTTGTGCATGCACGCAAAAATAAAGATTACATACCCATGCAGAACTAATACCAAACAAGTGTCAATATATAGATACACAGTCCCCAAAGATGCAAGAGATCTTCTTGAAACTGAATATTACATAAAGAAATGTAATCAAGTTACACTCCAAACTCCTCATGCTCACATGTGTAATACTCGATCCACAAACTAGACTACCTCAAAAAGATACTAAAGTGTTAATGACTTACATTATAACTTTTTTCAAATAGTTTGAAATACTTCATACTTATTTCTATGGTGTACTACGAATTGGGCTAAGGAGATTAGTGTTTTTCTGATGTTGTGTGCAATAATAAATATAATATATATTTTTATTAACAATTTAATAGGTCTTGTTCTAGTGGATATTTCTACTGCATACCAACGAAAAACTGAAAAAGTGTCTGTGGGGATGCATTAAGAAAGAATTCCTGCTGTTTATTGATTTTATGTCATGCTCACAGTGGGGGTTTAAATCTAGCCATTTATTTTTACAAATCTACTTTTAGTAGCGTAGCTTCTCGTGATTGTAACCAGCTTTCAAAATATGCATGCATTTTTTATCTTTGTACTGCATTAAAAAATAATTAAAAAACAGGATAATTAACCGGAGTGAGGAATAGGATAGTAATGAAAATAGGCTAGGAATGATCTTATGTGTAAATTAAAGGCACGATGGAAGGGAGTGTCAATCAGCAGTAAGAATCGGATTGATCAGGGGCGTAACAAAAGCCCCTGTGACACAAGGCGGCCCCTAACCCTCCAACCCTCCTATTCATCCAAAGACCAATTAAAATCTCTAAGATACAGGAGACTCAGGGGCACAACATCTTACCCTGCAGGGGAAGCCTGTCATTTTGTGTTACGCCACTGGGATTAATTCAAAAATTATACTTAGTAAAATTACATTAAATGTAAAATGTATTCAAATTTGTGAAAGGAATTCTGTAGCATCGACGAATAAGATATTACTTCATAAGTTTGAAATGGTATGGTTTAGTGACCAATGTAATGTGAGAGGCTGTTATATGCCAAGAACAGTAGTTGTTACCATAAATGTGTAGCACGGATGGTGTGTTAAGAATAGTTATGGGGTAATGTAATTTATATTTGTTAAGCGCCAACATATCACTCCTTTAAGAGTTTCAAGGTGCTGGGGGCAGTCGGGGAGATTAAGTGAGCTATTGCCCAGAGTCATATGATGCTGAGCTGAGCTGCCTCCGGGGATCAAACCTCGAGCCCCACGCTCTGGAATTAGCCACTCTGGCCGCTGCACCACACCTCTCCTTGAGGGGTGTTGCAGAAATGAAGGGTGAAACGTATAAGAAAAAATTGAGGTGATAACCCACAGAGAAGATATATAACTTTAGAAGTAGACAACTAGAGGTGAGGAGGGTCTTAGGCAAGAGATTAGAAGTTGTCGAAAGGCAACAAATGTGTGGGGATGTCTGAAATAGTGTACCATCTAAAATCAGGATGCTATTTTATTCTAGGTTAGGTTTCATAAAATGTGAAAACTAAACATTAGTGTAAAGAATCACTCTACAAACTTAATATTAAAAAAATATTGCAACATTTAAAGAATATTTTTAAAAATCCAGTACAATAAAAGCACTGATAAAAGTCCATACTAAATATAGCGCATTCCCTGCCACCATACTTCACATAAGTTAATAGACACTGTACTGTAATTATTCAATTTCATTTTCATTTTCTTGTAGTACCAATATCATGCATGCTTTTTTTGAAAAAGCATTTAGCTGAGCCTTCCACAATGTTGGAGCCATTGCATAAGATTAGTCTCTGGTATGATATGTCTTAAATTCCAGGCCAAGTGACATATTTGGAAGCAGAAGATAATTCCAGCTAGAACAAGGGATGATTTAAATGAAGTTACAGTGCCACTTTGTTATTTATGAATTAATTTACATATGTATGTAATTATTTATTTTCTGAAGCATAGTCACTTCATAAAGTTGATGACTCTGGCACGAGAGTTTTTGCAATAGACAAACCACTTCTGAGGCAATAGCGGATTCGTATATGTGGTGGATAGGGATCTCCAAAAATATACTTAGCTACTAGACTTGGCGATAGACAAATTAAACTTGTAGGGGCTCTGTCCCATTCCAGAATGGAAATAAGGTGAATAGAAGTAAGGACTGAAAGCCGCAATAGATATCTTAGTCTATAGTTTATATATTTTTTTAAAGCTGTCAAAGTTTGGAAAATATCTGAGATCCGGGAACAATTATTCCCAGAATTCTGTTCCTAGCGCTCAGATCACCTTCCTCCCACTGTGGCCCTCATTACAAGTGGCCCCATTCATTGTGAAATGTGCATTAACTGCTGGTAATGCACATTCTTTCGACACCAATATTTTTTGGGGGAGAAAAAATATCCAGTATTTACCAGAAGATGCAGATTTTGGAGCGTTAAGCTCGATATTCACCAAAGATTCATAATTAGGTGGTGTTTATTGTACCTGATAAATTCCAACTTGGCAGAGCCGGATTGTATCAGGTGCAATAAAAATCACAATTACCAGAACACTTTGAATGAGGGTCTGTGAGTGTTGGAGTTAAATCTGACCGATACAATCATGCTTCCTCGGAAATAAAAAATAAAAATTGCAATTAGGACTAGGCCTTCAAAGGCTATAAAGCCGATGTAGACTAATATAACTTTTAGCATATGCAACCACGACAAGCCATTTAAGGTCTTTGAGAACTGATGACGTTTCTTTGATTTATTTAGGTTAAAACAGAAACTCTGTTGCTTCAAACTCTATTTCTTGGAAACTCTGTCATAGACAATGTTAAAATACTCAATTCTCCACACACCAATGTGCTGGTCATTTCAATGCAGTATGGTAACTCTAGCAACAGCAGGAGGAACCTTCTAAGCAACACCAATAAGAGGTAGAGGTTGGCCTTATTATCCACTTTGTTAATCTTGTGACCAAAATATAGGGTTACATCAATGTATACTCCTAGATTTTTCACTCTGTGTTCCAGGTGGTTGCAACAATAAACTGCCATCTAAAGAATCGCCAACTCTGAGGATTACAACCTTGGTGCTCTTCAGACAAAGGTAGATCAGCTTCATGCAGAGATACACATTTTTTAAGCAGTTATCCGTATTTATGTTCTGATCTTCATTGGGGCCGCCCAGATGAATGTGGATTTGAATATCATCTGTATACATTTGAGACTGTAGCTGGTTTTGAAATATCTGCTGTGCCAATGGTCTCATGAAGGTATTGAAGAGCTTGTTGTGTATATCCCTGCGGAACCCCTGGAGGCTTGTTTTAGTCTCTACAAGGAGAAGCCAATTGTGATTTGCTGAATGTAGTGTGATAAGGATTGGGGACCTTGTGGAGCCTTTCCTGTAAATTCTGTCTGCTTTTTCAGATGCCCCCGTAGCATAGCATGGTCCCTGGTATTGTATGCTGCCAATAGGTGGAAAAGAATTAGGCATACAGGATAACCCTCATTGAGGGACTAGAGCTGCTCTTCTCTGATAATGACAGCTGCAATTTCACAATGAATATTTCTGGAGTCAACAAATTCTTGCCGCTAGCACGTTGCCTTCCCCTTCATGATTGTACTGATGAAGAAGAAATTTAATAATAGATTTTAGTCTGCCAATTCCCCTGAAGTGGCTAAAAGTTTTGTTAGAGGCTGAGAGACAATTATATATTTTCCAGCGGTAGCAATGAACATTCTTGGAATGAAGCATTTATATTTCCTATTATCTTCTGATGAAGCCTATCATTTAAATGGTTCTAAAATGTCTAGATCAAATTTAGTTAACCACTACACTTTTGGTGGGTGGATTAAACAGTGGTGAAAAGAGAGGGAGCAGGTGAAGATGGCTAGATAGATAGATAGATAGATAGATAGATAGATAGATAGACAGATACTGATTTTTTTCTGTTATATGTACATGAGCATCGAAAATATGGCAAAGTAAGACCGACATGCTAATAAGACAGAAATGTGCTAAACAATTGCCTTGCGCTAATGAGTAAATGATTGCCTTACAATGTAACAAATATCCACCATTTGTCAGATCATGATTGAGACCTTTCTGTTCAAAATAAAGCAGTGCTTTAGCTGACACCACATCCTCTGCAAAAGTGCACACGAAGCAGTGTTTAATTTGAGCCGGTGTTTACCGGTGCTCGGCACCAGCACATAAATTCCAACACGGGCACTTGTGACAGTCCACCACAATATGGATCTGTTTGTCTAAATTTGGGGTGAGCACAACAAGAGTGTTTCATAATTCAATATATGTTAAGAATTATTAATACCTGCAACCAAGGCCAGCTTTGGGTGACCTGGAATAGTTTGAATTGTTACACTTGTAGAAGTGTGATGGTTAGTAGTTGCGTTGGCACTGAAATTGACAGAACTGTACTGGCAATGGGTGGTGCAAGCTGTAGTGGTCTCTTGAGAAGGGCCTGACGCTTACTTTTTGTGTTGCTGGTACTTTTATCATGTTTTTATTTTGAATGTTTTACTATGTATTTATTAATTTGCTGATTATTTGAGTTCTGGAGTCATTTTAATGATGCTTTTTAAATTTGTATTGTGCTATTATGCCGTGTTTTTTAGTGCTGAAATAATGACTATTTGACTTGACTAGTTTTTTTTAGAAATTAAGCACTGACCCGAACGACTCATGATATTAAGCTTTCCTACTGACTGTTGCTCAATAAGCATCAAATAAATTCTTCCAGCTTTAGGAGTCTTTTGCATTCACTAAGCTGACAAGGAAAATTTTTATGAAGATAAAATAAATGACAACATGTTTTTTGCAAATGCAATGGCTGTTAGAAATGGGATTTCTGGTTGGCTAGGGCATGCGCCAAAGCCGGGCAGAAACCACCACTCTAGTCAGGGCAAGGGAGTTACACGCTGAAGATAACCCCTGCTCACCCCCTTGGTAGCTTGGCACGAGCAGTCAGGCTTATCCCAGAGGCAATGTGTAAAGCGTTTGCGCAACACACACAGCAGCAACACACTAGGCACACCACAAAAGAAACGCCACACAAGGTTATATAAAAAATAGCCTTTGTATTATCCAAAACACATTAGAATCATAATCACACATAACACTGTGCCAACTGGCACCAGGTCATAATTTACAGGGGATTATATACATGACAGGGCCAATCGGGCCACTGTCAGAACCAGCACAAAGCACACGTAGCAAATATAAAACATAACCAGTAACCACTGGCAGAATACTGTACTCAGCATTATCACCTGCAACATAAACACATTATGTCTGCATCACATTAGGCATAAAACACATTATGCATAACATTTGCATTAGGCATCCTCATCAGCATAAACACATTATACAATAGGCATCACATTTAGGCATAAAACACATTATGCATAAATCGTAGCATAAACACAATATGCAATAATCATATTAGGCATAAAAACATTATGCACTCCCTTAGGGCCTTGCGCCCTACCAGTACACACAGGTACCAACCAGGAAAATGACCCCAGGCCAACTGGCCTTTCTAGGGGGGCCCAATGCCCCTTTGTCCAGAATGTCAGGGCTCTACTTTAGGACCTTCCACTGGCCCTCTGGCTGCTAGAAGCAGCAACCTCACTGCACGCACTGCGCGGGGGGTGTGGGGGGGGGCAACTCACCCCTTCCTCATCATGAAATAAAAATGCCCCCTCGGTGTGGCTGCCCGCAACTGCGGTGCGGCTGAGGAAATTTGCTTGGGCACCACTGTGCCTGGGAGCCTCACTCTGGGGCTCCTAAAACAACAGAATGTCCCCAATTGAAATTAGCACGGGCACTCACTATGCCTAGGGAGTCCTGTTCACCGGGCCCCTCCTCGTGCCATCACTTGGCACCAACGAACTTCAAAGCTCCAGCCCCACTCATCGGGCTGTTCTTCTGGACTGCTCCGGTCTTAGGGCGAAGGCAGGACTCCAGGCACCAACAGCGTGCCTCGCCAGGCCCCGCTCACGGGACCTCTCCTGTCTTCTGGTTGTCACCGGCGAACCCGCCTCTCTCTCTTCCACCAGACGCGGGTTGGGGCTCGCCAGGCTCCGACGCTTGGGGCAACACTCGGGGCTCCCTCCGGTGCACGGGGGCCCCGCCTTCCTCAGGCCAGGCTTCCTCTTTGGCCATGCTGCAATTGGCCAGCCGGCAGCTTAGCTCCGCCCACAACCAGGCAGTTTGCCTGACTTCCGGGCCGCGGCGGTTCCCTTCGGCGGCTGCAATTGCAGGGTGGGCTCCCGCTATTAAAAGCATAAACGCGGGGTGGGCTCCCGCTAAAGGAGCACAAACGCGGGATGGGCTCCTGCTAAAGAAGCACAAACGCGGCGTGGGCTCCCGCTATTAAAAGCATAAATGCGGGGTGGGCTCTCGCAAAAAGCCAGCAATGCGGGGGAATCCCCACATCAGGATTCCCTCTAAACAGATCACAGCTCCGCGCTGCAAAGCCCCAGCGCTCTTCCAGGAGTAGAAATTCAGCGCTCACGAGGCGCTAAGCCTCCAGTTGTAGAGGGGCAGAGCTGGGCACAGGCAGGCCAGCACGTAGGGACCCTCAGGAGCCAGCAGCTGGGTCCCACTGCGGTTCCTCCTGTCGCCCAGCAGTCCTTCGCCCCAGAACAGGTACTAGCAAGCACAACTTCATGGGGTCACAGCCCCAGCAAAAATACCTCACTTTTCTTTGTCCTGCCCTTTGGCACAGGGCTTGGGGAACCAGCCTAAACTGGTTCAGGGGGTTTTGGAGCACCCTGTTAACAGGGCTCCTCTTCCCCTTTGTCAGGTGGGGGCTCGGTCATCAGACCACCACAGGGGGGCGGAGCCAGCATTCACCCAGGCAGGCACAGACCTATTCAAGGTCAGGGGACTACTCCTCCCACTACTCCAAATGCAGTTCCCCTATTCAGCCTAGCGCTGACTCACCCTGCCCTCCTTGGAGCCACACCTCACCAGCCCCTGTCACTCCAAAGCCAGACATGCAATCCACATCAGGCAGGCAGACACATAGCACACAGAAATGCCAACTTCTAGAAGTGGCATTTCTAAAATAGTGATAATAAATCTGCGCACACCATTGCGCAGCATTTATTATTACTATTCCAACCATACCAAACTTGACCACGCTGCTCCTCTCATATCAGGAATTACCACTGAAACACTTATCAGGGAATCCCCAATGCATTCCTATGGGAGGGCAGCCTCACAGCAGTGAGAAACCAAAATGGCTGTTTGTCACTACCAGGACATGTCACACACTTAAGGTACATGTCCTACCTTTTACTTACAATGCACCCTGCCCATAGGGCTAGCTAGGGCCTACCTTAGGGGTGACTGACATGCAGTAAAAGGGGGGTCACAGACATGGCACACACTTTAGGTGCCACGCCACAGCGGCAGTAACACTGCGCGCATAGGCCCTGCAATGGCAGAGGCCTGAAATAGGTTTGAAAGGCTACTTTGGTGGGTGGCGCAATCAGCGCTGCAAGCCCACCAGTAGCATTTAATTTACTGGCCCTGGGTATCTGAGATACCACTTTACAAGGGACTGACAGGAAAATTAAATATGCCAAACAGGTGTAGACCAATCTTACCATGTTTACCACAGAGATCACATGCACTTTACACTGGACAGCAGTGCTAAAGTGCCCAGAGTCCTAGAACCACCAACACCATGTCAGAAAAAAGGCTAGGAGGAAGGTAAAAAGTTCAGGGATGACCCTGCAAAAAGGGCCGAGTCCAACAAAGGCTCTCTACGTTTCTGCATGATACCATTTTAGGGCAACTTCAATTTTCTTCAACCCTCTTTCATCAATAAAATGGTGGCTGGATAAGAAACACGCGCCTACCTTACTTGAACATCATCCCAAGTGGTCTGCCGTTGCTGCACAGAGCAAAGTACTTTTCACTCTAAAATAATTTTCGCCGCATTACGCTGTTTCACCTGAAATGTTCAATAAAGCAAAGAAAACAGGCTATGGGAAAAACATCCCTCTTTTAGCTCAGCACTCAATTACCGTTTGTGCTTTAGAAGCAAAATTACCCTGGACATTTCTGAGGCAACAATCATAGGCAATTTCTTTGGAGGAGGCGACGAGGAAGTGCAGAGAAGGAGGGGCTAAAGGAAGGCGAGCCCGATAGAGGGACTTCCTTTTCAATCAGCAGGATCTTCGTGTTTGAAAACAAAACTGCATGTTTTCTCACGAGAGCCACAGCTGTTTCATCACCTTGTTCTTTTCATGACCAATTTAGTGGAAAGCCGAGGACAATTTCTCACTCATTATTATAGAGGAAAATATTGGCATGAATAACGTTACCGCACACTCATTAAGGCATTCGACGCGGCAGAAGCAACCACCTGAATTAATATCACCCATTTAGATGGTTTCATATAAGTGCAAAGGAAATGTACAACAAACTCATATTTTTTAGATCTATCTTGACGACTAACACGAGGATTTAGGAGGGAGAGTACTAAGGGGGTGCTTTCCTACATGCCTCATGCTGGCTGGCTCGGACTGACATCTATTTCGTTCCCCACTACAGTACTGATGCTTCCTGAATACAGCAACATTGTCTTTTCTGATCGAATGCCTGCAGCTGCAGGCCTCCCATATTTAAGCCACAGGAAGCAAATTTATTACATTCATATTCAAACGAAAACAAAGGGGACCACACCATCATTAGAGTAATGAGACCATCACATACCTACGTATACGAAGCAGTTTGCCTTGTTGGTAATATCCACTTTTTTAAGCGATAAAGTTTCATGAGCTAGTCAGGGACAGCTCCTCCGTAATGGTCGAGGAGTGTTGTCCCACTGAGTCAGTCAGCGGAAAAAAATGATAATATAACAATATCATCTTTTTTTTCCCGCTGACTGATCGAGCCAAGGAGTTCTGGGCGGGCCGGGCATGGCAGGGAGTAAGGGGTAGTGTGCACTGTAAATGGTGCATGTCGGTTTGGCCGGCCATCTTAGGCCGGCCAAACAGACCTGTACACTGAGATTTCTCCAACCCGGCTGTGTTGCACAGCCAGGTTGGAGAAACGCCACAGGTACTAAGGCACTGTCTGAGCGGCAAACGAGGCAGCTCAGACCAATCCTAGTGCTGCTCTCATGCTATGAGAGCAGCAACTGGATTGGGTGGGGAGTCTATGCTGCTGTCCCACGGACTGCTGGGACACCATCAGGAGTGAAGAGGAGCACCGATCTGTTGGCGGTAGGACAGGTACGTTAAAAAAAAAAATGATATCTCCCTTGACCACCCTCGCCCCCTCCCCCCACTGGAGTTTTGTGGCGGCCGCCACTGTGAGCTACCGAAGTTCTTACCTTAATTTACTTGAAGTCATCATCAAATGAAAAAACACAGAATCTTGACAGTTATTTAGAAGCACAGTCAGTTTAATTTGCAGAGATGTGAAGTGTGCAAAGTGTTGCCAGTGCGTCCGATTTTTTACAGTCCGTGGCAGCCCTCATCAGGTGCAGCACTATGGTTGGGATTGCACAGCACCTAGCGCTCTCTAATTCAAAACCCTTTTGAAGAGGCTGACACCTGTGCTGTCGAGTATACTTACTGAGGAAGTGTCTGGGCTGCTCCAAAAACAATGACCTACTTGGTGTACTGGGTGAAAACTATGTAGAGATTAAACCATGTCTCTGGTTGCAGTTGAAATCAATTAACCAAATGGGATTTGTAAAGCGCTACTTATCACCCGTGAGGGTATCCAGGCAATAGGGAGGAATGGGGGAAGATTGCTGCTGCTGAGATGTATTAAGTAGAACTTATTTAGCCAAGTGAGAAGGATATTGCTGCAACAAAGAGTCCAGGAGGTCTGTCAACAGTATCCAAGTTTAAAAATAATACAAAAACATTCCAACACAGAACTTCTAATACTCCACTGAAAACAATTACGATAAAAAAATACGTTGTACATTACCACACATCTCCTTGTTTTGGGAAAGAAAAAAAAAACCAAACACAAAAACAGCAAAATACATACAACTCGTAGATCTCTTAAAAAATGAACCTATATAAACACTTTTGAAAAATAACACAGATAAATCACATACTTTTCTAGGAATTCGTCTAACTCGGGAACTTCTTTTAAATAATTTATTGTGTTCATCATTATATTTGAACATAGATTTGTGGTTCCAATGTATCCTACCCTTTATCCGTTCCCTGCGCTCAGATTTCATCTGACCAACAACATCATTCTGATAAGCCTTCCTTACCTTGGTAACATGAGATAGGTTCCACCTTTGTGCATTTGCCATACACAGCATTGCCCTAAATTTCAATTATACGAATAGGGGCTCTGAATGTTTATGCTTCTATTTTCAACAATGGATCTTTGATGCAAATTCACTTTCACAACTGGAAATTAGGAATCTTTCACTTCTTCTCCTTCACCCCATTTTCCCTTTCACAATGGGCTGCACTTTATGCATCACTGGCTGTCTTTCCATCATATCTAGCTACAGTAATGTCACACTTTTGATTTAATACCTTGACCATCCAAAAAGAACACAAATAAGAAGCCATTTTCCTACCTCTTATTACTTCAAATGGGACCTTGCCGGTGACAGAATGGTTTGTGATCCTATAAACCCAAATTCAATCCTTAACAGTGCTCAGATAATCCACTTTTGATTTGTTGGGACTTTGGATACACTACTAGAACGCTTTAAAATCTTTCAAGTTTCTCAGTAGCCTGAGGATGATATAGTGGCGTGCGTAGATGTTTAAAACCACACTTACTCCATAACTCGTTAATGGCAAGTGATATAAATTGGACTACACTGTCAAATTAGGAGCTCATCTGTAACTCCCTCTCTCACAAAAGCTTCTTGAAAAAAAAGAATGATAAAGCTTGTTTAAGATTCAGACCCTCCTTGAACTTCTACCCATTTTGATAGATGGTCCGCCAGCACAACAAAATACCTCATATTACGCTGAAGTGTATGGACAGCAACCAGGAAGTCAACAGCTACTCTCTGCCATACTCTCTGGGGACCAAACACAGGCACAGGATCAGGAACTGACATTGTTAGAAATGGGGGCCTCTAGATGGCAGAGGTATGCACCTTGTCCAAGTAAGGACCCTTGGTTCTAGTCAGGATAAAGGAGTTACACACTTTAGATAACCCCTGCTCACCCCCTTGGTAACTTGGCACAAGCAGACAGGTTTATCCAAAAGGCAATGTGTAAAGTATTTTCACCCAGACACACAGTAACACACTGAAAACACTACAAATGCCCACCACACAAGTTCAGAAAAATAAACTATCTTTATCTAAACCAAACAAGACCAAAACAACAAAAATCCAACATACACAATTCAAAATAAGACTTTTAAAAGGCTTCAAGCAATACTGTCCCTGAAATATATAGATACAGCATAATTCACAAGGCTAATCAGCCGCAGAGAAGGGAAGCATTGAAAAACACAACGATTTGTCAGTTCCTGAGTCCTTGGGGAGGCGATGCAACATTTCTGCTGCATGCAGAAGTGATGCGTCAAATCCGGACTGTAGGAGGAAATGGTGCATTGATTCCAAGACGGTTCTGGTCTGCGGGTAATGCGTCGAAAAACGTGCCACACAGGTGCGATGCATGGAAATCCGGGATGTGCTGGAGGTTGATGCGGCTGCGACAAACAGGTGCTGCATCATTTTCTTCAGCCACGATCCCACAAAGCGTCAATTCTTTCAGCCGCACAGCAGGGCCTGTGTCGGAGTCGGTGTGGTGATCTCAGACTTCGGAGGTCGGGCACTGTATTATGCGCTGAGTCGATTCTTTGGTGGAACGGTGGCAGTGCATGGAAATTCTACCAGCACGGCGGTGCTGCATCAGAAAAACAGGCGCTGGAAGGGTGATGTGTCGATTTACTTGGTTTCTTCCAGCTTTTTCAGCTCCCAACAACAGGGACAACCTCCAGAGGCCCAGAACTGGATCAGGCACCTCCTGGCAGGTCAGAACTCCCAGCAGTTGAGTTCAAGGAAGCTGGTGGTGAAGTATTTGTGTCCCTGAGACTTCAGGCACACACAGGCCCTTGGAGATTCTTCACAAGCAGGCTCACAGCAAAGTTCCAGTTTTTGTCCTCTCCTTGGCAGAAGCAGCAACTGCAGGCCAACCCAGCAAAGCAACACACAGCAAAGGGGCAGTCTACTCTTCACAGCTCTTTAGCTCTTCTTCCTTGGCAGAGGTTCCTCTTGATTTCAAAAGTAATCTAAAGTTCTGGGGTTTCAAGCCTAAAATGTATACCCCATTTTCTCTTAGTAGTCTTCGTTTCAAGAATCTTTGAGCGCAGTAAAAACCAGCTCTTTCCTCCGTGGTCCAGCTTCTCTACAGGAGGTAGAGAAAGCATTGCGCAGAGCAGACACAGCCTATTCAAGTGCTAGTGAAAACTCCTCCTACCACTCTAAATGCAGAAAGGTCTATTCAGCCTGGCTATGAGTCACTCAGGAAAGGCAGCACACACCTCAACCCCCCCTTGTGACTGTCTAGAATAAATGCACATCCTCAGCTCCTGTCACTTCAAAACCAGATGGTGAATACGCAAAAAGGCAGAGGAACACAGGATGGTTAAACAAGAAAATGCCCACTTTCTAAAAGTGACATTTTCAAACACCCAATTTAAAAACCACCTTTACTAAAAGGTGTGTTATTAATTTGTTCTGAGTTCAGAGAGCCTAAACTCCAAATCTCTAGCTGTTCCCAATTGAAAGTTACACATGTGAGATGTTACAGTGCAACTCCAATGAATAGTGAAAAACAAAATACACAGTATATCACTATCTGGACATGTAAAACACACCAGTACATGTCCTACCTTTACCATACACCACACCCTGTCCATGGGGTACCTTGGGCCTACCTTAGGGGTGACTTACATGTAAGAAAAGGGAAGCTTAAGGACCGGCAAGTGGGTGCTGTTTCCAGGTCGACATGGCAGTTAAAAACTGCCCGGACAGACACTGCAGTGGCAGGTCTGAGACACATTTACAGGGCTACTCATGTGGGTGGCACAACCAGTGCTGCAAGCCCACTAGTAGCATTTGATTTACAGGCCCTGGCACACTCAGTGCACTTTACTAGGGTCTTATCAGTAAATCAAATATTCCAGTCATGGATAACCAATCATAATCAGTGGTTACACAGGGAGCACTTGCACTTTGGCTCTGATCAGCAGTGGCAAAGTGCCCAGAGTACCTAAATCAGCAAAAACATAATCCAGCACACAATCCAAAAATACAGGAGGTAGAGGCAAAACAATAGAGGAAACCAGGCCAAGGATGCCAGGTCTGACAGAGGTAACTAAATGTTTGTCACTGTATCTACATTGCAAACAATCCCACACCAACCCTTCCGCCTCTGCATTAAAACCATGCTACCAGAAATCATTTTTAATTCTTCGTTTAGTGGCAGTCATACCCAAGTGACCGGCATGTGCAGTTTCTAAAATTCTTTATCCCAAACATGCGAACTGCACCAGGTTGACGCCACTTACAAGCAATCAATCACCTACTGACAAATAATTTGCAATTTTGCAGTACAATTGCAATAGAGAACTAATCATTCTCTTTCTTGGCAACCCAACCTCACAAAACTTATGACCTTCTTTAATTCAGTATTGCTTGCTAATTTTGTATGCCACCCCACCATACCTGGACAAACAACACAGTTTTCCACTTTAGCTACAATACATTCTACTATGTCTTCATCAGAATTGTCATCCCCTTGTTTATCAGAAACAAGAAACCTGGACAGAAAATCTGGTTTTATATTTCTGCCACCATATGTACTACATTGGGTTAGAATTTGAGCGATTTCATTGCTAATCTTACTAATTTAGCTGTCACTTTTTTATGTTTATTGTAATTGTAAATTGTATTTACATAGAGCTTACTACACCTGACGAGGCATTGAAGTGCTTTGTGGCGGGTATCGTGCTACTCTGGAAACCAAGATTAAAATGTTTTTTTCAGTTAATTTCTAAGGTTTTTTTAAAAAAGGTTACAGTGATGTTATATGTAGGTTCAGATTTTACACATAAAAAACATAGAAATTCAGCAGTTATAGTTATCTCAAGTAACTATAGCTTGTGCCCTAAGGTATCTAACTATAACTCACACCCCCACCATGCACAGTTTTCTCATCAATAATTTCACTGCAAATGCTGCAGTGATATTATCAATGATGTCAAAGAAGATGTCACAAGTGATGTAATATGTGGGCTAATTAGCAGTGCATGGCGAGGGTATGAGTTATAGTTACCTTAGGGCACGAGTTATAGTTACTTGAGATAACTATAACTGCTGAATTTCTATGTTTTTGTGTGTGTGAAATCTGAACCTAACTACAACATCCCAGTAACCTTTGTTTTTTTCAGTGTATTTCTCATGTTTTTTACATTTTATTTCCTCACTATAACATCCCTGTAATCTTTGTTTTTTCAGTGAATTTCTATGGTTTTTAATGCTATTTCCTAACTATAACATCCCTGCAACCTGGGTGTGTGAGGGGTTGTGTGAATGGGCGTGTGAGTGGTTGTAAGGGTATGCAAGTGGGTGCATGAGTGTGTGATGGGTCTGTGAGTACACATGTGACTGACAGTGTGGGTCTGTGAGTGGGTGTGGGAGTGGCTGTTTATGTGTGTGAGTAGGTGTGTGAGTGGCTGTGTGAGTGGTTTTGTGGGTCTGTGAGAGGTTGTGTGAGTGGCTGTATGAGTGGTTGTGTGGATATGTAAGTGGGTGTGTGAAAGTTGTGTGGGTCTGTGAGTGGCTGTGTGAGTTTTTTTAGGGGTCTGTGAATGGGTGTGTAAGTGGCTGCATGGGTGTGTGAGTGGGTGTGTGAGTGGTTGTGTGGGTGTATAAGTGAGTGTGTGAGTGAGGGTGTGAGTAGGTGTGTGGATCTGTAAGTGTATGTTTTTTTTTATTTGTGTCTGGATCCGCAGATCCACCCAAATCCTTGAGGATCCAGAACGATCCAGGACAATCCAGGGACCCTTGTGTGGGTAAAAACATTTTTGGTAAATTTCTTACCCATAAGGGCTCCCTCACAGACCCCTTCATTAGTCCCATGGGGTCAGGGTACCTCTACCCTGACCCCTCCAATCACTTTTTGACTTTATTTTCCCTGCTGGGAAGCAAGCCCAGATGAACAAAATGGTGGCTGCAACTTTCCTCTCAGGTTACGGCCAGCCATTCTCGGCACTGCTGTTGGTGCATGGATTCACGAATCGAGGAGGATCCACAGAGGATCCACATCCCTAGATATACAAATTCATGTTTCCGTTAAAATCTCTAGAAGTACTGAATGGATTTACACCAAAGAACGAAAAACACTCTTTCTGGACAGAGAGCTAGCTTTCTGCCAAATTTGGTGCAATTCTGTCCAGCGGTTCGGGCTGTAGTATTGTCTAAAATGCCTATGGAAATTAACATGGGGAACACGCTTTTTTTGATCACCCCATTTTCTCGACCCTCGCTTGACAGATCACCCTGAAACTTTCCATACACAACTAGAATCACCGGGGCCCTTTTTAGGAAAGTTTCGTGAAGATTCGTCAAATGGCACCAAAGATATAGGCAAGTCAAAAAATGCTTTACCTATAGAAGCTAGGTCCTAACTATAACTACCTACTGGCGAACGCCAGTAGGTAATATATATATATATGTATATATATATATATTTATTCACTGATAAAACCACAGGTTTCAGGGACGTTATAGTTAGAAATTAGCATTTAGTTGGACATTTCACTCGTACAAAACCAGTGAAATTCGGACGTTATAGTTAGTTCAGCTAACTATAACTCGCGCCCCCGCAATGCACTGCTGATGACGTCACATATTACATCACTCATGACATGGTCAGTGACATCACTGATGACATCTCAAATGGCATCACTGATGACATCATCCACGTGATAATTTGATGCATCTTCTCACACCCTAATATAACCATTGATACACCCACTCTAAATTACAGACTGCCATTCTCAAAACCATAGACACTCCAACACCAATAACTACATACCCACTCACCATACCCCGGGGCCCGGCCATTCTTTTTTTTAATTAAACAGGAGGGGGGCTGCGTGGCCCCCCTCCCGGGCTACTCCTGTCCCCGGGGACCCCATCCCCGGGGCCGGCCCTTTGCGTTGGGGACCGTGGGGGGAGCCACAATACCCCCACGGTCCCGCCGGCTCCCCGCCTCCTGCGGGAGCCGGCATTGCTTTTGAGCAAGGGGAGCTGCTAACATGCCGCTCCCCTTGCTCAAAAGCAATCATCTGCTTTGCTTCGTTGAAGCGAGAGCAGGTTTCCCTGCTCTCGCTTCAACGAAGCAAAGCAGAGTTTGCTATGGCAGGGCGAGAGCAGTGCTCCCGCCCTGCCATAGCAAACAGCAATGTCCCGGGGGTGGGCACCCCGGAACATTGCAGGAGCTGGCCCTGGGGGGTGGCGGTCCCCAGGGCCATCAAGGGCTCCAGGAGGGGGGCCGCGCGGCCCCCCTCCATCCATTTGAATAGCCCCGGGGAGGTGGTGGTCCCCGGGGGTCCACAATGGACCCCCGTATTTAAATATGCAATGCACCAGGGAGGTGGTGGCCCCCGGGGCAGTGTGGGGAGGGGCAGGAGCCCCCCCCACACACTTTTATTTTTAATTGCAGCCCCGGGGAGGTGGCGGTTCCCAGGGCTTGGGGGCCAGCGAGGCCCCCCTCCTTTTAAATTTGAATGCCCCGGGGAGGTGGCTGTCCCTGGGGCAGCGTGGGGGGGGTTGGGACCCCCCCACACCTTTATAAACAAAGCCCAGGGGAGGTG
Organism: Calotriton arnoldi; assembly: GCA_963921515.1. Taxonomy (NCBI): domain Eukaryota; kingdom Metazoa; phylum Chordata; class Amphibia; order Caudata; family Salamandridae; genus Calotriton; species Calotriton arnoldi. The sequence goes on from CAWUFW010001331.1 coordinate 1,418,534, forward strand.
GCGGTCCCCCGCAAATTAATCACCGATTGCCCCCGGGACCTGGCCCACCCGGGGGCTTTTTGAAAATGAAGCGCAGGAGCCCGTGCTTTGTTTTTTTTTTATTTTCACGGCAGGATTCGCGACCCCAATGCGAATTCTGCCGTTTAAAAAAAAAATGCTTTTTTGGGCCCTGGGGGTCCTTGTGAGACCTTCTGAGCAGGCCTAGGGGGTCAGGGTGTTTCTACCCTGCCCCCTTTTCTTCTTTTTCAACCTTTTTTCCACTCTTTTCTTGTGCCTCGGTTACCGAGTCACAAGATGGCTGCCAACACTTCCTGGTTTGGAGTGTTGGCAGCCAATCAGAGTGAAGCTCGTGCCCGGGAGGGTTCGCGAACCCTCCTCGGGGCTCAGATATCGATATTTTTCTTTTTTTCATTTCTCAGGAAATACTGAACGGATTTACACCATTTAAAAAAAGGTCTCTTTCTGAACCAAGGGCTACCTTTTTGCCAAATTTGGTGTAATTCCGTTCAGCAGTTCGGGCTGTAAACTGTTTAAAAATTCCTATGGAAATTAACATGGGGAAAACGCATTGTGGGACCCCCCTTTTTTCTCGGCCCCTGCTTCACAAATCACCCCGAAACTTTCAAGACTGGAGCTGACCGGAGAGCCCCATTAGTTTTGAAAATTTCGTGAAGATTCGTCAAACGACGCAAAGATATTGGCAAAAGAAAAAATGCTTTTTGAATAGAAACGAGGTCTTAACTATAACTACCTACTGGCGACCGCCAGTAGGTTATTATCTACTGGCGTTCGCCAGTAGATAGTTATAGTTACAACCTATTATCCATAGGAAATCCGCGACATTCTATTTGAGATAACTCTCTTGCCGGTTGACGTATCTTCGCGAAATTTTCAAACTTTGTGGCCCGCTCCGGTCCGCTCCTTCCCTGAAAGTCTCGGGGAGATTCGTCAAGCGGGGGCCGAGAAAAAAGGGGGGTCCCAAAACGCGTTTTCCCCATGCATTTTTCCATAGGAAACTTTAGACACGGCTACAGCCTGAACTGCTGAACGGAATTACACCAAATTTGGCAAAGAGGTAGTTCTTGGTTCAGAAAGAACCCTTTTGTTAAATGGTGTAAATCCGTTCAGTAGTTGCTGAGAAAATCAAAAGTAAAAAGATAGTGATATCTATGGCCGAGTAGGGTCCGCGTACCCTCCCGATCACGAGCTGCATGTTAATTGGCTGTCAGCTGGCTGTCAACATTCCGATTCAGGAAATGTTGGCAGCCATTTTGTCCCTCGGTAGAACCGAGGGACAGAAACAAGTGCGCAAAGCGCACAAAGGGGGCAGGGTAGAAACACCCTGACCCCCTAGGTTTGCTCAGGGGGTCCCACAAGGACCCCCTGGGCAAAAAAAAATAAATATATATATATTTTTAAAAATCGGCAGGATGCGCTCAGGGTGCGCGAATCCTGCCGAAAAAAAAAAAAATCGAAGCGCGGTCTCCCGCGCTTCGATTGTATTTTGCCCCCGGGTGGCCCAAGTCCCGGGGGCATGGTGGGGGGGTTAATTTTATGTGTGGGGGGCCTCAAAGGGCCCCCCAAGCCCCGGGGACCGCCACCCCCGGGGCTTTATTGCAAAATAGTGCGGGAGGGCTCTTCTGCCCTCCCGCAGCCCCGGGGACCGCCACCCCCGGGGCTTCTTTTTAAATTTGAATAAGGTGTGGGGGCTCCAGCCCCCACACGCCCGGGGACCACCACCTCCCCGGGGCACTTATAAAATAAATGTGGGGGTCCATTACGGACCCCCAGAGCCCCGGGGACCACCACCTCCCCGGGGCTGTGCAATTTAAGGGAGGGGGCCGCGCGGCCCCCTCCTGGAGCCCTTGATGGCCCTGGGGACTGCCACCCCCCAGGGCCGGCTCCTGCAGTGTCCCGGGGTGCCTACCCCGGGACACTGTAGTTTGCTATGGCAGGACGGGAGCCTCGCGGCTCCCGTCCTGCCATAGCAAACTGCTTTGGATATTGGAAGAGAGAGCAGGGAAACCTGCTCTCTCTTCCAATATCCAGCACATTGCTTTTCCACATGGGGAGCAGCATGTTAGCTGCTCCCCATGTGGAAAGCAATGCCGGCTCCCGTAGGACACGGGGAGCCGGCGGGACTGTGGGGGTTTGGGGACCCCCCACAGTCCCCAACGAGAGGCCAGCCCCGGGGGATGGGGTCCCCGGGGCAAGTAGTGGCCCGGGAGGGGGGCCACGCGGCCCCCCTCCCCAAAAAATAAAAAAATGGAAAGGCCGGCCCCGGGGGATGGGGTCCCCAGGGCCATAAATGGCCTGAGGAGGGGGCCACGCAGCCCCCTCCAAAGAAAAAAAAAAAACGAGGCCATGCCCCGGGGGATGGGGTCCCCGGGGCCAATACAGGCCCAGGGAAGGGGGCCACGCGGCCCCTTCCCGTTTTTTTTTTAATATTTAATTTAAAAAGGGGTAAGGCCCTGGGGGATGGGGTCCCCAGGGCATAAAAACTGGAAAAAGGAAGGGGGCTACAGTGCCTCCCTTCAGGGGACAAAAAAAAAAAAATTAAAACGATCGGGCCCGCAGGCCCCGCCCCCTTCCTTCACCACTCTGCAAACGCGCCCCTGGCGCGTTTGCAGATGGGGAAGTAATTCCCGTTCAATACTGGGGTCCCTGGGGCCAACTAGCCCACCAGGAACCTCCAGTATGCTAGGGGCTGCCTTGCATAGAGGTGTACAGAGGCCACGCCCCTTTTACACCTCTCTGCAACGCAGCTCTGTGGCGCTTAATGGAGGTAGCTGGTGGGCTAGTTGCACCCCAGGGACCCTCAGGATTTAAGGGGACTTAATCCCCGACTTAAAACGCGCCACGGGGCGCGTTTGCACAGTGGTGAAGGGAGGGGGCGGGGCTTCAGGTGACATGTGTGCAAACAGGCCCCGTGGCTCGTTTTAAGATGGGGAATTAAATCCCCTTCAATCCTGAGGGTCTCTGGGGGCCAACTAGCCCAACAGGTACATCCAGAAAGCACCACAGAGCTGCGTTGCAGAGAGGTGTAAAAAGGGGTGTGGCCTCTCTACACGTCTCTGCAACGCAGCCCCGTGGCGCATACTGGAGGTTCCTGGTGGGCTAGTTGGCCCTAAGGGACCCACATGATTCAAGGGGACTTAATCCCCCAACTTAAAACGCGCCACGGGGCGCGTTTGCACAGATGTCACCTCAGGCCCCGCCCCCTCCCTTCACCATTGTGCAAATATTCTTCTAAAATCATCCGAAATACGAATTTCGATTTACTCACCTGTTATCAGGAGAGACTTCAGTGCTGCATCTTTCAGCCCAGTACTAATCCTGAAAAGTAATTTTAACCGTACTTACCAGTAACTTGAATTTCCTTCCATAGGATATCATTGCCTGCTTTTTGCTGAAAAAGTTTCTAAGTGTTGATTTTTGAAACATACAAATATTCCTCTAAAATCAGCCGAAATCCGAATTCTGATTTACTCACCTGTTATCAGGAGAGACCTCAGTGCTGCATCTTTCAGCCCAGTACTAATCCTGAAAAGTAATTTTAACCGTACTTACCAGTAACTTGAATTTCCTTCCATAGGATATCATTGCCTGCTTTTTGCTGAAAAAGTTTCTAAGTGTTGATTTTTGAAACATACAAATATTCCTCTAAAATCAGCCGAAATACGAATTCTGATTTACTCACCTGTTATCAGGAGAGACCTCAGTGCTGCATCTTTCAGCCCAGTACTAATCCTGAAAAGTAATTTTAACCGTACTTACCAGTTACTTGAATTTCCTTCCATAGGATATCATTGCCTTCTTTTTGCTGAAAAAGTTTCTAAGTGTTGATTTTTGAAACATACAAATATTCCTCTAAAATCAGCCGAAATCCGAATTCTGATTTACTCACCTGTTATCAGGAGAGACCTCAGTGCTGCATCTTTCAGCCCAGTACTGGTCCTGAAAAGTAATTTTAACCGTACTTACCAGTAACTTGAATTTCCTTCCATAGGCTAACATTGACTGGTTTCACTTGGAAATTCTTCTAAGTGTGGAGTTTTGGAACTTTAAATTATTCTTCTAAAATCAGCCGAATACGAATTCCGATTTACTCACCTGTTATCAGGAGAGAACCCAGTGCTGCATCTTTTAGCCCAGCACTGACCCTGAAAAGTAATTTTAACCGTACTTACCAGTAACTTATCTTTTCTTCCATAGGAATCCATTGTCTGGTTTTCAGCAGAAAAGTTTCAAAGTGTCGATTTTCACAAACTACAAATATTCCTTAAAAATCGCCTGTATGACTTAAACGCATTTTTTCAACTGTTTACAGGAGATGCACCAGTGCTGGATCCAGGATCCAACACTGAGTAAGAAAAAGTAACGATAACAGTTTTTACCTGCTAAGTGAATTTCCTTCCATAGGATAACATTGGTGATTCTATGAGGAAAAGTTTCTAAGTGTCAACTTTTAAAATACAATAATATTCCTTAAAAATCACGACTGTAACCAAAACGCTTTTACTCAACTGTTTACAGGAGATGTCCCAGGACTGAATCTAGGATCCAGTCCTGTGGTTAGAAAAGTAATCCATAAAGTAACTAATTGCATTTAACTAGAAATTCACATTGAGCTGAATGTTGCATTGTGTTTGAAAATGTGTTGCCCATTGCAACAACTGTAACTAATGTACTTAAAAGTCTATTGCCTATGTGCTAAGTATTTAAACTAAAGTAATTCATTCTGAGAAAGTATTTTTTGTAATGTAATGTATAATGTAATTACAATGTAATTTAAAAAATAAAATATGTAAAAGAAATTGTTTCTAAAAATGTAGTAAATCAGTATGAAAAAAATTAATATAAAAATTAATACATTTAAAAAATGTCATTTAAAAACCTTTGAAATTCACTGAAAAACCGTAGGTTTCAGGCACGTTATAGTTACAAATTAGCATTTAAAAAACCTTTGAAATTCACTGAAAAAACCATAGGTTTCAGATATGTTATAGTTACAAATTAGCATTTAAAAAACCTTTGAAATTCACTGAAAAAACCATAGGTTTTAGGGACAGTTATAGTTAGTTGGACATTTCACTCGTACAAAACCCGTGAAATTCCCCCGTTATAGTTAGTTCAGCTAACTATAACTCGCGCCCCGCAATGCACTGCTGATGACGTCACATATTACATCACTCATGACATGGTCAGTGACATCACTGATGACATCACTGATGACATCTCAAATGACATCACTGATGACATCATCCACGTGATAATCTGATGCAGCTCCTCACACCCTAATATAACCTTTGATACACCCAATCTAAATTACAGACTGCCATTCGCAAAACTATAGACACTCCAACACCAATAACTACATACCCACTCACTGATTCTTAGGTCTACACACACACATCCACTCACTCACCCGTACAGTCACTCATACTTATGGTCACTCAGTACAGGACTATCATATGCACTCTTACTCCTATATAGACACTCAAACACCGCCACTCATCCATAGAGGTACTCACACACCTAGTCAGTCATGCAAATAATTAAACACACTGCCATTTACTCACCTATACAGTTATACACACACCAGCTCACTTAATCATACAAATACTAGCACACTGTTACGCTCTTATACAATCACTGATACAAGCACACACTCATCCATACAGCCACTATCACAATCACTCACTCTCGCTTATAGCTATTTATATACTCCAACACACATATATACTGCCTTTCACATATGTAGTTACTCACACATGTACCACTGGGACATACATTCACTCACTAACACACTCTTACATACACTTACCCACCCATACAGTCTATCACAGATGCACTCTTGAAACCATCCACCCAGTGAATCACCCACTCACACATCTATGCACAGTCGCACACACCCCATCCACACAAACACTCAGGCACCCATACAGATACTCATAGAACCAATCAATAACCCATATAGACACTCATGTAGCTATTCGCAAATCCATGCATCCACTTACACACCAACAGACGGATACAGACATTCACACAGTTTAGTCACTAACCCATGCATTCAGTAAGATACGTTTAATCACTCACTTGTAGAGTCAGTCACGCACGTACTAAATCATCCATTCAGACACTTATACACCCACTCATTCTTCAATACGCCTTTCCCTATATATATTAAACATATTTAAACTTTACAGAAACACACAGTCACTGGATGATGTCATCAGTGATGTCATTTGAGATGTCATCAGTGATGTCATCAGTGATGTCACTGACCATGTCATGAGTGATGTAATATGTGACGTCATCAGCAGTGCATTGCGGGGCGCGAGTTATAGTTAGCTGAACTAACTATAACGGGGGAATTTCACGGGTTTTGTACGAGTGAAATGTCCAACTAACTATAACTGTCCCTAAAACCTATGGTTTTTTCAGTGAATTTCAAAGGTTTTTTAAATGCTAATTTGTAACTATAACATATCTGAAACCTATGGTTTTTTCAGTGAATATATATATATATATATCTTCAAGCACTCCTTCCCAAAGAAACACAGACTATTTTGAATGTGTCTTTTATATATAATTATTTTGTAATACTCTTATGGTACCTTCCCTAAAATCCGATAAACATACAGTGACATATATAGGTTTTTCATAGAAGGAAGCATGAAGAATAACACACTCATCCACTAATATGCTATATAAAGAAGATGTATTTATTATGTATAATGACATAAACATATATGTATTGTGAAAGAAATCTCCACCTCTATGACGCTAGGAATGCTCTTTCTACAGGCTGGGGCTCATGTGCAGGCGTCACTGCATAATATGTCCCAAAAGAGAAAACGCTCTCATCAACCGAAAGCGAAAAAAACGAGCCCCAACTTCCGGGCATCTGGTACAGACATTTTTATTTCAGCACTTATTTCATCATGATGCATTTCAGCCCATTCAGGGCCTTGATCACATGATTCTTGGGAGTGGTCAGTTAACTTTATAAAACAGGAAGGCACATAAACAATGAGAAAAGACTATAAATAGACATGATTTTAAATCTGAAGTAGAGACGAGTGCACAGGTGACCTAAAAGTCGATAGAATTATGCCAGCAATGTATTCAATTGCATTGTTGTAAATGTCATGTTTCTCACAGTCAAATTGTGTCAAACAACACTTTGGCATAATTTGTTCAATCCGTTGCAAGTAATTTTCACATCTCAACTTGGTTTAAAACACTACAATGCCCATAATCCATTGCACTACTGCGCTCAAAATAGTATCCACTATGCACTTAATTTGTTTTCTAAATGCTTTGTTGAAACTTCAATGCCTCAAGGGAGTCATTCCTAGCATAAACATTACCCCAATGCTTCAAGAAATCAATTTCATACTGTGCACAATAATGTCTATATTTCACGTGCACCATGAGGCCCAACAAATGCTTTGCCATTCTGTATTTCAGTATGTTAAACCCACACTTTATATTCTCTTTGGGGCTGCGGGGGGAGTTCAAGACTCCTGCATCCCCTGCCAGCTTCCTGGCCAGTACCTGTACTGGGTGCCAGCACGATCAGGGCATTATTTTACTATACGACCCTCCCCAAAAGTGAGAGGTGTGTGTTTCTGTGCATGGTTGAGTTTTTAGCTGTTTCCTGTTGAGTGTGTGTAGATTGTGAAATGGCCAGCATTTCTGTCCCTCCTGGACTGAACAGGCCCAAACAGGCAATTGCTCTTGTCCTCTCCACCCTTAGCCTCAATGCATAAGCAAATCTGCCCTGGAGGAGGGCTTGTAGAGGCTGATGGTGAGGTTGCGTGACCCTCTCTCTGCCGCTTATGCTCATCTTGAGGCCCAGCCGAGTAGTTGCACAGCAACCACCAAATGAGTGCACAAGGAGGAGGGGTATGTTCAGCTTTCTAATCCACAAGCTATGTAGGTAGAGCAGGTAGGAAGATGGAAATGGAGGTGGAAAGGAGGGAGGAAAACTGGGTCTATCAGCAATAAAGTTTCATTATTGGTGGGCAGAATTGGACAAGATTTACACCTTATGTAATAGACACATGCACAGTTTGTCCACAGAATTCTGGTATATAGCTCTAAAAATTCACTTTGATAATAGCCTAAAGAGTGCACAGTTATTGGTCTAGTAAGCATAACTCAAGTAGTCAGCCGGGGTCTCTGACTGGAAAAGCAAAGGGAAGATAGAGAAGGAGGGAAGGGGGAGGAAACAGAGAGAAACAGGCTGCACAGAGGGAAAGTAGAGCAAAGAAAGGGGAGCAGAGCTAGAAAATGGAGGCGGCACAGTGGGGCAATGCGGGATGAGAGAGGAAAATGGGGTGCCGAGCAGAGGATAAAGAGAACAGAGTGTAAAGAGAGAAAGGGTGTAGTTTTTACAGACTTCAGCAAGCAAAACTGTTTATTTTTTCTTTCTACGCTGGACAAGATGTCAACCAAATATCTATGATTAGCCCTTAAACAGAATCTTCTTCCCCATAGGTACATATTAAATTTCTCAATGCCCCATACACACACCATCTCCTTCTGTATCACAGAGTATTGTAGGTCCCCATAGGTATGATTTAAGTGTCTCAATACCTCATACACACATCAACATCTTCTGTATCACAGAGTACTGTATTTCTGCATCTTTTATCCTCTCAGAGGCAAAGCCGATGGTGGTTTCTTTACTCTTGCCTAACTGCGATAGCATAGCCCCCATTCCATAAGCACTTGCTTCTATAGTGACAAATATTTCACGCCCTTCCACATACAAAACAAGTTTGGTTGCAGAGACAATACTCTGCTTCATCAGATCAAAATGTTCCTGCCACCAAGACAATCACTCAAATTTTGCATTTTTTAAAACAATTTCTGAAGCATTCAGTCAAATTTGAAATGATTTTATTATAAAATTGGAAGAAAATTCATAAAGGCCAAGAAACTAGTGAAGTCGATCTCAGTCAGGTGGATGTGGTGCCTTAACAATTCCTTCCATAACACTTGGTTTGGGTTTGACCCCCACTCATCAGAAAGAACATGATATAAGTATTCCATATTATTTACACCAAATTTGAATTTGTCATCTCTAAATGTGACTTGTAGTGCAGTGTTTCTTGTAGTGTGCAAAGCAGTTTCTCAATAATGCTGTCATACACATACTTAGTGTTTGCAAATTTGTCCTGAATGAATATATGACGTTACAACGCATGCAATTACAACGCATGCTTTTACAACGCAGTCTTTACATCGTAACTACCATTACATTGCATGATTTTACAAAGCATGCATTACAACGCATTTTTTAAAACTACCATTACAACGCATTCCATTTCACCGCATACCATTACAACACATACCATTACAACGCATAATACTTTTAGGGCAAACAGTAGGGTAAGTGTTGGATCGTGTAGGGGTAAAAATTACTATTAGGTTTTGTCCTCAGATTGCAAAACTCAGCGTGCCTATCCTTAAGTGCCAATAAAATAGTCCCTATGCCCAATTCACAATGCCATCTGCACAACTAAGTTCAACATAGGTGCACAAATGGCACAATTTAAGAGAGCAAATTAATTTTTAAAACTCACTAAATATGAGTTTACACTCGTAAATAAATTTACTCTCATGTGATATTATACTAATATGGTGTACTATTATTTAGAAGTAAATCTGTTCATACTGATGGGGATTAGTGGTTTCAGGAAGAGAATGCTTTGCAAAGTAGGGGATCGCCAACAATCTCACAAGTTTGTAGGTATTCAGAAACCATTTAAAGGACATTCCCACCCTTTCAGCAATTGGAGATTTACTCCTGTCAAGGGCAGGAGTAAATGTGTATTCTGTGTTAGAACGGGGAGGGAACACAAACACAATCAGTGGTAGTAAAGGCCTAGGATTGACTCCAGGGGGAGAATGTTTTTCTTGCTGCGAAAAAGTTATTAATTGCAACTGTACGTGTAAATATGCATTACATACTCTCCTCTCGCGTTGTTCTAACTAGGAATTCACAGAACAATTCTGCCACAACGCCTGTTAAACTCCGATTGTCACAGCTCTCCAGGGGGCAGATTTACAAGCCTCTTGCGGCACTTTTGCGTCACTTTTCCCATGTTAAAAATGGCGCAAGAGCCTTGTAAATAAGCCCCCAGGAGTTTACCTGCAATACTCTAAATCGAAAAACACAATTCACCAAGGGCACCACAAGACGGTTGCATATAATGTCCACGGCTAGGCGTGAAATTAATCTGGAAGGAAAACTTCAGGAAAGAAAGCGCTTCCATCTGTTTATCTGGTGACTTTGTAGGTGAAGGTTATTTTCAAAGCTGTTTTCTGTCTCTTTCCATTCATAATTAACTGGGAGAGCCTGTGGTGTTGGATTGCGCGGCACCTGGGGTGATGTTGAGTGCCTTAATACCCACAAGTGTGGTGTAAGCTCATTACAGAACCGCGTCCCCAGTGCATACAATGGAAACACTATTGATAGGAACACAGACAGTCTTATTGGTCGCCAAAAGCATTTCTTATACTTTTTCTAACCCAGGTGAGAAGTGTTTTCGTGATTTTTTACATATTTACTCACAGTTTCTGCTGAGAGTGAACGCAATAATATTTGAAGGTATCATCACTAACTCTTAAAAAGCAGCAACAGTACAAAGCTGCAAGGTGGCCTGGACTGAAACTTGTAAAGTAGCGCCTCTTGGAAAACACTACGCCTGGAAAAAGGGTATGAATGAGAAACCAAAACCAGCCCTGGCAATTTTTCTCACGCAGCTCCACACTGCACTGAGGGAGGGAGCTCAGTGAGAGAGCCTGCCCATTTTCGGTCAGTTATGAAAACGCTATATCCAATGGCAACATTGCTTTGCATACATGGAAATCCCAATAGTAATGGAAAGTTCCAGAAGGGCCCAGTATTTACAGCACCCATTGAAATTTCATGGTTTCTAAATTGGCCTAGTACCAGAATGTAAAAGGCACTATTCATGCCATGCTTTCAATTTTGTCAGTATGTAAAATACACATTCTCATGAAAATTAACAAATTTCCCTGTATGTAACACACTTTCATATAAACTAACTCAAACTAGGCAGTCAATAAAGGGTAATCTACAGTTGTGTGTGTGGGTGTACATTCTATGAAAACGAAGAAAAGAAATTAAATATAGGGACCCCATTAAAGAAAACTGAAATTAAATAGTGAAATAGAAAAAATACTGCAATTTTCCATATATGCTAAGCTATTCAATCACAACCTCCCCAATCCACTGATCATGACCTTTCAGATAATGTCTGAAATTACATCATCGTACCCAATGTACCTCATAGGACCCCTTATTCCTTCCTTCCGTACAACGCCCTTTGTGAATCTCAGTTTATGGTTCTCAAACCCATCACAATAATGTCTAGCTTCTGCTAACTAGTAAGATTCATTTTTAGCTTAAAAATGTCATTCACAAGCACGTTCACACTCCAGATATTTAACAGAATAAATATTTGAATCTCAGGTTTAGGGTAAATCTGCTTAGCATTACCATATTTTCTATTCCATCCCCCCTTTTTAAACAGTCTTCAACACATACCTTCTCTATCACCGCACAACCCGTTCACAGTATGGTTATTTGAGTTTGCAAGACAGCAGGGTCTTTGCAGACATTTGACAGTTGCCTTGCACAGCATTAATTATTTTAAAAGTAACAATGTTTAACCTACAATTATATCCAACTGCTACTGATAATTATTTTAAAAATGCATGTCTAAAAGAAAGAATTTATCAATATGAGTACACTGTATTATTTATTGTTCTGGTGCTCTTACTTTAAGCAGACATACACTCAGATTGAAAATACATTTCTACTGGGAAACCAGAATGGAGCTGCATCCCTAATATGAGCCTGTCAAGATGAAATGGCTAAATGGTAATCGGTATACACTACTAAAATACTATGTGATAGAATTTTATACAATCAGCGTTCACTTGCTTTGACAGACATGTCAGCCACCTATTGTTTCCAAGCGAAGCAGTGCTATCTCCTTGAATATTGCGAAAACATATTCATGAATTGTTCTTTGAATATGACAACAATAGCATGCATCACAAGCAAGAGTACAGTCTGCTTTAAGGAAAATGACTGAAATGCGGAATAAATATTTGTTGGCAGTTTGCCAACAAACCTGAAGAAACTCATGCAATAGATTTGTGCTTTTTAGCCACTGCCCTTGGCATTCATAAGCACAATCTTAGAGGGGTCTAACAAAATTCTTCCTTTTTAGGTTCGGCTATTGACAGCTTCAGTTGTTTGAAAGACCTCATGTCTTCAATTCTTCAAAAAAATACAGAGAAAGAGTGGGCTTTTATAAAGCCCCCTTAAGTCATTGGCCTTCATCTGTTTGCTATGTTTTGCCATTGTGAAATTTTGTTTCTATGGTCACTTGGGGCACACTATTTTCTCTCTCTCTCATACACACACAACATAACATACATATTATTATGGGTTCCGGTGCCCACACACACCCACCCATACACGAACACACAGACTCACACACACATACACGTGTTACCATCCTTGTGGGGACTATGTGTGAACACCTGCCTTGTGGGGACTAACCTTTCCCAATGGTTTAAAAATATGCCAATAACAGAAATATGTTAAGAAAAAATTCATAATACAGGATCCTGCTTCAAATTTGCAAATATATTGTTTTTTAATCGTGCGCACAGAACCCTCATTGTGGGGACTTGAACATGTGTTACCATCCTTGTGGGGACTTACTCAATAATTATCATTTGTGATTGAATGCCTTCATAAACACATGGCTAAATGTAATTTTTCAATGCTGTACTTAAATTACATGATAGTTTAGTCATGTATAAATAGCTCATTGTGTCCTAGGAGCACAAGAACATGGACTGTGATAATAATGAATTTCTCAGCAGAAGCCTATAGCATATGAAGTCCCTGGAAAGGGATTTACAGATATTCATCCTGTTACTGATTGCTCACAAACTTTCAGGGATAAGAAAACAACACATCATTAAGATAATTTAGAGGTCACACACCCTGCAATGTGGTTTGTTAGGAAAACCAAGTTGAGATTTCCTAGATCCTTTTCATCAACCTCACCACTAGGCATCATTTTCTTTGCATGTTATGCAATAATAAGCCCCAAAGATATGGTATGTTATTATAGTAATGTTCTACAGCTGACAAAGGGAGTATGTGATGATAATCATTTTTAAGCCACTGCAGAGATAGAGCGTGACTATATTACAATTGTGTTTCAATGTAGTTACTTCCAAGTTCCTATAGGGATAGTGTGTGATAATATTTATGTTCAAGTCCCCACATAGATAATGTGTGGGTATACTAATGCTCTAGCCTCCAACGAGATTGTGTTTGATGCTAGTTATGTTTTAGTCACATGAGATAGTTTGTCATTATAGGGATGCCCAGGTTCTTGCTCAGAAAGGATCTGATTTTAGACATGTTTAAATCCTACAAAACAGTGTCTGATTATAATCATGTTTGGTTATAGTCAGGTTCAGGTCCCCCTACAGATAATGTACAATGACAGTCATGCTGCAGTTCATGCTAATATAGTGTGTTATTCAAGAAGTGCCCAGGTCCCCATAGAGATAGTGTTGTGATTATTGGCATGTTTAAGTCCCCGCAAAGATAGTGTGTGATTATTTGCATGTTCAAGTCCCCGCAAAGATAGTGTGTGATTATTTGCATGTTCAAGTCCCCGCAAAGATAGTGTGTGATTATTGGCATGTTCAAGTCCCCGCAAAGATAGTGTATGATTATTGTCATGTTCAAGTCCCTACAGAGATAATGTGTGATTATTGTCATGTTCAAGTCCCCGCAGACATAGTGTGTGATTATTGTCATGTTTAAATCCCCGCAGAGAGAGTGCGTGATTATTGACATGTTCAAGTCCTCGCAGAGATAGTATGTGATTATTGTCAGGTTCTCGCAGAGTGAGTGTGCCATAATTATATTCAAGTCCCCACATAAAAAGTGTTATAATAGTCATATTCAAGTCCCTGTGGAGATAGGGTACGATGATAGTCATACTGATGTTTATGTAGAAATAGTGTGTCATTACATTAATGCTCAGGTCCCCACAAATAAAGCATTTAATTATAGTCACTCTGAAGTCCATATTGAGATAGTGTGTGGTTATATTCATGTTCAAGGTCCCTCAAATATATTGTGTGATTATAGTTATGTTCAAAACCCCACAGAGATAGTGAGTGATCATAGTTATGTTCAAGTCCCCACATAGAGAGTGTTATGATAGTAATGTTCAAGTTCCCAGAGAGCTGGTGTATTATAATAGCCATGCTCAGGTCCCTGTAGTGATAGTATGTTAATATAGTCATACCCAGTTGCCTGCACAGATAGTGGTTGATTATAGTCTTACTCAAGTCCTGCAGGGATTATTGTGTTGTATGATTATAGTGAAGCCTAGGCCCCCATAGAGCTAGTGTGTGATAATTGGGATGCTCACACCCCCACAACGATAGTGACTGTATACCTGCAGCGAAAGTGTGCGACAACTGTCAAGCACAAGTCTCTCTATGGAAAAACTTCTATGACAGACACGATCATGTCCCTGCAGAGATAGTGTGTGATGACAATAATGTTCAAGTTCCCACAAAGCTATAGTGTGATTAAATTGATGGCCAGGTCCCAACAGAGACAGTGTGTGATTATAGACATGGCAAGGTCACCAGTGAGATAGTGTGTGATGATAGCCATGATCAATTCCTCAAGAAGATAGTGTGTGATGGATTATATTGATGCCCAGATCCCCATAGAGATAGTGTGTGATTGTAGGGATGCCCAGTTCCCCACAGAGATAGTGTGTGATTATGGGGATTTCTACGTTCTCACAGAGATGGTTTGGGAGAATGGTGTTACCAGGTTCCCCACAGAGAAAGTGTGTGAATATAGGCAGGTGCAGTGCCCTGCAAAGATAGCATGTGATTGGTTACATTGATGCCCAGGTACAAACAAAAATAGTGTTTGATTATTGTGATGGCCAGGTCCCCAGAGAGATAATGTGTGATTATAGGTATGCCCAGATACCCACAGAGAGAGTGTGTGATTATAGTAATGTTTAACTCCACAAATATATTGTGTGTGATAATAGAGATGCCCAGGTCCCCACAGAGATTGTGTGTGATTATAGGGATTCCCAGGTCCCCACAGAGATAGTGTGTGATTATATTGATGGCCAGGTTTCCACAGAGATAGTATGTGATCATAGGGATGCCAGGTCCCCACAGAGATAGTGTGTGATTATAGGGATGCTCAGGTCCCCACACAGATAGTGTGTGATTATAGGGATGCCAGGTCCCTACAGAGATAGTGTGTGATTACAGAGATGCCAGGTCTCCACAGAGATAGTGTGTGATTATAGGGATGCCAGGTCCCCACAGAGATAGTGTGTGATTATATTGTTGGCCAGGTCCCCACAGAGATAATATGTGATTATAGACTTGCTCAGGTCCCCACAGAGATAGTGTGTGATTATAGTAATGTTTGAGTCCCCACAGATATTGTGTGTGATAATAGGGATGCCCAGGTCCCCACAGAGATAGTGTATGCTTATAGGGATGATCAGGTCCCCAGAGAGATGGTGTGTGATTATAGGGATGCCAAGGTCCCCACCCTGATAGTGTGTGACCATAGTCAAATTCAAGTCTCCACAATAATGTGTGCAATGATGCCATGTTAAAGATACCAAACAGATTGTATTAGTCTGGTGGATTTGTACACTAATGTATTCACTTGAAGGATCAGTGTTTGACCTCCCACTCACAGTTTGAATCCTGGTGTTTCCACTCAGTTCAACTTATAATTACTTGAGATAACTATAAGTGGTGAATTGCAGTGTTTTTTAGTTTAAAATGGCATGTTTTAACTGTCTTTTTCACCTTAGTATGATGTACCTTTAACCTTTGGTTTATTCAGTGAATTTCTAAGGTTTTATTTTTTAATGTTAAGTAAGATATAATTACAATTCCTAATTATAATTAAGGCTCACAGAAATCCGTTTTTACGGATTTTTACAGATAAATACAGACAGAAAACAATGTGTTTTCTGTCAGCATTTATTTTTAAAAGTGGATAAATACAGAAAATTGGGCTTCTTTTAAGTGTCAGTGCTGTCTTTCATAAAATATAGCCCAACAGCTGAGCAGATGGACAGCACGGGAAATTTAAAAAAGGGTGACATTTCTTTAAATAACAGCATATGTCAACATACTTTTGTGGTAAAATGCTCATAATTACAAGGGGATGTACTACTATGTAATATTTTGCAGCTTAAGTAGCTGCAACACAACAGACATAAAATTATGACTGCGCGTCTATCAGTTAAATAAATATGGAAATGTACAGTTTTGCCACTTCATTTATCTGAAAAACACAATATAAATATGGATAAATACAGATAAAATGGCCCAAAAATAAATATGGATAAATACAGACGGAAATGTTAAAAAAATAAATACCATAAAACCGGGAGCCCTAATTATAATATACCTTTAACCTTGTGTATATGTGTGTGTGTGTGTGTATATATATATATATTCACTGAAAAAACCATAGGTTTCAGGGACGTTATAGTTAGTTGGACATTTCACTAGTAGAAAACCAGAGAAATTCACCCGTTATAGTTAGTTGAGCTAACTATAACTCGCGCCTCGCAGTGCACTGCTGATGACGTCACATATTACATCATTCATGACATGGTCAGTGACATCACTGATGACATCACTGATGACATCACTGATGACATCTCAAATGACATCACTGATGACATCATCCAGTGACTATGTGTTTCTGTAAAGTTTAAATATATTTTATATATATATATATTTTATATATATATATATTATCTACTGGCGGTCGCCAGTAGATAGTTATAGTTAGGACCTATTTTCCATAGGAAATCTGCAACATTCTACTTGAAATAACTCTTGAGCCGGTTGATGAATCTTCGCGAAAGCTTCCAACTTGTTGGGGCGCTCCGCTCCTACCCTGAAAGTCTCGGGTTGATTCGTCAAGCGGGGGCCGAGAAAAAAGGGGGGTCCCAAAACGCGTTTTCCCCATTCATTTTCCCATAGGATCCTTTCATCGCAGCTACAGCCCGAACTGCTAAACGGAATTACGCCAAATTTGGCAAAGAGGGAGCTCTTGGTTCAGTGTCGTGCCTTTTACTTAAATGGTGTAAATCCGTTCAGTAGTTTCTGACAAAATCACAAGTAAAATCACATATATATCTATGGCCTCGTCGGATCCGTGCACTCTGAGTGCACCCTGCGCGCACCGTCCCGATCACGAGCTGCATGCTAATTGGCTGCCAAGTGGCTGTCAACACTCCAAATCAGGAAGTGTTGGCAGCCATTTTGTCCCTCGGTAGAGAAACAAGTGCGCAAAGCGCAAAAAGGGGGCAGGGTAGAAACACCCTGACCCCCTAGGTCTGCTCAGGGGGTCCCACAAGGACCCCTGGGCAGAAAAACGCTTTTTTTTTTTTTTTAAATTGGCGGGATGCGCGAATCCCGCCGAAAAACGAAGCGCGGTCTCCGCGCTTCGTTGTTAATTGGCCCTCAGGTGGGCCAAGTCCCGGGGCATGCGGGGGTAATGATTTTAATGAATGGGGGCCTCTAAGGCCCCCAAGCCCCGGGGACCACCACCCCCGGGACTTTAAAAACAAATGGTGCGGGAGGACTCTCTGGCCCTCCCGGGGACCGCCACCCCACGGGACTTCTTTTTTTTATTTAATAAGTACCTGTGTGGGGGGGCTCCAGCCCCCCCACATGCCCCGGGGACCGCCACCTCCCCGGGGCACTAAAGATTTAAATATGGGGGTCCGTTACGGACCCCCAGAGCCCCGGGGACCACCACCTCCCCGGGGCTGTGCACACGATGGGAGGGGGGCCTCGCGGCCCCCCTCCTGGAGCCTGTGGTGGCCCTGGGGACCGCCACCCCACAGGGCCGGCTCCTGCAGTGTCCCGGGGTGCCTACCCCCGGGACACTGTAGTTTGCTATGGCAGGGCGGGAGCCTCGCGGCTCCCGTCCTGTCATTGCAAACTGCTTTGGTTTTTGGAAGAGAGAGCAGGAAACTTGCTCTCTCTTCCAAAAACCAAAGACGATTGCTTTTCCACACGGGGAGCTGCATCTTAGCAGCTCCCCATGTGGAAAAGCAATGCCGGCTCCCGAAGGACGCGGGGAGCCGGCAGGGTCCGTGGGGGAGTTGGGGTCCCCCCACGGACCCCAAAGGATAGGGTCAGCCCCGGGGGATGGGGTCCCCGGGGCAAGTAGTGGCCCGGGAGGGGGGCCACGCGGCCCCCCTCACCAAAAATAATTAAAAATAAATAAAATAAAGGCCGGCCCCGGGAGGCCTTAGGAGGGGGGCCCCGCAGCCTCCCTCCATGAAAAAAAATAATAAATAAATAAGGTGGCAATGACCCGGGGGATGGTGTCCCCGGGTCAAAATTGGCCACGGGAGGGGGGCCCACGCGGTCCCCTTCCCGTACCTTTTTAAAAAAAATAAATAAAAGGGGGTCAGGCCCTGGGGGATGGGGTCCCCAGGGCCCAAAATAATTACAAAGAAGGGGGGCCACACACGACGATTGCTTTTCCACACGGGGAGCTGCATCTTAGCAGCTCCCCCTGTGGAAAAGCAATGCCGGCTCCCGAAGGACGCGGGGAGCCGACAGGGTCCGTGGGGGAGTTGGGGTCCCCCCACAGACCCAAAGGATAGGGCCAGCCCCGGGGGATGGGGTCCCCGGGGCAAGTAGTGGCCCGGGAGGGGATCCACGCGGCCCCACTCCCCAAAAATAATTTTTAAAAAAATAAAAAAATAAAGGCCGGCCCCGGGAGGCCTTAGGAGGGGGGCCACGCAGCCCCCCTCCATGGAAAATAAAATAAAAAATAAGGTGGCAATGACCCGGGGATGTGGTCCCCGGGTCGAAATTGGCCACGGGAGGGGGGCCCACGCGGTCCCCTTCCCGTACCTTTTTAAAAAAATAAATAAAAGGGGGTCAGGCCCTGGGGGATGGGGTCCCCAGGGCCCAAAATAATTACAAAGAAGGGGGGCCACACAGCCCCCTTTTAAAAAAAAAAATCCCCCCAAAAAAATCCGGCATCGCGCCGGAAGCCACGCCCCCTCCTTCTCAGCACTCTGCAAACTCGCCCCCTGGCGCGTTTGCAGAGCGGGAACGAATTCCCCTTGAATACTGGGGGTCCCTGGGGGCCAACTAGCCCACCAGGAACCTCCAGTATGTGCCAGGGGGCTGCGTTGCAGAGAGGTGTTCTGAGGCCACGCCCCTTTTTACACCTCTCTGCAACGCAGCTCTGTGGCACTTAATGGAGGTAGCTGGTGGGCTAGTTGCACCCCAGGGACCCTCAGGATTCAAGGGGAGTTAATCCCCGACTTAAAACGCGCCACGGGGCGCGTTTGCACAGTGGTGAAGGGAGGGGACGGGGCCTGAGGTGACATGTGTGCAAACAGGCCCCGTGGCGCATTTTAAGATGGGGAATTAAATCCCCTTCAATCCTGAGGGTCCCTGGGGGCCAACTAGCCCACCAGGTACCTCCAGTAAGCGCCACGGAGCTGCATTGCAGAGTGTTGTAAAAAGGGGCGTGGCCTCTGAACACCTCTCTGCAACGCAGCTGTCTGGGGCATACTAGAGGTATCTGGTGGGCTAGTTGGCCCCTAGGGACCCTCGGGATTGAGGAGGAATTAATTCTCCAACTTAAAACGCGCCACTGGGTGTGTTTGCAGACATGTCACCTCAGGCCCCACCCGCTTCCTTCACCATTGTGCAAATATTCCTATAAAATCAGCTGAACTACGAATTACGATTTACTCACCTGTTATCAGGAGAGACCTCAGTGCTGCATCTTTCAGCCCAGTACTGATCCTGAAAAGTAATTTTAACCGTACTTACCAGTAACTTGAATTTCCTTCCATAGGCTAACATTGACTGGTTTCACTTGGAAATTCTTCTAAGTGTGGAGTTTTGGAACTTTATAATATTCCTCTAAAATCAGCCGAAATACGAATTCCGATTTACTCACCCGTTATCAGGAGAGACCTCAGTGCTGCATCTTTCAGCCCAGTACTGATCCTGAAAAGTAATTTTAACCGTACTTACCAGTAACTTGAATTTCCTTCCATAGGATATCATTGCCTGCTTTTTGCTGAAAAGTTTGTGTCGATTTTTGAAACATACAAATATTCCTCTAAAATCAGCAGAACTACGAATTCCGATTTACTCACCTGTTATCAGGAGAGACCTCAGTGCTGCATCTTTGAGCCCAGTACTGATCCTGAAAAGTAATTCTAACCGTACTTACCAGTAACTTGAATTTCCTTCCATAGGCTAACATTGACTGGTTTCACTTGGAAATTCTTCTAAGTGTGGAGTTTTGGAACTTTATAACATTCCTCTAAAATCAACCGAACTACGAATTCCGATTTACTCACCTGTTATCAGGAGAGAACCCAGTGCTGCATCTTTTAGCCCAGCACTGACCCTGAAAAGTAATTCTAACCGTACTTACCAGTAACTTCTATTTCCTTCCATAGGAATCCATTGTCTGGTTTTCAGCAGAAAAGTTTCAAAGTGTCGATTTTCACAAACTACAAATATTCCTTAAAAATCGCCTGTATGACTTAAACACATTCTTTCAACTGTTTACAGGAGATGCACCAGTGCTGGATCCAGGATCCAACACTGAGTAAGAAAAGTAACGATAACACTACTTACCTGCTAAGTGAATTTCCTCCCATAGGATAACATTGGTGATTCTATGTGAAAAAGTTTCTGACAACTTTTAAAATACAATAATATTCCTTAAAAATCACTACTGTAACCAAAACGCTTTTACTCAACTGTTTACAGGAGATGTCCCAGGACTGAATCTAGGATCCAGTCCTGTGGTTAGAAAAGTAATCCATAAAGTAACTAATTGCATTTAACTAGAAATTCACATTGAGCTCAATGTTGCATTGTGTTTGAAATTGTGTTGCCCATTGCAACAACTGTAACTACTGTACTTAAATGTCTATTGCCTATTTGCAAAGTATTTAAACTAAAGTAATTCATTCAGAGAAAGTATATTTTGTAATGTAATGTATAATGTAATTACAATGTAATTTAAAAATAAAATATGTAAAAATAAATAGTTTAAAAAAATGTAGTAAATCAGTATCAAAAAAATAAATATAACAATTAATACATTTAAAAATTGTCATTTACAAAACCTTTGAAATTCACTGAAAAAAACCATAGGTTTCAGACATGTTACAGTTAGGAATTAGCATTTAAAAAACCTTTGAAATTCACTGAAAAAACCATAGGTTTCAGGCACGTTATAGTTAGAAATTAGCATTTAAAAAACCTTACAAATTCACTGAAAAAACCATAGGTTTTAGGGACAGTTATGGTTAGTTGGACATTGCACTCGTATAAAACCCGTGAAATTCCCCCGTTATAGTTAGTTCAGCTAACTATAACTTGCGCCCCTGCAATGCACTGCTGATGACGTCACATATTACATCACTCATGACATGGTCAGTGACATCACTGATGACATCATCCACATGATAATCTGATGCACCTCCTCACACCCTAATATAACCTTTGATACACCCACTCTAAATTACAGACTGCCATTCGCAAAACCATAGACACTCCAACACTAATAACTACATACCCACTCACTGATTCTTAGGTCTACACACACATCCACTCACTCACCCGTACAGTCACTCATACTTACGGTCACTCAGTACAGGACTATCATATGCACTCAAACTCCTATATAGACACTCAAACACCGCCACTCATCCATAGAGGTACTCACACACCTAGTCAGTCATGCAAATAATTAAACACACTGCCATTTACTCACCTATACAGTTATACACACACCAGCTCACTTACTCATACAAATACTAGCACATTCTTACGCTCTTATACAATCACTGATACAAGCACACACTCATCCATACAGCCACTCTCACAATCACACACTCTCGCTTATATATGTAAATGTAAATCCGTTTTTGTAAAGCGCAACTACTCACCCTTTACGGGTCTCAAGGCGCTGGGGGCCGTCGTGGAAATTAAGTGAGCTATTGCCCAGAGTCACATGGTGCTGAGCTGCGCTGACGACAGAGCCGGGATCGAACAGTGAACCCTGTGCTCTGAAGTCAGCTGCCCTGGCCGCTGCACCACACCTCTCCTATAGCTATTTATATACTCCAACACACATATATACTGCCTTTCACATATGTAGTTACTCACACATGTACCACTGGGACATACATTCACTCACTAACACACCCATACACACACTCACCCACCCATCCAGTCCATCACAGATGCACTCTTGAAACCATGCACCCAGTGAATCACCCACTCACACATCTAAGCACAGTCACACACACCCCACCCACACAAACAGTCAGGCACCCATACAGATACTCAGACAACCAATCAATAACTCATATAGACACTCATGTAGCTATTCACAAACCCATGCAGCCGCTTACACAGCAACAGACAGACGGATACAGACATTCACACAGTTTAGTCACTAATCCATGCATTCAGTAAGATACGTTTAATCACTCACTTATAGAGTCAGTCACGCACCTACTAAATCATCCATCCAGACACTTATACACCCACTCATTATTCAATATAGCTTGGCATATATATTAAACATATTTAAACTTTATAGAAACACACAGTCACTGCATGATGTCATCAGTGATGTCATTTGAGATGTCATCAGTGATGTCACTGACCATGTCATGAGTGATGTAATATGCGACGTCATCAGCAGTGCATTGTGGGCGCAAGTTATAGTTAGCTGAACTAACTATAACGGGGGAATTTCACGGGTTCTGTACGAGTGCAATGTCCAACTAATCATAACTGTCCCTAAAACCTATGGTTTTTTCAGTGAATTTGTAAGGTTTTTTAAATGCTAATTTCTAACTATAACGTGCCTGAAACCTATGGTTTTTTCAGTGAATATATATATATATATATATATATATATATATATATATATATTATATATGCCAAGGTGTATTGAAGAATGAGTGGGTGTATAAGTGTCTGAATAGATGATTTAGTAGGTGCGTGACTAACTTTATAAGTGAGTGATTAATCGTGTCTTACTGAATGCATGGGTTAGTGACTAAACTGTGTGAATGTCAGTTGGTGTGTAAGCGGCTGCATGGGTTGGTGAGTAGCTATGTGAGTGTCTATATGGGTAATTGATTGGTTGTCTGAGTATCTGTATGGGTGCCTGAGTGTCTCTGTGGGTGGGTGGGGGTGTGTGACTCTGTGCATAGATGTGTGAGTAGGTGATTCACTGGGTGTATGGGTTCAAGAGTGCATCTGTGAAGGACTGTATGGATGGGTGAGTGTGTATGTGGGTGTGTTGGTGAGTGAATGGATGTCTCAGTGGTACATGTGTGAGTAACTACATATGTGAAAGGCAGTATATGTGAGTGTTGCAGTATATAAATGACTATATGTGAGAGTGAGTGGTTGTGAGAGTGGCTGTATGGATGAGTGTGTGCTTGTGTCAGTGATTGTAGACGAGAGTAAGTATGCGTTAGTAACTGTATGAATAAGTGAAGTGGTGTGTGTATAACTGTATAGGTGAGTAAATGGGAGTATGATTGATTCTTCTCATGACTTACTAGGTGTGTGAGTAACTCTAAGGGTGAGTGGTAGTGTGTGAGTGTCTGTATAGGTGTATGAGTGCATATGATAGTGCTGTATTGATGAGTGACTGCATGTATGAGTAACTGTATAGATGAATGAGTGGACATGTGTGTAGACCTAGGAATCAGTGAGTGGGTATGTAGTAACTGGTATTGGTGTGTCTACGGTTTCGAAAATGGTAGTCTGCATTTTAGAGTGGGTGTATCAAAGTTTATATTAGGGTGTGAGGAGGTGCATCAGATTATCACGTGGATGATGTCATCAGTGATGTCATTTGAGATGTCATCAGTGATGTCATAAGTGATGTCAATGACTATGTCATGAATGATGTAATATGTGACCTCATCAGCAGTGCATTGCGGGGGCTCGAGTTATAGTTAGCTCAACTAACTATAAGGGGCGAATTTCTCTGGTTTTGTACTAGTGAAATGTCCAACTTACTATAACGTCCCTGAAACCTATGGTTTTTTCAGTGAATTTCAAAGGTTTTTTAAATGATAATTTCAAACTATAACGTCCCTGAAACCTATGGTTTTTTCAGTGCATATATATATATATATATATATATATATATATATAACATATTTAAACTTTACAGAAACACATAGTCACTGGATGATGTCATCAGTGATGTCATCAGTGATGTCATTTGAGATGTCATCAGTGATGTCATCAGTGATGTCACTGACCATGTCATGAATGATGTAATATGTGACGTCATTAGCAGTGCATTGCGGGGTGCAAGTTATAGTTAGCTCAACTAACTATAACGGGCAAATTTCTCTGGTTTTGTACTAGTGAAATGTCCAACTAACTATAACGTCCCTGAAACCTATGTTTTTTTCAGTGAATTTCAAAGGTTTTTTAAATGATAATTTCTAACTATAATGTCCCTGAAACCTGTGATTTTTTCAGTGAATTTCTAAGGTTTTTTAAATGTTAATTTCTAACTACACCTAGATAGGTAAGACATGGGCAGAAAGAGAAAGAAGCAAGAGAGGTGCGAAAGAAGCAAGAGAGGTGCAAAAAGAGGAAGAAAGGTGCAGAAAGAAGCAGGAGAAGTGATGAAAGAGGCAAGAGGGGTGCAGAAAGAGGCAAGAGAGATGCAGAAAGAGGCAAGAGAGGTGCAGAAGGAGGCAAGAGAGATACAGAAGGAGGCAAGAGAGGTACAGAAATAGGCATGAGAGGTGTAGAAAGAGACAAGGCTGGTGCAGAAAGAGGCAAGAGATGTGCAGAAAGAGGCAAGAGGTGCTGAAAGAGGCAAGAGTGGTGCAGAAAGAGGTAAGAGGTGTAGAAAGAGTCAAGAGGTACAGAAAGAGGAAGAAAGGCACAGAAAGAAGCAAGTGAGCTGCAGAAAGAGGCAAGAGAAGAGCAAAAAGAGTCAAGAGAGGTGCATCAAGAGGCAAGAGAGGTGCAGAAAGAGGAGGAAATGTTCAGAAAGAGGCAAGAGAGGTGCAGAAAGAGACAGGAGAGGTACAGAAAGAGGCAAGAGAGGTACAGAAAGAAGAGAGTGAGCGGCAGAAAGAACCAAGAGAGGTGCAGAAAGAGGCATGAGAGGTGCAGAAAGAGACAAGAGAGGTGCAGAAAGAGGCAAGAGAGGTACAGAAAGAAGAGAGTGAGCTGCAGAAAAAGGAAGAGAGGTGCATAAAGTGGCAAGAGAGGTGCAGAAAGAAGAGAGTGAGCTGCAGAAATAAGCAAGAGAAGTGCAGACAGAGGCAAGAGGTGCATAAAGAGGCAAAAGAGGTGCAGAAAGAGGCAAGAGAGGTGCAGAAAGATGCAAGAGGTGTAGAAAGAGGCAAGAGTGGTGCAGAAAGAGGCAAGAGATGTGCAGAAAGAGGCAAGAGATGTGCAGAAAGAAGAGGTACATATAGAAGAGAGTGAGCTGCAGAATGAGAGAAGAGAGGTGCAGAAAGAGGCAAGAGAGGTGCAGAAAGAAGAGAGTGAGCTGCAGAAAGAGGCAAGAGAGGTGCAGAAATAAGAGAGTGAGCTGCAGAAAGAGGCAAGAGAGGTGCAGAAAGTAGCAAGAGACGTGCAGAAAGAGACAAAAGACAACTAGATTGCTAACATTCTATATTTATTACAAAAGTGTGGCACACCTGACATCTTCATGTAATCAAAACTGTAATACCTAAAGCATTTCCTTTAGAAATTATAGAAATGGAGGGTTTTATTTGCATAGAAATTATGGTTAGTGCTCTAAAAAACTAAAATGAGGACATATTTTCTGAGTTCTCCAATAGCGACAAAGCACTTTTAAATTATTTGTTATCGTAATGTTTTTTTATCCAGTTAACCACTTGATTAAATGTTACGCTCAGGGGAGAGAATGTGGTGTTACTTCCAGAGCTGCAGACTTTGCAACTGGGGAACCAAGTTGGAGTTTCTGCTTCAGCTCGACATTCTGTGATTCTGGTCAAATCACTTAATCTCCCCATGCCTACAACCAAAATGAGTTTGTCCTTGTAAGATGTAACCAATGCTCATGTAAATCACTCCAATATCTGACCAGCCTGCACTATTTAAAACTGCAAAAAAACAAAGGATAAAAAGTGTTTTCCACACTTCTGTCATTGGGCTATACGTGGGCTACATATGGGTGATATTTGTGCCACATTTGGGCTCCTTTTTCTCTGGTGGCCATCTTGGGAGACTTAAATTAAATTCATTAAACTTTATTCGATCTGATTTAGAAACATAGATCATAAAAGTGTACATAAAAACAGTAAATCCTCTTTCTTAATACAATACAGTGAGAATTAATTAAAACCAGTAGGTAAAAATGGGTGTTACAAAGCCCGGTTCAGAGCAACTTCAGGTTAACAGAATAGTAAAGTTCAATGTTTCGCTAGATCAATCTCATGTACTTTGTGCAAAATACGCAATAAGGGGTCCAAGTAAGATGCAACGCTCCAATACCTGACCAGTCTGCACTATATAAAACTGCAAAAACAAAAATAAAAAGTGTTTTGCACACTTCTGTCATTGGGCTATATGTGGGCTACATCTGGGTGATATTTGTGCTACATTTGGGCTCTTTTTTCTCTGGTGGCCATCTTGGGAGACTTATTTGTTATGAAGTTTCCTAATTTCCTCATTTACTGCAGTCTCCTCAGTAGGAAATGCTTTCAGTTTTTTACTTTGATTCCATCAAGAAGGCATTCAGATGTGTCACACATTTGCCATAAATTCAGAATGTTAGGACTCTAGGTGCTCATTAGATCACTGTAGTAAAGCTACTGCTCACCAGAGAGTTAACTGGAAGTCTACTGCTGGTATTGAAAGTGATTGTTTCAGTTTGCATGTCAGAATTTTCTAATGAAATAGAAGAGGATTTGAGATCTCACTTAAAACATGCCCTAATTTTTCTTTCTGCAGCTTTAACCATAATTTCTATGTCAAAATGAACCCCCTCATTTTGTTCCTTTTTAAATTAAATGTTTTAAGTGTTACCAGTTTATTCCAATCAAGATGGCTCCAGGTGTGCCATAATTTTGTCTTAAGTAAGACTGTTAGCGCTCTAGTTGTTCTTTAGAACACTCTGGGAAGCTGCAGTAGAACACAAAGGAATCAACTGACAGGCTGCTCCTGTTGAAATATAACAGGAAAATATTTGAGATCTCACTTAAAACATGTCCTAATTTTTCTTTCTACAGCACTAACCATAATTTCTATGACAAAATGAACCCCATCATTCTGTTCCTTTTTAAATTAAATGTTTTAAGTGTTACCAGTTTATTCCAATCAAGATGGCTTCAGGTGTGCCATACTTTTGTCATAAGTAAGGCTGTTAGCGCTCTAGTTGTTCTTTAGAACACTCTGGGAAGCTGCAGTAGAACACAAAGGAATCAACTGACAGTCTCTGCCCTTGTTGGATGTACATGTTTTACTGAGAATGTCAGACTTCATTCTCACATGACTGAGAAAGATAATGTGAATTTACAGAAAATATGCTCTCATTTTAGCTTCTGGAGCACCTTCCAAACCTCTATGGGACAAGCATGAGAAAATAGTTTTCTCTCAAACATGATTCATGATATCCCAGCAGAAGGTTTTTCACAGGGTAAAATCACCTTAGAATACACCACAATTCCTAAAATTAGTATGGTACCATCAACAAATGAATTCCAATGTAACTAAAGTCTGTTATCACCCTTTATAGTTCTCCTTTTGGTGACCCTCAAAATCTTCTATTCACTACAATGCATTTCAGTGGGGTGCTATCATGTATATTGGTCCCAAGATGGCTGCCAGCAATTCCAGGATGAAGTGCTGACAGCCAATCAGATCTCACCATGAGATGTGTGGTTAGGCTCCGCCCAGATATTGATATTTTATCTTTTTCTAATTTCTCAGCAACTACTCAAAGGATTTACACCATTTAACAAAAAGGACTCTTTCTGAACCAAGACCTACCTTTTTGCCAAATTTGGTGTCATTCCGTTCAGCAGTTCGGGCTGTAGCTTTGTCTAAAGTTTCTTATGGAAAAATACATGGGGAAAACACGTTTTGGGACCCCCTTTTTCTCGGCCCCCGCTTGACCAATCACCCCGAAACTTTCAAGACAGGAGCTGACCGGAGCTGATCACTATTTTTGAAAAATTCGCGAAGATTCGTCAACCGGCGCCAAAGTTATTCGGAAAACAAAAAACGTTTTTCCTATGGAAACTAGGTCCTAACTATAACTACCTACTGGCGACCGCCAGTAGGTAATATATATAAAACAACCCCTGCTCCACAAGGAAGAGAGCACGCACACAAGGGCTGCTGAGATTGCAGAGCTTCTCTGACAATGGAGATTTTTAGCTTCAGTGGCTGTTGGATTACATGTTACTCTTGTAGTCAATGTTCCTTATAGGGGCATGGGAAGGTGGGAGATGTCACATCTAACAATTAACAGGCATTTAAAAAACAGTGGGGCCTTCTGAGGTAGTAAATGAGCAACCCAATGGAAGGCAACACTTCCAGGGGTATTTGTGGTACTCCTAAAAATGGCATAGAATAATCTACAGGCATTGAAGGGTCAAATGAGCCGAAAGTAATTAAAATCAGTGGGGGTCACCTATTAGTAGAGTAGGCAAAAATCTGGCTATTTTCTTTTAGGAACCCTTGTTCGGTTGCCTCCTGCAATTTGGCCCCAACCACCAACCCCTTACATGGATCACAGATCCCCACATTGCATGCTCAACTGGTTGTGTTTACTGTTGTCATTAATTGAAAGTTACATCACTAAACAAAGTCTCAGCCACACGATTCCTTACTGCTCGTCACACTTCCCCGTTGGTCCGCAGTCAGTCTGTTGTGCAACATGAATGGATTTGCATCAGTTCCTACCAGTTGCTCTGCTTGACTAACACTGAGGCTACTTTAACTGATTGTATTTGAATGCATTCATAGCACATATGCAGCTTAGTACTAGGCATGGGTGAAATGTAAATTATGCAACATAATTCTTGTAATTTCAGGTATTTCATGTTACTTTTGTTATGCAAAATTCCCGTAAATACACCTTTATGCCTACAATGACACAATATTCGCTGTTTATCACAAATTGTGCAGTTTGAGTAAAATATTTACAGTGAACGCACAGGAACAGAATGAGCAACTGACATGAGGGACTTTGATAGGCATGCACCAGTCATTTGTGTGGGAAAAGAAACCATAAAATGTGCCCCTGTTATAGATAGGAGTCCTTCACAATGTTCAAAAACATATTTTCATGAAGGGGCATTTTTACATAAAGTATTAAACACTATTTTCAGAATTGGACCTGTAGTCCCTTTTTTCCAGAGTAGAGAAAATCAGTTAAAGTTGTGCAGCTACATTTTCCATTGGAAAAGGGACAGTCTCAATATGGGCACATTATAAATATGTTGAATGACACAAATATTGATTCAAAAAAATCAACTGACAAGAATATTGTGTCAAAAATATCATCACTACAAAAATATTGTGGAACAGAATATCAAAAGAAGAAGAACAGGTTATTTGTATGCAATATTGTTAAGAAGGATATCGTTGTAATTAATATAGTTTACTTTAATATAGCTGTAATATTTATTTTTTAAGTAATTATGTATATGTACGTAAATATATTAATTTTAGGTGTTAGTATCATTTACTATTTTTAAAACATATATTTATTTCAAATTGTACTTTATATTTTTTCAAGTTAATTAGTAGTTTATAATTTAGTATCAGGTTGTTAGGTTTATAAAGAAATAAGGCGGAACGTTAATCAAATTATAAATAATTGTTTTTAATGTTAGTTAATTTTTATGTAAATTAAATGTGTGCATTTATTTTGTGTTTTTGTATTAAAAACTATATTTTCTTCAAATTTATATAGTATATATTTTTTTGTTTAAATATACTTTAATTACTTTATGTTGTTTGGTATTTAAATATTTTATTAAAAGGTGATTCTGTTTTGGAATGGTCTTTCTTTCTGAAGTCTAACAATTTCTTACTGTTGCGTAGACTAGAGTGGGAATAGTAAATCAAACCCCTCTGAAGTCCAATACTTTCCCTAGTGTTGTTTAAATTGGAGTGGGAACTATAAATCTAACCCTTCCAAAGTCCAGTTCTATCCCTGATGTTGTTTAGATTGGAGAGGGACTAACAAATCTAACTCCTCTAAACTCCAATGCTTTCCCTGATTTTGTTTACATTGGAGTGGGAATAGTAAGTGTAACTCCTCTCAAGTGTGACTCTTTTCCTACTTTTATTAATAATTTTGTTTTTAATTTTTTTTTATTTGTTGGTATATTGATAAAATTATATATCTTTTTATGTTTATATTTAATTCTAAAATATATAAAATATTTTTTATTTACAATTTATATTTTCAAACATTTTTTTCATTTAATCAAATGTGTTTTTGTTAATATGGAATTTTGTTTAACTTTTTATATATTGTGTATATATATATATATATATATATATTTTCACTGGAAAAAAGGTTATAGGTATGGTATAGTTAGGCTCAGATTTCACCCTTACAAAACCATAGAAATTTAGCAGTTATAGTTACCTGAGCCAACTAAAACTTGCGCCCCGCAAGAAACTGCTTAGACCTCACATATTACATCATTCATGACAGTCAGTGACATCACTGATGACATCTCAAATGACATCACTGATGACACTGATGACATCAACCAGTGATTGTGAGTGTTTTCTAAAGATTTCTGAGTGTTAAAAATATATAGTAAGATACTATAAATGTTAAATTAGTAAACTTTATGTACTACTAATGAGTGATACTATTTGTAACACATTATGTGAGTGCCTATGTGTATCCATGTGTGAGTTGCTGTTTAGTGGCTCTATAGGTGTGTGAGTGGTTGTATGGGTGAGTGAGTGGTTGTACTGGTGTATGAGTGGGTGTGGGAGTTGCTGTGTGGGTGAGTGAATGACTGTGTATGTGGTGTATGGGTGAGCGAGTGGGTATGTGAGAGGCTATATAGGTGAGTGATGCAGTGTGTGAGTAGCTGTATGGGTGAGTAACTGTATGGGTGTCTGACTGCCTGTTTGGGTGGGTGAGGGGGTGACTGCCTGTATGGAAGAGTGAGTGGGTGATTCAGTGACTATATGGGTTAGTGAGTGAGTATGTGAGAGGCTGTATGTGTTAGTAGATTTGTCAGTGGTATATGGGTGAGTAAGTGGGTATGTGAAAGACAGCATGGGTGAGTGATGGAGTATATGAGTGACTGAATGTGAGAGTTGCTATATGGGAGAGTGTGTGCTTGTGTCAGTGACTGTATAGGTGAGTGAGTACGTGTTAGTATCTGTATGAGTAAGTAAGTGGGTATGTGTGTGTGACTGTACGGGAGAGTAAGTGGCTGTGTGATTGACTCTATGGGTGAGTGAGTAGGTGAGTAAGTAGCTCTATGGGTGACTGACTCAGTGTGTGAAGGGCTGTATCGGTGTATGAGTGGATATGTCAATCGCTGTATTAGTGAGTGAGTGGGTGTATGAGTGGCTGTATGGGTGAGTGGATTTGTGTGTAGATCTATGAATTAGTGAGCGGGTATGTAAGTACTGGTATGGGTCCATGAATGGGTTTGTAAACGGTTAAGTGGGAGTGGGTGTATGAAAGGTTCTATGGGGTGTGGTGGGTGCATTAGTAATGTAGATGATTTAGTCAGGTATGTCATTTGAAGTTCACTGACACAACATCAATGTAATAAATATCAATGTAAAAAATATCGAGTAAAAAATATAGACAACAAAAATATCGACTCCTATACTTAAACAGGTAAGTACAAAAATATCGACTAAAAATATGGATGTAAAAATATAGATGTATAAAATATCGACTTTTATATAAATATAAAATAAAATAATATATATTAAATATATTAAAAATTAAATTTATGTTAACAAAATAAAATGCATTTAATATACATTGTAATAAAATATAACAAATAAACTTAATAAAAAAGATACACACACAAACATAATTATTTATACATATTTACTTTAAAACTATTAATAAACTATTATTTTTAATTTATGTTAAAAGTTTAAAATTATATGAAAAATAAAAATATATATCAATTTAAAATATAAATAAATGAAAATCTATAATAAATTAAAACATGAAACTATTAAAAAATATTGAAACTTAAATTTCACAATACAGTCAGTGCAACAGTAAGGAAAGTGTTGGATAGCGGAGGGGTAAAAATAACTATTCCCACTTCAGTGAGTGCAACAGTAGGGAAAGTGTTGGATAGCAGAGGGGCAAAAATTACTATTCCCCCTCCAGTGAGTGCAACAGTAGAGAAAGTGTTGGATAGCGGAGGGGTAAAATGTACTATTCCAACTCCAGTGAGTGCAACAGTAGGGAAAGTGTTGGATAGCGGAGGGGTAAAATTTACTATTCCCACTCCAGTGATTTAAAGAGTAGGGAAAGTGTTGGATAGCAGAGGGGTAAAATGTACTATTCCCACTCCACTGAGTGCAATAGTAGGAAAAGTGTTGGATAGCGGAGGGAGAAGCTAGGAAATGATCTAAGCGTGCATAGGTTTTGTGCGCCGCTGAGTAGAACGTGTAGTCCCGTTCATCGAGGTATCATAAAAGCCATACATCTCATAGCCCGAAGTCTGCTAGTCAGGCCAGCCCCTCGGGAGAGAGAGCCCCCAAGTGTCCTGTCCTGTGCCCCGAGTGGTCCAACTCCCCGTCCATGACTATGTTAAAATCTCCTCCCACCAAGACGGCCTGGTCTGGGGACTGTAAGACCTTGGCGAGAGCATCAGTGACAAAGGCCTCCTGTTGTTCGTTGGGAGCGTACAGTGAGGTTATCGTTAAGTGGAATGTGCCTATTTGAACCCGGACAGCTAGCAAACAGCCCTTAATCTACCCAGGATCGCCCCTTGGAAGCATCTGGAGAACAGCATTGCCACTCTCCTCTCTTCCCCCTTCCCGACGACCAGAATTGGTGAGGGAATCTCCTAGAGTGCATTCTGAAAGTGTCATGTGCGAGCAGATGTGTCTCCTGAAGCAAACAGATATCTCCTTGTGCGTGTTCTAAAAAGACAGAATCGCTACCCTCTTAGTAGTGTTGTTAAGGCCTTTTACATTGAGAATAAGTAATTTTATCCCCATGTTCTGAGGTGTGGAGAGGACCAAACAAATGTAGTCTGGGGACGTGAAAGGATAGATGTGCAATGTATAGGGACCAGACAAGTAGGAAGGCCATAGTTGCTCGGTGGCATGCCGTCTCGTCCACCTGTAGTCAGTCGGAAGGGGATCCTGCTAACAAAACCCCAGAACCACAACATAACATGAAAAATAAGAATAAACATATTGTCCAGAAAGTCTTTTGAGACTTGGAAGTCCGGGTCCTTGGGGGTTACCAAGGCACAGTGAGCCAACTTTGAAATAAAGTAGATTTGCACTCCTGCCCCCACCCATATGAAAGCATCCCTTTTGCCAATGCACTGTACCTTGTGAGGGGGCGTCACCATCAGGCTTGCTCTCGCTGGAGAGGGAACGCAGAACTTCAGAACGTTCCCTGGCCATGGTGGCCGAGTATGGGCGGTGGGGCATAGGTCTTGGGCCCCGCCTGAGGCCCCGGTTGCTCCTTCCCTGGATTTTCTCATCTTTTAAGGGATGTTGGGAGTCTGAGTCAGGAATTTCGAGGTTGAGAATCTTACAGGCCTCCGTGAGGGAATGCAACTGGTAGGATTTGCCATTCAACCGGAAGACGAGGCGAAAAGGGTAGCCCCAGAAGTATGAGATGCCTTGAGAGCGAAGGTGACCAGTGACAGGCTGGAATTATTTCCGCTTCAGAAGGGTAGAAGCCACCAGGTCCTGGTATAGCTGGAGTGAGTGTCCGCAGAATTGTGTCATCTGATCAGATCTGGCAGCCCTGAGGATCGCGTCTTTCTCAGTGAAGTTACAGATACAAACTGAGATATCCGCAGGTGGGTGAGGTGATGCTCTGGGGAGGCCTACTCTGTGACAACGGTCTACTTTGGTGCTGGTTGGTGCGTTGTCTCCTAGGATGTTTCTGAATAGGGCCTGGAGGTAGCCCTCGAGGTCCGTGCCTTCTGCACCCGTAGGGACCCCCTCATGCAAATGTTATTCCTTCTTGATCTGTTTTCCAGGTCCTCAGCATGGGCCTGGAGATCTAATTGATGGTCCTGCAAGCGAATGATTGCCTGCTGTAGGTCCTCGACTTCTACGCCCCTAGATAGGGAGCTCTCCTCCAGTGCCACCACTCTCTCCCCCACCTCATCGATGTCTCTGCGCACTTTCCTGAGCTCCGCAGTAAGATCTTTTTTAACCGTTTGTAGGTCTTCATGCAGAGAGACGAAAAGCGCCTCCAGAAATTCACGGGTCACTGAGCTCTCAGGGTTGTCGCAACCACCAAGTGCTTGGAGTCCTCCGTGGGTGGTTTTTCTTACTGCGGATCCATCGTGTTCTTAAGTAGCATATCTTTAACATATCTGTCTTTCTTGCCTTTCGTTGTAACCATGGCACCCTTTATCTTAAGCACCAAAAAGAGTAGGGAGAGAATCGCGGTGTGGTGATTCAGTGGTGGTATGTGCTGTGTGTCCTAATACTGCCCTCACTCACACTAGTGTGTGACATGCTTCATCATAGGGCTGCTTACAATACACCCCGGCATAGCCAATGCCTGGGGTGGAGCAATAGGGTGGGGGAAGACAAACACAACACAAAAGAGAGAAAAATAATGCTTTCAATAGTGACTGGGAACGCCGGTAGTGAAAGTCCACCCCAGGAATTGTCTGCGCCGGGGTGTATTGTAAGCATCCCTATGATGGAGCATGTCACACACTAGTGTGAGTGAGGGCAGTATTAGGGCACACAGCACATACCACCACTGAATCACCACACCGCGATTCTCTCCCTACTCCTTTTGGTGTATAAAAGTATTAGATAGGGGGACTGGAGTAGGTGAGTTCCGTTCCCTCTCCCCTTCTTGTTTGTGTGCATTACCCTTATCTTAAGCCCAGGGGCCTAAAAATGCGGGATCCCAGAGGGAACTGCTGAACTCACGGCCAGCACACTCTACACGGAAGTGGCCTTGGGGCGTCAGAATGCCTAGCAATGTCCTTCCCCCTGGTCACATCACACACAGGAAGTGCAAAATCGAAAACTAGGTGGGGGCTCTGAGTGTTGCTCCCAGCGGGCGCCAGCCGAGGCGATGAGAGCGTGGAGGCACCTGCTACAGAGACAAACCAGCGATCCTGTTCCCCGACGAGACCCATGTGGCAAGCCAGCAAGATCGACGCCCCCTATGGCCTGGGGAGACTTAGGACTATGACCCCTGGGGTGGTCCGATTCCAGCGGAGAACGTGCAATAGCTGATGGCCTCCCCGAAGCCCACAAAGCGTTGAAGAAGTCAGGCCGCAGGGGGAGCGGCCAGGGCATGAGGCGTAGAGTCGGAGGAGGCAGGGCGGTCCACTGCCCGAGGCGCACACAGGACGGGCCTGACTTCCAGAGACAGGCCCCTTCAGAAGGGAGGGCTCTTATGCTTTTATCAAGCCGCCAAGGGACTCCAGAGGGTCATGCAGACAGCAGGGGTGCCCTCAGGCCAGTGCTATTCCCCCCCAGTCAGGAACAGAAACCAGCGTTGCCACACTTGGCCCGCAGATCCTCCACCGGGGACCAGGAGATGCTGTCGCGGGGGTAGTGAGGGCGGCCAGTGGGATGCAGCTCCGAGGGGGTGGGGGTGGGGGGGAAGGCCGGGGAGTAGATCTGAACGTAAGCTGAGCAAACTCACCACAGGCGGCACGGGTCACAAAGGTTGACCCTGGGCAAGGAGCGGGCCCAACGAAGCTCCACCATAATCAGTGGCCTGGGGAAATCCATTTGTCAACGTTGAGCCTCCCTACGTAGGGCCTCCCAGACCGACGTCGAGGGCGGAGCGAGCCCATCCTCAAACCGCCGGTGCACACCCGCAACACTTTCCAGGTGCGGCCCAGGCCCAGAGCTCAGTTGAGGGCAGGCCTTGGAACTCCCCAGCGGCTCCTACGCCGGAGCTTGCCAGTCACAGGGGAGCCGACCCCAGCCCTCCAAGGTGCTCGCCCAGCAGTAGCCTGCTCACGCCACAGGCTGGATCTTTTGGCTCCATCAGGCAGACGTCACTCAGGCACCGATCAGCTCCCGGACGTACCGGGCCCTCCCCGAGGCACTTAAACGGGCCCCCTGCTGTGTATCTAGCCAGGGGGCGGGGTGTGGTTTCGGGTGCTTTTACGGACGGGGACGGAACGCGAGGAAAGCACGTCCACTCACTCCGCCATCTTGGCCATGCCCCCATAACACTTTTTTATAATAACTTTTCAACATGCTGCACAGCAGCTATGCTACTCTAAAAACATAGCTTAAAGACATTGGCAAAGCCAAAGGCTCTGGCTAGACACTTATAAGGTCCCAATGGTGAGACCTATTGGCTATGCCAATGCTTGTTTGAAATAGCAGAGACTTTTTGTAAGTAGGAGGTTGATTCATTTAAAAAATGCATCATCAAAAAGACCCAAAAATGAAGATGGTGAGGATTTAGAAATGCTCAAGGAAAAATAATGGCTAGAAGCTGCAATATGAATTTAAAACGAAATAAAGCATTGGTGCTTTCTAATAAAACAAAACAGGCATTAGTGTTAAACTTCCTGCACGCCTGTGCATGTGAAGTCACTGTGCTGTTCCGTTCAATAAATGCAGTTGTACAAGGTGCTTAGCACTTATTAAATCACGAGGGTGCCTCAGCTATTGGCATTTTTATTTTCTAGCGCGAACTTGACCCTAGGGCATTACATCTCTGGGCTGTGTTTTTTCACCTAAGGCACCAGGGAGAATAAATGATTTGCCCATAATCACGGGAGGTTTAGAAAACACTGGGACTCGAACCTGGATTCTAATGTCCAAAGAAGGCTGCTGTATCTTTTATATGAATGCTACTGCTCACCATTTACTGCACTTGAAAAAAATACTTTTAACATGTTTTTCGTGGGCTTGGACAAACGTGTTTGCTGTCGTCACAGACACGCATCTTTGCTGTGAGCAGAGACAGAAAAAAGCTTTGACAAGCTCTTCGGCCTTTCAGCGAGTCGCACCTACTGCTACTTGCTCCTGGCCTCCTGCTCCGTCTGCTCACATGGCCAAGGTGGATGTATTAGGCTGCAGGAGGGCCCATCCCCCCATCTTCGACAGTCACGGCCAGCAGGTATCAGCAAAGTTGATTACATGCGCTTTGTTATGCAGATGTGTGAATTTGCACATCTTTGGCTGACCATGGAAACGTCCTGGCGCCCTTTCTTTTTCTTTGCACGGGAAGGCTGGGCAGAGCCTTTGGAATTCTTTTAACAGGATTCGAAAGAACCACGTACTTTTAAACTAAATGTCAGCACACACTCGAATATCAGGAAATATATTTATTGTCACAGGTCAATCATTTGCGGGGAATAATAAAAACGCTGCACAGGAAGGGTCTGATATTTTTAAGCCTTGCTCAGTTTGTAAATTTACAGTTCTTTGATGTGTTGGTTATTTTTTCAATAGCTTTTTATCTTTAACTTTGGTTTTGTACAAGTTGTTTCTTAAATTGCTACAGTTACATTGCACGATTGAAATTCAAATAAACAAAAACTCTGTTTAAATGGTGATTTTTCTCTGTTAGAGGCCAGTGTATCATTGCTATCACTACATTCGTTTTTGTCTGCACTTTTAAAAAGTGGTTTGCTCATCTTTTGTGTTGCAAGGACACTTGGGGATAGATTTTCAAACATTTTGTGCTGGGCTAGCGTCACAAAAGTGATGCTAACCAGCACAAAATGTTTTTTTCTAATTTACTTTCTATGAAAATAACCTAAGAGTAGTGCAAAGCAGCGTTAAACACTGCTTTGCGTTACTTAGCGCCAAGGGGGCGTTACATGGGTGGTACATGGGCGTTCCTGTACAACCACCCATGTCTTGACGCAAAACCCTATCTACAAAGAATTGTAGACAGTGTTTTGCGACAAAGGTTAACGCCACTTCAAGAGAGGCCCTAACAAGAGAAATGTTTATATTTCTCCTTTCTTTTCTGACTTTGCATGCTAGATTTTCAAACATTTTGCACTGGGTTAGCATCACAAAAGTGACACTAACCAGCACAAAATGTTTTTGGGAAATTTACTTTCCAGTGCAAAACTTGTTTTGCGCTGGAAAGTACACTAAAAGTAGCAAAAGAAGTGCAACGCACTGCTTTGCGATACTTAGCGCCAAGGAGACCTTACATGGGTGGTACATTGGCATTCCCATGTAAACACCCATGTCTTTTGACGCAAAACCCTATCTACAAAGAATTGTACACAGAGGTTTGCGCCAGAAGCTAACGCCACTTCAAAGGAGGCGCTAACAGGAGGAGTTTTTTATTTCTCCTTTCTTTTCTGACTTTGTATACGTGCTGTACTGTGCAGCACACCTACAAAGCGGGAAAAGCCTTTAAACTTCTCTATGCATGGTATTTTGTACAGGAAGGATACCCTTCCTATACAAAACCTGTGCTAGACACATGCGCACACCGTAGCGCTGTGGCGCTAAGGTATGTGCGTGGTGCTCAGCAGCTGAAATCAGCACCAGCGCTAGGGAGAGGGGAAGAGAGCCATATCTCTGAAGATATGGTGCTCTCCTGCTTCTTCCCTGTCACGCAGCACAGCCTCTTTGGGTGCTGCTTTGCGTATATTTTAAAAAAAATTGCTCCATTGAGGTACATTTTCAAACATTTTGGGCTGGATTACCATCACAAAAGTGACGCTAACCAACACAAAAAATTTGGGGGGGGATTTTCTTTTCTCCGCAAAACTTTTTATGTGCTGGAAAGTACCCTAAAAGTGTTGCAAATCAGTGTGAAGCACTGCTTTGCTTTACTTAGCGCCAATGGGGCGTTACATGGGTGCTACATGGGCATTCCCATACAATCACCCATGCCTTTTGATGCAAAACCCTATCTACCAATAATTGTAGACAGGGTTTTGCGCCAAAAGTTAACACCACTTCAAAGGAGGCACTAACACGAGAAATGTTTTTATTTCTTCTTTCTTTTCTGACTTTGCATACATGATGCACTGTGCAACACACATACAAAGTGGGAAAAACTTTCAAACTTCTTTAGGCATGGTATTTGGTACAGGAAGGGTACCCTTCCTGTATAAAACCTATGCTAGACTCATGCACGCACCCTAGCGCTATGTTGCTAAGGTGTGTGCGTGGTGCTCAGCAGCGGAAATCAGCGCTGGCACTAAGGAGAGGGGAGGAAAGAGCCATATAGGAGATATGGCGCTCTCCTGCTCCCTCCCTGTCACGGAACATAGTGCAGCCTCTTTGGGTGCTGTGCTGCATTGCATGTATTTTTTTAAAATCTGCCCTATAGTGTATATTCTCTTCTGGATCAGTTCATATGCACCTTGGGGATTGGCTGCCAGTAGAGAATCTGCCATCGGAAAAAAGTCCACCACAGGAATCGTACAGCACGGTAATTCTGCTGCTGCATCAGGCACGACTCCAGGACTCTACATCTAGGAAGGAAGCCTGGCTGGGCCATGAAGGTACATGGGGGAAGCTGGTAAGATTAACAACATTATTTTGAGATCGCTGTTTGGACTCTGACAAAATCTTTCTAAAATATACATGTCTAAGAAACGAAAGTAACATATGTTTAGTAATGTTCAATCTAGTGGGTCGATCTGTGGCCATGCCCAGGACCCATTTTCCTGTCTTCGACTTTAAACTACCTTCTAATGGGAGCTTGCATTCTCTCTCTTTGGTTGCAGTGGAGTATTGTGACATACCATACTAACAGTTTGCGAATGGGTGATGGATCTGATAGCATCAGATTTCCTCCGTAGTGAATTCAAATCTATCCACTTAGCAGACTACTCAGAAGGGTTTGTGGGACCCTGGTGAAAGACTATTTGTAGGATCTAATTCTTGGTTGTCTCCCAAATGTTTTTGACCATCCATTTCAAATGTTTCACTTTAATTGATACTGCTGTGTTACTTGTCAAAAGTTGAGAGTATTTAAATACATTTTTACACAGGGTTAGAAGTTAGCTTTGAGAGCTCTTGGAAACATGAATGACTAATGTAAGTTTTCAAAACACTGTGGACAAGAAATATTGATCAAATCAAAATATGGTTTGGAGGTATGGGGAATGAGTACTCCTTAAAGAATTTTGTGGAAACCAGTGAAGAGTGCATTTTAATGCATTCTGGGCCAGTATCTTTGCTTAAAATACAAATGGATTTAAACAAGATTTTACATCAGACATATTGTTTCTCTCTAATAATTAT
Organism: Calotriton arnoldi; assembly: GCA_963921515.1. Lineage (NCBI taxonomy): Eukaryota > Metazoa > Chordata > Amphibia > Caudata > Salamandridae > Calotriton > Calotriton arnoldi. Next base: position 1,459,118 of record CAWUFW010001331.1, read on the forward strand.
TTAAAAGAAATGTTAGGGTGTGAGGAAAAAGCACACAAGGGAATTACTTTAAATGCTCTTAGAAATAGGTTGATTTTATATGAAGTTGTTATGCATGAAAGTGGGGATGAGTTGGGACTTATTCAGCCACATGCTGGATGATATCATTGGAGTATTCCCTGACATGTGATTGACTCTTGACACAGTCCTATTAGCCTTTTAGACACTCCACCTGTAATGTATCTTTACCATTACTCATCAGTTGGTATAGTAACATTTTTATTTTGCTTTCTGCACCTCTTGTTGAGTCCTCAAGATGCACTCCTAGTGGACTGCTAGATAGGGCCCTAGCTTACAGTGCCAACCTGTGGATGGATGTTGTTTGCGGGGTCATCTAAAGACCAAAGTTTTCATTTTGTGAACAAGTGCCCTGAGAGTGTGGTTTAAACTTCTCATAGCCGCAATATAAACACACCCCCACATAAAGCGGTATACAAAGGTGAGTGTTATTTAAATCATCTGTAGTGCTTTTTAGGAGAGACCTTGTCTTTGTTGGTGATTTGAATACTAGTGGCTTTGATGTTGATTATTCTTTATGGACACCAGATCCAAAGTTTGCATGGCAGCACAAGAGAAGTTGCCCCCTAAAAGGGATATGGTTGAGTCGGTCTTGGTACCAAACCAGAAACCTGACCAATAGAGGCGCTTTCACAGCACCAGTAGGCCACTCTATGGAGTCCATCCATGAGCAGAAGGTGGCTCAAGGCCATGGAGACATGTTTAGGCCAGGTTACAATACTTACTACATATTGTGGTGAAACCAGCTTAATTATGCTCCAGCCAGACAAATAATAACTTGGACTGACATATGCCTAAAACAAGCCTAACCTATTTGTGTTTTAATGCTGAAAATAATGAGAATTGAACATGTTTCAATTCTGAAATCTGAAAATAAGAGATTGTGAATTAACCATTACTAAATTCTATCTAGTGGTCTTCGGAGTCTCTCAGTCACTCCTTTTCTCCCCTCAACACCACATTTCTGTACAATCTGTCATTCTGGTAGGCACGCACACCCTTTTTCTTGCCATATCTTTTTGAAATAGTCCATCATAATATCTCACACATCTCTGCCTTTTTATGCTGCCATGCATGCACTCCCTTGTGTTACCTGTCATACACCATGCCTCCTTTCCTCTCTCTCTTCACTTGTAAACACAGTGTTTTATTTTCTTTTGGTACTGTCGATGTTTCACAGTTCTGTACACCCCCTTCACCCACTTTCTCATAAAATGGCAATTACAATTGGAACATACATGACCATTGCTCTGGGCACTCTGCAGAGATGCTATTGATTTCATAGACATGAAATATGAACACCCTTATGACCCACTGACATGAGGTGGCTTCAGCCTCAACTCCAGACCTCTCAATTGTGCCCCATTGTGAACTGCAATTCACACCCTGATCTCACCCAGACACCGAGAGGTGACTCAAATGCCAGTATGCACTACACACAATTTTTACAGTAATTGCTGAGAAGTCGATCAGTGTTTTTGCTTGTTTAGGACATGAATATAGGGCCCTGTAGGGGCACATTTCAAAGTAATTTTTTAATTATTGTTGGGTCTGAACTATCGCAGGACCTATCCAACTTAAAGCCCTGACTGTATCCTGTAATGAGTATAAACAAAGAGAGAGCGAGGAACTATGGGGGTACTTCCTTTTCCCTGAATAATCTACAAAACAACAATAGGGACAAACCCTGCGGGGGAATCCAGACTCACTGCACCAAAGGACCAGGGAGTCAGGGAAAAACCATTAGGTTTCTAAAAGAACCCCCGCCCACCAACCTAGTTGGTGGCATGCTTAATCATCGGGTTCCCACCTGGGGTGCCGAATGCATCCCAGGTGTGCTTCGACACCTGATTTCAGCGGAGCAGGTGGTTTTGTTGTGAAGGAAGTGAAGTTGATGTGAAGGTATTTAAAATTGCCTCGAGGATCCTTCTTCAAACTAGAAGTGCTTTATTGATGAGGTCCTAGGACAAGGTTAAAAAGAAGAAAGTGGATATTATTAAGACTAACTTGGTCTAAAATATCCTAGTGGTGGTCTACATGTTTTAGCCTGTCTATAGAAGTTTAATAGGCTTTCTTCAAGACCAAAGGGTGATATAAGGTTGGTTCAAAGGCCTCGTGAAGTATCAGTACACACGCTAAGGTGTACTGTGAGTGGAGGGGTAATCCCGTACTTACAGTTTCCACCAACACGCTATATCTGTAAGACAAAGCAAAGCATCAAAATATCACTGTGCAATGTAAATGTGCCATAGGGAGATGCTTATACGGTGGCTGGTCAATAAGCACAATAACACAAGTAACTCTATCTCAGCATCTCCATGACTCCTGGCAAACATTAGTGCAGAACGTGGTCAAAGGACCATTCAAGTGGATTCCCAGTGGCAAGCACAAAGGACAATCACCTGGAAAGCATGCAATCATTAGTTTGTTACTCCAAAATTATGCATGGCAGTTGCAGTGCAGACTTGCTAAAAAACAAGGTGAGTAGCGTAAATGGGTAGAACAACGTTGTGAGCCTCGGATTTTGGGCAAACAGCGGATCACCATGCCTTCGGAGGTTGAGGGGCAACCTCACTTAGTGTCCCAACCCTACGATTCTTTTCGTATTGGGTCCAGAAACAACCCCGTGATGGCAGAGAGATTGGTCATTAATCACATAGTGGAAAGTTAGAAAAGATCTTACGTTAGTGTAACTATTTTGTAGCAGCATGGATCCCAGCAGGGGGCGGGATCTGTAGTCACACACTAAGGAAACAAAAATAAGGTAGGGTGGACAATGTCCATTGTAAAATCACCCACTGTTATTGCATAAGGAAGCGTTATTTGAAAGAAACCCCCTGAATTAGCCGAAAAACCAGCTTACTTCATGAAGGTGAGCCGCCCACATGGGTACCTAGTATGGTCCTGCGGCGAGGGATCCCGGGGATACTCTCACATCGAGTTGTGCCGATTAAATGCAAAACCCCAGTAGGAGCTGACCAGTACACGATGGACGTAGCGTCTGACGTCAGTGTCCGTAGTGATGTCAGACGTTGTTAGCCATATGATTAGTTCAAAAGGGGTATGCTACTACAAAGTTGGAAGCAGAGCTAAAAAAGACTGTACCGTGTAATCATGGGAATCGGTACACGTTATGCCTTAGTTTCAACACCATATCCTGTCCTTTAATTGAAAAGGGTATGCACAGAAATATTAAACATTGATATTTGGCCAGAGGAAATGGGCGAATATTAAAGTAAGCTGAAAATGTATGGCCAAAATAAATAGCTTGCCAAGATCGCCATAGGTGTCTGTGCCCACAAGACAGTGGGGCTAGTGTGTTTATGATCCAAAGTGCCAGGGTAGTCAGAACAAGGCACCAGGGTACTAAGCCATATTAAATATGGAGGAAGCTACATGTCAAAAATACTAGAGATGCAGTGCTCTACAAGGTCAGGTTCTGATGTTTGAAAAAGATACTATTAAAAGTGGTAGAGTTGACATGTAATCATGGAGAGATTACATGATTTGACCACGATCACAGGATGTAAAGCCGACACCGAGACTTGAACCCAGTTCCCCAATTCGACAGCTCTTTCTCTTATTTCACATCTTTATTATAGTCATTTGCAATATCAACAAAAAACATTGACAATGACAATAAATTTTGCATAGGCAAAACCTATTGACTTTGCCGATGCTTGTTCTTCATTATTACATATAATACAATCTTGAAATAATACCTTCAGGATGTGCACTGTACGAAAACTTCTCCAACATTTAATTTTACTAAAATGTTGTCCGTGTAGAATAGCATCCCAGGCCATCCAAGTGGTGCACATAACTGACTGGCCTCTTAGTTTACTATTGGAATAGTCAGGGTGGGTGGAAGCATGAAAGTTTCAAAATTCATGCGTCAAAACTGTTCCTGAAAATACTAGCACTGATTTAGTCTGGTGCAGTACTACTACTATGATGAAACAGTTCTGCATGTGAATAACATACATTTTTGAGATTTTTAGGACACTTTTTCATATTTTTTTTATACGTTTGTTTCACAATGGCTTTAAAAATGAAGGTGGCCTAAAAGTTAACAGTGCAGGACTCCCTAGTTACTTGCTTTCTTTCACATCAATTAATTTGTATATAAATGCTTGCCCGAATTGAACAGGGAGCCACATTAAAAGGTCAGGAGTGCGCTTGCGGCCCCCAGACTATACATCTGAAGGGAAGGTATAGTACAAATTATACAGCAGCCCTGGCTACACTGCAGCACAGCTGCAAGTTAAAAAAAAAAAGCTATAACGCAGTCAACGCTAGGTTTCTCATAAAGCTTTTTTTCCTATACTTTCAGCCTTTTGCAACATGGCTAAAAACTATTGGCAAAGCCAAACGACCCCCGTAGGCCAGACCAATGCTTGTTTAGAAATAGCTGATGCTTTTTGCAAATAGGAGGTTGATTGATTTTCAGAAGCGCATCCCACTTCAATAAGACCCAAAGAGAAGATGGTGATGACTTTGAAATGTTCAAGGAAAAATTATGATTAGAAGCAAAAATATGAATTTAAAGGGGTTTTCCTTAATAAAACAAAACAAGCATTAAACTTTCTGTGCTTGTGCAGGTGAAGTCACTCTGCTGTTCTGCTTAATATACGCATTGGTACAGGGTGCTTAGCTCTCATTAACTAGTGAGGTTGCCTTGGCTATAGTGCAAACCTGACCAAAGGGCATTACATCGATGCACTGATTTATTTTTTTCTAAAGCAGAGTGAGATTAAGTGATTTCCCCCGATTTTATCTAATGTCCAAAGTCAGCTGCTCTAGCCTGCATAGGATTAATTTTGCTCTGCATTTGCTGCACTTAAAAACGATACTTTTGTCAAGTTCAAGCTGTGAGCACAGTCTCAAACACACTTTGTCAGATCTTCAGCCTTCAGCCTTTCAGGCGAGTCGCACCTGCTGCTGTTTAGTCCTGGCTTCCTGCTCACTTCACTAAGGTGTGTGCATTAGGATGCAAGAGAGCCCATCCCCCCTGTCTCTAACAGTCACGGCCTGGAGCTGTCATCACCAAGGTTGGCTACTTGGAGCCTTGTTATGCAGATATCTGCATTTGCACATCTTTGGCTGGCCAAGGAATTGTCCGGACGCGCTTTTATTTTGCTTTGCACAGGAACACTGGCCAGTGCCTCAGGGATTCTTTTAAAAAGAATCGGAAGAACCACGTAGTTTCAAACTAAATGTTAGCACACATAAAATAACAGAATATATTGAGAGGCATAGGTCAGTCATTTACACTGTATGAAAAATAAGCTGCACAATAAGGGCCTGTTATTTTTAAACCTTTCACGTTCTGTTAAGTTACAGTTGCTCTATGTGGTTTATTTTTTTCTATTGGTCTTTTACTTTAACTATGGTTTTGTTTTAAACCTGTTTTGAGAATAAATGAAGTTGTAAAAATAAATACACACAGGAAACACATCATTTTCTGTCAGTATTTATCTGCAAAAAAACAGTAAAAGCGGAAAACTGGGAGCCTTAAAATGCTTTTATCAATGTTTACAAAACAACTAATATTTTTCAGAAACAAATCATCTAAATTCAACAGCTTAATGTAAATAAAGTTTCACTGTGATATTTAGAAAAAAAGGTGAATATGCATTAAAATAGGTTTTAACATTGGGGTGTGCATTTTTTCCTTTGAAATATGTGTGCTTTCTGCTGCTAGCATGTGTTTCTAGTGAGAAAAGTGTGTTTAAATGCAAAGTGTGTTTAAGACTGCAGTACCGCCTCCTGTCTACAGGGGCATGCTGAGCAAAAATATAAACACACTTTACAAAACACAGGTCCCCACAAGGCAATTTTTAAAAAAGTTGTAAAAATTTACACAGATGTTCCTGAAGTCATTTTTTATCATTTAGAAGATACTGCCTTGTGGGGACCTGGGTTCAGGTCCCCACAGTGCAATCAAGTCCCCACAGCGTGAGTGTGTTATCACACCCAAGTCCCCACAAGGATGGTAACACAAACCCACACACACACATCTACACACACACACAGTCTCCTATTACAAAAGACTTCCTCCATCAACGCTCCAACCACTTAGCTATGCCAATGCTTGTTTCATCATCTAACAAACAAGAAGCACTCAGTGCTTCATTGTTAACTCCCCAATGTGATTTGAATGTCAATTTCTGTTTTACAGAGTCCTTTTATGTTTTTCGTCTTTAATCAATCCTCATTCATTTTTATAATGTGACAACTCTGGTGACTGTCAGAAAGGGATCAATATTTTAAGGAGATTGGTCAACGGGTGCAAGCATTACAGATAGTCCCCAAATATTGCCTTTCATAGCCTCCTAAAGGTTTTGCTCATCAATAACTTGTTAATGGCAGAGGCATCCTTTATGTAACTCTCCAAACACATAACATCAATTAGATTGAATTGCATTTTTTGGTTTGGAAGACATAAATTTAATTATTTTTGAGACACTTGCCCACAAAAAGGTTTTTGCAATACCTTCTATTCGTAAGTTTTCATAAAAACAGTTGAAAATGTTTGATCTCAAGTGCCCCCATTTAGTGACCCCTAAAATAAAAAGTAGATGGTGATTTGGGCACACTTCTTTTTATTTGAAATATCCCTCATTACAAAGGCGGCACATAATCCCCAAGAAATATTTTCCTATGTTACACTTATCTCTTTGAAATTTCTCAGGGATCACATGCACAGGAGAAATTAATAGGCCTTCCCTTAGCAAGCTATGGAAAGCATCCACCAGCATACATCTGGACATTATCTCACCACCACTCTAACACCTGGTCATCACTGTCACTTCCTAATTTGATGCACACCTTATTGTTACCTATCATTCACTTTCACCCATAGAACTCTTCTTCGAAGACCTCAAGCCTTCCTGTATCAATAATGCCGGCCTGCTCCACTCATTATCTTCCGGGACATGAAACTTAATCTAGAAAACATTGCGCAAAATGCACTAGTCTTTTAGCTTCTTGTTAATAATACACTAACTAGCACTTACACAACTCCCGTTCATTCACTTGGCAAACCACTCAATCTAGTTTTGTCTCCATCCCTATCAGCACTTTCAGCCCAACCTTGAAGGGGGCATCCAGTGAATGATGTCACAATATCTTTCAAATCCCAGAAGATGTCATCAAACAAAGCAACAGTCTAGAATTCTCATTGTTGGAGACTGTTGGTGATGCAGGACTGGGTGAAGACAACAGTTTTTTCTCTTCACTGGATGGCGCTTTTAATCCATCCCTTCCGAATAAGCCATTTGTATAACCTTCAAATAGACTCTTTCATCTCCTAATTGATGAATCAATCATTAGACGTAAAATACAGGCAGACTTCATCCCAACTAACCTCCATACAATAACCTCTTACGTTCATCCTGCAGCAACTCCTTTGATGATCACAAAACCACACTGCACAACTTTAGATGCACATATCCTAACCACAACTAGTAACTCTTTGGCATTGCTCATTTAGCCACACTTCTGATGCATGGAACCAGCATGTGATTTGAAATAAACAATTGGAAGAAGCTCTGTGTTCCACAGCATCTGAAAGAATGTAAACAGTCATGCTTCATCCTCAACACCACCATAGATAAAGCCAATGCTATTTATAGAGCATCATCTACACGCAGCCACACAAAAAATACCAAACATAAACCTCATTAGCATATTGACTCTAGGAACCTCATACCACAGATTACTTCATCCATTCTCATGGCCAATGATTTGCCAATTAATTACACTAAAAAAATCACATCACACCCATACTTTCCACACTGCTCACTGGACCGCCACCACCACCCTCCTTCTTCAGATTTTCCTCCTTCACGTTCCTCTTCCCAACCTATCTTACAGAGCTTTCATTCTTGACAACATTATGAGATTTCTCAAACTCATCTGAAGTCACTATTGCTTCAGTAGCTTCTCTTACTACCTGTGCTACAAGTAAAAAAGCAAATTTTCCTAATTTTTTTCATGCAATGTGGGGCTAGCTTAAATGTTTTTGCCAAAATAATTTAGTAACAGTTTTAGCCAAAATTGTCAAATGATTCCTTGCAAACATTCATCCACAACAATTTAGGAAGTAGAATTTCAGGTAGGCCAATACAATTGTAACTAGGATTATAACTCAGCAACATGTCTGTGTTCCATTCTCCAGTCATACAAAAAAATAAAGTGTGCAAATAATAAAAGGGCACCCCTTATCTGCCCACGAGCGCCAGGGTAAACATAGTAAAATACAACAATTTTCATGTGCGAATCAATCATAGCTGCAAACCCCCTTGATAATCCGGGGTATTCATTCAATTGTTGTTGAGTAATATCAAATGACTAAATGACACATTTCTCTTTGTAGATCCTTAATATATTTCTTGAGATTTTCGCGAACTATGTTCAGTGTAAAGCCATTGCAGAGGACACAGTGCTCACGTGAAAAAGGCTTTTGTAGCCGAAACGCCTCTGACGCTGTAACAAGTGTTTCTGACGTGCTGATTAAATAACTCGAACTATGCTCGGAGTGCCGTTCTGTAATTAATTTGTTACGGAAGTTGCTTTGTATATATATATATATATATATATATATATATATATATATATATATATATATATATATATATTTACCGGATGACTACCAGTGTTCAGAAGATCGAAGTAAACGACGGAGGTGAAAGGGGTCCCGATGCCAACTGGAACGAATGGAGTATCCCGGGTCGCAGGACACGCGATTTCCATTGTGGACCGTTGGTGAGTGAGCCTCATTACCCTCCGTCAATTCTTATTATTTTAACAGCCTCAGTCCCGAAGGAATAGACTGAATGTGCAGGCCTCTGTAAAACTGGTTCTCGAAAGCAAACATGTCTACTGTCACGGAGAGGGAGGAGGCGGCCGCCGATATCTTCAGGCAGGGAACCGGACGAGGGGCAAGCAACCCCAAAGGACCCAATGTCGTGACTAACCCTCCGAGCAATCTCAAAATCCTATATCAGACTTTGGAGAAAGCCCACGAAAAAGAAATCCGAAAATGGTGGGAAGCTACCTCGCTACAGAGGTATCTAGAGTGCAACAGAATACCAAGAGGTCTTCGCATTTTCGAAGTCCCATCCTATGAGAACCCAGACCCGCAACTATTAAGGGAATGGTCGGAACATACCTCAGAGTCAGCAAAAGGAATGGTAAGAATCCTAATCAAATACGCCTGGAGCAATCGAGACAAACTTTTGGAAGAGATCAAAAATCTTGAAGAAATGATCAGCAAGGACAAAGATACAAAGCAAAGTGAAGAACTTAAGAATTCTATGCTGAAACGCTTGAAAGAATATGTAGCCATCATCCGACGAGGTAAGCAGACTAAATTCCAAAGAGACGAGCAAGGTTATGCCACAGGCCGCATCTTGACTTTCGCACGGAAATTTGATGCCCCCAGAAAAAAGATGAATCAACTGGGTGCTGCCGCTCCCTCCAATAGATAAACCTCAGAATCGGAGGTGGAGACCACAGAAGGCGAACAAACATCTGCCACAAATGATAGAGGCAGCACCAATGAGCCACCTTATTTTCGGGAATACAAGCTAATCAGAGAGTCCCAACAGAGACCAACGCCAAGAACCCATCCACCAGAACAACAACAAAGAAATGAAAAACAAGGTGGGGTAAGAAAGGAAGGAGGAGAAGCACCCACCCCGAGAATCACCCGCCTCAGGGGGAAAAGAGGCACATGGTAGAACCCAGAGAAGAAATGACTGTAATCAATCTCTCGAATAGAACACTCACTCGGGATGAAACAAAAGTTTTACAGCTGGGCTTAACCTTCTGCTCCACATCGGGTTTCGACTATGCACGAACTCGTATTGATCTCTTTAAGTATGTAAGGAAATTAAAACTACAAAAGATTTATCTGCTACACCCAAAGAAAACAACGGATAGGGCAATTCATGACAAGGACGATATGGACCTCTTAAGGACATGATCTGGAAATCTTGATGACGTTACAATCGTTAGACTCCTCGAATAACACGGGGGGAAGTGAGGATAGTGCCAACATGGATGTATGTCTAACAGAAGCGGGGATCACACAATCTAGCAGAAGAAGCATTTTGAAACGAAAATCTAGAGTAATCCTGCAGATCCCATTTGATGACATTGACGTCTTCAATGAAGCCATCATTACTGACTTAAAGAATTTGGCGAAGAAAAATGATCACCACAAACGCCTCTACAACATCTTGAAAAAGCAATGGCAAGCGATTCAATCATTAAGAGAAGACGACACTCTAGAGATCAAACCCTCTGACAAAGGAGGGAACGTTGTGATTTTCAATAAAGATCAATATTATAAGGAAGCCATGAGACAACTCAATGACAGAGAATGCTACTTGCCCATTAAAAGAGTGGAATATGTAGAGTGCATTAAAATATTTCATCAACACTTGTTGAATTGGAGGGACGAAGGTATGCTGGATCAGGATGAATATCTATTCCTGCATTGTGAACAACCAGTCCTTCCAACTTTTTATCACCTCCCGAAAATTCACAAGGACCTGGTAAATCCACCGGGAAGACCAATTGTGGCTTCTATTAATAGTCTTCTGGAGAATACATCAACATATATTGACTCTTTTTTATCGCCCCTGGTCAAAGATTTGGCCTCATATGTACAGGACACTCAGGATTTTCTGAGACTGATTGAGGGCATTATATGAGAGGAAGACATGCTACTTATCACTCTTGATATAACTAGTTTATACACATGTATAAATCATGAGCAAGGCATCACTATAGTTAAATGGTTCCTTAATAAGAGATCTCTCAAATTTCAAAAAACATAATCTTATGCTCCTACATATGATCAGGTTCTGCCTAGAAAACAGCATTTTTACATTCTCAGGGCAACTGTACAGGCAGCAACGCGGAACTGGGATGGGCACGTGCTTCGCCCCCAGCTACGCAAACCTTTTCATGGGCTGGTGGGAGAAGCACGTGGCCTGGGGTAAAAAACACGAGAATTGGATTGACAAAGTGGCGTTGTGGGCTAGGTACATAGATGACCTTTTTATTGTGTGGCGGGGTTACCGTTCCTCGGCTGAGGAATATATTACCTCACTTAACACCAATGACTTGAATCTATTGTTTACAGGGCAAATTAGTAACACCAAGGTATGCTACCTGGACTTGGAGGTTCATGTGGAGGATGCTAACCTGCTGACCAGGCTATATAGAAAACCGACAGCAGGCAATTCTGTCCTGCACGCAGGAAGTTACCACCCGAAAAGCCTGATCAAAAATATTCCCTATGGAGAATTGTTACGCCTTAAGCATAACTGCATGACCCAGCCAGATTACCATGAAGCTACACAGGGAGGACCTGTAAGGGTGATTACCCACTTCAATGAAAAGTCAGGGGATATAGTCCAGATTTTCAAAAAGAATTGGCATATCCTCCAAACTGATAATGTGCTAAAGCATAGTATCCCCATACGACCCCAGATAACTTACAGACGATGCCAATTACTGAGTGACTATCTGGTACACAGTCACTATGATGCCACCCCTCCCAAAACAGACAAAGTTACAGGCTTCTATCCTTGCATGAATTGTAAGGCGTGCAAATACAGTCACAAAGTGGTCAATTAGAAAGGTAGACAACAGGATTCTAGACCAACTAGAAGCATTAAACAACTTTTGAACTGTAACTCAGAGTACACAGTGTACTGCCTAGAGTGCCCCTGCCCTAAACGCTACATAGGAAGCACCATACACCCTACAAAAAAACGCATTCTCGAGCACATGCGAGCGATCACCAAGAAGGATGGAACTTATCTGGTGGCTCACCATTTGGAAATGTTCCACCAAAGTAATCGAGACCTCCTCAAATTCTTTTGTATAGATCAAGTCAAAAAGAATGAAAGAGGGGGTGACAGAATAAAAAAACTGCGTATATTAGAATCGAGGTATGTTAGAAATGGGATCTCTAGTTGGCAAGGGTTTGCACCTTTGTCCAAGTAGGGACCCTTCTTCCTAGTCAGGGTAAGGGTGTTACACTCGTGAAGTAACCCCTGCTCACCCTCGTGGTAGCTTGGCACGAGCAGTCGGGCTTAATTCAGAGGCAGTGTGTAAAGCATTTGCACATAACCAACAGTAATACAGTGTAAGCACTACAAACGGACACCACACCAGTTTAGAAAAATAACCAATATTTTATATACTCAAGACAAGACCAATTACGACAAAAATCCACAATACTATACTTTAAAAATGAATACTTGATAAGGTAACTTCTTCTTTGCAGGAATAGTCACAAAAACAAAGTTCGTACGAGTCGGTAGCTCCGTCTGAGCCTACCGCGATGCTGAAAACCACAGAGTCTAACAGTTCCAGCCGACCGCGTCGATACGGGCCAGCAGAGTCGTGAACAGACTCGGTTACAGTACCTTTCTCGTTGTGGCTGGTACGGAGTGTACGAGCCGGTCGGCGTTCGTCGCGGTTGCGGTGCAAGACGGAGCGATGCAAGGTGCGGTGTCCCTCGATGCGGTGCAGGCAGCGGCTCGATGAGCGTCGTGCAGACGGGGTCGGTGAGTCCAAGGCGTGCGATGCAGGGTGAGACGATGCTCGATGCGGTGCTGACAGGTTGCGATGCAGGCGACCAAGCCGGAGTGCGGGAGCTGGCGTCGGACAGCGGTGCGAGTCGGAGCGGTGCGTCGCAGACGTGCGAGCGGTGCCCCAAATGCGGTGCGGTCACGACTCTTGAGCCAGTTGCAGCGACCGCGTCGGTCGGGTCCGGCTGGTTCAGTGAAGCGATGCGATGCGAACTGCGGTGCCCACAGGTCACGGTGCAAGCAGCGGCTCGATGTTGGCGGCGTCGGACGTCGCCCACGGTGAGACCAGGGTTGCGATGCGAAGCGGGGCGATGCGGTCTGCGGTGCAAACAGGTCACCGGCCAGGGATGGATTCGGTTGACGGAGTCGGTTGCAGTTCCCTTCCTCTGTGGCAACTGAAACAGCGTTCCAGAAGCGGTACCCAGAGGCTTGTGAAGTCTTTGCAGTCCCTGAGACTTCTTAACAGGAGGCCAGCTCGGTTCCAGGCCCTTGGAGATACTCAGCACAAGTTTGTAGAAAGTTCAGTCCAGTCCTTTCACTGCCCAAGGCAGAAGCAGCAGCTGCAGGCCAACCCAACAAAGCAACAACACAGCAAAGGGGCAGTACTCCTCCTGGCAGCTCTTCCAGCTCTTCGTCTTGGCAGGTTCCTTGATTCCAGCGAGATCTAAATTCATGGGGTCAGGGCCCCAATATTTATATCCCAAATTCCTTTGTTCTCTGAAGGCAGAGAGGCCTTTGCCTAGTCCAAACCAGTTCTGGAGCACTTTGTTGACAAGTCTCCGTCCCTTCTTTCAGTGAGTAGGCCAGGGACATCAGACGCACCACAGGAGGTGGAGCCAGCATTGTGGAGGGAAGGCACTGTCCTATTCAGGGCCCAGGTGCGACCCCTCCCACCCATCTACATGTAGATCTTGCTATTCAGCCCTGCGCTGACTCACCCTGTCTCCTGGCATCCCCCAGCCCCTGTCACTCACACTCCAGACAAGGAATACACAACCTCGCAGAGGCAGGCTTGGATGGTTAGACAAGAAAATACCCACTTTCTAAAAGTGGTATTTTCAAACACAGAATGTTAAAACCAACTTCACTAAAAGCTGCATTTTATCATTCTGAGTCCAGGCATACTAAACTCGAATTTCTACCATGTTCCCGGGGTCAGTTAGGATTATAAGCTGTAATAATCAAAACTGCCCGTTCTGGCCTAGGGGAACAGGTAGCCTTGCAATAGTGAAAAACGAACTAGGCTGTAATTCACTATCAGGACATGCCACACACACCAGGGCATGTCCTACCTTTCGCATACAACGCACCCTGCCCACAGGGGTACCTTGGGCCTACCTTAGGGGTGACTAACATGTAGAAAAGGGAAGGTTTAGGGACTTGCAAGTGTGTGCACTTGCCAAGTCGACATGGCAGCCCCAGGCTGCGCACAGGCTCTGCGATGGCAGGCCCGAGTTACACTTTACGGGCTGTTTGCGTGGGTGGCACAATCCAGTGCTGCAGCCCACCAACAGCATTTGGTCTATAGGCCCTGGCACTCGCAGTGCACTTTACAAGGGACTGATACATAAACCAAATAGGCCAATCATGGAAACACCAATCCATAACACATTTTATACAGGAGCACTTGCACTTTCCCACTGGACAGCAGTGAGGAAAGTGCGCAGAATCATTACACCAGCAAAAACAGAGTCAAAACCGGGAGGTCAGAAAGCAAAAAGTCAGGGGAAACACGCCAAAAGATGCCAAGTCTAACACATGTCCCCTCCAGCTGAAAGTAGGGAGAACTACCCAACCCCATTGGAGTTCTCTTCACTAAGGCGGAAGAACCTGGACAGACCATCTGCGTTGGCGTGTTCTGTACCAGGACGGTGTTCCACCGTAAAGTCCATTCCCTGTAGGGAGATGGACCACCTCAGCAGTTTTGGATTCTCACCCCTCATTTGCATCAACCATCTGAGGGGCCTGTGGTCTGTCTGAACCCGGAAGTGAGTCCCAAACAGGTATGGTCTCAACTTCTTCAGCGCCCAGACCACAGCAAAAGCTTCCCTTTCTATGGCACTCCACCTCTGTTCCCTGGGAAGTAGTCTCCTGCTAAGGAAGACTACAGGCTGATCCAGGCCCTCTTCGTTCAGTTGTGAGAGCACCGCTCCCACACCATGCTCTGAAGCGTCAGTCTGCACGACGAATTCCTTGGAGAAGTCAGGTGCCTTGAGCACGGGCGCCGTGCACATGGCTGCCTTCAGGGCATCAAAAGCTTTCTGGCAGGACTCAGTCCAGATCACTTTCCTGGGCTGCCTCTTAGAGGTCAGCTCTGTTAAGGGGGCAACGATGGTGCCATAGCCCTTAACAAATCTCCTATAGTAACCGGTGAGACCTAAGAAGGCTCTCACCTCTGTCTGGGTCTTGGGGGGTTCCCAAGCCAGAATGGTGTCAATCTTGGGTTGTAGGGGCGCCACCTGGCCGCTTCCTACCTGGTGTCCCAAGTACACCACAGAACCCTGCCCGATCTGGCACTTACTGGCCTTGATCGTGAGGCCTGCACCTTGCAGAGCCCTCAACACTTTCTCAAGGTGCTGTAAATGTTCTTCCCAGCTGGAACTGAACACAGCAATGTCATCCAGGTAGGCGGCACTGAAATCCTCCAGCCCAGCCAACACCTGATTGACCAACCTCTGAAAGGTGGCAGGGGCATTCTTCAACCCAAAGGGCATCACCCGGAATTGGTAATGACCTTCTGGGGTTGAGAATGCTGATCTCTCCTTGGCCCCATCGGTTAAGGCAATCTGCCAGTACCCAGACGTCAAATCAAACGTGCTGAGGAACCGGGCAGCTCCCAACCGATCAATGAGCTCATCAGCTCTGGGGATGGGGTGCGCGTCAGTCCTGGTGACGGCATTGAGCCCACGGTAGTCCACACAAAACCGGAGTTCTGGAGTGGCACCGGGCGCCGCAGCCTTTGGGACCAAGACCACTGGGCTGGCCCAAGGACTGTGGGAGGGCTCAATCACCCCTAATGCCAACATCTTAGAGACCTCCTCCTTGATGCTGGCTCTGACCCGGTCAGTCAACCTGTAAATCTTGTGCTTCACAGGAGGGCTGTCACCAGTGTCCACGTCATGGGTACACCAGTGAGTAACACCGGGGGTCAGAGAGAACAGTGGGGCGAACTGTCCCAACAACTGGCGACAGTCCCCCTGCTGCTCCTGAGTCAGAGTAGGGGAGAGGATCACACCCTCTACTGACCCATCATGCTCCTTGGTAGACAGGAGGTCAGGGAGAGGCTCACTCTCCTCTTCCACCCCATCATCTGTCGCCAAGAGCATACTCACTTCGGACCTCTCGAAGTGGGGCTTGAGGCGGTTCACGTGAAGGACCCTCAAAGGGTTCCTTGGAGCCTGCAAATCCACCAGGTAGGTGACGTCACTTTTGCGCTCCTTTACCTCATATGGCCCAGTCCACTTGTCCTGCAAGGCACAAGGTGCCACTGGAGCCATGACCCACACTTTCTGCCCAGGTTGAAATTCGACCAGAGTGGCATTCTGGTCATACCATCTCTTCATTTCTTCCTGGCTTGCTTCTAGGTTCGCCTGAGCGAGTTTCCTGAAGCGGGCAGTTTGGTTTCTAAAGGCCAGCATGTAGCTAAATACATCCTGGGGAGTTTTCCTGGGAGCTGCCTCCCAGCCTTCCTTTACCAAACTCAGAGGTCCTCTGACAGGGTGGCCATACAGGAGCTCAAAGGGGCTGTACCCAAGAGACTTCTGAGGCACCTCCCTGTATGCAAAGAGTAGGCATGGCAAGAGGACGTCCCACTTACGCCTCATGGGTTCTGTTAGACCCTTGATCATGCCTTTCAAGGTCTGGTTGAATCTCTCCACCAGACCGTTTCCTTGTGGGTGGTAAGGAGTGGTGAACTTGTAGGTTACACCACACTCCTTCCACAGGGATGTCATATACTTGGATATGAAATTGGTCCCCCTATCAGAAACCACCTCTCTGGGGAATCCCACACGGGAAAAGATCCCCATTAACGCCCGGCCCACCACTGGCGCCGTCGTTGTCCTGAGAGGGATTGCCTCCGGGTACCGGGTGGCATGGTCCACCAAGACCAGGATGTACCTGTTGCCCATGGCTGTCTTGGGATCCAGTGGCCCCACAATATCCATCCCTACCCTTTCAAAGGGTGTTCCAACAACAGGAAAAGGTTGGAGAGGAGCTTTGACCTTCCTCCCACTCTTACCACTTGCCTGGCAAGTTTGGCAAGACCTACAGTGTGCATCTGACTGCCTTCGCATTTGGGGCCAAAAGAAGTGGGTGACAAGCCTGTCAAAGGTCTTGTCCTGCCCCAAATGTCCTGCCAAAGGCACGTCATGAGCCAGACCCAGTAGGAAGGTCCTGAAGCGCTGGGGTACCACCAGCACACGGGCTGACCCAGGCTCAGCAACCTTAGGCTCACTGTATAGGAGACCACTCTCCCAGTAGATCAGATGTGACCCGGACTGATTACCAGCTGCCTGGTCTGCAGCCTGCCGCCGCAGACCCTCCAGAGTAGGGCACTCGTTCTGCTCCCTGCAGAACTCCTCCCTGGTGGGACCCCCTTCTTGCTGCCAATGGGTCAGCTCAGAGATGTCTCCCAGTTCGGCTACCTGCTCCCCTGTAGGCACCGGGGCGTCCCCCTCGAGGTCCGCCTCCTCCCGGTCCGTGGGAACTTCGGGGGCCGGTTTCCCGCGCCCCCTGCCCTTTCTCTTGGCAGGGACTTGGGCCACTGTTTCAGGCTCCAAGTCCTCTTGATCACCCTTTTTGGCTGCCATTGACCGAGTAGACACGCATGCCCACTCTGGCAACCCAAGCATCTCCAAGTGAGACCTGAGCTCAACCTCCTTCCATAAGGACTGCTCGAGGTCGTTTCCTAGCAGACAATCTACAGGCATGGTAGGGCTCACAACCACCCTCAAGGGACCTGAGACCCCCCCATTCAAAGGGAACCTGCGCCACCATACATTGGCGCTCTGAGTTGTCTACAGCAACTACTTGGTGGAATGCTCCTGGGACTACTTGCTTCTCAGACACCAGGTGACACCGGACTGAGGTCACACTGGCTCCAGTGTCTCTGAGAGCCTCTACCCTGTTCCCATTAATGGTCACCCAGGTGCTATATTTCTTTGTGTTAGGGGGCACCTGGTTTCCTGGGACCATCTCACTGTCCCCTAGTGAGACAAGGGTCATTTCTGCGGGATCCCCACCCTCCTGTGGGCACCCCTCCTCCCCAAGCGCTACACTAGCCAACACTTTGGACTGTCCACCGGTGGGTGGCTGTGTCCCCTTCGGGCACTTGGGGTCCCCCTTAAAGTGACCTACCTGGTCACATGCATAACACTTGCGGGGGCCGGTCTCAACAGGCTTCCCTGTGGAGACCCCTTTCTTCTTATCACCGGGGGCTGGGAACCTTTACCCTGGGTACTAGTTTGGGGCCCTTTAGAGAACTCCTGTGCTTTACCCTTGTCCCCCCACCTTTCTGCTGGGGACCCTGCCCACCTTTGGCTGAGTCTCCCCCAAACGCTTTCTTGTGGACCCTGGTACTCACCCAGCGGTCCGCTTCCATAGCAAGCTTCCTGGGGTCAGTTAGCTTACTATCCACTAGGTGCTGGCGCAGATCTGCAAAACATAGACTAGACAAGTGCTCCCATGCAATCAAGTTGTAGAGCCCCTGAAAATCTGTTACACTACTGCCCTTCACCCAACCATCCAGAGACCTGCAGAACACATCCACACATTCCAACCAAGTGTTGGCATCAGACTTCTTACTGGACCTGAACTGATCCCTGTACTTTTCAGGAGTAAGACCATACTTCGTGAGAAGGGCATCCTTCATGTCAGCATAGGTGAGGTGATACCCCTTACCCAAAGCTATCAGAGCATCCCTTGCTTCTTCAGGGAAAAGTGGCCACAATCCTGCTCCCCAATTCTCCTCAGGGACCCCATTCATGTGTATGGCTGCCTCATAACCCTGAAACCACCTTTGTATGTCATCCCCCTTCTTGAACTCCTTGCCTACGTTCTTGGGAATGTGCACAATCCTGTCTGCCTTTCTGGACGAATTGCTGCCACCATCTGAGCCTGACTTACTCCTAAGTTCTAGCTCCTTCAGTTCTCTCTCATGCTCTAAGAGCATCTTCCTCTCCTCTATGGCCAATCTCTTCTCCTCCCGCTCACTCTCCAGTCTGAGCTTCTGCAGCTCAAACTGCCTTGCCTCCCGCCTGTCCTCCAGCTCCTCTGGGGACAGACTGCTGCTGCCTGATCTGGCGGGTTCCCCCTACCCAAAAGCACATCCACCCTGGAAATAGGCTCCTCCACCTCCTCACTGAGATTACCAGGCTGCCCATTGGCATGTCTGGCTGCTACCCAGGCCCTCAGCGCCTTCTGTAGCTCCTCCTTCCTTGTGAGGCCTTTAATTTGGACTTTCAGGTTTTTACAAATCGCTCGTAGCTCCTTTACGGCGTAGGATTCCAACCTATCCTCCTCAAAGATAACTTCCAGAGATGCAACGGATGATGCAATTGATTCAGGCATGACAAAAGTAGTGAGTTGAAAACTGGCAAGATCAAAAATAGGCCAAAAGAAAAAGAACCAGTATGTGGTACGTAATGGTCTGCGATATGGTAGTAGTGCACACCAATCACTGTAAGTCAAGTGCAAACACAAGTCCTATCCTCACCGCTGACAACCAATGTTAGAAATGGGATCTCTAGTTGGCAAGGGTTTGCACCTTTGTCCAAGTAGGGACCCTTCTTCCTAGTCAGGGTAAGGGTGTTACACTCGTGAAGTAACCCCTGCTCACCCTCGTGGTAGCTTGGCACGAGCAGTCGGGCTTAATTCAGAGGCAGTGTGTAAAGCATTTGCACATAACCAACAGTAATACAGTGTAAGCACTACAAACGGACACCACACCAGTTTAGAAAAATAACCAATATTTTATATACTCAAGACAAGACCAATTACGACAAAAATCCACAATACTATACTTTAAAAATGAATGCTTGATAAGGTAACTTCTTCTTTGCAGGAATAGTCCAAAAACAAAGTTCGTACGAGTCGGTAGCCCCGTCTGAGCCTACCGCGATGCTGAAAACCACAGAGTCTAACAGTTCCAGCCGACCGCGTCGATACGGGCCAGCAGAGTCGTGAACAGACTCGGTTACAGTACCTTTCTCGTTGTGGCTGGTACGGAGTGTACGAGCCGGTCGGCGTTCGTCGCGGTTGCGGTGCAAGACGGAGCGATGCAAGGTGCGGTGTCCCTCGATGCGGTGCAGGCAGCGGCTCGATGAGCGTCGTGCAGACGGGGTCGGTGAGTCCAAGGCGTGCGATGCAGGGTGAGACGATGCTCGATGCGGTGCTGACAGGTTGCGATGCAGGCGACCAAGCCGGAGTGCGGGAGCTGGCGTCGGACAGCGGTGCGAGTCGGAGCGGTGCGTCGCAGACGTGCGAGCGGTGCCCCAAATGCGGTGCGGTCACGACTCTTGAGCCAGTTGCAGCGACCGCGTCGGTCGGGTCCGGCTGGTTCAGTGAAGCGATGCGATGCGAACTGCGGTGCCCACAGGTCACGGTGCAAGCAGCGGCTCGATGTTGGCGGCGTCGGACGTCGCCCACGGTGAGACCAGGGTTGCGATGCGAAGCGGGGCGATGCGGTCTGCGGTGCAAACAGGTCACCGGCCAGGGATGGATTCGGTTGACGGAGTCGGTTGCAGTTCCCTTCCTCTGTGGCAACTGAAACAGCGTTCCAGAAGCGGTACCCAGAGGCTTGTGAAGTCTTTGCAGTCCCTGAGACTTCTTAACAGGAGGCCAGCTCGGTTCCAGGCCCTTGGAGATACTCAGCACAAGTTTGTAGAAAGTTCAGTCCAGTCCTTTCACTGCCCAAGGCAGAAGCAGCAGCTGCAGGCCAACCCAACAAAGCAACAACACAGCAAAGGGGCAGTACTCCTCCTGGCAGCTCTTCCAGCTCTTCGTCTTGGCAGGTTCCTTGATTCCAGCGAGATCTAAATTCATGGGGTCAGGGCCCCAATATTTATATCCCAAATTCCTTTGTTCTCTGAAGGCAGAGAGGCCTTTGCCTAGTCCAAACCAGTTCTGGAGCACTTTGTTGACAAGTCTCCGTCCCTTCTTTCAGTGAGTAGGCCAGGGACATCAGACGCACCACAGGAGGTGGAGCCAGCATTGTGGAGGGAAGGCACTGTCCTATTCAGGGCCCAGGTGCGACCCCTCCCACCCATCTACATGTAGATCTTGCTATTCAGCCCTGCGCTGACTCACCCTGTCTCCTGGCATCCCCCAGCCCCTGTCACTCACACTCCAGACAAGGAATACACAACCTCGCAGAGGCAGGCTTGGATGGTTAGACAAGAAAATACCCACTTTCTAAAAGTGGTATTTTCAAACACAGAATGTTAAAACCAACTTCACTAAAAGCTGCATTTTATCATTCTGAGTCCAGGCATACTAAACTCGAATTTCTACCATGTTCCCGGGGTCAGTTAGGATTATAAGCTGTAATAATCAAAACTGCCCGTTCTGGCCTAGGGGGAACAGGTAGCCTTGCAATAGTGAAAAACGAACTAGGCTGTAATTCACTATCAGGACATGCCACACACACCAGGGCATGTCCTACCTTTCGCATACAACGCACCCTGCCCACAGGGGTACCTTGGGCCTACCTTAGGGGTGACTAACATGTAGAAAAGGGAAGGTTTAGGGACTTGCAAGTGTGTGCACTTGCCAAGTCGACATGGCAGCCCCAGGCTGCGCACAGGCTCTGCGATGGCAGGCCCGAGTTACACTTTACGGGCTGTTTGCGTGGGTGGCACAATCCAGTGCTGCAGCCCACCAACAGCATTTGGTCTATAGGCCCTGGCACTCGCAGTGCACTTTACAAGGGACTGATACATAAACCAAATAGGCCAATCATGGAAACACCAATCCATAACACATTTTATACAGGAGCACTTGCACTTTCCCACTGGACAGCAGTGAGGAAAGTGCGCAGAATCATTACACCAGCAAAAACAGAGTCAAAACCGGGAGGTCAGAAAGCAAAAAGTCAGGGGAAACACGCCAAAAGATGCCAAGTCTAACACATGTCCCCTCCAGCTGAAAGTAGGGAGAACTACCCAACCCCATTGGAGTTCTCTTCACTAAGGCGGAAGAACCTGGACAGACCATCTGCGTTGGCGTGTTCTGTACCAGGACGGTGTTCCACCGTAAAGTCCATTCCCTGTAGGGAGATGGACCACCTCAGCAGTTTTGGATTCTCACCCCTCATTTGCATCAACCATCTGAGGGGCCTGTGGTCTGTCTGAACCCGGAAGTGAGTCCCAAACAGGTATGGTCTCAACTTCTTCAGCGCCCAGACCACAGCAAAAGCTTCCCTTTCTATGGCACTCCACCTCTGTTCCCTGGGAAGTAGTCTCCTGCTAAGGAAGACTACAGGCTGATCCAGGCCCTCTTCGTTCAGTTGTGAGAGCACCGCTCCCACACCATGCTCTGAAGCGTCAGTCTGCACGACGAATTCCTTGGAGAAGTCAGGTGCCTTGAGCACGGGCGCCGTGCACATGGCTGCCTTCAGGGCATCAAAAGCTTTCTGGCAGGACTCAGTCCAGATCACTTTCCTGGGCTGCCTCTTAGAGGTCAGCTCTGTTAAGGGGGCAACGATGGTGCCATAGCCCTTAACAAATCTCCTATAGTAACCGGTGAGACCTAAGAAGGCTCTCACCTCTGTCTGGGTCTTGGGGGTTCCCAAGCCAGAATGGTGTCAATCTTGGGTTGTAGGGGCGCCACCTGGCCGCTTCCTACCTGGTGTCCCAAGTACACCACAGAACCCTGCCCGATCTGGCACTTACTGGCCTTGATCGTGAGGCCTGCACCTTGCAGAGCCCTCAACACTTTCTCAAGGTGCTGTAAATGTTCTTCCCAGCTGGAACTGAACACAGCAATGTCATCCAGGTAGGCGGCACTGAAATCCTCCAGCCCAGCCAACACCTGATTGACCAACCTCTGAAAGGTGGCAGGGGCATTCTTCAACCCAAAGGGCATCACCCGGAATTGGTAATGACCTTCTGGGGTTGAGAATGCTGATCTCTCCTTGGCCCCATCGGTTAAGGCAATCTGCCAGTACCCAGACGTCAAATCAAACGTGCTGAGGAACCGGGCAGCTCCCAACCGATCAATGAGCTCATCAGCTCTGGGGATGGGGTGCGCGTCAGTCCTGGTGACGGCATTGAGCCCACGGTAGTCCACACAAAACCGGAGTTCTGGAGTGGCACCGGGCGCCGCAGCCTTTGGGACCAAGACCACTGGGCTGGCCCAAGGACTGTGGGAGGGCTCAATCACCCCTAATGCCAACATCTTAGAGACCTCCTCCTTGATGCTGGCTCTGACCCGGTCAGTCAACCTGTAAATCTTGTGCTTCACAGGAGGGCTGTCACCAGTGTCCACGTCATGGGTACACCAGTGAGTAACACCGGGGGTCAGAGAGAACAGTGGGGCGAACTGTCCCAACAACTGGCGACAGTCCCCCTGCTGCTCCTGAGTCAGAGTAGGGGAGAGGATCACACCCTCTACTGACCCATCATGCTCCTTGGTAGACAGGAGGTCAGGGAGAGGCTCACTCTCCTCTTCCACCCCATCATCTGTCGCCAAGAGCATACTCACTTCGGACCTCTCGAAGTGGGGCTTGAGGCGGTTCACGTGAAGGACCCTCAAAGGGTTCCTGGGAGCCTGCAAATCCACCAGGTAGGTGACGTCACTTTTGCGCTCCTTTACCTCATATGGCCCAGTCCACTTGTCCTGCAAGGCACAAGGTGCCACTGGAGCCATGACCCACACTTTCTGCCCAGGTTGAAATTCGACCAGAGTGGCATTCTGGTCATACCATCTCTTCATTTCTTCCTGGCTTGCTTCTAGGTTCGCCTGAGCGAGTTTCCTGAAGCGGGCAGTTTGGTTTCTAAAGGCCAGCATGTAGCTAAATACATCCTGGGGAGTTTTCCTGGGAGCTGCCTCCCAGCCTTCCTTTACCAAACTCAGAGGTCCTCTGACAGGGTGGCCATACAGGAGCTCAAAGGGGCTGTACCCAAGAGACTTCTGAGGCACCTCCCTGTATGCAAAGAGTAGGCATGGCAAGAGGACGTCCCACTTACGCCTCATGGGTTCTGTTAGACCCTTGATCATGCCTTTCAAGGTCTGGTTGAATCTCTCCACCAGACCGTTTCCTTGTGGGTGGTAAGGAGTGGTGAACTTGTAGGTTACACCACACTCCTTCCACAGGGATGTCATATACTTGGATATGAAATTGGTCCCCCTATCAGAAACCACCTCTCTGGGGAATCCCACACGGGAAAAGATCCCCATTAACGCCCGGCCCACCACTGGCGCCGTCGTTGTCCTGAGAGGGATTGCCTCCGGGTACCGGGTGGCATGGTCCACCAAGACCAGGATGTACATGTTGCCCATGGCTGTCTTGGGATCCAGTGGCCCCACTATATCCATCCCTACCCTTTCAAAGGGTGTTCCAACAACAGGAAAAGGTTGGAGAGGAGCTTTGATCTTCCTCCCACTCTTACCACTTGCCTGGCAAGTTTGGCAAGACCTACAGTGTGCATCTGACTGCCTTCGCATTTGGGGCCAAAAGAAGTGGGTGACAAGCCTGTCAAAGGTCTTGTCCTGCCCCAAATGTCCTGCCAAAGGCACGTCATGAGCCAGACCCAGTAGGAAGGTCCTGAAGCGCTGGGGTACCACCAGCACACGGGCTGACCCAGGCTCAGCAACCTTAGGCTCACTGTATAGGAGACCACTCTCCCAGTAGATCAGATGTGACCCGGACTGATTACCAGCTGCCTGGTCTGCAGCCTGCCGCCGCAGACCCTCCAGAGTAGGGCACTCGTTCTGCTCCCTGCAGATCTCCTCCCTGGTGGGACCCCCTTCTTGCTGCCAATGGGTCAGCTCAGAGATGTCTCCCAGTTCGGCTACCTGCTCCCCTGTAGGCACCGGGGCGTCCCCCTCGAGGTCCGCCTCCTCCCGGTCCGTGGGAACTTCGGGGGCCGGTTTCCCGCGCCCCTGCCCTTTCTCTTGGCAGGGACTTGGGCCACTGTTTCAGGCTCCAAGTCCTCTTGATCACCCTTTTGGCTGCCATTGACCGAGTAGACACGCATGCCCACTCTGGCAACTCAAGCATCTCCAAGTGAGACCTGAGCTCAACCTCCTTCCATAAGGACTGCTCGAGGTCGTTTCCTAGCAGACAATCTACAGGCATGGTAGGGCTCACAACCACCCTCAAGGGACCTGAGACCCCCCATTCAAAGGGAACCTGCGCCACCATACATTGGCGCTCTGAGTTGTCTACAGCAACTACTTGGTGGAATGCTCCTGGGACTACTTGCTTCTCAGACACCAGGTGACACCGGACTGAGGTCACACTGGCTCCAGTGTCTCTGAGAGCCTCTACCCTGTTCCCATTAATGGTCACCCAGGTGCTATATTTCTTTGTGTTAGGGGGCACCTGGTTTCCTGGGACCATCTCACTGTCCCCTAGTGAGACAAGGGTCATTTCTGCGGGATCCCCACCCTCCTGTGGGCACCCCTCCTCCCCAAGCGCTACACTAGCCAACACTTTGGACTGTCCACCGGTGGGTGGCTGTGTCCCCTTCGGGCACTTGGGGTCCCCCTTAAAGTGACCTACCTGGTCACATGCATAACACTTGCGGGGGCCGGTCTCAACAGGCTTACCTGTGGAGACCCCTTTCTTCTTATCACCGGGGGCTGGGAACCTTTACCCTGGGTACTAGTTTGGGGCCCTTTAGAGAACTCCTGTGCTTTACCCTTGTCCCCCCACCTTTCTGCGGGGGACCCTGCCCACCTTTGGCTGAGTCTCCCCCAAACGCTTTCTTGTGGACCCTGGTACTAACCCAGCGGTCCGCTTCCATAGCAAGCTTCCTGGGGTCAGTTAGCTTGCTATCCACTAGGTGCTGGCGCAGATCTGCAAAACATAGACTAGACAAGTGCTCCCATGCAATCAAGTTGTAGAGCCCCTGAAAATCTGTTACACTACTGCCCTTCACCCAACCATCCAGAAACCTGCAGAACACATCCACACATTCCAACCAAGTGTTGGCATCCGACTTCTTACTGGACCTGAACTGATCCCTGTACTTTTCAGGAGTAAGACCATACTTCGTGAGAAGGGCATCCTTCATGTCAGCATAGGTGAGGTGATACCCCTTACCCAAAGCTATCAGAGCATCCCTTGCTTCTTCAGGGAAAAGTGGCCACAATCCTGCTCCCCAATTCTCCTCAGGGACCCCATTCATGTGTATGGCTGCCTCGTAACCCTGAAACCACCTTTGTATGTCATCCCCCTTCTTGAACTCCTTGCCTACGTTCTTGGGAATGTGCACAATCCTGTCTGCCTTTCTGGACGAATTGCTGCCACCATCTGAGCCTGACTTACTCCTAAGTTCTAGCTCCTTCAGCTCTCTCTCGTGCTCTAAGAGCATCTTCCTCTCCTCTATGGCCAACCTCTTCTCCTCCCGCTCACTCTCCAGTCTGAGCTTCTGCAGCTCAAACTGCCTTGCCTCCCGCCTGTCCTCCAGCTCCTCTGGGGACAGACTGCTGCTGCCTGATCTGGCGGGTTCCCCCTACCCAAAAGTACATCCACCCTGGAAATAGGCTCCTCCACCTCCTCACTGAGATTACCAGGCTGCCCATTGGCATGTCTGGCTGCTACCCAGGCCCTCAGCGCCTTCTGTAGCTCCTCCTTCCTTGTGAGGCCTTTAATTTGGACTTTCAGGTTTTTACAAATCGCTCGTAGCTCCTTTACGGCGTAGGATTCCAACCTATCCTCCTCAAAGATAACTTCCAGAGATGCAACGGATGATGCAATTGATTCAGGCATGACAAAAGTAGTGAGTTGAAAACTGGCAAGATCAAAAATAGGCCAAAAGAAAAAGAACCAGTATGTGGTACGTAATGGTCTGCGATATGGTAGTAGTGCACACCAATCACTGTAAGTCAAGTGCAAACACAAGTCCTATCCTCATCGCTGACAACCAATGTTAGAAATGGGATCTCTAGTTGGCAAGGGTTTGCACCTTTGTCCAAGTAGGGACCCTTCTTCCTAGTCAGGGTAAGGGTGTTACACTCGTGAAGTAACCCCTGCTCACCCTCGTGGTAGCTTGGCACGAGCAGTCGGGCTTAATTCAGAGGCAGTGTGTAAAGCATTTGCACATAACCAACAGTAATACAGTGTAAGCACTACAAACGGACACCACACCAGTTTAGAAAAATAACCAATATTTTATATACTCAAGACAAGACCAATTACGACAAAAATCCACAATACTATACTTTAAAAATGAATGCTTGATAAGGTAACTTCTTCTTTGCAGGAATAGTCCAAAAACAAAGTTCGTACGAGTCGGTAGCTCTGTCTGAGCCTACCGCGATGCTGAAAACCACAGAGTCTAACAGTTCCAGCCGACCGCGTCGATACGGACCAGCAGAGTCGTGAACAGACTCGGTTACAGTACCTTTCTCGTTGTGGCTGGTACGGAGTGTACGAGCCGGTCGGCTTTCGTCGCGGTTGCGGTGCAAGACGGAGCGATGCAAGGTGCGGTGTCCCTTGATGCGGTGCAGGCAGCGGCTCGATGAGCGTCGTGCAGACGGGGTCGGTGAGTCCAAGGCGTGCGATGCAGGGTGGGACGATGCTCGATGCGGTGCTGACAGGTTGTGATGCAGGCGACCAAGCCGGAGTGCGGGAGCTGGCGTCGGACAGCGGTGCGAGTCGGAGCGGTGCGTCGCAAACGTGCGAGCGGTGCCCCAAATGCGATGCGGTCACTACTCTTGAGCCAGTTGCAGCGTCCGCGTCGGTCGGGTCCGGCTGGTTCAGTGAAGCGATGCGAACTGCGGTGCCCACAGGTCACGGTGCAAGCAGCGGCTCGGTGTTGGCGGCGTCGGACGTCGCCCACGGTGAGACCAGGGTTGCGATGCGAAGCGGGGCGATGCGGTCTGCGGTGCAAACAGGTCACCGGCCAGGGATGGATTCGGTTGACGGAGTCGGTTGCGGTTCCCTTCCTCTGTGGCAACTGAAACAGCGTTCCAGAAGCGGTACCCAGAGGCTTGTGAAGTCTTTGCAGTCCCTGAGACTTCTTAACAGGAGGCCTGCTCGGTTCCAGGCCCTTGGAGATACTCAGCACAAGTTTGTAGAAAGTTCCTTCCTTTCACTGCCCAAGGCAGAAGCAGCAGCTGCAGGCCAACCCAACAAAGCAACAACACAGCAAAGGGGCAGTACTCCTCCTGGCAGCTCTTCCAGATCTTCGTCTTGGCAGGTTCCTTGATTCCAGCGAGATCTAAATTCATGGGGTCAGGGCCCCAATATTTATATCCCAAATTCCTTTGTTCTCTGAAGGCAGAGAGGCCTTTGCCTAGTCCAAATCAGTTCTGGAGCACTTTGTTGACAAGTCTCCGTCCCTTCTTTCAGTGAGTAGGCCAGGGACATCAGACGCACCACAGGAGGTGGAGCCAGCATTGTGGAGGGAAGGCACTGTCCTATTCAGGGCCCAGGTGCGACCCCTCCCACCCATCTACATGTAGATCTTGCTATTCAGCCCTGCGCTGACTCACCCTGTCTCCCGGCATCCCCCAGCCCCTGTCACTCACACTCCAGACAAGGAATACACAACCTCGCAGAGGCAGGCTTGGATGGTTAGACAAGAAAATACCCCCTTTCTAAAAGTGGTATTTTCAAACACAGAATGTTAAAACCAACTTCACTAAAAGCTGCATTTTATCATTCTGAGTCCAGGCATACTAAACTCGAATTTCTACCATGTTCCCGGGGTCAGTTAGGATTATAAGCTGTAATAATCAAAACTGCCCGTTCTGGCCTAGGGGGAACAGGTAGCCTTGCAATAGTGAAAAACGAACTAGGCTGTAATTCACTATCAGGACATGCCACACACACCAGGGCATGTCCTACCTTTCGCATACAACGCACCCTGCCCACAGGGGTACCTTGGGCCTGCCTTAGGGGTGACTAACATGTAGAAAAGGGAAGGTTTAGGGACTTGCAAGTGTGTGCACTTGCCAAGTCGACATGGCAGCCCCAGGCTGCGCACAGGCTCTGCGATGGCAGGCCCGAGTTACACTTTCCGGGCTGTTTGCGTGGGTGGCACAATCCAGTGTTGCAGCCCACCAACAGCATTTGGTCTATAGGCCCTGGCACTCGCAGTGCACTTTACAAGGGACTGATACATAAACCAAATAGGCCAATCATGGAAACACCAATCCATAACACATTTCATACAGGAGCACTTGCACTTTCCCACTGGACAGCAGTGAGGAAAGTGCGCAGAATCATTACACCAGCAAAAACAGAGTCAAAACCGGGAGGTCAGAAAGCAAAAAGTCAGGGGAAACACGCCAAAAGATGCCAAGTCTAACAAGGTACATAATAGATCTTCAAACAAAGGCCCCACTGGGCCTTAACAATGATGAAGAAATGTGGGTACACCTCGAATAACAGGGGACAATTATGTACTTTGAACCATATCACATTCCTCTCATTATGGGCATAACCTAACATAGGGATGGGACTGGCCATAACAATCCAGCCTTTGACATTAGAAACCACCATGGGCTAAGAACTGTTATAAGTAGGTCTTCTGACCTTGGGATTTACCCAACTGAATTACCCCCCTTTTCTTTTGAGATTTGCACCCATAGTCCGTGACATGATTGCCCATTCAGGGCACAATTATGAACGGACATGGGAGACTCTTTTCTAAAAATATTTTTTATAAGGCAAGTATTTTCGATAGAGAATATGATTGTAAATAATGATGAATTTTCTGAATGGATTACTATTATTATTTTTATTCCCTGTGCCTCATTAATGTCTATTAATTGTCTCCCGTATCGTCCGATTCAGTCTAATTTATTAATTTTTATTTGATTCACTTATGGTTTTGGTTTATATTGTTTGCACGTTTATGTTGAAAACCACGTTATAAAATGACCGCCACTGAATTTGGTAATCTACTGAGATTAATAGACCATCTTCTCTTTTTACGATTAACACGTGATACACTGTTTGATTAAAATGGCTCCATGGAAAAACAGAAACTGACATAGAAGAAGGCGTAAAGCCGAAACGCGTCTGTCAGTGCAGGAGGCCTGCACATTAAAAGCACTTTGATGAGAATTTCCGTGTGTGCTCTCGTTTTTGGCGTCTGGAAGTAATCGCCTTTGTGGTCTTAGATATAGCAGTTCACCACCACTTGAGTCAAGCACCCGGGACACGAGGTGCGGCGGCAGTGACTCTTCGTCCTGGAATATATATATATACACATACAATGGGCCTCATTTACGAGGCCCATAGCGGCACTTTTGAGCCGCCGGAGCGCCACTTTTTTGACGCTCCGGTGGCGCAATGTGCCACAGCATATTTACAAGGCCACGCAATGCCACTGTGCTTGGCTTTTCATGGCCTTGTAAATATGTGCCCCTTTTACGCAGAACAATGCGTGAAAGGGACATTCCATGGGTGTTGCTGTGGGTGTTCCCATGCAACACCCATGGAATATGAAGCATTCCAAGAATTACGAGGAATCATAAACCTGGGAATGCGTCAGATTCTAATGCCCCCCCCAGGGGTGGTGCTAGGGAGGCGCAACGAAGAGAAATATCCTTATTTCTCCTCGTTTTTTCCTCTTTCTATGTGTGCTTCATTCTGCAGCACACATAGAAAGAGGAAAACACCTCTCGTGATCGTTTTTGTGCAGGAAGGGACACATTCCTGCACAAAAATATTCATCCCTACAACGCAGACACCCTTGCACCATAGCGCAAGGGTACCTGTGTTGGCGCATGGCAGCCCATTGTGCGTCTGCGCAGGGGACAAGGACAGGAATGTGCTGTATCTCATAGATACGGCACATTCCTGCCCTTTTCTTTTGATGCAGGGCAGCACAGCAAGATCCCATGGGGCGCTGCCCTGCGCCAAAACCTCGTAAATGAGGACCAATATATGTAAACACAGACACTGTGGACACCTCCCCGGTTGTAAATGTATTCTCTATAGTCGGAGAGGGGGTTAACATCTGTTTGTATTCAATATTCCCCTGTGTATTTTTATTGTCCTTCATCCATAGTAGACAAAGTCATCAGATTCTAACCGATGAATGTGACTCTTCAAAATTCTGACTGGACCATAGAAAACAGGTAATGCAAACTTGTTTTCAGAAATGGTGATAAGTTATTATGATTAGCACTATTTCTTTGGGACAAGATTGTCAAGCATTGAAATGACAGCTTATTTTTACTTCTATATATCTGTATATGTGTGTACACATTTATTCCAAATATCCTGATAGAGTGGAAAAATGCCTCAAACAACCCAAGAGGGTAAAGGGGTATCAATTGTTCGCTTTAATAAATTTTTAGGCATACCCCTGAGGATTTTTGTGCTTCCCCTAAAATGAGTAAAGCTGAGGAAAATCGAAGATGTATGTGACTTATAGATGTTTTTTATTTTTTAAGAATTGTCATCACAGTGCCTCCATTGACATTTTCTATAGAACTGATTTCAAGCTGGAATTAGAAAAAGCATCAGTACATTCACAGGAGTGTTAAGAGCGGGACACCAAACTGAGAGGCTTATTTACAAGAGGCCAGCCGCGGTCCGTGCAGGTAACAGCGGTGGGGTGGTGGGGCCGCGTTGGGGGGATTTCGAGGAACGGTGCAGAGGGAAAATTAAATAAATAATTAATTTTCCCTTGGCATCGTCACTTGAAATCTCCCCCAACTCGGCCCCACCGCCCCACCGTTGTTACCTGCACGGACCACGGCTGCAAGAGGCCTGTGCCACCAGAGTGTCCCTTTTTTTGACTGTCCGGTGGAGCAGGCCTCTCAGTCATATCTATGAAGTGTGGCATTGCATGGCCTCATAGATATAGAGTAAGGCAAAGCAAAGCACAGGGGGAAAAGACATGAATGCACAGTATTTAATAAATGCAGTGCTTTCCTGCCCTTTCACATTGGCGTAGGGCAGCGCAGCAGGAAGACTTGCGGAGCTTCCCTATGACAATTTCTCGTAAATGAGGCCCTAGCTTCTTTAAAAAGTAGTCTTTACGTTTTGATGTGGGATTGCAAAGGAATGTCTTTCAAAACTCTACTATCCTCCGCCCAATCTCTTGAAAGTGAGGCATAAACAGATGACAGTTCTGACAGATTTGTAATATTGGCATACTTGTACTTAGGGTTTTTGTAATCACAAAGCTTAGGCTGCGCAAATTGACAAAGTTATTCCGAATGTCAAGATTGTGAATTCCTTACTTGTGACTTGCAAGGAAACATTGAGAGATGGATTTCATTGGGCGAGTGGTAACTGCAGGCATTAGAGAGAGAAGACAGCAATCTCATGGTCTCCCCTGAGGATCCTTTCACATTGAGTCATATCCCGATTAATTTTACAGCCTCAGTCCATCGAAGGGAGAATGTGAATGTAGGGATAAAGATCTGCTGTCCCTTGTAGACTTGCATCCCTGTACTTAAAGGTTTTTCAAAGAAATCCTTCCTTGCATATATTAAAAAGGTAGGATTTCTATTAATCTTTGTGAATGGCTTTTTGTTCATTGCTGGATTAGTATATCCGACACAACACAAACAAATGGCTATGGAATCTCACAACAGAAGAAGGGACAAAGGGATGGTAGTGCCAGTACACTTATAATATCGATTTTAAAGTCAGTCAATAATATTGAATGTTGTCCCTTCTTCTTATGGAATACTCATGATTGCAGTTTGTGCCCATAAATCAAGAGTTCACTAACATTTAAGCCATATTGGCTTAAGGGACAGGGAACTCTCTGCTTGGTAATGACCAGGAGACACGGCGTAGGGGTTGAGAGGTAAAGTTGAAGATCCTAAATCTTCTCATCAATATTTGCATGGCAATGACCCCACTCTCTGCACATATTGCTGTTTTGAAACAGTTACTTCCGGAGATCCTGTCTCAGGCAGGTGGTTGTTACAGTTGTAAAAGAACTCAGGAGAGGCACCGGATTCTCTGTTGCAGCAGAGTTTTGATGATGTCAGTCACAAAGGGGAGAAGCAGGAGTTATGTTGCTGTCTGGGGCATGGTCTGTTTCCAAGGTATGGGATTGGCTGGGCTGTCAGGTGGATTTCTCCTCTGTTGTGCACAGTAAACCATGTCCACTACTCAGTTGTAGCAACTCCAAAGACACTACTAACTCGTCCCTCCCTCCCACAGGCCCCCTCTCAAAACCCATACTAGATGGTTAGGCGGAAGATGAAGGGGCTGCTCTTGGTGACTGGCATCATCCACTGTGGCTAAGAAAAGTAGTACAGCTGTCCCTCAGACACAGAACATCCTTGAACACAAACACTGTTAGCAGAGAGTAGAAAGAGGATCTCAACTCCTGTCGGCTCCCCAGAAAAGTAATTTACTTGTCCAGGGAGAGCAGCCCAGTGCCACTCTTGAGCAATCGTAATGCACAAGTCCAATAATGGCTGTTGTGCCAATTAACAAATAACATTAAACTTTTCTGTCATCAATAATGAATGATTAGACTAGGGTACTGTGCTCCAAAAGACAGGAGACGTAAACTGTAATTGAACGGTTTGCCTTGTGATATTCTGAAACAGCAATAAATTGATCCTAAGCGATAAAGCGACCTGTAAATACAGCTGATGAGGCTTACATTAATGCATCACTATGTACCATACAACAAAAGTCTCAACTGAAGGATCAGATCTGGATCACATATAATTTTCACCCAGAGAAAGATCATGCCAAGGAACATCAACCTGTGATTTCCCTCACATTCTGACTTAGCCTTTTAAAGCAGAAATTTCAAACATTGGTCCTGGAGAGCTGAAATAATGTCATATTTTCAGAATAAATATCTTGGACAAATTTAAATGCAATGGATCGGATTCACAAAGCTATATCCAAGTTTCAGTTACAAGTTCAAATAGCCTTTTTATGGCTGCACAATCATGTTTGAATTAAAAAAAACATGGGTTTGAAGGATGCATGGGAAAGTAATACTCCCAAAATCAATGGAGGTTTAGGAAAGGGGTTCCCCTCAAGAAAAAAGAAAAAGAGTTGAAAAGTGCATTTATATGATTTAACTGTTTTTGCAAGAGCAGACAAAAACAATGTGTGCCTCATTCACAAAGGTAAATTCAGTTGTAAATGTAAGTGTATTGTTTATAACCAAACTTTACTTTTTTACGCCTGCCAGGAATTCACAAAGGGAGAAAAATGGTTTTGCAAGTGCAGACATCTCTGCCATTAGTGGAGAGAAATCCACACTTGTAAAGGAGTTTTCAAACGTTTTGTTGATCCTAGAAGTCTGGGAAACACCTGCAAGCATGAACTTTTGATAGCATTCCCAAACTCTGATCCGATACAGTTCCACCCTGGAAATGGCTGGAAATTTGCTCCAGACAAGGTCTGAAGTAACTCCCCTTTAACGACTGAAAGGGGAAAGGATCACCTACAAAATTTGGTGAAAAAGTGAAAAGGTGTGCATTGTGTGGAGGCTTCAATACTCGCGGCCAACTTCTCTGTCTTGGAGAACGCTTGATGGGGAATAGGATTCAATAGGAATGGCCACCTGGCAATTGAATTAGTGTGCCTGGAAACCAGCCCCGGAGGCAGCTTTCCTGGGGTACTAATGGAAATATTAATGAATACTGAAACTTTGTAAATCTGCTGCCACGCATAGATGTAAATCTATAGGTGCACATTTACTACTTTTTTAATGACTGTGCATATTTTAGGAAGAGGAAATGCACACTACTGAGGGTCTCAACATAGGATAACATTTGTCTGGTGCTAGGGACATTATTCATGGCAATGCAAGAAAAAATGTCAATGACTCACAATATATCACACTCAAGGTGATCATTTCAAGTTTGGCACAGAGGGAGTACATCCAAAATTAGCTGTCTTTCCACCTGCAAACTCAAGGCTCCCACTGAGGAAGTACTGGGTGTCTGTCGGCGAAGGCTCCGATGACACTGAGTGTGGAAACCCTTGTTCTGCCTGACCATCCATCATTTGACCACTAGGTTCTAGAGATGGTAATCCCCCATTTAGAAGGGATCAATCATCATTAGATTCACCATCCCAGGCAGAAAAATCACTCAATGGCCTCTACATCCGGTGAGAAAACACCCTGCACCTCATGGCTATTAGGGTTTTTGTGGTTTCCAGCAGCAAACCCACTCTTGTGGAATACAATTCAACAATTATGGCACTCACTTGGCAACATTTACAGCCTTTATTGCAATCGCTGCACCAACTAAAGCAGCGAAAGAAGGCAGGGTCTCTAAATAAGGTAGGCAGTCCTCTGTCAGAGTAGGAAAGGCCATAACATTCGCTGACCTGGCGTGCTTGGCCAACCGTCAGGCACTAAATGAGCCCGTCAGTGATTTTCCTGACTGTGAAAGATGGTTGATTTACAGATTATACATTTAGTTTCAATAAAATGGCTATACAATATATCATGATTCATTTATTTTTGGGTAACAGATAGATTCACATTATTGTAAAGGAGAGAACTGTGTCCAATAAGCAACATAGATCTTTAGATGGCCAGATTCCAGATTCTGGGTTGAGAGTGCGCTTTCAAATAAACCATGCTTAATATCCTTCTTGGATGCAGTGACTTTACCTTGTACAGACTGTTGAAAGGATTGAAATATAGGTACTTGGCTTGGCCTGGATATGGTATCAATTTATCTGAAAGGCTTGTAGTGTTAGCCAGTAAAATACATTGGGCCTGATTCAAAAGTGAAATTTGCTCATAAACGTACATTTACACATAATTTAACTTTTTTAACATCTGCCACGAATCCAAAAAAGACACACCTGGTGAACATAACTGGTTTTATGAGTGAGGTCATCTCTGACACAAATGTGGAGAAATCCACTCAAAGGATGAGAAAAGGGGGTTGTCAGGCGTGGTTTGCCTTGGACGTTTGGACATAAACATGGTCATTTGTGGCATTCTGAAGCCCCAATGCGTCCCCTTCTCACCTTGGAAATGGTTGTAGATTTACTCCAGACAATAGCTGGACTAACACCCCATCAAGGATGGGAAGGAGAATAAATCGCCCTCACAAATGAAAGTGTATTCCTCTCATAGGGAAAGAGTCCGTGTTTGGACAGGCAGACCCATTCCCCTATGTAGACGTTTGAACTATGGAGATTTCTACACAAGGTGAATAGGGCCTAGCACTGAGTGTCACCTGGCATTCTCAGTAGTGATGAAGGCACTCCAGGCACACTATGAGGAATACTGGGGAAGGGCAACAAGTAGTAAATCTGCAAATAGACGTAAATCTATTGGTGCATATTTGCTACTTTTTTTCATAAGTCGGGTCATATATATTTGCTCATGTGAAAATGGAATTCACAAATCTGGCTTCAGGAGTATCTCTGGAAATCTGTTACTTTTGTTGCTGTCCAGGAGTAACGTAGAAATGTTTGTGAATCCCTAAAAACCTGAATGCTGTACCTGTGATAGGTTCTAAACTTGCAAGTGCATATTTCTGATTATTTAGTACTCTGGTCCAGTCAATTTGACTGGCATACACATCTAAGGATTGTTTATGTGCAGGAAGGTTACCCTTCATAGGGCCCCTTGCAACATAGTGTGAGGGTACCTGCTTTGGCGCTAGACAGCACACAGTGCGCCAGCGCTATAAGAGAGCACATGTGTGTCATATCTTAGTACATATAGTGCAGTTCTGCTCTCTCCCTTCCACACAGCACAACAACTTTCCTTGCTGCACAGCTTTGCGTGAAATCTTGGTAAATATGCCCCTAAATGTTGATATACTTGTCCTTAAAACATGCATCATTTTTTCTATGATGATCATGATTCTGACTTCGCTGCACCTCTTACTTAAGAATTTTGTATCTGGTATTTGCACACTGCTGCTATAGTAAATATTACTATTATCAACAGTGTGGCAAATAGGGGTTTTGCTTAATCAAAAACAGAGAGTAGAATAGGTTTTCATCTGCTTGTCCAACTACCTGCTCTAGTCTGTAAAAATAAGGCTTGCCTAGTTAAAGTGCTTGTATAAATTAGATTATATACTGAAAAAGGGATGTTTCCTTTAAATAGTCCTGTCATTCATTATAGATCATATTTAGATCTTTGGGATATTGGGACTTACACTGACGACAGCAGAAAGGCTGAGGGCCAATAATGGCTGATAAAGACCTTCTGCTACAACATTTCAATGTTTGTGTTTCTCTTTCTCCCTGTTTAATTTAAAACATGGTGCCCTTACTGGGTGGAAAGTTCTAATAACATCATAGCTTGTGTGTCTGGGGCTACACCTATCATTAAAGCCCTCTCCCTCATTATAGGCAGCTACCTGTGGCTCAGGCCTACAAATTCAGTAGATGTTAATTAACAACTGGTATAGTCCTCGATATTGAGCGATAATGTTACATCAGAACTTTAGAATATTGGACATTAGAAAAAAGAGAATAGAGTGCCTGAGGACTAATAATGGCTGGTGTAAAGCTTCTTCCCCAGAGGCATGGCCAGCAAGCCAATGGCGCCAATGTGTGGCCGCAGGGCTCCGATCTTGACTCCGTTTGCAGCCATTCAGAGAGGCCCACCAGGGTCCACCCCATGCCTATCCAGGGGTCTAAAGCCTTGCTCGCCCTAGGACGTTGATAGTGATGAGTTGAGTCTTCTGTGCACTTACACAACCCACATGCGCCGGTGGAGATGGAGGCCAAGTGTGGAGCCGCCATCTTGTATTGCTATCAGCTGCAACCCAGTTAGTCAAGGAAGGAGAGCCTTAATATGAGTGCACAGGAACTGCAGAGAGAACTTTGGTTAGGGAGACCAAAACCCACTCCCAGCAATGAAGAGGTGCTCGGCTATGGGCAAAAAATGGATGAAGGTCCTGCGGCCACCATTTAGATTTACAAAGAGGCAAAACACTGCCAGTTCAGGTTGTGGCTGCACACAGTGTGGGCAGTTGAAGCCCCACCATCTTTCACCCAGAACTTGGACTGCTATAGTGCGAAACTGGAGGCCCCGCAGAGAGAGAGGGAAGAGCCCCCCGGGCTCGGTGTCTGATGCTGCCCCCCATGCTGCTTCTTACTTCTCAGGAGGAAAGATCCTGGAACAGCAAGTGGGGGGGGGGGCTCACCATTGCAGACTGGCTAACAGCGCTTAAACACTTGGAGGGTAATTGTTGCTGTCTGAAGATGCTGTGTTTGACGCTCCTACACTGACGTGCATTGGGGCTGAAAAGCAGGGGCACAAATGTGTCTAGATGAAGCACGAGGCATGGAGAAACAATCCCACACACATCAAGAGGGACCATGACATAACTTGACCAGGACAACCGTGACACAACACCCAATATATCACAACAATTTCTTTAAGAAGTCCTACAGGAAATCAAGGGGGAAGTGCCAACAATCAGGAACAACCTGAAAGAATATCTTAAGTAGATAAAGATGTTCCAAATCTGGGCAGAAGAGTCAATGACCTAGAAGGCACAGTCAATGACCGAGTAGATGAATGGAATCACACCGAAATTCCTCTGGTGATGCTGACTTACAAAATGTCAAGTCTGAATCTCTCACTCGAAGCTCCCAGTGTGCAAGAGACTGCATGGCTGTTGCGTCTATCACCACAATCTTGTGACAGTAAAGCTGTCTCAGCTCACAGACGGGAAGATAGGGCTCAAGAAGATTGTGCTGGGCCTTAGTGCTTGAGGTACCTAAAGGGCAGCATCCGATTGCAGCAGCCAGCGCAAGAGACATAGGAATACTGACTTACAAGTCTCGCATGCGAGCATTTTGGCCATTTTTCGCAAATTCATCATTTGCACCAGCACAAAATAAGAATGGTTGGTTTGTGACTTTTCTCCAGTTTATTAATTTATCCACAGGCAATGCTAGGGGCTTTCACTTTAAATTACCGTCTGACAACCGTCTCTTATTCCCAACGTTTCTATTCTTTCTTCCTTGATGTGAGGACCGCTTCCAATCCATTCCAGAAATTACTTTTACTCCAAAGATTTAGGCGACATTGTCCGTTGCACGGTGCAAAGTCATCAGTTTCTTTGCATAAGGAATTCAGGGGCATATTTGCAACAGGCAGCGATAATTATCGCTGACCTTGTATACTACAAATTTTTCTATCGCTGGAATATTTCGCCAGGCTAGCGTTGTATTAACAACGCTTAGCGCCATGGCGATGTATATTCCAGCGATAGCGCCCTTTTCCATGGAACATCGCTGGTTTTCCAGCGATGTTCCATGTAAAACGACGATATACTTGATGATACGACTCTGTGGTCGTATCACATGAATCCACCTCCCATGTTAAGTATGCCTTAGTCAGGAATTTAACAGACGTTAAATTCCTGCGTTAAGGCATACTTAACGCAATTAAAATAATCGCTTCTCGCATTGTAAATATCGCGAAGCTGCCTTCGCGATATTTACCCATGTTGTTTCCACAGACACGCCTACTTTGCATCTCATTAGCGATGCGAAGTTAGGCGTGCTGGAAACGGGAGAAAAATCAGCAAAACACGCGATAGCGTGTCTTTGCTGATAAGGCGATATAATTATCGCCGCTTTTCGGCCGAAAACGGCCGCAAAAGCGGCGATCATTTTTTATCGCCGCATTGTTAATATGCCCCTTGATGCCTACCAGGGAACCTTCTGTTATTACTGAGAGTCCTTGTGGTCTGGTGTATGCGATTATTTTGCACAAGCGTCCATTGCTCCAGATGCTGTAAGAGATTCCATTGTGGTGCAATAAAAAATTATTACATTGTGCATTACTCTTAAAAGCGATTTATTCAATTGCTTAGTCCTTTTAAATAAACCTCTTATCAGAGTCATGTGTGCACTCAGTGATGAATGTGAGATTAGTATCCTACTCAGCCCAGACACTTTCTGTGAACGTCCCATTACCTCCCTCATCATGTGACACTCTGCACTTATCTGTAGTCAGTCAAGCAGGGAAGGCGGAGTATGCTGTTTGTCAAGTCATTACGAGATGCAACCACAATCAACGGGCTGTTAAATGTTAAAAATGCGGGGTTTGTCATCTACATTGCACCAGCAAATAGTATTTATCCGGTGTTCGCAAACTCGAGCAAATATTTAAAACAAAGTTCAGTTATCCAACAGAACAAATATCACAAATTCAAGCCAGAAAAATAAATCCTAAATAATGTGACACAATTAGCAATATTATAGACAGTGCTCGAAACGGAAATATAGACATGTAGGAACTCTGGGGCATATTAGCAAGGTCACTATCGCCGCTTTAGCGGCACTTTTTGCCGCTAAAACGGCGATATTCTTATCGCCCTATCAGCAAACTGTCTCTAACAGCAGTTAGAGACAGTTTTCGGGCATTAGCGCCCGTGTTTTTACCGCTTTGCATGTCAGCGATATTTATCGCTAATGACATGCAAAGTGGGCGTTCCCGACGAACAAACCTGGGAAACACCCGCTAACAGGCCTATCGCCTATTAGCAAGGTGGCCATGGCCCCAGTTAGCGACGTGAAAAGTCGCGCTAACCGGGGTCATCGCTATTTATTTAACACCTGCAATTAGCAGGTGTTAGCCATACCTAACATGGGGGTGGATTATGCTGATACGACCACAGGGTCGTATCAGCAAGGTTACGCTGCTTTCCATGAAACATCGCTGGAAAACCAGCGATGTTTCATGGAAAACACCGCTATGGCTGGAATAATTATCACCATAGCGCTAAATGTCGCTAATACAGCGTTAGCATGGCAAATTATTCCGACGATAGCCGGCGATAAAAAAGTGCTCGCTAAACACGCTTTGCGATGTTTAGCGCACTTTTTAGATAATATGCCCCTCTGTATCCCAGAGTTTCTATTTACTAATTAGAAGACCGGTAAACTCTAATAAAAACTATCGGACCTCTGCTGGGAATTGCAGGAAGGCTCCCTTTAAAATGAAAGAGGTGTAGGTACTCTGTACCTGAAAGTACCGGACCATTTAAAGCACTGATTATAGACAAATCTATTGAGACCAAAATCTCTTAGGTGTAGAGTTCACACCTGTGCAAGGTCTTAGCTAAAGTGTTTTCGGGTGTGACAAATGCCCATCATACACAATTGCATATATGCAAATTGTGCGCCATAAATTATGCAAATACATCTTTTGTATTTGAATACTTCGCAGGCTTATGCCTGTTTTCTTACTACTTTTGTAGACGTTGAATATAGACTAAGCAGACACTGTGTTCCACCATAATACTGAAGTTGAATATATATTGAATCCACAAAATTGACCACCAATATATCGTCAGGATACAAGGAGGTGGGGTGAAATATAGTATATCTATACTTCCCTATATATCCTTTCCTTGATGATATCTTGGTATTGTGTGGAGTCAATATATGTGCTGGACAATATTATTGACCAGGAGCTTCTCCAACGAGTAGCTCTCCAGCTACCTGGAAGTAGCTCTCATGTGTGCAGCACAGCATACTAAATTAGAAACTTTTGTGGAGCTCAATTAACAAAAATATGCTAAAATTAAAAGGTGTGTCTTTGTAATGAAAATGTGTGTGTTTTCAGAACTCATAAGCTGATGTTTGGGGTAAAATGAATTTCTAAAATATATTTAAAGCTTACATTTGAATGATAAATCATGCAATATTACTAATATTACCCTCGTAACTTGTGCATTGCAAGTATTACTGGCCAGTATTGCCCATGTAGAGGAATTCCAAATTGAAAAAAACGTTTTATATTCGTGCTGGCAACTCTGCATGATGCACTGAGGTGATCACTGCTGGTACTCTTGCATGCGATTGCCACTAATGTAGTCTTATCTTATGTGGTCACTATTACAACACTGATAATATTAGTAGTTCAGGATCACTTTTATCGAAGATAAGTAGCTCTAGTTACAGAAAAGGTTGGAGACCCCTTCTTTAAACCATAGAGCCCACATTCATTATGCGTAGGTCATCAGG
Organism: Calotriton arnoldi; assembly: GCA_963921515.1. Lineage (NCBI taxonomy): Eukaryota > Metazoa > Chordata > Amphibia > Caudata > Salamandridae > Calotriton > Calotriton arnoldi. Next base: position 1,500,887 of record CAWUFW010001331.1, read on the forward strand.
TGCGTAACGAAACTTGAGGGGGCCCCCCTACAAAGTGCATGCACGGGGGCCGCCCCTACACTCCGGACCCAGTCCGGAGCTCTCAGGCCAGGGAACAGCCAGTGCCGGAGGGGGGTCAGAAGATTGGGTCCCCCTGCACCGCGGGGGCTTTTGTTACGCCACTGCAGCTCATATTTTGTGAAGCACTCTTATTGTCAACATGAAACAACATATTTTATGAGTTACAACTACTGAAGCAAATAAAAATAGATCAACAAACATGCTTTGAGTCATAACTTTTAGGCCACTGGGATTTCCTCTCAGTAGCATACCATTCTAGCGTTTTTACCACTCCTGTGTTATTTGAGGATAGGGTATGTGGTAAGAAAAGAACGAATTTTAATATCAACTTCAAAATATCTACTTGCACTACATCGTCAAGGTTCACTGATGCAACGTGTGAAAAGTATAGCAATGCTTATCTCGTATGCCTGATGATGTGGTGCAAGTCGATATTTTGCAGACGATATCTCTGTTGTCTAGAATTTGACATATAACCCCGTCTTACAACCACGCCCCATCTAGCAGCTAGAGATGCCGAAAATATCCTTTCAAGCAGTGATACTCAAAGTATGCCCGGAGCCGCATGGGGCCCCCCTGACTTTTACATGTGGCCCCCTGGGCAACACTATCACAGGGCTGCTGTTTACTCAACCAGAACTAATATTTACAGATATGTTCAATAAAAGGGCAAGCATTTATTTATAGGTTAACTGAAGTAAAAGAAAATAAGAAAAGGTGTCCCGCACCACTTAACATTGGGAACATCTTCATTTTTGAAGCCATCTTTCAGCAAAAGTGTTTTTTAAAAGTGATAGATTTCAAACGTGAATTTAGATACATTCATGCTTCCCCCCACCCTGACAACAATGCCAAAAGTGAACTAAGCGGAAAGTCAGTTGTTTTATGCACCCTTTGAGTGGCCTGGATTGCTATTATACTTACGTAACATTATAGTTTATTAAAACAAAGACAGGAGAAGGTTTTGTACAGTGCGCATCCTGAAGTCATGTATTTCGAGATCCTCTTATATGTGATAATGAAGAAAAAATTTAAAGAAAGTGAAATAAAGCAGCTGCCTAGAATCACACAATTTCGACAAGTGGGGAAGCCAGGATTGATCCAGGATTTCTGGTTTTACATATCGGCCCCTGGAAAAATGTTTCTCAGTACCCATGCCTTATGGTCATTTAGGTCTTAGTATTAAGTTCGGGATCAAACATTCAGGTCGACGTTAACCATTCATGAACAGTTGTTTGTAGCAAAAAGTATTCTATATAATTAAAACAAGCGTGGAAACTTCACTCCCACTAGATTTGGCCCACTGCAACCTCTTAGGCAGGAACAGGATTATGAGTAATGTGCCGGTTTCTCACTTTTCACAGGTGTTACAACTGGCTTTTTTAACCCCAATGTTGAGAGAGTTGAAGCTCATAATGGCATGAAACATGCAATATTACTGATGTGGAACGCGCTTCGAGGTGCAGGATTACCTCCAGAATACCTGGAGATTCGTAATCAGGCCGAAGTGTCCTGTTCTTAGAGGATCCTGCTGTCTTGATTTCATTCAGAATGCAAAAAGTTCCTCTGTGAATTGAACCTACAAATCAGAAGCCTCAATGCATGTGCACAAGAATCGACTTAGTATGCAGAGGAAAAAGGGAGAACCTAAGAACACTGGGGCCCTGAGGTATTGCAATATATGCTAAAAAACTACAGTCCGTATTATGACGAAAATTAAGCAATCTGTGTAAATAACTGAAATTTTATAGGGAAGTGGGAGGGAAGCATGGGATTCTTGATAATGCTAGTTAAGGTGCAACAATGCTTTTCCTAATAATAATTTGCGAGGTCAGGCATCCTGAATCAGATAACTTGTCTTTATTCCCAGTTCTCATCTATGCTGCAGGGTTTCAGATAGAATTACTTCTACAAATCCTATAATTATACAGTCCTTCTTCCTTACAATTCTGTTCCGAAAGGCTTCAGAAGGTTCAAGACGGGCGGCTTTGTCAACATCTGTGATGAATATTCAGATGGGCATTATTGACGGCCCTAATCTTCGTATTGCTAATGGGTGGTTTTGGACTTTTGTGTTTCACAGTGTTGTTATTTACGAATATTCAATATTGGCCCAAAAATGAAGCTGGTGCGCTAAGCGCCGTTAAGGTGTCTCTCTTTGAATATGTAAATCCGTATTTGTAAAGCACGAACTACTCAACCTTAGGGGTCTCAAGGTGCTGGGGGCCATTGTGGGAATTAAGTGAGCTATTGCCCAGAGTCACAAGGTGCTGAGCTGAGCTGCCGCTGGGGATCGAACCGTGAGCCCTGTGCTCCAAAGTCAGCTGCCTTGGCCGCTGCGCCACCGCTGATCTTTGGATCTCTGTCAGAAGAGGATCTAGAATGTGGCACACTGTTAGCAGCATCTGTGCCAACAGAGTTTGTTATGGTCTCAGAATACAGGCTTGGTTCTGTTAGATTGGTGCTTATTGTTGACTTGGGAGCTGCAGACTTCTTTTGTGATGATGACGATACAATGCCAGGCACCGTTGTGGGTCTTGTCAGCTGTTTTTATGCAGAACAGACAGTTCTGTCATTATGTCAGTAAGTAGTCATTGTGGTCCTTGGTGCTGCTGTGCTCACTCAGGGGCATATTATCAACGGCCAGCGATAATTATCGCTGGCCGTGCTTAGCGATAGATTACTTATCGCTGGCTATCTCCGGAAATTATCGCCCTGGTAGCGGGTTATTAACAACACGCTTCTCCAGGGCGATAAAAATTCCAGAGATAGCGAGGTTATCGCCGTTTTGCAGGGAACATCGCTGGTTTTCCAGCGATGTTCCCTGCAAAACGGCGATAACCTTGCTGATACGACCCTGTGGTCGTATCAGCACAATCCACCCCTATGTTAGGGATGGCTAAGTCGGGATAATAGCAGACGTTAGATTTTGGCGAAAACGGCCGTTTTCGCCAAAATCTAACGTCTGCTATCATCCTGTGGGCTGCCTTGTAAATATCGCGATGTGCACATCGGCGATATTTACAACGTAGCCCATCTGGGGTACGCCTAGTAACGCCCACTTTGCATCTCATTAGAGATGCAAAGCTGGGCGATAAGAGAAAGGGCGAAAGCATGGATTCACGCGTTAGCGTGTCCTTGCTAATAAGGCGTTAAAATTATCGCCGCTTTTCGTCCGAAAACGGACGCTAAAGCGGCGATAATTGTATCGCCTGCCCTTGTAGATATGCCCCTCAATGAGTTAAACACCCACTGCTGAGACCTGCAGGTCGCAACTTTTAATTTAGCCAAAGCTCCCTCAGTCTTTCATCCTTCCAAGGTCAGTAAGTTGAGTACCTTTAAACGAGGTGATAGTAACATGTATTACTTACAGAGAAGAGCTATGATAAATGATGCTTTATGAAAACTCAAGTTATTTAGAAACAGCTATTGTTTGCTCTTAAAATGACTTCTGGGTGGATGATTTAGTAAAGGTAGATCCATGTAAATGTGAGAAGTCATAATTGTTAAAACATGTAAGTGAAAACATCAAGAATATAGCCTGATCCTTTATAAAGAAGAAAGTGATATAAATAAAAGTAGGACTCAGGTATTGAAGAGTACTGGGAAGTACTTGTAAACAATTCTCCAGAAATGGTGGCAGACCATTCATTCAGGTCCCTAAGTGTGTATAACTACTGGACAGCTCTCTAGTGAGCAATGCTCACTGGGTACGAAAGGTTCCTACTCGAGTCTTAACCCTCCAAAGGTAGAACGGTGAGCAGTCAAGGCTTACTTTAGGACAGTGGATCTTAACCTGTGGTCCATGGGCGCACACTCTAGCACATTGGAATGTGCCAACAATCAGAGAGCATGCTTTGGGAGACAAACAACTGTGATATGCTAGAGTCTAGCATATGGCTTCATCCTTTAGAACTAAAATTACATTTTTTAAAGCTTTAAAGTCAATTAAAAGAAAACAATTGAATGTAGCAATTTGTTTGGTAGTGAATTAGGTAAAATGTTTTATAATATGTGTACTTGTTTTATGTATACTTGTTTCTGTATTTCTGTGTATTGTTTTGAGGGTGAAATCATAGAAAATCCTTAGGCAAGGGTTTCTGACTTCCAGTACAGATTCAGTGGGGATCCACAGAAGTCAAAAGGTTAGGGAACAACTGCTTTAGGAGATGGTAATGGACTGGAACTCAAATCCAGTAGGATTCAAATCCAGCAAATTCCATCACTCAAAGTGAATCAAGATCCAAACCAGAAAAGCAGTTCCATAGGGTGCCCAGGACCACTGCCTACTTCCCCAACACACCTTTTTTTTACTTCACAAACATAAAAGGGCTGACACCCATGGGTGGTAGTTTCACAAAAGTTTTGCCTTCACCCCTCCTACTTTGATGAATTTGTTTTTGATGGATTTAGAACTATGCACACTTTTCCATTGCTAATCAGTTCTAAAGTGCTTGTGCCCTCTCTCTAAACCAATATAAATTTGGCCTACATCTAATTGGCACATTTCATTTACTTGTAATTCCCTTGTAAATGGTACTACATGTACCCAGGACCAGTAAATTAAATGATACTTGTGGGCCTGCAGGATTCATTAAAGTATCACTTTAAAATATGGCTCAGGCGTGCCACTGGAGCCTGTGGTGCAGCTTTAAAAACTGCCATTTCGGCCTGGCAAAATAAACCTCTTGCTAGCTCAAATCTTCCTTTTTAATGCTTATAAAACATCCCTAAAGTAGCCCCTTCAAAACTCCTAGGGTATGGTGCATGATATTTATAAAGTAGGACATGTGTACTTATGTTTTACGTGTCCTGGCAGTGAAAAACTCCAAAAGTTGTTTTTTACTGTGGTAAGACCTATCTCTCCCATTGACTTACACTGTTTTACTTTATTACTTTTATGAGTGCTAACTTTGGATTGGGAACACATAGAGATACGCAGTTTAGATGCAAATGAATTGTAATTTAAAATCCTCATTTATGGTAAAGTAAAATTGTAAGTCACAATTCTAAAAATGCTGCTTTTGGAAAGTTATTACAAAATAGTGGGGTAACCCAAACAACCAAAGGACCTGGGTGCAATATGGTACAGAGTGATACACTCAAGAGCCCACTTGCTGATTCATATAGAAGGGGCTCTCCCACCCTTAAACAAACAGACTAATTCTGCATTCTGGAACTGACCTTGTATGAAATCCTATCTTGAGGCCGCACTAGAGCAGTTCATTGAATGTACATTTAGAATTTAGTGGAATATTCCCTCCAGACAAAGAGCCCTTGAGCCTTCGCTCTCTAAACAAATTGTCCGTCCATGCTGAGAACATACAGTGCACAACTCCAGGTTGCCCCCATCTTTTCTTGTCTGTCCTGATGAAGACCCGCAGTTAAAGTTTGAACTACACCTCCCCCTTTCGGGTTGAAAAGTCCACAGCCTACTTCTTTAGCCTGGACTGAATGTAAATATCCACATAGAGGCACTGCACTGACCAAGACGGCCACCTCTTTTTGATGGATTTGAATTTAGTCACTTAACTGGACTTCAGACTGGCCCACTGCAGTGGCCTTAGAACTCTGCTGTTCTTACTGGATTCTGTTATTGTATCTGAGGTTTCTTCGTCCTCACACTTATGCACGAGCACTTCTTTGAGCACTTTCTTTGAACATAATGGAGCAACCATTGTATTATAAAATATATGTATATATTACTAATGTCTAAATACAATTTCAAATGTTTTGCATACATTTTGCCTCCTTTGTTGCAATTTCTTTCTCCTTCCCTCATGTTCTCAGAATTGATCAATTTGTCATGATCAAGATACATTAATTGAATTTGTATGCTCTGTGTATTTTAGAGCATCGCTGTTAGAACCACTTTGTTGACTTTTAGAAAGTTGGCATTTTCTAGTCCCAACCATTTGTGCCTTCTACCTGTGTGTGGGTTCACATGACTGTGAATTGCACTGCTGTTGGGGTTTGTATATTCCTCCCAGACAGTGAGAGAAAAGGGACTAGGTGTGGGCTGGATGGCTGAGGGTGGAGATGTACCCTGCCCCACATATACTTCAAAGGGTGTTGCCTCCAGCACACACAAAAAAAACCTGACAACAGCTCTTTGTCACCCAGACAGTTTGAAGGCTTGACAGGGGAATGGAAGAACTTTCCAGAACCAGAGGTAGGGGGTAGGGCAGGGAGTCCTCCCACACACAAAAACTGGCTCAGGTATAAATATTGGACCCCCAGAACAACTCTTCAGATGACACCTGGACGTGTAGAAGACTCAGAAGAAGGGCTGCTCCACTGCACTGTTGCTAGAAGGTCTGCCCTGCTGTCCTGCTGCTGGAAGGACTGCCCTGCTGCCTGAGGAAGGAAGACCACCACAGTGACTCCAAGGATTAGCTGGCTGGCCTGCTGTGTGAGCTATAAGTACACAAGCTCCAGAAACCCTGCAACTTACCTTCCTTCAGCTGCTGGTCCCGGCTGGAGTGAGTCCTAGCCCACAAGTGGCACCCCCTCAGAACCTGGACCCTTGGTGTTTTGTTAAAGTGGTTTCCCCCTACCAAAATCTAAAACCTGGGACTTTTTCAGCAAAAACTGCTCTGAGAACCGACAAGAGACTGGGGCCTACCTGCAAGCCAATCCAAACAAGGTCTATTGCTGGTGGGATTGACTTCGCCGCAGCTCCTGCTAACCTCTTCTCCGCAGCAGCAAATCCTCTTTAGCAGGACCTCCCTAAAATGGCATCTGGCCCGCAGGGTAAATTTGAGCTCCAGAAAACGTTTAAGTCTGAAGTTAGAAATCTTTACTGGACTCAATGACGAACAATACTCCATTGACTCCAATAAACTCCTCGGCCTGAGAATCCATCTTCTCCCACTCTGAGCTTTCCCCACTCTCGTTGATGGCTTCACTGAGCCATAATCCAGTGGCTCCCTATCATCGATGACTTGCCCTTGGATGCAGCCTGGTGCCTTGCCCGCTAAGACGCTACCTTCTCAAAAACTCAAAGTCCAAAGGTAAACCAAGACTTGGCCATATCCACCCCTTGTTGTCTGACTCATGCTCCATCATGGTCAGCCTTAACTTTTGACTTTGCGCAGTCTTATGTGACCAGATACCCTCAGTTGGTCCTTTGATCTTTTAGGTGCTATTTTTCATTAAAAACTTAAAAAATTCATAAGTCTGGTTCTATGGATTGGATTCAATTTGTTTTATTAAAATGTACTCTATTTTTCTGAATTGGTGCAGGATTTTTCTTGTGTTGTATTTTCACTTTATTACTGTTTGTGTGCTGCATAAATACTTTACACATTGCCTCTAAGTTAAGACTGACTGCTTTTGTACCTAGCTACTGGAGGGTTATGCACAGGTTAATTTAGTGACTTTCTGGTATTGACCCAGACAAGGATTGAGTTTATTATTTGAGTGGGGCTTCCACCCCTCAGCTGATAATACGATTTTTTCCAAGGGCCCAAAGGGACTCCTACTCCATTACTACACCAACTTGGGAGTTAGCAATTTTGCAATGTTTTGCAGCTGGATTATAGATGCAAAATATTGATACAACACATACCAATTTGCATTCCCATTTTAAGAGCAGGTGAAAATTTATGACTCCTAAAATTGGATCAGTGCATAGCAAAAACTTATTTTTCTATCTCAAACGCACCTATTTTGCAGGTTGCAGAGTTTGTGACCACAACATAGGTTTGTACATCAAGTCCCACGTTTGGCAGCTGTAATCAGCGCCGGCGCAAGGGAAAGGGGAGGAGAGAGCCATGTCTTTGAAGATATGGCGCTCCCCTGCTCCCTCCCTGTCGCGCAACGCAGCGCAGCCTCGCGGGGGGGCTGCGCGACTTTTTTTTAATTCTCCCCCCTTTGTGTGTAACCATAGACCAGTATAGCTTAACTTTCTTCCTGTGGACAAACAAAAATTAATATGGAGCATCTCTTATTGACCTTAAGATGAGAGTCCAACAGAAATAAAAACACTCGTTAGTTCACATTGCACAGGTATGAGGTAGGAAATCACAACAGACTATGGACTAGGATCTCTCTTCCCAACACAGCCTACTGTATGAGTGTGGCTAGAGAGATTGATGCATGCTGTAGATGAGCTTACTAAGAATGTTCGCCCTGTCTGCCATTAAGACTCTAAAGTCTTTGTTGCACAGGGCCAGGTCAAACGTTACAGTAGCGAGTAAATAAGTTCGAGAGGTTGAGTTTAATTTTCTCCCTTTGTCTGTGTCTAAAATGTGTGTCTATAGTGGGCTCTAGTAGTTTAAAAATGACTGTTTGGGAGAAGGCGGTCAGGAGCAGTGAAGAGCAGATGAAAGTTCCTATCAAGGGACATTATTTTTCATGACCAATGCTGTGCTGGTTGTCATTGCATGCTTTGGATGCGTGTCCATGGCTGGTTCTTCTGCAGGTTTTGCAGATTCTAAAATCTCTCAAATGGATAACAGTCACAGACGTGCATGCTTACCATGAAGACAACTTGTAGAGAGGGAACACCTTGCACATACAAAAGCTTTGAGGCTTTGGAATGGATTTTCTCAGTCTGGAAATTAAGCTTCTTTTTGGTAACGGAATGGGACTCTGAATATTTCCACTGCTTTGAATGGTTAGGCTTCAGTGCTGGTATTGCTGGCCTTAAATCACTGCTCACTGGAATCCATCATATGATGATAAGCTGACTTCAGAAGTAACGCACTAGGCTGGTCATCTTACAGTGCAACCTAATTACTGCAGAAGTTGTTGGTCAATGTCTTGTGTTCTTCCTATACAAGGTTAGCTATAGGCCTTCAAGACACACTCTGCAATCATTATGACTCCATCTATTGTGAAGGATTAAGCAGCTACCAACCCCCAGGGAATCCATTGGAGGCCGTCAATACATCACAGGAGGCAAAGTACTTTAATTGGCAAGAAGGTAATTCAGGAAGCTTGCTTCCACAACTCTGGTAATCAGCTTAGATTCAACGTGCTACATGCTGATGTAGCTAAGAACAAGAACTAGGTGTAGCTGGCAGTTGGTCTTCGCATATTTCTCCCAGAAAGTCAGACAAAGGGGGAATAGGTGATGGCAGGATGGGCCATCTCTGACTTGCTAGGGGGGAGGAGCTGTCACCTACCACACTTGCGCATCACAAAGGCTCTGCCTCAGCACACTCATAAAGGGTTTCATACTATTCTTTTGTTCCCCCAGAGAAGCTGGAGCCAGGGCAGGGAGGCAGGAAATTCCAAACACCTTTGGGGTGGAGACCGCTAGAGCTTTCTCCTACTTCAAAGCTCACACCAAGTGTAAATATCGGACCCTCAGACCCAACTCTTCAGTACACTTCTGTACCTGTGAAAGACTCAGAGGAACGGCTGTGCTGCTCTGCAGCAAGAAGGACTGCCACTCTGCTGCCATGCTTTTCTGCTGTCCTGCTGCCTGAGTGAGAAGGACTTGACCGGCATCTTCAATAGGACCACAAGAAAGACTCTAAGGTCTAGTTGACTGACCTCCTGATCAGAGCCTCAGAGAGACAGAAAAGGCCCCAACTTTCTTGCACCATACACCTGGACACTGCCTGCTGTGAATCCTACCCCCCATGTGATGCCCCTCGAGTCCTGGAACCTTGGAAGTGGGGATAGAGGTAACTTGCCAGCCAAGCTGTGGTGTTCAGCAAGACCGTCGTAAAGCTTCATCAGCACCATCGCTGAGTGATGCCGAGCCCTGCAGAGCTGCACCGCACAGATGCCAGCCTCAATGGAATCAGTTAAGTATCAATGGGGCAACCCGCAAATCCACTGGACTCGGGTACAAATTGGTACAAAAAGAAATGTACCAGTGGAAGGTAATCCAACACAATATACAGTAGTATACACAAATGGTCTATGTTGCTAAAAACGTTTGACAACACCACCTTTGGATTATACCATCAAATGGTTATGATTTAATCTCATCACCAATTAGAATAATCAATTCATATACAAAATACAATACATGTGAATCTTAAAGGTTTAAAATTGGTGCAACCTAAGAGAAAAGGGGGAAGGGTTGTGAAAAGTGCGTGATGTGGAAAAGGAAAGGTAGTGTACATGTGAGCATCAAAATTCAATATTTACAACCTATCCAGCCAAGTAACTGGCTTCTACATATATGGAAAATCAAAACATCAAAGGGATGCAGGTAAACAATCTCTGTCATCCATGTTTGAAAGAGAGGAATGGTCAACGTTTCGACCCCTATGCGTGGCAGGGAGCTTTATTCCTTGCGGGCGGGTCTTCATCAGGACTAGTGCACAGTGACGCGGAAGCTCCAAGGCAGCAAGAAGGATTCAGGCTGAAGTAAAGGAGAAAGGGCCTCACAGGCTCTCATGTGACTAGCAGGCGTTGATTCGGGTAAGCATGAGCCAGGGTTGATGAGTAACCGGTGGCTCGAGGTTGCTGGTGAGAAACCGGTCTGACAGCTAACCAAGTCAGACCTTTACTTCAGCCTGAATCCTTCTTGCTGCCTTGGTGCTTCCGTGTCACTGTGCCCTAGTCCTGATGAAGACCCCGCCCGCAAGGAATAAAGCTCCCTGCCACGCATAGGGGTCGAAACATTGACCATTCCTCTCTTTCAAACATGGATGACAGAGATTGTTTACCTGCATCCCTTTGATGTTTTGATTTTCCATATATGTAGAAGCCAGTTACTTGGCTGGATAGGTTGTAAATATTGAATTTTGATGCTCACATGTACACTACCTTTCCTTTTCCACATCACGCACTTTTCACAACCCTTCCCCCTTTTCTCTTAGGTTGCACCAATTTTAAACCTTTAAGATTCACATGTATTGTATTTTGTATATGAATTGATTATTCTAATTGGTGATGAGATTAAATCATAACCATTTGATGGTATAATCCAAAGGTGGTGTTGTCAAAAGTTTTTAGCAACATAGACCATTTGTGTATACTACTGTATATTGTGTTGGATTACCTTCCACTGGGACATTTCTTTTTGTACCAGCCTCAATGGAATCGACACCAGCAATGCAAAGCCTCACAGCTCAGCTGCCAGTTTCATCGGAACTGACTCAATGCGAAGCCTCGCAAAGCCTTGCTGCAAAGCTTCATTGAAACTGATGCAGCGTGATGCAGTCTGACGCAGGACCTCGCATCGCGGGTCTCACAGCCCCTCGGAACCAACACCAGACAATGTGAAGCCTCGCAAACAACGACGCACAGAGAAATAGGGTACATTGTTCACAGTGCCTAACTGGAACCCTGCGGGTGGCCCACGCTCTATCACAGATGGCCTGAACTTCTGACGTTGCCCCTGTCTTGCGTGATCAGATAACTGCAGTTGGTGCTTTGTGCTTTTATGCACTATTTCTACTTAAATCTTTAAAACTGCATTCCGGTTCTACTGATTGGATCTTAGTCAGTTAGGTCTCAAATAATTTATTACATTTTACCCTATCCTTCTAAATTGGTGTGGGGTTTTTCTTGTGTCATGTTTTCACTTTATTACAGTTTGACGTGCTACATAAATACTTTACACATTGCCTGTAAGTTAAGCCTGACTGCTTTGTGCCAAGCTACCAGAGGGTTGAGCACAGGTTGAGTTGGGGTTTGCTTGTGTTTCTCCATGACATGAATTGTGGTTGCTACTTGGGTAGGGTTTCAGGTTTCACCTCCCTCAACCAGTAGCCCAATTTCCTTCACCCCTCTAGCAGATTTGATATACATTCATAAAGTGAAAGGGAAAAATTAAAAAGTAGTAGTGTTTACAATTACATTTTTTTTTAATTAAACATTAAATGTAAACAAAATTAAAATATATTAAAAATGAAAAACAATAAAAATTTGGAATAATGGTTCTGATACATATTAGGACAGAATAGTGGCAATCCTACACAAAAAATCTAAAATTATGGCATCCAATGCTGCGGTAGGGAAACAGCATCATACAACCGGTTTACAAATTTGGAGCCTTGGCTAGTTCTTCTGACTTAAACCCTTGACGTGATGGCCCATCTGCCATAGATGCCTAAGTCATCGTGATGGTCACCATCACTCATTTTCTCTACCCAAAAGCTCGATAAGATGCACGGTGCTCTGCAGATGAGAAGATGAAGGGTACAATTGCCTCCACACACAGTGGATAAACTTCCTGTGTGTAAGGAACATTGTTTTTTGTTTTCTGAAAACAAACTCCTGCTCTTGTAGTTTGCTTTCATAAAACATAAAATTTCACCAAGCGGGCACATCAAACACTTTGTAAAGCTTCAATGCCTTCAATAGAGCCCCTATAGTGACAGCTCTGCTGAAAGCACAGAGATCTCCACCTGCCTGGTCAAGATCTCTAAATATGGTTGGTGGTGACCAGTTGTCACTATTTTTTCATTTTCATTTGCCAACATGCTAATGCCCATCATAAATAATCAGTGCACGCTTATATCCTAATATGATTTTATATTTAAATTGGTCATAATTTGTGATTTTCACATTAATAGTTACCTATAGCTATAGCGTGTTCACGTTAAGTTAGCCATAGTCGATGTAGGCCTCCTTTAAAATAATTTATGCTGAACTTCCAAATGTGTCCTTGGCTACCACGTGCTATCACATTCGTTCTCTCATTTCAGAAACAGAACTACAGTAACTATGTTTATCTCATTGTAGCCATTGCTAGTTTTATGGAAAATGTTTACACAGTCGAGTTTCACGGAAACCAATATAATGAATATATTGCAGCTGTGTGGGGAACAGCCTGCCTGTAAAGAACCAGCATAAAACAGATAATCTGAAGGTTTGTGCTGCTGTCAGCCTCATTTGTGCGATGCCTGCGGAAGGGGATGAAGACATCTCACCAATGAATTTCTGAAATGTGATTGGTTCCCATCTCTTGGGAACTGTGGGATGTGTTTCAAATTGTTAAATCTTATGTTTTAATTGTGCATTGCTAAGCTAGCCAGAGTCAGACTGCTCCTGCCCACCTTTGAATACAGATGCCCTTCTGCTTCTCTTGAGACCTTACACTAATTTTATTTCTGCTCCTAGAGTTACACTCTTGAGAAACCCCGAGAAGGGCACCCTGAGCCCTGTATGGTCGCCTTTGACTCCCATCTCTTGTGCACATGTATACTCTGCTACTTCTGGATGCTACTGTCAGTATCATGCCAATAATAAATTAGCTGTCAGACTCTTGAGAAAATATATTTCTCCTTTGCCTGATTGGAACCTTCATTTGGTTCTGCCTTAGAGGCTTCATTTGCTAACATCTGTTGTGCAAAACTTCCTAAACCTCACCTGAAATCTTATCTTACTTAGCATTAGCGAGTTTCCCTTCAGAGGAACCAAATCTTTCATGATTTGCCTACAATAATATTTAAATAACTTGGCTCTGAGTTTGCTATTCTGACCTGTTTAGGATTATATTGAACCATGCTATTACCAGGTGATTATTGATTTTTGACTAATCGGACTGATTTGAGTTTGTAATTTTGCTAATCTGCTAATAAACTTTTATGGGTTGCAAATCTACTGCTCTCTGTCTTCCTTGTGGGGCATAATATGCTTCACTCTTATTGATATGCTATTGAACTGCTGATGTTAAGCCCATTGTACTTGAATTTGCACCCAGGCTTTGTACGTTGCAAATTTCATCCCTTGCTCGATCATTTAAGTTCATCGCCAGGGGAGCAGAACCCATAGCCTCTGCTGACCTGATGTGCCTTGTATACTTTAAATTATGCCCGTCATCTTTGAACTCCTTGGGAAGAAGAACTAGATAAGTTATACAGTAGCTCATGAAAATGCATTATGCTTAGAGGTGTCGGTAGGGTTGTGCATGCTTTTATTACCCAAGTCTAATCTCCTCAAAACCTCATTTATTGGGCTATGTCTACCTAGCTTAATATTTGTTTTCCTTACACTCAAGCTGATCATGTAAATTTCTCTTGTTGGAGAAGGTGAAAGCAGAAAAGGTTTAGCGGGAGCCGTGAAACAGGATGTGTCACAGATGCATGAACGTTTGCCACCTGCTTTAGAAACTGGATGGTCAATGCATTGGAGTAGGTTTCTTGAGATCCTTTCATGTGTGAGGACTTACCGTCCATGCAATTTTCATGTAGATGAGCTCACACTCATAAAAGATGTAAAACTAGTCATTCTAGTGAGAATTGTTCGTATAATGCATAGGGAAATTTGTGCAATTTTCCCAACCCTATATACCACATTTTAATAAAGTGAGTAAATTGAGCTAGGTAACAATAAGCATCTGTTATTCAGCTCCAAGATGCCCCGAGGGCTGGCTGACTGTGCATTTTACAAATACACACATTATGTTATTACTGGACATTTTGCAGCTGTGGAGCACTTCCCTGAATTGACAGAGTAGGAATAATTGTCCACAATTCAGAGACATGTGTTTTCACAGCGTTACAACTTTTTTTTAGAATTGTCCCACTCCATGTATTTGCATAAAAGAGCACGTACCACATGCTTTGAGACTGGTGGGATTTCCCACCCCTCTGTGAAGGCATTCTATATACCACTCATGTTTGTGCTCCTGAGTATGCTTCCATATTTGAAACATATACAGGGCCATTAGGGACCCCCACACTGGCTTGGGAACTCCCCCATACAAATGAGGATTAGCCCCTTTGAAATTCACAAGGGTTGATCCTGTATTACAAATATTGCCATTTCTGCACATGTGGCCCTTTTTGTACTATAGGATGTTATGTTAACAGAGATCTGTATAGCGTTCAACTTTGTAACAGGGTATTCCTCCCACAATGTGGTCTCCAGAGGGTCCCTGAAATCCTCCATGGCTCTTTCTAAAGCCCTAGCCCGAGAAGCATGCTACATGCCTTACATCTATTGTGTAATCAACATTCAGTACATCTCCTGGTAACCTGTTTGCCCCTGTGCATGCATCCACGATTGGAGCATGAGCAGGAATAAGGAGGGTCCCTGCTTTTGCACTGTAGACGCTGCCATACAAATGAGGAATACCTTATCTGAAATGTATAGGCACCGATCCAATATCACAGATGGGGTAGGAGGTACCTCTGTGGTCCTTTCTGCAATACCTAGCACGCCAGTACTACAAATGGCATGGAGTGTCAATTGAGCAAAAATGAGAGATTGTATGATGAGGTCATAGATAACATAAAGTAACCTAGCCAGTAATATGGCCTCCAGAAGGCAATATTAGGACTCAATGGGGCATATTTACAAGCCCTCAGCGCCCCCAGAGTGCCACTTTTTTTGACGTTCCGGTGGCGCAGTGCCATTTTTCATATTTGCAAGGTGGCGCTAAGCCACTTTCCATGGCTTAACACCACCTTGCAAATATGCCCCTTTTCACCGCAGTCCTCTGCTGCAAAGGGGCGTGCAATAAGTGTTGCTGTGGGCATTCCACCACAACACCCATTGCTTTTTGACGCTGCCCCAGATTTACAAGGCTGAGGCAGCACCAAAAGCTAACACCATGGAATACCAGGCATTAGAATGGCTCAACAAGAAGAAATTATTAATTTCTCCTCGTTTTTTGCTCTTTCCATGTGTGCTTAGAAGGTGCAAATCATCACTATGGATCATTTATGTGCAGGAAGGTGTCCCATACTGCACATAAACAATCGTCCCTGTAGCGCAGGCACCCTTGCAACATGGCCGCAGGGTGCCTGCACTGACGCTAGGCAGGTTTTTTTGCACTAGAGGAAACACAGGGATGTGTCGTATTCTTGTGAATAAGGCGCATCCCTGCATTTTGAAAATGTCGGAGAGTGGCGCTGCCAAATTTGGAGCAGCTCTGAGCTCCGTCATTTACTTGTAAATATGCCTTTATTTTTTTAACAATCTAAGAATTTCTTCTCTAGTTACACAGAATAGTGTCTCTTCTTGCTCATTCTCACATTTCTGTATATTTCGTTTGCTGCCACACATTCTGGTGCTGATTCCTTCCGGGGTGTACATTTGTGTGTTTGCAGCAGGGGCGTACAATCATTATTTGATTTGTGCAGGTGGTTACCGGTCGGCACAACTGGTATTTATTTCATGAGAACACCTTCAGGGCCAAGATAATCACCCTTCTCAACCACTCAGTAGAAAAGACCTGGAAGGGTCACTTTGAGGGAAGACATATGTCTAGGCATTGTACTGTGATCCCTGCTGAAGCTTTCAGATCTCTCTCTCCAGCAGTTTCATCCTTATGCTCATTAGCTCTCTCTTCCTTCACAGTGTTTAACGACACACATCAGTGAAAAGGAGGCTGCGAGTGTTATGTACAATCGACTATGCTTTCAATGCAGCTCTCATTAATATGGCCCTTTTTTTGGTCAAGATGAACACGACCATTACTGTGGCACCTGTCAAAGTATCACTACCTTGCACCCTCATAGAAGGTCTATAGCTCTTGCGCACTATCTTGTCTTTGTCCCAACCAGAACTCTTCATCAGAGCGTCTAGTACATTTCCCACTGTTAATTTCAAAGTCACTTCAACAGATGAGGGTTTTCCACAGTCCTGATTTTGGGAACCCTTCTTGTGTTATTTGGCGTCCCACATTGTTGTTTCAACTGCACCACACTTGTAATTGCAGAATCTTTAAAGCCTTACAGATTCCTCAGCGCGTTTGTATTTGTTTGCCCATGCACCTCCACCCTCTGTACCTGTATCACAGCTGCCGACATCACCAACACCTCTTTTGTTTGTAAGCCATGGTTTGCAAATCCATCCGTTATCTTCAACAGCCCACAACACTATTTCAACCATGGTGGTATATTTTTTCCAGATCAGCTTGCAGAGACCTAGGTGACTTGAGCAGGATCAGCTCTCCACTCATCAGGCGTGCATGGGCGACGGCTTTCTCATCACCATTCTTGTGCCCCTTATTCCTCTTGGCTAAGTTAGGAGTATAAGTCATTCCCTCCCTGATTTTTAACCACATTTTTTTCAAGGCAAATTGCAAAAAAAACTAGTTGGCGATGTAGAGCGCCACATTCCACAAAAGAACAGTTTGTTGAAGTGACCTATTGAATTCAGAAATCGCCCTTGCCCCTCTGTGTTGGGATAGAAGTGTTGGATCTGTTGAGGCAGGATTGAGGCTACTGCCCCAGTGGGATCCTACTCAGAATCTTCACCACCACCGCCCCCAGAAATCCATTCACCGGCCTATTCTCTCCAGTTTTCACAGTGTAGGTTGCATACCTAGTGTAGCCTCAAGCCTCACAGCTTCTTTGTTCCATCGGTGCACCTTCAGGCATCTGCAGACCTCTGGAGCTGCCCATCCTGCTCCACATGTTGTTTTGGAGAGAAACTAGGCCTACCACTGCTATGCATTCCCTGCATCTAGCAGAGCAATCAATGTGAACAACTGGGGGGACAGCAGAGACCCTGGTTTATACTCATCCATTGCCTCAGCTTCAGAAGAAATCCCACGGACTCTACCACATGTTTGTGGGTCCGAGGCAGCAGGTGGAGAAACAGATCTCTAACATGAGTACCGAGGAAACGTGGCCATCTTGGATCCTGCTGGACCTGACCGCCCCTGTTTCTTTGAAATAAAATAAAGAATAAGCTGTCTTTCTGGGCTTCATAAAACAACAAAGCATATCTTCCTTCCACATTCCAAGCCTTGTATTTTGTACTGCAATGACTAGTTGATATTCATTACAATATTGTGTGTTCTTCCAGTTTAAACTCTTGTTTAAAATTGGAAAATCTACAAGTAGTCGTAAATGTCTATGAAGAGATATGCTTGTTGTGTTTGTTGAGCTATGTACCTGCATCCTGCTCTCTCCAAAGAGCTTATATTTCTTAGAACCAAACATATGTGCTTCAAGTCATTGGTACTGTTGTAAGTCCGTTTTTATATAGCGCAGCTACTCACCCTTACGGGTCTCAAGGCGCAGGGGGCCGGAGTGGAAATTAAGTGAGCTATTGCCCAGAGTCACATGGTGCTGAGCTGAGCTGCCGGGGATCGAACTGTGAACCCTGTGCCCCGAAGTCAGCTGCCCTGGCCGCTGCACCACACCTCTCCACTGTTATGATACGTGTGTGAATGCAAGCCTCTAGAGGATTTGCTTGGGACAAGCAAAGCATGCCACACAATGTCTCCATTCTCAGCTAAGGCAGATCACTGCACATGGACTAGACCTGTCCTGGGTGAAGTCAATAGGTGAGGGTCGAATTTCAGAGGGAGGTACAGCAGGAGCTTGCTATATTGGGTATCTTTTGGTGGGTTACACCTATGCAGAGAATTCCTGCAAGAGTGCACATTATTGAAAATGATTCACTGGGCAGCTATCTTCTTGTGCATGAGTTTGTGTTTTTTTATATTATTGGGACTTGCATAGTGGACAACGTGCTATTAGAGTGGCATCTCTTATATCCACTGTCCTGATAAAGGATTACCCAATCCTAAAGAATGCTATTTATAACTTGTGTGTTCTTTATAACTCACACTGTAAATTTGGAATGCCACACTGTGGCTCTAATAAAATAAAGGAACCAAAGAATAGGTGCGAGAGAGAGACGAGAGAGAGACTCCCCAAGATCACTCAATTTGATCAAGTGGCGAAACTGGGATTCAAAGAAGGTTTCCTTATGCTAAATATTTACCTTAGACACTAGCTCTCTCCCCACATTTTTCACATTCTTTCACCAGCTGAAGCAAAATGGAGAAACGAATTGTCTGGCGTGCGTGTATGGTAAAGTGCTGCGCTATTTTACTGCCATTGCTTTTTTAGGGGTACTGTCTCTCCCACAACAATGTTTATTTTTATAAGTATTTTATGCTGAGCATACAAATGTCTTCGCTGGTGCATTCTGATAAAGGTTCTGAGATGTTACTGGAAATATTTAAAGCAACTCTTGCTCTTTCCTTTGTTATTTTAGAATACTAATTTTATAAAACTAAGGGCCATATTAGCAAGAAACTGCGAAAATAATTATCGCCTGCTATCGCTGGTATATATCGCCACGCTAACGCTGTATTAGCAACAGTTAGCACCATGGCGATATATAATCCAGCGATAGCGGGAGAAATGGGCCAACATCGCTACAAAACCAGCGATGTTGCATGGGGGACGGGGAGTCCTTGCTGATACGACCCTGTGGTCGTATCAGCAGAATCCACCCCCATGTTAAGTATGCACAAGTCAGGTTTTGGGCAGGTGTTAAAAATCCAGCAATGACCCCGGTTAGCGCGACTTTTAACGTCGCTTAACCGGGGCCAGGGCCTCATTGCTAATAGGCGATAGGCCTGTTAGCGGCTGTGTTCCTGGTTTTGTGGTCGGAACGCCTACTTTGCATGTCATTAGCGATAAATATCGCTGACATGCAAAGTGGCACCCAACACGCTCGCTGCTGGAAAGCTGTCGCTAACAACTGTTAGCGACAGCTTGCTGATAGGGCGATAATAATATCGCCGCTTTAGCGGCAAAAAGTGCCGCTAAAGCAGCGATATTGCCCTTGCTAATATGCCCCAATGGGGCATATTAGCAAGAACCTCGTTAGAACTATCGCCGTTTAGCGGCAGGAAACTGCCGCTAAAACGGCGATAATGGGCTTGCTAATATGCGCTATAGAATTCCAATAGAAGCCCAGGTTAGATGTCCTGCACATCTAACCTGGGCTTCTATTGAATTCTATAACGCATATTAGCAAGCCTATTATCGCCGTTTTAGCTGCAGTTTCCTGCCGCTAAAACGGCGATAATTTTAACGAGGTTCTTGCTAATATGCCCCTATGTTTGTTGTCAGCATTATAGCACTTTAAAATACACTATTTGGCAATCTTAAAAAAAACACTGCTGAGGAGAGAATATACCAAACACCCCATCAGAGGGTTAGGCTTGCCTATTCTGTGAGGTAAAATCATTTACATATTGCTTCCTACTCCCAACAAAGCACTAAAGTGCATTACAAATGAGTAGAATTATTTTTGGTTGGTTGTAGTTGGTTGGAAGAGTGTGAGTTTGTATTGTGGACTACGTATGAGTAATTCTGGTGTTCATGGTGCGTGATGCCTTGAATTGTGCTAGAATTGTGTGTGAACTAAGAGATAGCTGAATGTGTAGCCATGCCTACCCTCCTATTTAAATCTTTTTTTAAGTAATTTAGACAAGGACAGAGATCAACATAAAAGTAGTTCCTTCATTATAGTTGCACAAAAATGCAGAAATATACTTGTTGA
The DNA here is from genome assembly GCA_963921515.1 of Calotriton arnoldi. Lineage (NCBI taxonomy): Eukaryota > Metazoa > Chordata > Amphibia > Caudata > Salamandridae > Calotriton > Calotriton arnoldi. Next base: position 1,521,125 of record CAWUFW010001331.1, read on the forward strand.
GCATAAAAACATATTTCCCACATAAACAGATCAATGAATAAAAACCTCCTCATTGTGCATAAAAACACCACCACAGAAATTAGGTAATAGACACAGTTAAATGACACATTTTCACTTGAAAATTTATGACCAATTTAGGGGTAAAAAGCTTCTGAAGTATTTTAAAATGCTATAACCAGTGAGCTCATTTTGTGGCCATAATATAAAACTATCCTTAGAGGAGCTGTGGTTCCTTTTCTAGACAGGACATGATATGACCTTGAGTCCTGTGCCTTCTACACATCCAGATGGCACAGGACTCAAGTTCTGTTGGCTGGTGCAGCCCTTCGTCATCTGTTGGGGAACAGCCAGGTCTTTACTGCCTGCTTGAAGTCCTAGGGGGCATATTATCAAGAACGGCGTTAAAATGATCACCGGTTTAGCGGCAGAAAACTGCCGCTAAAGCGGCGATAATGGGCTTGATAATATGCCCTGGAGAATTCCAATAGGAGCCCATGTTCACACCAGAATATGGACTTCTATTGGAATTCTCAAGGGCATATTATCAAGCCCATTATCGCCGCTTTAGCGGCAGTTTTCTGCCGCTAAACCGGCGATAATTTTTAATGCCGTTCTTGATAATATGCCCCCAAGTTTTCTTGTGGTTTCTTTTCTCTGCTGAGAGAGCTCCATAATTTTGCTGCCAGTGCACAGAAGGAAGCTCCACCTATGCACCCAATCTTCTAGAAAGAGTATCTGTGCTGCTCCTCTTGAACTAACACTGGGCACCTGAGAGCTATGAGGAGTGCCTTGAAGGCGGTCTATCCGTTTATCGGTAGCTAGTGAAGTGTTTGAATGGCTGGTGTAATGTGGCCACGTCGGAGAAGATGGAGGATTTGTCTTGCTGCAGCATTTTGGAATTGTTGCAGTCTTTGCAATAGGAAGCTAAAGGCCTCTAGTCAGTGTGCAATTCTAGTCTGCAGTGCCCAGTCTACATGAAACATGGCAAGGGCAAGGGTAGCCTGTAGTGTCTGAGAGAAACCTAGATGAGGGAAGGTTGACACAGAGTTTGTGGTGAGTGCAAAGGGCTTCTAGTGCTTCTATTGACTTGATTCACTTGAAGAAACAGTCATGGGCTGAGTCCTTGATCACACTCAGGCTTCTTATTCACGTTGATGTTGCTGATGCTAGGCTGAGTCTCCGGGGTCAGATGTTCTTGGCTGCCATTCTTTGCACAGTAGGAGCTATATCTTCAAAGAGTCACATTTGAGGTGTTTCCTCAGCACCAACAGGTTGCCATATTGGAGGTCCTTTCTGATCATGGTCACTTTAAACATGATGGTTGGTGAACCTCCCCTCTGAAATTCGCTTCTGCACCAATCTTCTTGGCTTCCGAAGCCTTCTTAAAACCTGGCTATTTCGACAGGCTTTCTGAATAATTTTCTAGGACTTGGGTATCAATCAAAGTAGCGCCATGAAACCACCCCGGTGTACGTGCGCTTTATAAATTTATTTTAACATAACATAACCAATTGAAGGAGCGAGTTCGTGAGCGATGTGTGAGCGCACTCCGTTTGGGTTGGTGGTGCCACTTGAGGAACCTTTCGCCTCCTCTGGCACCAAATTCTGCCTCCGACTCCACGTCTTTTTCCAATTGACAAAATACCAACATTGATATATGCGGACATGAAACAACAACAGTTACCACAAAAAGAAATGGAGTAAATTTCACATATTTTCAATATGTAATAAGGTGCTAAAGAATAACTCGGTAGAAATCAGTATTACGCGGACAGCTTATGCAATCTGGCCAACAATTTGTCCTACACTGCTCTGCTAGAAGAAACAATTCTTTTAAGTCCGGCACCAGCTAAGTCCAGATGCGTTCTTCATAATGCAGTAAAACTCTTGAGGGTAAAGTCTCGCTGCTGACGTATAAGGCTTGAGAAGACAGCTGCGGGCAGTATTTTATTTATTAACTTCCAGTACAAATAATATTACAGCGCTAAGGCCTATTCTCCTTTCTCTAGGTTCCCAAAACCAACATTTCAAAGATAATGCACTTCATGTAGCCGTGTATTGTATCTTCAATATCCATTTTCAATGGTTCTTTTAAGTCGATAGGATGCTGAAACCTCCCCTGAGGAGTTTTTATTATATTTCTGCCATTTGTTCTTGTGTCGGACGTTAATGGATAATGCTTCTACACCGGCACTGTCGGGGATGGTACGGCCATTTTAAGCACTTTACAACCCCTTCGTGCTCTTCTTATTGTTGGACAGAATGTAATTGCTAAGACCGGCTTGAGTAAAATGGCGCGCCTTTCTTTTAGAGCATTCCATCCCTCCTGGCACAGTACATACATGCATTACTCGCAAGACTAAGCTGTGCAGCTGCCCAGGAGCGGGTCTATTTAAAGAATAAACAAACAGGAATACGACAGAGATCTGACTCTTGTGAAGAAACGTGAGTCATTAAAGAAAGATAAATGCAAGGCACATGTGCAAGAAAAATTATTGTTGTGCGAGGCACTCATTGACAGACATTAGCCTGAGTAACCAGATTCAACATCTGGTTATTTACAGCTATGAAGCTGCAACAGTGGGGAAACAAAAGTTGTTTCCAACTATTACTACATCATAAGGAGAAGTGCTTGTTTCCCATGTGTTCTCTCGCCTGGGTCTCCACAGACCCTAGGAAGGTGGCAGAACGGCAGCTAGAGGTCACTCGCCTTTTTCTGCCTCTATAGAGTCTCCACAGAGCTGAGGGAGCCAGTAGAACACAGACAGGCTGCTTGCACCCACCACCAAATTTGTCTGGCAGTCTCAGGCCTCACTTGACCGCGCACGCTCACAGTAAAAAAACACATGTGGCCACCAGCAGCTCTCAAAAAATCACAGTTAACGTGGAGTCAATTCTCTGCTCTCAATGTGGGAGCACAGAGCATAGTGCCAAAAACACCCAACCCGCAAACACAGCAATACCATAATAAAGAATACCCAAGACACATTGGTTGTTGGAGAAAACATTTCTGCAGGTTTATTTTGCATAAGAAATATGCCAACATGGTGGGTCAACTTACGGGCGATCCAAGGGCAGGCAGCCCCTATGCTGCCTGCCCACCTGATGAGCCAAATTGCACCGTGGCATAACCAATCGGTGCTAATCATTTTGGGGGACTACCCCTTACATCCTGTGGACCACCAGTCCACCCATTTACTCACGCCCCTTGAGGGGGCGGAGCATATCCAGGCAAGCCATCGGTTGCTCAGGTTTACAACCGCCCGAAGGACTAACGGGGTGCCGTCGTTCCTCCAGGGTCCTGCCGTAAGGACTTCCTGGGGCTATTTGGCATTTGCACCCTTCTTCTGGTCCTGAAGAGGGTACCCCTATGTACCATTCAGCCTCTGGATCGCCCTATAACTTCGCCTGCAACACAAAATAACAAGTTAATGGCCTTCCTACCCTAGCCACCCATCCAGCCGACACGCCGGGTAAGCGGTAGGGAGGGAGACGGCGTGGAACCTCGGCGCGAAAGTATTGCCAGATGGGCAGGGGAGGTAAATATACCTCGCCCCCGCCCACTCGGCACGCCGGAAATGACAGGAAGCGCCGGACCCCGGAGGTCCAGACACTAGACCCGTCGGGTTTGTGCCTAATGTGGCACTAAGGTGGCCGCCCTCCTATGGGGGCCCCCTGCGTGGGCCGCGGGCAGCCTCATAGTGCCAATATCGGCAACACACCCAACCCACAAACACAGCAATACCATAATAAAGAACACACAAGACACATTGGTTGTTGGAGAAAACATTGCTGTAGGTTTATTTTGCATAAGAAATATGCCAACATGGTGGGTCAACTTACGGGCGATCCAAGGGCAGGCAGCCCCTTTGCTGCCTGCCCACCTGATGAGCCAAATTGCACCGTGGCATAACCAATCGGTGCTAACCATTTTGGGGGATTACCCCTTACATCCTGTGGACCACCAGTCCACCCATTTACTCACGCCCCTTGAGGGGGCGGAGCGTATCCAGGCAAGCCCCCGGTTGCTCAAGTTTACAACCGCCCGAAGGACTAACGGGGCGCCGTCGTTCCTCCAGGCTCCTGCCGTAAGGACTTCCTGGGGCTATTTGGCATTTGCACCCTTCTTCTGGTCCTAAAGAGGGTGCCCCTATGTACCATTCAGCCTCTGAATCACCCTGTAACTCCGCCACAGCTCTGGGTGTGGCACCCGAAACCCCCCACCAAGGCAGGCATTCTTACTTGCACCCTGCTGATTCTAGGGCATCACCCAGGTCCAACAGAAACAGGTCCATGCCCATACTAGACAAATGGACCCCCATCCACATCAAAACATCCTGTGGTCTTGGCATGCCAGACCTGAGTCTGATAAAGCCAGGAACCCCTCTGTTCCGTGAATTTTGCGCATGGCGCTGTTTACCCTCCTGCGAGAAATTTCAACAGCCTCTCCAGACCCGGACAATCTCCATATACCTCTGACATGGTTACCAGTCCTTTTGGCTGGACAATTCACATCTACCTCTGCAGGTGTTTCCCGGCCCTATCGGGGAAACCTAGCGATGTAGCACTAAAGAGACCATGCCTAATTCACCGAGCCCTTCAGATTTTATATGATTTTGAATTAGAGTTGAACCAAGCCCTCATGCTTGGTGTGCTTGCCATGGCGTATTTACACTTCCGTAGGCAAGTTCGATGGCCTCCACTTAACTTGAGAACTACTGTTCTCTGTTTTAACCACAGCTTTATTTACCCCCTTTGGCATGTTCAATGGCTTCCCCCGGGTTGCGGCAACTGATCTCTATTTTTACCACTTTTCAGGAAGAAATCCCTATGGTGCCATTTGCGCCAATAAGGGCCTTCTTGTTAGGTGTTGCAGCGTCATGTGTTTACCCATTACCGCCCAGTCCCTGGTATAAGGCTTCGCTGGTAATCATGGTGGACTTCTCCTCCAAGGCCATCGGTATAATTGTTAACAGTTATTAATTGTGGCCGCACAATACCCTTCTCTCTACCCGCTGACCTCCGTTGTATGGGAGTACATAACCAATTTATGGTACACATGCTGCCGAAACTGGCCCTTCAGATCTCTGAATCTCTCCCAATGAAGCATGAACCTGTGGCTTTTTGCCTAAGAAACCTGTATGTATGTGCCAATTATGACGCGTATTTGAGCGCGGCGTCACCCTGAAAGGTCTGTTGGCTCTGATTAACAGATGTCTGTTGATACTTGACTTAATGGTAGTCATATTATCGACCTCAGGGGGCTGAAAAGCTGGGTGAACCTGCTGGGAGCTAAGCCTGAACTTTCGGCTGTTAATGCTACTCACGCCTGCATATACTATGCTCAGAACAGGGAACACTTGCTCTATAGTCCCCTGGATTCTTGCCTGGCATTCCTTTATGCCCGGATATACAAAGCGATACTGGCTCTACTTGGTCATAATGACCCAAAAGACACATCAAACCCACAGAGACAAGATGCGGTATGCTAACCTGCCCCCAACTCTGCGGAAACAACAACATGTGCGAGCTTGCGACAACCCTCTGGAAAAGCTTGCCAACCAACAAACCCTCTCCAGAACCAGGGGGTCATGCAGCCACTCCTAGGCCTGCTACTAACCAGGTTAAGATTATGAATGGTATCGAAGGACCCATCTCTCGGTGCATGCATGCAACCCTTTCCACTGCATCACCCTAGTCAGTAAAACCAATGCAGGGTAGCATGTGAAGCTGAGCCCACGCAGAAATCGCCTGCCTGTGTGAGCAGACCAGCCTTCATCGCTCCCCAATCCATCCAAATTGTCGATGATAACCCTAGGCTGTTGTGCGGTTCGCCCCACCCAGCTTAAACCAGCTGGACATGACCCAGTTTCAAGTCAGCGGATAATTAGTCAAGGGCATGTCAGCGGTAGATTAATCCTCCCTTCAGATTGAAAACAAGGTTTTGTTTAACAAGCATGCTCATCTATTGCAGGAGTCGTCCCCATTTGACTGGCCCAAGGTGTACCTTAAGGGGTAGTTATCTTGCACCGTTATCCAATGTGCCACCTGCACGCTTAAAACTACTTATTAAAGCCACCCGCTGTGCTACTGGTTCGGCCCGAAACCAGACGCTCCCTTGGCATTGGATTAAAAATTATAAGCTGACGTCTGAGCTAGGTATTGATTGCCGCATAGTCCTGCCTCTTCTGCTATTGTACCCGTCGATTAACTCATCCCGTAACATTGGACCTACAGCCAGCCAGGACCACTGATTCTGCCACTGGTTGGCAATTGCGCAAGGCAAACGAGCAACCTCTGGCTAACTTGCAAGAATATTGACAATGCTTTCGTTCTGAACTGATGAGACTGTGCAAGCTCTATCCTGAGTTTCTTTGACATACATCACAGTCTCAAAAAACCCCACCACATTACAACGTAATCGAAGTGTTACTACAGAGCGCGCATGCTGCACAAGCTATCCGCATGCTTCACTTGAGCATCAGTTGCGATACAGACTGACTCATTCATTTGTCATGCACGGGGAGATAGAGTGATTTGCCCAGAATCACTGGATGTTGGGCGTTCCTGCTGCGACTCGGACCTGGTTCCCTAGCGAGGCAGGAAGGCACTAACCCAGTCCAACCGTGCTTGGCTTCCGCCCAGCCAGTGAATGTGCTTACCAGCCCAGGTGACGCGCCCCCCCAATAGGCAAGACTCGCCGTCCGGGTGGGCACCCTGATATAGCCCACACCAACAGGCTGCTCCCGTCACCCCACCCTAGCTGGCGCCAGGCGCCACTGCTCCGCCGATGCTGCCCGACTGCCTTACTATGGTAACAGGCAGAAAGAAACCAGCTGCAATGCGACCAGCCCGCTGCAGTTGTGAATAGGATTAATGCAAGCTACCACAACGTAGCCGGAATACAATCTAATAATCTCCATTATAATCAAGAAGGACCAACCAGGGCAACTACGAAGTAATGCCCCCAGCAGGCGTACTGTTAAATTAGCATTGTGAGTGGTCATATAACTGATTTAACCAAATGTGTGCATATGCTAAAGAGGTTGTGATGCATGTGTCATGCCTTAGGCTACTCAAACACACTTACGCACAGTAAACTGTACTAAAATCAACACTGTGGGACCCTGTAGTTAATTAGAAACCCTTTGGTGGATGTCATCAATAACCATGTACGTACCTCCCGATATTGCTGATGTGAGGGCCATCAAAAAACTTGCCAACCAGACACAGGGAATATGATAGGGTTTTGTGATCATATTGTCCATAAAGACAGCTTAAATCTGCACAGGCAATAGGGAGCTGACGCAGCCAATCATATTTTGTGAATTCATGTAACTGAACATGTCGCAACCATAGTTTCATTTAATTTTAGTCTACCTGTAGAACGATGGAGGAGTGAGGCCTTCACCCCCATGCAGCCCAGCAAAACGATAGGCAGTCGAGAGGCGTCCGCAATCCCAAAAACGACCTGGGCATGAGCAATAGGGCCTACCCACCTCAAAAACCACTCAGCACCGCCCTAATGTGCCCCGGACTTACCATAACATCGGGACCACCGCCGGGCTCGGGTGCAACATTGCAAGTAGTGGGTCTCTCAACACATGCTCACACCTTTCCAGGCAGGCGCCTACACCGCATCACGAAAGGCCACGGGCCATCCCCAATGACACTCGCAGTGGGCCGGACAGGCCCCACAGCCCCTAGCCTAGATCGACTCAAACTCAGCACTGTCTGAGTCAGCATCTCGCCGCCAACTGTGGGCGGGGCAAGCCCCATGAATCCCTCAGATCATTTTCAAAGGCCTCAACGTTCTACCAACGCACAACAAAGACGCGATCTGTAGCCTCCCAGCTCCGTGGGCCTCAAGGGGATATTATGTGTAAGAAACAGAGCAATTAGCTCATCAAAACACCCCCAACCTATTTGCTGAAAAAGATGGAACATCAACCCATCCGATCGATGCAGTGAATAAACATAACCAATCATCCATATTCAGCCAAGCAAGCAACCATGCCACCATCACCCTAAGATACCCTCGCAATGCATATTCCATTCAAAGCGAGCAATATTCAGCCCCCTGTCAAAAGATTGCCTTGCCCCACGTCAGGACACCATCAAACTGAAATGTAACATGGGAACAGCCTCGCCAGCAAGCCAGGACTATTGACTTTGACAATGGATGATAGTTGCATACAGTGAACACGCAACAACTATGGCTTCATTTTAAGAATAAGTGGTGTACACCCAGCAGCAGGCTCTCACACACTGCTGGTGCGTGTGAAACATAAGTGAACGGTATGACCCCCAGTAAAGTACAGGGGCCCACAGAGACGCCGACCTCCATACAATGCCCGGTTTTCCCTGGTCATTGGAAATAATCGCTGTACACCGTTGCTCAAAGTGACACCCCAGGATATGTAGTACAAAATGTGAATTTTTTGGGGGTTACAGAGGATGAACACGCACAAATGATTTCTTCCATCTGAGCTGGGTGCCACCCTTTATGAAAAGGGTTGATGTTCATAATTCTACATCAATTTCATTTTTCGGCAGGATTGGAACTGAAAATATGTGTGTTCTAAGAGAGAATGGCCGCATGAGAACATGAGGCACTGACTGCTCTAAATCTTTTCAGTGCTGCCCGGAACGGGTGTAAAAGGCTACTGAACATAGTAGGTAAATCGGAATAAAAAGTAATCCCGCAAGTCTCTTCCGCTCTATAAGAGCGCAGCATTTCATTTCTCAGACTTGGCAGGGTCAGCTTCATATAGAGTCTGGGATGAGGGCACAAGGTCGTGAAGTGGAATCTGGAGGAGTACAGCGGTCTTATCAAAGACAATATTAACGTCCTTCGAGCAGGGGTTACAATTTATTTTCTATAAGAACCGCCTCACTGGTCCAGATTTGATTTTTTGCCTCTTTCACTTCAAGCAATACAGCAGTTTTCTTAATCCTTCTGCAGCGGTCAAGCATGACGTGCATGGTTGTAAGGGATAAAGTGGACTATGCCACACATTATAAACACACAGCAAGTCACCACTGCGCCTTTCAAGCATATAGAGCTTGGTGCTGCTCGGGCCTACTCACAGGCCATGCCTGCCTCCCACCTCTGCAGCCAGCTCTCACCTCAGAGCCCCCACGGCAGCCGGTCTGATGCCCCCTCACAGATTCATCAACTACACTGCAGCACCGAACCGACGAAAAAACTAGACAACGTGCAATCCAGTCACCTATCGCACTGGAGCTAACCACACCAAGCTGTAACTGAAGCAGGCAAGATACCAAGTGATCTGCCCAGGGTTCCAGGAGCCGCCATCGCGGCTCAAACCGTGAACCGACAAGGCTGCGGCCGCCCAACACGCTGTTTAACTGTTCCCCTGCTGCAAACGTGCGGCACTTAAAACCCCCCTATCGCACTGCCAGACTGAATGCCGGTACAACCGACAGGGCTCCCGCAACCGCACCCCCCTACTGGGCCCAATCACGGTGGGATACTTAGCCCGGCAGCCTCATGCCCCTCCCCCTCGAGGTCACGTCCGGGCCAATCCCCTCCACTACAGAAGCCGAGACGGCCCCCAGGCCTGGGAGAGTGCTCCAGAACAGGGTCCAGAACTCCAGCCCCAGCTCTACCTGGAACCGGATTCCCCAATCCGAAGGAGAACAATGGAAACCGCCAGACTTTCCCTGCTAAACCTCTTGCAGGAGTCGGTGACGAGAGTAGTTCCGCCCGCTCCTACACCCGGCCTGGCTCATATGCCTGGCCACATCCTCTCCTTAAAATACCAGTTGGTGCCTGGGTCTCCGACCGAGCTGCAAGCCACCCAACAATCGTCCACTGTCTCTCCCAACTGTTTGTGCAAGCTGTAATGTACCCTCTGGCCCCCAGTGTCTGCCCCAACACATGAGGGAAACATGCAGATGCAAACCAAAGGCACGAGGGGCATGAATAATCAGGCCAACAGGGCACCACCAGGGGCAAGACATAACGCCCCCTAGGGCCCAGACTCTGCGCAGTCTACCCCGCAAATCAAAATCCCTCAATTAAAATACGTGGACACCGAGAACGGCATCCTGGCTACCTCACCCGAGCGAAATTGGACCCGACGCTCCTCTGCTCTACAAGACGCCTGCGGTACCTCCGACCCAGGAACACGACACAGCTGGACAGCGTGTCCAGCGGGGGACGGCGTGGAACCTCGGCGCGAAAGGATCGCCAGATGGACGGGGGAGGTAAATATACCTGGCCCCAACCACTCGGCACGCCGGAAATGACAGGAAGCGCCGGACTCCGGAGGTCCAGACACTAGACCCGTCGGGTTTGTGCCTAATGTGGCACTAAGGTGGCCGCCCTCCTATGGAGGCCCCCTGCGTTGGCCGTGGGCAGCCTCATTGCTTGGATAGGGAAGGAAGGCGCAGAGGGTGGAGTGGGATAGTCACAGGATGGCAGAAAAGTTTTTTTCGTATTAAGGGCGGGAGAAGGTATTTCAGAGGGTGGATGGCGATGATGGTAAGTCTTTAAGTAAGGGTTCATTTTTAGTTAGGGCAAGGCTTAAGGGACGGAATGCTGGAAGTGTGGGCTGGGAAGGTGGCAGGATGCTAGGTAGGGATTCTCTTGTATTGGGCAGGGGGAAGGGTGCTTCAGAGGGTGTATGGGATGGGTGGCAGAACACTGGACAGCGGTTGCTTTTTTGGATGAGTGAAGAGTGAGGGCAGGGAAAGCTCAGAGGGTGGAGTGGGGGAAGATGGCAGGATGCCAATTAGGAATTTTGTGTCTGGAGTGATTATGCATGACGACCCCATTAGTCCTCAACCTCCTATGAGTGATACGAAATATGAGTGTAGACAAAATACAATTTTAAATGGAACAACAAAGAATGGAGAGTATTTTTTTGCCTTGGGGATTCAACTTGCATCATAGACAATTTGATCTTCCATATCGTTGCATGTTTAAAGTTATTTCAGAACACCTCAGTGAAGAACATTGTCATACTTTACATTTACACATCAGTAGTTCTTTATGTTATGTATGGATCTCACTGAGAGCCAGTATCATGAATATTGGATTCTAAATCCAGTTATTCTATGCTTCTTCATCAAAGCATTTGAAAAACAAATTCCAGCCACAGCTACAGAGGATGGTGTGGGAGGATGACAGGAGGCCAGGAGGCCAAGGTTTTAACATTTTGGGTGGTGGAGGAAAGGCTAAATGCAGGGACAGGCCCTCAGGTCATTTTTATGGGTGGGGGAAGGTAATGATGAGGATAGTGTGGGAGTGTGGGAGGTTGACAAGATGCCATGTATTTTTTCTTAGTTTTGGGTGGCTGAGTGGAAGTATAGCCAGAGGGTGGCAGGACAGCAGATGTGACACAGGGCAGAGGACCGAGGCAGGTGAGGCCATGTTGTGTATGGTTCTTCCACAACTTCTCTCCCACTGCATAGCTGCTTAAAGCAGGGGCAGATTATTTGAAGCGCCATACATTTCACTTAGGGTTACTTAGTTATATAATAGACAACTTGAGCTTTGCTCCTGCTGGTTATTTGATGCTGCACATTTTGAAAGGTAGTACCTTAAGATGAGTTCTATCAGGGTTGGATTTACAAAGCTATTTGCACATGTAAGTTTATCTTACACATGCAAATAGTCTTTCTTTTTCACGAATGTAAAGCCACTATTATCAACAAAAGATGGTTTTACACTTGTAAACAAATTCACTCACTTGAAAATGTTTGTGTGACTAAAGATACTCCTAATAGGGGAAGTGGGCATTCTAGGAGAAAATACCCTGGAAATGTGTGTACATGCACACAATCTTTCTTGACCAGTTCCAACACTGGAAAGGATCAGAGATTTACCCCTGAACAGGACAGGAATTCATTATTTTTCAGGATGGGCATGGGCCGAGAATACCCTGATAACTGGTGCAGGCATAGGGAATTGACTTCTTCATGTGGGAGAATGCTTTCCCCATAGTGAAAAACTAGTATCTGTGTTTGCACTTGCTCTGGAATTTCGGAATGACAATTGTATATTTGGTTATGTAAAAATGGATTCACAAAAGATTTCAGAAGTACTCCTTGGAAGACTGACTCTGACAAAGCCTCTCATGAGTACTCCTTTAAAATCTGTGAATTCCAAAAAAGACATAAAGTTACTCCATACATATGAAGGAACATAGAAGTAGATTTACAATTATGTTTGTAAATTAAGACCTTAGCCATTTTAAAGTCCTTAGCCTTTCAATTGAAATTAAATTACATATGATTGATGTAGGAATATGCTTCTTTTGCGTGGTCACCACTATCGTTTTTGCTAAATTTTATTGGTGGTTTTTGTACTCTGGCCCCTAAAACATGTAAAAATTAACTACACTCTGGATTGGCATATCTAACTTACCTATAAGTCTCTAGTGTTAAAAATGTACACAGGCCCTGTAAATTAACTGTCACTAGTGGACTGCAGCACATATTGTACCACTACTAAAGTAACAATTCAAAGCATGTCTCCAGGCCTGCCCTGCAGCCAAGGGTATGCAGTTTTAATACTATCAATTAAGTCTAACAAAAAAACACGTTGACAGGCCTCAATCTTCCTTTTAATACCCCCAAGGTAGACCCTAAATGCCCTTAAGGCAGGGTGCATGGTATTTAAAAGGCAGGACATGTTATTTGTTATGTTTGACATATCCTGACAGTGAGCACTCCCATGCAAGTTTTCACTGTGGCAAGGCTAGCTGTCCAATAAGGAAACACTGAGTTACATTATAACGCCTTATAATGTTTAACTTCAGTTTGAGAGTATCGGAGTAGCTAGAAATATGATTCAAGGACTCATTTTAATAGTAATTTAAAATCGTACTTAATGATCAAGTCGGATTTTATATTACTATGTTCACAATGACACTTTAGAAATTTGTCTTTTTTCTACCTGACCAAATTTGCCTTTCTGCCACTGTTAACTGTCACCCAGGGCCTGAATGGCTCCTTTATTATGAAGCGGTTCCCAGAGCTGAGACAAAGGGAAAGGGCTTACCTTCCCCTCACAGGCTGGCTATGTGGGCTGTGCCTAGGAGCTTAGGCAGTTCAAGGTGTGCTCCCCTTTGTCTCCAAACCCAGTGGGAGGGAGAGCTGCCTCAGAACTGGTTTGGAGTGACCACAAGGGAAGTTTTTCCCATCATCATATCTACAGCTTTGGGTGGGCACAGGAAGTTCTGCACAGGAGAAGAAAGGTTCTGCCATGTTGGTTTTAGGTAGAGAGGCACACTGAGGAATAGTTTACACTACAAAACACAGGAAGCACTGCAAAAGTGGTAGGGTCCTCCCTGGTAACCGTTACCCTGTTGTTTAGGGAGTGGGCAGGAGTTTCCCTCACCCACAGGCTGGCACTGGGCATAAATGTGGCATCCCCATACCCTCTTCCGAACACCTCTGGACCTGTGGAAGTCAGAAGAAGAACTGCACTTGCTGTTGTGACCTGTGAGGGGAACGCTAAGGGCTGGACCTGATACCAGTTGTATCCAGCACTAAGAAGAGAACTCCAACACTCAGTAGGCTGACCTCCTGTAACAAAGGATCCAAGAAGCCCACTTTCCTGAGAGGGCCCAGCTGACTAGTACAACTGGACCCTGGACCCTGCTGGTGGCTTCTACTGGAGTGAGTCCTGAACTCTGAGTGGTGTTCTCAAGGTCCTGGGGTCCGTAGATAAGTGTCAGAGTGTACGTCTCCCATCTAACCCAAAAACCTGAGACTCAGAAGCTTTTTCAAAGATTTTTGCCTGGAGAAGGGACAAAAAACAGGAATTAACCTGCATCGTCAATCCGATAAAGGTGCCACTGAGCCAAAGATTCAGTTTGTTCCCTCTCTAAGTTTTTCTACAGCAGCAAATTTGTCAGTGGGAAATTGCAGAGAAGGCATCCAGCCTCGAGGAGCCCTGTTTAGCTACAGCTTGCAAGCTTGCCCTCCTGGAGGAATTCGAGCTCCAAAAAAGTGACAAAGCCTGAAGGTAGAAATCTTCACCGGGCAAATGCGACAAAAGCATCCAGCCAGCAAGTGACCTTCTTTGGGCTCAAATTTAGATTTTCTCCTGCTTGGAGCTTGCCCACCAAAAGGCAACAGCTTCACTGCGTCTTCGTCCGACCTCTGTCCGGCCTCGTGGACCCCATCTTGGCTACAGTCTGCTGCCTTGCCCCACTGAGAATGTTTTTCATCCATTTGAGAGACTTAGGGCCTGATTACGACTTTGGCAGTGCGGCGCCGGGCCCACTCAGCCCTGCCGCCGCACCGCCAAAGCCGTGGTCAGACCCCCCGCCAGATTCGGGGTTTCCTTTTGTCTGGCGGGCTTTATTTTTGACGTTCCCACAGCAGTGCCCTGAAAATGGGCACTGCAATGGGATCGCCAAAATAGTTCCTGCATGGCATGGACTGAAAAGTCCATGCCATGCAGGAACTGGTGTGCATGCACACAGGAGGCACATGTTGTGCCCCCTGTGTGCCTCCACAGGGTGTGAGGCACCAGGGTGCCCTTTAGGGCCCCCTTTGTTTCTTCTTCATTACGGTTTTCATAACGGTGGAACCACAATGAAAACAGTGGTGGAGAGGAAACTTGCAATATGCTTGGTGGGACCGTGGCAGTCCCACCAAGCATAATACTGCCTCCTGACTGCCGCAACACCGCAAGGGAACGGCAGTTCCCTGACAGCTGCGGCTGGACTATGGCGGTACCTCAGCCCACATCATAATAGGGGGTTTAGGGAGACCACCACTGCCACGCCACCAGCGAGTCTGGTGGTCCATGGACTGCCAGACTCGTAATCAGGGCCTAAGTAACAAAGCAAACATTTCAACTGGGACAACCATGGTCTCTGTATTTGACCCTGGTCTCTGAACCTTACCCGTGCCCGCAGTTGGTGCTCTTTGCTTCTTGCCTCTATTTTTAGCTAAAGCTTAAAAAAATCATATCTCTAGTTCCCCTTATTGGATCTTTTGTCATTATGGGGTCATGATGTTTATTCAAATATTCTCTATTTTTGTAAATTGAAGCAAGGTATGTTATTGTGTTAAGTTTTTGACTTTTTAACTGTTTTGGTACTTCTAAATGCTTTACACATTTTCTTGAATTAAGCTTGTGTGCTTCATGCCACAGCTGCCAGATTTCGGTAGCTCAGGTAGCTCAGGTTTAAATTACTGAAACCTTTACTGGACCTAACAAAGATAGTGCCATTACTACTTGTGATGGACTACCATCCACCCCAACTAATAATCAACTTTTTCACATTTTTGTTCAACGGTGGGATCTAGAATTTGTGTTTAGCAGTAGTAGTAGTAGTATATAACTTTATTCGGTTATTGCAACCATCAAAGTATCAACCAACATCCTATACATCAAATGACCAATGACACAACAAATATATGTACAATAACAACAATAATAGCAGCAGTATGTCCATATTTAAAGTGCATAGTGCCTCAAATTACGTTTCAATTGTAAAAATATAATAGCAGCAATAGGTCCATAGTTAAAGTGCATAGTGCTTCATAGATTGGTACAATAACAGCAGCAATAATATCAACCAGCATCCTATACATCAAATGACCAATGACGCAACAAATATATGTACAATAACAGCAATAATAACATCAGTATGTCCATATTTAAAATGCATAGTGCCTCAAATTACATATCAATTGTAAAAAATATAATAGCAACAATAGGTCCATAAATAAAGTGCATAGTGCTTCATAGTTGGGTAGAATAACAGCAGCAATAATATCATAATTGTTAAAAGACAATAATTTCATTAGCACTATACATATGATCCAACAACAGACAATACCTAAAAATTACACCTAACAGAACAATACAGAATAAAACAATTCATCAATCAATAAAAGCAATAAAATACATCCTTAATCCTTACACTGATCTAATCTTTAAAATTGCATTGCGCTTATACCAGATAGCCTCTAAAAATTTGCTAACAGCTACAACTATTCTAGGGGAGAGATTAGTTTTTAGAATCCGTAATGCAATTTGATAATGTACAAGTCCCAATTCCCGGCAAAGCGGAATAATCCACCTCCTACGAGGGGACATATACTCTGGACAAAAAAATAGCAAATGCGATTCATTTTCATCACATTTTTTACACATTGGGCAAGTCAAATCTGACTGTGCAGGATTCCATTTATGTGTGAATGATCTTATAGGCAAGGTCCCCAAGCGAAACCGTATAAAAAGGCTTTTAGGGAAAGCAAAAGGTATAAAATCCATATAATCTTCCAATAATGGAGTAGATTTAAAATCAAAAAAACTATTGGTCAGAGATCCTACATAATTTTTCCTTAGTACACATTCATTGATAAAATTCCAATAAGTAGTTTTAAGAAGATGCTGATCGACTTTCTTAAGTTTAGTAGGGTCATCCCAAAATCTACCGAGACCTAATCTACTCACCCACGAAAACACGTGTTTAAACCATGGGAGCGATCGAGCACCTGGTATATTTAAAACATCAGTCAGGGATTCTCTATAATCAACTAGCTCCGGTGTACACCAAAGACGAACCCAGTAGATCAAGACTTTCAAAGCCACTAAATCTGATATTCTTTTCAATCCTAGATCTAAATACAATGGAATAAGAGGTGTGCTCTGGGGTAGACATAGCATTTTCCTAACAAAACTGTTTTCTACCAGTGCAAGAGGCTTAGCATCAACATAGCCCCATACTTCAGCTCCATAAAGAGCAGCCCCTTGCGCCTTTGCGCGGTAAATCTCCATAACCGGGGCTACCACATGAGATACCGTTCTCTTTTGTGTTCTCAAAATGGCATTAGACCTATGCTCAATAAGAAATTTACTTTTCATGATCTGATCTAACCACTTAAAATTATCCATAAATCGTACTCCCAAATAATCAAAGTTTTCAACCCTCTCAAGGACGTCTTTTCCAACCCGAATAGTCAGATTACCTTTCTTGACCCCCTTACCTAAAATCATAAATTTTGTTTTATTAACATTAAGCTCAAGTCCCCTCTCATTGCAGAACCCTAAAAATGTATTAACCAGGATCTGGAGACCCATAGGGGACTTTGAAATAAGTAGGGAGTCATCCGCAAAAAGCAATATTGGTGTCTTCCTACCGTTTAACATAGGGGAATCGTTTACACAGTTTTCTAAGACATTAACCACATCATTTAGATAAAGGGAAAATAAAGTGGGGGCAAGGACACAGCCTTGCCTAACCCCCGCTCAATAGGAATACAATCGGTTAGTTCTCCATTTGGTCCCCAGCGTACTTGAGCATAGTTGTTTTCATGTAATTTACTCAATAAATATACAAGATTACTGGGAGCACCCATATTAATAAGAACCTGCCACAGATTCGATCGAGGAATAAGATCAAAAGCAGCTCTAAGATCAATAAAAGCCACATACAGCACACCCTTACGTAAAAGCACAGTCTTCCAATACAATAATGTAAATCTAAAAATCTGATCAACAGTACTAATTTTACTTCTAAAACCTGCTTGGAAGGGGGAAAGTATTTCTTTTTCTTCCATCCATTCAATTAATTTGTTCAGGATTTGGCGACTAAAAACTTTTTGTGCGTTATCTAGCAAACTAATTGGCCTATAATTAGCTGGGTTATTAGCATCACCCTTTTTGAAAATAGTTATTATCTCAGCCCCCTCCATGAATCAGGGATCGCTCCCCCGGCAGAGATAGCATTCGATAGAAGATTAAAATAGCTTGACCAGATTAACGGCTCTGACTTAAAAAGATCACCCGGGATTTTGTCAGGTCCCGGCGCTTTGGCCATTTTAAGAGACTGAATTGCACAAATTGTCTCTTCAAGACTGAATTTGACAGGGTTATTATGATGTTCTTGCACTATGCATGGCGAAATAGCGTCCTCCACTATATTAGTACCACTGTCAATATCATCAAGCTTCCTTAGCGAATACAATGATGAAAAATGAGCTACCCAGTTGTCAGGTGGTATATTAAAACTTGGGTATTTTACTCCTTCGGAGTGTCTCTGGGCGACCAATTTCCAAAACGATCTACTGTCCTTGGTTTTTGTAGCTGCAAGTAGATCCTGCCAAAACTCATCTTCCCAATCTCTTCTAGCCTTTCCAAGCTGTGTTTTATAAAAACCTCTAGCGATGCGAATTTTACCTCTGTCACCCTCATCAATAGCTATTTTTAATAGATTCTTCGCTACTTTACAAGCAAGATTAAACCAGTCGTGATACTTAAAGTGTACCGACTTCGTAGTAGTCACCTCTCTATAGAATATATTTTGAAGACCATCAAACAACTGCATATGGACTGATAAAATAGGTATTCCTGCTGGATCTATCCCCTCGTAAGGGTCAAAAGAGGTAATAAACTGTTTATAAACTTTTGAATAAACATCCGGGTTAGCCATAACTTCCGGCCATCTAACAGCACGTCGATTATTGGTAGCCAATGCTACAGGAACGTTTGTAAAAATAGCAGCACACCCAGAAACCAAAAGCTCTCCCGCAAGTACCACTTCAAGAGAGTTATGATCACTATCAGACCTAACGTTGACTTTCATATCAGCTAATAGGGGCCACAATCTCACATCAATTAATACATAATCAATTATACTGGCACACATACCTCTCTTAAATGTTGGTGCACACAGGGGATCAGAGGTAGTACGACCATTTAGGGCTCTAAGACCTCTACCAATGACCAGTGAAACTATCTGTAAAGCACATGATGTGAAATTTTTCCTCAAGGGCACCTGCAATGTAGGAATTCCCCATTGCTCGTCTTCCTCCACAGTAGTCTCAGATAAGAAGGAGCAGGGTTCAAAGCTGGTGTTAAAATCTCCTGCCACTATAATTCTTGTATCCGGGGGTAGTTTATCCAATATAGTGTCCAATAATGCTAAAGTCGTAGACGTGTCAATAGATCGAGTTGGCCTTACATAAATGTTAAAAATTGCCAAAGAAAGACCAGACGATAAAGTGACTAAAGTGCCCATTAAATCTAGACAGTCTATTTCAATAGTAGTGACAGAGCTAAAGCGACCATTCTTGATCAAAGTTAAAAGTCCACCACTAGCTCTACCAAAATGAAGGGCTGGCTTGGCGTCTACACTGAAGGATGCATATCCATCTATATAAGTTTTCTCTATAGCCCAAGTTTCCTGCAATAGACAAACATCATACCTCTCTATATATCTTAGCCAGTCATGATCACATAGTTTCTGGCCAATACCTGCAATATTCCAAGACAATAGATTTAAATTTAAATTCTGGGAGTTATTGGACTCATCAGCTATATGAATATCAATACTAGGCTCTATCATACCCTGAGATCTAGTATAGTCATCCAAGGGTCGCAGTATAATAAGTTCACCACTCTCCAGCTTCCCACCTGACCTATCCACCATATCATGAGAAACCGCTTCAATATTAGAGCCACCCAAGGAAGACGTTTGTTCAGTAACATGATTTAAACCACACACGATCTTTCCCACCCCTACTTGGCTCATAGCTCCAGGGCTATTGCTTCCCAAGATGGTATTTACGCACACAGGTCTTACATGCAGTCAATCTAATGCATTCATAGGAGATTGTAAAGGAAGAGTGCCAGTATTGGGGACATCAGATGATCTAGCATGGCTCTCATTCAGTTGCCCCATCTGGGCCCACTGCATTGGGGAAGTTGCTTTTAGTTGTATACCAGTTAGTTTCCCCCGACATAATCATAAGTACGCAAGGCAAAATTAATTAAATTTTCAGCTAAAAATTGGAACATAAAACAATATGGATATGATCAAACTGCGAGAGTGGAGTTGAACGTCTCTTTGCAAATAAAATATCAGATCTGATTATAGATAGACAGTTCCGCTCATGTCTCAACCAGTAGATCGCCTTGTTAATCAGTGCCTCTGTATCTTCCCTAACACCTGAATTCAGCTTAGGTACCTGTACCATATAAATGGACCTATTACGTTTACCCTTATCCCTAGGAAGTTGATGGTCAAACTTCAGGGATGAAGCAAGAGATTGTGGTCGCCCTCTAAAAAGGGAGGCTCAGACACTAGCATTTGATTTGAAGACCACTTAGGTAAAAGTGCAGAGGGATTCATAAGCACACAGTTGGAATTCGTAGCCAAGGGAAATAAGTCCTTTGGCTGGTTATGAATTATAGAATCCAAATTATTGGTATTATTAAAGGAGCTGAGACCAGTAAGGGCCTCCGCACAATGTTTCCCATTGGTCCTTCCATACACAGAGTCAGTAGCCAGCCTTACATCACTACCCACTCCAGAAGGAGAAGTCATTTTACTTAGTGAAAGCCCAGAATTCATACAACTACAACTACACACAAACTTAGACTTAAAAGACAGGACGTTTGATGACAGTATTCTCAATTGGGTACAAAGCTCAGTCATTTTACTAAACAGCATATCATTATCCACTAAACATTTTTCCGTAGCTGTATGTGCACCTTGCGGTCCTGGCAAAAAGTAGTAGCCTGAGCTATAGAATCCAAGAGCTCAACTCCTTCAGGTACATCCAGAGGGGCAATTGGGCCATACCGGTTAGAACAGGGGATATTGGGAATTACAGCAATTGATGGATATAAAGAACATGGGGTCTCAGTCAATTGGTCAGCAAGAGTTATTATATCAATAGACTTGGAGGATACAGACGCCTGATCCACAACAGGAACAAGCTCATTAGACTGACATTCATAATCAGAGGATCGTAGTGAGCAGGGGTTCTCAGACAAAGATATGGCCGGGTTAATACCCCCACATACAATTGATTTTTTAAACATTGCCGGAACCTTCGCCAATTTGACCTTATTTTTATTGTTACCTGTTGTAAGCAACTGTTCCACTTCGTTAATTAATGTGTCAATGTCCGCCAAAGTGGTTTGTTCTTGAGCAATACCAATACCCCCAGGCCTAACCCCTCGTTTATTTACTCCAGATTTCTTTGGTTTTTTAATACTGTGCTCATGGTTGACAACATCCCCTGCCTTCCGTTTTCCCATTTTAGCAACCGAACACCAAGCTCTATAGTCCTCACCAACAATACCTTGTCCAGTAGATTATCCGGAAGGTGTCACAGCCCAGTATCAGTCAGTCTCAAACGGGCGCAGGTCAGCCGTGGAATAACGCACTGAGGATGTTGATCAGTACAATCCCCTCCTGGGGAGAAGAGCGGAAAATGCCTAAAGACGCTCGCAATCCCCCCTATCAGGCGCTATGGTTAGCCAGTAGACAGTCACACCACCCTGAGCGTATTTCAAAGAAAGGTGGCCCAGCCCTGCCTCTTCCTGGCGATGACGGGCAAGGACGGGCCCGCCCTTGGCCCGGGCTTCGCCCGGGCTCCGCCCGCGCGCGTCCCGCGTCGCGGTAGAACCGGGCGCTTTTGAGCGCTGGATCAGCAAGCACCTCCCTCCTGGGAGTGCACGAAGGCAAGAGGCTTGTGGTCAGTGTAGTCCCCCCAGCAGCCACAAACAGCAGGGCGTCCCGCGTCGCGGTATAACCGGGCGCTTTTGAGCGCTGGATCAGCAAGCACCTCCCTCCTGGGAGTGCACGAAGGCAAGAGGCTTGTGGTCAGTGTAGTCCCCCCAGCAGCCACAAACAGCAGGGCGTCCCGCGTCGCGGTAAAACCGGGCGCTTTTGAGCGCTGGATCAGCAAGCACCTCCCTCCTGGGAGTGCACGAAGGCAAGAGGCTTGTGGTCAGTGTAGTCCCCCAGCAGCCACAAACAGCAGGGCGTCCCGCGTCGCGGTAAAACCGGGCGCTTTTGAGCGCTGGATCAGCAAGCACCTCCCTCCTGGGAGTGCACGAAGGCAAGAGGCTTGTGGTCAGTGTAGTCCCCCCAGCAGCCACAAACAGCAGGGCGTCCCGCGTCGCGGTAAAACCGGGCGCTTTTGAGCGCTGGATCAGCAAGCACCTCCCTCCTGGGAGTGCACGAAGGCAAGAGGCTTGTGGTCAGTGTAGTCCCCCAGCAGCCACAAACAGCAGGGCGTCCCGCGTCGCGGTAAAACCGGGCGCTTTTGAGCGCTGGATCAGCAAGCACCTCCCTCCTGGGAGTGCACGAAGGCAAGAGGCTTGTGGTCAGTGTAGTCCCCCCAGCAGCCACAAACAGCAGGGCGTCCCGCGTCGCGGTAAAACCGGGCGCTTTTGAGCGCTGGATCAGCAAGCACCTCCCTCCTGGGAGTGCACGAAGGCAAGAGGCTTGTGGTCAGTGTAGTCCCCCCAGCAGCCACAAACAGCAGGGCGTCCCGCGTCGCGGTAAAACCGGGCGCTTTTGAGCGCTGGATCAGCAAGCACCTCCCTCCTGGGAGTGCACGAAGGCAAGAGGCTTGTGGTCAGTGTAGTCCCCCCAGCAGCCACAAACAGCAGGGCGTCCCCAGATTTCGGTAGCTCAGGTAGCTCAGGTTTAAATTACTGAAACCTTTACTGGACCTAACAAAGATAGTGCCATTACTACTTGTGATGGACTACCATCCACCCCAACTAATAATCAACTTTTTCACATTTTTGTTCAACGGTGGGATCTAGAATTTGTGTTTAGCAGTACCATTCAGCTATAAAGGTGGAAATTAAACATACCTAAGTAAAGCAACAAATTATTTTTTGATTTTTAAATGGCATTGGGTTTTTGGATGGGTGAGTTTTGATTTTTCAAAATTATTGTTTGATTCGAATTTTCGCACTTGTAAAAGTCTAAGGGAACATGGAGGTGGATGTGGCTACCCAAGAAACTCTCACAGTGGTAGAATTGAGAGTCCTGTGCAGAGACAGAAAATTGAAATTGGGCCTGAATTCCAGGAGAAAGGACTATGAATAGGACCCCAGGGCCTAGGAGAAAGTCAAAGAGCTACAGGTCACCGCAGAGAAGAATGTTGAAGAAGTAGATTAAATCCCAGGAGGGGTCAAGCCAGAGGATGCTCTGTCTCAGAGAAGCTTCTCATGTGCACTTACCAGTGTTGGAAGTGAAGGTGCTCACATCCTGAGCCCCTTTTAATTAGCAGCCCACCAGATGTAGTTACAGGACAAGCAGGCGGAGAGGATCTTCAAGCCAAACTCACAGAGAAGAACATTGCACTGGAGGAGAAGAAGCTGGCCTTAGAAGAAAAAGAAGGCCAGCTGGACCTGACGTCCAGTGAAGATGGTGGCAGCAATGATGAGGTGTTTACAGGGGAGCTACACACCATGCACTTGCCTAAACAGGTAGTGTTGAGCTTTGTAGTGGGGGTGACATTGACAAATGGTTTGCCTCCTATGAAAGAGTATTAGGAATGCTCAGGTTGGTCCAGAAGCACTGAGAAGTGTATCGAGTTAGTACCAACACTGAAGAGAGATGCACCCCTGAATCTAGAAGAAGTGGTAGCTGAGTCATATACCTAATGAAAGATGCACTAGTGCAGAGGTTTGGTCTCACATCTGAAGAGTATACAAAGAAATTCCGGGACATGCACAAAGAGTGACAACAATCTTGAGCAAATTTTGGGGACATCTCAATAAATGCACTGGATGGCTGTGTGAAGGACAAAGCAAATGAAACTTATGTTGGCTATACAATATGGTTTTGTCAGAGCCCATCTTGAGTATTTGTTCTTTACAGTTACACTAGCATCAAGTGGACTCCAAGCTGACCGACCCCCAAAAAACTTGGGCCTACAGCTGATGTGTAGGTAAAAGATCCCAGAGGGGGGATTGAAAGAAAGAGGGGGGCAGACTCAACCAAGGGAAAGGTGGAGAGCAACAAGTCTCAAAAAGAAACCTCCTTAGAGCCCCAAATGTCTGAGAAGGGGAAAGAGTCCCAAACCACTCCTGACCAACTGGAAAGGGGGAACCAAGGGGCAAAGAAACCATTTGAGATAGGTAAGTGCTTTGACTGCCAGTACCCAGGGCACAGAAGATGGGATTTCTCATGCCCCAGACCTAAAGCTAATACTGGTGGGCACTCCACAGGAGTGCCTAGTATAGCTTTGAGGGAGGATTACCCAGAGGAGCCCTTAATAGCCTTTAGTTGGGAAGTGGACCCAATAGGTAAGTTGGTGTTCTCTGAGGGTAGTAGGAGTCACTTCCACAAGATCACAGTGAAGGGGGTCCCTGCCAATGCTCTGAGGGATGCAGGTGTCAGCCAGACCATGATGTTGGAAAAGCTGGTTTACCCCGAACAGTATCTGCTAGGATAGGTATACAGGGTAAGGAATGCCCATGGTTGGGAGTCTGTCCACCCTGTTGCTTTGGTGTCCCTAGAATGAAAGGGGTTACTTGCCCAGAGCAGGGTAGTTGTGAGCCCAGACTTACCCTTAGACTGTATCCTCGGCAGTGAGTTCACATAGGCAGAAAAAAGCTAGTTGGAGCAGCTGCTGAGGATGCCCCAAAAAACCCAGATTTCTGGGGGCACTGTCCCTAAGTGAAGGGTACAGAGGCTCTGGGGAAGAGGAAAGGATGGAAGAAGGAGGCCACCCATAGTGGGAGGACCAGAGAGCCAGGAGTTACATGTTCTGATAGGAGAGGACCCCAAGACAGGCACTGGTAAGGCAGCTACTGACCTAGAGGAGCTGCCTGGACTGTCACAGCAACAGGGGGCATGGGTCAGACAGACTCCCTGATGACACCACCATAGGGTGTTACAATTGAGGGGATTGTGGGCCCACCATAAAAATCCTAGG
Source organism: Calotriton arnoldi (assembly GCA_963921515.1). NCBI lineage: Eukaryota > Metazoa > Chordata > Amphibia > Caudata > Salamandridae > Calotriton > Calotriton arnoldi. Next base: position 1,545,818 of record CAWUFW010001331.1, read on the forward strand.
CTGCCAGGCACCTGCTGATTCTCAGGGTACAGATCCTGAGAGGGCATAAGTGAGAATGGAAGGAGGGTGTCTGCAACCTGAGGGTGTAGCTCCCCACACTGAAACACCTAAGAGGTCAGAGGGACCTCAGGAGCAAGTGGGTGACTCCTTGCTAGCCTCTAAGCTGGAAATGAGGCCAACTCCAGATACCAGATTGTAGCTTTCACCTGTCAGTGGATGACTAGGGGCCTGGTCCCTGACACTGACAGCTGTCAGTGACCATTGCTGGTTACTTGTCTTTGGAGTAGAACTGGCCCTCACTTGGGGACTGAAGCCTGACCTGGGAGGCAGGATAGGCCACCTAACCTTGTTGGCCATGGTAGATCTGTTCACCTGATTGGTTGTCTCTATTGGTGGCCAGGGCCAGCTTTATCCCTGGTGGAGTCAGCAGTTGGGAAGTTCTGTTTGAGCTAAGAATGTAAAACTATTAATCATTTCACTTCTCAGGTGTGCTTTTCCAATGTGCTTTTGAAATTGCCATTTATGATTATGACTGATTAATCTATAAAATTGTGTACCTATTGGAGAAATGGATATTACACAAGTTGTGGCGAAGGAGAGCATGCACTCTGAATTGGACACTGTTAATTTTCTTTAAAAATTTCCCATCAGGGTATATATTCTATTGAACCACATACATAACATTTTAGGAATTGACATTTCATGAAATCGAAAGCCCTTTCCTCTGAGATAGTTGTATTGCTAGTTGGAGTGATGGAAGTATGAACACAAATATGTATGCAGGTTTTGCATTTAATACTTTCATGTGGACTTATCCCTTGTGTTGTCTGTAGTGCCGATGTCTAGAATCTATTAATAGAAAATAGTTTTGAGAGGCAAGCTATTTGTGTGTTTAAAGTTCAAGGTAACATTTGATATATCTGTTTCAATTCATTGCTTTATTTCAGGTTGAATTATTGATTCTTAATATGTTTTATTGGGGCTTTGGCTGCATGTTATGTAATGCCCAGGGAAGCAAGATCAGTTTTACTCACATTGCACATTCTGCTTCTTTGTATTGTCTTTAAATTAATGGGGAAACAATGGCTCCTGTGGAATAATAATACAGTATTTCTGATGCAATTCTGCACAATGGCAATATACAGGGTTAGTAGGATGTCAAAAAGAAAGCTGGCCACTGACACTGAGGGAATAGTCAATGTGAATTTTTTTTTCGTTTATATAATAAATAAATGAAATAAACAATATATACATAGGGCTTGAGAATCACAATATGATTATACAACAAACAATGATTACAAATAGTGAACGGTGTCCCAGTGAAAAAAACATTGGAACCTAAACTAATAGTGACATAATACGTGACATATGTACAAGGTTTCACTTGAAAACATTTTGGCGACCATTAAATAATTCAAAATCAATTGGACAACACTTTATACAATCATAAGTGTTTGATAATAGTTCGCCTTTGTTAATTGTCGACGACGTTATCGCACCAAACAGGGAGACGGACGCTCCACTGTTCCAGCAGCACTCGGGGGACAAACACTGGCTATTTCAGCTTATCCAAGAGCTCCACTTTTTATTTCCTTGGCGTTCATTGCCCATATACGAAGCAATCGCCTGCAGCTTAGATCGGCCATTCTGCTGATCAGCCAGAGAAACCCACATGGTTCTTGTACCTTGTGAATATCAAGTGCCCCGAGTAACGCTGAGATATCCAGGCCCTGCCATCCTTTCTGCCTAACACTACCCTCACAAGGGTGCCCGGCCGGGTCCCTGTGAGTTTTTTCTTCACTTATTTCACGGTGACACTGCTTTTCACATTAGGCAGTGCAGGCCTCCCCTCAGGTGTCCCTACATCCTTTAGGTCCTGAAGAGACCCTGTACTTCAGATAGGGTCGAAACGTCGTCGACAATTAACAAAGGCGAACTATTATCAAACACTTATGATTGTATAAAGTGTTGTCCAATTGATTTTGAATTATTTAATGGTCGCCAAAATGTTTTCACTATTAGTTTAGGTTCCAATGTTTTTTTCACTGGGACACCGTTCACTATTTGTAATCATTGTTGTTTGTTGTATAATCATATTGTGATTCTCAAGCCCTATGTATATATTGTTTATTTCATTTATTTATTATATAAACGAAAAAAAAATTCACATTGACTATTCCCTCAGTGTCAGTGGCCAGCTTTCTTTTTGACATCCTACTAACCCTGTATATTGCCATTGTGCAGAATTGCATCAGAAATACTGTATTATTATTCCACAGGAGCCATTGTTTCCCCATTAACTTACTTACCCAGGCTCCCCGTGAGTAGGGTTCCCTTGTTTTTTGTTCTCAGTCTTTGTATTGTCTGGCAGTTACCATGTTGAATTATTTGCATAGGAAAGTGAGATAGTGATTTCTACCATTTGGTTCAGAACAAATTCTGTTGTGTCTAATTGCCTTTGTGAAGCTTGCAGATCTAGATTTCTTTTTTGTTTAGATATTCATGTTGGTCTGCAGATGTTTTGTAAATGGAAGGTTCTTTGTTTCTATCCCATCCTGTTTTCTGACTACAGTTGCCTTAAGTTCCTGGCGTTGGTAGAAAAATTAAAGATGAGTTTTATGAAAAGTGAACCATGGGTGCCAGTCCACTTGAAAAAAAATATTGTTTAAGAACTGAAATAGGTTAGTGATGTTTAATGTTGTTAATTTAGAATCCTATGCTCTACATTACCACATGAAATGTTTGTAAATTATGGACCTATTTCAATTCTCATTGTAGTTCACCTGCTCTACAGAAAGTGTTCGTTCTTGAACGTGAAGTTGTGTTGGAGGATGAATTCAATCAGTGTTATGGCTGTAGTACTAGGAATGGCACTAGCATCTGCAATTTTCTTGAGGCATTTGTGGAAGGCTGTAATGCTGTCCTATAAAAGGATAATGCGGAATAGAGTATTGACATTCATAGTGTTGAGGAAGATTATGGTTGGTATTATCCTATTATAGTTAAAATCGATGTGATTTGTGTCTTAGTGCATTTAGTGCTGCTAACCAGCGGTTTAAGGGTAGTTTCAATGAGAACACAAATATTTTCAGTTAGGGTTCTATCACCAGACATTGTTGGTCAACATGGGGTACCATGGTTTTGTATTTTGAAGATTTTGAATACAGGTACCGGGGGAAGGATTCAGCATATCTTGGACATTAGTAGAAGGAGTTCTATTACAGCTTCCATTTCTGTTATGTGTGTTGAGTGTTTTGCTAGATATCTGTAGCCAGTACTGTTAAATAGCTAACTGGAATCCTTCTCTAAGTAATCATTGACATATGCTATTACTGCTCCCCTTATCTACTAGTTTTAAAATGATTTTGTTATTTATCTTTTTCATTGCACTTGTTTTTAGTGGTAAGAGACTGCATGTTTGTTGCCCGTGTAGGATGTAGGTTTGGATATTTAATCGCATTCTTTAGCAGCAACAGCGATTGCAGACATTAGGTTTGTGGTGCCCTCTAAGTTATTATCTCTACAATTTTGTTATTTAGTCTTTATTAGTGTTCTGAATTGGAAACAGTATTCATATTACACAGAATCATATCAATCATGTTCCACTTCACCGCTAACCCCAGTGCCATCACAACTTTGCATGGGGTGGAACATAAGTCATCTAGACAATATCAATGTTTCTCCTACTGTCAAAGCTTGTGTTAAAATGACTACTACAGTTGGATGGTTACTGATGCTGTTCTTTTGAAATCCAATAGTTTCTCTTGAACTGTGTTCAATGTGCTGCTTGATGTTGAATCACTGTGAAAATGTATTTTCTTTTTCTTGGGGAGTTTGGCTTTTTGTAAATACTTTTCATCCTGGAATTATATTTTTATTTGGTGAGCTAGGGTGGTTGCTGGAAATGGTGGCCCTTTTCTAGTCAGCGACCTGGCAAGTGACCTTCTTTCATACTGATGCTCTTGTGCTGTATATGAAGTGAATGTATTTATTTATTCTATTAGTTGTATATAAAGAGCTGACCATACATCTGGGGTGTCAGAGCCCTTTACAGACTACTCCACAGTTTAATTTTATGGTGACGGTTACAAAACAAATATTTACCAGAGAATACCAATTACAGTGAAAAAAGTGTAAAAAACAAACTGTTGGCCTAACTACACAGGTAGAATATACACATATTTACAATGAATAAGGAGCATCTTAGGGGTAGGCTTCTCTTATCCGGTTTAGTTGTAGATGCATGCTCCAATATATCAGTTTTGGCAGTGACAACGCTGGGTTTGCCCAGATGCCAGATGTTTTTGGAAGTGAGATATTTCTAGGAAGAGGTTGTCGGCACGCAGCAGTGAGCGAAGTCCTTCAGATATTGTCATTTTTAGATCTGGCGTTAGCCAAGGCTTTTTGTTTTTTATTAAAAATATATGCACAATATACTTATTTAAATGAGCTTTCAGGCAATTTCTTCGTCCATTGGTCTGCTGGTGTGTCATTCACGTTTTGTTCCACCCACTACAGTAGCCAGCATGTTTCAGGGGATCATCCCACTTCAGCCACTGGATAACTTCACTTTGAGTGAATTAATGTTGCTATTTCACAAGGAGCACAACAGCACATAAGCTACTTCCTTTCTGTGCCAATATTTTTTTAATGTATTACGTTGTTTTTGCCTTTGTGTTTAGGATCTGATGTGACAGAAGGACGCTACACCAGATGCGAGCAAAAGCATAACAGATTGCGTCCATTTGCAACTATTCTGTATTAAGTTATTGAAAGCTTCAATATTATCAAGAAGATTTATAGGTGGACAAGTCTTCAGAACACGTTTATTCTGGACTCGATTTCACCAATGGTTCTTTAATAAACTTTGGCCAGGAAGATAACGAGCCTTTATCCTGTATAATTTACAGCACTTGTAACATTTTTTTTATTGTCATCTTTCGTTTCTCCTTTCTTTCGTTCCTTCTACCTTCTTTTTTTGTTTGTTTCTCCCTTCTTTCTTGCTTTCTTGACTTCATTTTTCATTTCACTTTCTTTCTCTCTATGCTCTTTCTTTCTTTCTTTCCTTCTTTCTTTCTTTCCATTCTTTTCATTCTTATATTCATTCTTTACTTTTTTCTTTCTTTCCTTTTTCCTTTTATTCCTTCTTCTTTCTTGCTTTCCTTTTTCTTTCATTCCTTCTTTTATTCTTTTATTTCTTCTTTCCTTCTTTCTTGCTTTCCATTTTCCTTTCACTCCTTCTTTTCTTCTGTCTTCTTTTCTTTTTCTTTCATACCTTCATTCCTGCTTTCTTCCTCTCTTGCCTTCTTTTTTTCCTTCTTGCCCTTCTTGCCCTTCTCCTCCCTTCTTTTTACTTTCTTCCTTGCTTGCCTTCTTTCGTCCCTTATTTCTTACTCACTTTCATTCCTTTTTTCTTCCATTCATTTCTTCTTTCTTGTTTCATTCTTCTTTTCTTTCTAGTTTCCCTGCTTTCTTTCCTTCTTTCTTTCCTTCATTCTTGTCTTTCTTTCCTTATGTCTTGCTATCCATCTTTCCTTCTTTCTTTGTCTCTTTCTTTCCTTCTTCCTTAGTTCATTCTTTCTTTATCCTTCTTTCATTCCTTCTGTCCTTCTCCTTATATCTTTCTTACTTGCCTTCCTTCTTTTTCTCCTTCTTTCATTCTTGCCTTCTTTCTTAACTTCTTTCTTGCCTTCCTTATTTCTTTCATTCTTGCATGCGTTCCCTCTTCCTTGCCTTCCACATTCTTTCCTTCTTTATTGCCTTCCTTCTTTCTTTCTTGCCTTGCATATTTCTTGCCTTCTTTCTTACCTTCCTTCTTTCTTACCTTCCTTCTTTCCTTCTTGCCTTCCTTCTTTCTTTCTTTCCTTCCTTCCTTCTTTCTTTTTAATTTCTTTCCTTCTTACCTGTTTTCTTTCCTTCTTTCTTTCCTCCTTTCCGTCCTTCTTTCTTTCTTTCTTTCTTAAAGGCACAACAAATGGCGTATTTCGGTCTGTGTTAGCTAAGACCTTTGATTTAACCAAAATGATGTGTCTGACAAAGTTAATTATAGGGGTTTTTAACCCCAATTCAATCACTTGTCTGTGGTTGTGTCATTCACATTTTTCTCCGACCCACTTGAGCAGGCAGCAAGGGGCAATGCATCTCCCCACTTCAGCCATTGGCTGACTTCACTATGAGTTATGGCATCTTTAGCATAGTGTTTTTTTTCTTCAGATCTACAAACTCCAGGTAGCTTCCCAAACAATAACGGTTTGCAAAAGCCATGAAAAAACAAAATGAGAATTACCAAAAGGCTGGCGGATGACGCCAGACCTGGCATTTGCAGTGCTTGTTTTTTCTAGGTATTTCAGGTTTCAGAGTGGATAGCTTTTTATTTGAATGATGTTTCTTAAATATTCAGATTTCTTGTTACATGTCAGATTTTATGAGGCACCTACCTCTTTACGAAAGGAGCTATGGTCTCTGATCATGACCTCAGAGAATTTTCGAGTTAAGTTTATACATTTTAAATGAGGCAATGTCTTCTAAATATGCCTTAAGCCATTGCAGTGTCTCAAGAACTCTACTATTCACCAACATACCAATTCACAATAAGCCTGGGAAGTGAAGAATTTGAAAGAGGAGTGTGGGAGTGGTATTTGAACACTCTGCCAGGCACTATGGAAGGGAAATGTATTTGTGAGAGCAATACCATGTTTCTCTGTTGACTACTAAGAGACATAACTTTGTGAGAAGTGGCTATATAAAGGTTTTTTGTACCTGTAAATGTATCTGTAAGGCTTGGTGGTGACTGTCTGAACGTCACATTTAAAAGAATGTCTGCTTTACTTCCTGTATCATAGGCTATGTTATGTTATGGTACTCTAAGTTTTAGTTTTCATTAGGCATGCAACCACCATTAGAGGGCACTTTTGTTTAGAACACAGAATTCACTGCTGTAGAAAAGTAGTAGTGGCCAGTTTTATTTGCTGCTTCAAGCAAAATTACATTTTGGTGCTCACTGCCTCATGTTCAAAAAAGCCTCCTTGTCCTCAACACCATTCATCCAAGTTTACTTTTGGGTTTACATTGTTCTCATCCATAACACCAATTACAGACAACGCAGAGCTACACAATAGTTGTTTTTATCCATACACTATAACCATTAAAGAGGGAAAGTGCATTGAATTCCAACTACGGTTATCTGCTCTTCATAGTTCTACGCATTTTAAAACGAACTCACCCATTGCAAACATGTTACTTCAACTACTTCATTATTGTATAAAATCAAGTCTAACTTGAATGTTACTTCTAGTTATTTTTACCATTTGCCAGGCCCAAAAGCAAAACCTGACAAGAAAATATTGGAGAGGTGATGTTCACTGAAACAAAGTGTGAACATAAAAGTAGGACACACATCTTAGGGCCGGTAAGAAGGCATTGAACATATAATTAGAAGTTGTAATAAATGGAAAAAGTACATAAAACCTATCTCTTCCTTATCTCATCCTAAACAAAAAATATTGTATACAAAACCAGCGGCGGCTCCTCCGTTATGACGCAGGAGCATTGCCCCCCCTGCTGAAAGCCAGCAGAGGCAAAGGACAAAAATAAAATGATAATAAAACAATTTTATTGTAATTTTCTTTCCCGTCCAGCAGGCTGCGAGCCGAGTGAGGGGTGTGGCCATCCATACTGAGCTTCAGCACCAGGAAGGAGGGGGGAGTGGTGGGCACTGCTAAGTGCACATGACGGTTTGGCCAGCCTCCTGGGGCTGGCCAAACCGTCATGCGCACTTAGCCTTTCTCCTACCCGAGCTGTGTTGTACAGCCGGGTGGAGAACCAACACAGGCTCCAAGTCCATGTCTGAGCAACAAACCAGGGTGCTCAGACCAATCCCAGGGCTGCTCTCATGCTATGAATAGTATTCCCACAGAGCAAAATAGTATTTCCAGCATGAGAGAAACGCTGGGATCGGGAACTGGGAGCCTGCTCAGTGTGTAGCAGTTCCTGGACAGGATGCAAGGATCAGGAGCAAGGCAGCTGCCGTCGGAGCAGGTAAGTGCTATTGTCTTTATTCATAAGCCTGTTTTTTTTGTTTGTGTTCCCCTCCCCCCCACTTTGCAATATGAGTGGCCGCTACTGTACAAAACTAAACCTATTTTGAAATATTTAAGTAGTTTTGTGATGAAAAGAAAGTTAGCTATGTCTATTTTTGCATTCCATTCTTCCAACCGAAATGTTTTGCACTAGGCAGGTGCTTGCAAGTGTCATGGCTTAAAACATGTCATATTCAAGCCCATTTCAGGTGTAAAAACAAACTGAGAAGGGTTCCCCAAACGAGCATCCATTGCGATTTGAGAAATAATTGCGAAATCCGCTGAGGAGCGCTAGGACCACGATATGTATCTTTTCTGACGCAAAAAGCCGTACAGCCCTGCGGGACATCACATTCACAGCTTGCATTCTCTGGTGCGTGGATTCAGAGCTGTGCACACCTCACAGAACGAAGGGGAAAGCAATGCGCAAATGGGTTTTAGTGTGAATAAAACCAATCTGGACACTTTGTCTTGCTTTATTTATTTTGACGGATTTTGGGGAAAAAAAGTCTTCCTTTTTTTTCTCTGTCCTGAAGCTGCACTTTAAAAGGGGCAAATATCAGAAAAGGATGACATTTTCAGCAATGTGGTTTTATTTTGATCTTTTCGATCCATTTCACAGGGAAACGAATGAGGGAAAGGAGAGGAAAAAGAGGGTAAAACCAGTTTCTTAAAGTCACGGGGGCATGTTAGCAAGACTGGCGATAAAATTATCGCCGTTTTAGCGGAAGGAAACTGCCGCTAAAACGGCGATAATGGGCTTGCTAATAAGCGTTATAGAATTCCAATAGAGCCCAGGTTAGATGTGCAGGACATCTAACCTGGGCTTCTATTGAATTCTATAACGCTTATTAGCAAGCCCATTATCGCCGTTTTAGCGGCAGTTTCCTGCCGCTAAAACGGCGATAATTTTATCGCCAGTCTTGCTAATATGCCCCACGGTTTTAAGAAGGTGAGGAGAAGCAAGATAAAGACAGAATGAGGGGACAGAGAGAGAGAGAGCTAACAGCGGCCTCAGTGACAAATTGACAAATGTGAGCTGGAAGTGACTAGTATCACAGTAAGATAAAAAGCCTGGTTTTTGTCAATGCCAAGCATCTTTGGGTACTTGTGGACAATGTGGGGGCTCATTTAAGAGTTATTTGCATAAACCTGACTCAGTCTGCCCCTAAAATACACAGGTGATACACCACTTTCCCCAGACACCTGACTTCTCTGTCTCTTAACCACTCTGTGTACATGCTTGTCATCTTGTCTCCTGAGAGCACTTACACCGCATAATTGTACAAAGTTAAAAATCTGCATTTAGATGGAGCTGTTGTCTATTGCACCCTTCTGTTTCAATATTAGTTTAGAATTTAAAGCCTGCAGCAAAAGCATTAGATGAATTAGGCATACAACAGAGAAACAATCTTCGTTTGTTCTCCAAATCATCACAGTTGACAATTTGGATAAAAACACAGGCAGCAAGCCGCTGCTTTGACTCACATTTTCCTCGCATATTCCTTTAATATTATCTAGGTTTTCTGAGGTCACACAGTGACAAACTCCCACTAAAGACCCCTCGGCTGCAGAAGGGGAGTCGCACCTGTAGAAGATGAACCTAACCGACTAGATATTCTAAAACACTTCAGGCGCTTAAGAAAATGTATCTAACCGCTCGACCTAATTAGAAATAGGTTTAGTAAAAGACCTTGAAACCTCCTGCTATTGAAATCATCCTGTCTTTGCCACATCATTGGAAGGTCACTGGATGGCAGACTCCAGAGTTAGTCTGAGAATCAGATGGGATATCATTAGAACAGTGTAATTTAGGGCTCCACCTTCCATCATGGCACTTTTCAATTTTTTGTGGTCCTCCAGGTAGTTTGACCATCAGCGAGTCCACTGAGAGTGCTTCATGTTTTCCTTTACACACATTTCCCATCAGAGCAACAGGCTCTGCTTGCAAGGAGGTGGGTACAAACTGAACCAGTAACCACAGATGAGGGTGACTATTGCACTCTCCAGTCATATTATATGGAGACCAGGGTTGGACTCGGACAGAAAATAGGCCAGGGCACCAAAATAAAAATGGCCCTTATTAGTGCATCAGGGAGCTAAAAAAGTGGCCCACATCAGCGAATAGGGTCATTTTTAATGTTTGGAGAAACTATAGGTGTTTTGTAATGTATGCATGCATTTGTGTTTGCTACAAGCAATGTTTGTGGTAGTATAAGTAAAATCAACAGTAAAAACCTGCAGCGGCAGGTAAGTAAATTTTTATATTTTTTATTTCTTCTTTTGTCTGTGCCTATTTCTGTATACCTCCTCCCTGCCCCCCACTTTGGATCCTGAGCAGCCACTACTGCACTTTTCTGAGCTTCTTAATACAATGGGAGCATTTTGGAGGTTCACAATGGCAAGAGTCCTACTTGCCAAGTTACACGTGAGAGGAGGAAACAGGGTAGCAGGGCAGGAAGGAGAACTTTCTAATTCGTAAAAGCATGTGGCTTGGACTTTTAATTTCCTGCACCAGCCCAGAAGCACAATCTCCCAATTATCTCAACCCCCATTCTTCTCTTTTTGCTTTGGCTGGTCTAAAATCCATGAGACACAGGTTCCATGTGTCTACAGGACATACACATGGAACCTTCTGTGGAATGGAAGCTGTCTGCTGTTTTGAAAACTATATTTGATGCAGTGGCGTAACGAAACTTGAGGGGGCCCCCCTGCAAACTACATGGAGGGGGCCCCCCCTCCCATTCTCCGCACCAGACAATAGCAATCTTGAGGCATTGCATTGCTTCATACACACTTTGACCCCAATTCCATCAGTCTCTCTCTCTCTCTGTCAGTCAGTCAGTCTCTCTCTCTGTCAGTCAGTCTCTCTCTCTGTCAGTCAGTCTCTCTCAGTCAGTCAGTCTCTCTCAGTCAGTCAGTCTCTCTCAGTCAGTCTCTCTGTCAGTCTCTCTCTCTCTCTGTCAGTCTCTCTCTCTGTCAGTCAGTCAGTGTCTCTCTCTCTCAGTCATTCAGTCTCTCTCTCAGTCAGTCTCTCTCTCTCAGTCAGTCAGTCTCTCTCAGTCAGTTTCTCTCTCAGTCAGTCAGTCTCTCTCAGTCAGTCAATCAGTCTCTCTCTTTCTGTCAGTCTCTCTCAGACACTCTCTCTGTCAGTCTCTCTCAGTCAGTCAGTATTCTCTCTCTGAGTCAGTCTCTCTCTCAGTCAGTCTCTCTCTCAGTCAGTCTCTCTCTCTCAGTCAGTCTCTCTCTCTCAGTCAGTCTCTCTCTCAGTCAGTCTCTCTCTCTCTCTCAGTATTTCTCTCTGTCAGTCAGTCTCGCTCTGTCAGTTTCTCTCTCTCTTGCTCAGTCAGTCTCTCTCTCTCTGTCAGTCAGTCTCTCTCTCTGTCAGTCTCTCAGTCAGTCAGTCTCTCTCTCTCTCTGCCAGTCAGTCTCTCTGTCAGTCAGTCTCTCTGTCAGTCAGTCTCTCTCTCAGTCAGTCTCTTTCTTCTGTCTCTCTCTCTGTCAGTCTCTCTCTCTCCAGTCAGTCTCTCTCTGTCAGTCAGTCAGTCTCTCTCTCTGTCAGTCAGTCAGTCTCTCTGTCAGTCAGTCAGTCTCTCTGTCAGTCAGTCAGTCTCTCTCTCTCAGTCAGTCAGTCTCTGTCAGTCAGTCAGTCTCTCTCTCAGTCAGTCTCTCTCTGTCAGTCAGTCTCTCTCTCAGTCAGTCTCTCTCTCTCTGTCAGTCTCTCTCTGTCAGTCAGTCTCTCTGTCAGTCAGTCTCTCTCTCAGTCAGTCTCTTTCTCTCTGTCTCTCTCTCTCTGTCAGTCTCTCTCTCTCTCAGTCAGTCTCTCTCTGTCAGTCAGTCAGTCTCTCTCTCTGTCAGTCAGTCAGTCTCTCTGTCAGTCAGTCAGTCTCTCTGTCAGTCAGTCAGTCTCTCTCTCTCAGTCAGTCAGTCTCTGTCAGTCAGTCAGTCTCTCTCTCAGTCAGTCTCTCTCTGTCAGTCAGTCTCTCTCTCAGTCACTCTCTCTCTCTCTGTCAGTCTCTCTCTCTCTGTCAGTCTCGCAGTCAATCAGTCTCTCTCTGACAGTCTCTCTGTCAGTCTCTCTCTGTCAGTCAGTCTTTCTCTACCTCAGTCAGTCAGTCAGTCTCTCCCTCTCTCAATCTGTCTTTCTCTCTCTCTGTCAGTCTCTTTCTCTCTGTCTCTCTCTGTCAGTCTCTCTCTGTCAGACTTTCTCTGTCAGTCAGCTCTCTCTGTCAGTCAGTCTCTCTCTCTACCTCAGTCAGTCAGTCTCTCTCTCTCAGTCAGTCTCTCTCTCAGTCAGTCTCTCTCTCTCGCAGTCAGTCTCTCTCTCTCTGTCAGTCTCTCAGTCAGTCAGTCTCTCAGTCAGTCAGTCTCTCTCGCAGTCAATCAGTCTCTCTCTAAGTCAGTCACTCTCTCAGTCAGTCTCTCTCTCTGTCAGTCTCTCTCTCTGTCAGTCTCTCTCTACCTCAGTCAGTCAGTCTCTCTCTCAATCTGTCTCTCTCTCTCTGTCAGTCAGTCAGTCTCTCAGTCAGTCTCTCTCTCTCAGTCTCTCAGTCAGTCAGTCTCTTAGTCAGTCAGTATCTCAGTCGCTCAGTCAGTCAGTCTCTCTTTCTACTCTCTCTCCACTCGCTCTCTCCTCTCTCTCTCCACTGTCTCTCCACTCTCTCTCTCTACTCTCTCTCTCTGTCTCCACTCTCTTTCTCTCTCCACTCTCTCTCTCTACGCTCTCTCTACGCTCTCTCTCTCACTCTCTCTCCACTCTCTCTCTCCATCTCTCTCTCTCTCTCTTTACGCTCTCTCTCTCCACTCTCTCTCTCTCTCCACTCTCTTTATTCGCTCTCTCTCTACTCTCTCTCTCTACTCTCTCTCCACTCTCTCTCCACTGTCTCTCTCTCTCCACTCTCTCCACTTTCTCTCTCTCTCCACTCTCTTTCTCTCTCCACTCTCTTTACGCCTCTCTCTCTCTATGCTCTCTCTCTCTCTCTCCACTCTCTCTCTCTCCACTCTCTCTCTCCACTCTCTCTCTCCACTCTCTCTCTCCACTCTCTCTCTCCCTCCACTCTCTCTCCACTCTCTCTCACTACGCTCTCTCCACTCTCTCTCTCCACTCTCTCTCCACTGTCTCTCCACTCTCTCTCTCTCTCTCTCTCTCTCTCTCTCCACTCTTTCTCTCTCCACGGTCTCCCTCTCCACACTCTCTCTCTCTCTCTCTCTCCACTCTTTCTCTCTACGCTCTCTCTCTCAAAGCTCTCTCTCTCTACGCTCTGTCTCCACGCTGTCCCTCTCTCCACTCTCTCTCTCTCCACTCTCTCTCCACTCTCTCTCTACTGTCTCTCTCTCTCCACTGTCTCTCTCTCGCCAGTCTCTCTCTCCAGTCTCTCTCTCCCTCCACTCTCTCCACTCTCTATCTCTCCTCCCCACTCTCTCTCCACTCTCTCTCAACTCTCTCTCTCCTCTCTCTCTCCTCTCTCTCTCTCCACTCTCTCTCTCCACTCTCTCTCTCCACTCTCTCTCTCCACTCTCTCTCTCCACTCTCTTTCTCCCTCCACTCTCTCTCTCTCTCCGCTCTCTCTCTCTCCACTCTCTCTCTCTCTCTCTCCACTCTCTCCACTGTCTCTCTCTCTACTGTCTCTCTCTCCACTCTCTCTCTCTCTACGCTCTCTCCACTCTCTCTCTCTCCACTATTTCTCTCTCCACTCTCTCTCCACTCTCTTTCTCTCTCCACTCTCTCTCTCTCTCTCTCTACGCTCTCTCTCCACGCTCTCTCTCTCCACGCTCTCTCTCTCTCACTATCTCTCTCTCTCCACTCTCTCTCTCTACGCTCTCTCCACTCTCTCTCTCCCACTCTCTCTCTCTCCACTCTCTCCACTGTCTCTCTCTCCACTCTCTCTCTCTCTCTCTCTCCACTGTCTCTCTCTCTCCACTCCTCTCTCTCTCCACTGTCTCTCTCTACGCTCTCTCTCTCTACTCTCTCTCTCCACTCTCGCCACTGTCTCTCTCCACTGTCTCTCTCTCTCCACTGTCTCTCTCTACGCTCTCTCTCCACTCTCTCTACGCTCTCTCTCTCTCCACTCTCTCTCTCTCCACTCTCTCCCTCTACGCTCTCTCTCTCCACTCTCTCTCTCCCCACTGTCTCTCTCCACTGTCTCTCTCTCTCCACTGTCTCTCTCTACGCTCTCTCTCTCCACTCTCTCCACTGTCTCTTTCCACTGTCTCTCTCTCTACGCTCTCTCTCTCTCCACTCTCTCTCCCCTCTCTCTCTCCACTGTCTCTCTCTCTCCACTCTCTCTCTCTCCACTGTCTCTCTCCACTCTCTCTCTCTCTCCACTCTCTCTCTCTACGCTCTCTCTCTCTCTCCACTCTCTCTCTACGCTCTCTCTACGCTCTCTCTCCACGCTCTCTCTCTCCACACTCTCTCTCCACTCTCTCTCTCCACTCTCTCTACGCTCTCTCTCTCCACTATCTCTCTCTCTCCACTCTCTCTCTCTACGCTCTCTCCACTCTCTCTCTCCACTCTCTCTCTCTCCACTCTCTCCACTGTCTCTCTCTCCACTCTCTCTCTCTCTCTCTCTCCACTGTCTCTCTCTCTCCACTCTCTCTCTCTCCACTGTCTCTCTCTACGCTCTCTCTCTACTCTCTCGCTCTCCACTCTCGCCACTGTCTCTCTCCACTGTCTCTCTCTCTCCACTGTCTCTCTCTACGCTCTCTCTCCACTCTCTCTACGCTCTCTCTCTCTCCACTCTCTCTCTCTCCACTCTCTCCCTCTACGCTCTCTCTCTCCACTCTCTCTCTCCCCACTGTCTCTCTCCACTGTCTCTCTCTCTCCACTGTCTCTCTCTACGCTCTCTCTCTCCACTCTCTCCACTGTCTCTTTCCACTGTCTCTCTCTCTACGCTCTCTCTCTCTCCACTCTCTCTCCCCTCTCTCTCTCCACTGTCTCTCTCTCTCCACTCTCTCTCTCTCTCCACTGTCTCTCTCCACTCTCTCTCTCTCTCCACTCTCTCTCTCTACGCTCTCTCTCTCTCCACTCTCTCTCTACGCTCTCTCTACGCTCTCTCTCCACGCTCTCTCTCTCCACACTCTCTCTCCACTCTCTCTCTCCACTCTCTCTACGCTCTCTCTCTCCACTCTCTCCACTGTCTCTCTCCACTGTCTCTCTCTCTCCACTCTCTCTCTATGCTCTCTCTCCCCACTGTCTCTCTCCACTCTCTCTCTCTCTCTCCACTCTCTCTCTCCACTCTCTCTCTCTCTCTACGCTCTCTCTCTCTCTCCACTCTCTCTACGCTCTCTCTCTCTACTCTCTCTCGCTCCACTCTCTCTCTCTCCACTGTCTCTCTCGCTCTCCACTGTCTCTCTCTATGCTCTCTCTCTACTCTCTCTCTCTCTCTCTCCACTCTCTCCACTGTCTCTCTCTCTCCACTGTCTCTCTCCACTCTCTCTCTCTCCACTGTCTCTCTCTCCACTCTCTCTCCACTCTCTCTCTCCACTCTCTCTCTCTACGCTCTCTCTCTACGCTCTCTCTCTCTCCGCTCTCTCTCTCTCCGCTCTCTCTCTCTCCACTCTCTCTCCACTGTCTCTCTCTCCACTCTCTCTCCACTCTCTCTCTCCACTCTCTCTCCACGCTCTCTCTCTCTCCGCTCTCTCTCTCTCTCTCTCTCCACTCTCTCTCTCCACTCTCTCTCTCTACGCTCTCTCTCTCTACGCTCTCTCGCTCCACTCTCTCTCTCTCCACTGTCTCTCTCGCTCTCCACTGTCTCTCTCTACGCTCTCTCTCTACTCTCTCTCTCTCTCTCTCCACTCTCTCCACTGTCTCTCGCTCTCCACTGTCTCTCTCCACTCTCTCTCCACTGTCTCTCTCTCCACTCTCTCTCCACTCTCTCTCTCCACTCTCTCTCTCGACGCTCTCTCTCTCTCCGCTCTCTCTCTCTCCTCTCTCTCTCCACTCTCTCTCTCTCCACTCTCTCTCTACGCTGGATACCTGGACTGCACACCTTGATTATGTTTTTCGTCTTAATATACAACAACAACAAAACAATGAGTTGTTAGCAAAACTGGAGAAACTTCGTTATTCCCCACAAAAATAGATTGGGTTGGCAGGCACCCTTCTCACCTGCTCCTGTCCACTCTTACCTCTTTGCTGCTGGCCCGCACCACCCTGCCCAGAGCAGCAGCAGGAGGAGGACGGTCCTTTGGCGGGACATCTCTGACAGGCAGGCAGGGTCCGGCCCTGCAGTAGGCAAAGGATGAATGCACATCCTGCATGTCCCAGTGTCCCCAGCGACCCTGAGATTCACAATGCTCTCTCTGGGGGCCCCCACCCCCATCCTTTTTCCGGCCTGGCGCGCTCTGACAGAAGAGAAACAATGTAACTTGTTACATTGTTTCTCTTCAGCCCTAGGTCAGCAGCGCGAGGAGCTCAGAGCAGGCTGCAGCTGCTTTAGAGCAAGAGACAAACAGCTTTCTACCGATGAGCTGAGGGGCCCCCCTTCATGTACTGAAGACTCGGGGCCCCCCCGCACCGCGGGGGCTGCGGGGGTGTTTGTTACGCCACTGATTTGATGCTGATTTGAGGCTGGGGTAAGGCTAATGTTGGGCTGCCTTCTAGCTCAACTCGAGGCTTGCTAACATCACTCCTTTGTTTCTGGAAGGAAGTGGGCAGGATCAAGCAGCAGTAGACCTCCCTACTTAAGCTGTTTAGGTTAAGTTTACAATATACCACATTGTGAACTAGGTGATGTGAATATTTATTTTTATCATTCAAAGGCTATATGCATCCAATTATTTCTCATAACATAGGCTATTCGTTAAAGGTGCCCTGGCTATCATAAGGGGATATGTATTAAAAAGGGTAAAGGCCTTTTACAACGTAACTGGTGTCAAGCTTTATGTGGAGAGGTGTGGTGCAGCGGCCAGGGCAGCTGACTTCGGAGCACAGGGTTCACGGTTCGATCCCCGGCTCCGGCCTCAGCTCAGCACCATGTGACTCTGGGCAATAGCTCACTTAATTTCCACTCCGGCCCCCAGCGCCTTGAGACCCGTAAGGGTGAGTAGCTGCGCTATATAAAAACGGACTTACATTTTTTTTTACATATATGTGTGGAAGAGTATGCAAGAGTGCCCATATGTGCAGACTATGCTTAACCCAAAGACACCGCAAAATGTCCCAATGTGATTCGTATTTGTCACTGCCTTCTCCAAAACCCTCTTCGCAGTTTATTTAACAACCATGCTCTACCTCCACGGGCCCTTTGGTGTTACTAAATAAAATGCGTCTCACAGCACACATGTGTGCTATGTTACATATATTACCTACAGAATGCATTTGTTATTCTATATAAAAGTGGTACAATAAACACGTTTGCATCACAGTATACAAAAACGCCTCTAGAGAAACAAATACGTTCATATGCACACATTAAGTTATGGTATTCAAAGTGTGTTATTGCACACACAACTTTATTACTGTAAACAATTACAATCTTTTACACTCATGCATTATAGTACAAAATATGTGCTAATGTGCACACAGTTCTGTAACATTATGCTTGTCTGGTTAGAAATAAGTTTTTTGTTACTGCATACAGATTTTTGTTATAGTGCAAACACCAGTATCAGCATACACATTTCAATAAAACACAGGGGACATGCTTGTGATGCTCTTCCTCAGGCGCGGCTGACACAGGTAACCGCGGTGGGGTGGGCTGGTGGTGGGGGAAGTGGACAGACAATGGGATAGTGAAAGTAAAATAAAAAAATAAATAAAACCACTTATCTTGCGCTCGCCGCATCGCCGAGACGGCAATGCTGTG